>CM057457.1:365502500-366857500 GCA_016271365.2 Neoceratodus forsteri | reverse complement strand
AAATAAAGGTAAACTAGGTAAGTTTGAGGTACTTATAGTTACGTGAGTAGAGATGGGAACTAGGGAGTGGAGAAATATAAAGGGTATAGAGCATCCAGAAATAGAGCATACATAGGGCGTACAGCATAGGAGTAAGTTGAAACGATAGTTAAAGAGCATCTCTCTACTATAAGTAAAAAAAAAAAAAAAAAAATTAACTCTAGATTTAAGCCAATTGTGTTTTAACTTTGTTTTCTAGTTATTTTTCCCCCATGCCGTTGGTCTACTAAATATTTTAGGCAATGCACTTTTTTCATTAAGTCTTTCAAAACGTATCTTATTCTCCCCTGCAAACCACACCATTGCTGTTTTGTGATATCACAATCTGTCATGGTGAGCACTAAAAACTCAAGGCACTATGAGGTTAACGGGAGAGGCAGATGTTTTCTATACAGACTTTTCAGATGGACTGTCAAGATGTACTGTAAATTTTGGAAAGGAACATTAAAAATGAAAAAGTATTTTTCTAGTGAACTAAACAGCTTGTTCTTATTTATGATAAATCATGTACTGAAGTGCAGAGTTGCTCTTTAACATCAAGGTAAGAGCAACAGAGCTATGGTGATAGAGGATAAAACAAAACAAACACAAAAAGCAGCAACTTCCTGCAGTAATCTTTGTTACCCCCATAACCCCCAGTCATGTTCTCTGACCCAGTCAGCTGATCAAACCATCCCATCCCAAAAACGTAATATCCTTACTGGCACACACTTAATGACAGAGAGACTCATTGAAAGCTGCTTGCAGGAGGACTGGCCTATGTGTCTCAGTGCAGAGCAGACCTCAACCAGATGATCAAGCACCCCCCCCCCCATTTTCAACAGTGCCAACACAAAATCCTATCCCTCCCAGCTACACCAGCTGCACATCTAGCACTCACTGCAGCCTCCCCTTCACCTACCTCCCTGCAACATTTGAATCCCCCATGCATATGGTGACTTCCTTATGCCACTACTGGGGTTGCTATGGGAGTTGGAAGGAAAATCCTCCCTCCCCATGCTGCCAACAATTGGAGACTCAGACTTACTCTCAAATTCAGGTTGACCTCATGTTGCATTGCCTCTGGGCTATCGAGGCAACCTGCAACTAACCCATGTAAACATTTTTCAGTTTACCTTTAAAAGAATTAAAGTAATGAGTAATAACAGACCAATCTAAATACCTGTAAATACCAATTTTTGCACCCCCCCTTAGAAGACCAGCCCCTGTGGAGATGGTCAGGTACCGGCCATTACGGAATGTTACTCCACAAGGTCTAGCGGCGGTCCTTGACCTATCATCCTTCGTGTCGGTGAGCAATAGTCCAGAAGCACTGGTGTTGGCCTATAATAAGGCCATCACGACGGCCCTGGATTCTATTGCTCCTGTTCGTGAGCGCCCCCTAGCCCTTTGCCCCGGATCCCCGTGGTTTGACGGGACCTTGAGGGAGATGCGGAGACAGGGGCGAAGGTTAGAGTGTCACTGATGCAGGTCCGCCCTTGATGCCGACCACTCTAGATTGATGGAACATTATGTTAGCTATCAATCTGCAATCACCCATAAGAAGGCAGAATTCCTGTCGAGGAGATTGCAGTTGCTCAGAATCGACCGGCTCAGCTGTTCGAACTGTAGACAGACTGTGCAACCCAGCCTGTCTTCAAGTTTGAAAGCTTTTCAAGTAGAGGCGCATGAGCTCGCTCTATACTTTGCAACTAAAGTGGCCGACATCAGGGCGAACCTGAGTCCGGCAACCTTTAAGGGTGATGCTTTTGGACAGCGTGGGATCACAGTGCCCCATTTCTCCTGGAGTTCCTTTCGTCGACCTGAGTTCGTGGACATTATGAGGATCATCCATACTATGTGTCCCACAAGTTGTGGTTTGGATCCCGGACCAACTCCCCTCATTTTGGGTTGTTTTGATATCATCGGTCCAGTCCTGGCGCAAATAGTCTGGTGCTCCTTGGAGTCAGGTGAGTTTCCCTGCTCCCTGAAAGAGGCAGTGGTGACTCCTCTTTTGAAGAAAGCTTCCTTGGACCCAGACTGTTTTCAAACTACTGGCTATCTCTAACCTCCCTTTGTTGGGAAGGTTATTGAGAAAGATCGTAGCTGTTCAATTGGATGACCATTTAACCATCCATAATGTCTAGAATCCTTCCAGTCTGGCTTCGGAAAAGACACAGCACAGAGACTGCGCTGGTTCGTGTTAAATGATCTTCTGATGGCGAGGATCAGAAGAGATGCTCCATCCTGGTTCTTCTTGATCTCTCTGCAGCCTTCAACACTGTGGACCACATGGTGTTATTAGCTCGCCTGGGGCAAATTTGTGGAATGTCTGGAACCGTTTTGCAATGGTTCACATCATTCCTCACCGGGAGATCACAAAGAGTTGTGTCGGGGATTTTTTCCTCTGACCCAATTTCTTTGTTGTGTGGAGTGCCTCAGGGATCTGTGCTGTCACCCATGTTGTGTGCAGTGTATATGCTGCCCCTCGGAGGTATCGTAAGATGATATGGGCTGAGGTTTCACTGCTATGCAGATGATACCCAGCTCTAGCTGTTTTTTGCACCCGACCAGGATGGAGCTCTCTCGGTGTTTAATAACTGTCTGGGGGAGATCCAAGACTGGATGGATTCTAGCTGGCTAAAGTTGAACTCAGAGAAAACAGAGGTTCTGGTAGTGGACCCAGGTGGTTGGATTGTGAGGCCGTGTATTGGTGCACCATCTGGAATTTTCCTTGGTGGAGTATCTCTCCCATCCTCAGAACGGGTGCGTAGCCTTGGGTTTATTCTTGACGACAGGCTGACTCTTAAATCTCAGGTGTCAGCCGTTGTCAAGACTTCCTTTTTATCATCTTAGGAATATTGCCAGGGTTAGGCACCTTGTTCCGTCCGACTCCCTGCCTACTTTGGTCCATGCTTTTGTATCTTCACGTCTGGACTACTGCAACACCCTTTACTTTGGGCTTTCTGGGGTTGAAATCCGTCACCTACAGCTGGTGCAGAACGCTGCAGCCCGGGTATTGACTGGGACAAGTAGGTCCTGTCATATCACTCCTTTAAAGTCATTTTATTGACTTTCAAAGCCCTTCATGACCAGGGTCCAGCCTATCTGAAAGACCTCCTGGTTCCTTACTGCCCTGACGATCACTCCGCTCGGCCGACATGGGGTTGTTAGAGATCCCAAGAGTGAGTCTAAAATCCTCTGGCAGCAGAAGCGTTTTCGCATGCTGCACCCACTCTTTGGAACTCTCTATCATGCCGGTTACAGCAGTGCACCTCTGTGGAGTTATTCAAGAAAGATTTGAAAACGTATCTATGGAATATGGCCTTCTCTGATAACTAAGTCATTTTATTAATGTTTGGATTTTATTATAAATATGCTATTTTGATGATATGCTGATTTTTTTTTTTATGGATGTTTTATGATTTTTATTTAGAGTTTTGAATTGTTTTTAAAACTGTTCAGCACCTTGATACATTGAAAGGTGCTATACAAATAAAATTATTATTATTATTATTATTATTAAATATAGTTCTTCTGTTGTCATTCCTTTCACATTCACACTGTGGCAAAGGGAGGTTTAGCCTTTGGGTCTGCCACTCACTGGTGCAGCAGTTGAAATCAGAAAGGAAAGGAGCCTGAAACGATAAAAAAATAATAAAAAAAAATTTTAAAGGTTAGTTATGAAAGGAGCCAGATCCTGCATGGAAGGCGTATACCATGAGGTGGACACAGGACTTAGGGTGAAGAATATAGGTGAGGCACTATGGGAGACTGATCTCGGTGGCTGGGACTTCCATACAGTAGCAATTGTGGGTGGACAGGAAAGTGAGTTCCATCCCCTTAAGTGCAGGCTGGGGATGTTTATATTTATTTAAAGGGGGGGGGTGCGGGGACAAAGCGCCCCTGCATTGGAACAAACATACAGTTCAACCAGCAAGGTGCACAATGCAATTGCCAGGCATGCATCTTGCTGTTGCCTGTTTTCCTGTGCACTGATTGCCTTCACCCAATTTGTTTTCACCCTGTTGTGGGTATCCCCATGTGAGGGACAACAACTCAGCACAATGGCATGCGGCACTTCACTTCCCCCAACCCTGCTCTAAGCAGAAACCATGTGATAGACTGAGGTCATGGTGGTCACTGCTTCCCAGCTGCCAGCAGTTAAGTGATGGTTCATGGTATCCCACCCACCTCTGACACTGTGCTGCTACACAGAAGTGATGGAGAGGCCCCAGTACAATGCTTTATTGTCCTGATCAATCGCCACCATCATCACCCAGAAAAATACAGACACTTGTTCAGCCAGTCACTACATCAGTACTTGAATGCATTATGAAATATCCCTATATCTGATGGTGACTACAGCTGCTAGGAGAAGGAAAGGCTGAAAATGCAGAGACATCAGACATCCCCAGCAGCACAGCACTACAAGGCAACTGGGATTGTTGGCAAGCCACTGTAGATACTCAGGACTCCATGTTTGGGCCTGAAAGAAAAGTAAATAGAAACATAGAAGTTGACGGCAGATAAGGACCGCAAGACCCATCCAGTCTTCCCATTTCTTTTTCTACTTTATAAATGTGCCATAGTCCTTTGCTGACAGTGGCCTATCAATTCATTCTCATCTATATTGCTCCCTTATGCCTAACCCATGCCTGTCTGAAGCCCTGCACTGTATTCATAGCCACCACTTCCTGAGGTAGGCCATTCCATGCATCCACCACTCTTTCTGTGAAAAAGAACTTCCTCACATTACCCCTTAATTGGCCTCCTCCTACTCTCATGCTGTGTCCTCTTGTCCTGCTATTTTTCTTATATTGAAACATGTTAGACTCTTTCACCTTGTTAATGCCTTTAAGGTGTTTGAATGTTTTGATCATATCACCTCTCTCCCTCCTTTGCTCTAGGGTATACATATTGAGCTCTGTTAATCTGTTCTCATACGTCTTCTGATGCAGTCCCTGCACCATTTTGGTTGCCCTTCTCTGGACTGCCTCAATTTGGGTTAATGTCCTTGTGAAGGTGTGGCCTCCAGTACTGCATGCAGTACTCCAGATGGGGCCTAACCAGTGTCTTGTAAAGAGGGATTATTACCTCCCTCTTACGACTTGTGATAGCCCTACTAATACACCCTAACATCCCCCTAGCCTTACCTACTGCTTTATAGGTCTGCTTGGATGATTTCAGGTCATCGGTGATGATGATGCCCAAGTCTCTTTCTTCGTTTGTGACTGTCAGCAACTCCCCTCCCAGCCTATAGGTCGCTTCAGGGTTTCTCTTCTCTATGTGCATGATCTTGCACTTCTTTGCATTAAATCCCAGTTACCACTCTTCTGACCATTTTGCTAGTTTATCCAGATCTCTTCTCATTCTGCCCACCCCATCGGGATCATCTACTCTATTGCAGATCTTGGTGTCATCTGCAAACAGACAAGCCTTACCCTCTAGTCCATCTGCAATGTCACTGATGAAGATATTGAAGAAGATTGGCCCCAGGACTGATCCCTGAGGTGCCCCACTTGTGACTTGCATCTCTTCTGACTGCATACCATTTACCACCACTCTCTGTTTTCTGCCCGTCAACCAGTTTGCCACCCAGTTGACCAACTTCTGACCCACCCCAAAAGTGTCCCGGGTAGCCTAACATAAGTTCTTAAGTCATTCACCCTCTTCCCAATGCAATCATTTCTCACCCTCAACCGCAATCTTTTTTTCGTTAATTAGGTTTGGTTCCCTGGAACTGCATGCCAGAAGTCAAGGATACCTCCAAACCTACTTAATCCCACCCTAGTTTTGTGACTGATATGTTTGTGGTGGGTCCCCTCACCTCCTGACTTCTGATCTATAATTTTAGGGAGGGAGCAATCGTATATAAATCCTGGCTACCTTAAGTCTTCACCCTCCCACAGTGCACCTGCTCCATTAAAGTTCAAAGACCGTGCGCACAGCGGTGTGTACCTGTGGTATAACAAGCCTTGAATTAATTAAAGTATTTGGATTTTTGCAACTTTACATTTTCTGTAGGTTACTACATCATGCTGTTCTGCACATCTATTTTTCCTTTCTTTTGTGTACAGCTATCTCTCCCCATGGTCACCTGCTCCAGTAAGGCATAGTAGTAGTAACGTGGAGCACCTGACAGGGGAGGGCGAGGAGTCTGCACACTGATGATGCTATGAGGAAGACTACACTCTCCCTTCCAGATTCTACACATGCTTCTGCCACACTATAGCTTCTAGTACCTTAAAGAAGTTAGCAATCTCTGAGACACAGCAATGAAGTTAGCCAGAAGGTGATTTCCCTAAATCTGAGTCAAGGGAGGACCACTGAAATGTAACTGGGGTACCGAAGAGTCAGGGTTACCTGGAGACACTTTCTTTTTTTAATACAGCCCCCGTGTTGCATGCCCAGTCCTCTGGCTTTAGAGCTAACTCCAATTGTGGATTTGACCCTGTCTGCTATTAGTCCCACCTGTCGCTCCACAGTGGTTGGTATAAATCCTGTTGTGGGTGCCATGGGAGGGGCACTCAAATGTGCATTCAAAAACTCAGCTACTGTAGCTTACCTAATTGAGTAGCTAGGTGCTAGGCTACTTTTACTCACTCAAAAGGACAGCAATCTCAGCATCACCACACAATCTGCCCAACGTAAAATATTAAGTCTTAGGCATCACAATTCTGTGAGCAAAATCAACTTTATTAGAAGCAAAATAATTTGCAGCCACCCGCAGCTATGGTAAGACACCTCAGCCAGTTTTACAGGATGACTGCATCAGCAGGAGGGTGATGGGGCAATAGTCCTGGAAAACCAGTAGAGGTGAGGTTTCTTACCTGAGTTATGGGCAGTTGTGAATTGTGCAACATGTATAGCAGATTTTGCACACAGAGTTGTGGTACTTTTCTGCACTGCTGATCACCGGGGCGCATCTAGACTTTTTTTCAAGGGGGCAACAGCCTGCTAGGCTTCTTTTATGCACTCAACGGGACAGCACTCTCAGCTTCACCACGCAAACTGCCCAATGTAATATATTAAGTCTTGGGCATCACAGTTCTGTGTGAAAAATCAACTTTATTAGAAGCAAAATTTACAACCACCCATAGCTATGGTAAGACATCTCAACCAGTTTTACAGGATGACTGCATCATCAGGAAGGTGATGAGGCAGCAGTCCTGTGAAACCAGTACAGGTGAGGTGTCTTACCTGAGTTACAGGCAGTTGTGAATTGTTCTGCACCATATAAAGCAGATTTTACACACATATTTCTGATACTTTTCTGCACTGCTGATCATCAGGGTCACGTTTAGAATTTTTTCCAGGGGGTAACTCTTCCCCAGGTGAGGTGTCTTACCTAAGTTATGAATTGTTCTGTGCCATATAACTCAGATTTTGCACACAGAATTGTAATACTTTTCTGCACTGATGATCACCAGGGGTGCATCTAGAATTTTTTCAAGGGGGCAACTCTTCCCCAAAATGTAAAATATTACCATTTGAAGCTAAGATTAGGTTTTAACAGATTTTTGTTGGACTAATGAGGTTGTGGGTGTTACTTGGATACATAGCTGGAGCCACTGGTACTGACCACCCTTATATATTTGCTTTCCAGTATCTATACCTCATTTTGCAGCCTGATCTCTCAAGGTCTGTCCCAGCCTACAGACCACTGCTGGAACCCTCAGTCTCTTTCGCTTCTAATCCCACCAACACATGCTCTCCCCTCTGCATTCCCTGAAAAGTATATCATCCCTGAATCACCATTGCTTCCCCCAGCACTGTCCTACTACTATTTAAACAATTATTGCTGCAAACTGTGTTGAAAGATATTTTTTATGTAATTCTCTACTGTGAAAAGTTTTGAGAAATTAGGGGATTACATTACTAAACATTTGAAAGACAAACTTGTTTTGGATCATGAAAGAAAACTATGTCAGTTGACCTGGAGCTATTAAAAACTGCAAGCAGTTTATTCCATACTCTGCAGTTCACTCTGGGAGTTCACTGGAATGACCTCCTTTGACATCTGCGTTTGACTTAGAGTTCCCCAGGATCCTAGTGTCTGTCGTGTCATCAACTGACAACAGAATAAACCTAGAAACTGGTGATCATATCCTGTGGGGTTTTTTTTTTGCATAAAAGAATTTTATTCAAACACAAATACACACACATAATCACATTCAGATACAGAGTCCATCATCACAGAATATTTTCAAGTTACTTTGATACTAAGCACTTACACATAGAAAAGCAATTACTCTGTAGTTTCTCTAAGGTACATATCTATACATAGACAAGACGCTTACAAATAAGGTGTTCCGGTGCCTTGGCACTACATTCCATGTTTCTATGTCTCCATCCCATCCCACATAAGCATACTCTCCTGCTGGTTTAAATCTGCCAGGAATGGAGCCCATTCTCTAGTAAAATGCTCAAGCTTGTCCTTAACAAGAAGTGTCAATTTGTCTTAACGCCAACGTGCACAGAGCTAGTATTTGCCAGCACTACACTGTGGGTGCCACACGGGACACCCAGGTATTTTGAATACAGTGCCTTGCTAGGGTCAAAAGAATCCTCACCCACCTTGGTAATGGTTCCCACTTCCCCTCTCCATCAAACTCTACCCCAAATAAGCATGGGATTTTATATGTTAATTTTAGTTTTATTTATTGTTTTGTTAATTTTGTACAGGCGCCTTGGTTTTGAAAGGCGCTTTTTATAAATAAAGATGACATTGACATTAAACCTTTAGTTTCCCGCTTCCAAGTTTGGATCAGAAATTCTATTTTTTTTTTTTTTCATTTCTATCATTCCAGGTCCTTCTCGAACTAACCCCACCATGTAGGCACTAACTTGAAAATACATAAATAAGTGCCCTTCCCACAAGTTCAACCGCTGATGTAAATACAGCAATAAACTGAGCCCTCCCCTACTACAGAGATCCTCCAGAGTCCTTACCCCCGTTTTTCCCCATATCTTGAACCCAGGGTCCTCCCAACCCATCAAAAAATAGGGGTTACTGGCCACCGGGACCAGATAAGTGTTCACTGCTGTTGTACCCCCCTGTTTCAAGAGTTCACTTCAGCTATCCAGTACTGCTACCACCAATGGATTCCTGTCCTCTATATGCCCCAGAACCCCATTTCTCTAGGTACGCCGATAGTCTCGCTCTGCAGCCCCATTGTTTGAGGTCCAGTCACCTTGCTACCCAGGGCATATGAATCCAGTCACCAATATATTTCTGCTGAGCTGCTAAATAGTAATTCTCCAAATCTGGAAAATTCAAGCCGCCACTCCCTGTATCTACCTTAAGGCATTGTAAACTTACCCTTGGTCACGTCCAGATCCAAATAAACGAGAAAAACTCACCCTTCCATTTTTTAATATCCCTCCTAGATATTCCTACGTGCATCATCTCCATAATATAAATCAACCTGGGGAGGATATTCATTTTAATTAAGTTTATCCTCCCTAGCCAAAAGATCGGTAGAGATGTCCACCTCCTTAAGTCGGCCTCCTATAGTTTTAATGATGGGGTGTAGTTCAGATCATAGAGGGAACCAAGAGACCATCTGATTTTAATTCCCAAATATGTGAAATGTCCCCCTACCCTCTTAAACCCCATCCCTGGCCACACTTCATTTTCCCGGGGAGTCTCATAAGTTCAGATTTGTCTAAGTTAAGTTTGTACCCCAAAAACTGCACAAACCTCTTTACCAGCTGCAAAAGAATAGGCATAGATGCCTCTGGCTCTGTGACAAAAGGCAACATGTCATCCGTGTACATCACGAGTTTGTTGCTCCCCTGAGATCCCCCGCACCCCTCGAATTCTGTCTTCCTGCTGGATTGCTATTGCCAGTGGCTCCACCGCCAAAGCAAAAAGCAGTGGAGACAGTAGGCAGCCCTGCCTTGTGCCCCTGCTCAAACCAAAACCCTCCGAGAGTTTACCGTTTACCAGTACCTTCGCATGGGGGGAGCTGTACAGTGCCTGTACCCAGACCACAAATACATCCCCCAGACCAAACCGGGTTAATGTCTCAAATAAGTAATTCCATTCTACCCGGTAAAAAGGCTTTTTTGGCATCCATAGATATAACGCAAGTGTCTTCTTTTCCCTTATCTGCCCTCCAGACCACATTAAGAAATCCCCGCACATTATGGTAAGAGAGATGCCCCTTAATAAACCTGGTCTGGTCTGGGTGGACAATATCCAGCAACACCAGCTCCAGTTGGCCCACCAGTACCTTTGCCAAGATCTTGGCATCATAATTCAAAAGCGATATCTGCCTATAGGAGGCACATTCCGAAACATCTTTCCTCGCTTTGGGGATCAAGCAGATCACTGCCTCCGAAAATGTTCCTGGAAGGTTCAGTGTCTCCCCTTCCACCCACTGAAAGGTGTCACACAGTGGTCCAGCCAGTTGCTCTGCCAAACATTTGTAGTACTCCACCGGGTAGCCATCCAGCCCACTCGCCTTTCCACTTCTTAACCTCTGGATGGCCCGCAGTACTTCCGTCCTTGTGATGTGGCCATTCAAGGTATCACTTTGTTCCTTTGTGAGCTTATGTAAGTCCAGTGCATCCAAGAAAGCTTGCCCAGTATCCCTAGCCCCTCCCCTGTTTTGTATAATCCCTCATAGAACCTCTGGAAACACTCCCGTATGTGCTGTGCTGATTTGCACAGCACCCTCAGCCTGTCTTTAATCACCATAATATGAACTGGGCATCTCCTTCCCTGCATCAGACAGACCATCAGGGGGCCTGGCTTGTTTCCCCATTCATATAGCTTCTTCTTACCAAATGTCCAGGCCTTTCTAGCTTCCCCACTGAACAGGGCATTAAGGGCCTCCCTAACCATCTTCAGACTAGCCCTAACTACTTTCTCCTCCCCATCTGCAGCGTGCCTCTCCAACTCTATCACCTTAAGCTCCAGCTCCACTCTTTTGCCTTGTTTCTGCCACTTTACTTTGGCTACATATCGAGTAATCAACCCCCTCATAAACGCCTTCCCTGCATCCCAAATGGTGGCCTTGTTGGTAGGGGAATTGACATTCACTGCTATGTAATTCCATTTTTCCTCCAGATATTCCTTAAAGGCTTTGTCCCCCAGCAGATCTGTTGGACATTTCTGGGGGAGGGGCCCTTCCTCGGCCTGTTCATTGTCAATGACGTAATCACCATAGCATGGTCTGAGATATGGATAGGGCTGTGCCGCATAACCTGCACCCATTCATACCAAGCCTGTGGGAGGAACATGTAGTCTATCTGCGACCAAGTACCATGCGGATTAGAGTAGAAAGTGTACTCTTTAGCCCCAAGGTTCGCCTCCATCCATCCTTCTATCATTTCTAGTTCCACCATCCCTCTACGCCACTGGCGAATTGCATCATGCTGCCAGCCTCTGCTCTTAGAGTGGTCCAGATGGGGATCCAAAGTACAGTACAGATCCCTGCCTAGAAGCAGGCCCAGAAACAGTTCCTTAACCAGAAGCGAGAGGATGGTACTGTAAAAAGAGGCATCAAATACTGCCGGGGCATAGATACTAGCAAACATTGCCTGCTCCCCCCACAGCTCTCCCACAACAAAGACATACCTACCCCCAATCTGATTCCGAACCACCCGCTGTACCTGAAGTGGAAGGTATTTATGCAGAAGGACAGTGTCCCCTCTTTTATGTGCCTTAAATGAGGATGCAAAAGATCTCCCCACCAAACCCGTGCCAATTTCGCAGGCTCCGCCACCATGAGATGTGTCTCCTGTAACATGGCGACTTGCACACCTTGTCTCCGCAAAGCTGTAAGGAGACTTGTATGCTTCACTGGGGTCGCTATCCCTTGTACATTCCGGGAACATACAGTTAAGTCTTGTCGATTAGCCATTTTGCAAAGATATCGCTGTCATGGTTCCCCCAGCCTTTACTGTGAGACATGTCACCCCAACCCTTACATTTCGAATGGATGCCCCCTCCAGTTCCTCTTGTATCTTCTGCGCACCTGATACACCATAGCTTTGTGAATGTGAATGTGTGTGTAAAAACATTTAAACAATAGAAACAGTCCAACAAACTTGAATACATGTAACCAAACCCCCCAGCATTACTGCTGTTCAGCTGTAATAGCCCCTTTCCTCCACTGTATCCCTCTTCCACTATGACTTGCCATACCTGCCCCAGAACCAGCAACATAAAACCCAACCCCTCTTCCCAACTCCCCCAGCAGAACAGTTAGACACTATCTGCCAAGCTTGCTTAAGTGTCAGTAAAGTTCCCATAGCTGTCTATGCCCCCCACCCCCCCCCGGAGCATACGAATCGTTCGCTCACCCACTTCCAGGCCCCACCTGCACAGCCCTCAGAATTTAATCCTAATGAGAAGCACCCAAAGGGCGCACAGACCTCCTAGGCAAGCCCAGACTCCCGTGCTCTGTTTCTGCCATAGGAGAGGCCATTCGCGTGACCATGCCAGGCCGATCCATATTACTGAGCTTATTCCCTGGAGGTTTTCCTTTCTAGGCACCAGCAAGGCCACTAGGGGGTCTCGCCCATATGTCAGCAGCCACATGCTGGAAAACATGCCCTGTGGGACTAGCCACCTCTCCCGCCTCACGCATACTTCCAGAAAACTCAATCCCTCTCCCACTTAAATGCCCATATGCCACACTATAAGCAGGCCATATCCCCAAGGTAACAATCCCACAAGTGGGCTGAGAGGTCTCCCCACTACCGATATTCTCTCTGGAAGCAGCAGTACACCACCAAACATAGAATTTGATGGCAGATAAGGACTGCTTGGCCCACCTAGTCTGCCCATTTTCCTACCTAACAGATAAGCTGCAGATCCTAGTTAACCAACAGCTTACTTCCTCCTACCCCCCACTAGGACTGCCTTATGTCTGTCCCATGCATTCTTGAATTTCCTCACTGTTCTTGACTCCACGACCTCCTCAGGGGAGGCTGTTCCATGCATCCACAACCCTCTCCGTGAAAAAATACTTCCTCACATTACCTCTGAGCTGTCCCCCCTCTATCTTCAAATTGTGCCCCCTTGTTCTTGCACATCTCTTTTTCTGAAAGATGCTACCCTCTTGGACTTTGTTGATTCCCTTGAGGTACTTGAAAGTTTCTATCATGTCTCCTCTCTCCCTTCTTTTTTCAAGGGTATACATATTAAGCTCCTTTAGTCTTTCTTCATATGTCTTCTGGTGCAGACCCTGCACCATTTTGGTTGCCCTCCTCTGGACAGACTCCATTCTGTCTATGTCTTACCTCTCCAAACCCCCCCAGCTCCACTCAAGTATCCCAACTGTGGCAGGCCTCCTCATTGCTTCCCCTGAACAAATAATATTTAACAACAATATAACAGTAAGTTTCCTGTAATAAACAATAAGCAAAAAGTTCAGAGTCTTTATGTTCTAAAGATCCAGGAGGGCCATGCGTGGGAACCCTGCACCTCCTACCTCCGGAGCTCGGGAAGAGGATATGATAGTCCAACCAGTGGAAATGTCCCCAGCAAGGAAGAAACACTGTACATACCTCCAAAGTAATTCCACCAATTTCAACAGTTCAAATAACCTCCAGTGTCACCACCAGGCTGTACAACTATTTCACTGGCAATGCCCCAAAATTTACCCAATCTTCTTGCGTAGGTCTTCCACAAATTTTGACACCTTATCCACCTCCCAGAATGAGTACACCACTCCCTCATGTTTGATCTTCAAGGTTGCTGGATATATCAAATAATTCTCCACCTTAATAGCCTGGAGTGCAGCCATAACTTCGTTGAACATTTTGTGTCTTTTCAGGAGTCTTGCTGAGTAATGCTGGGAGAGAAAGAATCTGTGACCCTCCCGCCATCAGCTGGCTTTTCTCATGGTATGCACGGAGCACCGCCTCGGGATCCTGAAAATGGTGGAACCGCATGATGATTTAGCAAGGTGGCTGCCCCACAGGTGGCCTGGGCATAACTGCTCTAGGTGCCCTTTCCAATTTTAGCCTCCCATGCTTTGTCTCCAGGTTCAGTAACTTAGGCAGCGAGTCTGCACAGAAATCCAAGGCGCTCCCCCACTCCATCCCTTCTGGCAAGCCTCGGAGATTGAGATCAAGTCTCCGATGGAAGTTTTCCTGGTAATCCACCACCTCCTTCATGTCTTCAAGCTCTTTTTGTAGGGCTAATATCTGCCCCGGGACTCCCTGCAGCTCGTCTTCCATTCTTGAAATTCGTTCCTCAGCCTCCGTCAGTCATGTCGCCTGGGCAGCCTGCTGCGTCAGCACCTCCTGAAGTCTGTCATCTGTTCTTGTTTCTAACTTACACAGCCGTGGCTCCAAATCCACGAGGACCTGTCCTGTTAGCTCCCGCCCCAGGGCGCTCACCTCTGCAGCCAAGAAAGAAACTACTTGATGGCTCTCGGGCTGTGCACAGGCCGCATTTTTCTTTGCGTTTTTTCTATCTGATCTTCAGCTTTTCCCCGCTCCCAAAGTCAGGTATTCATCCATAGTTGGGCACTACTTGGTCTTGTAAAAAAATAAACCATGAGCAGAAGCGATTTGGCGTTTTTTTAAACTTTTAATTACTCCGGCGAGGAGGAGCGAGGTATGGACATGTCTTGTCCCTTCACGTGCTCATTAGCGCCCTCAGGTCCATCTTGTAAATGAGCCTTGCTCAATGATGCTCGCCTGAATAAATAAAGATTTATTTGATTGATTGATTGATTGATTGATATCCTGTGTTTTTAAAAACTCCGCAGAACTATTTTTTCAGTGCCACTGCAGGAGGGGGAGGGAGAGGGGGTTGTGAGGTCTGGCAGAGGAGAAGGCAGTGGAAAACTAATGCTATGGAAATGAATGAATCACCGTGTAGTTACACATAATAGCTGTCCTAAAGTCCCTCTTCTAATCTACTTCATAGAAAAAAGACAGCATGGCTTTGCCATGCAGCCTTAAAAAGAACCAAGGCAATCAACTGTATGCAAATTCATGGAATCTTAATGGCCTATCCTTACCACATAAAAAAGATGAGAGCAACGTGAGTTGCAAACAGGAAAGGGAAAGTGGATGATAGGCCAGGTAGTAACATGAGTGCCGAGGAGAGCCCACTGGTGACTGATGACAAGAGTTTCAGAGGGCACGCAGTAAAACAAGTGCCATAACCGGGCTGAGATTAGGAAGTAGGCAGTGGATGCGAAGTGCCCAAAGGCCAGGACACCAGGGAAGCATTGGAGCTCGCAGGGCTAAAATCCAGGGGCAAATGGGGAAAATGCAGGGAATGAATGGGCACAGGCGGGGAGTAAATGGAGTCAGAATTGACGGATGAAGAGGACGGGGCCAACGCTTGAAGCGAAGTGCTGAGGAATGACATTAGGTTCTGGAAGCGCTGGTACGGGGAAGGAGCAGTGACGGCTAGGGAAAGGAGAAGCCCAAAACAACAAACAAGGACGGAAGCAGGAGGAGAGACCCAGAGGAGCAGGGGCAGGGTGCAGAAAATGAAGGGGCCAAAGCAGGAGCAGGAAGGCAAATGAACGAGGGAGAGGTAAGAAAGTGCAGGACGGGGGGGGTCAGGCAGGGGGACCACACCCATGAAACAAACAGAAGGAAACTGGTAGAAAGAGACAAGCAAGTGGGGACAAGAAAGAATAGCAAAAGCAAGGAAAAGAGGAGGAGGCTCAGCCTATGAGTTGCACAGGGAGCTGGAGCACAATGTTTCACAATGCACTAAGCAGGGAACTGCTGTGAGAGGCTAGCCTTTGAAGGGAATCTGGGAGGAGCCATTCTCAGACACTGAACCTAGGGCTTTAGTCCTCCCATTATGGTATTAAAATATCTACACTACCTTATGGAGTCATGTCATGTGACCCTGATGTTGCGTGACCTGCACTGGCTGCTGGTGAAGTGGAGAATCTCCTTCAAGGTAGGTCTTCTTACCTATAAAGCCCTATATGGTCTGGGTCCTAGCTATCTGAGCAATCTCCTGACTCCTTAGTACTCTCATCACCTTCACGATCCTCTGAGAAAGGCCTCCTAGCAGTTCCCATGGTGCAGCCAAAGACATCTGGGTCAAGACTAAAAAAAAAAATCACACAGCGCAAATGTTTGCACTGTGTTTTGCATTTGCGCATGTGTGAAATCTTGCTGTTCAGTCAGATAGGGTAGTGAGTTGGGCCAGGGCAGGGAAGTGCTAATCTTGTAAATACACCACTAACCCCACTAGCACTGCCCCGACATCTAGCCAGTAGAATGGCCCTGCAATGAAGAAGAATAGCACAGGTGCGCTATTTCCTGTTCACTAAAGTAGCCATATAAATGAGCTCCTTGGGCATACAAGGCACTATATGACCATTTGCATGTCCATTATGGGCCCATTTACATAGGCTGTGGCAGGAGTTTAGCGTTTAATGCCCCCCATATCACAGATTCTTAGGAGAGGGACAGTGATCAGTGATGGGGCATCACTTTCACCAGGGAAACTTAAGTATTGTTACCAGGCCCATGATGGGGTGGTGGTGACCACCGCAGTGCCTTCGGCAACCACTAGGGTTGCACAGACTTACTGTAAGATCTGGCTTAGCAGTATTTTCTCCACATTAGGGAGCTCCACAAAAGGCCCTTGCCTGGAGAGAATGCTCTGTGAATGGGATTGTGCGAATAGGCTTGTGCCCTTCCTCTCATTTGTATTGCAGCCCCCTCCACACTTTGCCCTGACACATACCCAGTTTGTGCCCACACACAGGGCTTTTGTGGATACCACTTAGTGCAAAACTTTGTTTGGCCTGTGCAAACCAGGTTTGGCTGGGCAATGTTTTGTGAATCTGTCACCTGGTGATCCTGCATTTGTGGTGGCTGTGCCAGTCCTCTGGAATTCGCTTTCAGTGTCCTTGAGCGAGGCCCCCTTGCTGGAGGTCTTTAAGCAGGGACTGAAATTACATATTTTCAGGGACGTCTTTAGGATCTAATTCACACTGGTCAAACATGTTTTAATTGCTGCTATTTTGTTTTAATAATGTTGCCATTAATATGGTTATTATGGTTCTTTGCAATACCTATTTAACCCATTGTTCATTGTCTATATATTGTAAAGTGCCTTAAGCCTTGGGGATAGAGCACTCTAGAAATACAAAATTACTTACCCATGAATTAAATTCTGTACTATTATAAATCGCTAACATGATTTCAACCAATCAGCATGCATAGCCACTATACCTCTTATCCTATGTACAGTGCGCTTATATGCAGTACCACTGGAAAAGAGTGCTCCACATTAGTGCTGGAGGAGGAAGGCATAATAGATTTTGACTCCAGTCTTATTATAAATCACTTTAACTACATTCCAGTAATTTTATAATGAGAAAATATTATCTCTGAGGGTTCCTTTCATGAGGTTTATACTGACAGAGCCACTTGGCTTCACTTCATAGTTTTCTTGCGGAAACCTAAGAGGCTCAGTCTTCTACTGTAAGAGACAAACATCAGAGGCCCTATTAACTCATTGTCTCCTAGCAGACACCTGTAGGCATCAGTAAAATACACTGGTGTGTCCTGAGAATGCCTACAGAAGTCAGCTACTGACTTCCTGTGTGCCCTGGCAACATCTAGAGAAGTCACTTATGTATTTTAATATATAATGTAACAGAATATAATACATATTTGACTGCATAGCACCATTGGAAAGATAATTTTGTGCTGAACAACTTTGCCACTGATATTCTGTGTATATCATGTATACTTTAGGAGTCATTCATATTTGTTTATGGTATGGCTTATGTTGCCTGTTTTAGTGAAAAAAAAATGTTTTTGTTTTTTTTTTGCTGTTTCAACTAGCATAGAAAAAAAAATTAAATGACATATTATTCTTTGCATACCACCACTGGAAAGGTAATTTTGTGCTGAATAACTTTGCCGCTCGTACTTTGTGTCTAGCACTTATAGTTCTTGAGCTATTAGGATTTGTTTGTGGCATGCTGACTATAGCTTGATTTTGCTTAGAAAGGCCCAGGATTTACTATTAACAGTATACAGGAGTCAAGTGGTGCAACTTCAGAGAGCTCCTGTGGAGGCAATGAGTTAACTGTAACTCCTAGCACCTACAAATGAGGAATTAATTGTGGCCCTCAACCTCCAAACACGGGACATCAACTTTAGAATGGGAACGTTTCAAAAATGTCCCTCTTTACTTCCAAATCCATTTTAACAATCCTCATACAGTTCCATATTGAAAACCAGCTGGGTTTTTTTTGCAATATTTTCTAGCTCTCTTCCAAAATTATCCAGTTAATGTTATGTTTCAGGACCAATGTCCCTTCATCAGACTTCAGAGTAGCTTTATGTGCTGGCTGAAAAAATTAATCAAAATAAAAATAATTAAATTTCCTGTGTTTTTTTTCTCTCTTTACCAACAGCATTTTCGAAATTATATAAAAGATAATAATATAAATAATGATAGTAATAAAAAGGTGGGAACAGACCTCTGTGTGAAACATACACAATTTAAATTCCTGCCCGATGGATATAGGGAAAATTTCATTTACTTAATCCCTGTAATCAAATAAATAAAACTCAGATAAACCAGCAACTTAAATGTCAAATTGTAACACACAAGATTTTTAACAACCCATTTTTAAGATTTCTCTTGTGTTAAAGAACATCTCTCATTCACAAACATTTAATAGAAGTGTTTTACTGACGTTAAATCTAAAGTTACTCATAATGAACTTTAATTAAAATCACTTAGCTTCACTTAGCAACTTTTGAGAGAGAGGAGTTGGGCAGCTGTAAAGCCTCGATAACCTTTATATTCTCACTCCGTGGGAGGTTGACTCTTTTGTTGTTGCTTGTAGATGCCATCCTGCAAACCAAACACACTCCAGAGAAATGCTAAACACACTCCAGAGAGATGCTAAACACATTCCAGAGAGACGCTAAGCAGGTGGGAATGTTAATCTGCTTAAATGCAGGGCACTTAACGAGCACTTAATGAGGTGCGATTACATTTTCAGCACCTTTTCCTACACCTGTGACTAGATAATCGTCCCAATTAAGTGACAGGACTGTCCCAATTAAACAGAAGCTTTTCTCATTGAATAGCATTAGCCAAAAATCGGTGCCCAGGGGATTGTCCCAATTAAGCGGACGTCCCCTTTAACCGCGTCCCCTTTAAGTGGCTTCTACTGTATAGACTAAAGAGCAAATCATGAACTAGCCTTGGTGAATTAACAAATACAAGGTGGCATTAAGCATTCCATGTGGGTTTAACAATAATATAACAGTGGGAAACAAAAATATTTAAGTGCAATCTAAAAACTAGCCTAGGTGGATTAACAGTACTCCAAGTGCTAGAAAGAGAGGAGAAGTGCCTGAGGTGGACAACCAGAGAATGAGGGGGAAAAAGTGCAGAATGGGAGCCAGATTAGGGCTGCGAGCAGGTGCAGGTGGGAGATAAATGTCCCCTGATATTGTGTTTGAAGGCATTTGAGGAGGGACAGAGTTCTAGTTCTGGAGGGAGAGGGTTGAAGAGTTTCGGTCCCATACAAGTGTTTTCTGGGCTTGAGTGGTCCGGCAGAAAGGAACAGTGAAAAAGAGAGTGGAGGACAGTGTAGTGGTCCTGGTGGTGGTGGCTGTCTGGAAGAGAGAAGTGAGGCAATCGGAGCAGTTCACGGGAGAGTTTGAAGAAGAAGGTGGCAATCTTGCAGTTGAGGCGGACCTCAAGGGAGGGCCAACTGGTGAGCTTATAAAGGTCACAGTGGTGTGTGAGTTTAGGGAGATCGGAGGCAATGTGGATAGTATTGTGGTAGGAGCTTTTTAGTCTGGAGAAATGTTTGATGGAAAGGCAAAGGAGGGAGACAAGTGAACCATAATCAAAGACAGGAAGGAGCAATCTGGAGACTAAGAGGGATCTGGATTCCCTGTTAAGGTAATGCTTGGTTCTGTGGAGGATACCGAGGCAGTGGTGGGCTATTTTGATTGTGAGGCTAGCATAAGCATCAAAATTGAGGTGGCTATCCAGGAGTATGCCAAGGTATTTGACTTCTCTGACTCTTTCAATGGCATTGCCAAGGTTGTCATAGAGGGAGAGATTATTATTGGTAGCTATTGCAAAGAGGGATACCAGTAGGACACTGGGGATATTTGGGCATGTGGTGAAAGTGCCAAATGTGACTGCTCTTATTTGGACCCATGACTTGAGCAGCCATGTGGCAGTGGAGGTGAAGGTTAACTTCTGGATGTTGGGAGGCAATCAGAGGGTTGTAGCTGTGTCAATTGCATTTTTGTAGCTCTTGTTGGTGTGGCATATAGGGAATAAGAGGTTCCTGAAGTTAGACAAGTTCAGCTTATGGCTGACGGAGTAGTGCATAGAGAAGGGGTTCAGATATGTAGAGGACAAGAGACACATCTGTGATAGAAGGTTCTTTAGAAGGGTTCTGTGTCATAACTGCGATCATCAAATGATGATCGGCATGGTACCCAGTTAGAATAGCGCTACAGGAATGGTACCAGTTAAGAGAATGCTAGTCTCTGTAGCGCTAACATGGACTGTGAGAGGGGATTTACAACGCTTTCAGTAAGCGCTCACCTGGTCACTGTCCATGGTGCTTACGGGACATAAGGTCACCAGGATCCAGTAGGCTGTCCGAGCTGCTCCTGTGGTGTGGAGAGCTGGAGTATTGAGCAGCTCAGCCAGAAACACTGGAGACCAGGGTTCTAATCCTGGTCTCCAACTTTATTGTGCATGTGGGTCATAGTATTTTTTTTTTATGTGGGGCCGTGGAAATCATATTCCACGGCCCCACTAATTTGAAATTTACGATTCCCCTCCCCTCACCCCCGAGTGACAATCCTTCAGTCCGAGGTGTGTTGGGGCATAATCCCCTGCATGGGGGGAGGGGGTGTTGAGGCAGCGCTCCCCACAAACACAAAATTGACACTGTTTTTTTTCTCCACGGTTCTTGACTGCGCTGTAATTGTTGGCACTGTTCTGACTCAGCACCGATTGCCATTAGGGCTAATGTACATCACCAAAAAGAAATAAAAATGGTGATGTACACTCATGGTGAAAACAATGGCACCAGCACAGATTTGTATGTATGTGGGGGACTGCACCCCTTCACCACCTTGACTATAAAGATTCTCAACTCCTGGGGGGGGGGTGCATGTTGGGTGGGGGACTTAAAAAAAAAAAAAAAAAAAAAATGCCATGACAGCAAAAATTCTCACACCTCCCCAGACCTGAACCCTGCCAACCATAGCAAGCCACCCTCACCACTATGCCACACAGCCAGCTCAGCAACCTTCCACTACATTGCCTCTGTGACAGGGGGCTCCTGCCACTCTTGAGAACTGACCTTTTCCTAGATCTGTTGCAACAGTTCTTCTATTTCTTAGCTTAATTTATCCTTTACAACTTCTAGTCCATAAGGTTGGCCACTTATGGGCACCCTCTCCCCTGTTTTGACTATGCTATAGTTTCCTCTTTAAAGTTTCCTTTTCCCACTCACGTTCTTGCACAGGGAGGTTATTTTGGTGACCTCCGAGCAGATGTAAAACAGGCTGTGTTCCTCATTGTTGGATTTAGTATGCAATGGCACTATGTCATAAAATACATTGATGTATATACCTTAATGTGTCTGAAACCTGTAAATGTTAAAATACCATGGCACTAGGAGTTTTTGATAAAGGTAAAAAGTTACTAGGGGACTGTATGCTAAAAATTAAGTCAGTTGTGTTATTTAAAATGCATGCAAATTGCTGTAAACTGAACAGGTCTGAAATTTCATGGTAATTTGCATACATCCCATGATGCTTTGCATTGTGGAAGTATGTATGATGTTTTATTTCTTTGAAACTTGATTTGTTGCCAGTGCCCTTTGGGGTAACCATTTTTTCAGTGATTCTGCATTGAGGTTCTTTGTCTATAGCTTGTTCTGTTTTTTTTTTTTCTCTTTGAGCTCCCACTACCCAAGCAAACAAGGCCCACATAGGGATGAAGGGGTTTCACTAAAAATGTTTAGATCAGAGATCAGTATCAGTAGGTGCTGGCTAAGTGCATAGAAAGGCCATACATAGTCTGTTGCTGCAAACTGATGTACTGAAGAAGGAATGTGCTGTTGCTGAAGATTATTTCCTGTATTTTGAATAAATGTCCCACAGAGATTGTGTGTTGAACTTGAAGTTCGGTGTCTGGTCCATCTGTTATCCCACCACCCATCCCCAGACCTGGTGTCAGTGGAATAACTTGCGAAGAAGCATCTGGATTGGCCGAAGAGGGACATTTTCTGGTGGATATCACCCAGATATTCCAGGTGGACCGATGCACCAGGAGTTGCCAGAAGATAACCCGGAGAAGAAAGACCGTGGAGTTCTGCCCAGAACCATGGCTGACAGATGGAGAGAAGCTGCTGCCTGGACTGGACCTGGGAGCTTGGAAGAAGGCCAAACCTGAGGATAATGAAGAGATGGAGGTCAAGGCAGACTGGAGGCATGAGCGACAACACCCAGGAGGCAGAATAACTATGCTGAGAGGCAGAACACTGGTGCCAGGTGCTCAAGAGGTTCCTGCCAGAGAGTTTGGATAAAGAGTCAGAGGAGGATTTTTCATGGGCTCAGTTTGAGGGACGCCCACTGAGCAGGATATTGCTTTGTTTCCTGTGTTCCCAGGATGTTACCTGTTGGAGGTTGGAGATGCAAGTGTGGAACTTGAATGTGAGACCCCAGGTAAGACTGTGCCTGGTGATATTGTGCTGGGGTTGAAAACTTCAAGCAAGCAAGAAGAAGCCTATGAGGCTGAAGGGACTTTTTCTTGTATTGTTCTTGTATTGATGCACCTAAATCTATTAACAATCAATGGGCTGGCAGTATAGCCTAGAGGTTAGAGGAATGAGGTGTGAACAAGCTTGATATAGCCAGCAGCCCAGACCTGAGTTTGATTCTCACAACCTCCTCTTGCATACTGTTTGACTCTGAGCAAGTCACTTAACCGCTCAGTGCTCCAAGGTTGCCCCTGAAAACAGGCACTTGTGCCTAGTGGGCCTTACCCAGTTACCAAAGACTAAAATAAAAAAAATAACAGTATTGACTGGGGTATACTGCAGTCTAAAGATGCTAATATTGCCAAAATGTTACAATATGTTAAGATCAATGAGGTGGTACATGTGTTTTATTTTTTGATGAAAAACCTACAAAGGAGAAGGTGGGTGGGAAATGGATTGAAACCTGTGTTGGGGTAACACCTAGAGTGTCTGCCCTCAGGTGCCTGTATCAGTACAAGTGAAATTGATGAATTAAGAGACATAGTGGGTTTATGTAGAGGGACTGAATCTGGGACTTGGCCCCTGCTTAAAACTGATATATCTGGTGGGGTTGTAGCAGGTAATTACTCACCCTAGAGAGTGTATTTCTATGGTGCTGGACTTTACAGCCGTCCAGATTTTTGATGAAGAAATATGACAGATTTTCACTTAAAGGAGGTGGGAAGGTACCGTTGGTCTGTGATGAGAAATGGGTTAATGCCTCAGGGTAAAGAATGATGATATCCACTATGTTTATGATAGAATGTTAATTGTTAATAGGGACCCTGAGACTGAGCTTCTGAAGATGGATGGGTGGAAGCTACATCCCTCCTGGGACAGGAAGGTAGTAAGCAGTCTGCAATAACTGCTTCCTTCTTAAGGTGGGGGATATGTGAAAGGGGGCTCCTGCCACTCTTGAGGACCAACCTTTTCTTAAATCTGTTGCAACAGTTCTTCTATTTCTTAGCCTACTCTATCCTTTACAACTACTACTTCATAAGGTTGGCCACCTGTGGGCACCCCTCCCCTTTTTTGACTATGCTATAGTGTCCTCTTTAAATTTTCCTTTTCCCACTCAGGTTCTCGTGCAGGGAGGTTATTGTGGTGACCTCCGTGCTGATGTAAAACAACAGGCTGTGTTCTTCGTTGTTGGATTTAGTATGCAATGGCACTGTGTCATAAAATACATTGATGTATGTACCTTATGTGTATGAAACCTGTAAATGTTGAAAATACCATGGCAATAGGTGTTTTTGATAAAGGTAAAAAGTTACTAGGGGACTGTATGAAAAAAAATTAAGTTAGTTGTGCTATTTTAAATGCATGTAAATTGCTGTAAACTGAACAAGTCTGAAATGTCATGGTGATTTGCATATATCCCATGATGCTTTGCATTATGGATGAATGTATGATGTTGTATTTCTTTGAAACTTGATTTGTTGCCAATGCCCTTTGGGAGAAACCATTTTTTCAGTGATTCTGCATTGAGGTACTTTGTCTATAGCTTTTTTTTTTCTTTTTGAGCCCCCACTACCCAAGCAAACAAGGCTCACGTCTAACCAAAACATGGCTTAAACCTTCCATCCTAGACTCTCACTGCTCGCTAACTTCCTACAACCTCTTGAGAGTTGACTGGCCTGCCCCCAAAAGAGGTGGTGGTACAGCTGTCTATTTTAAAGACAACCTCAATCTCACCGTGATCTGCTCATCTCCCCTAGTCCATAATGAAGCTCTACACGTTCTTCTCACCCTGGGCTCCAAAAAACTTCATATTGTTTGTGCCTACAACCCCCCCTTCCAGTGGCTTAAAAGGTCTTGATGAGCTACATGATCAAACCTCTCTTCTCTTGGGTAGAAATGTGGTTCTCATACTTGGTGATCTCAATCTTAACTGGCTGGGTAACTCCTAACCTACACTACTTTCCAAGATTCAGAGTTTCAACTTTCACCAGGTCATTAGCGATCCCACAAGAACTGCCCATCACTCCAACTCCACTACTCTGCTAGTCTGGATAATGACCAACCACCCTGAAAATATTATCTCCTCTGGCACACTAGCAGATGCCATCACAGATCATTCCCCCACCTTCTGTATTTGGGATAAGACCAGCCCCCCCCCCGTCAAAGCCTCGGTTTATCACTTTCCGTAACTACGCACACCTCGACCACCAGTCCTTCCTACAGGATATTGTTTCTATCAACTGGACTCCTCTGTTTAAATCAGATGATCCTCAGACCACTCTAAACCTACTCCTAATTCACTTTCTGGAAACTCAGGACAGACACTGCCCCCTCATTACCCGTCATGTAAAAAAAACAAGCATACCCGGTGGCTTAAGTCTGACCTTCTGTCAAAACTACGACTGCGTGATAAAAGTTGGCACCGCTACAAAAAGACAGGACTGCCTGCTGACCGCCATTCCTATAGGGTACTCAGAAATTCTTGCAAGAAGGATATTAAACGGGCAAAGAGCACCTACTATAAAGATCTCCTAACTAAATCTTATGGTGACCCCAAAAATTCTAGTCCCACATAAAGAGCTTCCTAGGTTCAAATCCGTCCCCCACCCCAACTGACATGTCTCTTAATGGTGTCCACTGCAACAATCCTTCCACTATTGCAAACTTTTTCAATGCCCAGTTCTCTGACCTTGCAAATTATACATCATCCTTCCCAGCTTCACTAAACTCACATGCTCAACCCACTGCCTCTGGTCCTAAGTTTCATTTCAAGTCTGTCACCCGTCTGGATGTACTTAGACTACTCAATAACATTTCCAACCTTTCTGCAGCAGGCTCTGACAATATTGAACCCAAGCTGCTAAAACTTGCTGCCCCTTACATAGCTGCACCTCTAGGTAGGATATTTACCCTCTCCTTGTGTCATAGCTACGTTTCTGCTCTCTGGAAGACGGCCGGGATTACCCCGTCTTCAAAAAGGGCAACCGCAATAACCCCTCCAACTATAGGCCTATCGCCATATTGTCAGTCCTCAGTAAAATCCTTGAGAAGCTCGTAGCCTCCCAAACCGTAGACTTTCTTCAGAAATATGACCTTCTTACGACTGCGCAGCATAGATTCTGCAAGGGTCATAGCACCACCACTGCATTACTCAAATTCACATCTGATACCCTATCGGCCATGGACTCTGGTCTCCTAACAGGGGCTATTTTTATAGATATGACAAAAGCTTTTGACCTGGTCGACCATCCTATCCTCCTTGCCACTCTTAGTTCCCTAGGTTTCTCACCAAATGCCAAAGCATGGTTTGGCAGCTACCTATCAGGTCGCACACAGCAAGTTAAATTCAACTCTACCTGTCTGATTTTGCAACCATAAACATTGGCGTGCCACAAGGTTCTATTCTTGGTCCGTTGCTTTTCTCCATTTTTATAAATGATATTACCTCTAACTTCTCCAGACTGCCTCCCTGTTATATGCTGATGATATTGTCCTTTATGCCAGTGCTAAAAACATTATGGAAGTTAACCAACGACTTTCACTTGACTTTCAAAGGATTCAGCATGGCTATTTAGCCACAAACTTCTGTTGAATGTATCTAAGACTCATGTCATGCTATTTGGTTCTAATGCCAAACTCAAACTCTCTCAATCCACTTCTAAAGTTACTACCTTAAATGGGTCTTCTGTTGGAGTGGTACCTTCATTTAAATACTTTGATCTCACGCTCGTCCCAACTCTTTCTTTTGATCTCCATATTCAACAGTCCTGCAAGCTGGCTAACATAAAACTTGGTATGGTCTATCGCTCCATCTATATGATCACACCATCAGCGAGGCTTGCCATAGCCCCGTCACTCATCTATGGAATTGTAGTGTATGCCTCTGTGAGTAAAACTATTCTCCAGAAGTGGGATGTCGCCTACAACAATATCTGTAGGTATGCGTCCTCCTCACATTGGATAAAACACCTTTGCCTCCTATACTCAGAACTAGGGTGGCTTTCTCCAAATGCATCAAGAGACTTTGCGTATGGCTCGGTCATAAATAATGTCATCCGTAACCAAACACCGAAGCCCCTGGCGGATCTATTTCTCATCCAGTCATCCAAATACGCTCTTCGCTCGACTGCTAATGCCCCATGCTTATTCCTTGACACCACTCCACCAAAGGTACTAGTGCTTTCTCCTGTTATGCCCCCATCACTGGAATTCCCTCCCACTAGCTATAAGGTTAGCACCATCCCATGCCACTTTCAAGAAATTGCTTCGTGATCATCTTGTTGATTCCTGTTCATGCTCCTGCTCCTGCTTCAAACCATCCTATCCCATTATCTCTCTCCTGATCTATGCACTTCTCGCCTCAGGTAAGCACTGTGCACTCCTCTAGTCGTCTACTGCACTTTTAATACACCAAGTCCCTATCCCCCTACTTTTGCCTTCTTTCTATACTGTCTTATCCTTCTCCCTTTTTATTGCATCCCCACCCTAGTCATATCCTGGCTTTACTTTATCCTTTATTTATAATTATAATTCGGGGATATTTGTTTTTTATAATACCATTTTCTTTACCTGGATCACTGCATAATGGTTTTATTTATTGTATTTGCTCTCTTATTCACTCCATGCTATTGTTGATATAATTTGTATTTTGTTTCTTTGCTGACTACTTTGTATTACTACTGTCTATGCTTTTACTGTATCGTATTTTACTGTTTTGTATTTGTTTCTACCTCTGTTGATCAAATGTTAAATCAAATGTTTTGTCTCTGTAAACTCCTGGGTCGTGCCTGAAAATAGTCATTGCTATGGCTAGCACACCTTACCCGGTCAACAAAAACTAAATAAAATAAATAAATGTAACATCTACATCCATTATTTGAAAAGTAATAGAGGAAATTGCCTCCTGAAATTAGCAGACAGTACTAAGGCTGAACAGTTAACAGACTACCAGGATATATCAAAGATGCATTCAAACCATTTGACAATAATGGAATGGGCAAAAAATAACCAACTACAGGTCAGCATTGAAAAAATGCGCAGTTATGCACTTTGGTTATTCTAGTATCTCCCAGGAATATTATATTGATGTTATTAAAATCAAACTAGTTAACAGGATAGTAGATCTAGGAATTTTGTTTAGTGATACCCTCAGACCAAGCGATTGGAGTAAACACACTGCCAGTAAATCTAATTACTTCGTTAACTGTGTAAGGAGCTCTTTCATAAATAGATGAGAAGTTGTACTGCTGCCACTCTGCAAGGCTTACATCCACCCCGCTTGGACTATGGTTCTCAGATTTGGAGGCTTTTCTTAAAAAAGACATATCTTGTTGAAAAACACAGAGGAGATTTATGAAACGTATTCAGAGTTATAAAAATAAACCCTATGAAGATAGACTCAGGGTTTGGGTGTTATTTATACAAAGCAATAAGAGAATAAGAGGAGATTTGTTACTACCGTTTAATACTCTGAAAGACAAGCAGCTGTTAAGGATTAAGCAGGCACTGCTAGAGGGAGTAGGGGTGTGTGAGGCTGAACTAGGCCCCGGAGTCCGTTGAAAAAACAATTATGACTGACTTACCACACATTATGACTGATTTTTTTCAACTAGTTTGACATTTCTGACTTCAACTAGCTGAAGAAAATCCAACCAGTTTTTTCAACTTTCACCATCGTTGAATTTTATTATGTAGTAGTTTGTCATACTTTTTTTAAGTATGTGTCAGTGTGGTTCAGTTGGTAGCACATCCGCCTCTGGACCAGAAGGTCGTGGGTTCTCGTCCCACACTAGGATTGGACTTGCACCTAAAAATCGCTGGCATCCGAGTGCAGTATTGGGGGGTGCTGTACTGCTGGGGTGTGCCGTCCTTCAGATGAGACGTTAAACCGAGGTCCCTTCTGCCCATCCTGGTGTTGTCCTGGTGGGTGTCCAGGTGGAAGTTAAAGAACCCAGGGCACTCTTCGCAAAGAGCAGGGAACATTCCCGGTGTCCTGGCAAACATTCCCCTTACCATAAACCAGTTCTTGCAATTATCCAGGCTGTGGGTGATGATGTGCTATATGGCTGCCACCACACATTCAGTCACTTCACTACCGGTCTAACATTGCTTGTAAAGCGTTTGGGATACTGTGTATGAAAATGCTATATAAATGCTGATTCTTCAACTTTGTATCTTTTTTTTTTTATGACTATGAAAGTCCCCCCCATTGATTTTGGGGGGGGGGCACACAGCCTTCACCTTCTGACATCACAAAATGGGGCTGCATGTGCCTCCGTGGGGGCATGTTGGTGGGTTAAGGTCAGGAAGCAACTCCGTTTTTAGTATTTGGGATTTATTTTAGTTGTTTTTTTAACCAGGTATAGCACACTAAGCTGAAAGCTTTTTTACAGGAGCGACCTGGGAGCACAAGGAGGTTAAGTGACTTGTTCAAGATCACACAGTATGCAAGTGGAAGCTGTGGGATTCAAACCCAGGTCTGGTCTGCTGGATGTCACCAGATTTGCAGCTCAGAGCCTTAGCCCACTGCGCTATACTGCCTACTGGATTTAGCAGCATTATAATGTCATAAATGGTCAGAAACAAAAGGAATTCTTTATGCCCCTCAACTCTGGGGCAGGTGAGGTATTGCATATGTTGGAGGGAGCAGCAACTAGTCAGCAGTAGCTGAGAAGCTGGCTGCTCTTTAAAATGCAAATACAAAGTGCAGTGAAACAAATCTACACACAGTAGGGACTCGCTAAAGCACAATAACCAGTCAGAACAACAACAAAATACACTAAGTCCCTGAAAGTAACAAGTTGAAGCAGGGCAGTAAAACAGTATACAGTACAGAAAAATAAGCAGCAGCAATACTAGTTACTTAAAAAAAGAACTGTGAGTCTAAAATACTGTATAGGTAGGGCCTCTTAAACACACCACAGAAGCTAGAAGGTACCCTTTTGCAAATAGAGCTAACCATCAATATATGTTAGTTTACTAGTAGTCGTAGAATCTGTGAGACTAAAAACAGTTTATGGGAGGACCCCTAGAAATACCTGCTGTATGGTATAATGGTATGCCACCCTTACGGCGACACCAACCCAGCGAAATACATACCTGTTGGCAAAATCAACTCTTTGCTGACAGGTCGCTGTCTTGGTGTGCCTGAAACAGGGGCATGCTGTTTCCAGGTCATGCACCCCTGCCCCAAATCAACTCCGACTGGAGTTGAGAATCCAAATGATGGGGGCAGGGGCGAAGGCAGAAACCCCGCGTATGGGGTAGAGAGACTAACAGCCCCAATAAAAAAAAAAAAAAAAAGAAACAGGACCAGGAGACACACAGGAATCATGTAGACCACAACTTGCAGTCGACTTGATTCCTGTCATCGTAATGCCGGTCGACATAAAGAATGTCGAACCGGCATGGTAAAGCCAGGTATACCTGAACTGAGATGTATCCACAGCTTAAATTTAAAGTTAAAAAAATTAATTCATTTAAAAAAAAACATTTTCTGACAGTTTCTGAACTTGTTTTAGCTTTCAGCATGTACACTAATGTTTTTTTTTTTTTTTAATTTTATTCATCTTGCTGTGAGGACTTTAATATTTAGTCTGATTCCTACAGTGGCAATCAGCAAACATTTTGTCCATTGGACCAGGCCAAACATGCTGCGTGCTCTGGCCTTCTAGTCATCTGGAAACTCACCAACTGACCACCTGCGCCTGGCCTGCTCCATGACCTTGTGGGGAGTCTGACTTATTCACAATGCCACCAGTCAGAGAGAGTCCAGCCGAGCCACCAGTAGTAGATCGATGGTGATTGAGCACCTTGGCTTTTCAAGTTCAGCCCCCGTGCCCCCAAGCCCTCAACCAGCCAGACAAGCCAACCCAGCATGCAGCAGACACATAGATAGACTGAGTAGTCTGTGAGAGACCATCCTCTTCCTTCCTACTGCGCACTGCCCAGCCCTGGCAGGCCTTGCACACACTTCCCATACAGTACCTTGCTCACTGTAGCAGCCTGTTGCCAGTTCGGTCAGGTGTTGGGTGATGATTCGGCAGCGGTGGTGGGTGGCTCCATGGCTCAGGCTGCCATTGCTGCTCTGCTCGGTGGTGGTGCTGGTGTTTTTATGAGCTGTGTGCTCCCTTCTCCCAACAAGCACAGTTGGTCCCCAATGCAGACCCACGTCCCCACTCCGGCACTCCATGCAGTGAAACTAGTGCACCTACCACTCCTTCTCCTTGCCAACTCTGAAAACCTGACTGAGGCTAAGTGAGAGTCACCCAACGGGCCCAGCCGATAGGATCACGGGCTGATCCTGACCATGACCAGACCACTGACTTGCTGCCTTCAGACGATTGCTGTTTGACTTTGCTGGAGGACTGACTGGGACCTGCACAGCCACACACTAGTCCCTCTCTGGGCACCAGACACATCAGGACAGTGGACACAGCTAACTTATTTTTAAATTATTGGCCGAACAACCAAACTTCATTGGCATAGAAAAACGCTGCTCGCTCTGTTGCCCACACACCAACACAGATACCTCTTCTCCTGACAGTCTCCTCTCCTACCAAGGCATGCCTTCCCTGTCATCTCATGCAGCCAGTCACAGACACTCTCAAGCTCCTGGCTGCTCCTTCTATCTCTCCTAATTGGTGGACATTTCATGTCCAGGAGCCAGGGGTGCATTTTATTGGCTGTAAGGCTGGGTGCTGGTGGTTGAGGACTGTTAGATATTCACGGCCCCCCCCCAGCCCCCTCCTACCCCAGAAAGAAAGAAAGAGAAAACACACTGCAGTGCACCACAAAAACAAACCTAGATGGGTGACTGAATCAACTGCAGTGGATTTCAACTCTACTATTTTATGACTGCAATCCAATGCAATTGCAACTGATTGCAATTGCATTGAATTGCAACTGACTATTTCAACTGCTGATGACTGCTCCAGGGTCTAGGCTGAACTAAAGGAAAGTATATTTTTATTTGAGTGTGTTTTCGTGCAGTTGTTTTAATCTGAGTAGATTGTACTGGGAGTGGGATATGTAATTGGGTGTTTAGAACGTACTGTTTGTATAAGGGCTGCATTTTGGGTGCGTAAACAGGGCTGTATTTTGGAGTTCAATTCTGTGCCAGTTGAGAGACCGGAAACTGTAGAGTAGGCTTGGGGGAAGGGCAGGGGATTAGCAGAAACATTTTAAAGTGTTTCTGTTGGGACTGCAACTTAATTGGGGGGTGAGGCTGAACCAAAGGGAAGAATATTTTTATTTTATTTGTGTGTATTTTCCTACAGTAGTTTTAGTCTGAGTAGATTGTACTGGGAGTGGGAATGTGGTTGGGTGTTTTAAAATGCACTGTTTGTATAAGGTCTGTATTTTGGGTGTGTAAACAGGGCTGTATTTTGGAGTTCAGTTCTGTGCCAGTTGAGAGACAGGAAGTGCTTCCTTCTGCCTGAGGATAGGGGCTGAGGTAAGCTGTTGTGTAGGAGGCTGATTGACTCACATGGGAGTGGCAGTGGGAGGGAGTGAAGAGCATTACTAGTAGAGAAGTTGAGCATGGCGTGGCAGGGGGAGAGGTAATACTCGGAGAGGTGAGGAGGGAGAGGGAGGTTGGTGGTCAAACAGGGGGAGAGGGAGGGGTCTCAATTGAGAGGGGCAGGGGGAAAGACACAGAGGCAAATAGTTAAAACACCATCTTGAGTGGCTCCAGGAATGAGAACCTGGGTGGGATGGTGGCGTTGGGCACAAGAAAAGAGATGGGGTGGTGTACTGGTGTTGGGGGACTCCATACTCAAGGACAGCAAGGGGGAAAGGCACAGTTGGATATGGGCTGAGTTCATTCCGGGATTAAAGGCAGACAAGGCAGGACAGGCAATCCTAAGGTGCACAAGGAGGGGTAGGAGGAAACAGCACATTGTGGTACATGTGGGGACAAATGACCTAGCCGGAGAAATGGTGGCTGTAACGAGAGAGGTTTTAGGAAGTGGGAAGGTTGTGCAAGGAGACTGGGGAGTCTGTGGCCTTCTCAGAGGTGCTCCCAGTACCCTGCGCAAGCACAATGAGAAAGGAAAGGATTAGGGAGTTGAACACATGGTTGGTTGAATGGTGTCAAACTAAGGGGTGTGGAGTTGTGGGCGACTGGGGCAATACCTGGGATAATAACCTTCTGTTTGCAAGGGATAGGCTGCACCTGAGTGGGGAGGGGAAGGAGGTATTAAAGCAAAGACTTTGGAGGTATATTGCAACAAAGGTGGATTTAAACTAGTTGGGGGGTGGCAATTGGACAGCAGATAGGCAGGGATCTGATAGAGTGGAGTCACAGCCTACCCCCCAGGCTAGCAGGGAAGGACTCTGAGCGGCTGAAAAGGGAGGGAGTAGAAGGGAGGAGATGGAGGGTGATGAAGGGAAGGGGGCAGGATGGAGAGTGGTCTCACTGATTGCAGGAAGCTTAGGCAACAAATCAGCTGAGCTACAGGCACTCTTGGCAGTGTGGAGGGTGGATATTGCAGCTGTCACAGAAACATGGGCAACTGAGCACCAGGACTGGGATCTGGCAATCCTAGGGTACAAATTATACAAGAAGGACTGTAAGCAGGGAGGGGGGTTGGGTGGCAGTCTTTGTGAGGGAGGGCTCAAATGCACAAGGGACGAGGATGAAAAAAGAGAACAGAGGCAATCTGGCTACAGCTCCTAAACTTGAGGGGTAGGAAACTGAGGATTGGGATGGTATACATGCCGCCGTCCCAGTCTGAGGAACTTGACAGGGAATTAGTGGGACAAATCAGGAAGGTATGTAGAAAAGGGAAGGTGGTCATCGTGGGGGATTGCAACTTGCTGAGGGTTGACTGGAGCATTCCGATCACCTCCAGTGCTGGGGAGCAAGTGCTCCTGGATGTGATCCAAGAGGGTCTCCTGACAAAGTTGGTCAGTGTACCTACTAGGCTAAAGAACACTTTAGATCTAGTATTGTTGAATGGAGAGGCAGGAAGGGAAATAAGGGTGGAGGACCCAGTAGCCGACAGCGATCACCAAACAGTGTGGTTTAACATCATCATGTGCGGGGAGCCAGAGAAATCATTAACCCGGGTAGTAAACTTCAAGGGGGTGGACTTTGGGAGGATGCGGGAAGTACTGAAAGGGAAACTGGAGAGCATAAAGCAAGAGATAGACGTGGAGCAGAAATGGGATATTATTAGACGTGGGATTACAGAGGCAATGGAAGCCTGCACCAAGACACAGAGTAAGAGGAGCAGAGCAAGGAAACCATGCTGGTTGAACAGCGTGGTCGTAGATGTGGTATGGGTAAAATGAGAGACGTACCAGAGGTATAGGAGAACCGGAAAAGAAGGGGACAGGGAGGAGTGTGCAAGATGGTTCAGAGAGGTGACCAGAAAAGTGAGAGAAGCCAAGGCTCAGAGGGAACTTAGATTAGCCCAGAAATTAATGGGGAGAAAGACTTTTTCAGATACATCAGGGAGAAAAGGAAGTGCAAGGAGACAATAGTGAGGATAAAAGGGTCGGGAGTAGACAGAAAAGGCAGAAGCACTGAATGAATACTTTTGCTCAGTGTTCACGGAAGAAAAGGGGGACCACTACAACCATGGGCTGGAGGGTGGGGGACGGTGGAAGAAGAGGCGACAGATGGAAGAATTGAGGGAGGTAGAGTCCTAGAGGGACTGAGGGCACTGAGGGTAGACAAGGCTCCAGGGCCAGATGGTATCCACCCCAGGATTTTTTGAGAGATGGCAGAGGTGTTGGCTGAGCCACTGGAGGATCTGTACAGCACCTCACTGGAGTCAGGATGTGTGCCACTGGACTGGAGGATGGCACATGTAGTGCCATTACACAAGAGCTGACCAAGGGAAGAACCAGGTAATTATCGCCCAGTAAGTCTCACCTCTCTAGTGTGCAAACTCATGGAAATGATACTAAAAGAAAGACTGGTGTCGTACCTGGAGGACAGTGGCCTCCGGGATGTGAGGCAGCATGGGTTCGTTTCAGGCAAGTCTTGTCAAACCAACCTAATACGGTATTATGACTTGGTGACAGCTGAGCTGGATAAGGGTCATGAGATGGATGTTCTTTACTTGGACTTCAGCAAGGCCTTTGATTTGATGCCTCATGGGCGACTTGTGGGGAAGCTAATTGGTGTAGGGGTGGGGCAAAAATGATGAACTGGATTACAAGCTGGCTGAGTGGGAGGCTACACCGGGTGGTGGTGGGAGGGGAGCTCTCAACTCCAAGGCCAGTGATGAGCGGGATACCACAGGGCTCTTTGCTAGGACCGGTATTATTTGGGCTCTTCATATCAGACATTGTGCATGGGGTGGTGAGCAAGGTAAGTCTGTTCACAGATTACACCAAAATAGGAGCAGTGGTGGATGGAGTGAAGGGATGGAAGCAGCTGCAGGGGGACCTAAGCAAGCTAGAGGAGTGGTCAGAGAGGTGGCAGCTGGAGTTCAGTGCAAAGAAGTGTAAGGTTATGCACTTCGGGGTGAAGAACCCAAGGAGAGAATACTGGCTGGGAGGAGTTAAGCTGGGGATCACTGAGGAGGAGAAGGACCTAGAGGTAATGGTAACAGGGACCATGAATAACTCTGCCCAGTGCGGGAGAGTGGCTGCAAAAGCGAACAGAATGCTGGGGTGCATAGCGAGGGGATTTTCATCCAGGTGAAGAGAAGTGATCTTGTCCCTTACAGGTCACTAGTAAGGCCACACTTGGAGTATTGTGTACAATTTTGGAGGCCATACCTGAAGCGTGATATCAGGTTACTGGAGGGGGTGCAGAGGAGGGCAACGAAGTGGAATGGAAGGGAGAAACTATGAGAGCAGGCTGGGAGACCTGAATATGTATACTCTGGGGGACAGAAGAGATGGGGCGATATGATAGAGACATTCAGGTATCTAAAGTGAATAAATAAAGATGTGGTCTTTAAAGTAAGGAGGGGGAGGGATACCAGGGGGCATGAGCTAAGAATAGAGGGGAAGACTTAGGAGGGAAATGAGGAGACACTATTTCACAGAGAGGGTGGCAGCAAAATGGAATGCACTTCCAGAATGGGTGGTTTCGTGTAAATCTGTGAACAGCTTCAAAAGGGCATGGGACAGGCAATGGGGAGAGTGAGGGTGGGGGAAGTGGGGGCAGAATTGGGATGCCAAAGGGGAGGTGGAGTGGGTCAGCTGCAAACTAGGGGTGCTAGCTGCACACTTAAGCAGACTTAGATAGACCAGGTGGTCTGTTTCTGCTGGCACATTCATATGTTCGTATGTAGGATTTGGGCTAAGAATTTAAGAAGTCAAAACATGACTTACAAGGACATAAACTGCAGTTGTTACAAAGACCACCTGTTTGAGACATCAGGAAACATGCCTTCGTTCCAAATACAATTAAAATATGGAATAAACTCCCTCACACTATAGTATACTCCAAGCTTGCAATAAAAAAAAATGGATATTTTCACAAGGAACTGCAGATTGTCCAGCCTAAACCACTGAATAGTGGGGGGCTATTCTTTATGGACTTATGCCTTCTATTGCCCTTAAACCCAAGTATAAAACCAGAGTGTATCTAAGCTAGGAGCAGGCAAGGCTGCAGTTTAATGGCTCAGTCCCAATTTAAAGGCTCAGGGCACAGTGGCAAGTGCAGGGGACCTAGATAGCCCTCCACAGCTAATGGAGTGAGGTAGAATCGGAATAGTAGTAGACAGCAAACAAAGGAGTGGAAGGAGTTGATTAATAGGATGGAGAGAGGAAGCGGAGAGGTCAGGGCAGAGACAGAGAAAGTGAAGCATGGAGGATAAGGGGCAGAAATGCCAGTAGCCCAGGGAGCAAAATAGGGGACCTGCAGGCATTGGCTATGGAGGACAAAGTTTGTATCTGCAATGGAAATGTAGGATATACCTAATCAGGATTGAGACCCCAGTCCCAAACGGTGCTCTCTTTTGAAAAGATCAAGAAAGTATGTGTGTGTTTGGGGGGGGGGTTGCATAATGTGGATGAAAGAGGACTCCATGTTGGGCAGGGGTATGTGGGATCACTGTGGGTAAAGCTGGTGGTGACAGGGGAAGAACATGCAGTTGAGGTTGCCTACAGGCCCCCTAAACCAGTATGAGGCTGAAGACAGGTTGTTTGAAAAGTAAATTGGGAAGACTGGAGAGATGGGGAATGTTGTCCTGATAGAAGACTTAGAGCTGCCTCACATGAACGGTGATATACTTGGAGCAAGAATTGCATGGCTGCAGGCATTAGTGTGTGCCTTTCAGGACTGGTTCATTGTTCAGCATGTCAGGCAACACAGTAAAGATGGGGCCACAATACACCTGGTACCCTTAAACTATCATTTTATGGAAGTAAAGGTCAACCCCCCCCCCCGCAGTTGAAATGATCACAGTACCATTAGGTTTAGTGCAGCCTTCGCAGCCCAGTGTCTCGGGACCAAGATGTTAGTGCCAGACATTAGAAAGGTAGGTTTTGGGAGGATTGAGGGATTACGGCAGGTTACAGTTAAGGAGGGTAGGGCAATTGGTTGGGGTAGAAGCAAAATGAGAGGCCATTATGAATGCAGTATTGGATGTTTACAAATGTTGCACGAAAACTGGGGAAAGGAAAGAGGCATGTGAAACCTATATGATTCTCCAATGAGGCGAGGCGAGGAGAGGTAAGCGCTAGGTGGCTAAGAGGGCAGGTTTCAAATTTACAAAGTGGATCAGACAGATGAGGGTAGGGAAGTGTGCCAGAGCAGGTCAGGGAAGTGGGAGCATCAGTAAAATAAGGTCGGAGATGATGCAGAGATCAAGATAGTTGAGGGGGTTAAAGAGAATAAGTCCTTCTTTAGATATATTAGGCAGAAGAGAATGAGCATAGTAAATTTAAGAAAATGAGAGGTGTGTGGGGTCAAGAATGAGAGGAAGGAAGGTGAACCTACTGAATGAATACTCCTGCTCAGTATTTACGGTGCAAGAGGGGGGTTCCTCTTCCAGAGAGCGCAACAAAGTCAGAGAACAGGCAGCAGTTGGAAATGAGACAAATTACAGGGGACAAGGTACTCAAATGTTTGGGAAGGTTAACAGTAAACAAGGCACTAGAGGCCAGATGGGCTTCATGCCTAGAACACTGAGAGAAATGTGTGTGGTGGGGGATGCTGGTTGAGACATCAGCAAATATTTTTTCAGCTGATCTTTGGTGATATGTGTTCTTGGAAGACTGGAGAGCGGCAGATGTTGTCACCCTTTATAGGAGAGGGAAAAAGAGGGATGTGTGCACATACAGGCCAGTTAGTCTGATCTGTGCTTTTGCCTCTCATCAAGGAACAGAGTAGAATTTCTCGAAGCTAATGATCTACATAATAAAGGCAGCATGACTTTGTTAGAGGGAGATTGTGCCACGCAAACCTCATTGACTGCGTTAACTCAGTGTTGCATGCAGTGGACAAGGGACAGGCTGTGAATGTCCTCTACTTGGACTTCAGCAATGTTTTTGACTTGCTGCTGCACAGGGGATTTGTGAATAAGCTAAGGGACCTGGGATTGAGGGAAGAGCCTATTTGACTGAAACATAGAAACATAGACTTTGACAGCAGATAAGGACCACTTGGCCCACCCAGTCTGCCCATTTCCCTACCTATTGGATAAGCTGCAGATTCTAGTTAACCAATAGGCTACTTCCTGCAACCCCCCACTATAATTGCCTTATGTCTGTCCCATGCATGTTTGAATTCCCCCACTGTTTTAGACCCCACAACCTCCCCAGGAAGGCGGTTCCATGCGTCCAACACTCTCTCCGTGAAAAAATATTTCTTCACATGACCCCTGAGCCGTCCCCGCTCTATCTTTAAATTGTGCCCCCTTGTTCTTACACATCTCTTTTTCTGAAAGATGCTACCCTCCTGGACTTTGTTGATTCCCTTGAAGTACTTAAAAGTTTCTATCATGTCCCCCCTGTCCCTCCTTTCATCAAGGATATACATATTAAGCCTCTCAGTCTCTTCATATGGTTTCGATGTAGACCCTGCATCATTTTAGTTGCCCTACTCTGGACTGCTTCCATCCTGTCTATGTCCTTGCATAGATGAGGTCTCCAAACTGCACGCAGTACTCCAGATGGGGTCTCACCAACTGTCTGTACAGAGAGATAACCACTTCCCTTTTTCTACTTGTGATGCGCCTCCCTATGCATCCCAATATCCCCCTGGCTCTCCTTACTGACTTCTCACATTGCTTACCCACCTTTAGGTCATCTGATATGACTACCCCCAGGTCCCTTTCCATTATTGTTTTTGTTAGTACCTAGCCTGCTATTGTGTACTCTTCTCCTGGATTTTTATTTCCCAGGTGCATTACTTTGTACTTCTTTGCATTGAATCTAAGTTGCCATATGTCTGACCATTCCTCCAACTTTGCCAAGTCCCTTCTCATCTTTTCTAACCCCCTTGTGTATCAACTCTGTTACAGATCTTTGTGTCATCTGCAAAGAGGCATACCTTTCCTTCCAGACCCTCTGCAATGTCACCTATAAAGATGTTAAAGAGGACTGGACCCAGTACTGAGCCCTGAGGTACTCCACTAGTAACCCTCCTTTCTTCGGAATGTGTTCCATTCACTATTACCTTCTGTTTCCTGTTGTGCAGCCAGTTTGCTACCCAGGCTACCACCCTGGGACCCACTCCCAAGCTGGCTAACTTGATTATTAATCTTTTGTGCAGGACTGTGTCAAATGCTTTGCTAAAGTCTAGGTAGGCCATATCCACAGCCCCTCCCTGGTCTATTACTTTGGTCACCCAGTCAAAGAAATCGATTAGATTCGTCTGACATGACCTTCCTGCTGTGAATCCACGCTGCTTTGGGTCCTGTGCCCCGCTAGCCTCTAGGTACTCAACAGTTCTTTCTTTCAGAAGTGATTCCATCATTTTCTCCACCACTGAGGTCAAACTAACAGGTCTGTAGTTTCCTGCTTCTGCCTTGCTCCCACTTTTGTGAAGGGGAATCACATCTGCCCTTCCCCAGTCCTCAGGTACCACCCCATCCTCCCATGACTTGTTAAAAAGTGTGGTCAGTGGTGTCACTAGGTCCTCCCTTAGTTCTTTTAGGATTCTAGGATGAATCCCATCAGGCCCCATTGCTTTGTCCACCTTGAGTTTTAGGAGTTCTTTCAGGACTCTTTCTTCTGTAAATGGACTGGCGTCAACCTCACTACCCAGAGTGCTTCTGTTATTTGGTTTATGTAACTCCTCCTCTTCCTCTTTTGTGAATACTGAGCAAAAGTATTCATTCATTGTCTTTGCCTTTTCACTGTCTCCCTCTGCCCACCTCCCCTCTCCTTTATTAATCTTCACTATCCCTCCCTTAACCTTTCTATGCTCCCTAATGTACCTATAAAAGGTTTTATCCCCCTTCTTAACTGAGCTGGCTGTCTTTTCCTCGGTTTGGGCCTTTGCTTTTCTGACTGCCTTCCCTGCTTCTTTCTGCTTTAATTGATACAGTTCCATGTCGTGCTCCTTCTGTGATTCCTTATACTTTTTGAATGCAGCCTTTTTCTCCTTAACCTTCCCTGACGCCTCTTTTGAGAACCATAGTGTTTTTTTATTCCGCTTTATTTTCTTTGTTTCACACAAAGGCTTGTTGCCTCCATGATGGCAGTTTTGATTTTTCTCCATTGTTCTTCCAACCCTCCTTTCTGGCCATTTGCTAATGCATTCCTCAGGTATTCACCCATTATGCCAAAGTCAGCCCTTCTAAAGTCCAGTATCCTTGTCTTTGTATGGCTTGTCTCCATGGTTGTGTTTATTGTGAAGCACACTGTGCAGTGGTCACTTGTTCCCAGATGTCTACTGACTTCTAAATTTGTGATCCTCTCTCCATTTGAGAGTACCAGGTCTAATATTGCTCCCTCGAGTGGGTTCCACTATGTGTCTAAGGCATGCCCCTGTAGGGCATTGAGAATGACCCTGCTCTTGGATTGGCTGCAGTCCATGTCGTCAGTTAACATCTGGCATATTCAGGTCCCCCATCAATAGTATCTCCCCTTTTTCAGCCATTTTGAGAATTTCATCTATTATTTTCTTGTCCATTTCCTCCCCTTGAGACGTGGGTCTGTATACAACCCCTGTGCAGATTGTGATGCCATTCCCTGTCTCCAAGGTGACCCAGAGTGCCTCTTGTCCTCCCCCTTTACTTTTTAGTTCTGTAGCTTTGATCCATTCCCTTATGTAGAGAGCTACTCCACCTCCTCTTTTACCCTCCTGTAGATTGTGTACCCTGGTATGTTGACATCCCAGTCATGGTTCTCCGTGTACCATGTTTCTGTGACTGCCACAATATCCAAGTGTTCCTCTTCCATCAGGGCTACTAGTTCAGGAAACTTGTTTCCCAGACTATGGGTATTGGTACTCATTGCCCTCCATTTAATGTTGGCGTTATCCTTTTTTACCCCATCCCTGCTCTTATTGCCCTTGTCTATTTTTCCATTTAGCTCTGTCCTGCCCTCTGTCAAGCTCTGTACCTCACTGTTTACCCTACTACCTGCCATGCTTTGCGGGGGGAGGCTTGAACTTTCCTGCTTCCTATCAGCATCTCCCCCTTGGCTAGTTTAAAAGCTTGCCAAGGAAGCATTTAAACCTGTCACCTAGGAGCTTGTTTCCCTTTCTGGACAGATGCAGACCATCATGCCAGTATAGACCTTCATCTCTCCTGGTGGACCCCCAGTCCCCTATGAAGCCAAAGCCCTGTGCTCTGCACCAGTTTTGCAACCATTCATTAAACTGCATGGTGTGCAGTACCCTAGCCTCACCCCTGCCATAGACTGGCAGCACCTCTGAGAAGGTTACCGTGCTTGCCCACCTGTCTGAGGCTCCTCCCCAACTCCATAAATTCATCCTGCACTGCACTGATCTCATGCTTAGCTAGGTCATTTATCCCAAAGTGGACAATGATATCTAGTTCCCTCTCCTGTGATGCTGCTTCTGCAGTCCTGAGGATTTGCTTCCCGTCCCTCCAAGCCATGGCACCGGGCAGGCACCTTACTTCCTTCTCCTCTCCCTTCCCCAGGTCTACACCCCTAACAACTGAGTCCCCTATCAGAAGCTGTTTCCTTCCCCTGTGGTGTCCCCTGCCACCCTTTTGTGGGTCTCCCTTGTGGATGTCCCCAGCATTCTTCTTGGTCTCCATTGAGGGTGTCATCATAGAGGAACCTTGATTTGCCAGACTGACATATGATTTGTATAGAGGTACAACTAGAGGGCTACACCTTTGTTCCACCACCCTCACCCTCCCAGAACCCACTGTGGTCCAGGGAGAGAACAGGTTTAGAAAGGAGACTAGTGGGGTGCCACAGGTTCAGTACTTTGGCCAGTACTGTTGCTCATCACACTGGAGTAGGCATACACATAAAGTTTAACATATTCACAAATTTAAAATTATGTAGCGGGGTGAACTTGGAGAAGGAGATTAGTGCAATGAGTAGGGACCTGCAGAGGCTAGAAAATATGCCCAAATTCAGTGCAAAAAATGAAAGGTTATTCATATTAGCAAAAAGACCCTCCCCCACTCCCAAAAAACAGAATTGCACCGGAGGTGTCAGAGTGTGCCAGGCAAGGGAGGAAAGGAACCTTTTGGTAATCATTTGCAGATATCCTCAAGACATTTAATTATTGGCAAATATCCTTAATACATTGGCCAGTTGCAATTAGGGATATGCTAAGGGAAGTTGAATGTATTATCATGTGATTTACCAGTAGGAGGGTGGATCATGACTATGCCTCTCCACAGAGCCCTGGTAAGGTCACACCTACTGTACTTTGTATAGGTTTGGGGACTTCACCTACAGTACTTTGTATAGGTTTGAGGACCTCATCTTAATAATAATAATCTTTATTTGATTAAGCGCCTTTCAAATTACCAAAGCGCTTTAAAAAGATGACTAAAACAACATAAAACAGCATTATAAAAGATAATCGGTTATTATGTGTACTTAACTAGCAAATGCTTGGCCCCATAAATAAGTTTTAAGAGCCTGTTTGAAGCCCACCAGGGTCGTGCACTCCCACAGTTGATGGGTAGAGAATTCCAAAGGGCTGGGGCTGCGTACATAAATGCATGGGCCCTTGAAGATTTTAACAATATCCTTGGAATCTCTAGCAACCCCTCGTCAGCCAAGTGGAGCTGTCACTCGGGGCAGTAGGGGGACGAAAGCTCTTTCAGGTAGTCGGGGCCAAGTCCATGTAGGGTTTATATGTCAGTAATCCGACTTTAAAGGTGATCCTCCACGGAATCAGCAGCCAGTGCAGTTCTTGCAGCACCGGAGTGATGTGACATGACAGGGGAGTCCCCATCAACAACTGGGCTGCAGCATTCTGCACTAGCTACAGGCAGTGGATATCACCCCCCGGTAGCCCTAAGTAAAGGGAGTTGCAGTAGTCAAGGCGCAAGGTCACAAAAGCGTGGATCAGCGTGAGAAGGTCACCGGATGGAACAAGGTGCTTGTTCCTAGCGATGTTCCTTAGATGGTAAAAGGATGATTGATGACTGCCGACAGCTGAGCCTGCAGAGTCAGCCTGTCGTCAAGCATCACCCCTGGGTCCTGCATCCATTCAGAGGTAAGGAGCTGGGAACCCCACCCCAGAAAGAGCCCCGTGGGTTGTCCAGTCCCCAACCCCACTATCCAGCGACCAGGATCCCCAACCATCACTTCAGTCTTTCCCGAGTTCAACTTTAGCCAGCTGGCATTCATCCAGTCCTGGATTTCAGAGAGGCAGTTATTAAACACCGAGAGTGCATTGTCCTGGTCAGGTGCAAAAGACAGGTAGAGCTGGGTATCATTAGCATAGCAGTGAAACCTTTGGCCATACCATCTTACAATGTCTCCGAGGGGTAGCATGTACACGCAAACAATAACGACAGCACTGAGCCTTGAGGGACCTCACATGACAGAGTGAGAGGGTAGGAGGAATAAATGCCGACACCACCCTCTGAGTTCTGCCAGTGAGGAAAGATTTAAACCACCTGAGGACTGTACTAGTGAGGCCACAGATACACCTCAGGCACTCAAGCAGTACCCCATGGTCCATGGTGTCAGATGCTGAGGAGAGATCAAGGAGCACCAGATTGGAACAGCTTTTCCGATCTCACCATCAGGAGATCATTGAGCACCCGAACCAGAGCAGTCTCAGTACTGTGCAATTTTCGAAAACCGGATTGGAGAGGTTCGTAGATGTTATGAATGGTCAAGTGGTTCTCCAGTTGTACAGCCACTACTTTCTCAATAAACTTCCCCACAAAGGGAAGGTTCGAGATCGGTCTGTAATTAGCAAGAGAGTCTGGGTCCAGTGAAGCAATCTTCAGGAGGGGAGTCACCACCGCTTCCTTCAGGGAGCTAGGAAACTCACTTGAGTCAAGGGAGCACCAGACTATCTGTGCCAGGATCGGGCCAATTGTGTAACAACAACCCATAATCAGGGAAGTTGGGCCTGGATCCAAACTACAGCATGTAGGGTGCATACCCTGGACAATACGCATGACATCCCGAACTCCGGACAGTCAAAGGTGCTCCAGGAGAAGTGAGAGACAGTGACTGAACAGCAACCAACAACATCCCTCATAGACCATGAGGATTGGATCTCTGCCCTGATGTCGGCCACCTTATCCGCAAAGAACTGAGCAAGCTCATTGCACTCTGATTGCAAAAAGGCTGTTTGAGACTGTAGACAGGCTGGGTTGCACAGCCTCTCCACTGTTTGAAAGAGCTGAGCTGGTCAATTCCGGGCGGCAGCAGTTTCCCCGGACAGGAACTCTGCCTTCTTACGGGCGATTGTTGATTGGTAGACTTGGTAATGTTCTAACAATCTAAGATGGTCCACCTCCAGGGCGGATTTCCGCCAACAATGCTCTAACCTTCGTCCTTGTCGTCTCAACTCCCTCAAGGTCCCATCGAACCAAGGGGACCGAGGGCAAAGAGAGAGAGGATGAACACGGACAGGAGCAATAGAATCCAGGGCTGTGGTCACAAACTTATTATAGGCCAGTACCAAGGCCTCTGGATTCCCGCTTGCCACAGAAAACTCCGATAGGTCAAGTAGCACCGCTAGGCCTTCAGGGCTTGCATCCCTTAAGGGGCGGTATTTGACTATCTCCACAGGGGTGGGCCTACAAAGGGGGGTGCAAAAATTGAACCCCAAGATGCAGTAATCGGACCATCTGACAGGTTCCACCACCAAATCAGAGGCTTCGACCCCCAGGAGGAAAACTAAGTCAAGAGAGTGACCATGTTTGTGAGTAGCAGTGGTAACAATCTGTGTAAGGTCCAGTGATGTCATCAACTGGAGGAAGTGCTGTCCAAATTGAGAGAGTTAGTCATCGACCCAGGCGTTGAAGTCACCCAGGACAATCAGCCTGGGTGACCCAAATGCCATATCGATGACAAAGTCCGCTACTTCCTGAAGGAATCGCTTCTCATCTCTGGGTGGACTGTAGATGAAAGCTATCCTACAGCCTACACCTGCTACTGCGCTGCACCCGAATGACCCAGCCTCCTCAACCGGTACACTCATGAATCCCCCTGCCCCCTGCTGTCCAGTCTCGAGTGGTGTATCACCAAGTACCCGGACGGAATAGCAGCCTCCAATATGGGACCAGCATTTTCATCCAGCCAGATCTCGGTGACACAAGCCAGATCCGCTGTCCCGACAAGATCTGCAATAATTGCAATCTTGTTCTTAATGGATCTGGCATTACATAACACTGCTCTGAAGGGATGCACACATCATCTGGAAACTGATGCATGGCATGCAGGGCAGAGCTCATGAGGAAAGGCTGAGGTGGCTGAAGTGCTCACTTGAGGCCAAAAGGGAAAGGGCTGAAATGAATAGAGACTACCTGGAAACAGTGCAGAGGAAGGCAACCAAAATGATGCATGGTATGCAGAGAAGGCCTTGTGAGGCAAGATTTATGCAGATGAAGGACTCACTAGAGGCTAGAAGGGAAATGATTGAAATGAGGCAGAGAGTACCTTGGAACAGTGCAGAGGAAGGCCGCCAAAGTGATGCACGGTATGCAGAGAAGACCTTATGAGGAAAAACTGAGGAGGCTGAAATACTCAATTGAGGTCAAAAGGGTGAAGTGATGCAGAAATTACCTGGAAGCGGTGCAGAGGAAGGCCACCAAAATGATACATGGTACGCAGGGCAGACCTTACGTAGAAATGCTAAGGAGGCTGAAGTACTTACTTGAGGCCTAAAGGAAAAGGGCTGAAATTATAAAGTCTGCCTGGAAACAGTGCAGAGGAAGACCACCAACATTTATTTATTTGTTTAGTTAAAAGTTTCACTGGGAAAGACACACTGAGCAGAAAATGCTCATTTCCAGATGCGTCCTGGTGGAGAGGGAACTAGGGATACACAGTAAATACAACAGCAAATGTCAAAAACCGTGCATAATGGAATTAGAATATAAACTTACATAGGATGAACAAAATAGATGACAATACATAAGCGATAATGCACAATGAGGTGTGGGCTATCGCCTGATAAGAGCATGCCCAGGTGTATTATAAGGCAGGAAGCCCTTGCGCTGAGTGCCTTATGCACCTGGGCGTGCTCTTATCAGGTGATAACCCACACCTTGGAGTGTATTATTGCGCTTATAAATGGGCAACCCCCTAAAGCCCCCTAGTTAGTTAAAAAAAATAAATAAAAAGTGTGCTTAAGTGTTTTATATGCAGAAGGCAGAAAAAAATGTCCATCCGTACTGTAAACTTGCAAGCTACATATCATTCAGCTACTACAGGACATTGATGTCTCTCTCTCCTATAAGAAGCACATCATTTTTTTTATTTATTTACTTTACTTTTAGTGAGGCTTTGTTTTACAGTTGTTTCTAGTGACTGGCCAGCTTGACTGTGAGCCACTGTCTCATCAGGTGCTTTACAGAGTGGTTTCCATGTGGTGCCTGTTAGTGCAAGCAAAGCTCAGTGTAGAGAGTGCACTGGGTCACGTTTTGTGTTTCTACTGTTTGTCAGTCACTCCTCCCAATTCTGTTTGTCCCCCAATACTTTGTTTAAAAAAAAATGTGCTTCAAGTTTCTTAACACTTTGTTCAAGGATCATGGATATGTTGTTCTATCCACACTTATTGGCATGTTCTTCCCCTTTAAATATTTTGCCTGAAGGTCTTCAAGCTGGCTTCTCCAACCCACGCAGGTGGTATAATCCATGGCTCCGTCCCATGATGCCAGATCTTCCTTTCCGCTGGAAGATTCAGGTTCCCTCCTTTTCGCTTCTGCGTTTAGTAGGCCCTGAAATGGATGGGGGGGCTAGCGCCCCATTCTGGATCTGCATGACCTAAACCAATATCTCAGGTCGCGCACCTTTCGGATGGTAACTCTGTCCCAGATCATACCATATCTAGAGCAGAACATGTGATTCTGCTCCCTGGATCTTCAGGACACGTTCTTTCATGTCCCGATTCGTCCATCACACCAAAGGTTCCTTCACTTCCCAGCAGAGGGAACCCTTTATGAGTTCCAGGCCATGCCGTTCAGCCTGTCATCAGCTCCCCAGGTCTTCTTCAAACGCATTGCAGTGGTGGCAGCCCATCTTTGGCATTGAGGGGTCAGGGTGTACCCTTATCTCAATGACTGACTCATAATGGGTCCCTCCAGGTCAGAGGTGGAGAGCTCCAGGGATCTGGCCTTCCAGACCTGTACCAGCCTTGGCCTCCTGATCAGCTTGTGCCATCACAGGTGATCTGCTTCATTGGAGCAGAGCTCGACTCTTGCCGAGCCGGAGCCAGGCCCCCCGGCAGACAGGGCCGGAGGTTCTCTTCTCCTTTGCCTAGTCATTTCTTGTTGGGCAATTGTGCCCTGCCTGAGACTTCCTGCATCTTCTGGGTTACATGGTGGCCTGCACCAGTGGGGTCCGTTGAGCGCGGTGGCACATGCACCCCATTCAGTGGGGCTTGGCCAGACAGTGGTCTCAGCATCAGGATCATTTTGACCAGCTGGTCACAGTAACTCTGTGGCTTTGGGACGTTCTCCAATGGTGGACCATCCTGAACCATCTGCAGGGAGGGATCCCGTTTGTTCACTCTGAGCCGATCGTCATCCTTATGACCAATGCCTCTCTCACATGCTGGGGAGCCATAGGGTCCACAGGCTTTGGAACCCTGAGGAATCTCAATGTCACATCTACCCGCTGGAGCTCCAAGCAGTACAGCTGGCGCTGACTGCATTAACTCCATTTCTGTGGGGTCAAGTGGTCCAGGGACAACACGACCATGCACTACCTCAACAAGCAGGGTGGCACGCACTCCTGGCCTCTGTGCAGGGAAGCACTCCACATCTGTACACTCATGAGCCGTCTGAACGGGGACCTCCATGCCATCCATGTGGCAGGAGCCTTGAACCAACTGGCGGACACCCTCAGTCATGTGAGAGAGGCGTCCCACATGTGGGCTCTTTACTTGGAGGAAGTTCGCAGTCTGTTTTCCTAGTAGGGCACCCCTCAGGTGGACCTGTTCACCTCCAGGGAGAGCGCAAAGCTGAGGCTGTTTCAGCAGGGCTTGCTGCAGGGGATGCCTTCTCAAGGCTGTGGACCCCAGGCCTCTTCTATGCCTTTCCTTCATTTCCCTTGATTCAAAAAGTGCTTCTCAAGGTGAGGAGGGACCATGCAGAGGTGATCCTGGCAGTCCCAGATTGGCCACGCCTGGTCTGGTATCTAGATCGCCTCAGCCTCAGCCACAGGCTCCTGCGGCATCTTCCAGCATGCCCGGACCTGATATCAGTCAATTAGGGGAAGATATTCCATCCGGATCTTCAATCCCTGCACCTAACAGCCTGGCATCTGAACGGTTAGAGTTTCAGGCTCAGGGGATTTCTGATGTTGCTGTACTCAGTGTGGTTGAGGCATCCAGGAAAGGGTCGACCAGGAGGTACTATGCCTTCAAATGGAAAAGGTTTTCCATTTCATGTCAGGGCAAGGGCTTGGACCCTAACACCTGCCCTGTGGCCAGTATCCTCAACTACCTTTGCTCTCTCTGCAAAGGAGGTCTCCGGACGACTACCCTTAAGGTGCACCTGGCAGCCATCTCTGTTTACTGGGCACTGGCCGGTCAGTGGACAGTGGTGCAGAAGACGGTGGTCTGGCGCTTTTTCAGGGGCCTCGATCATATATCCCCTCCGGTCCGTGAACCTCCACCTCCGTGGGATCTACTGTTGGTACTGGCAGCGCTCATGGACAAGCCATTTGAACCGATGCACAGGTGTGAGATGTCACATCTGTCGTGGAAGACTGCCATCCTGATGGCTATCATGTCAGCCAGAAGGACTGGGGAGCCCCGGTACTCTTGGTGGAGTCTCCTTATTTGGTCTTCCATGGGACAAGGTTGTCCTATGCCCCAACCCAAAGTTCCTTCCGAAAGTCGTGTCAGAGTTTCACCTTAACCAGGTGTTAACTCTGCTGGTGTTCTATTCAAACTACACCTCAGAGGCCAAGTACAGGCTCCATACCTTGGACCTGAGACGAGCGCTTTCTTATTATAAGGATCGGATGGCTGAAGTTCGGGGAGAGGTTTGCCAGCGGTTTGCCACCTATGCTGAAGCTGCACCTGGCAGACCTGCAGCACAACAGACAATTGGCAGATGGATTACATCATGCATTGACCTCTGCTATAGGTTGGTGGGTAGAGAGCCTCCCGTAGGGCTAAGGGCTCATTCCACCCACCATACTGCTGCGTAGGTGGCTGCTTCTAGGGACATCCCTATCCAGGATATCTGCAGGGCTGCTACCTGGAAGTCAGCAAACACTTTCATTACCTATTACCACATTGACCTTGAGTCAAGCCGGGATGCTGATTTTGGAGCCTCAGTTCTCCAGTCTCTCTTTCCAAAGTAGGGGTGTGCGCCTTGCCTCCCTCCTCCTAGGAATCCTCCAGTTCTCTGCTTGGAGTCTGCTAGTAAGTGTGGATAGAACAACATATCCACAATCCTAGAAAACAGGTTACTCGCCTGTAACTGTTCTAGGAGTGGTATATGTTGTTCATCCACGCTGACCCACCCAACATCCCCAGCTTAGACGCACAACCTCTGTTTCCAGCGGGCAAAATCTGGTGTGGGTTTTACCACCTGGGTGGGTGGGAGGAGCCAACTTGAAGACCTTCTGGCAAGATATTTAAAGGGGAAGGACATGCCAATAAGTGTGGATGAATAACATATACCACTCCTAGAACTACTGTTACAGGTGAGTAACCTGTGTTTTTTTTTATCTGCAGCCACGTGCTCGCTAGACTGTGACCGGGCATGTCCTATAACAGCCGCTGTACTGATCAATTTCAGCTTCGTGGTTTTAATAAAATATAGTAAAAGAAATAGCTTCAGCTGTATGGTGCTTCGAATTGTGTCCTTTCGCGGATCTGGAGGGGTGGCATGAAGAAGAAGAGTTAGGTTGCTGGAAAGTGAAAACTGACTACTTATGCTGTGCTTTTCTGAACTGTCACCCAGTCCCTCTGCACACTTTGAAATATTGAGAGACATTGATCTATATTAGCCAGGCGGATGGGCTGCGAAAAAAAAGAAATGAAGAGGTAGTAAGTCTGAATCCTTGTTTTGTCCTGGAGGATATGGGGGGGGTGGTAATTATGACCGTGGCATCTTGTGGAGCAAATGGAGTGTTTTTGTGTATCTGTAGGGAGTGAGTAGAGGTTGTGTTGTGTGATGTGAAGGAGGAGGGGGCGGCAGACTGGAGCTTGGTCACAAGGGTGTCGCACCGTGAGCTGTGTCAGCTTCTGTTTCTGTTTTCGGCTGGTAAAGCTCACTGATTCTGTGGTGTTGTGGGGCTCAGGATTGGGAGTAGTGCTGGTTGGCTACTCTATCATCTGATAAGGACACGGCTCAAATGATGTAGTAGCCAATCAGGATGGTGGATTTTTTTAGCCCATTTTATAAATTTCAATAAACAACAATAACAAGAAAGGTGCTAGGAGACTAGGAACGGACAATCGGTTGCATAAGTAAAACAGAATAGGTGCTAATCTGCAGATCAGTGCAGAGGCAAATACAGTAAGGGTAAAAATGTAATCACATCTACAGGAAGGGGGGAGAAGGTCCTTGAGAAGGGAGTTGAGGATCTGTGGGGAGGCAGCATGACAGATGGGAGGGTATTCCAGATTTTTGGGAAATGGTGTAAGAATGTAGCCTGACCAACTGAGGTAGTCCTGAGGAGGATGGTTAAAGTGCGGTGGTCACGGTTTCTGAGTGAGTAAGAAGAAGACAGTTTGAGAAAAATAAAAGGAGGTGAGATGGGGGGAGAAAGAGTGAAAATTATAGATAGTATGCACGGAACACATTATGAGGAAAGACTGAAGAGGCTGAAGTACTCACTTGAGGCTAGAAGGGCAAGGGGGACAAATGATAGAAACATTTAACTTTCTCAAAGGCATCAGTATGATGGACCGTAAACAACTGATAAAACTCAGTGAAGGGACCCATGCAAGGAGGCACAGATACAAACTGGCTGTGGTTAAGCTCAGCTGAGGTGTGAGGATATACTTCTTCATGGAGAGGGTGGTGGACAGTTGACATAGCTTATGAAGGGAAGTGTCTGCGGCAGAGACTGTGCAGGGATTCAGGGCAAGGTGAGACAGGTATAAGGAGCTGTGAGAGTGGGTAAAGCAGAGATAGTGCAGGGATTCAGGGCAAGGTGAGACAGGTATAAGGAGCTGTGAGAGTGGGTAAAGCAGGGATAGTGCAGGGATTCAGGGCAAGGTGAGACAAGTATAAGGAGCTGTAAGAGTGGTTAAATCAGAGATAGTGCAGGGATTCAGGGCAAGGTGAGACAGGTATAAGGAGTTGTGAGTGTGTGTAAAACAGGGATTCAGGGCGAGGTGAGACAGGTATAAGGAGCTCTGAGAGTAGATAAAGCAGAGATAGTGCAGGGATTCAGGGCAAGGTGAGACAGGTATAAGGAGTTGTGAGAGTGGATAAAGCAGGGATAGTGCAGGGATTCAGGGCGAGGTGAGACGGTTATAAGGAGATAGTGCAGGGCTTCAGGGCAAGGTGAGACAGGTATAAGGAGCTCTGAGAGTGGGTAAAGCAGAGATAGTGCAAGGATTCAGGGCAAGGTGAGACAGGTATAAGGAGATCTGAGAGTGGGTAAAGCAGGGATAGTGCAGGGATTCCGGGCAAGGTGAGACAGGTATAAGGAGTTGTGAGAGCGGGTAAAGCAGAGATAGTGCAGGGATTCAGGGCAAGGTGAGACAGGTATAAGGAGATCTGAGAGTGGGTAAAGCAGGGATAGTGCAGGGATTCAGGGCAAGGTGAGACAGGTATAAGGAGATCTGAGAGTGGGTAAAGCAGGGATAGTGCAGGGATTCTGGGCAAGGTGAGACAGGTATAAGGAGTTGTGAGAGCGGGTAAAGCAGAGATAGTGCAGGGATTCAGGGCAAGGTGAGACAGATATAAGGAGATCTGAGAGTGGGTAAAGCAGGGATAGTGCAGGGATTCAGGGCAAGGTGAGACTGGTATAAGGAGTTGTGAGAGCGGGTAAAGCAGAGATAGTGCAGGGATTCAGGGCAAGGTGAGACAGGTATAAGGAGCTGTGAGAGTGGGTAAGGCAGAGACAGTGTAGGGATTCAGGGCAAGGTGAGACAGGTATAAGGAGATAGTGCAGGGATTCAGGGCAAGGTGAGACAGGTATAAGGAGATAGTGCAGGGATTCAGGGCAAGGTGAGACAGCTATAATGAGCTCTGAGAGTGGGTAAAGCAGAGATAGTATAGAGATTCAGGATAAGGTGAGACATGTATAAGGAGTTGTGAGAGTGGGAAAAGCTACAAAATAGTCTGATATGCTAATAGAGGACTTGGATTAAGGCACCCAGTGATAGGCTGGAGTGAAAGTAGGTTGGGCCAGGTCAGAGTTGATGAACCTTTGGTCTTTTTCTGCATGTAATCATTTCTGTTTCTTGTTCTGTAACAAACAGGAGGTATGTAACTATGGATAGAACATGGTGCATAGGAATATTAAGTATAGAGACAACAGGGTGTGTGAGAATATCTACGTATAGCAACAATGGTGTGTGAGAATATGCAAGTATGGCGACCAACAGGGTGTGTGAGTATATGTACGTGTGGGGTGTGTGAGAATATGTAGGTATGGCGACAACAGGGTGTGTGAGAATATGTAAGTATGGCGACAACAGGGTGTGTGAGAATATGTACGTATGGCGACAACAGGGTGTGTGAGAACATGTATGTATGGAGACAACAGGGTGTGAGAACATGTAAGTATGGAGACAACAGGGTGTGTGAGAATATGTATGTATGGAGACAACAGGGTGTGTGAGAATTTGTACGTATGGAGACAACAGAGAGTGTGAGAATGTGTAAGTATGGCAAGAACAGGGTAGGTAGGAATATGTAACTAAGGAGAGAGCACAGGGTACAGGAATATGCAAATATGGAAAGTAGTAATTTGACTTCAGAGATGTCCAATCTTTACCCCTAATTTGTGATGGAATAGCCGGCCCACTGGGCAAGCAGTAGCACTGCCACTTCAGCGTTGAAGACCTGGGTTCAGGGATGAGCCCATAACTTTGGAGGGTCAACCGTGGGGAGGAGGATAAGAGTCCAGAGGACTGTTCACCTCCTCAGGGGTGGGAAGGTTGGGATGGCCAGCGGTACTCTGACTTATAGCAACAACTAGGGGTTGGTGCACCCGACACCCTGTAAACATGCGGCTTGGAACCACTGGCACACACACGCACAAGAGACTGCTTGGCATGCCTCTGATGCCATTGCATGATCGAGTTTCAGGGGGAAACTTCAAAGGAAAACCCTTCTCACTGGGCTGCAGCTTGATGCCAGGACCCTGTACCTATTGCACACTGAAATGACCTGGAAGCGTAAATTCCAGCTGGGGCTCATACAGCGATATGGGCTTTCCCTACAGGGAGTGTTTCCATGAGGGGCAAGTCATGGTCCTCCTCTTAGACCGGGCAACTGGGAGTGAAGTGCCTGGGTGTAAAGTGGTTCCAGAGATCTGGGTTTGTTATGGGGTACATGCCCACCCTGCAACAGAATTAAAATGAAAAAAATGTGTGATGGTATACTGGTGTGGTTATGACTCATCATCGGTCAGTTTTCATGTTAGAGCAACTACAGGTACAATTCAGAAATTCCTTGTAGGGTCTTCTTTTACCTTCATCTAGCTCTGATTATAAATAACACCTGTATTATTAGGTTTCTTCTCTTTTTTTATGTGCAGGATACAAAATCCCAAAGAAGAAACTGTTAGTGCTGTTTAAAGGGGATAAGGAGTGCTCATGGGGTGATGTGGAGAGGAAAGAGACCTCACAGCAGAAGGATCATCTTGAAGACACTCCCAGCAGTAAGTGGATGGCTAGATGATGAGTTTATGTGGGATTTTTTCAACTGTTGTTGGGGGTGGATAGGAGGAATGCGGAAAAAGTGTAGAACTGGAGGATCAGGGAGTATGGAATTATGAGGAGGTAGTCATGATGTCAGAAAGACTCAAATGAGTAAAGCCAAGAAGAATTTGTAAAAGAAACAAGTTGCATTTTATAGTGGCTTTGGAACTGGACTGGGAGTTGGTGGACATGACAAGAGATTGACTTCATGGGGTTTGTAATCCAGGAGTGGGTGAGCAGGCAGGTGTTTTCATTACTTACTTACTTACTATTTGCCAGCAGATACAGGCCACATGGTCTATCAAGTCGGCTCAAGTGTGCAGCTGGCACCCCGCTTTTCAGCTACCCCTTCCCCTTCACAATCCCACACAGATGAATGCCAAGTGAGAAAGAACCAGATTTAAGCTGTTTGTGGTATTTCCGGTGAATGGGAGAAATTTGGCCAGGACACTGAGGAAATTCCCCTACTCGACAGTAGGGGGAACCCATGTCGCTCAGGATAGAGGAGCCAATGCTAGAGAAAATGGAGGTGGATGCAGTGGAGGAGGCTACACATGGAGCATAGGAAAATATGGAGAACGAGGGCAATAAAACAGGAGAAGTGTATATTCACCAGTGTGTGTGCCTTGTATGTACAGCCCAGGAGTTGACAAAACGGGAACGGCTGTGAGGCATGCTGAGCCTGCAGTGGTCTCTATGCTGGAGTCTACATGAGAGAGCCCTACCTTGAGCGAGGATTGTAGGGCAGCGAGGAGACTGGCTGGGGGAACTTGGCTTCCGGGAGATGGCGCGGGTGGAACGCATCAGTACGAGCCAACAACACAACTATTACGGAAGCAATTTTGCCTCAGAGAAAAAAATGCGACAGCAGTGGAGGTTGGTTCAGAGGACTGGTCAGTGGATACATCTTTAAGAAACTCAGGATGGATGCACAGCTCAGAAGGACAGTGGGTTCCAGATGCTACTTGGGATGAGCAAAGTAATGGGGTGTTAATGCATTCAAACAGGGCTACAATGAAAGACAAACCACAAGGCTCCAGAGCTAAAACATGGGTACTGAGAAACGTGGATTTGAACACTGCATCATAAGGAATAAGAAAGGGGACTGAGAAAGAAGCCCCCGGTTTTTCAGGGGAACTTCACAGATTGCAAATAAAATGGCCATGAATACTGATGGCCAGGATACTGAGGTAAATGTAAATTTGTCTGACAATGTTAATGTAAATATTAATGTGAAAGCTAGTACTGGGACTGAGAGAGGAGAACCAGGCAATATTCCAGAAGCAGACAATATGGCTAGACACAGGAGAAATGTAATTAATCATATGGGCCCAGACTCAGGAAACGGGGGATCTTTCTGAAATGGGAAGGCAAAATACTGGTAACAGGTGGGAGGAAAATCCAGGAGGGCCTACACTATCAGATTTATTTAAAAACAAATTAGAACAGGCCCTGAGAAGAAATGCAGTGAGACTTAGGTATCAGGGTAGCTTACCAGAGCATCCAGACAGAGACTATGTAGTCAGGCGTTTGTTGAAAGCATCGATGCAGTTTTTACCAGCTGACATTTATGCTTTGCTACATGTGTCTGGTGAAGACATATTTGATATCAGTTTCAAGACTAATTCTGGATTGGAGAGATTCTGGTGGAAATATGACAATAAAACAAACTCCCCTGTGGATGCCCTTATATGCGATCCCTTTAACTAAACCAGCTATTCGAGTGGTGACCATAATGTTTTGAAATGAAGGGGTAATGTCAGTGATATTTATCACTGCCTGCAGAGTAGATGTGACATCTTCGGACCCCCAGAAGTAATTATAGATACAGAGGGCTTATGGACAGGAGGCTGTAAATTTAAGTTAAAACTGTTTCAAGTTAATTCTGGAATTGTGCACTTACCAGACATTTTTTTCTTAGGTAAAGATGGGTGTGTATTTTTCTGGGGGTCAGTCGAAGGTCTTCTACAAATGTGGGGACAAAACACATCTCAGTAGCACCTGTGACGTGTTAGTGTTCCCTATGGGGGTTATGGTCATCCTAGTGCTTCTTGTGACAATATATTTCAGTGCAACCTACGTGATCAGAAAGGCCATGCTTACCATCAGTGCCCTTGGGCCAGGAGGAATGGGGCCCAGGGATGGGATCAGGATGATTTGGTGCAGTCAGCACAAGATTTATTTATCTATTTTATTTTATTTAAAATTTGATGACTAGGAAAGGCACACTGAGCCAAGGCTCATTTCCAGGTGCAACCCGGGTACATAGTGTACAGTGAAGAAAAAGAGTAGCAAAAAGTGAAGAAAACAAACAGTATGTACAGACATTACATGTGGAATACAGTATATTAATCATAATAAACAGTTAATTGGCCAGCATGGTAAAACTTCAAGTTAGGGCAAGGTTACAGTCAGGGCTAGGGCAAGCGAGTAGAGACAGTAAGGGGCCCCTGCTGTGAACTGGGACCATTGGTGCATTTGGGGCACTGTTGGGTGGGTAGGAGCCTGAGGAGTTGTGAAAAAGCGGAACAAGAAGGGGCCAGGTGTACGTCGGAGGGGAGGTTGTTCCAGAGAAGGGGGAGATGGTACGAGGGGGCAGCCTGGTCAGTGAGAGTGTGAGGTCGGGGCAGGTGGAAAGTGTACGACATAGAAGGGGGGAGACAGGGGTAGGTAACCAGCCAGCACAGGCCCCACAAAAATAAGATGAAACTACAGAAAAGGATAGGGAGGAACAACAAACACAGGGAACTGAACAGGAGGCAGCAGAAAGACAAGAGAATGGACACCCCCTTCAGATACGGAGGAAAGAGATGGGCAGCAAATTGAAAGGTTGGAAGAGCAGGGGCAGGAGAATCAACAACAGATGATGCCCCCACCAGTAGAGGTAAGGACGAATCAGACTAGGAGGGTTACAAGAGCAGCAGCAAAACAAAACTCATTAGTGCTTGCAGTGCCAACTCAAAATTCCTTTACTCCTTTACAAGGAGAGGGGGGAGAATCTGAGTTGGAATCAAATGTCTCTCTGCAATCCAAAAGGATATCAGAAGTAGAGGAGGAAGAACAAAGACCCATGGGTACAACAAAAAAGAAAAAGAAAGGTCAGAAAAGGAAAAATTTGGTTACACAAGATGAGGGAATTTAAAATGTCCTTAGCAACAAGGTTTTTGAAATGGCCACCTGGAACATAGCTTCTTTAAATGTATGTAGCATAAAAAATTACAAAAGACAAATAGCAGTATTTTCCTATTTAAAAGCACTGCAGGCTGATATTGTCTTTTTGCAAGAAACTAGAATAAAATCCATTTTTGAGGTAGAACAGCTGAGAAGAAGCTGGGTTTGGGGGCCCTCTTTCTGGACTTTTGGAACTGAGGTAACTGATGACTTAGGCATTTTATTTGAAAGTGTGAAGTTCTCAGTCACTAGGGTAATTGATATTCTTCCAGGGAGAGCCTTGGTTTTGGATTGTAAGTATGGGGATTTTTTATTTCAGTTGATTAACACACATGCCCCACAGACAAAAGCCACTAGATTTGATTTTTTTAATGGCATAAAACCATATTCGTTTACAAGAAAGCGTATTGTATGGGGGGGGGGACTTTAATTGCAGCATAGACATTGAAGGTTCAGGTGAAGATTAAAAAAAAAAAATGTATTGTGATACACATGCTTTGAGGCACATCATAAAGGAAGCCTCTCTGACAGATGCATGTAGACACCTTAAAAGGGATTGAGCAGCTACTTATCACAGGCATGTATATGCAACAAGAATAGATTATTTTTTTACACCTAAATATTGAACACCTATCAAAATAGTGGTTAAACCAACGGAATTCTCAGATCATTACATTATTCTGGGTCTATTTAGTTTAGCAACAGCACCCTCTAGGATTTATTCTCAGGTAATTAGATGGAAATTGAATGCATCCGCCCTAGGGCAAGAAGAGGCTAAAAAACAAGTGGAAAAACTATTTGAGGCAGAGTCTCGGTGCAGTGTATGTGTGAGGATCTCTGGGAGTGGTGATATGACTCAAAAACAGATTTAAAGCATTTCTTTATAGCATATTTTTATTTTATTTATTTATTTAGTTTTTGTTAACCGGGTAAGTGCACTAGCCAGCAAGTGACTGTTTTCAGGCACGACCCGGGAGGTACAATTACAATACAGACATAGTACAGCCAGGAATTATTTGAGACATCAGAACCATCAAAACAGAGAGAGAATACAAATGTGCTGCAGTATACAGGAAACAATAATAATGCAGAAAATCAACTACATATTAACCCTGTATCAAACAACATACTTAAATGTGAAAGGTGGAGGATGGTAAGGCAGGGGAGAGAGGCAACATGAAAAACACCAGATAGGTAATAGGGATGAGGGAGAAAGAAAAGAGGGAGCGCCGCCAGATAGCAACAGCGGAAGAGGTACTCAACCTGCAGCCGGCTTGTGGAGCCACAAGACAGTCAAGCGAGAGAGGGGTGGCGTGGGGGGGAACAGAACAGCATTAGCGGAAGAAGGGAAGAGTGAAGCCGGGCGATGGAACCGGGAGACGGCAGGCGAGGTGAGTAAGTCGGTGAGAGGAGGATAGAAGCGGGCGAGAAACGGCAATGGCAGCAAAAGTGCCAAGGTCAGGCCGAGCCAGTGGAACCGAGGCGGCAAGGCAGGGAAGGAGGGGTCGGTAGGCGGCAACAGCGGCAAGAGGTGGGAAAGTACAGCGGGCCGTGACCCGAAACGGCTGGCCATGGGCTAGAAGGTCAGTAAGAGGGGGAAAAAGCAGAAGAGTTATGGCAAAGCGGCAGAAGTGTAAAAGTGAAGCCGAGCCGGTGGAACCGAGAGACGGCTGGCAGGGCAAGGAGGGGTCGGTAGAAGGTGGAAGTAAAGTGGTGGTGTAAGGAGAAAGGTGACACAGTGTGGCAGAAAGAAGGGGACTTGAGGGGGGCATGCATAAGGTGGGAGCAGGTAGAGGTAAGTATAGTGGGGAGAGGAAGACCGGGGAAGAAGATAGAACAGAGAAGGGTGGGTGGGGAGAAACAGAAAGGGAGAGATAGTGTAGTTAGAGAAAACCAGGAGTATGAAACAATATCAACAGGTAACATTAAACTTAAGAGACAAGCAGATTGAGACAGTATTAATAACTAGGCTAAAGTAAGACATTAATTATGATGAATAATATAAAAATAGTATAAACTACACTACTCATATAAACAACAGTGCTATTAATGGAAATGTCAGTGAAAAATGCAATGCATCAGGTGGGGTCAAAGCAGACACATATGGTAAGGATAACTCAAATACTGAGTATCTGAAGTATCTGGGGTACAGGACTCGACTATATAAGCTGATGTAAGTTCCATGTAAAGATAAAAAATAAATACAAAATGCAAATAACAGAAGTAAAAAAATTAATGTTTTCATAGCAGTACGGTATAGCTAAATCACTAGAAGCTGAAATGAGGTATGGGACTACAAAAACTCTGACATCAGACCCATATATGGCCTGTAAACAAAGGCTAGATAGGACTATAATGACAGGCCTATATAAACCAGATGGGAGTATATAGACCTCGGATCTAGGAATGTTATCATTAGTGCAAGAACAATTAACTCAGACTTTTCAGTGAGTACCTCAAAAAGGAAACAGTTGGCACATTACTTTACAGCACCTACACCTCGGATAGATGGAGCACAATTAGGGTTACTAGAAAAAACAATATCCAGGGAGGAAATATTACAAACCTTAAAAACAGGGGCAGCCCCAGTGCTAGATGGCCTAACAAATTACTTTTATAAGAAATACACCCAAGAATTATGTGGAATACTGGAATCAGTTTATAATTTCATTTTAGTAAATAAAGGGGAAGGGATTCCAGATTTAAGAGCAGCGTTAATTAGTTACATTCATAAAAAATGAGATAAACATTTCTTAGGAAATTGGAGACCTATAAGCTTCCTAAATTAGGATAACAGTTTTGCTAAAATTTTGTGCAAATGGCCACAACAAGTGTCTATAAATCTAATAAATGCAGCACAGACGTGTTCTATTCCCAACATAAATATACAACACAACTCAGTTTTGTTGAGATAAATTTTTGAAACAAAAAGAATGCAGGATAGGGCTGGGTATGTTATAGCATTAGATCAGGCCAAGGCCTTCGATAAAGTGGCGCATCAATATTTATGGGAAATTCTAGACAGATACGGGATCTCTACAAAACTGATAGGATGGATAAAGCTTCTGTATAGGGGAGCATGTTTTATGTCATTTATTAACAGTTTTTTTGGGTGGACTAACACCTTTCAAGAGAGGAATGAGACAAGGGTGCCCATTAAGTCCCTTATTGTACACATTTGCATTGGATGTGATTATTAGGCAGATTAAACGGGATAACCAAATCATAGGGCTAGCCCCCTTTCTTGGAGTATTACCTGAGAAAATAACAGCTTAAGCAGACGATGTATGATTAATGGTTCAGAATAAGGAGTCGGAAAAGGCACTACAAGTTTTTAGAGAATTTTCTCAAATATCAGGTGATCAAATAAATATGACAAAAACGTAGTCATACTGGTAGGACCAGAAGGGGAACAGGATCAAGAAATAGCAGGAATTAGATGTGACAAGGCCCCTCAAAAATTTTAGCATTTTGGTTTTGCAAAACAGATATACGACCACATATAACTGGGAAAAACAGTTGGAGATATGCGAAGCAAAAGTCAGAATATGGAAAAAGTGGAACATGGAAAGAAAATAGAGGGTAATGATAAAAAATTTTTGTTACTGATATTTACCTACTTGAGTTATGTGTATGCCCCACCTGTACATCTGGAGACTAGATTATACAGCAATTTCTTCCAAATGTTGTGGGGAAGCAGGTTGAACCCGGTGTCGTCGAGGCACAGATCAGGAAACAGGGAAAACCCCAGAGCAGTTGTAAAATTCCACAAAACAGTTTATTTGTAGTTGCAGTAACACAAAATAAAATAAATCTTTTCAGAATAACTATGTACAGAAGCAAAATAAAATATTTCTTGTAAAATCTCCCCTTGCAGCTCAACTTAGCTGTTTTATAAGTCTTGTCAACCCCCATCCTTAGCAAGCATCCTGTCTTTGCCAAATGTTCTATTCTCGTAAATATCAGGCAGGATCTGTCAGAACACAGAGAGCTTCCTGAGGACCCCTTTTTGCAGCCTTTGAAAAAAAAAAAAGGGCCTAAACATTTGTACTCAAGTAACCTCTAGTTTTCTGCAATTATCTCAAATTATAAATATATACGCATTTCAACAGTAATACTAAATATTTTCTAAACAAAAGTGATCCCATTATCAGTTTCATTCCATACATTGATTTGCACATATATTTATATTAGCTGACATAGATATGCAAGGAAGAAAAAAGACAGCAAGAGAAAACAGAGACAGTGAGAAGCAAAGAATTGAAGACTGTTTGGGTTGATCAAGTCCGAGGTCTCACAGGAAAATTTGGTTGCGCAACCAGACAGAGAAGAGAGAAAAGGACAGAATACAGATCCTTGCATTTACTCACTTTCTCCATAACAAATGGGACAGGGTCCTATTCTACCCTGCCACACCTGGTAAAGAGGGATATTACCTACCTACCAGTAAAGAAGGGCGGATTAAATGTGATTAATCCAGTAGTATTCTTTCACACTATATTCATGGGTAGTATATCTAATGCTACAAAATGGCACAACAAGACTCTTGGCAAGTATGGGTAGTGAAAGCATTACAATTGTATATGGAAAAGTGGGAATGGATTCTCCCAAAGATATTACTACAGTGGAAGATCCCGGAATATGCTGTAGATTCTGTAAGGAAGCTTAGGCAGTGGAAATTAGATAAAGACACAGTTTTTTACAATAGGGAGAAAGCAGTTATATCAGAAAGTGCTCATAGGTATGTTCCAGGAACGTTTAATATTTCCAGAGTACCCTCCATCAAAAATGCCCTATGCTTTAGAAATTTTAACTGAGACTAGGACACCAAGAAATATGTGGGACATAAATTGATTATGCTGCCATGGGAAACTAGGGGTACAGGGTAATTTAAAACATAAGGTGATACAGGAGAGAGATTGTCCTAAACGCACATGCATAAATGTGAAAGAAATGATGCAGCATGTTTGAATGCCCAGAATAAAAACAATTTTGGAAGAAAATAGCATTCAAATGGCAGTGGCCTTTTTAGGCAAGAATTAATTATCAGACCTTTGTGTTAGGGGATTTTTCTGGGATATGGAGAACTTTTCATGCAAGTTCATTAAGGGTGATATGCTCGATTATAAAATTCTATCTCTGGCAAAGCAGATGCCGTATGTAGTACAACAAATGCATAATACTCCCGAGATGTTAATCACACAAAGAGAAGCTGCTCTTGTACATGTTAAAGAATGTGATATGAAGAGATTGTCTTAAGAGAAGAATGCACTTTTGTGAAAGAATTTAGACAAAATATTTTTTTTAAAAAGGGGAAGATGTACAAAACGATTTTGGGGTCAGGAATGGGATTTATAGGTTGAGGGAAGGGGACTAGGAGTATAACAAAGGAAGCTACTAAATAATTGAGGTTTCTATTATCTTTTTCTGTATTATTTACATTTGCAAGATTTATGTGTGTGTGTGTGTGTGTGTGTGTGTATGTGTGTGTATATATATATATATATATATATGTGTGTTTAACATCTCATCCAAAAAATGGCACTTCAGAAGTGTAATTGATGATGCTAGGGATAGCGCCAGACCCCCTGGCACTGTCCAGAAAAAATTAACAAGGTGTGCACAGGAAAAGAAGGCAGTGCTATGATAAGGCTGCCAGCCTAAAGGTCCATTTTTAACTGAGAAATCCGCACTCATTGAATCCAATATAAATGAAATGGTATAGAATTTATTTGCCTCTTTCTCTCGATAATACATGCCCTATATCTTTTTCAAAATGTTCCTGTTAGCCTCCCACTAAAGTTGTTGCAAAAGTGGAACACGGTTATTTCCAAATATATTTGGGCCGGAAAACGTCCAAGAGTAAAACTCAAAATTATTTGCTTTACCCACGGCCCAGGGGGGCCTGGCTCTCCCTAACCTTAGATTATACTACTGGGCCTCCCAGATTGCTTTCCTGATTTGACGTCTTGCACCCACCACTAAAGCCAGATGGAGGGAGATTGAGCAGGACATCTTCCCTGACTCCGAGTGGGAACGAGCGCTATTTTATTGTACCCCCCCTCCCAACCGAAGCATCATAAACCCATGGGTCCGCCACCAAATCCAAGCCTGGCACACTATCTGTAGGACCCTGGAACTCACTCCTTACCTAGCCTTACTGACACCGATAAGCCTATTAGAAAACTTTCACCCAGGCCGACTTGATCACACCTTTAGGGACTGGAGACACCTGCACCTAAACAGTCTGCCACAGTTTCTTAGGGGTTCACAATTTAAGTCCTTCATGGAGATCCAACAGGAATACGGTCTACAGCACTCAGATTTTTTTCGATAGATGCAAATTTGACACTATTTCAACTCACTCCCCCTGGAGGTACGGAACCCGGAGGGGTACCCACATCTAATAAAATTGCTACAACAGGTGCTCCGAAATGATGGCCTAGCACACGCCATTTCTGTTATTTATAATTCATTGCTAAGTACCTTAGGAGATAATACATGCCCAATAATGGAAAAGTGGAACTCTGAGATGGTACCTCACGTGTCCTAGGACACGTGGGATGCCATCTGTAGTGCTACCTCCAAATTGGCTTGCATTCATGCTTGGCAACTTTTTTCCTGGCAGCTACTTATTAGGTACTTTCACACCCCCACCGTTACCTCACATTTCAACAGAACCTAGAGACAAATGCACACCATTCGCATGTATTTTGGCTGTGCCCAAAACTCCATCCATTTACTGACTCCCTGCTCGGGGAACTGGAGGAAATCTGTGGCCCTGGGATACCCTGGACAGGTGAGTTTTTCTTGCTACATGTCTTTCCCCGAGAACTAAGAGGCCCATATAACGCACCATTGCTGGGAATATTACTGCTGGCAGCAAAAAAAGGAGTAACCAAATGCTGGCTTACCAACATAATTCCATCAGTAAAAGCCTGGAGAGATATAGTAAATGGCATCTACAAATCAGAAAAGATCACTTACTCCATAAACGATAAAGCAGCATTCTGCTCATTGAAGTGGAACAGATGGCTCATGTATATTATGGCCAAAGACCCAACATTTGTACCCTAGAGTGGCTAACGTTACCCCCGGAGTCACCTATGATATCCCTAGTCACCCCTATATCCATTACTACAGCCAGAGTAGTTTGTACATTATTGGGTTATCTATACGGCACAGGGAATGAGGAGTGGCAATTTACCTAAAGGAAAGGGACAACAATGCTCCAGAAGATCAGAGGGCAAAGCCAAAAACAACACAACAATATTCTCTAGGATAAAATAATGAAATAATGTCTGATCTGATGTGTTCTCTTTTCTACCTTTGTTTTTAAATGTCCACCAGTAGAAATTTGTTACCTCTATTGATGCAATGTAATATATTACCCTGTTGACATAAGCAAAGCTTGTTAATTTATGAACAAAGGAACTGTGACTATGGAAAATTGAGAAAAAGTTTAATAAAAATTATATTTTCAAAAAAAAAAAAAAAAGATCACAGGATCCAAGTGTGAAGGTGTACCTAGCCCCCAGTCCATAAATTGTGGACTAGTTCTGTGCCTAGTGGGCTTACAAATACTATAGCTTTCACTACAAAAATGTTTCAGATATTGGGATCCAAGGTGGCTCTCAAAACAAGTTATCTCTAATATCTGTAAAAAGAAAATAAGAACAAATTAGTAGTTACTGCAGGTTGCATATATTCTACTTCATCATTTAAGCCATCAGGAGTGACTGTGCCTAAGTTAACTGTCCATTTTGTTTCTCTTTGGGAGCATATTCTGGCTGTTTCCACCCCCTTGGATTTCTAGGCACGTGTTCCAATATGGTATATTTGAGACTGTCTGATTTTCCAGTGTGAGAAAAAGTGAAGTGTTCACCAATTGTGTTATGCAAGCCCTCACATGTTCCTGGGACTGCCCATGGTACTGGAGGAGTGCCTTGTAGTGAGGCTGGTGCTAGATCCAGCTTGGAGTCTGTTTCTGAAGCAGGATCACTGACAACACTGAGGGAATGGATGATTCTGAGCCTCCTGACAGCATCAGCAACAGCCAAGGTGTTACACCTAGGCCCAGTTCAAAGCATGGTGCCTACAGTGATGTTGGCTTGGTGTCTATCCCCAACTTCAGTGTTGAGGAGGGTGACAGCAGTGGGCCAGATGCCAGTGACAGCATTGAGAATGATGTTGAAGTCAATGCTGCCCACAGTTACAAGGAGGTTCCTGTCTCTGAGAACATCATCTGAATCAAGTTCAGTATGAGTGATGGGACCAACTTCGAGTTGGATGATGACCCAGGGCTGGGTTTCTCCCCAGGGCCATTTGCTGACATCATTACCAGTGAGTTCCAGGGTCACTTAGTGGGATCTGTATGGCTCTAGTCTCCTAACCTGAGGCTTTCTCCCCAAGGCACTGATTGGGTCACATCTCAGATGTAGAAGGACCCATTTGGGTGGCTCTGGTAGGCCTTCTCCACAGATGAGGCCCCTTCTGGAATTCCACAGCCCATGCCCAGGCCCTTGAGAACAGGAATCTCAAGCCCATCTTGAAGGCCCTCACTGTTTCATCAAGATAATGCATTTGTTACTTCGCCCCGCTGCGCTACTAACATGGGATCAACACTGGGAATTGGTTGGTGCCATAGGGAGTCAGATGGGGCCCATTTCAAGCCCTTCTCGTTGAAACTTCCCCCAACCAGAGGCAACACCTCATCTCTAGAACCATCCTTCTCAGAAGATAACGAGTTATAGGACCACCTTGTCTCTTGCTGAGTACACCCTGTAACAGCGATTTTTCGTAGAGATCCTTCAGGCACTGAACCTTCAGGCTTTTACCAGGTGTAATTTGACAGCCCTGCCATTGGAACTCCTTCGAGTTACCAGTATTGACACAGCTGTCATTTCTTCATGGCTCAGAGATATGAAGGAGGCATTTGCACTTTTGCAATTCTTCGGGACAATCTAGGGGGACACAGGACCTCTGCCATGACCAATCTCTAGATGTTGACTCTGTTCATTCAGACACACTGGGAAGGAAGGTTTTTACCTCAGCCCATGCCCTTAAGTGTGTGTCTGCACACCAGACCCATATGGTGATCTGTGATTGTATCCTATGGTTGCAGCTGCACAATGTGATGGCTGTGCTGTCACAAAGCAGGAAAGTCAGGCAAGCCATCAACCAGTCCACCCACAGTTTGGAGGTAGCATGGCAACAGACAAAGCTATCTGATGATGCTAGAGAGGTGACCTCCAGATCAGTGGGAACAACAATCTGTGTTTGACAGACAGCTTGGGTTTGCCTGTTCCAAAAGGTACCTTTGGCCCAGCTCATTTCCTGTCCCCTATGGTCAGAAAGGAACCCTCTTGCTCTTGTGCCACAATAGCCCCAGCCAGGTCCTGTCTAGTTCCATGTTTTACCAGATTTGTTAGGAGCTTTTATCCCTCAGGTGCACACCCCCATGCAGAGGGCTGAGGGTACATGAATACCTTGAGAATGAGCTAGCTCTTCCTTCAGAAAAGGAAAGTTCAGCACTTTATTTAATAATCGATTTATTTATTTAAAAATTGGTAACCAGAAAAAGCACAATGAGCCAAGGCTTATTTCCAGGTGTGACCCTGGAGGAGGGGGATAGGGAAACAGTGAAATGAAGTACATTAACAATCAGTGCACAGGATGCAAAATAAGATGCAAACAAATGTAGAGCAACATGGCAAAAGGGCAGAGTGCAAAATCAGGTGACAAACATAAAATATGCTTACCAACCAGTGGTACAATCAAACTTTGGGTTAAGCACAGCAGAGCAAAGTTATTAAGTGAAGCATAATTGACCACTGAGAGAGGGGATGGACTGGGGCAGATAGAGCAACATGGGGCAGGTCAGATAGGGAGCAGACAGGAACAGGATGCCAGACGCAGGAGTTTAAGCTAATGCTTAACAGAAGCTGAAGTGGATGAGGGAAGATGGAGGAAGGTTCGAGGGGAGGGGGTGACAGTAGGAGAACGTAGACTGGTCTGTGGAGAACAGTAAGGATGGAGTATCAAAAAGGAGTGATGATCCTTGGAGCAAAGGGATTAAGAGGCTGGTGGCACGGGAGAAATCAGTTTGGGTAGGTATGATAGCAGTGTCTCAAACCAGTATTTGGTGATGACACATTTTAATGTATTTATTTTATTCAAATATAGGAGTACACCTTTGAGCTGGAAGCTTGTTTACAATGGGAGGCAGTATAGTGCAGTGGTTTAAGGCTCTGAGCTGCAAATCTGAAGACCTGGGTTTGAATCCCACAGCCCCCACTTGCATACTGTGTGACCCTGAGCAAGTCACTTAACTTCCCTGTGCTCTCGGGTCACACCTGTAAACAAGCCTTCAGCTTAGTGTGTCTCTCCTGGTTAAACAATTGGAAAAAAAAGGTTCCACGTCAGTAGAAAATAAAACATTACAGACAGTTCAAACAGAAACATATGACTGTACTTGCATTTTGAAAAATGGGACTATTCAAAAATTTAAGTGCAATGAAAATCTTAAATAGTTAATAATTAATAATACAGATGAGTATAGGGTTCCATACAGTGTGAGAAAAGAGCTGCAGTACTTAAACTACTAAACAGAGTAACATTTCATTGTCAAAGTATAGGGAGGGACAGGGAGGGAGGAGAGATGTATGGATTGAAAGAAGTCTGTCAGGGAGTCAAAATGGGGACAGGGTAGGGCTCACCGGGGGGGGGTGGAGGTAGGAGGGGAGAGGAGAAGAGGGTGGGAGGAGGAAAAGGAAACTGGGTAAGCAGCTGCAGCTGCTCAGATTGGCCTGCAGTCACAGCTGCTCCGATTGGTGAGATGTTGGTGGAGTTTTCTTTTAAATGACTCACTTGGGCTGATTGGTTATGTTGGGGGGGGTTCACTGAGCCAGAAGGGGGCATAGTACGCAAATGTCCTTTGCGCCTCTGAATTGCGAAAGAAGGGAACAATAAGAGATTGTCTGGTACTGCTTCTTGTGCAGTGGGGGTTGGGGGCAGTAACGAGGAGCTCCTGGATGGGGTGGGGTCCAAGACAGTTTTTTTCATGAATAGACATACATGGAATTGTACTCTGCCTTGAAGATTTAGCCAGTTAGTGTGCACGTATAGGTCACAGGTGTAGCACCTTGAAGCAGTCGGCAGGATTTATTTAGAGCAACAGAAGCCCTTTTGAGGGTGGGGTCTTGAGCAGCACCACAAACCACTAAACCATAATGAATGACGGACAGAATGAAGCTTTTTATGGTGAGAGGCAGGGTATCTTGGGACAGGCAGTATTGGTTCCTGTATAGAAGGCCAATTCTAGGGTTGACTGCCTTTACAGTTTGTTCTGTATGTTGAGCAAATAAGAGAGCTGTCCAGGGTGACACCAAGATATTTGAAGGTTTGAACTTGCTCAGTTGGGGTAAGAAGGTTATTGCGGATTGGCATTTGAAGGTCTTTATACTTGTTGTGGGGGTTCACAAATAACATTGATTTAGTTTTTTTTTTTTTTTTTAATAGTTCATAAGGAGTTTGTATTTGGTGAACCAAGCTTCCGCTGCAGGGAAATCACTTTGAAGATGGGACTCAAGTTTGTGTGAGTCAGAGTTTTTAGAAAAGATTACAGCATCAGCTACGTAGAGAAGGATGCATTCTTTGCATACAGTGGGAAGTTTGTTAATAAAAAGGCTGAATGAGAGTGGGACAAGAGTACCTCCCGACTACTGGAGAGGGTACCATCAATTTTTAGTCGTTGCAACCTGTTACTGAGATAGCTCTAGAACCATCCTGCTGCTTCAGTGGCGAGGCCAATAGTGAGGAGTTTGTCGAGAAATGTTTTATGGTTGACTGTGTCAAATGCCTAGGTGAGGTCGATTTTTAAATGCCTCGGCAATTTGACGACTGTCTAAAGCCTCATGCAGGAATCCTGAGCACTCCAGCAAGGCAGTGGAGGTACTGTGCCCCTTGTGAAAACCGTGTTGCTGTGGGCATTGGATTCCATACTTATCGAAATAGTCGACTAGCTGGTCAGCAACTATCCTTGGAGGGGGGCAGTATAGATATTGGCCAGTAATTTGTGTGTACGGTTCTGTCACCACTTATGTGGACTGGGGTGACCACTGTGGCCTTTCATAGCAGGTGCAGTTGTCCCATCTGAAGAGAAAACGTCAGACTTTTTTTTTTAGTGGAAGGAGTACTTCCCCAAGGGTAAGACCCAGTAACTTAAGGTCCTGTAAGTCACTGTGTGTGGTTTTGCCAAGCACATATGAAAGGTACATTCTAGCTTCGAGGGTGGTGACTGCTTTAGGGTAGAAGGGGGGTGGATGCGAGGGAGACTCATTGTGTACAGACTTAGACCCTGGCACATTTTCAGCAGGTGATTTGGGGGGGATCATTCAGCAGTATGACACTAAGATCTGTAAAAGCATCATTAAAGACACTGGCAATGGTGTTAGGGTCCTGTGTGATCTCAGCATTCACCAGCAGCATGGAAGGCGAGGCTTTGTTCTTTTTGCCAGTAACATCCCTCATATTTTCCTAAAATCTTCTACCATTGCCCCAGGAATGAATGAGGCAGTCTTTGAAATATTGAGATTTTGCGAGTGTGATCTGCAGATGTTTCTGGCAGACCTATACTTCTGCATGTCTGTCTTTGTGCCATTAGCATTTACTCTGTGCCAGAGATGGTCTCTGGTGATCATGATTTTCAGAAGAGTGGGGGTGACCCATGAGTTATGGATTCCCTTCATTTTGCATTTTTTTATCAGAGCATAGATGTTACAGGCATCATTATACTTGGCAATAAAATAATCTAATGCCTGGTGTATGTCTATTGCAGAGTATAATACAGGCCAGTCTGTGCTCCTTAGGTAAGCTTTGAGTGAGTTCAGTTGCCCACATTCGAGGGTCTGACACAGAATTATTTTAGGGGGATGCTTAGCGGCTTTGTTGGCCCAGTGGCCGCTGATTGGGGAGTGATCGCTAAGTGAGTCTGCAAGTGCTGTAGTGTTGGAGATCCTGTCCGATCGGTTTGTGATGATCCAGTCTAGTAGGGAACTGGAGCCTATTCAGTAGTTACACCTGGTAGGTGAGTCAACCATTTGTGAGAGGTTAGCACAAGGCAGGGCATCTTTGTATTGGGGTGGCCTCGGGATAGCTAGTTTATATTAAAGTCCCCTAGGTCTACCACCTCCTAGTTTTGCTTAAGGCCCATAACAAATTCTGTGGGCACCAGTTGATTGATTTCTAGGAGGAATGTGAACTGGGGCTACAGTTAATGATTTACTTTGAGAACCTAAAAGTAGCCTAACATCTAAGGCCTGTGCAAGGGAACCAATGTGAGACCAGTGTCAACTGTAGGGAAAGCATGGCACCTAATGTGATCTTTGATACACAGTGGTGCTGGTAGTGGAAGCAAAGAGAGAGGATAGAAAGGGAGGAGTAGAGTGTGCAGTGATGGGTGTGGAGGGGGTGAGTTAGTGGCAAAATGACTGAAGGCATTACAGAAGGTATCCAGCCTAGCGCGGGAAGAGGTAAGAGCAGAACCATGCATAATCAAAAACTGACAGTACTGTTTTGGCAACTTGCTCCCTGTGGAATGGCAGGGAGAGGCACTCTTTATAGAAACATAGAAACAATGGTACTTTGACCCATAACATACTGTAGTAAAATAATAATTTGATGGCAGATAAGGACCCCTTTGTCCACCCAGTCTACCTGTTTTCCCTCCTAGTATTGCAGCAGACCCTACTTGATCTGTGTCTCTCCTCCACTTACTTTCTACTAGGATTCCCTTATGCCTGTCCCATGCCTTCTTGAAACCCACCCATTTACAACCCCACAACTTCCGCAGGAAGAATGTTCCAGGTACCCACCACTCATTCTGTGAAGCAGTGTTTCCCCTCATTGATCCAGAATTTACCCCCACCAGCTTCATTGCATGTCCCTTTGTACTTGAGCATCTTTTTTTCTGAAAAGTACCCCCTTGTGTACCTTATTTACTCCTATGAGGAATTTGTGTCTCTGTCATATCCCAAGACTCCCCCCCTCTTTTTCCAGAGTGTACATATTGAGGTCCATTACTCTACTCTCATAAGGCTTTTGATGCAAACCCTATACCATTTTAGTTACCCCGCTGCAGACAGTCTCCACTCTCTCTATGTCCTTCTGGAGTTGTGGCCTTCAGAACTGGACACAGTGCTGTAGGTGGATTCTCACCAGTGATCCATATAGAGGCAGCACCACTTCCTTTTTTCTCTCTTGGTGATTCCCCTCCCTATGCACCCCAGCACTCCACAGGCCTTTCCTACTGCCTTGTCACACTGCCAGGTCACCTTTCGGTCATCAGATATTGTTGGCCCAAGTTCTGTTTCCTGTTTGGCTGTTCTCACTAACTCTTCTCTCATTTCAGCATCTATGCCAAGCTGGTGTTTCTCTGCTTGACATACGTGCTGCATTCTTTTGGCAGGATCTTTATAGAGTATAGTACCACAATACATTTTCTTTACCTTATCCTCACTTCCATCTGAATGCACCCTATCCCCCTTTCTGCCCTCATGATATGATATTTAAGGCTTGATTAATTAAAGCTGTATCCAGATTTCTTCCCTGTGGACCAAGTAAAATTTTTTCAAAGCCAAAATAAAAGACTTGTAACGCATTCCCTGGCTTTGAATAAATTTAATATGGGGTGGTATTATACATTGCACATTCTTATGTTGTATGATTCTAGTATGTTCATCTATTAAGTTATGAGGTTGTGTTGAATTTTGAAAATGTGGGCTCATAAGTTTGGTAATATTCAGTATTTTTACCACAACATTTCAACATAGCCATTTTGGTACAGTAACTCATTAACGTGATGTGTCATTATTCAATTCCTGCCCAAAATGTGTGCTTGCAGCCCAAAAGCTGATTTTTGTAGTCCCTGCATGACATCACCTTTTTGCCAGGAGTTGAACATTTTCTCTGCATTTCTTAATGAGGCAGGTTCATCACAAGGCTGTGTTGAAAATTAGGTGTAAAAATATTTAAAAAAAAAAAATTTCAGTATTTTTATCTCAGATTCCTCTTCTGCAGCCCTATTGGCTCTGGCCGGAGTTTGTTTCTCTTAGGTTGCTTATAGTGGCCCCTCTATGCAATTAACAGTTGTCACAGATGATTAATAAACCTTCTACAGTCACACATACAATATAAGAAATTCTCGCTCAGGCAGATATTTTTTTCAATAAACATTTTACTTAAATACTTACATAAATACAGTGACAACTAAAAGAGAGTATACTAATTTGGGTTACAGTATAAGAAACAGATTAGGAATAATATACAGAAAAATGCATTAAAACATGTTAGCTAAGTCTACCTTGGGTATGTAGATTTCAAAGTGCAAAGTATCAGTGGTTTGCAAAATGTTTCAGTCTTTCTGTAGCAGCCTTTACAAGGCATAAAATAAGCAGATCACATTGCAATTTGCGACCCAACATCGGCAAAAAGTGAGTCAAATCTGGCAATGATTAGCAATCATTGCTAATCATTGCCAGTTGATCCTGGTCCTGTGAAAGTGACTTATTAGGCACTGTCACTTTTTAATTTAATTTTTTTTTTGTCCTGGTATCCATTTTTTGCCCTCCTCCTCCTCCGTGCCCCGCCCCTTCAACCCCGAGCTGTTCACTGATTGGTCCAGTGATGCTCCTGCTCCCCCCCAACCCAGTCTTTGTGCGGGAGAAATATGACTGAGCCATTCTACAGCACACCCAGAAGAGAAAGCAGGCATTGGGAGGTCGAGCAGGAGTCCAAAGGTGAGTTTTCTTTACTTTATTTCACTTTTCTTTTTTTTTTTTTATCGTTGTTGCGTCTTTGTACGGTTAACTAATTGTGTCTTTTTGTTTTGCAGATCAGTGGTCGGAGACAAGAGCTGGAGCCGGGAGGAGTGGTGGCCACACTGAGGAGAAGCCAGAGGGAGAAGGCCTGGCCGAGAGCATGAGAGGGCATGGGGCAACCTGGATGACTGAGCGGAGAGCAGGCAGCTGCATCGTGGGGCGAGGCACAGTCGGACGGGCAGATTCAGAGGAGAGCAGGAGTGCAGCAGAATCGGGGAGCTCAGCAGCAAAACAAGTGAAAATTTTTCATTTGGTCGAGGAGCTGGAGGAGGGAAGGGGGCACACGGACTTCAGGGCACAGATCGGGGGACGGCATCATGGCAATGAATGGGCAAGGCATAGAGCTGGACTGTGGGTGGTGGGAGAACAAGGGCATGAAAGGGTCACCCTGCCTTGAACTTTAAGTTTGTGCCCTGCTTGCAGTGAATTTGGGAACAACAGTGAACATAATTTTAGTGAACAATGGGAACAGAATAAAGACTATGGGCAAGATTCACAAAGAAAGCCAAAAAATCCTGCAGCTGCGGGAAAAAGGCCTGCAACATTGCAGAAATGCAGTTGTGCGATATTCTTAAAGAAAATTTGAGCAGGTGCGGAATTCCATAAAAATCCCCGCAGCTGCGGAAATGAGGAGGTGCTGAAAATCCGCAACTGCGGAGCCGCACCTGGGGAAATGGCTTAGGAGGCACAGTAACAGTGAACCTAATGAGCTGGAGCAGCAGACTTTAACATCTCTGCCGTAGCAGGAAGCTGAAAGCACCTACAAAGAGACCACCATATAGTCCCTCAACTGGGACCACTGCAGAACCACAGGTACCAGCACTACCATGACACCACAGTGGCAGACTGTCACTGCTGGTTGTCCCTCCCTGGGGTGTTCCTGTTGCCTGCAGGGGCAGCACTCACTGCTGGCTAGTCAGACTCTACTGCCTGCGGGGCTCCGTCATGGGTTGTACTGGGTCTGGTGGTTGTTGCCTGTTGCCATTTCATGGCAGTGTCGGCTGTTGTTGCTGTAACAGCAGCCACTGCTATACCCACTGGGATGCTATTACCTGTGCCTCACCTCCACCAGAATTGATGTCAATTGTTGGGGCACTACTGCAGTTTGCTTAGGGAGAGTTACACCTCACTCCAGTGTGTGTAACAGTTTTTCTTCAACTGCGGAAAAAATTAGTGTGAGAATAACCTTTAAGAGGCTGTGCCTTATTTATCTCACACCTTTTTTTCCTCAGGGACTTCCACAGCTGCATTTTTTTCCACAGTCTGTAGTGTTTTTTCCCCACAGCTGTGGAGGTTTTTCTGAATAGCACTCAGAGCAATCTCCCCTTTTTTCCATAGCTAAGGCAGTTTGGGTGACTTAGGGTAGGTTTTGCACCTTCAGAAAGCTTTATGAATCCAACCCTATGTGTCCTGCTTTGCAGAGATTATGGGGGAACCAGAACATAATGTGCCATGCTTACCATGTTGCGTGCCCTGCATCTTTGCAGTGAACATCTGGGGACAGAAAAAAGACTATGTAAGCAGCCCTGCCTGCTTTGAGATCTCGGTAACCAAGAAGTAAAGTGCTCTGTAATTTGTGTGCCCTGCTCTTGACATTGCAGTGAATTTGGGAACAGAAAAAAAGAGACTAAGTAAAAATCTGCCCTGCTTTGCAGAGATTGGGGGAACCATAACTTATGGATATGAATAAGTTAATGTCTATGCTTTGCAGAAATCTCTGTGCCCTGCAGCTGGTTTTGTGTGCCCACATGCAGTGAACTTTGGGAACAGGAAAAGAGACTAAGTAATGTGCCGTGGTGTGCAGAGACTGGGGGAACCAGAACTTATTTGGGAACAGAATAAGAATAAGTTAATGCCCGATGTGCAGAGATATGTGTGCCCATTTGTGTGCCCACATGCAGTGAACAATTTGGGAACAGAAAACAAGACTGAGTTATGTGCCCTGCTTTGCAGAGATTGGGGGAACCAACTTATTTAATGTACTTAGCCCTGCTTGTGTGCCCTGCATCTTTAGTGAACGTTTGGGGAAAAAGACTTGCTTTGCAGAGATGAGGGGAACCATGCACTTCTAAAAATTATGTGCCAGCTTATGTTGTCAATGACATGTGCCGTAGCATTGCAGTGAACAATTTGGGAACAGAAAAGACTAAGTTATGCCCTACAGCTTTGCAGAGAATCCAAGAGGACCAGAAAATTGTCCCCTATTAAGTGTTGTGCTTTGCAGTGAACTTGGGAACACACAGAATGACTATGTGCCTGCCCTTTGCAGAGATCCATGAGGCAACAAAAAAGAGACTTGTGCCCTGAGTCACAATTGGAGGGATTGCCCCAGTTAGTTAGAAACAGGGTTTGGTCTGAGATGTGTCATCAACTGGGCTGGGGGTCACACATCTGCTCGCTGCCATTTTAATTTTTTCAGGAAAAGCCTCATCATGTGTTGCACACCTTGACACCTTGTTTTGCTAAGTTCAAACTTTTTAAAATTATAGTCCGACATGGCTGGAGTTAAATTAGCAACTGCAGAGGGATGGCACCAAAAATATGATCCAGAAAAAAATTGGCTACAGATTAGTAGTGAGGGAGACTGTGCAGCCTGTGTTGGTTGCAAATTGTGCTGTAAGTACAGAGATGAGCTACGTGGGTTGAGGAACTTAAGTGAGGCATTAAATGCAGGGATTACGGGCCCCCAGCTTAAAGTTTATACCATCCAGAAACATCTTCCAACAGAGTAGCATAAGAAAGCTGTTAACATTTTTAAATTTGGTAGAACAAGGTCACCACTTGATATATATTGCCATACCATAATTGGTAAGTTTAAAATGGGGGGTTAGGGGTGTGGAGCGAGACTTAAAACTTAATTTATTTGCAGGGAGAGCTTTCAGTAATGCAGAGGAACAGCATAGAATGATTCTAGGCAGGCTGATGGAGATTCTGTATATAATAGCCAAAAAGGACATCCCTATTAAAAAGTTTGAAGCCATAGCAGAACAAGAAGCATGCCATGGAGTTTATTTGGGCAATAAATACATTAACCTGTTAGTGGGAAAGAACTCACAATGTGTATTATCAAGCACCTATAAGAAAACCTGCTGGCAACTGACAAAAATGTAAATTATTTTTCAGTGCTTATGGACGGTAGTACTGGCAGTGGTGTTATTGAAAAGGAACTGGTTTACATAATTTATGTAAATCCCATCAATGGTCAAGTGGAGACTAAGTTTTTATGAATGAAAGCGGTATCAGATGGCACATGTGAGGGACTGAAACAATCTCCTTTTACACATTTTTTTTTTACAGAGTCTGGCCTTAATATAAAAAACATGGTTGAGTTTGGGGCTGATGGGGCATCTGCGAACGTGGGTGTAAGACGGGGTCTTGCTACTCTTTTAAGGGAAGACATACAGTGGTTAGCTGGTGTTCATTATTTCTCACACAGACTGGAACTGGCCATAAAAGACACTTTGGATAACATTTATTTCAACGATGTGTCAAACTTTCTAACCCAAATGCTTTATCTTTATCAGAAATGTCCTAAAAGACTCAAAGAGTTGCAGTCCCTTGCCCAGGCCATGGAGATGTCAGTTGAAAAGCCCAAGAAAGTCCATGGCATACATTGGGTGCAACATAAACTTCTTGCCACCCGTGCTGTTACCAAATCATTCCACGTAATTTGTGCCCATTTAGAATCTATAGCCGCAGACCCAACTCTTGACCAGGGCAAAGCCAAGGAAGTATTGCAAATTATGACTAAATTCCAAATGGTGGCACACCTTTTGCATTTTGAACAGTTGCTTCAGCCACTTGCCAGGTTCTCACTGTCACTTCAAAAAAAGTAGTTGAAATGCCAAAGCTACTTAGCTCTGTTGAAACTTTGAGAAACACTCTTGACCATGTTAAGCAGAGTGGTTCCATAGGTGGCAGTGAACTTGGCATTCTCTTAAAAAATGGGTCTGATGTTCTTTCAGGAGCTTGTGCTCAAGTCACATACAAGGGTATGAAATTAACACATTTTAGTGGCCAGGTTGTTAAAATTTTTAAACAGCAAACTAAAAAATACATTGCAAACATTGAGAACTGTTGTGAACATAGGTTCAGTTTGACTGATGAAAGTAATATCTATAACCATGCAAAAGTGTTAGATACCAGACTTTGGCCAGCAGTTGCAGACAGAAAGGAACTGGAGCTGTATGGTAACAGTGACATTACTGCAGCAGCTGACCACTTTTCAGCACTTTTGCAGCCTGAGTGTGACTGCACTCTGCTACTTGCAGAATGGCAAGAGTTTTGCTCAAACCAATTTCATCAATCTTTCTGCCTCTGCTATCTGGTCAAAGCTGGCATGTGATTTCCAAAACTCTTATCCAAATCTGTTGAAGCTTGTCAATGCGTTGAGAAGATTTTCTGTGTCTAATGCAATTGTAGAAAGGTGTTTTTCAGCTATGAACAAGGTAAAAACTGACTGGACAGCAAGTCTGGCAGAGGATACCGTAGAAACATTGATTTGCATTAAAAAGTAGGTGCCCCCTCCAACTGACTTCAACCCAGACAGGGATGTAGACATATATTTTAGTGCTAAACCAAGATGTCCTGTTGATTTGACAGCTAAGGATGGTGGACCACTCCCGGATCCCCCCCCCAACCAGGCCAGAATTACCAGCTACATGCCTGGTGGAGAAGAGTAGCAAAATAGATAGCACCTTATCCTTGTTGGTAACTGTGTGGCTGATCACGGTCCCAGCCAGTTACTGTGTGGTCAGTCACTGTCCCTACCTTGCTGGGGCAGGGGTTTTAATTTGTCACGAACTCATGATCACACTCACGACTTCATGGTCTACTTTGGCAGACATCCTATCTCGGCTCTTAATGTATGTGCTGCTGCACAAGAATTGCTGTATCCCGGAAATGGCTAAATAAAACAGATATCAATCTCAGAAACTTGTGTTAATGTGTGTTTTATTTATTTATTTATTGAAACGTTTCACCAGGAGGGCACACTGAACAACAAGTTGCTTGTCTCACGATGTGACCTGAGGGGAAGGGTTACATAGGATTGTGAAGGATGATCAGTTACAATAGTATGTGGGTAGTACAAGCAATACAACATTGTAAGATTATGCAACAGTTGGAACAATCAATATAGAACAAGAATAAGTACATTTTATGGGATATTGAGCAAAAATATCAATTTTTGGTAATTTCTAATCAACTTCGGTCAGTTGCTAATCATTTTTTACTTTGATTAGCGAAGGCTGCTAATCAAGTCTCTGACACTAATTTATGCCTTGCTTTGGTTCTTAGGCAGTCTCTGTGCTGACAGATGTTCTCTGTGGTCAGGAGAGGGTCCAAGCAAAATGTGCAATCAAATGCCCTGATCAAGGGCTATTTATGCATCTCTGTAACTCTTGAAATAGTGGGTGAAAATCCCACAACGTTTAGGCTAGTAGGTGGCACTGTTGCACTTCCCAAAAATCATATTTTCCTAATACTCTTTGATGTTGGGTTCTCATAGTTAACCTAAGTTTTACAGTCTCACACAGGTATGCTATAAGGATCTTTCCTGGCTTAAACATCCTGGGCTTTGAACTGGCTTAGTTTAAATAGTTATAGGGAAGATCCTGTAAGTTATATGATTATACAGGTGATTATACAATGGCAAGAAAGAATACTGGCTTCTGATTGGTGAGTTGGCCACCACAGCAGGGATGTTATCCTGGCATAACATCCCTGCTGATTGTCTGTTGGATTTGCTTTATGATCGTTATCCATCTTCTGTTAAGAAACAAAAATATTTTTCCAGACTAACAAAAACATTATTTAAAATATATATTTTTTTAATTCTGTATATAATGACAAGCCATTGTATAACAGGAATAATGCCATACAGGCTGGGTGTTATGCTGGGATAACATCCATTCATGGGTGTTGAACACCTTCAGCGGGATGTTACCCCAGCATGATACCCACCCTGTCGGGCATCATTCCTTTATTTTATTAATTCTGTTTCCCCTTGATCAGTTCCTATTGGAAATACCCCTTTGATCATGCATCCACAAGCTTTTTGAAAAGAACTTGTCATATTCCTGCAAGCAGCAGACCTCTCATGTCTGAAGAAGGTCAAAACCCCTGTTTAAAAACAAAATCCAGTCTTTTCTCTATGTCCCTTTGCTGACAATGGCATGTACTGTACATAGAATTACAATATAAAATATATGTACAACAGAATAATATCTACAGATAAGGGCTAGCAGCCGGGCAGCTCACTATGAGGTGTTCTAACAGTGTGCCAAATTTCATGATGATATGATGCATCATTTCAAAATTATATGTGCTGAAAATTGTCACTTTACTTTTTGTGGGAAGTTTTATGAAAATAATTAATCTGCATATAACTTGGGCACCATTGGAGCTAGACATATAAATTATTGTATTTATTTATGTATGTATGTAGGTCTTTGTTTACCAGGTAAGTGCTGTGATCCAAGGACCGTTTACAGGCATGACCGAGACCACAATAATGACACAGATGGTAGTTCAAATATATGACCGTGCAATAGGAGAAGCAGCATACAAGCTGTGTACACAAGTTTCAACATATACACTAACAGTAAGAAAACAAGCATTTGTCAATGCCAAATGTTGTCTCGCTGGCATTGGCATTGGTAGTGCAGGAGTTAGAGATGCATAATAGGAATGGCAGTGAAGTATTGAAGTGTTGCCAACCCCATCCCCACCCTGCAGAGACCGACAGGTATTGGGGTGTGCCTTTGGATCATCGGCTATAATGCTCATGCCATTTTACCTCACCCTACCCTGTAGACACTGACAAGTGTTGTGGTGTGCTTTGGGGTCTTTGGGCATTATACTTACCCCATTCCATAAGGAAATAGCTGAGGTGGGTGCAGTATAGGAGAATGAGGTGAACTTTGTGGCCGAACAGTGCAAGGCACACCACGATGCCTGACACTGGCTGCGGGGGTGGGGGGTGGGAATGGAATGGCGTGAGCATTATAGCCGATGATCCCAAATCACACCCCTGATGCCTGTCAGTCTGTACAGGGTGGGGTGCTACAGTTGGAAACCGTAACACCGTAGGCATGTGTTGGTATTTTCACTGCAAAATTTTCAACATGGGCTTTTTGTGAGCCCACCTCATGAAGAGTAGCACTATCAGTTTGTTAGCTGAAAGGTGGTTTTGCACAGCAGCTATGCCATTTGGCGACACAGGGGTGAAAACACATTTTGGGCAGTACGTGGAAAATGACAACTGTATTGTTCATGAGGACATGTAAAATAGTGGCAACATTGAAAATCTGGAGTGAAAATATGAAAAATTGGTGAAGTCATGAGCATGCATAGAAACTGTGCAACACACGTCCGTAACCCAATTACTTTGGGGATTTTTTTAACCACATTTTTAACATAGGCATTTTGGGACCTCCCCTCATGAACAGTGGCACTGTAATTTTGTTACTTTGTCCCAAACGTTGATTTCCCACAGTGACCACGCCATTGTGCGGCACAGGTGCGAAAACACATTTAGGGCAGGATGTGAAAAATGACAGCTGTACTGTTCATAAGGAGATGTGAAAAAATGCCAGTGTTGAAAATCTGGCATGAAAATTTTGCAAATTTGCGAAGTTACGAGGGTGCGTGCAAACTGCATAACGCACCGCTACTCAGTCATTTATGGAATTTCATCACCAGATTTTCAACATAGGCATTTTAGGACCTCTGCTCATGAATAGTGTCACCATCATGTCCTCAAAGCTGTCGAAAACTGATTTCGCTGGCGGCATTGCTATTCTGCACGGACGTGCAAAAACACATTTCGGCCAGGATATGAAAAATTACAGCTGTACTGCTCATAAGGAGGTGTGGAAAATTCCAATTTTGAAAATGTGGTGAAAATATTACAAATTCACAAAGTTACCAGCGTCACGTGGGGGAAACTACTGGCTTATGCCTTCGTAAAGAAGTAATTTTTTAATTTTTTCCACCAGATTTGCAACATAGGCTTTTTGAGAGCCCCCTCATGAACAGCGGCACTGTCATTTCGTTAATCGGTCCCCAAAGGTGATTCCGGGCAGTGACTGCAAAATCACCTTTCGGGACCGAATAACAAAATGACAGTGCCTGAATTCATGAGGAGGGGTCCCAAAAACCCCATGTTGAAAATTTGGTGCCAAAATTCCCAAAAATAGCTGCACCAAAGTTGAAAAATCCTATTACTGCCATTATACAGCTTACCGGCATTTCTTCAGTTCGTGGTCAGCTTTGAAGAGTGCAGACATGTTCCCGGTCCACCGAAGATCGTCGCGCCAGACTCTGGAGGTAAGTATGGGGTGTGGGGCGGCAGGGTGCGCAGAGAGTGGGCATGGGCTGCCGGAGAGGGCAGGGAGACCGCGAGGACCATTTTCTTTTTTACAGGGGTTAAAAAAAACAAAAACATTGAGGGCCGGTTTTCCCTTTACAGGTGATTCGGCACGCTGGGGTGGGCTCCCAGTCTGCCACCTCAGTGTTTTTTTTGGGGGGATGCTTTAGCCGACTGGGGATTGGACACCCCCATTGGCACATACTGAAGGGGGGGGACAAGAGCCAAGGGGGAATGGGCATCCCCCTCAGCATAAAACAAAAGTGGGGGGCCATTATGCTGACGCCGTCGGTAATATAAAGGGGAAGGGGGATCGAAGCTGACTGGGATTGGCCCCCCCGTTGGCAAAGAAAGACTGTTGGGGGGGTGTGCATGAAGCCGAGGGGGATTGGGCACCCCCTCAGCATAGATTGTAAATGGGTGGGTCTTTATGCCAACGGGGGATGGGCTTCCCCATCGGCATTGTAACAGGTGGCAGCAACGGCAGTCACTGCCGCCATGTTGCCTGCATGTAGGGAGGCATGTTGTGGTCCTCTGCATGAGAGCTTCGCTCTCATTGCAGCGGTCCTTTTCTTAGATCTGGAGGCCACATGATGTCCGCACCTGCTGCTGCTGGCTTATTGGTGAATGAGGGACGCACCTACTGATGCGTGCCCTGCATTCACCCACAGTGACCGCGCCTCCAAATCTGCTACTAGCGCAAGATGTTGGCTGCGCAAGCGCGAGCCAACATAAAAACTACTGGGCAGAACAATAAGGTACATAAGTGCAGTATCATACAGGTAGAAGAACGCATATTCAAACTAATTCTTAAGCAATACAGCACGACATTCGCTGAGTGCTTCCACCACCCCAGGAGTGCCGTTATTACACAATAACACACACACCCTGGAGTGCCTTATTGCTATTTTACAATAGCTCGTTGTTATACAAAATAATTAAAAAAAAATTGTAATAGATTTTTAGTGCGGCAGTATATCTTTGTTTTTGAAGAGAAGATGCAAACAAAAATGCCACAGCTCCAGTAAATCAATACAGTGATGTTGTACTAAGATATCATCATTGTCTCAGGCACACACTGACCAATCAGAGTCCAAGATTCTGTCTTGCCATTGTATAATACATAGTTAACAGAGTTAGGAAACAGCACAGTTATAATAGGATTGTAGCAAGGCAGAAGACACCTAGAGTTGGGAAGATCACAGAGGAGATGGAGAAGTGCAAGAAGATTAAGTTAAGTGCTGGAAGTGGGTAGGCACACCACCCAGGATAGCTAGGCTGTAGGACAGTATATAGGGAAGAAAGCTTTACCGGGGGAAGATATAAGAATAGTAGAGGTAAGCAAAGCAGAGAGTAGGGAATGGGCAGGTAGAAGAGAAAAAACAGGCCGAAAGAGGGAGAGGCAGGAAGGCACGGAAAAGGGAGTAGGAGTAGAAATTAACCGGGGGGGGGGGTTACCCAGAAGAGTAGGAGCTCAAATAACCTTTTTTGTAATGCTTATAGAATGCTCTAACTATGGAGACAATTGGATTACAGATTTTTTAAGTTACAGGGGTTCAAAACTTTACTATGTAAATATCTGTAAAATGTGTGAAACCTTTCAAAAATGTAATGCTTGTAGCTTCTCTGCTCTTGCAGGCATAGACTTAACATTTAACAAGCATATCTATAGTCAGTGTATCCTAGTGTCTAACACAATTGGGTAAATTGGTGTAGCAGTTTTGAATTTGCAATAGAAAAACACATTGTTCATAACATTTTCTCACATATTTATAGTAGTATATAGATCATCCAGAATTCTTTTTGTGAAATTTGACATTAACAATGCACGTATCACTGCTTCATTTAATAAGCTGGACTGAGCTTTTTGCAGTCCTGCTGTTCCTATCTGGTGATTATTCTCCCAACCCTTCTCTTGGCATAGCCAGATTGACTCAGTAGAAATACTGATCCTATTGATATCTTCTTTGTTTTTTACAGTGACAACTCCCCTTAAAATATGAGTTGCCTACTCCATTTCCTATGTTTCTTATCGACATACCCTGCTAAATAGCCAGAATTCTTCCTTCTTGCTGCCCCAGACATTATCTTTTCACACTCCATCTTTTTGAGTACCTCTAAGTCTCATACTTGCATATACATCAGGCTCCCTGGATCATAAATTTACTGGATGTGATCCATAAATATCTTGCATTCAGGTTGGAATTTTTTATTTATTTTTTTCTAATTATTGTACCTTATGTGCTGCACTGGCCGTCGGCACCTCTGCCCTGGTCATGGCGCCCCTGCGGCTTCCACCTCCCAGATTGCCGTAGGCTCTCCCAGTCACCCCTGGCTTGCCTCCTAGAGGGTGGGTCATGGCACTGTGGCTCCAACAACCAGTGCTGTGAAACTGGCACTAGTCGGGAGAGCACCAGCTAGGAGGCTAATCAAAGCCCGGGGCAGGGCTTCACAAAAACAGATGAGCAACACGTTTTTTTCATCTGTAGGCTGGGGTGGGGACGTGCAATGATGACCAGCATATGCCCCACCCCAGAAGTGAAACTGGCACCGGTATCATGCAATGGACCCAGTCTCCGCCAGGTGTCGCTCTTGTACCGGGCGCACACCACCATCTCCCCTGGAGAAGGAGAGCAGTCCTGAGGATGCTCAATACGTCTCCCCCCAGCCGACCTTCCAACGACCCATGTCCATTTCTGAACCTGGGTTGCCAGTGTCACAAGCAGAAATCCAACCATTGCACTTGCAGGCCAACTTACAGGTTGGAATTTTGACACTCTCTGCTTCCTTGTACCAACCTGGGGTCTACCACTGTGTTGCTACCTAGTTCAGCTGTCCATTTCTTGGTGAAATTGTGCATCTAACCTCTGAACCTGGTGATCCCCTGAACTACCTGCCTCTTATACCCCTATACTTTAATTAGAATTCCCTGGATAAGGCTGAGTGAAATTAGCAAATTCCAGTTTTATGGATTTTTTCATGAAGTTCTACAATTTTTCACAAAGTCTCATGGGATTTGACTTTAAGTGCAGATGTTATTTAGCAATTTCTAGCACCAATCAATTAAATTAACACACAGTCTCCTGGTAAGGTCTATGGATCTGCTACATTTAATGGTATTGCATTCTGTAGTGTTAAAGTTTCAGGGGTGTATACATTTGTAGTTTACATTCTTGCAAAATTTAATTTTTAAATGTTGTGAAAGTTTGACTACTTTTAATTCAATCCCATTTAAAGCTGCAAATACTAACATTTAGTTTTAATGTTTCAACTCTGGTTAAATTTGGATATTTTTTTTTTTTTCAGTTAATCATTTTATTGAGCAGTTTTCCATTTTATACATATATCCTTAAAAGATTTGTTAGACAGTGTATAGTTTGTCATACAGTAAATGTACATTCTGCACTTGGACATATCTTGTGAGGTTACTTAGGCAGACAAACTTATTTCATCTTTGCATTACTTGGTAATATTAGGAACAGAGAAGTTAAACAATGAGTACTGATTTAAAATGTAACATAAGAACAGAAGCTTATACTGTTTTTACAAATGATATGAAATTTAATACTCATATAAATAAAACAATCAAAAAGTGTGCTGTAATTACAGCTTGTATATTTAAGCACATTAAAAGCCATACAGCCAAAGTTGTTGTTCCTCTATTTTCCAGTCTGGTACACTCACAGATTGATTACTGTTCCGCCTTTTGTGGTCCAACATCTGCAGGTACTAAAACTGCGATGGAACGAGTGCAAAGAAGAATGACCAAAAATAGTCAAAATTTGTACAACCTTATATATGAGGAAAGGTTTACTACCCTGGGGCTCTATTCTGTAGAGTATAGGGCTTTGAGGGGAGACCTTTTTCTAATTTATAGGGCCTTTAGGGACCCGGCTCTATTTGAAACCTTATGTTTGCAGTATAAAACTAATGGCAAGAACACTAGATTGCATAAATTAAAACGTTTAACTAATATTAATCATACAACCAAAAGAAACAATTTCATAACTCAGAGAATTCCATGTATTTGGAACACTTTACATGTATCTATTGTTACCAGTTCCAATATAGATCAGCTTAAAAATAATCTGGATCAATATATGGGTAATAGAAAATTTTATCTCTGCCATTAGGTTTAATGGCAGCGAGTTCATTAATAGGTTTCACCCTTGAACTCGTATAATCCTATGAACCTATGAACTGCAAAGTTAACCATGTAGGTACCATTTATGGTGCCTAACGTTCTATTATCCTTCCTCTATGGTGTTACAGGGAGATGCGGTCCATACCCGTACGTATCCAGGCCACATATGTATGAGAGTCATGGGGGCTTAAGCAAGTCCTTAAAATATTTCCCCACATCGAGAGTGCTGCTGGCAACATTATATTCCAGGTAGGGGATTCAGTTATTTTGGAACTTCTGCATACATCTGTTGTTAAAACAGGTTATTTGCATGAGGGAAGCTTGAGACTCTAGGGTTGTATGCCACTCTTTATGAGTTGGTATAGTGGTAGTGTTCCACTTTTTCAAAATGAGTCACTTGGCTTCTACTGAGGCTTGAATTAACCATTGTTTTTGATGGTCACCAAGCTTTAATGTGGTCAGGAAGACACCCAAGATCCAGATTAATGGGTCAAGGGGAGTTGGGCTCCCAAGTATCTCTGCGGAGACTGCTGTGATATGCGTCCAAAAGGGGCGGAGGGGAGTGCCGCCCCATAAGACATGCAATAGATCAGCATTTGGGGCATTGTACCTCCAGCAATTGTCCAGGCTAATGTAGCCCATGACCTTAAGTTGTGTTGGTGTGCAGTACCATAGGTGGTGTATTTTGTTTTGGATCAAAAGACTCCTTGGATCCCCGCATGCTTGGTGTGCTAGTACCCACCTTTGTTTCCACTGTTGGTCGGTGATCATGGTGCCCATTTTTTTCCCCCCATTTCTCCCTGGCTGGCAGTGATGGGTCAGGGCCGTTGTCTCTCTTGAGTGTCTGAATGGTCCCAGCAAGTCCCTTTAGTTTAGAGAGCCATGTGTGAATGTGTATTTCCCCTGCAGATGGGTTTCAGCCATGGTACATATAGAACAAGAGCACTTACTGTAGCTTTCTGGCATTGCTGGTGCAGGCTTCTGATTTGTAAATACATCCAGAAGTCGCCCTGCTGGTAGCAGGTACTTATTTCTGAGGGATTGAAAGGTGTCTAATGTGTTTCTCCCAGCCCATCTCTATGATGAATGTGAGTATACCTTTACTTTCCCATACCGACCATCTAAAGGGTTCCCCATTTAATGCACAGATTGGGATTGTTCCACAGTGGAATATCATTTTGGTGGTTCAGGCATAGCTTAGCCTTTTACCTCATCAGTTGCCAGGCTGGGTGCATGGCCTGGATTTTAGTTGGGTATTGGAATTGCTTTGGGAGCTTATAGTCTAGGAATGCTACAGGTGAGTATCCATGCATGAGGGTATTTTCTATCTCAAGCCATGCAGGTGGATCTGAGTCCTGTCTACCATACCATTATAGAGTTTTGGCTGCAATGAAAGCATAGGAGTGATTTGTGAAGTCAGGGAGATTCCACCCACCTTTTATCCATGGTGCTCTCAATTTTTTTTTTTATTTTAGTTTTTGTTGACCGGGTAAGTGCACTAGACAAATCCTGCCTATTTTCAGGCACGACCCGGGGAGGGGGATACAGATGAATGCCAACTGACCTTGAACCAGATTAAGTTGTTGGTGGTATTTTTAGTGAATGAGGGAAATTTGGCCAGGACACCGGGGAAATTTCCCTACTTCCTCCTTCCTGTGAGCAGGGGGGACCCATTTTTTGGTGGGACCAAGATGGCGGAGGAGGAGGAGGATGTCTGCTTGGTGGGAGAGCTGGCCTCTGCTCCCACAGTGTGCAATGTGAGGCTGACCCTTTGAATACTCAAGATATGGATTCTGATATGGAGTTTCACGATGCAGTGGTTCTTTGGGAGGATACAGCAGTTGATTTAAGAAAAAAAATTCTCAAAGGACTGGGAGAAAGGAAATGCTTGAAAAGGAATCTTTGGATGCAAGGTTCAAATCCAGCTTGGAACCTGACGACATGGATGCACTTAATACCTGCAATATTGCTCTCCTGAAACCGAGGTGTTTAAAACTGAGAAAATACAGGACTGCACTTAAAAAAGCTCCGTGGAGCATGGTGAGGTCTTGCAACAATTTTTATTATTTGAAGCCGCTACTGAAACAGACAACCGGCTTTTACAATCTGCTTTACCCGCTTTAAAAATGTACAGCAAAGTGATTCCTCTCGCTCACACAATCAGTGTGTTACGGGAGTAAGGGAGAAGCAAGCAGTTGAGCACTCTATGGACTTTGCAATTGACGCTCAGCCGCTCAGCCTGAGTTGTTAACTCTGCAGCAGGTAGAATCGGGCTTGACAGCTGCAGCGTTGCTCCTAATAATAATATGGCTGACTCGGTTCAGTCGGGAGTCCTGGCAGGCGAGACCACTCTCTTTATAGCCCAGCAGCATGCGGGAAGTTCCTGAAGTAAAATTGACTGTTAGTAAAGCTGCTAACAGTACTATAGAGGTTAGTGAGTGCATTCAGCCGCTATAGTCTGACTGCCCTAACAATTGAAAAGCCGAAAACAGAGTCCCAAAGGAAGTACAACAGACTTTGTCTGCATCAGAGCTAAAGCAGTCTGAGTCTGCATGGTTAGACAAATCAGCTGGATTCGTTTTTAAAAGCATGGGGCTCAGCATAATGTAGTTTATCAGTCCTCAGCTGTTTCCCAAACTGAGTTACTGAATTCTTCTTTCCAAAAAAAAAAATACCTCTTATAAAATCTGGTCTACAAACACATAATGTTTCAGAGCTCTGGTCCCTGATAAAGCACTCAAAGGAGCAGGTTGGAAGCAAAATGCAGCAGGCATATGGAAGCCTGATCCTACTTGGGACTCTGATTATACCCTCTCACAGCATTCACCAGAGTGGAAACCGGACTTACAACAGCAAAGCTGGAGCAAGATTTGCAGGACAATAAAAACTGTTTAGAGGTAGAAAAACTTCCACTGAGAGCTACATCCCTGGAGTCACAGATATCTTTACCTTCCTCGTTGAATACAGATTTGGTAACACCCTGCAGGAGCCTATTGCTTCTTCTCACATGCCCTCTCCAACGGAATCCGTGCCTCAGAAACCACTTATGTCTGAATTATTTTCTAACACTAAAAAAGAAGCAGCACCTCGCCGGAATGCGGTTCGTATTCGCTATAAAGGGGTTTGAGGATCGACCAGATAGACACTATGTGGGGAAAACCTTATTAAAAGAGTCCTTGCATTTTACCCCAAAAGATGTGTATGCATTTATTAATATCTCTGGAGAGGATAATTTTGACATCAGTTTTAGGACACCACATGCATTGGACTTATTCTGGGATAGGTACAACCAGGTTAAATTCTCTCTGTATGGACCCCCTTCTTAGTGATTCCTTTAACTAAACCCCTGATAAAACATGTTACGGTCATGTTTAGAAACGGGGGTTCATGTGGAAGATATATCATTTTGGTTGTCCCTTAAGTGTGAAATTTTAAGTGGGCCGGAACCTATCCTAGATTCTGAACAGTTTTGGATGGGAGGATGGAAATACAAAACTAAACTGAGGCAATCTGAGACAGGGGTAGTCCATATTCCCAATTCCTTTCTATTAGGAAAAGACAGAGGGGTTTGTTTTTATAGTGGACAACCCCGGGCTTGCTACAGATGTGGGGCTAAAACACACCTCTCAAGTGTTTGTGACCAACCACGCTATGAGAACTGTGGGAGGTTGGACACACAACTATGTATTGTCACAATCAGCTCAAATGTGAGCTTTGTGAAGAATCTGGCCACTCTTTTCGGGTTTGCCCTTGGCTGCAAAAATAAAACATCCTGTATAAATTCAGAGCTTTTAATTCAGCAAGCTCAGGATGCTGCACAATTTCCCTCCTAGCTCACAACCCCTCTACCTGTTTCTTCTTCTCAAACCAAAATTCAGACCCTTGGTGTAGTACCCCATTGACAAATCCTTAGGAATAGCAGACAAGGTGGAACAAACTGTTTTGGTTATGGAAGTCATTAAAAAATCAAGTATGGGCCCACCTGAGCTTTTGGATTTCCCCCCTGTGTGTTACTCTGAGGTTTCGGTGGAGACTTCTGAGGAAGCATCTAAGGCTTTAAATATTAGGCCTTCACTACCCCAATGCAGATTATCTAGGCATTTGCATCCCAAACCCCCCCCTTACTCCTCCCATAGAGACTAGCAACTCTTATGCTGCATTGTTTACTCCTTGGGAGATACAGAGATGGAATTAGAGATTCAGACTCCCAAAATCTTCCACTCGATCTCAGCCAGTGGATAACTATAAAGAAAGAAAAAAAAAAAGAAAAAATGATAAAGTAGTTCTTTTTATATAAGCTTAATGCAGTGGTCATGGGGCTCTTTGAACACTCATAGTTTGCTTAATATAGTTAAGAGACAAGCCCTTTTCACTATATAAAAAACAAAATTTATCAGTATGTTTTTACAGGAAACCTGGATGTACTCAGCAGAACAACTCACTACTTTCAAACGGGATTGGGTGTGGGGCCCTTCCTACTGGTCCTTTGGAACTGATACAGCAGATGGTATTGGGATTTTATTCAATACTTATTCCTTTAAACTTCATAATTTAGTAGATCTTATTCCAGGGAGAGTCTTGATATTAGATGGGAAATGGCATGATATATGCTATTGATTTATTAACATCTACAATCCACAGACAAAAGCTGGTAGAGTTTCTTGTTTAAAAGCTGTTCAACCCTACTTGGTGACATCAGTTAAGGTGCTTTGGGAGGTGACTTAATTGCACAATTTCTGACTCACCTAATCAGAAGAAAAGAAAATTTATTGTGATTCTCACATGCTAGCTAATATAGTTAAAATAGCAGGTTTATTTAACTGTATCTCCCTTCCTCTCAAGGGCCAAGGTATTCATTTACAAAGGGAAATTGTTTTCCTAAAAGACTACATGTTTGTCTCTCATAATGTACAACTGGATTCCTTTAAGATGATCCACTGTGAATTTTCTGATCATTTATTACTTTCTTGTAGTTCATTATCTACAGGTTCCCTGAACGTAGGCAGCTCAGGTGGAAACTGAATAACACTATGTTAGATATACCATATATACAGTCCGGGTGAAACATATTCTAGCAGCCAGGTTGTCAGTGGCTTTTTTTTATGAGGATTTAGGAGATTGGTGGTTAACAACTAAGTTCGAATTATGTAATTGGTTTAAAAGGCAAGGGACAAAAACAAAAAATTTTAAGTTTTTGAGATATTTGTCCCTTAGGCAACAACTGCAGAAACTTATGACAATTGCATATGTCTCTCACTTAAGACTATTCAGACCAAATTAGTAAAATAAAGGAGGAAATGAGGAATTTCCAATATGATAGAGCAAAAACCCTACAGGCTATTTTTTCCAATAGCATAAAAAAAATTCCCCATTGGGGACCCTTTTGAAACCTGTAAAAATCTGAAGGCTTCTTCTAATATTGATTCTTTGCAAAAACCTGATGGCTCTTTGGCCACCACGGTTGCTCAGCTCAGAGAAACAATTATTGGGCATTTTCGAACTCTAGACCCCTCTCTTATTACAGAGGCAGAAATGCTTTCATATCTTAAAACATCTAAGCCCCCTTAGGTTAGCAGAAATCTCAACATTATTGGATCCAATTACACAAGAAGAAATAATAAAAGTAATTAGGAATTTGAAATTAAACATTTCACCGGTAAGGATGGCCTTTCAATAATCTGTATAAAGTTTTTCAAAGGAATTGAGTCAATGCTTGTATATTTTATTCCAGTATTTTGGAAACTGCTGTTTCTTTCACTCTTTTCTGAGGGATTGCTGATTTACTTATTCAAATCTGGAGACAGACAAAATATTAAAATTGGCGACCAATTGCCCTCTTAAATTCAGATTATAAAATCTTCACCAGTATTTTGAATAATCGGTTAAAAATTACGCCAGATGGGTAATTTCTCCTTACCAGTTTAGTGGGATACCTAATAGGCAAATTCAGACAGCCTTAATGATCATACGAAGTTATTGAACATCTTTCTGAAGTGAGTCACGAATTGTATGATGGTCGCTGATTTGGAAAAGGCTTTGATAGGGTATATTTGCCTTTTTTATTTCTAACGTTAATACATTATGGAGTTCCATTGCACATTGTTAATATAATTAAAAATTATATGAACATAATATTGTGTCCCTTCATGCAAGGTCAGACGGCAAAATGCTTACATTTACATACTGGAGTTCGTCAAGGTTGCCTCTTAGCCCCCTACTCTATATCTTTTCTTTGGATCCCTACTACAAAATTAACTACTGTTCCATTGTGGCCAGGTATTTCTGATGGTACAGTTAAGGACAAACATCTTCTGGCACAGGCCTATGCAGATGATTTGATTGTATATTTCGCAGATCATTCATATGTGCACATTTTTTGACGCATTTGAGGCTTTTCGAAAGTTTCAATGCAAAAATAATATGCACAAAAAAAAGGTCTATTTATCGACAACAGGTCATAAGGAAGCGGTGCAGGGTGGTATCCATTTTTCCAGAACTCCCTTAAAGTTTTGGGCATACATTTTGGCCCCAGAACATACCAGTTGAAAATTGGGATATAGCCCTACAAACAGTGGAGAATAAAGTCAATAGATGGAAAAGTGGAAATTGTCCAAACTGAAACGCATACATGTTATCAAACAGTTTCTTTTACCATGTGTTCAGTATGTAGCTATGATTTTCCGCTCCCAGTGCATCTAGAAACTAAACTGTATGGTTTATTCTTTCAAATGGTTTGGGGTAATAGATTAAACCCCATTAAAAGAAGCTTATACATATTTAAGTGAAAACAAGGAGGTCTTGGGATGGTGGATCCAGTGATTTTGCTCACTCTTTATTCATTATGTGTTCAGTGAAAAGTGGCTTACGATTAGAAGCAGGGAGTGGGGATAAATGGATTTCCAGATCATTGGACAAATACTTTAGGAATTGGCTTTCTTTGGCTCCAAAATAAATCCTCACATTTATATTCCACAGTATTTTTAGACCAGCTGCACAAAAATTATATAAATGGAAAATAGAGAAAGAGACAATGCTGAGTAATAGCATGAAAGAATTTTATCAGGTGGTAATGGCAAATTTACTTCCTTTAGAGCCATGTTTTAAGAATTGCCCTTCTTCTTTGAATCCTAAAGTATTGGCCTAACTTAACTGTCGAGATTGCCTCAAATGCAATGGGAAACACAGTGGCTAATATTCTATGGTCATTAAATGTTAGGGGTAATGCCAAGTACAAAGCCATTAAAGAAAGGAAGTGTCCTTACTTGGATTGTATAAATACTGAGGAATCGATGGAGCATTTTCTTTTACACTGTTCCTATGCAAAGGGTTTGTGGATTTATTTGGCACTTTGGGGTTTTAAGTGGCTGAATTTTCTTACATATCAAATCTTGGTTTTAGGGTTTATCCAGCTACTCTTTTCTGATTTTCATGAAGAAACACTGTCATTATTTTTTTGATGTTTACGTTATTATTTATGGCAGGCAAGGTGTCAGTGGGTAATATATCAAAGAAAATGCCTTATTTTTTTGTTTTAGTATTTTGGTTTCACAGGAACTCTCGAGGATTTACGCTCAGGATGCTCAAGGACAGTACAGACTCGGTTACTAAAAATGTGGAAAGGGTTTTTCATTTTATTAAGTTCAAATAATGTATAAAATAATCTGATAATTACTCTGATTATTGTATAAGTTTGTTAGATTAAGTTTTTGGTTCTTACTTTGTATAATTGATTACACTGAGTTGTTCTAATTATGTTTAATAATACAATAAAAACTCCCCTACTCTTTTCGATAAGTGCCATGGGATCTTTAACATCCACCTGAACCACCACCAATCCAGGCAAATGGGACCTCGGTTTAACGTCTCATCCGAAAGACGGCACCTCAGAAGTGCAGCACCCCTCTCATGCTGCACTACAGTGTCAGTACTGGGATATTAACCCAAGTGCCAGATGTGGGAACTGAACCCACAGCGCTCTGATCTTCCGGCCAAAGAGGCGAGTGTGCTACCTACTGAGCCACTGACACTGAGTTTGTTCTACTATACCATGGGGGGAGGATCCCCATAAGAATTTACTCATAAGGATATGTAATTTTGGGGCCCATTTTGCTGGGAGAATAATTGGTAAATGTGAGAGTAGGTAATATATCCTCGGGGCCATCATCATCTTTATGGCAGCTATCTTCCCAGCCATGGACAAATGGAGGTGTTCCCATCTCTCCATATCCCTGTGTAGCCCTGTCAATAAGGGACTGAAGTTGTCAACCGCCAGGTTGGCTAAGTCAGGTGAGAGTTTACTCCCCCAGTATTTCATCCCTCGTCGTGCCCACGGAAGGCCTAGTATGTCCTTTGTTATGAAGGTAGAGTGTTTATTCAGAGGAAATATTTCAGATTTAGTTCTGTTTATTCTCAGGCCTGATTTTGTGCCAAATGTTTCCAAGGTGCTGAGAATCTGGGGCAGGCTCATAATTATATTATTTGTTCGGATCAGGCAATCGTTGGTGTACAACTTTGCATGGTATTGGGCCTTTCCTACACTCAGACCTGTAATCTCAGGGTGAGCCCTGATTGTGGTGGCCAGAGGTTCCATGGCCAATACAAATAACAATGGTGAGAGCGGGCAGCCTTATCTGGTTCCCCTTCATAGGGGAAAGGGGTCTGACATAATGCTGTTAGTGAGAACCCTTGCTTTTGGCTCGTTAGACATGGTTCTGACCCAGGACATAAAATATGGGCCGAAGTTGTAGGAATTCATAACCGCATGCAGGTACTCCCACTCCACAGAGTCGAACACCTTTTCAAAATCGATAGCTACCACTGCAGCTGGAGTGGGGGTGCCTGCCACAGTCTGCATCAAGGAGATCAGGACCCGAATATGTTCTGAGCTTGCCCTTCCTTTATCAAAGCCGACTTGTGTGGAGTGAATAATTTGTGAGAGGGATTTCTCTAGCCTAATAGCCAGGACCTTGGCTAGTACCTTGGCATCTGCATTGATCAGTGATATGGGTCTATAACTAGCTGGGAGGGCAAGGTCCTTACCCTCTTTAGGTAGTACTGTGATAATAGCTTCTTTTAGTGTACCTGGCAACTCTCCTGCTGTGTGAGCCGATTTCAACATATGGGTTAAGGGAGGGTGACAATGTAATTTGTTGCTTTATAAAAATCTACTGAGAAGCCATCCCCTTCTGGCACCTTATGTGGTGCCATTAGTTGAATGGCTATGGAGATCTCTTTTTCAGAAATCGGGGCTTCTAACTCCTCTCTGGCTTGTGTTGAAAGGCATGGTAGAGATAGATTGGCGATAAAAATATTATACCTGTTGGTGTCCCATTTGTTTTGAGAGGAGCACAGCTCTTTATAGAATTCTGTCATAATCATGTTCATTTCTTTTTGGTTAGATGTGGGGGTCTCATTTTTAATTTTCAAGTAGGGGATATGCCTTTCTGCCTGCATTTGTTTCAGTTCTTATGCCAGCAGCTTCCCAGCTTTTTCCCCCACCGCCCAGTATCTGTGTTGTGTTCTCAGTATTTGGAATTCGGCTTTTCTAGTGGCTAGGCTGTTTACTTGGAGTCTTAACACTGTGATTTCTTTTAATATAGCTGGGTCGTTCAACACCTGAGGTTTTTTTTGTATTGATTTTTCAGTTGTGCTTACTGCTTTTCTAGTTGGGCACATTTCTCCTCCTTTTGTTTACGCCTGTGTGCTGCAAAACTTATAATTCTGCCTCGCATCATAGCTTTGTAGGCTTCCCAGACCCCAGCTGCTGATGCAGATCATCTGGGATTGTCTTGGAAGTAGAGTTCTGATTCTTTAAGGAGCCATGTAACAAAACTAGGCTCTTGCATTAAAAGGGGGTCTAGTCTCCATAGCTGAGATCTATGCTCTTTAGGGGTTCTGAGGAGGCTCAGTACTACAGGGGCATGGTCAGATAAATACATTGGGTGACTGATACGTCTGTTGTGGCCAGAGTCACCGATGGAGAGGTGAGCCAGTGGTCTAGTCGACTTACCATTGCCTTGGGGTTGGAGAAAAAAGTGTAGTCTCGGTCCGTGGGATGGGTAAGCCTCCAGTTATCAGAGAGCTTGTGTAGGGCTATCAGATCGGTCAGTGTGCAAAGAGCTTGGGTGTGTGGTGCTGGTTTTGCATTGGACCTATCCATGATGAAGTCCACAGTGAGGTTAGATCCCCTCCCATGCGTATTTCTGGTTTGTCATGCATCATTTGTAGCATTTGTTGAGAAATTTTGTTAAAAAATTCAGGTGAGTCTGTGTCAGGGGCGTAAACATTTACCAGTAGGATCGGTCCTGTTGGAGAATCTACCCGCACCATAACCCATCGTCCTTCTTTATCGGTTTGTACTTCATTGGGCTTTCAGTTCAGGTTCTTATGGAGCAGAATTGACACCCCTTGGCTAGATGCGCCGGAGACACTGTGAGCCTCCCATCCCACCCATTCCCTTTTGAGTTTCTGGTCTTCCACCTTATTGAGTTTTGTTTCCTGAAGAAAGACTATTTGAGTTTTTAATTTCTTCAGGCGTGCCAGGATTTTTTTTCGCTTAATGAGGGAATTTATGCCTTTGACGTTCCATGGTGTCGCAAAAACGTCGGAGATGGAAGCCATGAGTAAGAGAAATTTGTGCACGTAGTTGAAAGCCGGCTAGTAGAGAGATGGGTATCATGTTCCACCTCTGAGTTGTTACTAGGACCTCATTCCAATGTTCCTTTATACCCCTGCGTAGTATAGTTTGTCCACCCTTCTGTGTGGATGCTTTAAAGTTAACAACTTGTCTGCTGACTGAAAATGTTACCTTATGTGTACTGAAAACCACTCTATTTCTTTGTCTCTGATTCTCTACCTGTCTATAGCTACTAGCAAAAAGAAAAAAGACAGCATATTTTATAACAGTAACACTAAACCTACTAAACAGTAACATCAACAGTTGATAGTCAAGCCATAGAATGTGAGTCGACTTGTGTGGACTGGCAGGCTGCCTTTCTTCTAGCCTGCCAACGGCCAGACAACTCCACTCTGGGGGAGGAGGGTCAGTTATCTGAGCTGAGCTTTGCCCAGTTACCATAGAATGAACAAACCAAGGGGAATAGAACAGTAGTCCAGGCTCTTGGGTATGAGCAACCTTTTCATATTAGGTGTAAGGGTTCCCATCTTATTCAGGTCCTGTCCAGCTGGGATTGAGCATTGCTTTGTGTTCGTGTTGGTCTGCTAGGGACCGCAGTGTTATCACCGTGACTTGGGCATGGAATTGAGTGGTGGTCCAGGGGTAGCTGTTCTGTGGTCCTCTGCTGGTTTGGTGTACCTTACCCTTGATGAGGGGGTAGGAGGAAATCCCTCCTGTACCAATCACCTAGCTTGCCACTTACCGAATACAGACCCTCCCTATAGCCAAGGGACCTAGCTTGCCACTTACCGAATACAGACCCTCCCTATAGCCAAGGGAGTTGTGGGGCAGGTCAGTCCATCTCCCAAGGCCCCTCATCTAGGGGTGCATGAACCAGCATCTGCTAATCAGATTATACCCCTGTAATTGTGCACCAATTTAGTTCTTTGGTGATAGATGATAGCATCGGTGCCAGGGTGTCATCTTGGCGAGCACCTCATGTTTCCATTCCCCGGTGATGTCAGCTGCATCAGGAAGTCTCCGAATTTAGGGGTATAATGGCATCCAGGAGGTAAGTGCCCTGTTCCGATAGGAGAAGACAGCTGAAGTAATCCTCGCTCTTGAGATATCTGGGGGGGATAGTTCTCTTTCCCAGAGTTTCTGGTGTTACCCCCCTCTGCTTCAGATCAGACATCACCAGTGATAATTGGCATACGTTATGTGCCGTATCCCAGCAGCTACCCTACCCCCGCGTGGCTCGTCACATCTTGAGCCCTGCAGGTGGGCTAGCCATCTCTACACCCCACAGGCAGTGGGTGCTGTTGCAATAATACTTGTAGCACCACAACAGTCTTTGCTGAAAACTATGTACAATAAAGTTTTAATTCAGTTCTCAGCTGCAGTGCAGCCTGAGGGGCACAGTATCACTAAATGTATATTCAACTATTTATGTATGCAGGTACCCACTGAGGAGCCTTCTTGATGCTCGCTCCTGTGGTTTTTGGTTGGGGTGCCCTTCATAGGAGTTATCTGCCCTCTCTTTGGGTCATTATCTGTACAAAGTTGCATCCAGTATTGTAAATTGGGGGGTGCACTTACAGTAAATAAGTACCATGGCATTTCAGTCCCGCCCCTCCCTCCGGTCAATTCCCCTACATGCTAGCATTAATCTAACTTAAACATTGCACAAAACCTGCAAGCCTCCAATGGAGCTCATCACAACATTTGTGCTCCACGAGGAAAATTAAAAAGCTATGCCACATAGCACTGCCTAACCTCGTGGCGATGGCCTAGAGGGATTAACCATACAGCCTTCTTCCTAGTAGAGGAAGAGTCCATTGAAAAGGCTGTGAGAAATATTACTTACAGAGCCAGTATCCAGTAGTCCACCTTGCTCTGTCATTCATTTTCTGGAGAATTCAAGAAGGAACCATGGTGCGGGTTGGCCGGGAGTTCGTCAGGGGCCCCCGCCACACAGTCCGCCCACTCCTGGTGAATTGGGGCCCAAGCATTGGTGATTTCTTTCGGTAGAGTCAGGGTCTGATTGCGGGGAAGCACCGCATCAGGGATGGATAAGTCCAGAGCTGTCGGTATCAACTCCCGGAAGGGTTCGTAGTGTTTACTAATTTTAACCAGAGTGTCCACCAGTGTCGTGCTGGTGCTGCCGGAGAGCTGTTGTCACCGTTGCCTGCTGCGTGATCTCGCTTTATGGGAGGGAGATTTTATCAGGGCTGGAAGCTTATTTTTATTTTTCTGTCTCCCTCTTTGGACCTGGTGCCATTCCTGAGATGAGGATGACGTGGAGGAAGTTTGTACCATATGCTGCGGGAACTTGCTTGTGGAATCCTTGGAGGTGTCCATGTTCTGGATGGCCTCTCCTTGAGGCAATGATTTAGGTCAGCTCAGCAGCTGGTCCCTGCTCTCAATGTCAGCCAAGAACTCCTCAACTTCTGCTCGTGAGTTAAACAGCAAGTATTCTCCCTTATATGGAACTCTGAGTTGTGCAGGGTATCTAAGAGACGTGGTAATGTTCATCCGATACAGTTTTTGCTTAACCTGGCCATATGCTCATCTTTTTTTGGATAGGTTAGCCAAGAAATCTTGGTACATTTGCACTCTGCAACCTTCCCATGACAGATTATTATTTTCCCTGACCGCTTTCAAGTATAGCTCTTTTTCAAGGTATCTGGCAACCTTGCATAGTATGGGTCGGGATTTTCACTCTGACATGGCCTAGGGGCTAGGGAGTGGTGGGCTCTTTCAAGCTCTGGTGGGGCACCAGTGTTAATTTTCAGTATAACTGGCAGAGTTTTCTTGAGAAAAGTCATCATGTCCCTGGCCTCCGCTCCCTCTGGTATGCCAGTTATTTGTAAATGTTTCTATCTTGCCCTGTTTTCTAAGTCGTAGACCTTCTCTAGAAGGTATTGTATTTAGCTGTGATGTTGTTTAAGTTGGCAGATATGAGAGTGTTGGGTTTCAGCCTGTTATTTTACAGTGATTTCTGTAGATGTAACTCTGGCATTTATTTTCCCCAGTTCCTCTTTAGTACTAGATGCTGTTGCTTTTAATTCAGCAGTATCTTGTAATACCTTATTAAGGAGCAGATTTATTTTGGTCATCTCAGCTTCCTGGGTAGAGAGTTGTGGCTTAGCCATGCTGCTGTCTAAGGTAGATACTCCTCCTCTCCAGTGGAGACAGTCAGGTACTGCTAGTTGAAATTTACAAGGCTGCTTGGATGTGCCATACAGGCCAGCAATTTGATAATCCTGTCACAGGTTTGAACTCTGCCCAATATCAGCCCTTTGAATTTTACTAGGAAAGATTGGTATTAAACTGGCCTCCTTGGCTTGCTGCTCCTGATGTTGGTTGGAGTATTAATTTGCTTGCGCTGTTGTCGGATGTATGAAGATAGGTGGGCCTGATACTTCTACTATCAGATTATGCTCCTTCCATGTTGGCTGTTAGGCTCTGCCCCCCCCCAAGATATGTTGTTTTAAACTTGGAGGGGAGTAATAGAAATTTAAAGTTTGGCAGCATGTTTGGCAGGCTGTAACTCAGTCCCATTGGAAGCTAGAAATCTGAAACTATGTGCATATACAAATGTAGTGATAACCTGTATACCGATCAAATTGTATAACATTTCAATGAATACTACCAAAATTATACTAAAACTACAGAAATCTAAATTTTGGTAAAATGTTTGGCTACCTACAATAACTCCATTCCCATTGAAGCTTGAGACTTAAAACGTACTGCATATACCCATGTTTGATGATTCTCTCAGTCCTGACATTGTGGAGATTTCAGAAGAAATGTAAAAATTATCTCAAAATAACTGAAAATAATTACATTTTGATTAAATGTTTGTCCACTCATAAATCGGCCCCCTTTCGACCTATGACTCTGAAATTTTGTACACTGTTGTGAGCCATACGCTACTGTTCAGGTTCCAAATGTGGTGTTATTTAGGTGTATACTTTTAAAAGTATAGCAAAATTACTGAAATGTAAAATTTGGCAGAATTCTGCATAGCTCTACTCCCCTGTATCCCTCTCCCTGAGCTGGTTATTGGGCACCCTAACTAGGAACATCTCCATGCTGTGCCTAGCTCTGAAACCCGACTAGAATGGCCTATAGATGTCAAAGGCTTCCATAGAGCCATAACTTTCACATCCACTATCACCTGATATGGTAGATCTCTCTGTTCAGCTTCCTAGCACACCACTGCATAGTGAGTCTTCTGTACCTTTCTTATTGCATGCTACCATTTGCTGTGTGCAGGACGGTGTTCGTTTTGCTCCTCCTGCCTCTCTGTGCATTATCCGTGAATGTTTAGATCTCCATTCAATGACAGCAGAAAACTGATGTACAGTACCATATATTTTTGAATATACACTGTGGCTTCTATTAACAAACTGTTTTCAGCCATCGCTTCTGTTCATGGTTGATTACTATTACAGAGTGGCTTGTAAACATACACACACATAGAAATATAGAACATGATAGCAGAAAAAGACCATGGGTCCATAGAGTCTGCCCAGTGTTTCTCCTGACCTAATGTCAATCCAGGGACCTACCTTCTCCCCTTCAGCTCATCCTTCCCTACCCCAGTGTTTGAAGCTGAGTTAATGTTCTGTACCCTTACTCTGTGCCACCCATGTTTGAAACTCTCCATGGTCTTTGCGCCCACTGCCTCAGCAGGCAAACTGTTCCACGGCTCCACCACCCTTTCCATGAAGTGGTATTTCCTCACATCACTACTGAAGCACCCACCCCTGCAGTTTCCATTCATGCCCACGTGTCATTGAATTGGTGCTTCTATGGAATATCTCTCTCTGGGACACACTGTGCCTTTCAGAAGCATAAAGTTTCAGTCTTATCGTCCCTCTCTTCTGACCTCCAGTGAGTACATATTTAGGACTGTTAGTCACTTTTCATAGGAACCCCCCTACCCAGTAATATCCTTGCATGGCCTCTAGCCTGTCTTTGTCCTTTTTTAGATGAGAGTCTGGAATTAGCCACAGTATTCCAGGTGTAGCTTCACTAGGGATCAATAAAGGGGGACAATCCCCTCCCTGTTTCTGCTGTCTGTGCCACTCCCTATACACCTAACATCTTACTTGCTTTGCTTTATGCTTTGTTGCACTGGCTTGACTGTTTCAGAGTGCCACAAATAATGACTCCCAGGTCCCACCCTTCTGTAGTGGTACTAAGTTTAACCCCATTTAGCCAGTACTCTGTCTGGGGGTCACCTTTCCCGAGGTGCATTATCTTGCACTTCTTTACATTAAACTTCAGCTGCTACACATTTGACCATCTCTCTAGCCATTGGATGTCATGTTACAGTTCTCTAACTACCTTGATGCTATCCACGGTTCCACAAAACTTAGTGTTATCAGCAATGAGGGCAAGCTTACCCTAGATTCCTTTGACAATGCCACTAATGAACATGTTGAAAAGGATAGGCCCAGAACCGATCCCTGTGGTACCTCACTTGTGACCTCCCCATCTTTTTACTTCACCCCCAATGACAGTGGCCCTCTGCTGCCTATCCTTAAGCCAATTTTCCACTCATTGACTATTTTCTTTGCTGTACCAAAGTTCTCCAACTTCTTCAGCTGGCAGCTACTGTATGTGGCACTGAGTCAAATGCCTTACTAAAATCAAAGTAGAGGAGATTCACTGTGTGGCCCCTTTCCATCTCCCTTATCACCCAATTGAAGAAGACAATAAGATTGGTGCAGCATGACCTCCCTGATGTGAACCTGTGCTGCTTATTGTTCTGGAGAAAATTTTTCTCCAGGTAGTCCACGCAGTCATGCTTGATTAGGGTCTCCATCAGCTTTCCCACAATACATGTGAGACTGACCAGCCTGTAGTTTCTCACTTCCTCCCTGTCCCCCACCTTACTGAGTGGCCCCAAGTTGGCCACTCTCTAGTCTCTGGGTACCACCCCAGTCTGCAGTGAGCCATGGAGCAGATGTGCTAGGGGATCAGCCAGCTCCTCTCCCAACTCCCTTAGCACTCTTGGATGCATCCTGTCTGGGCCTAGTGCCTTATCCATTTTGAGGGTTACTAGCCTTTTCTAAACCCCATCCTTGGTAATACTGTGGTTTCACCCCTGGGATTCCCACAGCAGCTGCATTGATGCCACCTTCAGGTAGGGGACCTGCACTTTCCCTGGTGAAAACAGAACAGATGTAGTTTTTTAGGACAGTGGCCTTTTGTCCATTGTGTTTGATTGCCTTACTGTCATCTACCAACCTAACGATCCCCACTGCCTTCTTTCTTTTTTCTGTGATGTAACGGAAGAAATGTTTTCCCTCTGATAAAATCCCCTTAGCAATCCACAGCTCCATAGCTGCCTTTGCCTCCCTTACTGCTCTTTTAGCTTCCCTATTTTTTTGAATGCATTCCTCCCACTCCTGCTCCTCCTGGCTCCTTTTAAACCTTTAGAATACTCTCTTTTTTTTGGGACTCTCCACTTCCCTAACTTTCACTGAGAAATATATGGGTGTCTCATACTTATTTCTTTTTAAAGTTGATTTAACACAGAGTTTTGTAGCCTGGAAAATGGCCTCTTTTACAAATCCCCACACCTTCCACACCTGTTCTGTCCCTAACTTTGGCCAGTTTGTTACTGACCAGCGGTCTCATCTTGTCAAAGTTTGCCTCTCTAAAGTTTAGAGCCTCCATCCATGAGTGTGTTCTTTCATCCCCTAGGGACAACTTAAGTCAGATGGAATTATTGTCACTGTTAGCTAGTGGTTCCCCTGTTCTTTCTGTCCAGCTGCTTCTGAGTTTTGTGAGAACCACATCCAGAATGGATCCCTGCCTGGTAGAATCCTTTACCAGGTGGGTCAGCAGGCAGTCCTGGAGGGCTTGCAACAAAGCCTGACTTTCTAGAACTTTTTGCTACTAAAACAGCCCAGTCTGTTTGGTAGGTTTAAATCTCTTGACTACCAGTACCTCCCCTTTTCCTATCACTCTTTTTATTTCCTCTATGTGCTGCTCCTCCATGTCCTGGAGGTCAATATAGCACCCTTATGGCAATTTTGTTTGCCTGCCTGATGCCACTGTGAGCTGAACCCACAGTGACTCAGCTTCCTCAGTTTCACTCTTGATAACTTCAATTTTCTATTATGTTAATACCCTAATGAACATAAAGGTCTACCCCTCTTGCCCTTCCCTCTTGTCTCTTCTGAAAAGTGAGTAGCCCTGTACTGTGAGGTGCCATTTGTTGTGTCCATGGCCCAGGATACTGTAATGGCAACAAAGTCTACCTTATTATCTGCCAGTAATTCCTATAATTAGTTAATTTTGTAGTGCAGTCTGCTGGCATTGAGGCAGACCAGGAAACACCTAAATGTTTTTTGTTGTGCATTCAGAATTTCCCCCTTACTCCCCCTTGGCTCTCTATTGCACTGTATGAAGTACCCCTTTTGTACCCCTTGCCTGACTTCACCTACCTAACATCTGCCTTGGACTTATCAGTATGTTCATGTTCAGTTTCTTTGCTTCCATTCCCTATTTCTCGGGGAGTTTCAGCTAGGTTCTGTCCCCCCACTAGCCATGTTAATCCTAGCCTCAGACTTTCTCTTAGTTTAAACCCGATCTGCCAGACTGCCATCTGCAGTCCAGATCTGAAGCCACCAGCCCCTCACAGAAGCTCAGGTAGTCTGAGAGCCACAGCCGTGGTTCTCTGATGAACCCGACCTGCCAGACTGCCATCTTCAGTCCAGGTCTGAAGCCACCAGCCCCTCACAGAAGCTCAGGTAGTCTGAGAGCCACAGCCATGGTTCTCTGATGAACCTGACCTACCAGACTGCCATCTTCAGTCCAAGTCTGAAGCCACCAGCCCCTCAAAGAAGCTCAGGTAGTCTGAGAGCCACAGCCATGGTTCTCTGATGAACCCGACCTGCCAGACTGCCATCTTCAGTCCAGGTCTGAAGCTACTAGCCCCTCACAGAAGCTCAGGTAGCCTGAGAGCCACAGTCGTGGTTCTCTGATGAACCCGACCTGCCAGACTGCCATCTTCAGTCCAGGTCTGAAGCCACCATCCCTTCACAGAAGCTCAGGTATGGACTTGCCCTCAGGGACTGATTACCTCCAGGAAGGGAGCCTAGCTGCCTGATTTTTTTTTTTTTTTTTTTTTTTTAACATGAGGACTGTAGTCTCTGGGTTTAAATCCAGAGTCTGTTACTGCTGTGACCCACTGGCTGCAGTTAACCCCAGGAGCACTCCGACTGGCTCCATATAGCGCTGCACTGTTAATGCTTGAATTATATTTTACTGGATATAGATGTCTGTTAATACTGTCTTGCTAGCATTTTAGAGTTCAAGTTTGCTGATTTAATCTAAGTGTCTGTACAGTGTTCCCTCATAAGACCCAGTAGTGATCTCAACTCAGGCCTTTAACCCCCCCCCCCCTTTTCACTTTTCTACTCTGGTATTGTGTTTTAAATAGCCTAACATTTGGTCTGCAACACCCCCATTTAAGCTATTTTGCATTTCTTTTTAACTCCATGAGCAGCCCCACCCCTGCCTCTCTTATTTAATTTCCCTCTGTCCTTCTCTTTCAGGTAGTCCGAGCCACAGCCATGGTTCTGTGACAAACCTGACCTGCCAGACTGCCATCTGAAGCCACCACCCCCTCACAGAAGCTCAGGTACAGACTTGCCCTCAGGGACTGATTACCTCCAGGAACGGAGCCCTAGCTGCCTGATTTTTCAGCTCCCCTCCACCCAGGCCCACTCCCGGTCCTGTTTAAATACACTTAAACCCCACCCCAGCTTTCTAGCTCACTCCTACAAGCTACTGCCAGCCAGCTGCTCAAGCTTTGGGTGACAGCATCACTGTCTCTTGTGAAGCACTTTCCCGATCTAGTGTAATTCCTCCTTCTAGCTGTCTCTCTAAAATCACCAAGTACAGTGGTTAACTGGACAGCCTGTCTTTGGCACCAGTGTATCAGGCTTGATGACAGAATCAAGCTGCCGTGTCCCCTGTCAAAGGGTGCTATCTACTTCTGCTCCTTGCTACCTGGCTTGGTACAACTGGCACCAGATGCCTACGTGGACCACTTCTACCCCCCTCTGAACCACTACTGGGTAGTGCTTGGCTGTCAAACGCACCTTCAGAAACTGCCTCACTTGGCTGTGGGCAGCGACTTACTCTGCCTTACCCTTCAAACACAGGTGGCCACATGCCCTCCCCTCGCATAGGTGTAGTAATTGTTAGCTATACCCTAATAATTAAACCAGTGTCCAACCACCTGAATTGTCTGAAGCCTTGGTGGCGAAAGGTATGAGCCAAATTTAGCATTAACCTTTCTTCCAGAAAGGTCATCTTTATGCTCCTGCTCCTCTCTGGCAACATCCACTCGAACCCAGACCCACTCACTTCAACAGGCCCTAGTATTCTTAAGGTTAAAGGCCTTAAAATAGTCTTACTGAACATCTGCAGTTTAACCAAAAAATTTGACCAACTTCTGGCATGGATGGCCCTCTATACCCCTGACATCCTCTGCCTAACGGAGACTTGGTTGACTAGTAGGATTAAAGATAGTGAAGTTGTCCTCAAAGGCTTCCACGCATACAGGATTGATAGAATAGGCAAGAGAGATGGGGGATGCCTCATCTATGCCAGGGACTCTCTACAGTGCACCATCCTCCCTGGAACCAGAGTGGCTGAGGACCTTGAGATAATAGTGATAAAGGCACAGGTTGGTCAGAGTGGCAAAACTCTCATCCTTGCCACAATCTACCCCCCAAGAAAGCCACATCAGGCTTTCCCACAATTATGGACATTATCAGCACCCTTCCAAAGGGGATGGAGCTTGTCATTACCGGGGAATTAAACATAAACTGAGATGGAAAGGAGGCTGCCCCTTTTGGGGATCTGATAGCCACCTTCAACCTGACACAACTTGTCATCTGCCCCACCAGGCAGAACTATAAGACAGGAAACGGTACCCTCCTTGACTGGATCCTAGCAAGCTCACCATCCCAGATCTCTGAGATCAAGGTTCTCCTAGACACGCTAAGTGACCCTCCCCAATCACCTTCCTGTGGTCTAATAAATTTATCAAAAGCTCACCCATCCTCATTGAAAGCAGGGTCTTGAGGAAGGGTAAACTTGAAGCCCTCAAATCAGCCCATGCCCTGCATGACTGGAGTCCTAGCAACCTGACGCCTACCCTTGAGCAGGCCCTCAGTTACTTCATTAAGGGCTTTAGCTTCATCTGTGACATCTATGCCCCCGTTCACCAAAAGAAAAATTCAGGGGCAGGCAAATGGCTTGATTGATGGGGAGCTCTTCTCCCACCTGAAAGAAAGGGACATTCTCTGGGAGAAGGCCAGAAACACAGGTAGCAAGCATGACTGCCAGTGCTACAGAACAGCCAGGAACCGCTGCACCAAGCTAATCCAGCTCGCCAAAGCCAACTATCATAAGGCCCAGCTTTGCAATTCTTGGGGTGATGGGAAAAGATTCTGGGATAGCATCAAAAGCATCCTTGGAAAGGAGGACAAGAAGCACCCTCAGCTGTTTAGTATCAGTAACACCCCCACTACAGACCCTCTAGCTATTGCAGAAGCCTTCAATGAGGCCTTCACCGATCTTACCCCAGTGCTACCACCTGCCTATTGTCAACCTGACTTGAACCACTCTAACGTCGTATCTACCGAGTGTTCTTACCTGACCTTCTACTTTAAAAGTGTGATGGTGAAGGAGGCCCTTGCTGTGGTCAAGAAAATATTAGGTAAGACCTGGGCAGTGACGAGATAGACATGAAACTTCTATTCCTCACCCTGGACATTCTTATAGTACTCATTACCGTACTGTACAATAAGGCCCTGGCCCCAGTTCCCAGCACTTTGGAAGCAGGCCCTAGTTACACCAGTGCATAAAGTAGGTGACAAGTCTCTGGTAGCCAGCTATAGACCCATCTCAATCCTCTCCCACCTGTCCAAGGCACTGGAAAAGGTTGTGGTGAGTCAACTCATTGACTACCTCAATAAGTATGATCTACTATGCCCCAACCAGCATAGCTTCAGACAAAATCACAGTACCACCACTGCCCTGCTGGACTACGTGAACTACGCACATAAGGCCCTGGATGGAGACAAACTAGTGGGGGTCTGTCTTTATTGACCAAACCAAAGCCTTCGATACAGTCAACCACCCCCTGTTACTGACCCAACTGCAAAACATGGGTGTGGCCCCTAATGCCCATTGCTGGTTCCAAGACTGCCTGTTACGGAGAAATCATTGTGTCAAAACTGGACAAACAGTATCCAGCGCAAGAGAGGTATAATTAGGGGTACCCCAGGGATCAATACTGAGGCCCCTACTCTTCAGCCTCTTCTTAAATTACCTTCCCACAGTTTGCAGCACCAAACTCATACTATGTGCAGATGATGCTGTGCTCCTGAGCAGCAGCACGTCTCAGACTGCCCTATAATCTGATCTGCAGAACTTCTCCAAACTCAAGGACTGGTTCTGTAGCCATAAGTTGCTACTAAACTACAAGAAGACCAAGGCCATGCTTATGTCCAGTCCCCACAACAAAAGTAAGCACCAGCCCCTCATCATCTCCAACTCATGCAGTGAGCCGCTGGAACAAGTTCACTTGTTCAGGTATCTGGGGGTCATAATAGATGATACCCTCACATTTGTCCACCATATTGACTCTTTGGTCAAAACAGTCAATACCAGGATTGGTGTCCAGTACAGGCACAGGCAACACCTCTCTCGGGGGACCCTCTACCTCTCAGTCCACAGTTCAATTATATCAACTATTGACTATGGACTAGTGGTCTATGGGGTGGCAACGGATACAGCACTCAGGAGAGTTCAGACTGCGCTCAACAAGGCCTGCAGACTCACCCTGGATGCTGAGCATGGCACTCACACCTGTACTCTGTATGAACATGCAAATTGGCTGTCAGTAAGAAACAGGGTCAAATTCCAGACTTGCATCTTAGGGAAGAAGACTCTATTGGGTAAAACACCACCTTGTTAGGCAATTTGATCAAGGCGGCCAACTCATTACAGGTCACCAGAGGGAGGATTAGAGGGGCCTTGGCTATCCCCTTCCGTTGCACCTCACTTGGGCAACATGCATTTGCCTACCGGGCTCCCCTGTGGATGAATGAACTACCTGGGCACCTCTTGGCCATCAATTGTCTGGCACAATTCAAAACTGACCTCAAACAGCACCTAATAACACTCTCTAAGTGCACCTGCCCCTGGGTCCAGCCACACCTGCTCTATGTGCCCCCCAGCAAGCACTAGGCAGGCCTCAGGTACCCCCTTCCTCTGTCCCTTCTCATGACTTGCCTTAGCAGTCAGTCTGAATCATGCTCCTTCATCACCTGTTACCCCACCCTCCCCCAACTCACAGTCCCGTGAGTTTCCCTAACAGTCACTACTAATGCAGGCTGCCTGACCATGCCCCCTCACACCCCACCATTTACTTTAGCATGTCTTCTCCACTGAGCCTCCCCTCACCCCACCATTTATCCCTATACCTTATTGCCCTTCTTCCCCCACCCTTCACCTCCACCGCATTGCATACCTATCTCTTGTACTTCCTTTCTTCACCCCACTGCCAGCTATCCCTGTCCCTCTGAACTACTGACAAGGCATTCTGTGACTACTTATCCCCCCCCCACCCTCATAAAGTGTTTTTCTTGTTATTTTAACTTGTATCTATGTTTTGAGTTATTCTGTAAGTTCTGAATCCAAGCTGTATCGTTCGTTGTAATGTACATTTGCTTTCTCCTATTCTTTTTTTTTACAATCTATGACATGGAACCTTTGTAAAAGAGCTTGTGCTCAAAGGTCTTTTCTGAATCACTAAATAAATAAAAATAAATAAATAAACATCCAATATAGATGTCAAACGTCTGCCCTAGTGCTCTTACCCCCTCTCTCGTTAGGTGTAGTCCATCATTTCGGGATAGCCCCCATTCCAAGAAGTCTTCCCAGTTGCCCACAAATAGAAAACCCTTTTCTTGACATCATCTCCTTAGCCAACTGTTAAAATCATTTATGTCTGTCTAATGTTGTCCCCCCCACACAGGGAGGACCTCGGAGAAGGACAAGGATTCGTTGTGGTGTGCATTGCCAATAATTCCCCCAGACTCTCAAAACTCTGCTTGGCTACTTCGACCGCCTGCTTAGTTATATCACTGGGTCCCAGGTGAACCAGAACTCCCAGCCCTCCATTCACTCTGTCCAACATCCTCCCTATGCACTCCATGTCCCTTTTAGATGAGGCACTAAGGAGGCACATATCGTCTCCTTTTTGCATGCACCCACCCAATTCTGACTCTACCCCTCTAATCATAGAGTTCCCTACTATTATAGCTTGGTTGATCTTACTGTTCTTCCCATTCCAAACACTGGATGTCATTACAGTGTTCTGCCTAGGCCTGCTGACTGACATAATGTTCCCCGTTACAGAGTCAGTTTTCTGTACCTCCAAAAGGGGTGCAAAATGATTTGTAGTCAGAATAGTGTCAAGCCAAGTCACAGTGTATTGGCAGGAAAAACTCCATTGAGCAGGCTCATTTACAAGGAGGTCTTGGTACAGGAAGATACAGTAAGGCAATACATATACAAGGCGACAAAACCACAACCCAATAAGTCAAGATATTTACATGGAATAAAAAGTTTACATGGAATAGTTTTGCAGGGTTTTAAGACATTGAGGTACATCGTTAATGGGTATAGCATGGTGAGGCAAGGAACAAACTTGAATACTGGTGGTGCAATTTCCAGGAGGCAGTACTGTGGAAATGGCACAGATGAGGACAAGGGTTGCAAGGCATAATAGATCAAGGGGAGAGGAGAAGGCAGATAGCAGGGGGCAGGATAGTAGGCAGTGTAGAGGTGATGGGAAGATTGGGGTGGGTGAGGCAAGCAGAGTGGTGTAGGAATAAAATGAGGGATAAGGCATGGAGTGGTTCATGTAGGGAAGGTAGGAAAGGATGGTGGAGATGGACGATAGTAGCAGATAAAGTGGGTGCAGGAGGGAACCTAGGGGAGTGTGATGTAACTCATTCGGGGATAAGAGAAGGAAGGAGAGAGAGAGATTTGGCAATCCTTTAGTGATATTTTTAGAGATCAGCGGCATGTACAGGAGTCACTCAATTTATTAGCAAGTAGATGTCTGAAACTGCCTGGGGGATTAATTGTTGCAATCTGAGGATAGATTGCTGTTGGCCTGAACTGTGCCCTTGTGGCCAATCCCTACCCTTTTTCCTCTATCCTTCTCCACCACTTTCCACCCCCGGGCCAGTGGTTCACTGTGGGAGCAGGAATGGGGTGACAGAGCTCCAGTTAAGTTGATGACCCAGCCTGGATATCTCCACCATGGTGCCTGTAGCTGAACTGTCAATTTTGAAGATGGGGCAGTGTCCCACCTTCCCAAGCAGCCCCCTTGAAATGAATGCCCCACACCCACTGCAGTTCACAGTCCCCATTATAACCTCATAAACAATTTAATAATGCAGAGAAAATGAAGAAAATAAAATACCTACAAGCCACAATGCTGTAGCTGGAAGTAAAACAATGTATACAGCTTGAAATGAAAACTGTACATTCAAGTGAAAACACTTCAAATAGAAACAAATCAATGCCTGCAGCTGCAGTTAAACACTCTCAAAAAAAAAAAAGTCACTGATCCTGTTTCCTTTTATCGTGTTGGTATGGCAAGCAGAAAGGGCAAACCTTTCTTTCACATGAGGAGTGTTAGACTGGGTCTTTTTGAGATTCTGCTGTCCTTTCCTTGTACAGAGGCTAATGTGGCTAAAGCTGCAGAGACCCTGCCAACATGTAAGGAGGCATCTTCCCTTCCCTGAACACCATCTCTAATTGCATTCTGCTGTCCTTTCCTTGAATGGCTGCTAATTTGGCTAAAGGTACAGAGGCCCTGGCAACATATAAGCAGGCATCTTCCCTTCCCTTTGGACCATCTCTAATTGCATTCTGCCATCCTTTCCTTGGGCTTTAAAATAATGTTACAGAGGTTTAGGGAGGGTGACTGGCAACAGTACCGAATATCAGTTTTACTTTTGTTATTTTAAGTAATGGCGTGCCATGTGGTTTCACCTTTAGTGCGGCCTCAGTCCAGCTCCCTTATTCTGGCACCATTTGGATGTTTGTAACATAGAAAAGAGATGTAGCTATCATTGTTTTCTGGCTGTAGGAAAGGTGTAGGAGTGCTCCTATGTCTTACATCCCCTTTGCACCAGATCTGACTGTATCATCATCTGTTGTCATACAGCCGACGGTAAGCAGTGGAACTGCAAATACTCACTTTCTGAGTAGGAGAGAGTGCTGTGGGATATACAGAAGCGTGTGCACACCGAACATGTACATCATAGTCATCGTCGACATCTCCCCCGCACAATTATCTCTAATGCACCATCACCTGTAGTCACCCAGGTGGTGGTGAGCAGCAGAGACTACAAACAGAGAGCATCCTGTGGGATATAGAGGGGAATATGCACAGTCACACATGCAGATGTAACAGCTTCCCTCCCCTGAACAGCAACTCTAACTGCACCATCATCTGTGGTCACCCAGGTGGTATTGAAGCAGCAGAGACTCCCTCCCTGAGAAGGACATCATACATTGGGATGTACAGAGGCATGTGCACATCACAGCTTATCAGCATCTTCCCTCCCCCTACACACCAGCTCTAACTGCACCATCAGCTGTAATCACCCAGCTGGTAGTAAAGCAGAGGAGACTGTAACCGCTTCCTCCCTGAACAGGACAGCATCCAGTGGGAAATTCAATCGTCACCTGCTCTACTGATTCAGGACAGCAACGAGTACTGCTACTGATGTGCTGGCATAATGGCTGCAGTTCTATGTCACTGCAGTCACAACGTGTTGAGTTATGTGTCAGTGCAGACACAGCATGTTGCAGTTCTGTGTCAGTGCAGACACAGCATGCTGTAGTTCTGTGTCAGGGCAGGCACAGCATGCTGCAGTTTGTATCATTGAAGACAGAGCATGCTGCAGTTCTGTGTCAGTGCAGGCATAGCATGCTGCAGTTCTGTGTCACAACAGCACACCATGTTGCAGTTCTGTGTCAGTGCAGGCACAGCATGCTGCAGTTCTGGGTCACAACAGCACACCATGCTGCAGTTCTGTGTTGGTGCAGGCACAACATGCTGCAGTTCTGTGTCACTGCAGACACAGCATGCTGCTGTTCTGTGTCAGTGCAGGCACAGCACGCTGCAGTTCTGTGTCACAACAGCACACCGTGCTGCAGTTCTGTGTTGGTGCAAGCACAACATGCTGCAGTTCTGTGTCACTGCAGACACAGCATGCTGCTGCTGTTCTATGTCAATGCAGGCACAGCATGCTGCAGTTCTGTGTCAGTGCAGGCACAGCATGCTGCAGTTCTGTGTCAGTGCAGGCACAGCATGCTGCTGCTGTTCTGTGTCAGTGCAGGCACAGCATGCTGCTGCTGTTCTGTGTCAATGCAGGCACAGCATGCTGCAGTTCTGTGTCAGTGCAGGCATGGTATGCTGTAATTATGTTATGCAGCAGTTTTTGTCAGTGCAAGCTCAGTATGCTGCAGTTCTGTGTCAGTGCAGACACAGCATACTGCAGTTCTGTCTGTGCAGACACAGCATACTGCAGTTCTCTGTGCAGACATAGCATACTGCAGTTCTGTCAGTGCAGACACAGCATACTGCAGTTCTCTCAGTGCAGACATAGCATGCAGCTGTCCTGCAGCAGTGTAGGCACCGTATGCTGCAGTTCTGTGTGAGTGCAGGCACAGCATACTGCAGTTCTGTGTGAGTGCAGATATAGCATGCTGCTGTTTTGTCACAGCAGGCACTGCATGCTGGAGTTCTTTGTCACTGCAGACATATCACATTGCAGTTTTGTGTCACCGCGGACACAACATGCTGCAGTTCTGTGTCACAGCAGGCACATCATGCTGCAGTTCTGTGTCAGTGTGGGCACAGAATGCTGCTCTTCTGTATAACTGCAGGCACAGCATGCTGCAGTTCTTTGTCACTGCAGACACAGCAGCTGTAGCTCTGTCACTGCAGACACAGTATGCTGCAGTTCTGTGCAGGCACAACATGCTGCAGTGCTGTGTCTGTGCAGGCACAATATGCTGCCATTCTGTGTCACTGCAGGCACACCATGCTGCAGTTCTGTGTCAGTGCAGCTACAGTGTGCTGCAGTTCTGTGTCACTGTAGTCACAGCATGCTGCAGTTCTGTGTCCCTGCATAGCACATTAAGTATCATAAGTATTGGCTCAAGATGATGGCTTTTTTGCCAATATAGTCTTATCGTCCAGTATGACTTGAATGGAATTTATTTTGTGTAATATGTGTCTGATTTGTTTTTAAATGTGTTACTAGTACTACAGTACTTTCTATAATGCTCTCTGGTAACTTATTCCAATTATTTACAATTCTCTGATTAAGCCAAGATCCATGCTTGTAAGTCTGATAAAGAGTTCTCCCAGGAGCTGATAACGATGGGCTCTGGTGTTTGTTCCAGGTTGTTTCCTCAGTAGACCTGTGCACTACCATAAACCTTGATTTCTAAAGGTCAAATAGACCAAGCAGAGATCTCCTCTCTGCCTTCTGTATTCTAGACCGAATAATGATAGGTTCTCTATTCTTTCTCTATATATTAAGCCACCCAGATGAATATTTTTTCTTGTTGCTTTTCTCTGCACTTTCTCTGATAATTGTATATCCCTTTTTTGACTTGGATTCCAAAATTGCACCCTATGCTCCAACACTGGTCTAACAAGTGAAATGTATAGTGGTGGTAGTAGTACTGTTCTTTCTCTACTTTTGATATGATGCAAAATACAGTTTAACACCTTATTTGCCTTTTTAGCCACCTTTGTCATATGAATTTTGAATGCTAAATCATTCATTACAGAAATTGCAAGATCTTTTTCACATGCAACTTCATTTAATACGTCCATTTAGTTTGTATACTGCTATAAGTTGTTGTTGCCAAAGTGCATCACTGCACATTAATGTATATTGAACTTCATTTTGTGTTCTTCTGCCCTTGTACTTAGATGGTCAATTTCAAGCTGAAGGTTTTTAATACCATCACTATTTTGTACAATGTCTCTGATCTTGGTGTCATTCGCAAACTTGGCTATCCAGGTATTATTTGATGTTTGCAGGGATGATACAAAGATCTTGAACAAAATGAGTCACAACACAGACCCATGAGGGACTTCACTGGTGACTTTCCCCCAATTAGATGAAAAACGCTGAATGATGACTTTCTGTTATCTAAACTTTAACCAAGCATCTACCCATTTTATAACAGGTATATCCATATCCAAGTGTAACATGCCTTTAATTAGTTCTGCATGTGGCACTAAATCGTATGCCTTCGAGAAATCAAGATTGATGACATCAACTGCGAGTCTCTTTTCTAAGGCAGAACTTACTTGGTCAAAAAAGTATAACAAATTAGTTTGACATGAGATGCCAGCTGTAAAACCGTGCCGTGTTGCATCTATACAGCCTTTTTCCTTAATTGTTGTTTCAAGGTACTCCTTGATATATTCTTCCATTAATTTATAGACAGTACTAGTCAGACTAATGAGTCTGTAGTTTTGTGGGTTAGAATTATCATCTTTTTTTGAAACTTGGAGTAATTCTGTATATACTCTACACCAGTCCCTGGGCACCTTTCTGGTTTTAAGAGATTTACTATATAGCTAACATAAAGGACCTGAAAGTTCCAGTGCTAGTTCAACTAGTAACCGAGGGTGGATTTAATTACTCTGCTAGCTATTCCTGGTTTATCAAAGATTATTTTATCAAGCCCAGTACTACCATCTATGTTCTGTGTTAAATTTGGTATAACCTCCTGTTCTTGAAACACACTTGCAAAATATTCATTAAATGTATTTGACATGGTTAATTCATCTGTTATGATGTTACTGTTAACGCACAGTGGTCCTGTTCCCTGGGTTATTTTTTATTTATTTATTTATTTAGTTTTTGTTAACCGGGTAGGTGCACTAGCCAGCAAGTGACTATTTTCAGGCACGACCCTGGAGGTACAATTACAATACAAGTAGTACAGTGCAATTTATACAGTACATGGTAAGGTACATTGACATAAGTAGACAATTATTACAAGTAGGTAGAGCAAACAGTGGGTACTGGTGATAGGATAGACTTAAGAGTATTGGAGAAACAAACAAGGGGGGGACATGATCAGGGAAGGGTAAGTGCACTGCTATGTTTGGTGGGAGGTGGCGGGGCTGGAGACCAAGGTAAGAGAAACCCTACCAGCTATTGGAGCTGTTGGGGGAAAGGGGCATACGGCGTCAGAGATTGTTAGAGGGAGAGTGTCTGGGCCAGGTGAGGCGGCAGGCAAACGGTAGGGTGGGACGAGAGAAAGTTACGGCGTTAGCGGCGGGAGGCAGAGTCTGTAACGGGCTCATGGAACCGATTCGGCTTGAGAAAAAGGGAGAGGCAGGGGTGGAAGACGGTAAGAGGCTAGCCGGCAATAGCGGAAAGGCAGGGAAAAGTGTCCGGGCCACTGGTTCTGAGACCGGGCGTGGGGTAGAACCACTGTAGGAGTTAGCTAGGGTTTGGGAACAACGAGTAAGATTACGGCTTTAACGGAAAAAGCAGTGGGCTGTGACCGGACTCACGGAACCGTGAGCCGGTTGGAGGCAGGAGGCTGTGGCCGGGCTGGAGGATGTTAAGGAGACAGAGTTGGCAACCTGGACGTGCGAAGTGTACTCAGCCTCACGGTTTCTTTCACGGGTAAGGAACCAGCAAGGAGGTGAAATGATGTGGGGGGATGAAGGTAGACAGGCAGCTAAGGAAGCAGGGTTTATAGCACGGCAGCAGGATAGACACAGAGTTAGGTATTGTGGAGTCAGTAGGAGAGGGGGGCAGAACAAGGTCATGTTGACATCTGGTGGGTTAAGCCAGGTGTGCTCCCGGCAGAGTTAGGGGGTTTAAACAGCAGAAGGGACGTAGCCCTTACTTACTGAAAAAAGATTTAATAACAGGAGCCGCGGAAACAGGGCGGGGTGAAAGCGGGAAATTACGGCAAGAGCGGCAGATTGCTTCGACCTGTGTCCGGGCTTGTGGAACCGTATTCCGGCGGGGCGAGTGAGAGGACTCAGTCTCTGAGGTAAAATATGGCAATAGGCGACTTTAGCGTGAAAGGTGTGGAAGAGACCCGTCTCATGGACTAAGCCGGATAGTATATCTGGGCTGAGTCGATTGTGGGGGGCCAGATGAGGCTAAGAGATTTAGGAAGAACCAGTACCTATTACAAAAATTACATCACAGATTTGTGCAAGCTGCAAGTTTGAGAAACAGGCACAATACAGTAAGGTGACTAGAGGCATTTGTCATACACATAGGCAAAAACAGTAAAGTGACTAGAAGCATTTTCATACACAATAGGCATTGAACAGGCAAAAGACAGTTGAGCCATATAAATTTCTAGCCTCCACAATAAAAAGTGCAAGTAGTCTAACTGACATTTAAGGCAAAATAAGGGAGAAAGTAGACATTAAGCATATACAAGGGATAAGGAGGTGGGAAGTAGACAGGGGGAGGTTTAGAAAAGGTGGGCATGAAGAAAAGCTTCAGGTAGGATCAAAACAGGCACATTGGTCCATAGAAGTAAGGTGGTTCCGTAGTCTTCGCTTGAAAGTGTAGTGTGAGGAAGCTTGTCTTAGGTCGAATGGTAGTAAGTTCCATGTTTGTGGGGCAGCATGCTCATTTATATAATTAAAAATGTTTTCTTAGTATCAGATGTTAGTTTTGCTATTTGTTCTTTCTCCTTGATTTTGGCCACTTTGATAGTGTTTTTGCTTTGTTTAGCTTTATTGCATTATTTAGCTTTATCTTTATAATGCTGCCATTTTTGTCAGTTTGATTATTTTCATACTTACCGAAGGCTCTTTTTTTTTTTCTTTTAATCTGTTTCTTTACTTTCCTATTTAGCCATGATGGTATTTTCCCTGAATTATATTTGTTTTTTTTCAGGTATATATTTATTTGTGCAATATTCTATCATGCCTTTAATTCCTTCCCATATTTCCTTGACTCCTAAACCTTGTAGTTTCTCCTCCCAGTTCCATGCAGTTATTTCATGATGTATTGCATCTTAACTACCCCATCCCAGCATCTAATTTTTGTTACCCTTTATTCGATTATTAGTATACAATACTAATTTATTAACAATCTTAAATTCAGTCATGTTATGATCACTCTGTCCATGGGGTTCCCTTACGCTACAGTCTAGTAAATCATCTTTCACATTGCTGAGGACTAAATCTAGTATATTATAACCCTTAGTGCTTTGGTAGACAAACTGCTCCAACTCATTAGAGATTATGAGATTAGAGATGTGACAAGGTACCTTTGTAAATGAGCCTGTGGCTCAAAGGTTTTCCAAACTGCTGTTTAAATAAACAAATAAATAAATTATCACATCTATAAAATCCTTTTCTATTTCAGTTGTACCTGGTAAGTGTTCCCAGTTAATAAGGGGAAAATTAAAGTCTCCTAAGATAATTACTCTACCACTGAGATTCATATTTTTTATTGCCCCTATGAATTATTTATTTTCTTCTAATCCTAGTCCTGAAGCCCTATAACACACCCCAATCTAATTATTTTTTGTTACGGTGCTAAATGATATCTACCATAGTTACCCAACCTTTTTTTTTATTATAATTTTGTTATCTTTTCTCAATGAAATACAGAATAACAGAATACATCATAACAACACTCACATGGACGAAAACAACAAACTTAAGTACACAAATAATAAAACAAATTACAGTAAGCTACACAGTCCAAACTAAACCCTTACAGTAGACAAAAATAAACACAGAAAAAATCCAAAAAGAAAAAATAATAAAAGGAAATAGTGCCATTCCCCCTTTTTTCCAATAAAAACAATTGATCTGTATGCATATACTTCATTTCCCACAAATCCAAAACAGTTTCTGTAAACGGTACCCCAAGTGATGGAAAGATCCCTATGTTTAAAAAATTAAACAGAAAGACAATCAATTAAGTCCTTCCGCCGGTCCCACCAGATCCTGAGCTGGCCCGTCCCCTACTGGTCACCCCAACCCATGAGGCTGAGCAGAAATTATAGGGCAGAGTGAAAGAGTTCTTAAGCATATCGAGCAATGACCTCTAAAACATTAATATGCTCTTTCTCTGCTTGGAAGCGAAAAAAAGGAAACCAACATGCCTTAAATTTATCCTTTTGTAAACATACTGTAGCAGTGAGTTCTTCCATGTCCAGAATAGTTAAACAAATCTCATACCAGGCCTCCAGCGTGGGGACGACCAGGGACAACCAGCATCGAGTAATGGCTTTAAGGGATGACATTTGGGAGGCAGTATGGCACAGTGGTTTAAGGCTCTGAGCTGCAAATCTGGAGACATGGGTTTGAATCCCACAGCCCCCACTTGCATACTGTGTGACCCTGAGCAAGTCATTTAACTTCCTTGTGCTCCCAGGTTGCACCTGTAAACAAGCTTTCAGTTTAGTGTGCCTCACCTGGTTAAATAATTGGGAAAAAAAAAATCACCAGAATATTATTCAAGTTTTGATGGGCCTTGGTCCTGATCCTCTGAGGGTAACCCCCCCCCCCCAGCATCCAGTACTCTGGATCCACTGGGAGGGCCTCCCCAAAGATTGTCCCCAGTGAAGATACAACCTGGAGCCAATAAGTCTGAAGCTTCAGGCAAACCCAAAACATATGGATATGGGTACTGCTCTCGCCACAATCCTTCCAACACAGATCAGAGGGATTGTGACCATAGTGCTTGGTAATTACAGGGGTATGAAAATAGCATGTAGCAACTTTCCACCAAAACTCCCTCCAGAAATTTGAAGCCATAGTACAGTGGATAGTCTTCCAGATTGTATCCCATAATGGCTTCCCCAGTTCCCTTCCCAGCTGCAGGCTCCAGAACCATTTAATATTCTCTAGAGGGTCTAGTTCAAAAATTGATAACTGCAATACCAATCTAGAAATCCAACCTTGAGACTCCACTAGAGAGGCTTCTCTGGACGTAAATTCCACTAGTGGGTTATAACTGCTTGTCTGGCCCCCCCCCCCCCCTTTCCTCTGTCTGTCCTTTTCTTGTAAGAGGTGTCTGAACTGAAGGTAGCTAAATAGATCTTGGGATGGAAGTCCAAACTCTGAAGAGAGTTGTTGAAAGGATTTGAGATTTGTACCTAGCTACATCTGACCTAACTCAATGAGACCCCCTCCTACCCCACCTCCCAAAATCCAAATCCCAATTAAGGGGTGCAAAGTCCAGACAGGCCCTGATCGGTGAGTTATTACCCAGTTCCAGCTGTAAGCCCAATTTTCTATTTATCTCCAACCAGTTGGATACAATGACCTTAGTCCAATGGTTATTTACATGTAGACATTGAATTCCCTGTCCATCCATGTATACTAAATCTCTCACATCACCACGTGAGGTATCAGGCCTTTCTATCTCCACCCATAGGAGTGGCTCTTCCAGGGCCATAACAGAAGCCAAAGGGAGAATTTGGGCTGCCCAAAAATATTTTCTGAAGTCAGGGAGTCCCAGTCCCCCCTCCCATGACCCTCAAAAAGGAGTTCCAGTTTATTCTAGGGCACGTACTGGTCCATATAAATTTCGACAGAGAAGACTTAAGGGACTTCCAAAAAATAACAGTGGGCTTAAGTGGCAGGGATTGGAAAAGAAATAAAAATCAAGGAAGCACATTCATTTTCACACAGTCAATTCTCCCCATCAAGTGAGGGGAAGTTCTCCCCAGCATCCAGAATCCCCTTGCACTGTCTGAAGGAGCATCCCATAATTGATAGCATACAACTTCTGAAAATCTCTAGATATCTAAATGCCCAGATACTTAATAATGTCCTTAGACCACTTATAATTACCTATAACTGGGAGAGCCCCTATCTGGGTCCAATCCATGGGTAACAGTTCTGTTTTAGTGTCATTAATTTTAAAACCTGATGCTTTGCCAAAATCCTTTAACATGAAATTAATCAAGGGCATTTGGTTTACTGGATCAGTGATGCAGAGAAGGGTATCATCAGCGTATAGGGAGACCCTAATTTCTACCCCCCTACCCGTATGCCCCTATATTCCTTTGAGTGCCTGATGAGAGCTGCCAAGGGCTCCATGCAAAGGGCAAACAACGGGGGGGAACAGGCATCTCTGCCTAGTTCCCCTACCTATCCTAACCCTATTAGATGTTACCCCATTGACTTTCACCCTTGCCCATGTGTCCCTATATAAATTCGCTATCCAGCTTCTGAACTTAACCCCAAACCCAAACTGTTTCAGAGTATGCTCCAGGAAAACCCAGTCCAGGCGATCAAATACCTTCTCCACATCAGGAGCCATCACTGCCCGGAGGCTCCCAGGAGGGAGTGCTCCCGAGGCAGACAAGGTATTGAGTAGAAGTCTGATGTTATAATGAATGTGTCTCCCTGATATGAAACCTGTCTGATCTTTGTGGACTAATTCTGGAATGTAACTCTGAAGGCGGGTGCTTGTAATTTTTGCAAAAATCCTTGCATCCTGATTAATTAATGAGATAGGACAATAGCTCCCACATTCCGTCAGGTCCTTACCTGGCTTAGGTAAGAGGGTAATCACTGCCTCCCCCCAGGAAGCCGGAGACTCACCCTTCTCATGAGCAACATTACAAACCTTGGTCAGCAAAGGGACCAGATCAGAAGCAAAATGCTGATAAAACTCCGCCACAAACCAGTCGGGTCCGGGAGCCTTGCTGCCTTCCCCCGCTAAGATTTTTGATAACTGATCTTACCTCCATTTTTGTAAAGGGTGCTTCCAATAAATTACTCTGGGTTTCCTCCAACCTTGGCAGAGAGACCCTTTGCAAAAAACTCTCAACTATGTTAACTTTATCAGGGCCTCACTCTTGGGCATATCATTTGGTATAGTAGGTATAGAAACCATCAGCTATCTGTGAGGGGTCCGAAGAAGCTACTTGAATCCCCAGCTTTTTAATCATAGGGGTATATCTCTCGGCCACCTGCTTTCTCAGCCGGAGGGCCAGGAGGTGACTCATCCTTCCCCTGTCTCATAATATCTTTGATGTGGATCTAAGACAGCTCTGTTATTCTTCTCATCTCTACATTATACTGCTCCCTGGCTTCTGTCAATTTAGACAAGCCAAGTGGATCTCTGTTCCTCTTATGCCCCCTCTCAAAGGTCCCTATACCCTCCAATAATTTTTGGAGTTTAGCTTGATGACTTTTGTTTTTAAAAGAAGCATAGCTTATAATGTGACCCCGAAGGACAGCCTTCAGGCCATCCCAGATAAATCTGACATGCGTGTCCTCCTGTCTGTTCTCTCTCACATAATGTTGAATAACTTCTTTAATTTTATCCACAAATAATTTATCATTCAGTAACCCTGGATCAAATCTCCAAGACCCCTTGACTTTCTCACCAGACCAAATCACCATTGCACAGATCATCGCAAGGTCCAAAAAGGTGAGAGGGTGTATAATCACGTCAGTCAAACAGTGGGCGTTCACCATTTGAGTATAAAAATCTATCCAGTCTGGAATATGAGCCAGCCAAATCTGAGTAAAAAGTGTAATCTCTAGACTCTGGGTTTTGAAGCCTCCAGGGTCCACCCAACCCCCCTCTGAAATCAATGTTCTAAGGAGCCTTGAGCTTGCAGCCCCTCCCCCCTTTACCACCAAGTTCATATCTAAAAGGGAATTCTCAACACAGTTCCAATCACCTACCATGACAGTACAGCCAGGTGGCAGGGCGGCCACCATGGCAAAAAGGCATCTAAAGAAGACCCCGGAGGGAGGGGTGGGAGCATAAACAGAAACCACGTGAAGGGTGTGCCCCAAAAAATTCTCCAGATAACAGCACAGAATGCCCAGATCCCTCCATTTGTATCTTGTGCTCCTTAAATGGTAGCCTTCTACAGACCAATATTGAGACACCTGATCTTGAGGCATCCGGGTGGGAGTCCGATTACACCACCCCCACCCACATTCTTCTCAACTTGGAATGTTCTAAGATAATTTCATCTCTTGTAGGCATGCCAAATCACATTTTAACCGACCCAATTCCTGAAGGACCCTCACCCGTTTGACCACCCCATTAATGCCTTTAACATTGACAGATATTACTTTAAGGGATACCATTGTGAGCAGTGGACCCGGACCCCCCCGACCCTCCATACCCTAAATATTTAAAGCACTTACATTTATTTCTAATAAAGTGCACGCAACTACATCTGTGTCTAAGTGGCAGAGCATAAACACAGATAATACCAAAAGAAAAACAAAAAAAAAGACAAATAAATAAAGTAGCAAAAAAGGCTGGGTGTACTTCACCCAGCTTGACCGTCAGCATGGGTTCTAAATGAAAACAAGGGGACTAGTTACTTCACTAGGTACCGAAAGCTCAAAACAGAGCCTTGTATCTGAGGCTAGAAGTGGAAATCCCTCAGAGGTCTAGGTGCACACAGCCCTAGACAGATAGGAGGCAAGTGCAGGAATGCACTAGGGGTTGAGCACCCAGATTGTCCAGGAGTCCAGACCCTCTAGTAATTTTACCACCTTCAGTTAGGACATCAATCCTTGCAACGCACCTCGGGCTCAACTTAAGGGGAAAGAGTAAAAAAAAAAAAAAAAGGTTGCTATAACAGTCGCCTTCTTGATGAAACCCAAAAAGTAAGGGGGCCCAGAAAGCCAACCACTAGCAATCCCATAATTGAACCACTGGGTCTCATTTGTTGCCATACATTAACATGATTAGTATCAGCATACAGGGTACTAGAGAAATGCCCCCCTGCTGCACACATACCTAGAAGGATAAACAGTGGTAAAGATTAGAACAGGATTACGAACTGAAAACAGCAGACCTTCACAACAACCCTGAAATTCACTGAGACCTTACAGAAAATTACCCCAAAATTAACTCAGTGATTGGGGTACCCCCCCAAACCCTGCCAGAGTGTTCCAGTCTGATGGTGTTACTAATAAAAAATACTTGGTGAAGAGACCGGGTTCACAAATCAAAAAATATAAACAATGCTGAAGGAGGGGGGCCTCCCAAGGTCTGTGTAAAATGTCTTAAACAATATAAAGTCTAACACTGAGGTTAGATCTGTTGGCATATCGACTTAACTTGTTCCAGATAAAAGAAATAAAAAAGTCACATAAGAAATTATCAACGGAAAGGAAAAGTGAATATCAGGTAGCTTATCTCAAGTCCCGATCTTCTCACCTCCCAAAATGTAGAGTGTTCCCAGGGGGGAGGATTACAAGGCCAGACCATGATGTAGTTCCCCTTCCGAAAGGTCCCACTGGAGACCACTACTGAAATCAGTGTGGGGCCACCAGTCTCAGTCTGCCTGGCGTTCCAGGAACAACAGAACATGAAGGTAACTCGATCTGTCCATTAAAGTCACTTGCCAAGGTTTTACTTGAGTATTTAACTAGTCCAGACAAGTAGAATTATCTCTCTAACTTTCGATGCCTTGAAAAGTCGCTCCAACGCAGCATCGAAAATCGGGGCCCAGATTTCCCCATCAAGGCCCACTAATAGAGACTAGGCTGCAAACATATAGGGCTACTCAGGTCTTCTTCATTTGAAGCCATCTGGACATATCCACATGCAAAGGCAACAGAGCTTCTCCATGTTTCCCCATTCACTTCCGAGAACCAGGCATAATTGCCTACAGTAAATCTTCAAACTCTTGTTTAGCTTGTTCTTCTTTTGTGTCTGGGATAGGGATCCCTGCAGATTCAAGATAAGGGGTAGCCATCAAAAGTGAGTCGAATAGCTTAACTCTGTCCTTGTCTTGCACCCATAGCCTGGAATGATATCCCAGGTAACCCTTTTCTCTCAGGGTTTTAACCACCAGCAAGATCTATTTCCTCTTTGCTAACATCAATGGGGGAAAGTCCTGGTCAATGTATACTTTTTGGCCATCTAGATGCAAATCCCATTTAGCCCAGGCCAGCTTAAGGATTTTTTTCCTTTGTTGTATACCTCAGAAACTTAACTATTATAGACCTAGGGGGTGCACCCTGTTTTGGCTTTGGTGCAATGGCATGATGTGTGCATTCAATTTCTGTTTTAAAGTCCTCCCCCAGGTCATGTTCTGTTTTTTGCCAAGAGTCTATGTAATCCTCCATACAGGGAGGTTCCACCCCCTCAGAAATTTCAAAGATACGAATATTGTTGTGGCAGGCTCATGCCTCCGCATCTTCTGCCTGCATGGTTAATTCTTTCTCCCTTCTGTGGAGGTAAGCTAAGGATTTACCAAAGGCCATATGTTCAGCTTGCAGACCCTCCAGATGTGTTTCCACCACTGCTGTTTGAGACTCCAATTTCTTAAAATCTTTTTATATTCCCAAGATCCTAGCATCTATGCGGTGTAAGATGTTAAGCATTCTATGCCCATCGGCTTTAGTAAAAGTAGATGCTGCATCCGATCCCGAACCATCTGTGGCCTCCACCTAGGCTGTAACTAGGGAGGATCAAGATAACGCTGGGCTGGTAGGCATTGGAGAGCTCTTCTCTCTGGATTGACTTCTGCTCGCCACAGGAGGCTTTTTTTTTGTACGCCCCATATTCACTGGAGTCTAGTAACCTTTTTGAGCCCAGTGGAGGTAGTAAAATCAAAGCGATGTCGACTGATTCGTCAAGTTAGTTGGCTCAAAGTGCAGGAGCTCAGATTTAGACAGCCATCTATTACGTGACATCACCAGAAATCATAGCTGCTCAACCTTTATTAGGTCCACATTACTTGGTTTAATTTCATATGCTTCATATGTGTCTCTTAATGGCATACGGTCGATTTGTCGCGGTTTTAAAGGTCGCGGGCAATTAGTTCCAGTCACTGAGTCAATATTTAATGTTGCCGCTGTTACAATAAGTCGCGGACACTAAACAGCCGCCTCAACTATTTCTCCGCAACATTCTGTCCAGTAATGTATGGCGACCATGTTTTTCTTGTGAAATAAGTAATATATTGGGAACCTCGAGTAGATAATGTGTTATACAGATGAAGAAGCATATTTCAGATTGAAAGAATTGTTTGGAAATGCTTTGTTTTCGTTTTTTATATTTGATTGTAATGAAAGCAAATTAAACTGCAAAGTAATCAAAGGTGCTGGATTTAATTATGGTGCATGTTTACCCATTTCTCTACTGCCCTCCGGTGTCAATAAAGTTTTTAAGTCCATTTGCAGTGATTTTTCTTCTCGAGAGCCAAAGCAGTACATAATGGACATAGCAACAGTCATTGAAATTAATGTTGTTTTTAAACTGTGAAATAACGTTGATTTTAAATTATTTGATATTTAAATTATTCTCTTAATTCGCACTTTCAATTTGTATTGCACTGTGTAACACAAATTAATTTGTTTGGGACTGTGAAGTAGTGATTTAAAATTGCATTGCACTTTTCCTTTCTACCACTAAAGCATTGCACTTTCCCTTTCTACCACTAAAGTATTGCACTTTCCCTTTATACAACTAAAGCATTGCACTTTCCATTTCTATTGCACAACCAAACAGCAATTAATTCGTTTGGGCAATTTTAAATGTTAAATTATGTACTAAAGCATTGCACTTTGCCTTTCTATATGGTGAAGTATTTCAATAAAGATTTACTTTTAACATTACTCTCCATTTCACAGTAAATTAATTAATTGCACTTTCCGTTTCTATTGCCAAACAGCAGTTAATTTGTTTGGGACTGCAGGTACAAAAGCGGGTGACTGTGGCTTTTGCGTTCGTTTGACCGAAGTCTGCAGGTACGACTACTTGTCCGGCGACATATTAGTAATTGCGGCATTTACTACCCGCGACCAGCACAGCCTGCGACTTAGCTAACAGTGTTATTTTGTCCGGACGGCAATTACACCGCAATATTATATCCGTGATGATTTGTCCGGGGACATTACCACTGTACACGCTCTTAATATATAGCATGAAGTCACCTCCCCTCCTCCCATCTCGGTTTTTAGTAAACATCTTATATCCAGGGGCATGTAGACATTAATCATTCTTCCAACTCCATGTTTCAGTGACTGCACAATAATCAATGCCTTCCATTATCATTCAGACCCTTATTTCATCTATTTTATTTGTAAAACTTCTTGCATTTAGTGATAACACTTTTAGTTCTTTGGTGTAAATTTTATTTCTAATAATTTGGTTACCTGTTTTTTGGTTTCCTACAGTACTATTTTCTTGTATTAAATCTCCTTGTTCTATCACTTTTACCTTAAAACTTCTGTTCTAATAATGTCTCCGATGATGTTTCCCAAGTATGCACTGCCCTGTTTAAATGAAGTCTGTCATAAGCAAATAGTTCATAGCAGCCATCAAACCTTTCCCACGTTTTTATACATTCTGTATTCTCCTTTAAGCATCATTCTCTTCAAACTGTTATTTATGGCCCTTATTTTATTTGCCATCCTGTAACCTGCTTTTGGGACTGTTGGTATCTCTCTTAAAAAAAAAAAAACACTTCAGCCTGTGTTTCATCTGCCCTTTTTTAAATTCTTTATATTAATCCATTACTTCTTCTATGGTTTGACAATTTGTGTTAGTACCTGCATGCAAAATAACCACAGGTTTATCTCCAGCTGGTTTTAAAATATTGGATAGCAGATGTCCAATGTCTGTTATTATAGCCCCAGAAAAACTGCAATTTGCAATGGCTTTGTATTCCCTTCTGTAGTATACCGATCTATGTATTTTACCATTGAGTCACCCAAGACAAAAACCTGTTTATGATCGTATTCATCCTCTCTCACCTCAGCCTGCTCTACCACAGTACTTTGAATCAAATCCTCATATTTGCTATACTCTGTGTTTGTCCATCTTGTTCTGTTTCAAGATTTCTTAATAGGATGGGAGGAGGTAGACTAGCCATCTTCTTGTTTGCTAAATTTTCTATTTCCATATCTAGCATTTCATTATCTTGCTCCTTCACTGCACTATTTTGTCTTTTATCAACTTGTCTGTGTCCCCTTTTTTATTACCATCTGAATTAATGTCTTTATTATCCTGTTCATTTACATGAAATTGGTCTTGCTCACTTACTATATTCCATATATCACTAGTTTGTTTCTCTACACTGTCCAATAAGTCCATTGGTGGAGAAAATATGTTTAATTCCAGGTTGATTTCACCCTCCGACTTCTCCTTCCTTTTTTTCTTACATGATGTATTCTCCCTCACATAACACCACTCTTCTGCCTCTTCTGCTTCTCTCATTCACTTATAAGGTTGTTTGTGTGATCCTTCTTTTACTGAAATCTCCTTATCTGCCCTATGTTAATATCCAGAAACTGTTTTAGACTTTTTATTTGTAGTTCAAGTCCAAATAGATTGGATTTTAAATCCTTCACCTGCACACCCTGTTGACATGTGTAGTTTGCTATGTCCTTACAGGATTCTAATGTGAATTTATCACAACTAGTGCATTTAGTACCTAAAGTGCCATCCTTAAACATTATTAATGAGTTATCCATTGTTCTTCCAACCATGGCAAAACTCAGCTCATAACTATATTAAATGCACTTACTGTCCTGCTGTCTCTGCAGCTCCCTGCAGATACCTGCAGACACATGCTGATTTGTTTGTCTTAGTGCATGTTTCCACACATGTTGCCGCCCACTCACCCACTCGTGCTTGCCCCACTCGCACTGGGGCATTTTATTTAACCCCCGGTTCCCCAGAAGTGTAGACCATAGTCACCTTTTCCACAACTAATGGAGACAAAATAAAGGCAGCACAGTACTAAAATTACCCTGCTTTCACTCTAGCAGAGTGTTTAAAACACCCCAGACTATTTAAAAGACTGACAGTGGTGAAGAGTAATTTTACCTCAAGCTGTTAAGAACTACAAGCCCCTCCCCATCCTTTTTGATTCCTAGGAATCCCTCTGTGCCAACTGGGGCTGTCAATCACTTCTGCCTCATAACCCCTTCACAGTAGTAGTGCACAAAGTAAAACAAAGTAGAAATAGAGCTCCCAGCTGAATGATAGCACTCATACTGTCTCACAGTATAAGCATGCATCAGTCAGTATGAGGCACAGCATGCTGCAGTTCTGTGTCAGTGCAGGCACAGCACACTACAGTTCTGTGTCAGTGCAGGCACAGCACACTACAGTTCTGTGTCAGTGCAGGCACAGCACACTACAGTTCTGTGTCAGTGCAGGCACAGCACACTACAGTTCTGTGTCAGTGCAGGCACAGCACACTACAGTTCTGTGTCAGTGCAGGCACAGCACACTACAGTTCTGTGTCTGTACTGGGCAGCTGCTGCAGTTCTATGTCTGTGCCAGACAGCTGCTGAAGTTTTATGTCTGTGCCAGACAGCATACTGCAGTTCTGTGTCTGTAGGCATGGCATGCTGCTGTTCTGTATATGTGCAGGCACCACATCCTGCAGTTCTTTGTCTCTTCAGGCACAACATGCTGCAGTTCTGTGTCTCTGCAGGCATATCCTGCTGCATTTCTGTATCTCTGCAGACTCAGCGTGCTGCTGTTTTATGTCAGTGCAGGCACAGCATGCTGCATTTCTGTATCAGTGCAGGTGCAGCATGCTGCAGTTCTGTGTCAGTGTGGGCACAGAATACTGCTGTTCAGGTGTCACTGCAGGCACAGCATGCTGCAATTCTGTGTTACTGCAGAAACATGCTTCAGTTTGTCACTGCAGACAGCATGCTGCAGTTCTGTGTCACTGCTGAAACAGTGTGATGCAGTTCTGGTCAGTGCAGCTGTGGCATTCTGCAGTTCTCTGTCACTGCAGGCATAACATGCTGCAGTTCTCTATCAGTGCAGGCGCAGCATGCTGCAGTTCTGAGTCAATGCAGGCACAGGACTCTACAATTCTATGTCGGTGCAGATACAGCACACTACAGTTCTGTGTCAGTGCAGATAACAGAAACATAGTGGTTGATGGCAGATAAGGACCGCAGGGCCCATCCAGTCTGCCCATTTCTTTTTCTACCTTATAAATGTGCCATCGGCCTTTGCTCTGTCAGTGGCCTATCTATTCATACTCATCTGTATTGCTCCCTTATGCCTATCCCATGCGTGTTTGAAGCCCTGCACTGTATTCATAGCCACCACTTCCTGAGGTAGGCCATTCCATGCATCCACCACTCTTTCTGTGAAAAAGAATTTCCTCACATTCCCCCTTAATCGGCCTCCCTCTAATCTCATGCTGTGTCCTCTTGTCCTGCTATTTTTCTTATATTTAAACATATTAGACTCTTTCACCTTGTTAATGCCCTTAAGGTGTTTTAATATTTCGATTGTATCACCTCTCTCTCCCTCCTTTGCACAAGGGTATACAAATTGAGCTCCATTAATCTGTCCTCGTATGTCTTCTGATGCAGTCCCTGCATCATTTTGGTTGCCCTTCTCTGGACTGCCTCAATTTGGTTAATGTCCTTGTGAAGATGTGGCCTCCAGTACTGCACGCAGTACTCCAGATGGGGCCTAACCAGTGTCATGTAAAGAGGGATTATTACCTCCCTCTTACGACTTGTGATACCCCTACTAATACACCCTAACATCCCCCTAGCCTTACCTACTGCTTTAGATATCTGCTTGGATGATTTCAGGTCATCGGTGATGATGATGCCCAAGTCTCTTTCTTCCTTTGTGACTGCCAGCAACTCCCCTCCCAGCCTATAGGTGGCTTCAGGGTTTCTCTTCCCTATGTGCATGATCTTGCACTTCTTTGCATTAAATCCCAGTTGCCACTCTTCTGACCATTTTGCTAGTTTATCCAGATCTCTTCTCATTCTGCCCACCCCATCTGGATCATCTACTCTGTTGCAGATCTTGGTGTCATCTGCAAACAGACAAGCCTCACCCTCTTGTCCATCTGCAATGTCACTAATGAAGATATTGAAGAGGACTGGCCCCAGGACTGATCCCTGAGGTACCCCACTTGTGATTTGCATCTCTTCTGACTATATACCATTTACCACCACTCTCTGTTTTCTGCCCATCAAGCAGTTTGCCACCCAATTGACCAACTTCTGACCCACCCCAAGCCTACCCAGCTTATTTATCAATCTTCTATGTGGAACAGTGTTGAAAGCTTTGCTGAAGTCAAGGTAGGCAACATCAACTGCTCCCCCCCTTGGTCCACCACTCTGGTGACCCAGTCAAAGAAATCTAGGAGATTAGTTTGACAGGACCTTCCTTTTGTAAACCCATGCTGTCTTGGATCCTGTGCCCCCTATGGATTCCAGGTGTTGCACTATCCTTTCCTTAAGGAGTGCCTCCATAATCTTGCCCACTACTGAGGTAAGACTGACTGGTCTGTAGTCTGCTGCCTCCTCCCTGCTACCACTCTTGTGGAGTGGGATCACATGAGCCCTTCTCCAGTCTTCTTGGACCTGTCCTGTGCTCAGAGACTCACTAAACAGTTCTGCTAATGGCTCTGCTAGTTCCACCCTTATCTCCTTTAGTACCCTGGGATGTATGCCATCAGGTCCCATTGCCTTGTCCACCCTGAGCTTAGCGAGCTCTTGTAGGACCCTTTCTTTTGTGAAGGGAGTAGTGCTCACCTCCCTCCCCTGTGTCCATGGTGCTGAGCTGTGGGCCCTGCCCTACCTTCTCTTCAGTAAATACTGAGCAAAAGTATTTATTTAGGATAGATGCTTTTACAGGGTCCTCCTCCTCACATGCCCCCTTTTTGCCTTTGAGCATAGCAATACCCCCTCTGGACTTTCTCCTTTCACTAATGTATCTATAAAAAGTCTTGTCACCTTCTTCATGCTTTCAACTCTGTGTCAGTGCATGCACAGCATGCTGCAGTTCTATGTCTGTGCCAGGCAGCATGCTGCAGTTCTGTGTCTATAGGCACAGCATGCTGCAGTTTTGTATCGGTGCAGCTACAACATCCTGCAGTTCTGTTTTCATACAGGCACAGCATGATGCAGTTCTCAGTCAGTGCAGGTGCAGCATGCTGCAGGTCTGTGTCAGTGCAGGCACAGCACACTACAGTTCTGTGTCAGTGCAGGCACAACATGCTACAGTTCTATGTCAGTGCAGATGCAGCATGCTTTCATCTCTGTGTGAGTGCATGCACAGCATGCTGCTGTTCTGTGTCTGTGCCGGACAGCTGCTGCAGTTCTGTGTCTGTGCCAGACAGCATGCTGCAGTTCTGTGTCTATAGGCACAGCATGCTGCAGTTCTGTGTCCATGCAGGGATGACACGCTGCACTTCTGTGTCTCTGCAGGCACAACATGCTGCAGTTCTGTGTCTCTGCAGGTACATCATGTTGCAGTTTTGTGTTTTTGTAGACTCAGCTTGCTACTGTTCTGTGTCAGTACAGGTACAGCATGCTGCATTACTGTATCATTGCAGGTGCAGCATGCTACAGTTTTGTGTCTGTGCGGGCACAGAATGCTGCTGGTCTGTGTCAATGTAGACACATCATGCTGCAGTTCTTTGTCACTTCAGCTGTGGCATGCTGCAGTTATTTATCACTTCAGGCACAGCATTTTGCAGTTCTGTGTCAAGGCCGGTACAGCATGCTGCAGTTGTGTCAGTTCAGGCACAGCATACTGCAGTTCCATGTCAGTGCAGGTGCAGCATCCTGCAGTTCTGTGTCAGTGCAGGTGCAGTACGCTACAATTCTGTGTCAGTGCAGGCATAGCATTTTGCAGGTCTCTGTCTCTGCATGCATAGCCTGCTGCAGTTCTGTGTTGGTGCAAGCACAGCCTGCTGCAGTTCTGTGTCAGTGCAGGCACAGCCTGCTGCAGTTCTGTGTCAGTGCAGGCACAGCCTGCTGCAGTTCTGTGTCAGTGCAGGTACAGCCTGCTGCAGTTCTGTGTCAGTGCAGGCACAGCCTGCTTTAGTTCTGTGTCGGTGCAGGCACAGCATGCTGCAGTTCTGTGTCAGTGCAGGCACAGCATCCTGCAGTTCTGTGTTGGTGCAGGCACAGCATTGTGTAGTTCGGTGTCAGTGCACACACAACATGCTGCAGTTCTGTGTCGGTGCAGGCACTGCATGCTGCAGTTCTGTGTTGGTGCAGGCACAGCATGCTGCAGTTCCATGTTGGTGCAGGCACAGCATTCTGCAGTTCTGTGTCAGCTCACATACAGCATGCTGCAGTTCTGTGTCGATGCAGGCACAGCATCCTGCAGTTCTGTGTTGGTGCAGGCACAGCATTGTGTAGTTCTGTGTCAGTGCACACACAGCATGCTGCAGTTCTGTGTCAGTGCAGGCACACCATTTTGCAGTCCTGTGCCAGTGCAGACATTGTATCTTGCAGTCCTGTGTCAGTGCAGACACAGCACACTACAGTTCTCTGTCATTGCTGAAGACCATACTTAAGCAACAGCTTTCACTACCCTCCTTGTTGCCTGTCCCAGGCATTTTTGAACCCCCACCATTGTTTTCATCCCCACCATCTCTGCTGGAACACTGCTTCAGGAGTACACCACCCTTTCTGTGAAGAACCACTTCCTCACAGCTCACCTGAATGTACATCTTTCCAGCTTCATAGTGTGTCCTGTTGTTCTAGAGCATGTTTTGTTTTAGAGAAAGTACTCCTCACAGTACTCAAGCTGGGGTTTCACCACTAATCTAGTCAATGAGCATATACTGTAGATGCTCAGGTACCACTCAGATGGTGGTTGGCTGTAGCAGGGTATGGAGGGCTCTACCATTCACCAGTACAGGTCAGATTGGGGGTTGCGAGGAGGTGCTTACTGCCTACCAGGTTGGGGGGGGACTACACTATGGAAAAAGGACATTGTTTTATTGTGTATTTCATACTGTGATCGGGACTGGGAGGAGGGTTCCTACACTATGGGAATGGGTGCTTGTGTGTATTGTTATTTCTATCAGGGAACAGGGCTAGGAGCTGGTCCCTACAATATGGAAATGGATGCTTAATTTCTATCAGGGATCAGGGCTGGGAGGGAGTCCCTACAGTACGGAAAGGGGGATCAGCCAGAATGTTTTATTTACTGACATCAGGGCTGAGGAGGAAGGCCACAACACTATGGAGATGGGAGGTTAGGCAGACTTTGTTAGTAATGGACCTTGGGGCAGGGGGGCTACTACACTATGTAAAATGGACTAAGGACATAGGTTTATTTTATGGTGTTTGGGGCTGAGGAGGGGGAATCATGTGACCAGCCTGGGACTGTGCATGGAGCACCACCCTGCCCCATGCATAGTTAGGGTAGGGTTTTGGATACCTATCTTTGTGCTGATGCATCCGGTCACGTCTTCTCTAGGGGACAGTTGAATATTGTGATATGTGGAATATGCATGAGGGGCCCCTCATATACACACACACACACATTACAATATCCCACACAGCGACACACTTGGGTTTGTGGGGTGCATCAGGGGCTTCCGTATATTGCCATGCCTCTAACACCTGTGGCATGTCCAGAGCTGCTCTATTTTTATTTTTTTTTATTTGTACAAGTTGGATTTACAACCTTTGAGTCAGAGACTCATTTACAAAGGCACCTTGTCGCAGGGAGGGCAGACAGTAGTACATTGTGCAGGTTACAAACAGAGGACAACATTACAGATGCAAGAGAAACATTGAACATAGAATACACTTCGATACATACTGTCATATATTACAGGTTACAATCATAGATGTACTAAACCATAAGGTGTTACAGAGGGGTACATCTTTGCATGAACCTAGTGGGGGGGTAGGTAAAGCAGGAGTGGGGAGATGGATAGGCTGTCCAGGGGATATTGTCAAGTCAGGTGGGGCTGGGCAAGAAGGTCCCGCTGGGGGAACAAAAGAGGGGCAGGGTTAGCTGCATCTACAGCAATAGACATTAAAGAGATAGTACCAAAGGGTGGTTTTGAAGGGAACGATTTTTGGCAGTGCTGGAGATGCAGATTGGGAGGGAGTTGAGCCAGGCGTGGGCTTGGTAGAAGAAAGACCTCTGGGCAAGGGAGGTCTTAGTTCTGAGCACCAGGAAGGTGGCTTTAACAGAGCTCGGGGTGGCGACAGACGAGGATGCATGCGTAGGGAGGCAGAGATCCCGGGGGGCGTGAAGAGTCCAAACAGAGATTTCTTAGTGAGTAGGCAGGTCTGGTACTGCAGATGCTCCTCAAGTTGAGCAAGTTAGCGGAGGAGTAGAGCAGACAGGTGTGAGTGCAGCTGGGGGCTCTGGTCAGGAGCCTACAGGCCTTATTGATGGAGAATTGAATTTTAGAGAGGGCGGTGTTGTCTGCTGCAGCATAGATGGGCAGGCCATAGTCCACTAGGGACAAGACAGAGGAGGTGATGGCCAGGCGGAGGTGAACTTGGGGCAGGCAGTCCCTATAGTGGTATAGTAAGCCGATCCGAGAGTTTATGGTGGAGGAAAGGGTGTTGATGTGGGTGTGGAAGTTGAGGGCAGTTTCGAAGGTGATACCTAGGTACTTGTATGTGGACACTTGCTCTAACTGGTGCAGAGTGCTGGGGATAATCAGGAGGGGGCATTTTTAGCTTTATTTTGGTGGTGGGAGAAGAGCATTGACTTGGTCTTTTTTAGGTTTATGACTAGTCTGTGATCAAGAAACCACCTTTCAGCTGGATTGTAAGTGTGCTGGTGGGATGATTAAAGAGTGGAGGGATCGGGGTGTGAGGCAAAGAGAACTGCATCATCAGCATAGAGGAGCATTTTGCCAGAGCAGGAGCTGGGGAGAGTGTTGAGATAGAGACTGAAAAGTACGGGACCCAGGATGGAGCTCTGAGGGACCCCGGAGTGAATGGGTCGAGTGTTGGAGAGGGAGCCATTGATCTTTACACACTGGGATCTAGCAGAGAGGTAGATGGAAAACCAGGCAAGGGGACCAGCAGAAAAAACGAGTTGGTGAAGAGAGTCGAGGAGGAGGGGGTGACAGACAGTGTCGAAAGCCTTGGAGAGCTGCTCTGTGCATGTCTTGAATACGTGCACCTTTTTATGTATTTGTATTTCTGCTCCAGGTCATGCCTGTAAATGGGTGATGTGGCTCAGTGTAGCAGGTAGCTGTATTTATGTTTTACTATAGTATATTTTTCTCAGTGAGGCTTTGGAAGCTGCCTGTGTTTCAGAAATGTAATGTATAATATCTTTTTATGGGTGGATGTGTATTGTGGGTGCTTGATTTACATAATACTCTTTTGTCCTGTTCTGTTACTGTTTTTGGTTAGCATAACCCCCCTGCTTTTTTACCTGTTAACCACATCCCACATCTCATGTAAGCAGGATCTGACAAATGAGTAGCCAATATTGGTCAACCACATTCTTTAAGTATTATCATAACAACAAGACATTGAAATGTTGCAGAGAAAAAAAGATATTCAAAGTATTTTTAAACTGTAATATTTTAAAAAGTCATTCCTGTGCTTAAGCTATGACAGAAAGGTTGATGTATTGTGGAGTCAACCAGGATCTAACACAGTACTGCAGCATATTGAAATACAGTTCCTGCAGTTAATGAGGCCATTCCAAAGGCAGGTAATGCCTTCTGTCATGCAGCAACTTGAGACAGTGTTGCATCCCAGCTGGCTTCACTGTAACTCTCAATAATATTAAGGAAAAGCATTTGAGGCAGTTGTTTCCTCACTGTAAGTACATGCTAATTAAAATGTCTATTTTTTAGTCAACAGGGGCATTGAGTGCAGTGAGATTTGGAGCCATCAATCATCTCTTGAGAAATGCCAGCTGAGTCACACAACAGAGAACTTGCATCAGTATCAGTGTGGAAAGAGTTTTCATGACCTTCCTTTCGTCTCTGTACAACAACAGATTCCTGAAGGAGAGATGCAGTATAGATGTACTGAATATCAGAGGAGCTTAAGTAACCTAAATGCATTTAAATGCACTGACATTAGATTTAAAGAGCAGCATAAAACTAAAGCAGAGCAAATCCACAAGGGGAAGAAATGTTATAAATGTTGCGAGTGTGGCAAAAGTTTTACACTACACAGTAGCCTCATGAGACATCTGCGAATTCACATGGGGCAGAGACCATATAAGTGTGCTGAATGTATGCAGAGTTTTGCTCAGAAGGGTGATCTGTTAAAGCATCAGCGAATTCATATGGGGGGGAGAGACCATATAAGTGTACTGAATGTAACAAATCTTTCACACAACAGAGTAACCTCATAGCACATCAGCGAATTCACACGGGAGAGAAACCATATAAATGTACTGAATGTAACAGAACTTTTGCACAACAAAGTAACCTCACAACACATCAGCGAATTCACACTGGGGAGAAAGCATATAAATGTGCTGAATGTAACAAGACTTTTACAAGACAGAGTAACCTCATAGCGCATCAGAAAATTCATAGAGGGGAGAGACCATATAAATGTGATTATTGTGAGAAACGTTTTGTCTGGAAGAGTGATCTAAGAAAACATGTTCGAGTTCACACTGGGGAGAGACCATATAAATGTGCTGAGTGTGATAAGCGTTTTGGCCAGAAGTCTGATCTGATAAAACATCTGCGAGTTCACACGGGGGGAAGAACTAACCCAGGAATGTTTAAAAAGAGGACAATTTAAGCCACAAGATGAGCTTGATAATGGCAGACCAAGACGGTGGACTATGCACAAGATGGTTTATGAAATCTATAGAAAATAAAAACTGAAAAAAACAGACAAGTGCAGGTTCTGCAGTACAAGAATTAGAAACAGTTGCACAGCTTGTAGCTGGATGTGAAGTACTGGTGGCAGAATGCCTGCATACTGAAAGACATAACAACATAGCAAGACTGCTCTGCTGGAAACTATGAAACAATCTAACATACAGGTAGGAGAGAAACACTGGAAACATGAGTCACAAAGAATCACAGAGAATGAAGAAGTAATGATCACATGGGATCACCCAATACCAACGGCCAAGAAAGTGGAAGTGAGAAAACACGATATTGTAATACAAGAAAAAAAAAGGCAGCATGCTGATCGAAATAACCACTCCTAGTGTTCTCGGTGTCCTGCGTACACAGAGACACATAATCATGAAATACCAGGATATGCAATCAGAAACCAAACTGATGTGGAATAAGGACACACAAATCATTCCAGCAGTGCTCTGGGCAGTGGGGCTAATCAAAAAAAGACTTTCAGGCACATCTCATTATGCTACGTGTGACACCATGTGAACTACAAAAGAAAGCCACCCTGGGGATGCACGTGTTGAGAAGAGCATTCTCAGCAAATATCAAAGACTAACACAATCCAGATTTTTTAAATGTGTTCTGGCTTAGGAATGGGGGCCGTTCATGTCATCATATTATACATCCCTGAATATTTGGAGGCAGTAGCCCTGGGAGAAACCATATAAATGTGCTAACTGTGACAGAAGTTATAAAACACAGAGCATCCTTATCATGGAGACACTGCACATGCTGAGAACAGCACTCTAAACAAACATCAAAGACAAAATACTGTTTTTATCTTTTTGAATATGCCCTGGCTTATGTATGGGGTCTATTCTTGCCACAGCACTAGAAATCCTTGAACATTTGGAGACACTAACCCCAGGAGAGTCTATATAAATGTGCCGACTGTGGCAAGAGTTTTGCAGTACAGAGAAACCTTAAAAGTACTTCAGCATGTTCACACGGGAGATGACCTCATTGAGATTGATTACACATACAGGTCCATAATAGTAGGGCTGCATGCATTCTTGGACCCAAACATAGTCAGGGTCCTACATCATGAAGAAAATCAGCTTAAGATGACTTCCATCATCAAATTAGGACAAGCCTTCAGGAGAATAGTAGCGATGTTAAGCCACTAGTAGACGAACAATGAGCAACAGAAGGTGCAAATGATGCAGAAAAAAAGAATATAAGGAAAAAGATCAACAGAGAAGAAAGCACAGCTGGAAAACCCATAATTAGAGTTGAAAATACAGTGAGCTGCTGGAATGACCCCAGGTCCATCAAGACAAAACCCATGAGTGGTGAAAAAAAGGTGAATTTAAGCCACAAGACGAGAGAGTGATAATGGCAGCCCAAGATAGTTGTTTATGCATGAGATGGTGTATGAAATCTATAGAAAAAAATAGTCAGGTGCAGGTTCTGCAGTACAGAATTAGAGACCATTGCACAGCTTGTAGCAGGATGTGAAGCACTCATAACAGAAGACCTGTATATACTGAAAGACACAACAGTTTAGCAAGGCTGATTCACTGGAAACTATGCAAACACTATAACATACAGGTAGCAGAGAAGCACTGAAAGCATGAACCACAAAGAATCACAGAGAATGAAGAAGTAATGATCACATGGGATCACTCAACACCAATTGCCATGAAAGTTGAAGTGAGAAAACCAGATATTGTAATACAAGAAAAAAGAACAAAGGTAGCATTGCTGATTGAACTAGCCACCCCTAGTGACTACAGTGTCCTGCATACAAAGAGACACAACATCATGAAATACCAAGATATGCAATCAGAAACCAAACTGATGTGAAATAAGGACACACACATTGTTCCAATAGTGCTTGGAGTAATGGGACTAATCAAAAAGAACTTTCAGGCACATCTAAATATGCTTTCAATATGCAGAGCTGGATTAACTTTTATGGGCCCTGGCTGCAAAAGCTTATGTATCCCTGAATGTGTTCTATTTATTTTTTTCTTAAATTCCTGTTTATTCATACAAGATGGAAGTAGGCCATCTACCCATTTTTTTTTATCAGCCAACCTTAACCATGTAATATTTGACAATATAATAATATGGCAATATATCTGGTAGGCAGTATAGCCTAGAGGTTAGAGTAATGAGCTTGGTACATCCAGCAGACCTGGGGCTGAGTCCTACAACCTCCACTTGCATATTGTGTGACTCTGCGCAAGTCATATAATCACACCAGTGTTCCCAGGTTACCCCTGAAAACAGTCACTTGTGCCTAGTTGGTCTTACATGGTTACCAAAGAATAAAATAACATCTGTTACAGAGGCCTACATTTTTGGTGTTCTTTTGCTGCAGCAAAAGTCTGTATTAAACTCATGAAGTCTAAAGATTTAACATCTCTGATTCAATACTTAACAGAGTAAGGGAATGCTCTTGCCAAATTGCTTGTAACTGAATCAAGCACAACATGAATAAAGAAAATGTCACTTCACATATAAATTTAATTTACAGATTCTTCACTTTTTTGCATGCTTCATCTCTCAGGATAGGTGACATTTCCTGGGCTGTGCTCCTTTATCTGGCTGTGGTCACCTTTTTATGACTGTGAGCGTAGCCTAACAGGTGTTTTGCATTCAGGAAAGGGCTGATGTCATTTTTGCTACCAAACAACATGATAGAGTATTAAAAATGGATTCCTCTGCTCAAGCCTCATTACTGTGCTACCTGTGTGTGTATAGGATGCTGTAGAGCACTATATTTCCTCTGGTTTGAGGAGCTAATTGAGCCCAGAGAAAGTTAACTCATTATCATCTGGCAGGCATTCTGTGTCAGATTACCAATGAATAGTACAGACATCATAGAAAGCTATTAGAAGTAGAATGGGTTAAACACTTCCTGGAGCTTTGAGCATAACAAATTAGCTCTGCTGTTCCCCTAAACCCCTATGAACACCTCTTTAAGCCATTTGACACCACCATCCTAAGAGCAGTCATTCTGCTACTTTGCAGGACATTCTAGAGCAAGACTCCCAGTGTTGCCCGTTTCCAAATAATACACCAACTTCATTTTCTCAGATGGGCAGTTCTGGGCTACTGTTTATATTCTACTGAATGTTCTTAACCTGTAATTTGTGACTGTAGGTGTTTACAACTGAATGATAGTAACCACATTTGCTTCACTTGCAAATAGGTAGGTGTGTGTGTCTAATTTTTGTTGGACTTATGTTACACACAGAATCTGATCAGTTAATAACATGCTGTATTGTGATTAAATTAACTGACAAATGGGGGCTTTGGTTTCTTTTACAAATCATGTTTCCTGACCACGGATATACTAAAACAAAAAATACTCAACAAAATGTTTAAAAATAAGAAGTTTAGCAGTAATTTCGTTGATTCAGTGTAAAGAGCTGCTCCTTGGAAATTTTTTTTTTTGGGGGGGGGGGCTACCACAAATAGAATGGGACTTCATGGATGGGGAATCTCATGGCAGCCGAAGAGGCATGATGGCATTAATAGCTTAATGGTGTGGATGTAGAGGCACCAATATTTAAGCATAACTCTGGTAGAGGACTAAGTGTGACTTGAGTGTGGGGGAGTGAGTCTTGGTATTTTTAGCATAATGGTTTTCTGAAACTTCACCCTTCAGTGGGTTAGACTCTGCATTCATCTGTACAGTATGTGACTAAGCCACATGCAGTGGGGGTATGGGTGAACACAAGATCACCAGACCTGGACCAGAGCTGTAAAATCAGGACTGGGCACAGCTTGTGCAAATATTGCTGATCCACTCACTCTAGATGATCTGGTCTGGCTTTTACCTATCTAGTCTGGTCCTGATAGTTCTGATTTCAATCATGTCAAGGAAGGGTTGAAAAATGGACTTCCAGGAGTGGACCAGATACGTTAATGTCAGCCTGAACAGTGCAACCAGAGTGACTGGACCAGCAGTATTTGTGCAAGTTGCACCCAGTATGGCCAATTTGGATTTTTACAAAACTGCTATGGTTCAGGTCTATCAGTCCAGTTTGTACTCAGTCAGTCTTTATTTTATACTGAAAGGTAGGTGAGCAAAAATGCCCATTTACACAAATGTCCAGTTTAACATAAAAAGAGAACAGAACACCAGGTGAAACAATTACATAGTAAAACACAGTATAAACAGGTCTAACATAAACAGGTCTAATACAGAGATCTTGAGGGATATATAGAAGAAAGGGAAGCAAATAAATAAATGGCAAATTTACAGCATGGGATATAGTTGGAGGTACAACTCAGGAACATGAACAGTTGGGTAATGCTTCGAAAAGAAGTGGTGCAAGTCCTATGGCGCCCAGATACTGCATGCTGATGAGCATTCCTGCTACATGATCTGCCATGGCCCCAAACACCAGATCAAGGATTGTGTGCCCTGCTAAACCTTCAACCAGACCGTACGGATTAGGCACCAGAAAATACTTGAAGCCCACTTGCTGGTGAAGTACCTAGCTTTGATGGAAAAAGAGCTGCAGAATCTGTAGGAAAAATCTTCTCCAGTGCCAGAACGCAAAAAGAAGAAAAAGTACGAGGAGAGTCACCAGGACCTTGATAGGTCTCCATCCACTTGGCAGCAACCATCAGGTACCACTGACACCAGAGGGACCTCCACTTCAGAACGTACCCCTACTGCTCTGGTGAATCAGACCACGGCCTCCCTGCCTGCTTTACTCATGGTGCAATAGGGGCTCTTCTTGGATGATGGAACCCCTGTTGTGCTCCTTAGACCCACATCTTCTTCAGGGTCTGTCACCAGCAGCCAGGTCAGTAAGTCACTCCTCAGCCCCACCAAGGAGCACACATGCACATCCAGTAAACTGGACTCCAGCTCCGCTGTTCTTTGCATGGCCCAGGCCAATACATCAAACGTTAGCTCTTCTGACGTCTGCACTGCCACAGCTGATAAGTCACACCCCACTTCCTCTGGGGACCGCACAGCTGGAGCTCTCTCATCGGGGGTCACAGTATACCCCGACGTTGAGTTGATCCAGTTGCTGGACATGCAGCAGTCTTTTGAAGGTTCCTTGCTCCCTCTGACACAACCAGACCCTCTGGACTTGCCTGAAGATCAAGAGTTGGAGGTGGGCACTAATCTGGAAGGTCTCCTTCCTTCACTGGGTCAGTCTTTTCCTGATTTGCCCACTGTGCCTATTGTTAATCCCTCCAGGAATCTTCTGTCAGGACCTCCTCAACCGAAACTCCCTTGGACAACCAGGTTCCACCATCTTGGACTCTAGCTTCCCAGACAGTGATGGGTCTTCCGTCAGGTTCTACTCACACCCTGACACCAAGTGATCCTTCGCCATGTGACCCTTCATTGGGTCAGGGTATATCTGGCACTCCAGCCATTCCTCAAATGCTGGTATGGCCTTCTATCAGGCCTCAGGCACAGAATCTTCCAGTGCTGGACACTCCTGTGCCTGATCCATTGCCAGCCCCTTTGAATGTCCCTACAGGGCTGATGCCTGGTCCTTCTGGACCTCCTGCCGGGTCTTTAGCTCTGCCTCTGGCTGGACCTATGGGCAATGTTCCAGGCTATCTGCCTCCACAATACCTATATACCCTTCGCTGAGTATCCAGTGCCTGGTCATTAAGCCCATTATGTACCTGTGTTACAGACACCGGGTTATGTCTAATCAAGAGTATGCTCCTTCTGGCTTTCCCTACTCCTGTCAGACTAATGGATACCTTCAATACCAGATGCTGGACTATCCATTACACTAGCCTCCTCCTCCTGCACTTCCTCCTCAGTCTCAGCCTCTGCCTCCACAGCACTTTCAGGCTGATATCCAGGCAGTGTTTCAGACCTTGATTCAGGAGGACAGGACTCAGCTAGCCTCAGAGCTTGACCGTCGGAAAACAGTAGCAGCTTCTACTCCTGCCTTCTTTCTGACCCCCAGATAAGATATGGATTCACAGCTTTCTGAAGAAGGCTCCCTATAGACACCAAGTCAGGGATAAAACCCAGGACATTCCTCTAAAAAGGGTTCGGATCCCCACCACGCACTCTTCAGATATGGACTCTGACTTGTCCTTCAACTCTGGTACGCATACACCTATACAGTCTCAGCCTAAGGAGTCCCTAAAGTCCCCTCTGGAGGACCCTTACTTTGCAGAACTTCTCATAACTATACAAAATGCCTGTGACTGGGCTATCCAGGAACAGGATCCAAAGTGGAAAAGGCTTGCAGAGTGTCTAGACATGACTGATACAGCTCCTATGCCCATACTGCCTTGGACTGGGCCCCATGAAAACCCGATGTCCACTATCTGGTAACACCCTTCCTCCATTCCTTACTGGCCATCCCAATGTAGACTTGGTTGTTGTTATGGCTGCCCACATCTGGTCTTCTAAACCTAACATTTGAGCATGTCTCCTCCTGATAAGGAGTCTAAGCAGCAGGACAGTTTCTGTCACAAGATCCATTTCTCCTCCTCTTGCACCCTCAGGTCCCTTAATTATATAGCTAATATGGTTTCCTATCAGAAATCTTCCCTGGCCTCACTCGCATCAGAGATGGAAGCTATCCAGGACCAGGAGATTAAGGCTGAGATTGCCAAGACAGTAAGAATGGCTAAAATCTCCTGTTGTCATGCCCTCTGGGCCACTTATGACACAGTAGACTCAGTTGCTTGCACCACAGCCACTGCTGTCTGCATTAAACAACATTCATAGCTCAGAATTACTGGCCTGGCACAAGACATCCAGACCTCCATCTTGGATGCCCCTTTCAGGGGATCCATGTTATTCAGAAGTGACGCTAAGGAAGGATATTATCACTGAATTGCAGGATCCTTCCAGAATGTCTGCTTCATGTACCAAGGGGTTACTAAGGCAGACATTCTTTTCTTTGGCAACAGAGACATGAGACCAAACAGACCCCTGCCAAACGTCAGGCCAATTGCTGGTATCCAGCATCAGGAACCCCTACTCACCCTGTCAAGTCCCAGAAGCCCCCCAGAGGAGTTGCTGACTCCCTCTCCTTAGCCTCCTGACTTGTGGGGGGAACCCCTGCCTCCTCCAGATCCTCCAGGGGAACTATTGGGGTGGGAGATTTGCCATCCACCTTCTGGGGTCGCAGGACATAACCATGGACTCTTGACTCCTTCAGTTAGTAGCAAGAGGTCCCACCATAGAGTTCCTAGACAGGTCTCCAGACAAACCCCCAGGCCTCTCCCATTATTCTCCAAGACACCTGTCTTTGATAGGGGATGAGATCTGCAAACGTCAGCCTTAGAGCCCATAGCTCCAGCACAGATAGGGAGAGGGTACTACTTCCATTTCTTCTTAGTGTCTAAAAAGACAGGCGACCTAAGGCCCATCTTGGATCTCAGCATGCTCAACCTGTATGTCAAGTACAAGATGTTCCGCATGCTCACCATCCAGGAACTTCTACCCCTGCTCCACGAGAGCCTATGGCTTTGTGTGCTGGACATGCAGGATGCTTACCTGCATATCCCTGCCTTCCAGGCCCACTGCCACTTTCTTAGGTTTGCCTTCCAGGGAGAACATTACCAGTTTCAAGGGTCTCTGTTTTGGCCTATCCTCAGCATATCTGGTTTTTACAAAGTGTCTAGCAGTGGTGGCTCCGGCCCTATGCTGCAGAGGGATCTCATTGTGCCTGTATCTGGTTGAATAGCTTCTATCAGCCCTATCACAAAGCAGTCTGAGGGAGTCACTTTTCTTCACCCTGGACCTCTTTTCCAGATCTGGAATAACAGTCAACAATCTGTAGTCCCACCTCTCCCCTCCCAGCACCTACAATTCATTAGAGGTGGTGCTAAATACGGTCCAGGGCAGGGTCTTCCTCCTGTCTGACAGAGCAGAGACCCTGCAGAAACGGGCCAGATTAGTGGCCAACTCACGTCATTCCACAGCCTAGTCGATCCTTAGTCTTCTCAGGCTGATGGTAGCTGTGATCCATACAGTTTCTCAAGCCAGACTGCATATGAGAGTGACTCAGTGGACTCTTTGTGTCCAGTGGGATCAGCAGCTGGGCAACCTGGACCACAGGGTTCTAGTGCCCAGGTACATGAAGAAGGAACTTCTTTGGTGGCAGGAGTTGTCCAGTCTTCCACGGGGGTTCCCCTTTTAACCCCCCTGCTCCTGCCATGACCCTTACAAAGGATGCTTCGTGTCAAGGCTGGGGAGTCCACCTCAGAGACCATCAGGCCCAGAGAACATGGTCTCAGCTGGAAGCATCTCTGCAGATCAATGTGTTAGAAATGAGAGCAGCACTGTATGCCCTCCAGGCTTTCTAGCCTCTTCTATGTCTAGGGACACTCCTGATTCAGACTAATAATATGTCTGTAATCTGATACCTGAACAAACAGGGAGGCACTCGCTCATATCCTCTATGCTGGGAGGTGATGTGAGTGGGGTACTGGGCAGTCCAGCATGACCGCCACCTGACTGCTGTCCATCTGGGTGTCGGTAATATCCTGGCAGTTTCAGCCACACCACTGTCAGGGTTCACAAGTGGGAGCTAAATCAAGAGGTGGCTGATAACTTATCGCTCTGTGGGGTCGGCCAGAGGTAGACCTCTTCATCTCCCCATCCAAACGCAAAACTACCCAATTAATGCTCGTTTGTTTCCCAGGCATGGTGTTTTCTGGTGAGATGCGATGTCTCTTTGCTGGACAGGGAGGTTCTTGTATGCCTTTTCTCTCTTCCCAGTGCTTCTGCGGGTTCTCTTGAAGCTACAGGCGGAAGGGGCTGACATGATTCTAATAGCACCTCTTTGGCCTCATTAGATTTGGTTCCCTCTGCTTCAACAGCTATCAATGTAACCCCCAATACCTCTGCTTCTCTGCCATGATCTTCTGACTCCAGAGCAGCATAGCAGACTGGTACATCCGGGCCTCAGATCCCTCCACCTGCATGCATGGCATCTGTGGACATATGTGGAATAACTCCCGTAATTTATTAATTTTTTTATTTTTTTACAAGAATTGTCAACTGTGCAGATGCATTTGTAAAAAATGAATTATAATAGTGAGACTTTTTAAAATGTTATTTGACTTACCATACTCATGCTTGTCTACCTACTTACTCAGTCTTCTACTTGTTTCTGTCCTTGTACTAATTCCTGTTTCTTCATATCAATGGGTTGTTGATTTTCATATTGTGTGTGCCTGGGTGGAGCAGCAACAAAAGATAAACTATGCAATGCCTTCAATAACACACCTACCTAGTTTACTTTTACCTAACACACATTTTTAGGCATCATACAGTAAGATCTTACTTCAAGAAAACAACTTGTAATGAAATGTGTAAGGTTTACATTGACATTTGGGTATGTGCAATTTTATATTATACTAATTATGTGTGTGAACTGTATAGCAATCTCTGAAAAAATCAAACACATCAAATGTCTTCAAAAACATGTCTCAACATTGTTTATCATCTACCTTGTCACAACTAAACACATCAAATGTCTTAAACACAATGTTGAGACGTTTTTAATCTTCCACCTTGTCAGAACAAATAGTTGTCTCAGCGGTGTTTGCAACTAAGGTACAGCACATTCATGTATATGGTGGTCCGGATCAGTTCCATGTGATAACAGCGATCGTGCAAAGGCAATTGGCATTATGGCTAGTGTACATCGCCGGAAATTAATTTTGGTGATGTACACCCCCAGTGCACACCAAACGGGCAGTGGGGACTGAAAACAATTGGCACAATGTGGGGCTATGCCCCCACCTTCCCCACTCAAAGTTCTCAACTCCAGAGGAGGGCATGTCGGAGGGGGATAAAAAAAATTATATTCAGGCTAGGTGCACAAAAAGCAAGGCACGCCCAGTCCCGAACCTGCAACCCTCACAGTGCAAGGCTGCCACCCACCCAGAATGCTACAGGGTCAGCTCTGCAGCCTCATGGTCAATCACCCCAGACAAACCCTCCCTCCCTTCCATCATGCTCACCCCCCATGCATGCATATACATACAGCGACATCCTGTCGCCATATGCCCGGACCTTCCCCATCTGGTCACCCTCTCTTACTACTAGCCCTGTTGACATGGCTGTGATTGTGTCAGGATTTTAAAAATCACACAGTCGCTAAAGCCCATGTCGCAGGCTACCATCCGGATCTGTTGAGATAATTGTTGTAACAGTGCATAGAATAAAATGTGATACATATAGATCACTGTAATGCAGATGGTGGCATTATTTTTGTATCTGCTCTTTCTCAATGTACTATACTTTGATTCAGTCAGTGTATGCAACTGCAATTCATGTTTATGTTTAAGCCCATGAAACACTCTTATCTAGGTAATGCATTTATAGTTGTAGTGGCTATGCCGGAGCTTGTTTCTAATGCACTAAATACAATCACATATCTGCAGTTCCATTGATGGGTACATTTCTGAGTTATTCTTTCTTGATTTGTGGTCAGGGTTTATCCTTCCCAATGTAAGAGTTTTGTTTCCCTGCAATGACTTGGAGCAGAAGAGCCTGCTACTGACTCCATAGACCAACGAAGTAGCTCCACAGACAGATGGGTTAGATGAAGGGGTAGTGTCCCCAAAACACTGTAGATCTTGATGGTTGTGACATGCAAAAAGGAAGATTTTTCAGCTTGTATTCATATGTGAAGTGAGCACAACTGAATCATATTATGCCACTGCATTGTGAACTAATTATTGCATTCAAGTGTCTGGTTTCCAAGATTTACCATCTGTTATCTGATGAAGCAACTGGTACAACATGCCAGGTCCAGCATTCATTCCAGTCTCCCACCCCCACCCCACCACACCCCAGGGATTCTGTACTTGGAGATTAACTGTTTCCTTAGCTTCTGTGTTTTAAACTTGAATGAGTAACAAGCACTTGAAGACAATTGAAGTACAGTATCACTGAGCCTAAAGTTTCTAAGCTTTACTTTATGTCTGAGAAAATTCTACTTATCCGTTTTCATCACATTCACTAAATTTGCTTTTTCACTGTATAAACCACTAAGCAGCTCACAGCTGTTGACTGCAAACAATCCCTTCATCTCTGAGTATAGTATTAGTGTAACTGTGTCCACAAAAAATATTGTTTTTAGCTTTGCCTTTTAGATAGAATGAACCAGTGTTGTTGTTGGAAATTGAAATACTTGGTCACTCTCTGCTGAAAACCCTGGCTCCAGAATCATGCATAGCTGTCATGCGCATGCGCGCGCGCACATACACACTAGCAAACCACAGCACAAAACAAGCAATCACTAATAAATGATACCCGACAACTGTGGTGACAATCAAACTTTCCAGCCCATGCCAAAGTTTTCCTTTACCTTTACATGACTCAGGAGCAACAGGAGTTGACTGCTGCAAATAAACAAAAACAAACTGGCAAACTTTAACCCATAGTCACTGCCTCCATGCCGCTGTTAGCAGTAGGGATCGGGCACAGGGATTCCTTTATTTGACTCAGCCCAGGACTAGGGAGGCCAGAAACAAAACAAACACAAGTAAAGAAGCAAAAAAACTTCCGGTTTAAGGAGTGAGAATATTTACCAAGCTAGTTCATCCTTATCAGGTAGGCATTGGCACTGATTGCACCATCAACCATCACGCCAGCCGATTTATTAAATAACTGTCTCCCTGAACAACCTGCTGTGGCTCTGCTCAGGACTGGGTTGCCAGGAATAGCCTTGCTGGGTTGTTCTGCCTGGGTCGGGAGTTGGGTCTGGTTTCTCGCTGCCAGATGCTACCTCAGTCTCTGCTGCTGTCTTGCAACAAAAGGAAATGGAGGAAAAAGCAGTTGTTTAAAGAGCCCTCTGTCAGTGGTCACCATTCTCCCTCACACTGCTGACCTATTAGCTTAGGGTAAGAGCAGTGAAGGGAAGATGAAATAGGGCAGGATGTGTTAATTACATGCTATCTCCTCCATGACCTTGCTGTGCCTGACATCATTTAGTAGCTGAATAGTGCCGCCTGCTGTCTGTCACTTTGCCACATGCCCAGCCTTTTGATTTTGATGTCTGCTAGCAGTGTCAGTGACTAAGGTCCAGAAGATTGTCCGCTGGACCCCCTTTGAGTGTGGGGCCTGGTGCCTCAACACCATTGGCACCATTATAAATCTAATACTGCCCATACCCTAAATGTTGTCCCATTGCCACCAAACAATGTCACATTTTACTACGTGTTTTTCTTCACGGAACCCATACCCCTCTCTCTCGGCACCTTCCACTCTGGGTACAAACCCCATTCATCCTGACATACCAGTTGTGCTGTGGTACTGTTGTACTAGCTCCCATGACACCTGGCATAGTTACTGAGTGACAATAAATTTCCTTTGAGCACTCAGGTATGGATAGGATGCCAGCTTGGATAATGGGGGTTCATACTGCTGAGTCGGAGGAGGTGAATTACCCACATTTAACCACACTGGATTCTTAGGACCCATTTTTGTTTTCATGGGGTGAGGTCGTACATCAACTGGATTCCCTGTGACCTGGAGCTGGAGCAGAGTTTCTTTCTGAGTTAGCAGCACCTGCTTTGTAAACTCCTGCTGTTCCTGGTCTCTCTGCACCTGGTGGTGCAGTTGCTGTTTTGACAGCCATTTCAGTACTTTGTAAGAGTCCATCTTACCCCTGTTTCATCAAGGAGAAGTTCTATCCCACCGCTAAAGCCAACCACATGTAGCAGTGTTGTAGCCAACCAGGATTTTTAGGGGAACCCTCCGGGGGGGAAAAAAACCTTTGCAAAGTTCAATGAAACAAAAGTTGCTTTACTTCAGTACTAAATAAGGATTCAAGCAGTTTACTTTGACAGTGCAAATACCGAACAACAAAAAAAAAACTTCAGCTACCTAGTTCACAGCAGGACCAGTTTTAGATCTAATGGCATCCCAAGCAGAAATATTTATGGTGCCCCTTCACTGTTCCCACTAACTCCCTCACCTCCATTTTCCCCACCCTACATCTAAAAAGTGGTGAATATGCTATGAATACAGCAGCAGCAATCTTAGTTTTTACAGTAACATTTTTGCATTTCAAGCTGGTCTCTGCTTGCATTCTTTAATTTAGTGCATCCCTTCTGTGCTGGTGCCTCAGGTGTCTGCTTGGTTTTCTTGTGTTTTACACCATCTCTGGTTCACAGCAGCACCTACACACACACATCCTCTCCTTCTCTTTCCTGTCTTTTCTGGTTTCCTCTTTAGGTCTCCCAGGTGTAGAGCATTTCTACCCCAGGTGTAGAGCATTTCTACCCCTCCCCCACAGGGATTTTCAAGAGTCCATGCAGCCAGAGCATATGGCTTTTAAAGAGTCAGACCAGAAATTAGCAGGCCTGGGTCACAATTCACCCTGTTTTCCTGCCAGTATCTTAGTGGAAAGGGGGGGCAGGTGAAGGCTGTATAGGCTCCTTCACAGGATTGTACATAATGTGCCACTAACCTTACCTGGTTACCAAAGACTTAAAAAAAAAAATCTTGTTTGGTCATTTGTTCAGGATCTACAAATACCGTGTCTGGAGGTTGCTATTTTGGCAACTGCAAGGCCTGTAGAATTTAGTTTTAAAGTGTTTCAGTTTGTATGAAGTGCACCATCACCAGCCAACAAGTTGCAATGTCAACTGGCCAACCAAATGCAGTGAAGCACCCGGAGTTCCTGAGAATTATTTGAAGGGTAAACACTGGTACTAGTGGGGTGAGGGTAGTGCCCCAAGTACAGGTGAGTAAGAGTAATAAGAGGATTAAAAATGACTGTACTGCAACAGTTTCGTGGGGGGTAGGTACTGTGTGCTTGTTCCGTTGGCCAAGCCTAGTCAAGCACCTTATTTCAGCCAGCATTCATGGGTTACATTGTTACAACAGTTTTATTTATACCCTCATTCCTTTTTGTGTATCACATAATAAGTCTTTTATTTGAATTTTGACTTGTGAGCATATTACTAGTAGAGTGTCATTAACTGAATTTTATTACAAATTATTGCTGCATTGTTGAATTGCATGTGTGGGGTGACATTGTGGGAGGTGGGTGGGTACTGTATCTCAAGGAGCTGCACTGCTCTGTTACCAGGCCCATTAAAACCTAATCTCTGGGAGGAGGCACTGCACTGTTCTAAGTTATCTGGAAATGAGTCCCCAATCAGGAATTTAACAACACAGGCCCTTCAATATTATTAGAGTCCACCAGTCAGGGTAGCAGCTGCAACATTTACGATAGCCCAGTTACATTTGCTGAATCGAGTCTAAAGATTAGGAGCCCCATTTTCAAAAGGTCAGCATGGCACTAACCTGGGACAGTGCCAGTGCTCTGAGCTGAGCCATATTTAGAGGTCACCAAAGCACAGCATAATCCTGCTAAACATATCCTTGAGCTGATTCAAATGAGGGAGTCCCACATGCATAATGGCGCAGCAGTATGTTGAAAAGGTTTTGGTGGTGCTAAACTGCCCACAGCATGGCACTGTTATCTGCCACTGAAAAACATGGCTCAGTGCAGCATAAGGACACACACTGTGCCCCTGAAGGAAGGACACATGTAATGTAGCCTCCTATCACTGTGTCTATTGGACCCTGTCCCTCCAGTTACCTCTTCAATGTTTTAGTACCTTCCTGATAATCTAGTGAACCCCCTCTCCAGTCACACAGTTTGTGTATTTTTCATTCTCCCTGGTGGTCTGGGAGGAAGGGGGGAGGGAACTTGTTTAACCAGGAAAGGTACACTAAGCTGGAGTTTGTTTCCATGTGAAACCTGGGAGCACAAGGACATTAAGTGACTTGTTCAGAGTCCCACAGTATGCAAGTTGGGGCTGACAAGATTCAGACCCAGGTTTACAACTCAGTGCCCTTAACCACTACACTCTACTGCCTCCCATCTCTTTCTGTCTTGTGGACCCCCACCCCTGGGTTCAATGTATAAACTAAGATCTTTGGTGGATTAGTGACCCCCCCACCAAGTGCCATTAACACCGCCATGTGAGTGACACACCCACCCACCCACCAGCTAAGGACCCCCTGCCAGCACATCACTCACCCAAAATTCTGTACCAGATCAATGGCCGGCACTGCCCTCTGTTCATCTTCTCAGCCAGTCACCATCTGACAGTGACAGACGCATCTCTGAGTAAGTACAGTACTTGTGATTGTGCTCACTGACTGTCAGATGGCAGCCGGCCCAGGAGGTGACTGAAAGGCAGTGCTGGCAACCAATCTGATGCAGAGTTTTGGGTGAGTCATGACTGGGATGATGGTGGTGCAGAGCATGGATGCACTGTGACCAGCACAGGAGGTGACTGAAGGGCAGTGCTGGCAACCAATCTGATGCAGAGTTTTGGGTGAGTCATGACTGGGATGAGGGTGGCGCAGAGCATGGATGCACTGTGACCAGCACAGGAGGTGAGTGAAGGGCTGTGCAGGCAACCGATCTGATAGAGTTTTGGGTGAGTGATGACTGGGGTGATGGGGGTGCATGTGAGGGATGCACTGTGGGTGGGGGAGGTGGCACACACATGGGTGGGTCAGAGTCACTTGGTGAGGAAGGAGTGCTATCTCACTAGGGATCTTAGATGTACATGGAACCAGGGGCAATTGTAGACCACCAGGGGGAATGGATATAAGCATAGATGGGGGATGGGATCCACTAGACTGCCATGGAACTTCTGCTGATGCTGCCCTGCATTGGTGTTAGGGGACTGTTGCGCCTAATCAAAAGAAACCATAATGAGCATGCAGATGGTCTCTTAATGCCTTGCATGCCCAATGACCTCGCTTGCATGCCTGGACTGAATTTGGTCCACAGAAGTCCTGCAGTGATCCCATTTTGGATGCACTGTCTCCTGTAGGCCGTTTGTAACCTTGAGCTGTGTTGACACACAATGTATCACTACCCTCCCCATATTCTCCATGCTCAATGGCTTCCCACTTAAGATTGTCCCATCCATCAAGTATGTCCATGTATGGTTAGATAGCAGAGTCAACATCTCGACTCACATCAATGCCATCCATGCCAAGCTCTGCCCCAGACTCTGTGCCCTGCACCACAACAAGGAATGCCTCTCTCCACTGGTCCACCAGGAGTTAGTCATCGGATTGGTTCTCCTGGTCTTTGACTATGTGGATGTGGTCTATGGTACTACCCTGTAAACTTCCCTGACCAGACTGGGCACCCTCTGCAATGCCTTCTGCCACTTTGCTACAAACTCACCTTCTCACACCCACCACTGCTCCCTTTACTTCTCCCTATCCATCCTCCCGCTCCCCACATGTAGCCAGTCCCACCACAACTCCCTTTACTCCTCTCTATCCATCCTCCCTCTCCCTACATGTAGCCAGTCCCACCACTGCTCACTTTACTCCTCCCTATCTATCCTCTCTCCCCACATGTAGCCAGTCCCACCACTGCTCCCTTTACTCCTTCCTATCCATCCTCCCACTCCCCACATGTAGCCATTCCCACCACTGCTTCCTTTACTCCTCCCTATCCATCCTCCCTCTCCCCACATGTAGCCAGTCCCACCACTGCTCCCTTTACTCCTCCCTATCCATACTCCTGCTCCCCTCATGTAGCCAGTCCCACCACTGCTCTCTTTACTCCTTCCTATCCATCCTCCCACTCCCCATATGTAGTCAGTCCCACCTCCACGCATGTAGTCCATCCCACCACTGCCCCTTTACTCCTCCCTATCCATCCTCCCTCTCCCCACATGTAGCCAGTCCCACCACTGCCCCCTTTAATCCTTCCTATCCATCCTTCCACTCCCCACATGTAGCCAGTCCCACCACTGCCCCTTTACTCCTCCCTATCCATCCTCTCTCTCCCCACATGTAGCCAGTCCCACCACTGCCCCTTCAATCCTTCCTAGCCATCCTCCCACTCCCCACATGTAGCCAGTCCCACCACTGCTCCCTTTACTCCTCCCTATCCATTCTCCCTCTCCCCACATGTAGCCAGTATATCACTGCTCCCTTTACTCCTCCCTATCCATCCTCCTGCTCCCCCACATGTAGCCAGGGTCACCACTGCACCCTTTACTCTTCCCTATCCATCCTCCTGCACCCCACATGTAACCAGTCCCACCACTGCTCCCTTTATTCCTCCCATCCATCCTCCTGCTCCCCACATGCAGCCAGTCCTACCACTGCTCCCTTTACTCCTCCCTATCCATCCTCCCACTCCCCATATGTAGTCAGTACCACCACTGCTCCCTTTACTCTTCCCTATCCATACTCCATCTCCCCGAATGTAGTCCATTCCACCACTGCCCCTTTACTCCTCCCTATCCATCCTCCCTCTCCCCACATGTAGCCAGTCCCACCACTGCCCCTTTAATCCTTCCTATCCATCCTCCCACTCCCCACATGTAGCCAGTCCCACCACTGCCCCCTTTAATTCTTCCTTTCCATCCTCCCACTCCCCACTTGTAGCCAGTCCCACCACTGCTCCCTTTTCTCCTTCCTATCCATTCTCCTGCTCCCCACATGTAGCCAGTCCCACTGTGCTTCCCTTATCCCTAAATACTGGTTTGGATCACACCTCTCCTACCTATCCCATCTCCTCTCCTCATCCTCTCCTCCTCAGTCTCCTTGTACTCCAGAGACCAGCGCACTTTTGGTGCTTCAAATTGTTAAATTCTGTGGTCACTCATCCATTGCACCATTTGGTGACATTTGTAACATCACGTGACAAAAGGTATAACATGAGGACAAGAGCATTACATTTGCCCTATCCATGGGTCTATAATGGGTTTGGAGAAGCAGTGCTATAGACTAGCCTGGCAAAGTCTTGGCATGAGGTACCAATGGACTTAAAGGTGAAAAATTCTATAAATGAATTTCAATTTGCACTACGTACATCATAAGAAATTTCTTGTCACTGCTGCACCTGATGTTAGTGTATAATAGTATTTGGTATTTGTGGTTTATACAGTTTATATGTCTTTTTTTTTTACTTGTTTTAAGTAAATGTATAGTGTATCTTGCATATGGCATCTTTTGAAAATGGGGATCTTGTATTCCTAAATAATTGCTCCTGTTTAAAAATAACATGTTATCAAACTGATTATCAAATCACGTTCTTCTTCCTTCAGCCTCTCTCCTCAGCTAGGAAATACTGTATGCTTGCTCATACTGTCTCCCCTCCCTCTGGACTCAGTTTCCCTCCACCATTTGTCTCTCTCCCTCTCTTCCCTCTCTCAGACACCCTCCTTCCCTCGTTTCTGACAACACTCCTCCTGAGCCCTTCCTTACCTCCATCGACCCCACCTCTCAGCACTGGTTTCTGCAGCCCATTATCCTGGTTCCCTGCATTTTTTGATTTCTACCTTATTGGGCACCTTTGCTTTTAGAAACATATAATTTGATGGCAGATAAGGACTGCTTGGCCCACCTAGTCTGCCCATTTCCCAACCTGATAGATAAGCTGCAGATTCTAGTTAACCAACAGCTTACTTCCTCCTACCCCCTACTAGAATTGCTTTATGTCTGTCCCATGCATTCTTGAATTCTCCCACTGTTCTTGACTCCACAACCTCCTCAGGAAGGCTGTTCCATGCATCCACAACCCTCTCCATGAAAAAATACTTTCTAACATTACCTCTGAGGTGCCCTCCCATCTTCAAATTATGCCCCCTTGTTCTTGCACATCTCTTTTTCTGGAAAATGCTACCTTCTTGGACTTTATTAATTCCCTTGAGGTACTTGAAAGTTTCTATCATGCCCCCCACCACCACCATCGAGGGTATACATATTAAGCTGCTTTAGTCTCTCTTCATATGTCTTCTGATGCAGACCCTGCACCATTTTGGTTGCCCTCCTCAGAACAGCCTCCACTCTGTCTGTGTCTTTGCAGAGATGGGATCTCCAGAACTGCATGCAGTACTCCAGATGGGGTCTCACCAACTGTCTGTACAGAGGGATAACAACTTCTTGTTTTCTGCTGTTGATGCCTCTCCCTATGCATCCCAGTATCCCCCCAGCCCTCCTTACTGTCTTCTCACATTGCTTGCCCACCTTAAGGTCATCTGATATAATTACTTCCAGGTCTCTTTCAATTTTTGTTATTAGTATCTCACCCCCGTTGTGTACTCTTCCCCTGGGTTTTTGTTTCCCAGGTGCATTACCTTGCACTTCTTTGCATTGAATATGAGCTGCCATACATTTGACCATTCCTCCAACCTTGCCAAGTCCCTTGTCATCCTTTCCACCCCATCTTGTGTATCAACCCTGTTGTAGATCTTTGTGTCATCTGCAAAAAGACATACTTTTTCTTCCAGGTGCTCTCCAATGTCACTTATAAAGACATTAAAGAGGATCGGTCCCAGTACTGAACTCTGTGATACCCCACTAGTTGCCCTCCTTTCTTTAGTGTGAACTCCGTTTACTATTACTCTTTGCGTCCTGTTGTCCAGCCAATTTTTTATCCAGGTTACTACCTTGGGACCTACTCCCAGGCTGGCTAACTTGTATATTAATCTTTTGTGTGGGCCTGTGTCAAATGCCTTGCTAAAGTCTAGGTAGGCCATATTCATAGCCCCTCCTGGTCTACTACTTTGGTCAGCCAGTCAAAGAACTCTATTAAAGTCATCTGACATGACTTTCCTGCTGTGAATCCATGCTGCCTTGGGTTCTGTGCCCCACTGGCATCTAGGTACTCAACAGTTCTTTCCTTCAGAAGTGATTCCATCATTTTACTTACCACTGAGGTCAAACTAACCAGTTTGTAGTTTCCTGCCTCTGCCTTGTTCCCACTTTTGTGAAGTGGAATCACATCCGCCATCCTCCAGTCCTCAGATACCACCTCATTCTCCCATGATTTGTTAAAGAGAGTAGTCAATGGTGTCACTAGTTCTACCCTTCATTCTTTTAGAATTCTGGGGTGAATCCCATCAGGCCTCATTGCTTTGTCCACCCTCAGTTTCAAGAGTTCTTTCAAAACTCTTTCTTCCGTGAAGGGACTGGTAACCCCCCCATCCAGAGTGTTTATCTTGTTTGGTTTAGGTACCTCCTACCCCATCTCTTCTGTTGTGAATACTGAGCAGAAATATTCATTCAGTATCCCTGCTTTTTCACTATCACCCTCTGTCCACATTCCCTTCCCTTTATTAAGTCTCTGTATCCGTCCCTTGGTCCTTCTTTGTTCCATAATGTACCTTTAAAAGGTTTTATCTCCCTTCATAACAGAATTGGCTGTCTTTTCCTCGGTTTGGGCCATTATTATTCTGACTGCCTTCCCTGCCTCCTTCTGCTTTAACTGATACAGAAGGAGCAGCACAGAGAACTTTGTTTCCTTATATTTCCTGAATGCTATCCTTTTCTCCTTGACCTTCCCTGCCACCTCTTTTGAGAACCATAGTGTTTTTTTTTTTCCTTTGTTTTGTTTTATTGATTCGTTTCACACAAAGGCTTGTTGCCTTTGTGATGGCCAGTTCGATTATTCCCCATTGTTCCTCTACCCCTCCTTCTTGCCTCTTTGCTAGTGCTTTTCTGAGGCACTCTCTCATTTTCCAAAAGTAGCCCTCCTAAAGTTCAGTACTCTTGCTTTTGTATGGCTTGACTCTATTGCTGTGTTTATTGTGAACCACACTGCTTGATGGTCACTTGTTCCCAGATGGCTGCCCAATTCTAAATCCAAGATCCTTTCTCTGTCCCCATTTGAGAGTACCAGGTCTATGATTGCTCCCTCCCTAGTGGGTTCCAACACTAGCTGTCTGAGACATGCCCCTTGTAGGGCATCAAGAATGACACTGCTCCTGGATGTGCCTGCAGCAAAGGTACTCCAGTTAACATCTGGCATATTCAGGTCCCCCCATTAACAATATCTCCCCTTTTTCTGCCATTTTAAGGATGCCTTCTATCATTTCATTGTTGATTGCCTCCCTCTGAGATGGGGGGCTGTACACAACTCCCATGCAGATTGCGGTGTCATTTCCTGTCTCCAGGGTGACCCATAGTGACTCATCTACTTCATATTTACTCTTTAATTCTGTTGCTTTAATCTCTTCCCTTACATGGAGAGCTTCTTCTCCTCTTCTTTTACCCTCCCTGTCCCTCCTGTAGGCTGTGTATCCTGGTATGTTGACATCCCAGTCATGGTTCTCTGTATACCATGTTTCGGTGACTGCCACGATATCCAGGCATCCCTCTTCCATCAAGGCCACTAGTTCAGGGGAGCTTGTTACACAGACTAAGGGAATTTGTACTCATCACCCTCCATTCTTTGGTGGCCTTACCTCTTGTAGCGCCATCCCTGTCCTTACTGCCTTTGCCTTTTTTGCATTTACCCTGTCCTGTTCCCAAATTACTTCTGTACCTTGGTGTTTACCTCGCTAATTACTGTGTTTTGTGGGGGGGAGGCTGGGATTTCCCTGCTGCTTTTCAATGCCTCCCCCCAGGCTAGTTTAAATGCTTGCCAATGAAGCATTTAAACCTATCACCTAGGATCCTGGTTCCCCTCCTGGACAAATGCAGACCATCGTGCCAGTATAGTCCTGCATCCCTCCAGGTAGTTCCCCAGTCCTCAGTGAAGCCAAAACCCTGAGCTCCACACCAGTTTTCCAACCATTCATTGAATCTCATGGTGGGGAGTACTCTAGCATCATCCTTGCCATAGACAGGCAGCACCTTTGAGAAGGTTACCGTATGTGCTACTTGTCTAAGGCCCCTCCCCAACTCTACAAACTCCTCTTGCACTGTTCTGATCCCATTTCCAGCCAGGTCATTTGTTCCTAGGTGGACAATGACATCCAGCCCCCCCATGCAGCTACTCCTGCATTCCTGAGGATTCACTCCCTGTCCCTCCGAGCCATGGCACCAAGCAGGCACCTTACCTCCCTCTCCCCTTCCTCCCCCACTTCTACCCCCCTAATGATTGAGTCCCCACCAGGGTTGTTTCCTTCCCTTGTGGAGTCTTGTGCCACCCTCCAGTGGGTCTCTATTGTGGAGGTTCCCAGCATCCTCCTTGGACTCCACTGCAGGTGCCTTCATAGAGGAACCACTCTTTGCCAGAACAGCATATGAATTGTGAAGAGATATAGCAGAAGGAATGCAACTCTGTTCCACCACCCTCTCCCTCCCTGAGCCTGCCTTAGTCCAACCGCTCCTCTTTCTTGGCAGCCTCTGAGGTAGCAGTGATGGCCCTGGTGGTCCCTGGGTGGGGGAAGAGGTTTCATGAATCCTAGCCAGGTCAGCCTGGAGAAAGGCAACTTCCTATTTTTTATTTTATTTATCAAGTCTAGGATTACAAATACCTTTGAGCCATGGCTCTTTTACAAAGGTTCCACGTCAGAGAAATACAAATTATGGGGAACATTAAGACAGGCATTACAACAATGTGGACATTGCAAACAGAGTACAGATTAATACAGTTCAAGGGTAGCATTGTAACAAGGCAGCCAGCAGCAGCGGCATTTGTCAGAGTACTTCCTCCATTAGACCAGAGAGGTGCCTTCAAATAGTGCAGCATCGCAGCCTCCAGAATGTCTCCCAGAACACTGCTGCCCCACAGCCATTGCACTGCACCACTCCCATCATAACCTATTTTGTGTCCCCTCTCCTGTTGCCTTTTATGTTTACTCTTTCCTCCCTCTGTGTATTTTTCCACCTACTTTCCTACTTCCTATGTACCTTTACAACTCTCGCCCTTCCTGTTCTGGGACAGGAACTTCCTGTGGTCTTTAGTAGTCTTCTTTCTCCTTGGTTGGACTCGGACCTCCAGCAGCTGGGGGGGAGCTATTTTTTTTTCCTTCAAGGTTGATGAAACTAATGTGTCTCAGTGCTCCTTCCCTTCCTACTGCCAAACAGGAAGTTCCTGTTGTCAGTCAAATCCAGTGGCTGTAAAAGTAGAACTGGCTTAGGGTGGGAAGGAGGGCAATTAGTAAGAAAAACTGTAGCTTTTTTAGTAAGCTGCTTGCTCTGAAAGCAAGATTCCCTCTGCCTGAAACTAGCAGCAGGAAGCTGTAATTGGAGACAGCTGCTTTTCTACTGCTCAAGCCACCCCCCCCAATTAGCTTCTCTCCTCTGCTCCTGACTCAGCAGATTAAGTTGATACAGCCCCTTCCCAAACAGAGAAACACACAGATACATAGATACATAGATACATAGACAGTGTCGGCAGATAAGGGCCTATGGCCCACCTAGTCTGCCCATTTGAGCTTGTAAGTTCAGTTTGTTTTCCTAGAAGTCTATTTCCCCTTACCCCTGACCTCTAGAATTCCTTTATGTCTATCCCATGCATTCTTAAATCCCGTGATTGTTTCAGCCCCCACCACTTCCTCTGGCAGGGTGTTCCACTTGTCCACCACCCGTTCTGTGAAGAAATTCTTTCTCATGTTTCCTCTGAATCGTCCTCCCTCCAACTTCATCCCATGCCCTCTAGTCCTGAAACATCTTTTTCACTTAAAAATAGTGTTTTCCTGCACCCTGTTCCTCCTTTCACAGTGATTTTTTTTCCTTTTACTTAAATGAGAGCCCATGCTTCTAATAAATTAGCTGTTTCCTTAATTCCAACAGGCACAGACTCTTGCTGAGGTAGAAGTGTTAAATTAGGAGGAAAAACTGTAGCTTATTTAGTCAGCTATTTGCTCTGAAAGCAAGATTCCCTCTGCCTGAAACTAGCAGCAGCTACTAACTTTTTTATTATTTTTGTCCACTATTTATTTGACACTCAGTTGCCATGAATTACTGTCTGTACTCATCATAAATTATAATGCACTTGATCTTGTAACTTTTTATCAGCTGGGTGTGTATTGCTTTGTAACTGCACTCCCCACTCCCATTTCCCCAGGTCACACCTGAAAATCAACCTTGGCTCAGTGTGCAGTCCCCAGCCAATGTGTTAGTGATTGCTGGGGAGTCAGCTAATGGAGACACCCACATATCTTTAAACAATGAACAAATCTAAGATTAGCAGCTCAACCCAAGCACTTTCACAAACTCCAGATTGCTTGTCTCATTGGGTGCTACCAGGTATGGCATACATAAGTTAAAACAAAAGCCCTAGTGCACACTCCCCCCCCAAAAAAAAAGTTGTTAAGTTGCTACACTGTCTTGGTTTGTGCATGGAGCTGTCATTCTAGAAACTTAGCCTACAGGCCACACAAAAAGCACAAGAACCTGATGCTCCTCCTTTCCTTAAAAGCCTTCCACAGTCCCTTCCCCTGCTAGGTTTCCGAGTGCAAAGACGGGCCCACCTGAGTGGGTTCAATCCAATACTCTGTCAGCTTTTCCTTTAACAGTGTTTCCATTAATTTCACCGCCACTGAGGTGAGGCTCATCAGCCTGTCATTGATAGCTTTTTCCCTGCTGCCACGCTAATGTAGAGGGGTCACATTCACTCTCCTCCAGTCCTTTGGAACCATGCCTGATTCCAGTGATCTGTAGAATAAGGCCATCAGAGGGCAGCCAGCACCTTCCTGAGTTCTTTACATAGAAACATAGAAATTGATGGCAGATAAGAACCTCTAGACCCATCCAGTCTGCCCATATTCCCCACCTATTGCAAAAGTCACAGACCCTACTTGATCTCTGGCTTTACCTTCTCATTCATATCGCTAGGGTTTCCCTATGTCTGTCCCATGTATTTTTGAATTCTCCTACCGTGTTTACCCTCACCATCTCTGCTGGGAGTCTATTCCATGCATCCACCACCCTTTCTGTGAAGAAACATTTCCTCATATTACCCCTTAGTCTGCCCCTTCCAGCCTCTTGTCATGCCTCCTTGTTACTGAACATCTCCTTTTCTAAAGGATGCTACCCTTCAATACCCTTTTTATGCCTTTTAAATATTTCTAGGTTTCTTTCATATTAAGTGCCCTTGGATGTGTCCTGTCTGGTCTCATAGGCTTTTTCTACTTCAGAGCTGCAAGCCACTTTGGGACTCTTTCCTCTGAAAATGGACTTGAAAATGCTTCTTCCCCCTTTCCTGCTGCTCCCTGGTGGTCACACCCAGCATTTATCTAGGAAAAAAGTTTGTGTTAATGGACATCTTGGATGAACAACATGGGGCGCAGGCTACACTGGAGCTCATGCTGTGTATAACGTTGGAGTGGGCTGCCCAGTTGGCCCTGTTGCTCCTGGTGGTGTCAGACAAGCTGTCACTCTTGGTTTGGTACCATGTTCTGGAGCCTAAGGCCATTGACTGGGCATGAGTTAACTTGAACAAGGACTTGTGTATATGTATACGGTAAACAGGCAGCACAGTCATATGCTGGACAGCACAGCTGTGGCATACAAGGGAAGTCTGACAGCATGTCTGATGCCTTACCAGAGGAACAGAGTCCACCTGTCATATATTGGAGGCAACATATTTAATCTCTCAGTATACAACATGCTAGAATCCATTATGGATTGGAAAGTCTACAGCCAGTTTTGAGGTTGACAGGGATATTTCATCAGTGGGACAGATCACAGACAATAGTTTTTTCTGCTTCCCCTGTGGTGGGTAGGCATGCTTCAGGGACATCAGTTAAAATATGTACCTCATCCCTCTGCAGGGTCAAAACTGTGTAGCTGAGGGGGTGGAAAGGAAGGAGGGAAGGGAATGGATTCCCACCTTGTCGAGGTGGGGTGCAGCTGGTGGGGACCATGCATAATCTTTGCAAGTGTTGGAGGTGGGAAGGCCCCTCCAGAGTTGGAGACCTCCTGGTTTATTTATTAGGATTCTTGCTTACCCAGTAGGGTACACTAGGCAAATAAATGCCTATTTACAGGCATGCACTGGGAGAGTACAGCAGGCAAAAACAAGTCAATTCATGAAAGAAATAGGAGTAACAGACAAGCAATGCAACAGATTCATAGAAACGTAGAAATTGTTGGCAGATAAGGACTGTCAGGCCAATCTAGTCTACCCTAACCATTCACTAGTTCATGTCCTTTGACTCTCAGTGGTCAAAGGCTTATCCCCCCCAACTCTAAGGTTCCCCTGTCCCAGGCATGTTTAAAACCCTCTACTGTGCTTGCACCCACAACTTCCTGTGGTAGTCTGTTCCATGGGTTCACCACTCTTTCTGTGAAGAACATCCTTACAGTTCCTCTTAACCTGCCTCCTTCCAGTTTCATGTCATGCCTGCTTGTATGACTACACCTTCTGTAATGGATGTTTTCTCTTGCCTGCACCTTATTTGTACCATTTAGGTACTTGAATGTTTCTATCATGTCCCCCTTCCCGTGACCCTCCCCGTCTCTTCCAGTGAGTACATATTGAGGTCCCCGAGTCTCTCCTCATATGTTTTATGCTGCAATCCTTGCACCATTCTAGCTGCTATCCTCTGGACCACCTCCAGCCTGCCAATGTCCTTATGAAAGTGTGGCCTCCAGAATTACACACTGTACTTCAGGTGAAGCCTCACCAGCATTTTATACAAAGGCATCACTACCTCCCTCTTCCTGCTAGTGATACCTCTGCCTATACACCCCAGCATGCCATTGTCTCTCCCTGTGGTCAGACTAGAATCAGTATTCAGAGCAAAACTATGGAGTTTAAAATAGTTACAGGTAACAAAAGAAGAAAAAGCTCCTAACGGCACACAATAGTATTACATAAATAAGGTTACCATCCCAGGGAGGGGGTAGTTAAACAGACTAAACACTGGTGTTCAAATGTATATGATACAGAATACAGGTGTATTATTTTTTATGTATATGGATTGGCTCAAGGATCCATCTGTCTATGTGTTCCTGTGCCATTGGTTTGGATTTCGAATGAATTATAGTGAAAAAGACCTCTAGGAAAATATTCTGCTGTGTATGTAATTGTGTGGATTGATTTTTGAATAAAATTGTTCTGCAGTCTCTGGAACCCCAAAAGTTGGTGGATGTCTCTCTTCCCACAAAGGGGCAGCCTTGGGTGTGGGGGTGGGGGGGTTACTGGATGCCTCCATGACCAAAAAGACACAACTGTATTTCTCTGAACACTATAGTGTTGTCCTGCCACTATAAGGGATTGCCATGTTTAGGAACCCTTTTCTTGGCCCTTCCCTTGCTGCAGTACACTATGAATATTAATGAGATGGTATGAATGGGAGGGACACATTCCAGAGACGGACAGGAAATGTAGTTTAGTTTCCGAGAGCAGCCAGAGACAGGAGCACAGAGTCTATCACAAAGAGACCTGCAGAGGGAACTTTTTTCTGTGAATAGTAATTATTTTCCAAGTCCGAAGGCTTCCAAACACTGAAGAATTATATCTGCTCAAATTTCTAAACGGAGTGGTTTCACATTGTGAGGAGGTGGTGTTGGAAACTGAAACAGAGAATCATGAAGCTGGAGGTAAGAAGTTACTCCATACGACTGTACTTAAAAATAGCACAAACTGAACACATGGGATTAGTTTAACATTATTTCGTATCAAGCTGAATTAATTGATACAGAGACAGTGGCATTTCAAAGTGTTGGTTCTTTTTCAAATCTTTAACAATGTTTTTATTTCTATGTCCTGACTTGATTGATCTTGTATCTTTTCCTGTCTGTATCTTTTTATGTTTCTAAGTATTCTGTGCATAAACCGTATACAGTGGCAATACAAAAGGATAAATGAACATAATTTTATTATTAAAATTACATTAGGCTTTAAAAGTTAGTCAATAAATACTTGTTCAACAGGTACACTTTGAGATAAAGTTTAACTCCCCCTTGCAAGAAGTTAGAGGCTTATGAATAGACTGGCTTTTCCAAGTTATCTATCCAAGCGCTAAAAAGTTAATGTGCATGACTGTGGTCTAGACCCTTAAAGGACAACTAAACAGGGAATCTGTGGGTCCATTCTTTTACAAACCCTCCCACATACACTACCGGTCAAAAGTTTTAGAACACCCCCATTTTTCCAGTTTTTATTGAAATTTAAGCAATTCAAGTCCAGTGAATAACCTGAAATGGTACAAAGGTAAGCGGTAAACTGCTAGAGGTTAAAAAAAAAGTTTAGGTTAGCAAAAACTGCTGTAGAGAAATTGCAAAGAAAGCCAAGGTGTCAGTGAGTACAGTTCCTACACCATCAAAAGGCACTTGGAAACTGGAGGAAACTCTGACAGGAAGAGGTCTGGCAGACCCAAAGCCACAACAGAATCAGAAGACAAGTTTCTGAGAGTCAACAGCTTATGTGATAGGTGGCTCACAGGGCAACAGCACAGAGTGACTGGCACCCTGAACCAAAAGGGCTACCACAGCATTTTGCAGCGCCATGCAATACCCTCTGGTCTATGCCTAGTTGGTCAGGGGTTCATCCTACAGCAAGATAATGACCCAAACATACCTCCAGGCTATGTCAGAACTACCTCTCGAGGAAAGAACAAGACGTAGGCTTCAAATCATGGAATGGCCAGCACAGTCTCCAGACTTAAACCCCATCGAGCTGGTTTGGGATGAACTGGACAGAAGGGTGAAAGCAAAGCAACCTACGAGTGCAACACATTTGTGGGAACTTCTGCAACAGTGTTGGAAGAACTTCCAACAATATTTGATGTCCATTGTAGGAAGAATGCCATGAGTGTGTTCAAGCGGTTACAGTATATCTGCAAAAGGTGGCTACTTTGATGAGTCAAAATTTAGATTACATTTTGTTAAACAAAATGATTCTATGATTTCCTTTTTATCTCCAATTGTTTATTTGTTCTATGCTTTAATTTCAGAGTACATTGAGACATTAACCTGCGTAAATTTCGATGAAAACTAGAAAAATTGGGGTGTTCTAAAACTTTTGACCGGTAGTGTACATGTAGCATACTGACAGCTGTAATGGATGATTTTAGTAGTTACCTTAACTTTTTGGTTGCTGTGTTAATGCTCCCTTGCAGTCACCATGTCCCCTTCCAATCCATCTTTCCGAGCCTTGTCACCCAATTTCTCATAGGCTTACCAGTGTTCCATCTCTCAAAGCTTGTCCCTGTGACTGGGGTGGCAGAGCTCCTCAACATCAAGTGCAATTTGGGATCCATCTTAGAGGAGAGCCACTTTGCTGGAGTAAGACCTGTGGGTGGCCAGGCTGTCATCCTGCTACTGGTCAGGGTTTTCCACTTTTCTTCATCCCTTTCCCTTGAGATGCAAGAGTGTGTAGCCTGGCTATTGTTTCCCCTCCCCCTAAGCCACAACAGATTCTCTGCCACCTGCGATCACCTGGAGGTGGTAGTATAGCAATGGGGGTAGCTGCCCTGAGACCGTCCTTTGGGATGCTTGATGCTCCTCCCTGATGCCAACCCCTGACTGTCTGGGCACATTCCCTAACCTGGATCTCTGTCATTTGCAAATAAAAGCCCTCCTGCTGCACTGACAGGTCAGCATTTTTACCCTCAGTATGATGTTTAACATTGTTTTGTCCAGTTTTAAACCATTTAAAACTTTGTGAAAACTGTAAATGCACCACTGCCCTGGATGAGGGTGAGCATGGCCCAGGGAACTCCTGTATCTAGGGATATATGCTGGGACTGCTCACTGTGAACCTCTTGCACTCAGCAGTAAGGGTGGAACTGTAACCAACCTGCATCGATGTCCTGGATGGGGGTGGGCATGATCCAGGGAACTCCCGTGTCTAGAGATATATGAGGGGCTGCTCACTGTAAACTTCTTGCACTCAGCAGTAAGGGTGGCACTGTAACCAACCTGCATCACTGCTCTGGATGAGGGTGGGCATGGCCCAGGGAACTCCTGTGTCTGGGGATATATGGTGGGCCTGCATACTGTGAACCTCTTGCACTCAGCAGCAGTATGGGTGGTACTGTAACCAACCTGCATCACTGCCCGAGGGTGGGCATGGGCCAGGGAACTCCCATGTCCAGGGATATATGGTGGGGCTGCTCACTATAAACCTATTGCACTCAGCAGTAAGGGTGGTACTGTAACCAACCTGCATCACTGCCCTGGTTGGGGGTGGGCATGGCCCAGGGAACTCCTGTGTCTAGGGGTATATGGTGGGGCTGCTCACTGTGAACCTCTTGCACTGAGCAGCATGGGTTGCTTGACTGTCTACTGGAGTTAGTGGATGTGGGCACCTTAGATAGTGGGGCAAAATAACACTGGACCCTTGGACTTTTATTTATTGAAATCTTGGAAATACACCTTTGAGCTGGAAGCTCGTTTATGAAGGTTCCATGTCAAATGAGCAAAAGACACATAATATACATTACACGACTGAAACACTGAAAGCAGTAAAAGTGCAGTGTTACAGGGCACCAGTGTCCTAACAGAGAATACAAGGATAACATACAATTAGTTTACAATGTAACAACAAATGAGGTATTTAAGCAGAAATAAATGTTTCTTTGTCAAGCTCAAGAGTTAAGCAGGATAAGTACTTCTTTGCCAGATTCCATGAGAGAGGGATTGGGGGAAGGGGTGGAGGAGGAATAAGTGCAGAGGGCATAATGGGCCGGGGAGTCAAGGATAGGAATCGGGTGGCTAGTAATCGCAAATGCTAAGACAGGTGAGGTGTTGGTGGAGTTGTCTCCTAATTGGGCCAAGCTTGAGTTCATTGATTATATTTGGGGGGAGTTTATTAAACCATAGAGGGGCCTGATAAGTGAAAGATCTTAATGCTTGTGAGGTACAGAAAAACGGGACATGGAGTGTTTGTCTGGCAGTGCTTTTTGTGTGATGGGGGTTGGGGCAGTGGAGAGGAGATTCTGGATGGCAGGCGGAGTTAGGCCAAGGCATTTCTTTTTCCTAGGAGACACGCTTGATACCATATTCTATCTTGTAGAGTAAGCCAACTGATCTGTGCATAAAGGGCACATATGTATGTGTTAGTCTCTTGGAGCTAAGAAGAAGCCTGCAGGATTTTCTAATGACAGTACTAATCTTTTTGAGGGTGGTGTCAGGGGCTCCCCATAGGCTACTAACCCATAGTTGATGATGGAGAGAATAGAGCGTTTTATGGCAAGTGACAATGGTTCTTGGGTCAGACAATGACAGTGCCCATATAGTAGACCAGTTCTAGGATTGACAGCATTAACAATTTGATCTCTGTGCTGAACAAAGGATAGAGTGCTGTCCAGAGTGATACCTAGATATTTGAAGGTTTGTACTTGCTTCATGGGGGTGAATAGGCTATTCAGGATTGTCATTTCAAAGCTCTTATGCTTATTATGAGGGTTTGCAAACAGCATAACTTAAATTTTTTTGTAGTTCATTAGAAGCTTGTATTTACAAAACCAAGCTTCTGCCACAATGAAGTTAGTTTGAAGGTTCGACTGAAGTTGGAGCAGGTCTGGGCTTTTGGAGAAGATAAGTGTCATCTGCGTAAAGAAGAATTTGCTCTTTGCAGACTAGGGGTAGTTTGCTAATAAAAAGGCTAAATAAAAGGGGGCTAAGAATTGACCCTTGAGGGACACCTGAGAGAACTGGATGGCTGTTGGAAATGGGCCATCTATTTTTATACATTGGGACCTATTGTAAAGGTAGCTCTGAAACCATCCACCAACTTGCATGGAGTCTCCGAGGAGTGGAGTTGGAAGAGAAGTGTCTTATGACTGACAGTGTCAAAAGCCTTAGTTAGGTCAATATAAATCACATCAGCTATCTGACTACTGTCAAGGGACTCATACAGGAAACCAGAGAGCTCCAACAGGGCAGTGAAGGTGCTGTGCCTCCTTCGGAACCTGTGCTGTTGTGGGCAATGTATTCCATACTTTTTCAGGTTCTCGACCAGTTGGTCATAAACTATTCTTTCTAATGCCTTGGAGAGGGGAGGCAGTATTGATATTTGGTGGTAGTTCGAGTGAAGTGCTCTGTCCCCACTTTTAAAGACGGGGTGACCATGCAGCTTTCCAAATTGAGGGGAATTGGCCCAGCTGGAGAGATAAGTTCATGAGATGTGTTACTAACAGAAGCATATCATCCAGGATCAGAGCAAGTATCTTAAGGTGCAGCGTGCCGCTGCTATGTTTGGATTTGCCTAGAACCTGCATGAGATATTTTCTGTCTTCAGGGATGGTGATTACTTTAAGGCAGGAGGGTGGAGGGCATGAAGGGGGCTTTTAGGTAGAGTCACTGGTCCATGCGCATTGATATCAGATACATCATGGAGGGCAGGCAGCAGTATGCTGCTGAGGCCAGAGAAAATGTCATTGAAGATGTTTGTGATGGTGCAGGGGTTCTGGGAGATTACCCCATTCATAATTAACATAGAGGGAGATATCTTGTTGTTTTAAGCAAGGTCTTTAAGGTTTTCTCAGAATTTGCTATCATCTACTCAAATTTTCGTCAGTCCTGTAATCGTGTGATTTAGTGAGTCTGATCTCATGGATGCAGGCATTTCTGGTCATTTCATATTTCTGAAGGTCAGCCTGCTGGCTTCTAGCCTTGGCTTTATGCCAAAGATTATTCCTGGTGGCCATGAGATTTAGCAAAGCAGGGTAGATCGAGGAATTGTAGACTTCCTTCACAAGCCATTTTCTAAATGGGGCATAGATGTTGCACGCTTCCTTAAATTTAGTGATGAAATAATCCTGCACCTGATCAACATCTAAGACAGAGTCAAGGAAGAGCCAATCTATATGGCTAAAGAAGGTCTTGAGTGCATTTTGCTGCCCCCGCTTAAGTGTATGACTGGCTATGAATTTGTGGGGGGCTTAGAGGCCTTATTGACCCAGTGGCAAATAATAGGGGAATGATCAATAAGTGAATCAGCTAGGACTATGATGTTGTAGATCCAGCCTGGTTGATGATTTGTGATAATTCAATCAAGCAGGGTACTGGAGCCTAGGTAGGAGTTGATCCTAGTGAGTAAGTCAACTAACTGTGTGAAATTAATGCAAGATAGGGCATCTTTATATTGGGCTGCATCGGGTGCCATCCAGTTGATATTGAAGTCACCTAGGACAACCACATCCCAGCTGTACGTTAAAACCTTGCATAAATTCAGTGATTTTGTGATGTTCGGGAGGGGGGGGTTAGCTGCATTTACATTCTTCACAAAGTTTTAAACTGTTTCAAACAGGACAAAATAATGTTAAACGTCAAGCCTAGTGTAAAAATGCTGACCTGTCAGTGTAGCGGGAAGGCTTCTGATTACAACACCACAGATCTGGGTTAAGAAACATGCCTGGGTAGTCAGGTGCCAGCATCGGGGAAGAGAAGGTTTCAGTGCTGGTGATATAGAAGTCCTCTAGGACAACCACCTCTCAGTTTTGCTTAAGGCCTTGTATAAATTCAGTGCTTTTGTGGAAACCAGTTGCTTGATCACTATGGGGAATATATACAGCGGCAATTGTAAGTGACTTGCTATGTGCACCTAAGAGCAACCTAATAGCTAGGGCTTGTGCAGTATTCCCAGTGACAATCTGAGGGAGGGCAGTTCCTAACATGGACAGCACATCCACCACCTCTTTTACCTAACCTGTGAAGTCTGAAGAGGGTGTACCCATTTAGAGCTACTGATACATCAGGGACCTCGGGTGAGAGCTAGGTTTCCACTAGGGAAAAGACATACGGGTTGTGCTAGCTTACCCAAACTGCAAACTGGTCAAAATTGGCCAATAAGCTATGGATGTCAGTTGACACAATGTTTAGGGCCTGGTGGTTGTTTCCACAACCTTGAGGCAGTTGGGAGGGGGGTCCGGGATTGGGGTGGATATTACCAGAGATCGGTGGAAGCATCATAGCAAGGCGTAGTAGGAAGCTTACTAGGTAAGTCAGATTACCTTTCCGTTTATGATTTTTTTTAGCACCCTTATGTGTTGTACATGGAATGGCAGCTGTGAGAGGTAGAAGGTGTTTGGTCATGAGCCAGCAGTTGGGGGGGCATGTAACCATCTGAACTTAAATTTTCTGGAGGGCTTCAGGCCAAAGTTCATTTGCACAATAAGTAGTAATGGGCCTAAGACCTTTCTCTCCTACACCATTCATTACAGAACTCTGTGTTACTTGGTAGCCATTTTAATTATTGTCTGACTTTGAGGCTTGCTAGTGGCGTAGCAGTCACCTGCTGTGGGGCATTCTTTTTCATTTTATTTTTTTATACTCGAAAGCAAGACGAGCAAATCTGTCCATTTTCACAAGCGACAAGTCTTAATATAAATGCAGTTACATGCAAACAATTAATAACAAACATATTCAAGACAGTACACGTAGTTTATAGAAATGTACCGGTGCGTTCAGCTTTGTCATATAACCACAATTTGAGTTTTGTTTTAAAAAAGCAGACAATGATTTTTGCTGGAATAGAACTAAAAAAGAATGGGGCTCTGTATAAAAAAGGCCTTTGTCCAGATACTTTTTTTAAACAAAGACAGCTTGAACACATCTCATGTCCTTTCAGGCACCGGAAACCTTTGAAGATGTTGCTGTCAATTTTTCAGACGAGGAGTGGAAGATGTTAAGCAAACAAGAGAAGGAGCTTCACAGGGAAGTGATGGTGCAGAATTATGAAACCATGGTTTCAGTTGGTAAGGATAGTCACAGTCTGGGAAGTGGGATCTTTGTTCTGAGTTGGGGGAGGCTTATTTTTAAAGTGCCAAGCCTAGAAAAACAGAAACAGAATTTGTTGGCAGGAAAAGACTGTTGGCCAATGCAGTTTGTCCACATGGCCCCTGCTTAGTTTGTCTCTGCAGACCCTAACTAGTCTAACAACTCTCTGCCCTGAGGGAGGAAGTTGCCCGTCTTCAGGCCACACTGGACAGTAGGACGGGGACCTTCCCCCAGGCCACACTGGACAGTAGGAAGGGAACCTCCCCATCCAGGGAGCACCACAGCCACCACCACTACCTCAGAGATTGCGAAGAAAACACAGCAGTTGGACCACAGTGGGCCCAGGAAGGGTGAGGATGGTGGAACAGAGGCACACCCAGTCAGTTGTTCCACTCCACAATCCACACACCATTCTGGGAGAGCATAGCTCCCCTATGGATGCACCCACAGAGGAGACTAAGGAGGCTGAGGACAGCTGTCACAAGGGAGGCCCACAGGAAGGAGGCAGAGGACACCACAAGGAAAGGAAGCAGCTCCTGGTGGGGGATTCAATTATTAGGGGGATAGAACTGGGAGGAGCTGGGAAAATTGAAGTAAGGTGCCTGCCTGGTGCCATGGCTTGGAGGGACAGGAAGCGCATCCTCAGGATCACGACAACAGCTGCAAGGAATTCTGAGCTGGACATAATTGTCTACCTAGGGAAAAATGACTTGGCTCATCATGAGGTTAGAGCAGTGCAGGAGGACATTGCAGAGTTGGGGAGGGGCCTAAGACAAGTAGCACACACAGTATCCTTCTCAGAGGTGCTGCCTGTCAAAGGCATGGGTGAGGCGGGGTATGGCACCATGCAGTTTAATGAATGGTTGAAAAATGGTACGGAGCACAAGGGTTTAGCTTCATTGGGGACTGGGGTTCCACCTGGAGGGACAACAGCCTATACTGGCAGGATGGTCTGCATCTGTCCAGGAAGGAACAAGTCTTTTGAGCAATCGGTTTAAATGCTTCATTGGCAAGCTTTTAAACTAGTCAAAGGGGAGGCACTGACAAGCAGCAGAAAAATCCCAGCCTCTCCCTACAAAATAGGGTACTAAATGAGAAAAGACCAAGGTAGAGCGGTTAGTGGGGATGCTGCAACAGAAGGTAAGCCATCAAAAAATGGAAACAATGAGTACCAATGCCCGTAGTTTAGGTAACAAGCTTCCTGAATTAGTGGCCTTGATGGAGGAGGAACATCTGGATATCGTGGCAGTCACAGAAACATGGTACACAAAAAACCATGACTGGGACGTAAACATACCAGGATACACTATCTACAGGAGGAACGGGAGGGTAAAAGAGGAGGAGGAGTAGTTCTTTACATAAAGGAAGGAATAAAAGCAACAGAACAAAAGGGTAAACAAGGGAGGAGGAGAAGAAGCACTGTGGGTCAATTTGGAGACAGGCAATGGCACCACAATCCGCACAGGGGTTGTATACAGATCCCCTTCTCAGGGGGAGGAAATGGACAAGGAAATGATAGAAAGTATACTTAGAATGGCAGAAAAAGGGGAGATACTGCTGATGGGTGATCTGAATATGCCAGATGTTAACTGGAGTGCAGTTGCAGCTGCCACTTCGAAGAGTGCAGTTATTCTAGATGCCCTACAGGGGGCATGCCTTAGACAACTAGTACTGGAGCCCACTCGAGAGGAGCAATATTAGACTTGATACTCTCAAATGGAGATGGAGAGAGGATCACAGATGTAAAGTGGGTAGCCATCTGGGAACTAGCGACCATCGAACAGTATAGTTCACAATAAACACAGTAATAGAGTCAAGCCATACAAAGACTAAAGTACTGGACTTTAGGAGGCTGACTTTGCCATAATGGGTGAGTGCCTAAGGAATGCACTAGCAAATGGGCAGGAAGGAGGGTGGAAGAACAATGGGAATAATAAAACTGCCATCACAGAGGTAACAAGCCTTTGTGTGAAGCAAATAAACAAAACAAGATGATGTAAGAAACCACTATGGTTCTCAAAGGAAGTGGCAGTGAAGGTTCAAGAAAAAGAAAGCATTCAGGAAGCACAAGGAATCAGAAGGAGCAGGACAGAGAACTGTATCAGTTAAAGCAAAAGGAGGCTGGGAAGGCAGTCAGAACAGCAAAGGCCCAAACAGAGGAAAAGATAGCCAACTCAGTTAAGAAGGAGATAAAACCTTTTATAGGCACATCAGGAGCGAAGGAAGACCAAGGGAGGGATAGTGAGGCTTAATAAAGGGAGGGAGGTGGGCAGAGAGATTGTGAAAGGCAGAGATACTAAACAAATATTTTTGCTCAGTATTTACGAAGGAAGAGGGAGATACATAAAACAAACAGTAGTAACACTCTGGATACAGAAGTTGATACCGGCCCATTTACAGAAGAAAGGGTTCTGAAAGAACTCTTAAAACTGAAGGTGGACAAAGCAAAGGGCCTGATGGGATTCATCCCAGAATTCTAAAAGAACTAAGGGTAGAACTAGTGACACCACTGACTACCCTTTTAACAAATCATGGGAGGATGGGGTGGTACCCGAGGACTGGAGGAGGGCAGATGTGATTCCTTCACAAAAGTGAGAGCAAGGCAGAAGCAGGAAACTATAGACCTGTTAGTTTAACCTCAGTGATAGGGAAAATGATGGAATCACTTCTAAAGGAAAGAATTGTCAAGTATCTAGAGGCCAGAGGGCACAGGACCCTAGGCAGCATGGATTCACAGTGGGAAGGTCATGCCAGACAGATCTGATAGATTTCTTTGACTGGGTGACCAAAGTAGTAGATCAGGGAGGGCTGTGGACATGGCCTACCTAGACTTTAGTAAGGCATTTGACACAGTCCCACACAAAAGATTAATATACAAGTTAGCCAGCCTGGGAGTGGGTCCCAAGATGACAGCCTGGGTAAAGAATGGCTGGAGAATAGGACACAGAGAGTTATAGTAAATAGAGTCCACTCAGAAGAAATGAGGGTTACTAGTGGGGTACCGCAGAGTTCAGTGTGGGACCGGTCCTCTTCAATGTCTTTATAAGCGACATTGCAGAAGGACTGGAAGGAAAAGTATGTTTCTTTGCAGATGACACTAAGATCTGCAACAGAGTTGATGCACAGGGTGGGGTGGAAAGGATGAGAAGGGACTTGGCAAGGTTAGAGGAATGGTCAAATGTATGGCAGCTTAGATTCAATGCTAAGAAGTGCAAGGTAATGCACCTGGGAAACAAAAACCCAGGGGAAGAGTACACAATGGGGGTTGAGATACTAACAACAACAAGAATGGAAAGGGACCTGGGGGTAGTCATATCTGATGACCTAAAGATGGGAAAGCAATGTGAGAGGGCAGCAAGGAGGGTGAGGGATACTGGGATGCATAGGGAGGCATCACCAGTAGAAAACAGGAAGTTATTATCCTCTGTACAGACAGCTGGTGAGACCCCATCTGAGTACTGTGTGCAGTTCTGAGACCCAATCTCCGCAAAGACATAGACAGGATGGAAGCTGTCCAGAGGAGCAACTAAAATGGTGCAGGGTCTGCACTGGAAGTCGTAGAAGAGAGACTTAAGGAGCTTATTATGTATAGCCTCGAGGAAAGGAGGAGAGGGGACATGATAGAAACTTTCAAGTACCTCAAGGGAATCAAAAAGTCCAAGAGGGTAGCATCTTTCAAAAAGAGGTGTGCAAGAACAAGAGGCACAATTTGAAGATAGAGGGGGCAGCTCAGAGGTAATTTAAAGTATTTCTTCACAGAGAGGGTTGTGGATGCATGGAATGGCCTTCCGGAGAGTCAAAATCAGTGGGGGAATTCAAGCATGCATGGGACAGTCATAAGGCAATTCTGGGGGGTGGGGGTAGGAAGAAGTAGACTGCTGGTTAACTGGGATCTGCAGCTTATCCAGTAGGTAGGGAAATGGGCAGACTGGGTGGGCCAAGCGGTCCTTATCTGCCATAAAATTCTATGTTTCTATGTTTCTATGTTTCTCCAGTAAGTAACCCTCTCATCGCCCTTCCTCTTTGCTAATATTCCCCTGTGTGTATCACAAGCATGCTTCAAGTCACCTGCTGTTTTCACCTGTATCATATCTGCTAGCATCTGTTCCAGGCATCCATCACTGTTTTAGTAAGGTAGTACTTCCTCATGTCCCTCTGAAATTTCTCCCCCTCCAGCTTCATCACATTTCCTCTCATCTTGGTGCTCTCTTTCATGTGAAAGGGACTCCCCTCCTGCACCCTTTTCACTACTCTGAGGTACTTGTAGGTCTCTTTCGTGGACCTCTTGCTCTCCTGTCTTCAACGGTCTACGTGTTGTGATCCCTCAGTCTCATTTCATAGAGCTTATGATGCAATCCTTGTACCATTTTAGTTGCCCTTCTCTAGACTGCCTTCATTCTGTTTATGTTCTTTCTGAGGTTCAGCCTTCAGAACTGCACACAGTACTCCAGGTGGTGTTTCATAAGAGAGCAATACAGAGGCAACACCACCTCCCTCCTTCAGCTGGAGAGACATCTCCCTATGCATCTTAGCATCCCACTGGCCCTACCCACTCATTAGATATGATAACCTTAAGCTACAGAGGGATGGTAAGCAGATCCTGCAGATTGCCAGGACATATAAACATAGAATTTGATGGCAAATAAGGTCAGCAGGACAGGAGGGAGGGTCAGACGTCATTGTCCATCTGGGGACTAATGACCTCACTAGGGACAGGGATGGGATAGTGCAGGGGGAGTTTCAGGAACTGGGGAAGGGACTTTGACTGATTGTTCACTCAGTGGCTTTCACTGAGGTGATGCCTGTCTACAACAGGAGACAAGAGAGGGATCTCTACACCAGGAGCTTCAACTCATGGCTGAAGGAATGATGCAGAGAGGAAGGGTTTGGCTATATTGGGGTCTAGGGACCCACCTGGGAGGATAAGGGCCTGTACGGGGGTGATGGCTTGCATCCACCCTAAAGGGAAATCACAGTCCTCAGTGGATGGTTTAAGAACTTGTTTTAGCATTGTATAGTGCATTGCTGGATGTTCTGTACTTACATTGTCATTTGTTTTCCTCTAACCCTTTGTTCAAGCCCACCCAGGACCACCTTGCAAATGAGTTTTCTCACTGGTGTTTTTCTCAGTAAAATAAAAATAGAAAATTAAAAATTGAAATATTACTTTGATATATATTAATTAAACTAGCGGTGGTGGAAGGAATCAGGGAGTCAGAAACTGCCCCCACAGGCTGAAGTAGACAGTAAGGAGAAGCCAAGGGGAGAGTAATCACCTACAGTGCAAATCAATAAAAGAAACGGGGTGGTAGAGATTAAGGGTGAAAGGAACGGGGACATTAAGAAAATAGGTGGGAAGGAGATAGGGCAAAAAAGGAAAACAAGTGGCAACCAGTAGAGTGGAAGCAAAATCTGGAAGGCCATGTGTGTGAATGCTAGAAGTCTAGGAAATAAGATTCTGGACCTAGAGGCCATCATGGAAGAGGCCAACCTGGATACTGTGGTCATTACAGAGTCACAGTGCACTGAAAACCATGACTGGAACATGGCCATACTGGGCTATACTCTTCAGGAAGGACCAGGTGGGAAGGTAGGGGGTGTGGTGCTTTATGTGAGGGAAAGCATAAAAGCCACAGAGATGCATGGAATATAGGGGGAGGCTGATGAACTGTGAGTCACCCTGGAGTTGGGGAATGGAGCTACTATTTGCACTGGAATGATCTACAGACCAGCAGCACGGAGAAGGGAATTAGATAAGGTACTGGTGTAAGACATTGGCAAGATGACAGAAAAGGGGGAGGTGCTGATGGTGGGGGACTTCAACCTGACAGATGTGGATTGGAGCTTCACAGCAGCAGCTTTAGCTAGAAGTAGGGACATCATGGACTCTCTGCAGGGGGTGTTCCTCAGGCAAATAATCAGTGAACCCACTCGTGATGGTGCAATACTGGACCTGGCACTCCCTAACAGGGACAGTATTGCAGACATCAAGGTGGGAGTCCACTTGTGGACCAGTGATCACTGTACAGTGTGATTCAATATAAGGATTTCTTTGGTCTCAAACCACACAAGGGTGTTCATCCTGGACTTCAGGAGGGCAGATTTTAATAAGGTAGATGAATGACTCAGGGATGACCTGGCACTGGGATGACCTAGGTGAGGTGGTAGGTGAAGATAAAAGGGAGCATAGTAAAGGCAACAAATCCCAGCATCAAGTAAGTGAGCAAAAGCAAGAGGAAAAAGAGACTGCTATGATTCTTGAAAGTGGTGGCCGAAAAGGTAAAAGCTAAAAGGGTAGTATTCTGAAGGTATAAGGAGATGCAGAGGGAGAAAGATAGGGAGGTATATCGGGGAAACAGAGTGATGCAGGGAAAGCAGTAAGGAGCACAAAGGCACAAACTGAAGAGAGGATAGCTCAGAAGGCAACAAAAGGGGACAAGACATTTTTTAAGTATGTGAGGAACAAGAGAAAGGTCACTGGTGGGATCGTAAGGGAAGGGGGAATGTACAGAGGGGGACCAGGAAAAGGCAGACATCCTGAACAAATATTTTTATTCAGTGTTCACAGAGGAAGGAGAAGGGGAGAGGTGGGGCCAAAAAAAAATAACAAAACTTTGAAGGGAGGGAGGTGGACACTAGTCATTTTTTTGAGGCAAGAGTCCTGAGGGGGCTTTCTAACCTGAAGGTGGACAAATCAATGGGGTTAGATGGGGTATATCCAAGAGTATTGAGGGAGCTCAGAGAAATACTGGCTGCACCTCTAATAGTTCTATGTAACAGATCTCTGGAAGCAGGAGTGGTTCCTGAGGATTGGAGGAGGATGGATGTAGTCCCACTACACAAAAGTGGTAGCAGGGAGGAGCCTGGCAGTTACGGGTCAGTCAGCCTGATATCGGTAGTGCGAAAGTTAATGGAATCATTACTGAAGGAAAGGATTGTGGAATATTTTGAATCCAGTTGGTTACAAGACCCTAGGCAGCATAGTTTCACAGGAGGAGGTCTTGTCAAATGAATCTGATAGATTTCTTTGACTGGGTGACCAAGAAACTAGAGCAGGGTGGAGCAGTGGATGTGGCCTACCTAGATCTCAGTAGGACGTTCAGCACTGTTCCACACGGCAGACTATTAAGCAAGCTGGGTAGCTTGAGTGGGCCCAAAGGTGGTAAAGTGGATAAAAAAATTGCTTACGGGATAGGCAACAGAGACTGGTAGTAAATGGAGTTCACTGCAAGGAAGGCAGGGTGAACAGCAGGGTGCCTCAGGGATTAGTGCTAGGACTGGTCCTCTTTAATGTCTTTATGAGTAATATTTCAATGGAGGTAGAAGGGAAGGGAAGGCCTGCCTCTTTGAGGATGACACCAAAAGCTACAATAGGGTGGACACTCTGCTTAGGTGGAAAGAATGAGCAGAGTCCTGAGAAAACTAAAGGAGTGGTTAAGGGTATGACAGCTGGATTTCAATGCAGAAAAGTGTAAAATAATGCACTTAAGGCACAGAAACCCAGGGACAGGGTACAAAATGGGTGAAACATAGAAACATGGCATTTGACAGTAGATAAGGACCATTTAGTTCATCCAGTCTTCAGTCTACCCATTTCTCCCCAACAACACTATTACCACAATTAATGCCCAATTTACAGCTCCTTCTCCCTTCCTCCTTACTTTCCACTGTAATGTCCTTATGCTATCCCATGCATTCTGGAACCTCCCCACCATTTCTGTCCACTGGATGGCTGCTGTTGAGTGGTGGATTCCTGAAGCAGCCTTCCAGCAGAAGTGGCAGAGTAAAAATGGTGGTATAGTTCAAGAATGCATGAGATAAGCACAAGGGAAGCACAGTGTATAGGATGAGGGGAGGGAGAAGGAGATGTAGATTGTGCATGCTCTGTGGTAACAGTGTAGGTAGGGAGAAATGGGCAGACTGGATAGGCCAAGCAGTCTGTGTCTGCTATCAAATTCTATGTTTCTGGTACTGATGACCACCAAGCAGCAAAAAGAGACCTGGGGTAATTATACTGGATGACCTAAAGTTGGCCAGGCAGTAGGGAGAATGAATGGGATAGGGAGGGGTATCACTAACAGAAAGATGGAGGTGGTGTTGCCTCTGTATAGACTGCTGGTAAGACTTCACCTAGAGTATGGTGTCCAGTTCTGGAGACCGCATCTCTGGAAGGACATAGACAAAGTGGAGGTGGTCCAGAGGAGGGCAACAAAAATGGTGTAGGGTCTGCATCAAAAACCCAATGAGGAGATACTAAAGAACCTCAGTATGTACACCTTGGAATGGGGGGGGGGTATGACACAGACCTTTAAATATCTTGTGGGTAAATGAGGTACAAGAAGGGAGTATTTTTCCAAAAAGAATATGCTGAAGAACAAGGGGACATACTGTGAAGCTGGAGTGGGTAAATTCAGGAAAGATGTGAGGAAGTTCTTCACAGAAAGAGTGGTGGATTCCTAGAACAACTGTCCAACAGAGTAGGGGCAAAAACAGTGATGGGGTTAAAGAATGCCTGGGATAAGCACAAGAGAATCTTAGTGGAAAGGAAGGGAGAGGGAGAAAGAGCTGTAGATTAGGCAGAATCTGCAGTAATAGTGTAGGTAGGAAGAAATGTGTAGACTGGATGGGCCAAGCAGTCATTATGTGCCATCAAATTCTATGTTTCTTGTATGATTTTTGTAAACTGCAGCAGTATGTGAAGTCCATTGAGCTTACCCCTCCGCTTCCATCTTATGACACTGTGTTGTTGAAGAGCAGTAAGGCTTGACAGGAGATGGGAGATGTTAAAGCACATTTATGCTTGTAAAACTGTACAAATATAGTGGTTAATGTAATTGAAAGAGAAGGTAAATGTGCTGGGTCCTTTGCATTCAGAAGTCAATGAAGAGTTCTTTCATAAGAGGTAATCAGCTTACCTTTTGGTGTTAGAAGTCCAAAGATATCAGTATGTGAACTATCCATAAATTAAATCAAGGCTGCAGCCATTTCGTGGCATCTTCAGATAGAAATGGGTGTCATGGAGGGTCAAGCTTGCATAACATACAGCTTGCCCATCCTGTCCATGACATCAGTTTCTAACTAAGGAGTCCATGAAATGGCTATGGTATTAAAATATCTACACTACCTTATTGGGTCATATCATGTGACCCTGGTGTTGTGTTACCTGCACTGGCTGCCAGTGAAGTAGAGAATCTTCTTCAAGGTTGGTCTTCTCGAGGCCAGCCCGGTGGCGCTGAGAACTGAGGTGCTGGACACCACACCTCACGCTACGCTGGCGACCCGGGTTCGGAAGCGAGCCTGGGTGCTAGTGAGTCAGCAGGGGCAGGTTGAGGAAGAAGTACCCTTGTGGTGCTTTCCTCCCAGAGGAGCAGGGGATGGGTCATCGCGGCATGCCAGCAACCCCCAGTGGAGACCAGGGATGTTGCAGCAAGCTGAGCAGCACAAGAACAGATTGGCCAAAGCAGGCAGCGTTGCCGTGCACCAGAGAGTCAGGGTGTACCCACATGGGGGTGTCCTATGAGCGCAGAACAGGGAAAACACCGGCTAGGTGAGATAGGCAATGGCACCTATCCCCCATGCCCTCCGCCGGGTTCTCCTCAACTGGCCTTCCAGTTCCTCCACCCAGGCCCCACCTGCAACCGGAGTCTGACTTACAAGTGAGCCCAAGAGAGGCAATGGTCTACCCTCCCCAGGCAGGTCAAACCGGGGGTGCTGGCTGTTGGGGGGGAGAGGAGGCACAGACTGAGAGATCCACACGCAGGCAGGAATAAGGATAGGATGCCTGAGAGAGTTCTCACGAGCCACGATCGGAGGGAAAATACAGTTTAAAAAAAAAATTAAAAACTTGGTCTTCTCACCTATAAAGCCGTAGACAGTCTGGGTCCTATCTATCTGAGCAATCTCCTGACTCCTTACTACTCTCATCACCCTCTCCTGTCCTTGGAGAAAAGTCACCTAGCAATTCCCAGGGCATGGCATCTGGGGCCAGCTTCATAAAAAATCGCAAAGCACAGCGCAGACATTTGTGCTGGATTTTGCTTTGCGCTGGTGTGAAATTTCGCTATGCACAGTCAGATAGCACAGTGCGCTATCAGACTTTGAACAGGGCCAAGGTGGGGCAACACTAACCCTGAAAATACACTGCTAACCCCACTAGCACAGGGTTGTGGGGGGCAGCACCCCCTACCATAATAATGTATATGTCAAATTTGAAAACATTACCATCCACGGAAACATTTCTTGGATTGTTTTAGTTAGGGGGCTGCACCCCTCCACCCCCTCCATTTAAAAAACAAAACAGGGTTGTGGTGGGCACAGACCCCCATTTCAAATATCTCTGCCTGTTATTTTGACAGGTGTTCATTTCTGTAAGTGGTATGGCGAGTGTCACGTAACAATTTACGTAAAAATGCTATTCATGTACCAATTATGAATTTGGTCTGGTGTTCTCCACCAATGACGTAAAATCTTGCTGTTCACAGTCAGATAGCATACTGAACTATTCAACTTTGAATAGGACCAGGGTGGGGCAGCACTAACGCTGAAAATCCACTGCCAACCTCACTAGCACGGCCCCGATATCCAGCCAGTGGAATTGCCCCCGCAATGAATGGCACAAGTGTGCTATTTCCTATTCACTAAAGCAGCCATGTAAATTAGTCCAGTGGGCCTGCAAGGTGCTATGTGGCCATTTACAGGCACATTATGGGCCTCTTTACATAGGATGCAGCAGAACATTAGCACGCCCCCCATCACCGTCTTAAGAAATAAATAAGTGCATAGGTCATGGTGGCTAGTGGCCCCTTGTCTCTGCTTGCCAATTGCTGTCCCTTTCATAATAAAAAAAATCTCCCTGGTGGTCTAGTGGTCCCTTTCATAATAAAACAAATGTCCCTTGTGATCTAGTGGTTCCTCCCTGTCCCCACTCACTGATCGACATCCCTTTCATAATAACCAAAAATGCCCCTGGTGGTCTCATGGTCTCTCCTTTTCCCTGATCACCAGCCCAGGAAATACAAGTGAAGGTTGCCTGCTGGTAGTGGTTCCTCCCTGATTGCCGATGGTCGATCGCTGGATGGAGTCAAGTGAAAGCAGTCACTCTGGTGGCCAGTGGTCTCTCCCCCTGCTGATTGCCATCCTCAACACAGAAATAAAGTGAAGCAGTTCCCCCTGGTGGTTAGTGTTCCATCCCTCCCCCAACCTGCTCACCCATGCAAGATATAAAAAAATTATTTCTGTTGTAGCTAGCCATTCCCCCCTCACCTGATCACCCACCCCGTATAGACAAATATATCCCTGGTGCCCAGTGTAACCCTCCTGTCCTGATCCCCTGCATGGGAAAGTGACCATTTCCCTGGTGGACCAGTGGACCCCTCTCTATCCCCAATCCCCAGTGAAGAGCCTATCAATCCATCACTGGTGGCCTTGTGGATCTCCCATCCTGGCAGGTAGTGTCCCACCACCCAACCCCCCCATCCAACACCTGAGTCAATTACCAGCACAACCCTCTTCTCTCCACTACAGCTGGCCACCAGCTCAGGTACAGGATGTGGGGGATCAGGTTCTCAAAAGGCTGAGAAGTTTGACAGCAAACAAGGCACCAGAGCTAGATGGGCTTCACCCCTATGTCACTGAGAGAAAAGGGCTGGGGCACTACCAGGGGTATCAGCAGATCTTTTTAACTGGTCTTTGGTTATAAGTGTTCCTGGAATACAGGAGAGTACAGCAGAAGCCACAGACATTGCCAGCTATTTCCCAAAATTCCTGTGATATTTCTAGAGAAATCTCCTGCTTTTTGCATTTCCACAGTAGGATCAGCAGAGAAACTCTCTAGAAATTTTGTGAAATATCTGGAAATAGTTGGCAATGTCTGTGGCTACTACTGGAGCAGATGTAGTCACTCTTTACAGGGGAAGGAACAAGAGGGAACCATAGAATTACAGGCCAGTTAGTCTGACCTCTATCATGGTGAAGTTGCTTGTGCCTCACATCAAGGAACAGAGACTGGTATTTCTTGAAGCTAATGTCCTACATAATGAAGGCAGCATGGCCTTGTAAAGGGGAGATTGTGCCATACAAATGCCATTGACTATGTTAAGTCAGTGTTGCAGGCAGTGGACAAGGGACAGGATGTGGATGTTATCTACTTGGACATCAGCAGTGTCTTTGACTTGGTGCTGCACAGGGGATTGGTAAAGAAGCTGAGGGACCTGGGATTGAGGAAAGAGCCTTAATGATTGAATACTAAGTGGGATGAGGGGTAGAACACAGAGGGTAGTGGTAAAAGGAACTCATTCAGGGCTTAAGAAGGAGACCAGTGGGGTGTGACAAGGTTCAGTACTTTGATCAGTACTTTCAGTATGTTCACCTGTCACACTGTGAGGGGCATACACATAAATAGCAGCATATTCATAAATTAAATCAAATTATGTAGCAGGGTGGACTTGGAGGAGGGGGTTAGTGCAGTGAGAAGGACCTGCAAAGGCTAGAAAATGTGCCCACATTCAGCGCAAAAAATATAGGATTATTCATATTGGCAAAAAGACCCCAAAACAGAGAACTGCACAGGAGGTGTCAGTATGCCAGACAAGGGAGGAAATGAAACTATTGGTAATTATTAGCAAATATCCTCAAGACATCAACCAGTTGCAACAAGAGATATGCTAGGGGCAGCAGAAGGCACTGTCAGGGGATTTACCAGTAAGAGGGTGGAGCATGATCATGCCTCTCTACAAATCCCTGGCAAGGCCACACCTACCATACTTTGTTTAGGTTTCAGAACCTCATCTTTAGAAATACATACATCATTTGGAAACCATGCGTAGGATAACCATTAAACTGATACATGGTATGCAGGGCAGAACTCATGAGGAAAGGCTGAGGCACCCAAAAGATGTAGGTGGTATTAAACGCCCTCATTTTCTGTTTTATTATTTTTCCAGCCACTCCAGGAAAATGCTCCAGTGGTTTCTTCCCACTTCCCTGGATCCTTCGACTGACTACAGGCCTCCTTGGTTGGATTTAGAGCTCCACCTCCTGCAGCAAAATGACCTTGCATTATCGTCTTTGCCCCCTGGGCTAGTCTCCCATCTAAGATCAAATATTCAATTATGGGAATCTCTCTGAAAGTATATTCACAATTCTGGGCCCTGTTAAAATTCCCGATATCTAAAGATATTTCACAACCTATTCTCTACAATCTAAACCTTAAAATTGGGGTACAGAAAATTCAGGAGGATTGGTTACCTCAATTGAGGTCACTGGTGGTCCAGGACCTGTTGGAAGTGGGAGTGTTAACATCGTCTCTTGCATTAATGAGGCAGTTTGGCTTGGGGAACAAGTCTATTTTTAAGGTCTTTCAATTGAGGCATGCTTTGCTACCATGGTTTGGTCAGGGCTTGTGGACCACAGATTTTTCTAGTTTTCTTTCCTCCCTTTTCCCACTATTCTCCCAGAAACATGCAGTATCCTCTCTTTATGGTGTACTGTTTGCTCAGTATGCCCTGGAACTTAATGGATCCTCACCCTACTGGGATCAAGAATTTCTTATCCCCCCCCCCCCAACAGTGGCTTGGTATCTGGAAAGCTACCTACCGCTATATTAGACAGATAGGCTGTGACTCATGCAGTTTAATATACTGAATAATATATATTATACCCCTCGGAAATTGGCATGGATGGGGAGGTTGCCAACATCAAGTTGCACCAGATGTGGAAGTGATGAGGGGTCCCTCTTACATATTTTTTGGACCTGCCCCAAAGTTGCCCCACTCTTGAAATCAATTGAAGAGAGAGCTGACCCCCTCTTAGGTTTGCAAAGGCTCTTCAAACCAGAAATATGTATCTTGGGTAACATGACTACAGTTCCGGTTTCAGAGTGGAGATACTTTATGTCATTAATCTCCCTATCCTTGAAAAAGGTTGTCCTTAGGCACTGGCTAGATCAAGATCTGATTTTGTACAATGAATGGCTGTAGGAATTGCTATCTAAGCTACACATAGAGTGTATGATTGCTCATTTGCGTCATAATCACCTAAGTTTTGATACAAAGTGGCAGAAACTAGAGACACTGTATATGGTCACTAATAGTTAAATTTAACTTTGCATAGCAGATAGAATGGCCATATTAGGACATGCTATTTGTGCTCATTACTCTTCTCTGGGAGATGATTGTCAACCTTGCACTCTCATATATTCTTACTGGGTTTGCTCCACCTGGGGGGGCGGAGGGAGGAGTGGGGGAAGAGGGGGGTCGATGGATTGGAGGGGGAGGCCTGCATGCCTCAAGGGGAAAGGGATTTACTGACACTTGATGTGATTTATTTTCTGGCATACTGATTGTGTGTATTTTATAGCCAATAAAGTATATTACATGAAAAAAAAGGAAAAGGAAAGTCTGATGTGGCTGAAGTGCTCACTTGAGGCCAAATGAGAATGGGCTGAAATGATATAAAGATTGCCTGGAAACAGTGCAGAGGAAGGGGACCAAAATGTCACATGTATGCAGAGAAGCTAGTTATGAGGAAAGGCTGATGTTCTCAGGGGATTTAGCAGTAGGAGTGTGAAGCATGATCATGCCTATATACAGATCCCTGGTAAGGCCACACCTAGAGTACTTTGTATAGGTTTGGAGACCTCATCTTTAGATATACACACATCATCTGGAAACTGTGAATAGGATGATCACTAAACTGATACGTGGTATACAGGGCAGAGCTCAAGAGGAAAGACTGGGTGCTCACTTGAGGCCAAAGGGGAATGGGCTGAAATGATACAGAGATTGCCTGGAAACAGTGCAGAGGAAGGCTACCAAAATGTCACATGTATGCAGAGAAGGCCTTATGAGGAAAGGCTGATGTGTCTGAAGTACTCATTTGAGGCTAGAAAGAAAAGGGTTGAAATAAGACAGAGACTGCCTAGAAACAGTGCATAGGAAGGCTGCCAAAATGATACATGTATGCAGAGAAGGCCTCATGAGAAAGGCTGAGGTGGCTAAAGTACTCGCTTGAGGCTAAAAGGGAATGACTTGAAATGATACAGAGTCTACCTGGAAACAGCACAAAAGAAGGCCACCAAAATGATACATGGTATGCAGGAAAGTCCTTATGAGGAAAGACTGAAGAGGCTGAAGTACTCACTTGAGGCTAGAAGGGAAAATGGAGAAATGATAGAAAAATGTAACTACTTTAAAGGCATCACTATGATGGCTTGTCAACAATTGATCAAACTCAGTGAAGGGGCATATGTAAGGGGGCATAGATACAAATTGTCTGCGATTAAGCTCAGCAGAGATGTGAGGATATAGTTCTTCATGGAGAGCATGATCGACAGCTGGAATAGCTTGTGAATGGAAGTGGCTGAGGCAGAGACTGTGAATGGATGGGTATAAGGAGCTGTGAGAGTGGGTAAAGCTACAAAATAGTCTGATCTGTCAATAGAGGACTTGGATTAAGCCACCCAGTGATAGGCTAGAGTGAAAGTAGGTTGTACCAGGTCAGAGCAGATATACCTTTAATCTTTTTCTGCCTGTAATTATTTCTATGTTTCTCATTCTGTAATGAACAGGAGGTGCAAGAATATGAAAGTATAGAGGGAACACATTCCAAAAATGTGGAAAGAACACTATGTGGAGGAATAAGTAAGCTTGTACAGAAAAGGATTGGTAAGAATATGAAAGCCTGGAGAGAACAGGGTGTGCATATGGAAAGAACACAGGGTGTAGGAATATGCAAGTATGGAAAATAGTAATTTGACTACAGTGGTGTCCAGTCTTTACCCCTAATTTGTGATGGAATAGCCAGTCCGTTGGTGCAAGCTGTAGCTCTGTCACTTGCAGCGCTGAAGACCTGGGTTGAGGAATGAGCCCGGAGCCTTGGAGGGTTGCCCATAGTGGGGAGGAGGATGAGAGTCCAGAGCACATGTGGGCTTGTAGCCATTAGTATATACACACACACACACACACACACACACACAAGAGACTGCTTGGTATGCCTCTGATGCCATTGCATGATCAAGTTTCAGGGGGAAACTTCAAAGGAAAACCCTTCTCACTGGGCTGCAGCTTGACTCTGGGATCCTGGACCTCCTGCATAGTGGAATGACCTGAAGGCATAAGTCCTAGCTGAGGCTCATAGGGTGATATGGTCTCTTCCTACAGGGAGTATCCGTGAGGAGCAAGTTATGGTCCTCTTGGACCTGGAAGCTGGGAGAGAAGTACCAGGGTAAAGAGTAGTTCCAGAGATCCAGGTTTGAAATTTATTTATTTATTTAATAACCGGATAGATGCACTGTTCCAGGGGACCGTTTTCAGGCATGTCCCGGGCTGCAACATGTGGCACAAAGTAAAATGTACCAAGGAAATAATAGTTTAAAATACATTCGGCATCTTACAACCATTAACAAAATGGACAAAGGTACAGTTCAATTTACATCAGAAATCACATAATAGACAGTAGCAGCCTATTAAATAATTACCCATTGTCAATTCAAAACAGAATAAGTAATGAATTTACAGAATATACAGGAACCATAGAACAAACTAGACTGGAGCATACAGGGTATCTGGGTAGCGAGAGACCGGGTATTGTAAAAGGGGTGATACAATGAGGAAGACAAGTGCTAGTGGACAGGGCAGCCCAGAGGGGCATAAGTTGTCCCCTGTAGGAGAGGTAGGAGGACAGGCGAAGAAGAGATTATCCTGGGGAGCAGAGGCACTTGGCTTCATTTTGTAGCCAGGATTTGAATTGTTGCTTGAAGATACTATGGATGTTAAGGCAGTAGAGGGACACTGGGAGACTGTTCCACAAGGATATGGGGTACATCCCTGCCCTGAAACAGAAAAAAATGAAAAGAAAAAAATGTGTGATGGTATACTGGTGTAGTTATGAATCGTCACCTGTCAGTTTTTCTTTCATCTTCATCTAGCTCTAACTATAAATAATATCTGTATGATTAGGTTTCTTCTCTTTTTTATGTTCAGGATACAAAATCTCAAAGAAGGAACTGTTATTGCTATTTAAGGGGGATAAGGAATTCCCACAAGGTGATGTGGACAGGAAAACGACTGCAGAGCAGAAGGATCATCTTGAAGACACTCCCAGCAGTAAGTGGATGGCTAGTTGAGTTTATATGGAATGTTTCCAATTGTTGTTGAGAGGGAGTAGGAGGAATAGGGAAAAGTGTAGAGCTGGAGGATCAGGGAATATGGAATTATGAAGAGGTAGTGATTGTGATGCTTGGCCAGCTGGTTATGATTGTTCTATGCTTTTGTAATATAAAAATGTAGTGTGTGATTGTCTCCATAAGACAGCTGGGCTAAGGGTGCTTCCCCCCACCCCAGGTTTCAGTTAAAATGACAGGATATATATATTAAACAGCAGATCTCTGTAATGTGATTAACTTCCAAGACATTGCATTTTATGGCCTGTTGCTGTTTTGAAGTGGAAATGAAATGGGACTTTATGAATCTTCCAGAGGATGGAGATCATAAACATTTTATGACATCTTAGTGGAAAAAAATGTTATCCCGCTATGGTGTTAAAAAGCTGTAAAACTCCTTTGATGTCCTTGGAAACAGGAAACCACACAAGATTAAAGACAGTCATAATTTGGGAAATTAGTTTTTGCCGATGTCACTTTATTGAATATACCTCCTGATGGGACATCCTGTTTGTATATTTTTTATATTCTAAAAGGAGGAGGAGCTAGATGACACAAAAGAGGGGTTGAGACACAGAGTTAAACTGTATTCTGTGTTTCAACTTAGACACATTAACTTTTTGGACTCTTAAGAAACAACATCTAACTCTAAGCACTAACTTGGCAGGCAATGGCACCACAATCCATACAGGAGTTGTATACAGACCTCCCTCACAGGGGGAGGAAATGGACAAGGAAATGCTAGAAAGTATACTTAGAATGGCAGATAAAGGAGAGATATTGCTGATGGGTGATCTGAATATGCCAGATGTTAACTGGAGTGCACTTGCAGCAGCCACTTCGAAGACTGGGGTTATTCTAGATGCCCTACAGGGGGCATGCCTTAGACAACTAGTATTGGAACCCACTCGAGAAGGAGCAATCTTAGACCTGGTCCTCTCAAATGGAGATGGAGAGGCTCACAGATGTAGAAGTGGGTAGCCATCTGGGAACTAGCGACCTTCCGAACAGTATGGTTCCAATAAACACAGCAATAGAGTCAAGCCAACAAAGGCAAAAGTATTGGACTTCAGGAGGCTGACTTTGCCAAAATGGGTGAGTGCCTAAGGAATGCACTAGCAAATGGGCAGGAAGGAGGGGTGGAAGAACAATGGGGAATAATAAAAACTGCCATCGCAGAGGTAACAAGCCTTTGTGTGATGCAAATAAACCAAACAAAACGATGTAAGAAACCACTATGGTTCTCAAAGAAGGTGGCAGTGAAGGTTCAAGAGAAAAAGAAAGCATTCAGAAAGTACAAGGAATCACAGAAGGAGCAGGACAGAGAATTGTATCAGTTAAAGCAAAAGGAAGCTGGGAAGGCAGTCAGAACAGCAAAGGCCCGAACTAAGGAAAAGATAGCCAACTCAGTTAAGAAGGGGGATAAAACCTTTTTTAGGTACATCAGGGAGCGAAGGAAGACCAAGGGAGGGATAGTGAGGCTTAAAAAAGGGGAGGGGTGGGCAGAGGGTGACTGTGAAAAGGCAGAGATACTAAACAAATATTTTTGCTCAGTATTTACAAGCGAAGAGGGGGAGGTACCTAAAACAAACAATTGAAACACTCTGGATACAGAAGTTGAAACCAGCCCATTTACAGAAGAAAGGGTTCTGAAAGAACTCTTAAAACTGAAGGTTAACAAAACAGTGGGGCCTGATGGGATTCATCCCAGAATTCTAAAAGAACTAAGGGTAGAACTAGTGACACCACTGACTACCCTCTTTAACAAATCATGGGAGGATGGGGTGGTACCTGAGGACTGGAGGGCAGATGTGATTCCCCTTCACAAAAGTGGGAGCAAGGCAGAAGCATGAAACTACAGACCTGTTAATTTAACCTCAGTGATGGGGAAAATGATGGAATCTCTTCTGAAGGAAAGAATTGTCGAGTACCTAGAGGCCAGAGGGGCACAGGACCCAAGGGAGCATGGATTCACAGTGGGAAGGTCATGCCAGATGAATCTAATAGATTTCTTTGACTGGGTGACCAAAGTAGCAGATCAGGGAGGGACTGTGGACATGGTCTACCTAGACTTTAGCAAGGCATTTGACTCAGTCCCACACAAAAGATTAATATACAAGTTAGCCAGCCTTGGAGTGGGTCCCAAGATGACAGCCTGGGTAAAGAATTGGCTGGAGAATAGGACACAGAGGTAGTAGTAAATGGAGTCCACTCTGAAGAAGGGGTTACTAGTGGAGTGCATCGGGTTCAGTATTAGGACCGGCCTCTTCAGTGTCTTTGTGCGACATTGCAGAGGGACTGGAAGGAAAGTATGTCTCTTGCAGATGACACAAAGATCTGCAACAGAGTTGATGCACAAGGTGAGGTGGAAAGGATGAGAAGGGACTTAAGGTTAGAGGAATGGTCAAATGTATGGCAGCTTAGATTTAATGCTAAGAAGTGCAAGGTAATGCACCTGGGAAACAAAAACCCAGGAGAAGAGTACACAATGGGGGGTGAGATACTAACAACAACAAAAATGGAGAGGGACGTGGGGGTAGTCATATCAGATGACTTAAAGGTGGGCAAGCAATGTGAGAGGGCATTAAGGAGGGCTGGGGGGATACTGGGATGCATAGGAAGAGGCATCACCAGTAGAAAACAGGATGTTGTTATCCCTCTGTACAAACAGCTGGTGAGACCCCATCTGGAGTACTGTGTGCAGTTATGGATCAGGGCAGGAGGCATTAGGACCTCGAGGGAGCAAATCTTTAGACAGGCAGCCAGCAACAGCTACTGGGCACAGTGAATACTCACCCCCATGTGGTGCCACACATTAACCAATAGCCGTTGCCAGCTTTCTCACCAATCCTCAGTTCTGTTCTTTATGCCGTCAAGTGCACAGCATGGGAGCATCACCTCAGTTTGCCTCATTGCAGCTGGAATATCTTGCATCACAATCTCCTTTTCTTATATGGTGTCATCCTCATTCTAATTCCTTTCTGTTCACAATGCCAAAGTGAAGTTGGAAGAGGCCATGACCTTAAAGAAGGAAGGAATGCCATCCATTATGCATCAGTGCCCTGTGGGAACAAGATTGCTTCAACCCTGCATGGCCTGCCATGGACTGCAGCACAACACAGACTCTTGCGATAACTGCTGCTCTGTGGACTGCCATACCCTTGAAGACCACATGTTGAAGTGAGGTCACCCAGTTCTCACCTTTGGTGGCAGGCAATGAATACAAGCTTCAAAAGTAATGTCATTAGGACCTCCTCCTGGGCCTCTTCCTGGAACGTCTGATTACAAGGAAGTACAGGGGTCTCCTTGATCTCACCACACTGAGGTGTTGTAGACCCTGCTAGTTGGATCTTGTGGATGTCCAGCTCCTTCTGGGTGGCTGGCTGAGAACACTCCACAGTCTGATTGCCTTGAGCAGCAGATGTTCCCAGTGGTGGGGCCACAGCTATACACACCGGTGGGCAAGTCAATGCAGTCCCCTAATGATACCCACTGTGTTGTCATGGTTCAGAGTGACGACATGATGGATGATACTGATGATGGTGCCAGGCCCCTTGGCACTGTTCCTGGAGCTAGGAGAGGGCCTGGCAGTGAGGTTGATGCTGGTGTTGGAGGCAGCTTGGAGTCTGTTCCTGATGTGGTGTCACTAGCAACACTAAGGGAGGAGATGATTCCAAGCCTGGAGACCGCATCAGCAGCAGCAGCCAAGGTGTTAGACCTAGGTATAGTTCTGAGCATGGTGCTTGCAGTGATGTTGGCTTGGTGTTTGTCCCCAAACTCAGTGTGGAGGGTGACAGCAGTGGGCCACATGTCAATGCTGACATAGAGAGCAATGTCAAAGACGATGCTGACCACAGTGACAGGGAGGTTCCTGTCTCTGAGTACATCGTCTGACACATGTTCAGTGCTAGTGGTAGTGCCAGTTTGGAGTTGGGTGATGAAAAAGGGCCTGGTTTCTCCCCCAAGCTGCTTGTTGACATCATTACCAGTGAGGACTAGGGTCACTTAGTGGCACCCATGTGGCTCTAGTTTCCTGTTTTGGCACTTTTTCCCAAAGACACTAATCAGGTCACTTTTTTGATATATAAGGACACCCTCAGGGTGGCTCTGGTAGACCTTCTCCTAAGGCAAAGCCCCCTCTGGAATTCCACAGTCTGGTCCAAGGCCCTTGAGAACAGGAGTCTTTTATGTCCTTCTTGAAGAACCTCAATGTTTCTCCAAGACAATTCATTATTAGGTCACTGTGGGGGATGTCAGCAGCATGGCCAACAATGTAACTTGGTGGAACCATCCACCACTCCCCTCTGATAACACTTGCCTGGTCACCCAGTCAATGAAATCTGTCAGATTTGCTTGACATTACTTTCCTGTCATGAACATGTGCTACCTCTGATCTTGTGTTCCATTGGATTCAAGGTGCTCCACTATCCTTTCTTTTAGCAGTGATTCCATACTTTTCCCCACTACCGAGGTCAGGCTGACAGGTGTGTAGTTACCAGCCTCTTCCCTGCACCCACTTTTGTGGAGAGGGACTATACGTGTCCTTCTCCAGTCCTTTGTAACCACTCCCATATCCAATGACTTGTTGAAGAGGGCTGCCAGTGGTGCTGCCAGCACCTCCATTAACTCATACTAACATACTATTTGCCAGCAGATTAGGCCTTATGGTCTATTGAGTCTGCTCAAACCTTAGTTCCTTAGTTGGGTGCCGAGGCCCTCCCATCCCTTGTGCTCCAGAAACCCCTATCATCCATCCCCAACCCCCTGGGACAGGCCATCATCTGATACATCCGCTCTGTGTCTGTCCCACCCTCTCTTGAAGCCTCCACTGTGGATCTCTGAACCAGCTCGCCAGGCAGTGCATTCCAAGGGTCCACCACCCTCTCAGTGAAAACCTCCTTCTTTTCCCCTCACCCTTCCACCTTCCAACTTCAAACCATGCCCTCTGGTGATACCTCCCTGCTTTAGTCTAAAGATCCCTCCATGTTTACCCTATTTATTCCTTGAGGTACTCAGGGACCTCAATCATGTCCCCCGTCTCTCCTCTCCTCCAATGAAAACAGGCAGAGCTCCTCAAGTCTGTCCTCATCGTCAAATCCCTAGCCTTATCATCTTAGTTGCCCTCCTCTGTACCCTCTCCAGGAGCTGTATGTCCCTCTTCAGTGTGGTCTCCAGTACTGTACACAGTACTCAAGGTGTGGTCTAACCAGTCCATTGTACAGAGGCAGAATCACTTCCTTGCTCCTAGGGGTGATCCCCCTTAGATGCATCCCAACATCCTGTTTGCCTTGCTAGCCACTCTCCTGCACTGCTCAGAGTTATTCATACATGCATCCACCAAGACCCCTATATGTTTTTCTCCTATTGAGGCCTCCAGTGCCTCCCTCCCAGTGTACCTGTGTTTAGGGTTTTCCCGACCAGATGCAACACCTTGCACTTGGTGATATTGAAATTAATTTCCATTGTGAGCCCAGCTTTCCAGGGTGTCCGGATCCCCTTGCAGGGCCAACCTCCCCTCTTCTCCCTCAACTACTGCTCCCATCTTGGAGTCATCCACGAAGAGACTCATTTCACACCCTATACTCTCCCTGATGTCCGATATGTATGCATTAAACAGGATCGGACCCAGGACCAAACCCTAACTCCTTTAATATTCTTGAGTATATCCCATCTGGTTCCATTGCCTTGCCCACCTTCAGTTTTGTGTATTCCTTTAGGACTCTCTCCTCTGTAAACAGACTGGTGTCCACCTCCCTTTCAATCCTGTTTCTTATCCATGGTCCTTCCCATTACTCTGTGAATTCTGAACAGAAATATTTGTTCAGGATTGATGGTTTTTCTTGGTTTCATTCCATACCCTCTCCATCTTCCCCATTAAGCCTTACAATTCCACCCCACCCCCCACCCCCAGTTTTTCTCCTTTCACTAACAAACCTATAGAAAGTCTTGTCCCCTGAAGTTCTATTGTTTTTCCTCTGTATTTGTCTTTCTGCTCCGGGCCACTTTTCCTGCCTTCCTTTGCTTCTGTAGATACACTGCCCTGTCCTCCTCCTTCTGTGTTTCCCTGTATTTCCTGAAAGCCAACTTTTTTGCCCTTACTTTCCCGGGCATTTCCTCTGAGAACCACAGTGGCTTTCTTTCTCTCTTGCTTTTGTTTATTTGCCAAACACAAAGGTTTGTCACCTCCGCCATGGCTTTTTTTTAGATGTGCCCATTGTTCCTCATTTCCCCCACAATTCTCCCCCTCTGCTAGGGCTTTCCTGAGACATCCTAGTAATGTCTCCCCTCTTGAAGTCCAGGACCCTAACTTTCATGTGTTTTGACCCTGTTGTAGTACTCATATTGAACCACACTGTGTGATGGTCACTGGAATCCAGGTGTTCACCCACCGTGACATCTGTAGTTGTGTCCCTTTTGGTTAGTAGCAGATCTGAAATCGCACTGTCTTGGGTTGGCTCAAACAATAGCTTCTTGAGGTGTCCCTATTGCGGGGAGTCCAGGATGTCTTTGTCTCTGGCTGTGGCAGTGACTGGGGTGAGCCAATCAACATCTGGCAAATTGAAGTCACTTACCAGTAGGACCTCCTCTTTAGCTGCCATCATATTGATGGCTTCTTGTAGATCCCTGTCCATTTCCTCCTCTTGTGCTAGGAGTCTGTAGATTGAGGCCCACATATTCAAAAGAGATGCACGGCACAAAATAGAGATGGGAAATGCACGGAAGTGTGATATTCAAATGCCAGAGATGCGTTGTGCATGTCAGAATGCGTGATCATGCATAGATAATGTATGCAGCACAGAAACAGAGGGCGGAAACATGAATGTGCTGCACATAGGAATATTCAGCCAAAATGTTCAGTGCATGATTGCCTACATTGGCCAGCCACACACAGGCAGGCTATGGAACTGCACACAGGTGCTCCTGAGACAGACCTTGAAGGTGCACCAGGATGTATGGAGGCACCCACACACAGCAGGCATACTAGGACAGCAGTACTCAAAGCCACAGGTGCTGTGACACCCCTGGCACCACCCAGATGGCCATCCCTCAGACCACACCAGGGCAGTCACCCAGCTGCCACATGCAGGTGCCATTGGGTACACCCCTGGCACACCAGCAGTGCAGACAGCCACAATGCAGCACATGTACCAGAGGCCATGGCCTGCACTCATGTGGCCTTCAGAGCAACTTCCGGTGGTGGCATCTGCCCATGGTGACGTCTGGGGCAATGGTGCTCAGGAGGCCTGGTGGTACTGATGGCAGCATAGCATGGTCCAGGGTCTGACCAGTAGCACTCACTCATGGTGGTACACCAGAGGTGCCCACTACACATCTGTGCCAGGCCCACACCACCCAGAGCCACAGACATGACACCAGTGCCTTCCTTGTTGTGTGACAGTGCCACAGGGCACCATGGTGGGTTGGTGTGGTGTTCCAGTGGTGGACATTGCACAGTTGTGGGCAATGCGGGCACCACCTGCAGCCTGGAGGTGGCATTGGCATGCCTTACTATATGAGTTCAAAGTCTGTCATTTTATTTTTTGTGGTAAATGTCATAAAAAAGTTTATCTGCATTTACCTCAGCCATCTACTGGGTCAGATATCTTAAACACTGGACTTTTCAGTGTTGGGTTTGTGGACACCATGGGCACATACTTGGCCAATGTTGGAGAGGCCAACCAGATTACTCGGACAGTTCCAGATAGGCCTCACTCACTCGGGTACCTGGTCACTGTCTACACTCTGACATCTCTTGCCTGTCTCATCCCTTAGCCATTATACAGAGCTATCTCAAAAAAACTTCAACAATACATCTCAGACTGCCTCCCATTAAGCTCAATAAGCACCAATGCCCTGAGAAGTCACTCTTACATCTCATTAAAAATTCCCAAAGTCTACTCTCACCAAGGCAGAACACCCATCAGCTTTGCGCTGCCCTCCCTGTGGAACAACTTACAGAAAACTGTAAAATTGAATACATTTATCAGCATCAGTTCATTCAAGACCTTGTACTCTCATCTTATTAAGGAATCGTGCAAGTGCTTTTCTCGCCATTAATCAGAGCCAATAACCGCAATATCACCATACTGGCTGTCTTTGACCTGTCCTCTTTTACATACATTTCCCTTAATCCTTCCTCTTCTCATGCTCTATCCTCTGTCTGCTGCTTTCCACTGTCATCTGTTGATTTACTTATCCTATCTCCATCTAAGCTATTATGTTTTACTCTGGGTATGCCTTATGATGATATTTATTTATTTATTTATTGAAATAGTTTCACCAGGAAAGGCACACTGAGCAACAAGATGCTCATCTCCTGCTGCGACCTGGCTGGAAGGGGTACAAGGGGGTTGGATAACACGCAGGTTATCAACTGAGCAAGTAACAGAGGCAAGTAGCAGCATATGGATACAATTGCATTAAACGACAAGCAACAACACATGGAGTACATTGGATATTATATTGAGCATATAGCAGCAATACAAGGGAAAATTTAGCACACAGTAATATGCAGGTATAAGCAACAGGAGACATAGAACACATGATGGTGCAGGATAAAAAGGCACAGGACAAAAGTGCATAGGTTGGGGCTATATGTCAGCATTTATAGCATAGCTAAGGCCGCTGGTCGGGCAGTGGGAAGGGGAGCAATTGGCACATGGCCGAGTCAGATACAGGAGCAATTAGTGGTGAGGAAGTTAGCTAGGGCAGTAGAAAGAGAGTGGGCAGAGGAAGAATGCCGAATTTGAGATGGGAGATCATTCCATAGCTTGGGTAACTGGTGTGAGAGGGTGGCTTGCCCGGCAGTAGTCTTCCACCTAGGGATTGATAGTTGGTGGTAGTCGCAGGATCTAAGATAATGGGTGGGGGAAGGGGCAGCTGAGAGCATGGAGGAGAGGTAGGAAGGGATGGTGCAAAGCCATAGATTAGATACATATTTAGCACAGTGTCAAATGCAGCGATTTCTGAGGGACAGTAGTGCCAGGGAATGGTAAAGGTTGCAGTGGTGGGTAAGGGGTGAGGCATTGAGAGAAAAGTGGCAGAAGACAGTAAAAAGTGTGTCCAGCTTAGATAGGGTGGACTTAGGGGCTGCACCGTAAACAATGTCACAGTAATCAAAGGAGGGAAGTATCATCATGTGGACTAGTTCACGTCGGACGGGGGGGGAGGGAGGCTACTGTGGTTCCTATAAAGTGCACTGAGCATGGGGCGTAGTTTTTTTGAAATAGCATCAATGTGGTCTGAGAAGGAAAGATGGCAGTTGAGCCATTCCCCCAAGTAGCGGAATGAGGAGATATCTTTGAGTTTTTGACCATCCAGGGTGTGGAAATAGGGAAGGGAAGGGATGGGAGTCTGGACAGGCGTTGTAGTGTGCCAAAAGTCATAGTGACAGTTTTTTTTACATTTAGGGAGAGCTGGTGAGAGCTGAACCATTGCTGTACTTTGTTGAAGTCAGCTTGGGGGGTTAGTTTGTACCACTTCAGGGTCAGAGCCTGAGGAGAAGAGTACAGTGTCATCTGCATACATGTGGATTGAGGTAGTAGAGCAGATGAGTGGTAAGTCATTTAGGAATATAGAGAACAGTATGGGTCCCAGAACCGACCCCTGGGGGACACTGGTTGTTAAGGGAAGGGGGGGGAGAAGATAGCATTTGCGACTCTAACAAACTGGGTTCTGCCAGAGAGGTAAGATCTGAACCAATTGGTGGCAGCAACAGAGAGGCCTGATTCAGCGAGACAAGAGAGCAATATGGGGTGGGAGATGGTGTCGAAGGCTTTCACAAGGTCGACGAAGATGGCTGAGGTGATCAGCCCACTGTCCATACCAGTCAAGATGGAGTCGGTAAGCCTTATCAGGGAGGATGCAGTGGAGTGTCCCTTTCTGAAACCTGACTGGTAGGGTGTGAAGAAATTAGAGTTGGTGAGGAAGGAAGTAAGTTGGGTGAGCACAAGGTGCTCTTGTAGTTTTGCTAGTACTGGGAGGAGGGAAATAGGACAGTAGTTGGATGGGGAGGTGGGGGTACCTCCATTTGGGAGGGGGATGACAGTGGCGTGCTTCCATGCTTGGGGGACGGCAGCAGTGGCAAAGGATTGGTTTAAGAGTTTGGCAAGCGGAGTTGCTATGGCAGTGGCGGAGAGATAGACGAGTTTAGGGTCCACGCCATCTGGAGATTTGCCTTTTGAAGGGTTGAGAGAAAGTAGTGCATCTAGGGCATCTGCTGCAGAGCAATTATTGAAGAAAAAGGAGTGAGGCCTAGTCAAGTTCGTTACATCTGTAGAGGGTGCGATAGGTGCAGAGTTTGGTAGGGCAGAGAGGAGAATGGCAGCACAAGTGGAGAAATATATGTTGAACTCAGTAGTGACTGCTGTTGGCTCAGCAAGAATGGAGTGGTTAATATTTAGAATTTGAGTGGGATTGGCAGCTGGCAAGGTGAAGAGACAGTGAATAACCTTCCAGAATTTTGAGGGGTTATTTAGGTTGGACTGTAAGGAGCTGCTGCAGTACTCTGCTTTAGCTAGGCGAGTGGCTCTGGTACACTTGTTTCGGAGCATGAGGTATGCGGAGAGATGTTGTGGGAGGTGTGAGGATTTATGCATTTTCCAGGCTTTGTCACAGGTGGTTTGACATGCAGTCAGTTTTTGGGTGCTCCACAGCAGATGGTTGCCGCATACCCTTGTACGTCGCAGTGGGGCATGTTTGTCCCAGATGCTGAGGAAAGTGTCTTTAAAGTGGAGAACGGCATCGTCAATGGAGTCCATAATAGGGTCGGGGGCCCAGTTTGCCAATGCAAGGTTGTCTAACACCGGGGGGAGATTGAGGGATTTGAAGGAGCATTGGACTAGAAATTTAGGGTGGGTTTTTGAGCGGTTGATTTTGCGCCACTAAGAAAGTAACGTGGTGGTCACTGAGGGAGTCAGGAAGAATACCGGCATTTATGACCCAATGAGGGTGTGTGGTGAGAGCCCAGTCGAGGAGTGAGTGGTTACCAGATTTTAGGTTAAGCCGGGTGGGCTCAGTAATGATTTGAGAGAGGTTTAGAGCAGCAATTTCAGTTCTGGTTTTGTTGAGGGCAGGAGCTAGCTAGTTGTGGTTTAGATCACCCATAATATAAAGTTCCCCTGTCGGGGTTAGGCAGGAGATTTGCTTGAGGAGGTGGGTGACAGCAGAGGATGGTGTGCCAGGTCGGCAGTATAATCCTGCACTGTAGATTGGTAGTGAGAAGGGGAGTGTCAACTGGAGTAAAATTAATTCATAGATTTTAGGTTCAGACTTGGCTAGGATAACCAAATAGTACAAGTCAGAGTTGAGGTAGATGGCAACTCCGCCGCCTCTTGTGGCTCTGTCCTGGTGGGCCAAAGTGTAGCCTGGGATGGTGACAGAGGAGTCACTAATGTTTTTTGTGAGCCAGGTTTCAGACAAGGTGAGGCTATCTGGAGCATAGTGGACAGCAGGTACCTGGAGGGAGTCAAATTTATGGACTAGGCTTCTTATATTTAGATGCAGGAGGTGCAGGCCACATGGGAGAGGGTCTCCAGGGAGAAGTGAGGAAGTGTCCAATGTAGGAGGGGGGGCTTGCAGTGATTGAGAGGTGGTGTGTGGTTTGGGTGCTGGGGTTTGGGTGGATGTCACCTTCGGCAAGGAGCAGGAGCTCAAGAGATAGGTAGTGGGCGGTGACAGTGAGCAGACGTCTCTTAGAAGGCTTGGGTGATTATTTGGAGCTGGGCAAGGAGGGAATAGTTGAAAAGTAAACCAGTAGAGTGATGGGATGAAGAGAAAAGGGCTGGGACGTGTGGCTGAGTGAGTCCAGGCTTGGGTGAAATGGAGAGTGGATGCTGGAGTGGAGGAGTGGGGAAGCCCAGTGAGGTTGGGCAGAAAAAGGGGGGGAATGAGAGAGGTGGGTGGCATGTTGGAGAGGAGGGGAGGGAGGGAGAAGAGAACATGGATGAGAAGTGGCAGGAAGCCTAGTAGTTGGGCCATAGCAGTGATCTAGCATTAGAAAACCCCTAACTGTTGTGGCAGCTTAGAGGGAACAGGCATAGAGGGCCAGGGAAATGAGTGGTTCCTGTGGGAGGATGGAGGACCAGTGAAAATTAAGGCCTAGATAACCAATGAGGTGTGGCTGGCAATAGCCAGTAGGAGTGAGCTAGAAAGCCGGGGCGGGGTTTATGTGTAGTTAATCAGGACCGGGGGGGTGAAAAAATTGGCAGCTAGGGCTCCCTTTCTGGAGGTAATCAGTCCCTGAGGGCAAGTCCGTATCTGCGCTTCTGTGAGGGGTCGGTGGCTTCACACCTGGACTGCGAGTGGCAGTCTGGCAGGTTGGGTTCATCAGAGAACCACGACTGTGGCTCTCAGACTACCTGGATGGAGAAGGCAGAGGAGAGTTAAATAAGAAACTCAGAGGGGGTGGGGCTGCTCGTGGAGCTAAAAAGAAATGCAGACTGGCTTAAATGGGGGGTGCTGCAGACCAAAATGTTAGGCAAGGTACCTCCAAGTTTGAGAGAGCAATAACAGGGCTATTTAAAACACAATACTAGCGTAAAAAGGTGAAGGGGTGGTTTAAAGGCCTGAGCTGAGATCACTACTGGTCTTATGAGAAACACAATATGGGCATTTACATTAAATCAGAAAAATTCAGCTAAAAAATACAAGCAAGACAGTTTTAACAGAAAACATAATCTAGCACAATATAATCAAACATTAACAGTGCAGAGCTATATGGAGCCAATCGGAGTGCTCCTGGGGCAGACTGCAGCCAGTGGGTCACAGCAGTAAAAGATTCTGGATTTAAACCCAGAGACAACTGTCCTCATGTAAAGAAAGCAAAATTGGCAGCTAGGGCTCCCTTCTTGGAGGCAATGAGTCCCTGAGGGCAAGTCCATACCTGTGCTTCTGTGAGGGGCTGGTGGCTTCACACCTGGACTGCAGGGGGCAGTCTGGCAGGTCGGGTTCATCAGAGAATGATACATTCCCCTACTGCCTGGCTTCTTACTTCTAGGTCTACTCTAGTCCCCTCCTCTACTATTACCTGTCACAAACCCACTCAGCAGGTCAGCCCTCTACTCCCAAAGTGCCAACCTCCGAACGCAGTCTTGTGAACAGTTTAACAGAACAAGGTAACCTTCTTGTCTGTTTTGTGAGTTCAGATCAACCTTTGGTCTCAAGTCTTGGAGGGATTCAAACTGTGAACTTCTTGTTAGCGTACCCAATGCACAGGCTCAGATATTTCTGTCTTCAGGGGGCCAAATATCTTTGCCTAGGGGCACCTAACCAGGTGTACAGAAATCAACCCTTAAAAACTTTAATAAAGACCTCAGATTTAAAATGCTTCTCTTTCCAGTTTGGTATCACCATTCAAGCTTATGCCTAGTGTTTGCTATAACCATATATACTGTTCTTGCAAGTGAAGAAAAATCAAAGACAGACCAGGTATGCTCTAAAAGAGTTTTAACTAAAAATAGATAAAAATATGTAAAACACAAAATACAGAATTATTATATCACAAGACGTACAGTTCTCTTAAACAAAACAGGTTTTAACAGTTCAATTCCTACTACACAGTACTTAGTCTCTAAATACCTGCTTAAAAGTGCTCACAGATGTTTCTTTGTCAGAGGCTAGATAAAAGTGTCTCTGTGAAGTCAAACAGAATAATGTTTAAAATCTGGTTTCCCCATCTGCTTGCATGAGGTCACCTAGCTCCTCCCTGTCAGAATATATAATACATATTTATATAAAAAACGCTGTCTTTTCCAAGTATTAAATTCTGCAACCTCAGCATGACTCATGTCCTCCAAATGGCATTTTTTTGATCTCATGCTAAGCTTCCCCCTTCCAGGACTTGAAAGCATCTTTATGATTTCGCACCAGTTTACTAAACTTGGTTTCCTCTCCTAATGTCATAAAATGGAGATGCTCATCTCAGGCCTCTTCCAGCCTGTAATTAACTTTAGATAAAACAGGATATCCTTGATCAAGGTCTGTTCCACTCTGTCATTAGCTTCAGGCCTGCCATGTAACACCTGGTGTCTAAAACCTGTGTGTGTGTGTGTGTGTGTGTGTGAGTGATCTCACATGCTGTTTCTGCCTTTTCTCATGGGAGACAGTCCATACACAATTTTATATTTCCAAAAAATGATCATACAGCACTCGGAACTGGCTGACCATGTCACAATCCTCCCCACCTAGACTGAAAATGGGGGCTGTATCCCTTGCATGGAATGAGCTTCCCAAATCAATTCACTCCTCATAATAATAATAAATTATATTTAATATAGCGCCTTTCACATATCAAGGTGCTGAACAAACAAATAAAACCAGTAAATACAATAAATACCAATAAAATCAGTAAAACCAAAAAGAGTCGGAGTAAGCTTTACCCCATAAAAAGGTCTTTAATGCCTGCTTAAAGCACCCCACTCTCCTGCACTCCCATAAGTGACAGGGCAGAGAATTCCAGAGGGTAGGGACAACAAACCCGAAGGCACGAGCCCCCAGTGATTTTAAGTAAACCCTCGGAATCTCCAGCAACCCGTCATCAGCCCAGCAGAGCTGTCACAGAGGGGTGTAAGGAACCAGGAGCTCTTTCAAGTAGTCAGGACCCTGTCCATGTAGGGCTTTGTAGGTTAACAAACCTACCTTAAAGGTGATCAGCCAGTGAACAGGCAGCCAGTGCAGGTCGTGCAGCACAGAGGCAATATGGGATCTCCTAGATACCCCAGTCAACAAACGTGCTGCAGGATTCTGCACTAGCTGCAAACGGTGGATATCAACCCCAGGAAACCCTAAGTAAAGGGAGTTACAGTAGTCAAAGCGCAAAGTCACAAAGGTGTGGACCAAGACAGTCAGATCGCTAGACGGGATGAGGTGCTTGATCCTAGCAATATTCCTAAAATGGTAAAAGGCCAGCTTGACAACTGCCGCCACCTGATAATGAAGGGTCAGCCCATTGTCAAGCACCACTCCTAGGTCCCGCACCCGTTCAGAGGTAAGGATCTAAGCCCCCCCCCAGACCAAGCCAGAAAGGAGATCAGCCCTCAACCCCTCCATCAAGCGACCCGGGTCTGCCACCAGAACCTCAGTCTTTCCTGCGTTCAACTTTAAACCACTGGAACTCATCCAGTCTTGGATTTCCATGAGGCAGCTGTCCAGTACTGAGATAGCACTAGCCTGGTCAGGGGTGAAAGACACTTAGAGCTGGGTATCATCAGCATAGCAGTGAAACCTCAGCCCATACCATCTTACAATGACTCCAAGGGGCAGCATGTACACTGCAAATGACATGGGAGACAGCACTGAACTCTGGGGACCCCGCAAGACAGAGAGAAAGACTCAGAAGAAAATATTCCCGAGACAACTTTCTGAGTTCAACCGGCGAGGAAAGATGAAAACCATCTGAGTACTGTCCCCGACAGTCCACATATGAACCTCAGGTGTTCAAGCAGAATCCCATGATCTGCAGTGTCAAAAGCTGATGATAAATCAGGGAGAACCAAGATGGAACAGTTTCTATGATCTCTCGCCATCAGGAGATCATTGAGCACCTGAACCAGAGCAGTCTCAGTACTATGCCTGTTACGGAAGCCCGATTGGAGAGGTTTGTATAAATTATGGATGGTTAAATGGTTCTCCAGTTGAGCTGCCACCACTTTCTCAATAACCTTTCCCACAAAAGGAAGATTAGAGGTAGGTCTGTAGTTTGCTAGATTCTCCGGGTCCAAAGAAGCCTTCTTCAGGAGGGGTGTCACCACCACCACCTTCAGGCAAAGGGGTGTCACCACCGCCACCTTCAGGGAGCTAGGGAACTCACCCGAATCCAAAGAGCAGCAGACAATCTGAGCTAAGATTGGGCTGATAATATCACTACAACTTAAGATTAGGGAAGTAGGGCCCGGATCTAAACTACAGCATGTGGGGTGCATCCCATGGACAATCCTCATAATATCAACGAACTCTGGTAGAGCAAAGGCACTCCAGGAAACTCCAGGCTCTGTGACTACGTACCAACCAATGGCATCCCCCATAGAGTGAGTCTGATGCAACTCTTGCCTGATGTTGGCCACCTTATTCGCAAAAAGTCAAGCAATCTCATCACATTCTACTTGTGAAAAAGCTCGATGGAGCTGCAGACAGGCTGGGTTGCACAGCCTGTCCGCAGTTCGGAAGAGCTGAGCTGGTTGATTCCATGCAACAGAGATTTCTCTGGACAGAAATTCTGCCTTCTTATGGGAAATCTCCGATTGATAGAGTCTATAATGCTCTGACAAAATAAGATGGTCAGCATCTAAGGCAGACCTCCGCCAGCGATGCTCTAACCTATGCCCCAACCTCTGCAATTCCCTCAGGGACCCATGAAACCATGGGGCCCTGGGGCACAGTGGAAGGGGGCGAACATGGACAGGAGCAATCAGATCGAGACCTGAAGAAATGTATGAATTATAGCCTAGGCCATGACTTGCAATCAATCAATCAAATCTTTATCCAGGCGATCACCATTGAGCAAGCTCATTTACAAGATGGACCTGCTGTTGGAAGGGACAATTGTACAGTTACAGATAAATATACATAATACAAAATGAACAAAATGTTTACAATAATGATAGGAGCAGTATATATACATTCCAAAGGCACATGTACAGCAAAGATATGCATAACACAACCCTAACATGATAGATACAATACCCACAGGGGCAGGATGTGTATGGATGTCATATACAAACCACAGGAGAAAAAAAGAAAATTATTTATATTCCTGTCCAGCAGGAACAAGTTACAGGCCTGAATGGAAGTCCCTAAGCTATGGAGGTGCGCATAACGATGTCTAGAGCTTAGGTTTATGTGACAGGAGGGTGGTGTATAAAAGGGGTGCAGAGGGTGCTAAGGACAAGTGGGGCAAGGGGGGGGAGTAATAGTGGCAGAGGCTGATTTAGATAAGCAGCTGGGACTAGTGTTGATGAAGAGAAAAACAATAGTCAAGCTGCTAGGAGCGGTAGAAGCAATTACAGATTTCAGCAAATGTTTTATCATAGAGGGTCTTAAAGAAAGCAGGACTGACAGGGGAGCTAAGTATCAGCGATTTTTGTATCCTATTCCAGAGTGTAGGCAGGCCATAGCTTATGGTGGCCCTTCCAAAGCGAGTGTTGACCCTAGGGACTTTCAGGGAAACCTGCAAGTGACTTCTCAAGGCATAGTTCCTGATCGGACTAAGGGGCAGACATTCAACAACGTATTGTGGGAGTTTGTTGGTAAGGGCTTGAAGCGTCCATAGGGCTGCATTTCTATACTGCCTGTATTGAAGCTAGCAGCTCAGTATCCTTACTACTCTCACCAAGCACCAAGAGGTCAATCACCACTGCCAGGTCATCAGGGACAACATCTCGCAAAGGGCGGTAACTGACCATCTCCACTGGGGCCGACCTACCCAGTGGGGTTGAAAAATTGAATCTAACGGTGCAGTGATCAGACCAACTGACAGGTTCCACCACCAAGTCGGAGGCCTCAGTCCCCAGGAGGAAGACCAAATCAAGGGAGTGACCACCATTGTGAGTAACTGAGGAAACAACATGTGTGAAACCCAGAGATGTCATCACCTGGAGGAACTGTTGTCCAAAAAGCGAGGATTCATCGTTGACCCAGGCATTGAAGTCACCCAGAACCATCAGTCTGGGCGACTCCAATGCCATGTTGGCGATGAAGTCAGCTACTTCTTGCAAGAACAGCTTCTCATCACCTGGTGGACAGTAAACGAGCGCTATCCTGCACCCCACGCCAGTTACCACAGTACACTCGAATGAAATGGCCTCCTCAAGTGAAACACCAATTAGGCCCAATTCGGACTTGAAACAGACTGCAACCCCCCCGTCGCGATCCAATCTCGGATGATGAATAACCGAGTAGCCAGTAGGGACAGCTGCCTCTAAAATTGGGGCAGCATTTCCATCAAGCCCGGTCTCGGTAATGCAAGCCAGTTCCACCGTTTCCACAAGATCTGCAATAAGAGCAGTCTTGTTTCTAATGGGTCCGGCATTGCATAACAATCACAGAGTTGGACAGAGTTGGTGAGCTGTCCTGACTACTTGCCCTCCTAAAAGGGAGGTGCCCTTGGGTATGGGGACCAGACAAGGATTGCCACATTCCATAGACCCTAGACAGTCCATCTGAGTTCTGGTTTTTTGCTCCAGCCCTATGTACGATTGTCAGATCGTACCCTTGTAAAGCAAGACTCCATCTTAGCAATCTCCCATTGTTCTTCCCTATCTGCATCAGCCAAACCAGGGGGTTGTGGTCAGTCTGCACCACAAAATACTGCCCATACAAGTATGGCTCCAATTTCTTTAGGGCCCACACTATGGCAAGACAGTCCTTTTCCACCATGGAGTATGCTTGCTCCCTGGGGAGTAACTTCCTACTCAGGTACACTACTGGGTGATCTGTCCCTTGGCTAGATGTCTGACTCAGTACTGCCCCAATACCCACGTCTGAGGCATCAGTCTGAACTATAAAGATCTTGCTATAGTCAGGACTTGTCAAAACAGGAGCACGGCATAGTGCCTCCTTTAGTTTGGAAAAGGCTTCCTCACAGGCTGGGCCCCAGGTAATTTTCTTTGGCATCCTTTTCTTTGTCAGGTTAGATAGGGGAGCAGCTAGGGCACTGTAATTGGGTACACATTTCCTGTAGTACCCTGCTGTCCCTAGAAAACTCCTGACCTGCTTCTGGGTTTCTGGTCTGGGCTACGCCTGGGTCACCTCTACCTTTATTTGGTTAGGACGGAGCTGTACCTGGCCTACCACGTGCCCGAGGTATGCCACTTCTCCCATGGTCACCTGGCACTTCTCGGTTTTGGCAGTGAGCCCAGCCCTCTGTATCCAGCCCAGCACTTCCCTAAGGTGGGATAGGTGTTCCTCCCAGCTGGTACTAAAGATGGCAGTGTCATACAGGTACGCCACAGCGTACTCCTCAGCAGCATTTAACACCTGGTTCACTAACCCTTGGAAAGCGGCCATGGCGTTCTTCATTCCGAAAGACATTACTTTAAACTCAAATAAGCCTATTGAGTGATGAAGGCCGACCTCTCCCTAGCTCTGTCCATCAACTCTATCTGCCAATACCCCATCGTAAGGTAGGTCGCCCCTCCCAACTTGTCCAGGAGTTCGTCCGTCCAGGGCATCGGGTGGGTGTCTGACTTCGTGACTGCATTCAGTCCACGATAGTCCACACAGAAATGAGTAGAGCCATCTGGCTTGGACACAAGGACTACGGGTGAGGCCCAGGGGCTGTGGGATCTCTGGATTATCCCTAAATCCAGCATCTCCTCCATTTCCCTCCTTATGTCCTTTTGGACAGCCTCTAACACCCAATATGCTGTCTGCTGTATGTGTGTCTGTGTCCCTGTCTCCACATCGTGTGTTGCTAAGGGGATTAGTCTAGGCTTGGCGCTAAACAAGGAGGCAAAGTCTGCTAAAACCTCCCCTACTTTCTGGATCTGGCCCAGGGCCGGCTGGGGGGACAATTTTACTGCCTCCATAGAGGACTCCTGCTTACTCTTTTCCAGCAAGTCCAGAAGGGGGTCTCCTTCGTCCGTCCCCTCCCCATGACTACGCACTGCAAACACCATTTCAGTCCTATTTGCATGTGGCTTCATCATGTTGACATGGTGCATCCTTTCTGTCTGTCTTCGGTCAGGTAGCTCCACAATGTAGTTCACGTCATTTACCTTCCTAACCACTTTGTATGGTCCTGCCCACTCAGCTTGCAGCTTGTCTTTCTGGACCAGAATAAGGACCATGACTTCCTGACCCACCATGTATGAGCGAGCTCTAGCTCTGCGGTCATACCACACATTTTGTTTCTGTTGGGCGGCTGCCAGGTTGCTCTGGGCTGTCCCCATAAGCTCCTTCAGCCTTTCCCTAAACCTAAGGACATAATCCACAATGGGAGTTCCCCAGGTGGCTTGCTTGCCTTCCTAGTCTTCCCAGATCAAGTCTTGGGGCCCACAACCTGGCATCCATATAAAAGTTCGAAGGGGGAAAATCCTGTCGACTCTTGGGGCACCTCCCTGTATGCAAGCAACAGGTGGGGAAGGTATTTCTCCCAGTCTCTCCCATGCTGTTCAGCAAATGCCCGGAGTATTGACTTTAGGGTACCATTGAATCATTCCACAAGTCCATTGGCTTGTGGGTGATACGGTGTTGTGCATCTCTGCACCACCCCACACTTCTCCCATAAACATTTCATCAGGTGCGACATGAAGGAACCCCCTCGATAGGTGATTACCTCCTGCGGGAACCCAACACGAGAGAAAATCCCAAGTAAGGCATCTGCCACTTTGTCTGTCCTCAGTGAGGATAGGGTGATTGCCTCTGGGTACCAGGTGGCATAATCCACCACAGTCAGGATGAATCTGTTCCCTGAGGAGCTGGGGGTATTTAAAGGCCCCACAATATCCATTCCCACCTCTGGAATGGCTCCTCCACTATGGACAATGGAATTAGGGTGGCTTGGGTTTTCTTGCCCGCCTTCCCTATTTCTTGGCATTGGTGACAAGACCTACAGTACTCCTTCACCTGCTGGGTGAAGTTAGGCCAGTAGAAATTCTGGGCCAACCGCTGCATTGTGCATGCGATCCCCAGATGACCAGACAAGAGAATATCATGTGCAATCTTGAGCAATTGCTCGCGATACCCCTGGGGAACGACAAGCTGCCTACCTAGCATCCCTCCCTCTGTCTGTACTGCCTGAGTATACATAAGTCCATTTTCCCAATAAACCTGATGTCTGCCGTCACCTCCCTGTGCACTGTCCGAGTCTGCCCAAGCCCTCAGCTTCTCTAAACTAGGGTCACTTCTCTGAGCAACTGCAAACCCCTCACACAGTCCCAAGGCATGGGACAGGTCCCCTTCAGTCGCTAAACTAGGGTCCCTAGCACTAGCATCAGGGCACTCAGGATCACTGTCAATCCCAACCCTCTGACAATGGGTCACCCCTTCCTCTTTGGAGCAAACCTCTGCAGCTATGTGGCTACTTGCTACTGGGAAATTTCTACCCCATCTTCATTAATCTCCATATCAGGAGACACAGGCTGGGGAACCAGCTTCTCAGTGGTTTCCACAATGGTTTCTGTGGGGTTCAGGGAACTACAATTTTCCCTTGCCACTTGGCTACGGGTAACTGCACATACCATCCCCTGTTTTAGATTATTGCCCAGATCACATCCACTGCTAATGTTTTGGCAACAGCCACCTGTTGCGCAGTTCCCCCTGTTTCACCCCAGTCTAGGAGAACACTAGCAAGGGGCAATGTTTTCTCCCCACCTGCAAAGTCCTGTACAGTGACGTATTTATTGGGTATAAGCTGACCAGGCTGTTTCAGATCCCCCTTTCCCAAGGTCAGGGATGCCTCTGTGTCCCTTAACCCCTGTGTCTATACACCATTCACCATGACCGGGTGCATGTGTTCCCTCATGTTCACTGGCATGCTTCCAGGAACACACAAACAATCCACTTCTTTTCTTGCACCAGGTTGTGTATTATTGCTTGCCTTTTAGGGACATTGTCTGGCAATATGCCCAGTTTTTTTACACAACCAACATTCATTTCTTCTCTCAGAGAAATCTTTTCCCTGAAACCTAGGGCTAACTGGTTTTGGTGGAGGTAGTGAGGGTTTTAGCTGCCCTGATGGTGCACTTATCCCTTTCTGTGTTGCCACGCCCACCCCATTTGCTCTCAGAGCAGGTCTGCTCTTGGCATAGTGGTCCGAGAGTTCAGCTGCCTCTTGCACTGTTTTGGGATCTCGGTTCTCTAGCCAGGTTTTTAGCTCTGCTGGGCATGCCCAATAAAACTGTTCTAATAAAATCACATTTTCAATTTTATCAACAGAGTTTGCCTCAATTCCTTCCCACCAACATTTTAAAAACTGATGTTGTTTCATGGCTAGCTCCTCATAGCTCATATCAGGGCTTCTCCTGAGCTTACGGAATTTAGCTCTGCATGATTCAGCAGTTAATTCAAACTTTTTTAACAGTGCAACTTTTAGCTTGCTGTAACCATTGCTGTCCTCATTGTCCATTTGACCCAATGCATCCCGAGCTTTTCCAGTAAGTAACGGGGTTAGCTGGAAGCTCCAGGACTCTCTAGGAATTTTAGCCTGAATACAAACTTTTTCAAAAGAATTTGAAAAGTCATCCATATCTCCCCCTCTTTAAACTCGGCTATTAATTTGGAGTTCAATTTGTAACCCAGTCCTGCAGTCCCAGTTAAACCCAAGCCACTTACCTACTCTGGTGCCACTGGTTAGAGTCGTATCTTCAGTTCATGTTGCCTCTGGTGCTCCTGCTCCTCATGGTCTGCATCTTGGCGTTCTCGTTCTCTCTTCTCCTCTGCAGCTCTCTGGCACTCATGCTCCTCATAGTCTGCCTCCCTCTGTTGTCACTCTGCCTCTTACTGTTCCCTCTCTTCCTCTCTGCGTTCCTTGTTTGCCTTTCGGTTCTCTCGCTCCCTCTTCTCCTGGAACTCCAGCTCCATCCTGCGCAACTCAGTTTGCAGCCTGAGCACTTCCGGATTCAGGATACTGGTGACCTTCCCCTTCTGCTTTGGCCCTTCACTGACAGTGGCCCTGCTGTCCTCCTCACCAGACCTGGTCACAGCACTGGCCACTAGCCTTGCCACACTCGAGGTTTGGTCCTTTCCAGTCATGGTCTATGACTCACTGCTCTGGATAGCTGCTACCAACAGGGCATCTATGAGGTTCTGCTTTTTGGCTGTCACCTTGAATGGGACTCCTCTGTCCCCACACAACTGCTTCAAGTAATCTACAGTGTGCCTGCTGTAGTTGGAAGCCATCTTCTTCTTCCCTCACTACTGCTACTCTGACTTACACTTTAGAAAAAAAAATAAAATGGGTAGGAACTGGACTGTATGCTAAGTGATATAGTTCTGTTTCCTTTTTAAAATAAACAGAAACATAGAAACATAGAATTTGACGGCAGACAAGGACCGCTTGGCCCACCCAGTCTGCCCATTAAACTCTGCCTTTTTCTTTCTTTGCAAGAGAGTTTATGGTCTCAAGCTGACACAGAACAATAAAAGCTTGTAATACCAAAATTTATGCCACCGCTGCCAACCAATCTGTTACAGACCCACTCAGCAGGTCAGCACTCTACTCCCAAAGTGCCAACCTCCGACCGCAGTCTTGTGAACAGTTTAACAGAACAAGGTAACCCTCTTGTCTGTTTTGTGTGTTTGAATCAACCTTTGGTCTCAAGTCTTGGAGGGATTCAAACTGTGAACCTCTTGTTAACGTATCCAATGCACAGGCTCAGATGTTTCTGTCTTCGGGGGGGCCAGATATCTTTGCCTATGGCCACCTAACCAGATGTACAGAAATGAACCCTTAAAAACTTTAATAAAGACCTCAGATTTAAAACACTTCTCTTTCCAGTTTGATATCACCATTCAAGCTTATGCATAGTGTCTGCTATAACCATATATACTGTTCCTGCAAGTGAAGAAAAATCAGACAGACCAGGTATGCTCTAAAAAGAGTGTTTACTAAAAATAGATAAAAATATGTAAAACACAAAATACAAAACTGTTATATCACAAGACATACAACTCTCTTAAACAAAACAGGTTTTAAGAGTGCAATTCCTACTACAGTACTTAGTCCATAAATACCTGCTTAAAAGTGCTCACAGATGTTTCTTTGTCAGAGTCTAGATAAAAGTGTCTCTGTGAAGTCAAACAGAATAATGTTTAAAATCTGGTTTTCCCCACCTACTTGCATGAAATCACCTAGCTCCTCCCTGTCAGAATATATAAAAAAATATTTATATAAAAAACAGGATGTCTTTTCCAAGTATTAAATTCTGCAACCTCAGCATAACTCGTGTCCTCCAAATGACATTTCTTTGATCTCATGATAAGCTTCCCCCTTCCAGGACATGAAAGCATCTTTATGATTTCGCACCAGTTTACTAAACCTGGTTTCCTCTCCTAACGTCATGAAATGGATATGCTCAACTCAGGCCTCTTCCAGCCTGTAATTAACTTTAGATAAAACAGAATATCCTTGATCAAGGTCTGTTCTACTCTGTCATTAGCTTCAGACCTGCCATGTAACTGGTATCTAAATTCTGTGTGAGTGTGTGTGATCTCACATGCTGTTTCAGCCTTTTCTCACGGGAGACAGTCCATACACATTTTTATATTTCCAAAAAATGATCATACAGCACTCAGAACTGGCTGTCCATGTCACATTACCCACCTAACCCAAATTAGCAAATCTGAGGTATTCACAATGTGTCACTTGCAGATGATACTGCTGCAACATTGTTTGCTCTGTGCTATTGGCTTATGTCTTGTATGCTATGACCTATATGTATCAAATTGTCCCACTGTCATTAGATATGTATCCCTTATCTTTTCTATTTTGTCTGAGATTTTATCATAACCAGGTTCATCTTGCAAATGAGCTCTGCTCAATGATGTTCGCCTGGATAAATAAAGATTTTGATTGATTGATTATAACATGGTATGTGGGCACTGTAGGTGAATGTAAGATGCATTCAGGGCTAATTCATGTGGCATACTGATCAGACTGATTTACCCTGGGCCCTCCCCTATTGCTTCTCCAGGTGGGCTCCTGTGGCTACTGTCCAGGAGGGACCCCTGTACCCCAGTCGGACCCTGTACATGGCCATAGGCAACAGCACAGCTGGGGACATAAATACATATTGAGTGTGTTTCAGTAACACTAACCCCGTATCTGTCTTAATCATGGACTAAAGATGACTTTATTTACAGGAATTAGGGCCCATTGATTGAGCTGTAAGGAATGAAAAAATTCTCAATCAGCAGAATTGGCAGAATTTTTAAAATGTATTAATTTACATAGAAACATAGAAGTTGACGGCAGATAAGGACTGCAAGGCCCATCCAGTCTGTTCATTTTCTACCTTATGAATGTGCCATAGGACTTTACTCTGTCACTGTCAGAGCATAGAGGCATAGAAGCTGATGGTAGATAAGGACTGCAAGGCCGATCCAGTCTGCCCATTTCTTTTTCTACTTTATAAATGTGCCATTGTCCTTTGCTGTCAGTGGCCTATCTATTCATACTCATCTGTATTGCTCCCTTATGCCTATCCCATGCCTGTTTGAAGCCCTGCACTGTATGCATAGCCACTACTTCCTGAGGTAGGCTGTTCCATGCATCCACCACACTTTCTGTGAAAAAGAACTTCCTCACATTATCCCTTAATCACCCTTCCTCTAATCTCATGCTGTGTCCTCTTGTCCTGCTATTTTTCTTATATTGAAATGTGTTAGACTCTTTCACCTTGTTAATGCCCTTAAGATGTTTGAATGTTTCGATCATATCACCTCTCTCCCTCCTTTGCTCTAGGGTATACATATTGAGCTCCGTTAATCTGTCCTCATGTTTTTTGATGCAGTTCCTGCACCATTTTGGTTGCCCTGCTCTGGACTGCCTCCATTTTGTTAATGTCCTTGCGCAGGTGCGGCCTCCAATACTGCATGCAGTACTCCAGATGGGGCCTAACCACGTCTTGTAAAGAGGGATTATTACCTCCCTCTTACAACTTGTGATACCCCTATGAATACACCTCAGTCTAGCCTTACCTACTGCTTTAGTAGTCTGCTTGGATGATTTCAGGTCATCCGTGATGATGATAATGCCCAAGCCTCTTTCTTTCCTTGTGATAGCCAGCAACTCCCCTCCCAACCTATGAATGGCTTCAGGGTTTCTCTTCCCTATGTCCATGATCTTGCACTTCTTTCCGTTAAACCCCAGTTGCCACTCTTCTGACCATTTTTCCGATCATTTTATTTTTTGCAGGAAATTTCGGGAAACATTTTACCTGCATTTGATCATAACTCAGCTGTCTGAGCTGGCCAGCTATCACCTTTGTAGCCCTCCTCTGGACCTTCTCCAGCAGGTTTATGTCCTTTTTCAGGTGTGGGCACCAGTACTGAACTCCACACTCTAGATGCGGCCTTACCATTGACCTGTAAAAGGGCAGTACAGCCTCCTCTGTCCTACGACTGATCCCCATAGACATGCATCCCAGCATCTTGTTTGCCTTAGCTGCCACTGCTTTCTTGCACTGCGTAGAGTGCTTCAGGTCACTAGTGATCATCACTCACAGGTCCTTCTCCTCTGATGCAGATACTCTGACTCCACCCAGGTAGTACTCTGTTCTAGGATTCTTGACTCCAATATGCATAACTTTGCATTTCTTGGCATTGAAGTCAAGCTGCCAGATCCTGGACCACCTCCTTAGCTTTTCCAGATCTTCCTGTAGGTCCTGTATCCCTTCAGCTGTGTCCACTCTCCCACAGAGCTTTGTGTCATCCAAGAATAGGCACATTTTGTCCTTAATGTCATCTCCAATGTCATTGATGTAGACATTGAACAACACCAGCCCCAGTACCGAGCCCTTTGGGACTCCACTGGTTACCTGTCTTGTGCCAGATAACTCTTCATACCACAACCACCCTCTGGGTTCTCTTCCTTCAGCCAGTTCTCCACCCATCTGGCCATCTTTTCCCCTACCCTGAGATCCCCCAACTTCCTGATCAACCTTTTGTGGGGCACAGAGTCAAAGGCCTTGCTGAAATCAAGATAGAGGATGTCTACCACTTGGTCCCTGTCTACTGTCCTAGTGACACAGTCATAGAAGTCAATCAGATTTGTTTTTTACATGATCTCCTCCCATGAACCCATGCTGCCTCGCATCCTGGAGACCATGCTCCTCTAGATATTCCACCAACCCTTCCTATAGTATAGTCTCCATGAGCTTGCCCACAATTGAGGTCAGACTGACTGGTCTATAATTCCCTGGGTCATCCTTGGGACTGCTTTTGTGGACTGGCACTACATATGTTATTCTCCAGTCCTGTGGTACTATGCCTGTCTGTAGTGAACTATTAAATAGGCCTGACAGTGGCCCTGCCAGCTCCTCAGTCAGTTCCTATAGTACCCTTGGATGTAGTCCATCTGGGCCTGGTGATTTTTCCACCTTCAATGCCAGCAGCCCCTCCCTCACTCTTTCTTCCTCTAGTACTACATCTGTGTTCCTCTCCCTCACTGCTCCTCTTTTCCCTCCTGAAGGCATTGGTCCATCTGTCCTCCCTGGTGTAGACAGAAAAGAAGTATTCGTTTAGTATCTCTGCTTTTCCCCCATTATTTTATTTATTTATTTATTGAAATGTTTCACCAGGAGGGCACACTGAACAACAAGTTGCTCATCTCATGGTGCGACCTGGGGAGAGGGATTATATCAGGTTGTGAAGGATGATCAGTTACAGTAGTATGTGGGTAGTACAAACAATACAACATTGTAAGATTGTGCAACAGTTGGAACACAAGGTATTGTACAATAAACAGTAGTGGAACATTGGGTAAATTATATGTCTAAAATCATACAAAAGAACATATGAACGTACAAAACAGTAATAATGTGATAGAACCATTTATAGTGCATGAGTGTACCAGGAGCAGGCTCAAGGTAGTACGCAAGTGCTGTTGGAGTAAAATGGATGGGGTTAGGCTGTGCACACTGGTGACCCAGAAGGGCAGGAGGAGAAGAGAGGGGGGAGTGGCAAGAACTGAATATGAGGAGAAGGGGCGTCATTTCATGATTTCCCCCCTTCAGGATGTTGAGAACCCTGCCGGGGGGGGGTCATGGCAGGAAGGCAGAAACAGGGGATAGGTATTAAGGTGGGTTAAAGCAGGAACTACTGAGGGAAAGGTAATTGTGTAGGGCAGCAGTAAGGGAGTAGTTGGAGGAGAGTGATGTATTTCGAGGAATTCCAGGTTTTAGGGAAACGATGGGTAAAACCAGTCTGACCGATGAGGGTGGAGTGGCAAGGGACCGTCAAGGTGTGGGCGTCATTTGATCTGAGAGAGTGGGTGGGGGGAGGTGGAGTGTAGAAAGAGGATGTGAGATAGGAAGGGAGCCCCCTGAACCAGAATTTGGAGGTTAGTTTGGCATAGTGAGAGATGCATCTGTGAGATAGTGGAAGGAAGGTTAGCGAGCAATAGAGTTCACAGTGGTGGGAGTGGAAAGGGGAGTCGATAGCAAAGCAGCAGAAGGAGTTAAAGAGAGTGTCAAACTTGGTCAGGGAAGATTTGGGAGCAGCACCATAGACTACGTCACAGTAGTCAAAGATGGGGTGTATCATCTTCTGGACAATTTCGCGCCTCGCAGTCAGCGGGATGTAACTATGATTCCTGCACAGAGCACCAAGCTTGGGGCGCAGTTTCTTCAGGATAGTATCGATATGTACAGAGAAGTTGAGGTGCTGGTCCAGCCAAACTCCCAGATATCGAAATGAGGAGCTGTCTTCCCAGAGGGTCCCATCAAGGGACTACCACTTTCTTAAGCCTGATAATCCCTTCCTTCTTGTCCCTTTTCTCACTTCTATAGCGAAAGAAAGCATTCTCCCCTTCTTAATTCCTTCAGCTATCTGCAACTCCTTCTGTGCCTTTGCTCACCTGACTTTCTTACTTGCCTCACTAGCCAACCTTAGGTAATTTTCCCTATCCACCGCTGTCTTGGTTGTCCTGAATTTTCTATAGGCCAACCTCTTTTCCCTGACTACCTGGGCATCCCCAGAACTGAACCAGCTGGGCACTTTGGCCCTTGTATTCTTGCCTCTAAGCCTAATGCATTCATCTGTGGCAGCCAGTATTCCATCCTTAATGGTGGACCACCTTTGGTCTACCCCAATATCTGCTCTGATGCCCACCAGATGGCGCCTTAGCACTTCGCTCATTTTCCTGAAGTCCACCCTCCTGAAATCCAAGATTTTGGTCTTAGTCAGGATGCTGTCCCTGCACATATCCAACTGGAACCATACTGTGCAATGGTCATTTCCTCCCAGTGGTTCCCTGACCATTATTTCCTGTACATGCTCCCCATCTGTGAGTGCCAGATCAAGAATTGCCTCCGCTTTTGTCGGTTCAGTGATGCCCTGAGTCAGAAATGCACTATGCAGTCCTTCCAGGATCACTTGACTCATAGCTCATGTCGTGGATGGTATGCTCCAGTCCACCTTGGGTAGGTGGAAGTCCCCCACAATTATCACCTCTCCTTTCCCCGCAGCTTCCAGTATTTATGAGCTCAGTTACCTGTTCCTCTCCTCATCCTGACTGGGGTGGTCTACAAACCACCACCAACCTCACCTTTCTCCCTCTATTGGACCTTAACTGAACCCATAATGCCTCAACCTCCGCTTCCTCAAACTTCTCCCTTGTGCAAGTTACTCCCTCCCTGATATAAACGGGCACCCCTCCCCACTTCCTGACTACCCTGTCCCTCCTGTATAGTTAATATCCAGGGACTGCAAGGTCCCAGTCATGGTGTGATGTTGCCCAAGTCTCGGTTACTGCAGCTATGTCCACCCTCCTGTCCACTAATAGTGCCTGTAGGTCTTCCATTTTGTTTCCAAGACTGTGCATTCAGAGACACCACCCTCCACCTAGAAACTGACCTTCCTTCTCTTCCCTCTATTCTTCTATTCACATTTATCCCCTCTGTGTGCACCCTCCACATATCCATTGTATGTGTTCCTCACCCCTTCCACCCTTTGCTGTGTTCTTGCCCCTTCCACCTCCTCCCTCCAGACCTCTTTTATCACTGTGGGGGGGTCACTGACCTCCTCCTCTTGGAGTCTGTTTTAGCCTGCATGCCCACTGTCCCCCCTTATTAGTTTAAATTAAGTGTAGTGGTTATGTATCCCTCCAGTTTGTCCCAAAGTACCCTCAAACACTCCTTACTGAGGTGTAGCCTGTCTGGTGAAAAGAGTGCTTTGTTTGACCAGATCTCCTCCCAGTCCCCAATGCAGGTGAACATCTCCTCCCTGCACCATTTCCTCAGTCAGTCATTGAAATCCTCTATTCTTCTTTTCCTGGCTGTGCTGGCCCTTGGTACTAGTATCACCTCTGAGAAGGCCAGTGAACTTCCTTCGTCCCCTGCAGATCTTCCCTAATTCCCTGAACCTACTATGCACTACCTCCACCTCCTCCCCAGCTAGGTCATTGGTTTCCAAATGTATAACTAAATTAGGTTTTCTTCCGCCCTCCCTTACTATTTCTCTTATTCTTGAGCCCACCTTCCCCGCTGTCATCCCTGGCATACAAACTACCCTCCTGCTTGCATTTGGGTCCCCCTTTATTCCCCAGTGAATACCCCCAATTATGGAGTCCCATATGATTGCCACCCTTCCATCCCCTGCACCTGTGCTCCCTGTCCTTCCTTTCTTACCTTCAGTACTAGCTGCTTCCCCATCTAGCTGCTCCTTCTGCACCCTAGTAAACCTATCTTCACAACCACAGTTTATCCCCTTAACTGTTTTTCCATCTCCCAATCTGCCCCTCCCCTTTTGACTATCTGTATCTGCTTTCAGTTTTCCCTGCCCTCTTCCTTTCCTTTTCTCTCCCTTCCCCCTTCCTCCACTCTGTTTTGCCTGCCTCCTCTTCCCTGCCCACCCTGATTAGTTCCTCCTCCCCTGTACCCCTACTTTCAACCCTGGCTCAACCTGACCTCCTACCTCACCTCCTGCTGCCCCCTTCCTCCTTCCAGACAGTGGTACAAATCTATTCAATAAAGACACCCCTTTAGAATTTCCCACCCCTGATGCTACTCTCACATTCCTACCCCTTCCCTTCACCTCTTGCCATTCCTCCACCCTGGGGTCCCGATTCCTCTGAGGAAGAGCTACTCCTGTATACTGGGTACTCCTCCCCACTCTCATCCCCTGCCTGATGGCGTCACTCCCCTGGGCGTCATCCCTTTGCCTTTTCCTCTACTGCTCTGCTCCTCTGACTTCCCACACCATCCTTCCCAGCTCCCATCTGAGCAGTCTTATTTCAGCCCTTAGCAGCTCCAAGCTGTTACACACAGGACAGCCCCCTATATGCCATGTCATCCCCAGAAAGACTGTTGCCCCACAACTATTGCAGTTTACCACTCTCCTGCTTCCCATACATGTACCTTTTCCCCACTTCCTCCAAGCACAGCTTTTCCTACCCTCCAAAGATACATAACTATAAAATAAAGTACAGTTACGTAAGAACTTACTGTAACAGTAGATCTTCAAGAGAAGTTCTTGCAGCAGGTAACACAATTAGGACTGTCACCACCTGGCAGCAGCTTCTGGCAATTCTTTTCTCCAGCAGTGCTGGTGTGGGCACCCCCCCCACCAATGTCAGCTCCTCCCCGATGTTACCCTATATAAGGGAGGAGTTCCCCACGTGCTCCAGTTCTTGTACGCCCCCCTCCCCGTCAGGCAGAGAGATGGTAACAAGCAATAGTCAGAAGGATGATTCAAGAATTTTTCCTCACAGAGGAGGAAAGACCAGCCTAGAAAAGGCCTGATCCCTGGGGGAAGGGGGTGGGAAATACACCTGCTGCAAGAGCTTCTCTCGAAGATCTACTGTTATGGTAAGTTCTTACATAACTGTACTATCTTACTTTGAGAGGAAGCTCTTGCAGCAGATAACACAATTAGGACTGATTCCCAAGCAGTGTAAATTTAAAACAACCCCTGGGAGGGGGAAGGGAATGTAAAGGAACAGCAGGAACAGACAGGGTCCCTCAGGAAACCAGGCCCTGCAAAACTGCAAGGCCAAAACCTGCTGTGCATCTGAAAATGATGTCGAGGCTGTAATGCCTGACAAAGGTATGAACAGAACTCCAGGTAGCGGCAGCACAAATGTCCGCAGCAGGGACCCGCTTCATCGCTGTGAAAGAAGCAGCAACAGCCCTGGTAGAGTGAGCTTCAACCAGTTCCGGGGTAGACCTGTTATGCTTCTGGTAACAAAAAGTAATGCAATGGACCAACCAGCGCATCAGTGTCTGTTTGGTGACTGGGCTACCTAAGAACCTTTGAGCAAAGGATACAAAAAGTTGATCAGATTTCCTGTCCTGTTTGGTCCTGGCCAAATAACATCAGAGAGCCCTGTGGACATCCAAGGAGTGGAGCAGGGCCTCCCCCTATTAGAATGCTCCAGGTAGTACACTGGAAGCTGTACGGATTGGTTGAAGGTGAGCTCTGAAACCACCTTCGGTAGAAACTTCGGGTTAGTGCGAAGGTCAACCCTATCCTTATGAAAAATTAGGTAGGGCTTCTTACACATGAGTGCTTGAAGTTCTTAAATGCATCTCGCTGAAGTAATGACTACCAAAAGCAGAGTTTTCCAGGATGGGAAACAAAGCTCGGCCTCCATAGCTGGTTCAAAGGGGGGGAGCGTAAGCTTCTTCAGTATGAAAAGGAGATCCCAAGGGGACACAGGATCCCAGATGAGAAGTCTGATATGCAGAATACCTCACGGGAAGGCTTTAGAGACCTCCGTCTGAGCCACTGTCTTATCCAGCACTGGTAAGTGATAAGCGTAGATGGTGGCCACGTGTACCTTGATGGAGGAGTAACTGAGACCTGACTCAGAAAGTGAGAGCAGGTATTCTAAAATGGAGTTAACCGGACAGACCAATGGGTCCACCCTCTTGGCTGTGGCCCAGATACAGAAACATTTCCACTTCATAGCGTAAGTGGCCCTGGTGGCAGGCTTACGTGCCTCAACCAAAACTTGCACTATCTGATCAGATACACCAAATCTGGCTTTAGCTAGGTCCTGAGGAGCCAGGCATGCAGGCGAAGTGAGCTCAGATTTGGATGGATCAGGGAGCCCCTGTCCTGGGACAGAAGATGAGAGGACAGTGAAAGAGGAAGCGGAGGCTCTGCTGCTAAATGCTGAAGTAAACGGAACCAAATCTGTCAAGGCCATAGCAGTGTGATCAGAATGAGAGTGGAAGGTTGTGACTGTGCCTTGAGAAGAATCTTCTGCAGTAGCGGGAAGGGAAGGAAAGTGTAAAGAAACCTCCCATTCCAGGAGAGGGACAACACGTCATGCCAAAAAGCTCCAGGCTCTGGAGCTAGTGAGCAGAAACTGGGCAGTTTTGCGTTGAATTGTGACACAAAGAGATCCAGTCCTGGCATCCCCCACTGGCAGAAGATGTGATCTGTGACTTCTTGCAGCAGCTCCCATTTGTGAACCTGCAACTTTGTCCTGCTGAGTGCATCAGCTAACACATTTTGTTCTCCTGGAACGTGTACTGCCATTAACATGAGCTGGTGTTCCAAAGCCCAATCCCACACCCGCATAGCTTCCTGGCAAAGGGGATATGAGTGTGTACCACCCTGTTTGTTGATGTAGAACATCACCGAAGTGTTGTCTGTCTGGACCAACAGGTGGCCCTGCACTAGGACCGAGACCAGGACCACTCTCAGCTCCAGAACGTTGATATGCAGATCTTCCACTATTGAGGACCAGGAGCCCTGAGTGCGATGTGTTCCCAAGTGGGCACCCCATCCTGAGAACTATGCATTCATGGTCAGAATCTGGGATGGTGCCCCTGTGTGGAAGGGGATACCCACCAGTAAATTTTGTGACGACATCCACCAGCATAATTCTTGGCAGATTGGCTCTGAGATCTGGATTGAGGCATCCAAGCTGTCTAGTGTTTGATCCCATTGAACTCTGAGCACCACTGGATGATTCTCATGCGTAATCGTGCCAGATAGACTGAAACTATGGTGGCTGCCATGTGCCCCAACAGCCTGAGTAGAAGTCTTGCAGGGACTCTAGAGGCTGAATAGATCTGGTATGCCAAGGCCTGAGTCCAGCCTGCTCTGTCAGAGGGAAGAAACACTTTCCCAAGAGTGGTATCTAGATAAGCTCCAATGAACTGGAGGTTCTGAGATGGGAGAAGATGAGACTTGTCCCTGTTGACAGTGATTCCCAAGTGCTGAAATAGCAAAATTGAGTCCCTGATGGTTTCCAACCGGCGGGACCTGGAGGGAGCCAGGAGGAGCCAGTCGTCCAGATAAGGGAACACGAAGTGGCCCTGTCTCCACAGTGCCATGGCAACCACTGCCAGGCACTTGGTGAAGATTCTGGGGGCTGAAGAGAGACCAAAGGGAAGGACTCAGAACTCATAGTCCTTGTCTTCGAACCTGAACCTCAGAAATTTTCGATGGCTCCTGAAGATAGGGATATGCAAGTAGGCATCCCGCATATCCAGGGACACCAGCCAGTCTCCCGCTGTGATGAGGGACAGGAGAGTGGGAAGGGAGACCATCTTGAATCTCTGATAGGAGACCCATTGGTTCAGATCACTGAAGTCCAGGATGAGCCTGAGGTCTCACAACATTTTGGGGACTAGGAAGAAGTGGGAGAAGAACCCTCTCTCTAGCTCATCCGGAGGTACCGGCTTGATGGCATTTTTGTCCAAAAGGGATAGTATCTCCCTTCTGACCAGTGCTTGGTGTTCCCTTGGAAAACAGGATGGGGGCGGTGGTCTGTCTGATGGAAGGGAGTCAAACTCGATGGAGTGCCCAAACTCCACGAGCTCAAGGACCCACTGTTTGGAGATCACTTGACTCCACACATCTGCGTAGTGGGAAACGTGGCCTCTGATTGACTCCTGCGAGGGGGCATCTAGGGGAGGAGGGTGATCTGGACAGTCAGGTGGTGGAAGGGCAGCAGTGGCTGCCTTGGCCTGTCTAGAGGAGGAGGCAGAGGATCCTCTGGCTCCATCCCTTTGACTGAAGCCGCCTCACTGCGAGTGGTGCTGCAAGTGAGGCTGCTGAGGCTGATGTCCCCCATGGCCATGAAAATGCGGCCTACAAGCTCGCCCCTGTTTTGGGCAGTACATGGACTGCATGGTTTGGATTGTCTTGCCAGAGTCCTGCAGCCTGTTGATGATCTTCTCTGTGTCTTCACCAAAGAGCATGAAGCCCTTGAAGGGAGCTTCCAGAATGTTTATCTGAACATCTGGATCAAACTCAGAGACCAGAAGCCAAGCATGGCGATGGAGGCAAATGCCAGTGGCAGCCGCCCTCGGGGAGGCATCCACAGAGTCGTAGGCTGACTGCAGAACATGGGTACACACACCTGAGTTGGTCTGAAGCAATTTAGCAAGCTCTGCTCACTGAGGGTAATCAGGCATGCTTTGCACAATGTCCAATCCTTGTTCCCAAAGGGCATTTTGGAATTGAACCATGTGTGTCAGGAAGCTGAGACTCCTGACACTACAGGTGGCAGCAGAGTACACCCTGCAGCCCATGGAATCCAGCTGCTTTGACTCCCTGTCAGGTGGCTGGGTGCTCAGGTGTTTGGGCCTCTGCCAGTGATCGTGAGCTGCCAAAATCACCACTGAGTCCACAGCGGGTGGTTCGGCCAAGAAGGGGTGGTCTTTAGGGGCCCAGTAGAGCCAATGAGGACTTCTTGGGCATGGCAGAGGAGGAAGAGTGAAGATGCTTCCAGGTTGTGAATGAGACATCATCGAAAGGTGTCGACCATGAGAGGGATGACCACTGGCTTAGGGTCTTTTTGGCAGAAGTATTTAGTCAACCACAGTTGCTCAGGTCCTGCGCCTCAGTGTCCCAACCCATGTTGGCCTGGATATGCCTCATCACCTCCATGAAGCTGAGGTCATCTGGAGGAGATTTTGGGTATTCCTCCATGCCCCCTAAATCTGGGTCAATGTCAGAATCCATACGGGAAGTGTTGGAGTCCACATACAAATCTGAGGCTGAAGAGGATGGGGACCTATGCCATCTCCTCTTGCACCTCATATCTGGAGAGGGAGAGCAGGAGGAACTGCTGGACCTGGTCCTCCTGTGTCTCTTATCCTTGTGCTTCTTAGGTGCTGGCTCCTTCCCCACCTCTAGGTCAGAAGGCTCTGAGGCATCCAGCACGGGCACCGGAGTGGGCGTGGGAGGAGGTGCCCCCCACTGGGAGTTCATATTTTACCATGTCCCACCAGTGGGAGAAGAGCTCCTTCACCTGCAAAAAGTTCAATTTTGGAGACCCTGGCAAAGGGGGCGGAGGAGCACCAGAGCCCGTAATGTCACTGGCCCCATCATCGGGGGAGGTACTGGCATCAGAACTGAGCCCTTGTCACCGGTGTCAGTAGGCCCTGGCATAGGCCTGATGGGTGCATCGGAGGGGTGTCTGCTTCCCCATTGTCAGGCTCCAACATCAGGTGGACTGGCGACTGTGGCAATGGGGTCCCAGAGCTGATGTCAGGAGGTGCCTGGGTGGCCAACGTTGGGAGGATCTTGACCAGCAGTGGAATAGCTTTCACTGGAATAGTGTCCAGAGGGGCTGTGGGTGGATGACAGTCTGTCATCCGCTTATACTTGGAGCCAGACGGGCGTCCCTCAGAGGCAGGGGCCTTGGGACAGTCTAACTTGTGTTTCAAGGTTTTCTTGACCAAGCATTGGTCAGCCGCCGAAGGCAGGCACTGATCGGAGTCCTTAGATTTCAATGGCAAGGATGAGGCCCTGCCGCCAGAAGACCTGGAGGTCTTACTCTACTCCCAGGAGTCTACCTTGGAGGAGGAGGAGGAGGCCGGGTGGGAGGAGTGCTTACCTGTACCCAGCGAGAGAGTGTTCTTGGTGGGTGGATGCACCTTCAGTGGTTGTAAGGTGGTCCCTGAAGACTTGACCACAGAGGGAGCTCCAGAAGGCTTATGGGTAGTGAGGCAGGAATCATGCCCCAACGACCTGGACTTCGAGCCTGAGGACCTGAGCCTAGAGTGGGACCTCTCTTTTTCATTATGTTTCCCGTGCTTGTGGGTGGGAGTGTGATTGGAATCCCCCAAGGATGAAGCCTGTTCCATAATGGCCAGTTTGGACTCCACTAAAAAGGCAGAAAGGGACTTTTGATGCCTGATATGCATTTGTGAATTGAAGGTCTGGCAATGAGGGCAGGCGTCGGTGTCGTGGTTGGCCCCGAGACAGAACAGGCAAGCAGAATAGCCGTCCTTTGAGGGTATCTGTTGCCCACAGGAGCACTTGTTGACATACCCCATGAAGGAAGATGACATAGATGCTAAACAACGAAGAAATTTGGTGGAGAAGGAAGGAGAGCGATCAGTACTGTGAGCGGTAACCAAAGCCAAACTAACCCTGACTGTGCAGCGGGAAAGTACTGAAGCACGTGAGGAACTCCTTCCTTATATAGGGTGATGTCGGGGGTGCAGCCGACTTCAGCGGGGGGTGTTCCCACATTGGTACTACTGGAGAAAAGAATTGCTGGAAGCTGCTGCCAGGTGGCAACAGTTCTAATTGCGTTACCTGCTGCAAGAGCATCCTCTCGAAGTAAGATCTACAGTGTATAGTGGAATGCTGTTATGCATGAAATTCCATGCCTGGAATATGCTTGTTCTGCTGCAGTAGTGATGTCATTATGTTGTTCTGCTGCAGTAGTGATGTCACTACTGCAGCAGAACCACTTGGAATCCTGGCACATTGCTTTCCTCTATTTAATTCTGTGGTGACAGTATTCTAGAACCTCTAGAGACCTCAAGTCAGTTTCATTATGAAAAAGAGAGAAAAAAAAACACAAAGCACACATTTCACATAGTACTACCATGCACTATAAAAAATATAGGATGAGCAACTTTATGCACAACCTTTGTGTTCAGTCACCTCGGGGTTCTGATTCCCATGGACCTCTCGAGCTTTGCTCTGGAGATCAGAGGGAATCAGAACCCCTCTGTGGCAGAACACACTGGTTGTGCATAGTTGCCCATCCAGTATTCTCTATATAGCATTGAAAAGGTAACAACAATCCCAATAATCTAATTTTTACTTGATGGTAGGTGTTCTAAATGTTTATCAAATTTCATGACATTTCAATGCATCTTCTCAAAATTATATGTGCTCAAAGTCTGTAATTTTATTTTTTGCAGGAATTTCATCAAACAATTTATCTGCATCTGACTCATAGAAATATAAAAACTGATGGCAGATGAGGACCAATAAACCCATCCAGTGCTCTTCTACCCTCCCTACCTACCGCAGAAGCAGCAGATCCTACTTAATCTCCAGCTTTACCTCCCTATTTGAATTGTTAGGATTCCCCTATGTCTATCCCATGCAGTTTTGTATTCCCCCACTGACTGCCCAGACCTCCTCTGCTGGGAGTCTGTTCCATGCCTCCTTCACCTTTTCCATGAAGACATACTTTCTAGCATTGCCGTTTAGTCTGCCCCCTTCCAGTCTCATGTTATGCCCTCTTGTTCTAGAACATATCCATATCTGAAAGATGTTATCCTCCTATACGTTATTCCATTTAGGTATTTGAAGTTTTCTATCATCATATCTCCCCTTTATCTCTCCTCTCTTTCAGGGTATGCCTATTGAGCACCTCCAGTCTTTCCTTGTGTGTCCTTTGTTGCAGGCACTGTACCATTTTTGTTGCCCTTATTTGAACTGATTCTACCCTGCTTTTGTCCTTTCAGAGAAGTGGCCTCCAGAACTGGACACAGTACTCCAAATGCGGTCTCACCAATGACCAATAACTCGGGTACCTTAGGAGTTGGACATTGTAAATTAGCACAAATAACCTTTCAGTAATGGTCATAGATTAGTGATCATTAAATTACATGGGGCTCAAAATGTTACTATGTAAAATCTGCAAAATCTTGTGAGAACTCTCAAATATGTGGGTGTTTGTAGACAGAACATTTGACATGCATATCCATTGTTGGTGTATCCTGGTGTCTAACACAACATGATAAATTGGTTCAGCAGTTTTAAATTTGTAATGGAAAACAAAACAAAAGATATTTATTAGTAACATTTTCTCAAATATTTATGATAGCATATAGATGAAGAATGCAGAATTTGTTTTGTGGAATTCAACATTCAGAATGCATGTATCACTATGTCATTTGATTAGCTGAACTGAGCTTTTTGTAGTGCTGCTATTCCTCACTGGGTTAGTATTTTGCCAAACCCCTTCTCTCTCAGCATAGCTAGATTGACGTAGTAGAACTACTGATCCCACTGCTATCCTCTTTGTTCTTTACAGTGACAAAATTCCATAAAATGAGTCACCTACTTCTTTTCCTATCAACATATCCTGTTGGAATAGTCAGAATTCTTCCTTCCCAGTGCCACAGCTATTGTCTTCTCCCATTGCATTCTTTTGAGTACCTTTATGTCCCAGACTTGCATGTACATCAGGCTCCTGGAATTATCAATTTATTGGCTATAATCTTTATATAGCTTACTTTCAGGTTGGAATTGCTGACACTCTGTGCTTCCTTGTTTCAACTGGGAGGTCTACCACTGGTGTGCTACCCAGCTCAGCTGTCTATTTCTTGATGAAACTATGAAGCTTCTTCCTAAACTGGATGACCCTTTGCACTACCTGACTCTCATACCCCTATCTGTTAATTTGAACCCCCCAGATAAGACTCTGTGAAATTAGCAAACTCCAATTTTATGCAATTTCATGCAATGCCACAGTTTTCATAAAGACTCATGGAATTTGACTATAAGTACATAGAAACATAGAATTTGATGGCAGATAAGGACCGCTTGGCCCACCTAGTCTGCCCATTTCCCCTACCTAACGTATAAGCTGAAGATCCTAGTTAACCAACAGTCTACTTCCTCCTACACCCCAACTAGAATTGCTTTAAGTCTGTCCCATGCATTCTTGAATTCCCCCACTGTTTCTGACTCAACTACTTCCTCAGGAAGGCCATTCCATGTATCTACAACCCTCTCTATGAAAAAATACTTCCTCACATTTCCTCTGAGCTGCCCCCCCATCTTCAAATTGTGTCCCCTTGTTCTTGTACATCTCTGTTTCTGAAAGATGCTACCCTCTTGGACTTTATTGATTCCCTTGAGGTACTTGAATGTTTTTTATCATGTCCGCTCTCTCCCTCCTTTCCTCAAGGGTATACATATTAAGCTCCTTTAATCTCTCTTCTCATGTCTTCTGGTGCAGACCTTGCATCATTTTAGTTGACCTCCTCTGGACAGCCTCCATCCTGTCTATGTCCTTGCAGAGATGAGGTCTCCAGAACTGCACACAGTACTCCCAGATGGGGTCTCACAAATTGTTCAAAGGGATGAAAACTTCTTATTTCCTACTGGTGATGCCTCTCCCTATACATCCCAGACAGAAGTACAGATGTTAGTTTGCAATTTCTGGCTGCAAGCAATTAATAAAATTCACACACACTCACACACACACACACATGCACACACACACAGTCTCCTTGTAAGGTATAAGAAAAGGTCAAATTTAATGCTGTTGCATTCTCTAGTTTTACAGTTTCAGGGGTTTAATAATTTGCAGTTTACATTCTTGCAAAATGTAATTTTAAAATGTGTGAATTTTGACTGTGACACTTAATTTAGTCCCATTCAAAGCTGTAAATATGAACTTTGTCAGAAATGACAATGTGGTACAATAGTTTAAATGTTTCAAATCTGGTTAAATTTGGATGCAATGTTTTAAAATTAGAGGGGAATAACTGAAATTAAAAATTTTGGCAACATGTATTTGGCAGGCTAGAACTCGGTCTCATTTGAAGCTAGAAATCAAACTGTTTTCATTAATAAATATAGTGCTAACTGTATACTTGTAAAATGTTATTACATTTCAATGAATACTACCAGAATTATGCTAAAATAACAGAAATCTGTATTTTAACAAAATGTTAGCAAAATATTTGTCTATCAATAAGATCGCCCCTTTAAAGAGTGAGACTTAAAACATGGTGCACGTACCCATGCTGTTTGTTTCTCTAAATCCTAAAACTGGAGAAATTTGGAAAATACATTTCGAAATTAAATCGAAATAACTGAATATTAAATTTTAATTAAATGTTAGGACACCCATAACTGCACTCCCTTTCAACCTACAATGCTGCAGTTCGGTACACTCATGTAAGCCATCACTATCTGCCTAAATTTGGTGTCAGCTGGATGTGTACTTTCAAAATTAGAGCAAAATGACAGAAATTTAAAATTAGGAGAACTTCCCAGACTTGTTTATACAAATTCTGCAAAATTCTGTGGGATTGGAATGGTAATTCCCTGGGCATTCTGTGAGTGGACATTTATATTCCACACCGCTGTACCCTTAGATTAGACGCTTGACCCATCCTTATAGACCCAGACCAATCAAGGAAGCAGATCTTTATGTATATAGAGCCTTTCTAAAACCAAGGGGCTTCTCATTTAAAATACAATATATTCACATAAAATTCTCATTAAACAATGAATATAACAGTAAATTTAAAATTCTGGGAAGGCTAAATTAAAAAGATATTTTTCAACTCCACTTTGAAGCTATCGATGGTCAGGCATTCTCTTAACTGACGAGGTAGAGAATTCCACAGGGTAGGTGCAGTATAAAAAAAAGCACAAGCACCAGATGTTTTGGGATAAACCCTGGGAATCTCTAGCAATCCCTCATCAGTGGATCAGAGAGGACATAGGGGGCATTAGGGAGTCAGGAGATCTTGCAGGTAGCTGGGTCCCTGTTCATGTAACGCTTTAAAGGTTAGCAAGCCAACATTAAATGTGATTTGCCACTGAACAGGCAGCCAGCACAGTCCACACATCACAGGTGTAATATGACTGGCCCTTGATGTACCAGTCAAAAACCTGGCTGCAGCATTCTGCACTACCTACAGGTGGTGGATATCAACCCCAGGAAGCCCTAGGTAGGGGGCATTGCAGTAGTCAAGGTGGGTGGTGAAGAAGGCATAGTCCAATGTTGGAAGGTCATCTGGAGGAACCAGGTGTTTCACCCGGGCGATATTCCTCAGCTGGTAAAATAAGGATTTAACCATGGCCAACGCCTGAGATTTGAGGGTCAAGTTGTCATCAAAAATAACACCCAGGTTATGCACCCTGTCTAAGGTGGTGAGCTGGACACCATCAAGCCAAAGGCCTGACATCTGTTCATCCCCCACAGCCGCCCCCAGATGACCTGGGTCCACAGCCAACACTTCAGTTGTATCCAGATTCAGTCTCAGTCAGATAGTGCTCATCCAGCCATTCATCTCAGTGAGATGATTATTTATTTATTTATTTAGCTTTTGTTGACCGGGTAAGTACACTAGACAAGTATTATGCCTATTTTCAGGAACGACCCGGGAGAATACAAATAGTGATACAAGATAGGGCAGGGATAAATGCAAATACATCACACAGTGATACAAAATAGTGCAGAGAACAATGCAAGTACATCATGACAGCGTAGCAACATATAGGAGTAGTAATATTATACAGGGTAGCAGTAAGTCATAATACAACTTATAACTTCATAGTTAAGACGCCACCAGGGTGACAGCAGGTCAAACATACATTAGATACATGTAGATTAGGGCATGACCAGTGTATGTAGATGTTGGCAGTTATGCCCAACTGTTGAGTACCTGGATAGGAGATAGAATCATGGGAACAGCGAGAAGTTTCAGGCAACCTGTTTGAGGCAGCATGGGTCAGATTGACAGCAATGGACATTGCTCTAGGGAGGCTTAAGGCAGTCACATGCTGAGGCAAGTTTTAAGAAGCCCCACAGGGATTTGCGAAAACTCTGATGGGAGGGGGCCAATCTCACATGCTCTGGAAGGGAGTTCCAGAGTCTGGGAGCACTTACGGCAAAGTCCCTGTCCCCCATGAGGGTCCGGATGGAGGGGACTTTGAGTGTTCCCGAAACCTGGGACCTAAGAGGGTAGGGAGAAGTGTCAGTTGGTGGTAGATGCTGGGCCAGCCCCAAGGGGATGCCGGTTCAAATCACTTTGCCCGTGAGGCATCCTACCCCAAAGTCGAGATACCTGGCTGGAGAGAGCCAGCAGAGTTTATCATAAAGCTTGCAGCGATGGGTGAGATGGGGGGCAGCCAAGGCAAAACGACAGATGTTGTTGTATGTCATGTGCCATCAGGAGAGGTGTGTCATGGAGGACTGAGCGAATTGGTGCAGACCATAGCTGAGGGAGGGAAGGAGTACCCCTCTCGCAAGGGCAAGTCTGGCTGCAGGTGAGAGGCTATACTTGGATCTGTAGGCCAGGCCCAGTTTACAGTTCACTGTCCTGCAGACATTCAAGATGTGACTCCCCATGTCAAGTTGGGGATCAAGTGTGACCCCTAGGTATTTGACTGAGTTCAATACTGGGAGGGAGGAACCATTAGGACTGGTAATATTTAGCAGAGTTGATGAGGCTTTGATTTTGGCTGTGGAGCCGAATAGCATAACTTGTGTTTTTTTCAGGTTCAGGACCAGCTTATGGTTAGTAACCCAGGTCAGGCCGTTGTTCAAGTCCTCGGACATGCACTGGTTAAGAGTGGCGGTGTCACGGGTGTGGGCCCCTATCACTAGGTCGTCTGCGTATAGGGTGGCACTACAGTTGGTTGACACCATTGGGAGTTTATTGATAAATAGGGAGAAGAGGAGGGGGCCCAGTACCAACCCCTGGGGGACACCAGAGGTCACCAGTAGGGGTTCAGAGAGGACTTTGTTGAAGCTAGTCCACTGCATTCTTCCATGCAGGTAGCCCGTGAGCCATTTCATGGTGGTGGGGGAGAGACCAAGTGACCGCAGCTGAGAGCAGAGCTACACATGATCGACAAGGTCGAAGGCTTTGGACAGGTTAATAAAAACGGCTCCAGAGAGTTTTCCCTGGTCCATGGCGGTTCTGATGCTTGAGGCGACAGAGACCAAGGCTGTGGTGGTGCTGTGCCCCTTACGAAAACCATGCTGAGCTGGGGATAGCAACTCATGGAGCTGGATGTACTCCGAGAGCTGCTCAGCAACTACCTTTTCGAGGAGCTTGCTGAGGGATGAAAGGATAGCAATCGGGCGATAGTTATCTGGTATTTTGGGATTGCCCTGCTTCAGGACTGGGACTATCCTCCCCTCTTTCCAGATATCTGGGATGGACCCCCTACCAAGGGATAGGTTAAAGATGTGAGTTACTGGGGAGGTGATGTGTGAAGCGCCAAGCTTTAGAAGCTTAGGCTCCATGTTGTCTGGGCCAGGGCTGGAGTACTGGGAGAGGCCAGCTAATCACGTCTGCATATCCAAGACTGACACAGCCCTGAGGTAGAACATCTGGTGAGGGGGGTCATCCTCCCGCTGGGTAGAGGGGGGGAGGTGGGACGTACTCTTGCCAGACGGGAAGAGAGCAGCAAAGGCAGAAAGGTCTGAGAAGTGTGAATTTAGGGAGTTGACGATGGTATGAGGATTGTCACAGGATACCCCATTTATAATCATGTCAGACACCCCCGGATGGGAGGACCCACTGACAAGGGTTTTTATATTCCTCCAGAACCTCCTTGGGTCGCTGACGGAGCTGAGCAGGGCGGACTTGCAGAAGTCACTTTTAGCAACCCTAATGGCCTTTTTACACTTGTTTCTGAGGTGTCTGTATTGTTGGAAGGTGGAGGGGTCACAGGAATTTAGCACCGAGACTGCATCAATCTATCCAAAACTGTCAAATTATGTTCCGTTCAAAATTTCACAAAATTAGCACATTTTGCTAAATTTTTGTGTAAGTGAAATTGGAAATTACACCCCTAATATAAACTTAATTTCACCCACGAACTGCAGAATTCCTCCTAACAACAGCAAAATTTCACCCGCAAAATGCAAAATTCTGAGTCCTGAATAGCTCACCCACGGGCCACTCCATAGTAAATTAAAAAAAATCTTGCTCACGGTAAAACCCCCCCAACCAAAATAACCTCCCCATGTCCAGCACTGCCTGACTGCCCCATCAATTTCCCATGAATATAATATCGTCCCTGGTGATCTAGTGAACCCCCCCCTCCGTCCCTATCCCCGATTCATCTCCTTTTCCCAAAACGTACATTTTTTTTTAATATTCCCTGGGGGTCTAGTGAACCTCCCTCCCAATCCTGAAGACTCCCTTCTCCAGTATGTTTTTTTTTTAACCTTACCTGGTGATCTACTGGCCCCCCACTCCCCACCCTGGTGGATAGTGTCCCACCCCACTGCCTCCCCATCCTGAAACAGAGTGGGCCACCAGCACAGCCTTCCGCTCTCCTCCATGGCTGGCAGCCCACTGACATATGAATGAATGATGCATGCTGTGCTGTGCATGTGCTTATTCATTCATATAAAAAAAGAAATAAATTAACCCGGTGGCTAGCGGTCCCTCCCCCTGACCCTATGACCTGTCTGCCTGTAGGTTTAAAAAAATATATTATTCCCTGGTGGTCTAATGGTCCACCCCTTCCCCCAACCCAGCAAGTACTGTCCCACCCCGCTCCCCCATCCCAAAACAGAGTGGGCCACTGGATCAGCTCTCCATTCTCCTCCACGGCCAACAGCCCACTCAGATGTGAATGAATGAGCGGGTGCACATGTGCTCATTCATTCATTCATTCACGTTTCAGGACTGATTATCCGGACTTTGTATCCCTCCTAACTAATGTGATAAACAGTACTGTATTAAAGTATGTTCCAGTAAGGTAAAATTAATTGGGGTCCATGACCAGTTCTAGTAAAACCATTTAAGGAAAGCTTTGTTATATTTATCTTCTTTAGATGCATTTAAGTTAAGGAGAGTGCATGGCTGGTTCCTATAGATCCCTACCAGACACAGATATCTACTGTCTGGGCTCATAACTGAGGACTGAACTTTAGTGGGTAGTCCCTATGAAGGAGAATTGCTGTACCCCTCCAGTGTGGATGCTCTGCCCATGTGGCAGCATATACCACATACCTACCCCACCCTCTCCTCAGTTTTAAGCATTCATTTTCTGTCAGGTGGGTTTCTTGCAAATAGGCCACTGAGGTCCCATATCTATTTAGAGGTTGCAAGATCCTGGCCCTCTTGATCAGATTGTTGAGGCTCTTAACATTATAGATGACTATAGTAAAATCTGCCATGATGATTTCTCATCTAGAACATCATAGCAACAATCTAAACACTGCCAGTTTTCCAGAAGTAAAGAGTTCATGTTGGGGAGCCAGAGCTCTGAGGAAAAGCCAATCCACCCATCTCCTGTCAGCTGGGGAACCTACCCCCTCCCAATGTATCAGTGCCATTTTAATTTTTACAGGGGATTACAGATGTCTTCAGTTTTCTAACTGCTATCTTCCCTTGGGTGATTGTCCTGCTGCGGTCTCCAGGGCTAAAGTACCTCTTCTCCCTGCCTTCCTTTTCCAGTTCCTTAATTTTGTGGGGATAATCAACTTGTCCACTCCTAGCCCCCATTTAAAGAGAGTCTTTTTCACCTCTAGAAGAGTTTGAAAGGTGTGCATGCCTGCATCATTTGTGACCTGCAGGACAGCGGGATAATCTATTCTCATTTTCATACCTTTTTCTCTTTGTGCTCTCACAGTGGGGAATAACTGTTTTCTTCATTCCATTGTGAGTGGCACATAAACATACTTTGAAAAAAGGCACTTGTCCCCAAACACAACCTCGTTTTTGTCTCAGGCCCTTCTCAGCATGTCTTGTTTGTCCTACGGTTAAAAATGCTAGGATCACAGACCTGGATCTAGCATTGGGATGGGTGGGCATAGCAACAAAGGCACAGTGACCTTTTATTATTTTGAGTTGGTAGGATGGTTCTAAATTAAGGAGCTCCCTTACTAGGTTGTTCATGAAGTCCACCATGTTGCCAGTCTCTGTTTTTGGAAGGTCGTGAATTCTAGTGTTGTTTCTTCAGGACTACTTTTCAAGGCCCTCTAGTTTTTGCTGCAGGATTAATTCTCAATCGTGGAGCTGTAAGAGGGCCACATTGTGTAGATCCACAGTGCTTGTCATCTCCGTGTTATGCGCCTCCACTGAAGCCATCTTTTGTTCCTGCTGTCTTAGCTTCCAGGTGGTTGTCAGTCACATTGTTTCGGATCTTTGTGAGGGTGTCTCCCAGTCTGTGTAATTCTCTGAACAGCTTTTTATATTTGATGGCAAATGAGGCTTACTCGTCCTCATAGTCGTTGCTTAAAGATATGTCAGGTGAGTAGCCCAGCCATGTAGACGATTGGCTGGTGCTGCTGGGCTGGTCAGAACCAGCTTGTTTCTGCTTTTTGAGGTCCTTGCTTCAGTCTCTCACAGCTGCTGTTGAATAGACATAATTACTGCAGTTAAAGATCTTTTTGAGGTTAGTTTGCTGCAAAATCAAGTGTGGATGGAGGTGAATTGTATCATCAACAGGGAGAGCTCTGAAGCCCTAGTCCACCATGATGGATGATGTCACTGTAAGTCCTCAAGGATCTCAGATTTAGACCCAGCCTTCCTCCGTGAATAACTGGATCATACCTTTCAAACTTGGTGCAGAAGTGGCTTGGGACACCTTTCCTCTTTTTATGCAACTGGGGTACTTAAATCCTTCGATCAACTACAGATGGAATACCACCTTGTACCAATAGAACAGTAATATATACTTCCAAATACATCACCAGCTACAGTCCATTACTGGAGATAGGGTAGACAATTCCAAATTCCCACCAATTATCCATTTTGTTAGAGGTTTTGGGGTGTCAGTGGCTGCCCCACTTAATCTCAGTGTGTTATACAGCACTGCTGGGGTGCTTCACTACTATGACTGAGCAACAAAAAACACATGGGAAGCAGTATGTTCAGTATTAATCACACAAGAGGAGTGGGCCTCAATATGGTACCTGCAACATGCAATTACAGACTCTGGTCATTGGAGGGGGTTCAGTTGGAAAACCGCTGTCCATTATTTCAGGACTCTACAATTTACAGCTAAGTTTCACTAGATTTGGGACTTCTCCTGTTGGAGGGGACACAAAACAGATATAGCTACACACACACACACACACACACACACACACCCACACCTGTTATTCCTGCCTAGTGCTAACCCCATTCAGGGGAGCAGTCAAGGAAGAACTGAATACACTGTTCCTGTCCTATGGCACTCTTACCCCTGCAGCAGCCATAGTGCTACATCTATCCTTGTATATCAAACACAAAATTCACATGTATAGTATTCTACTCACAGCAGTAAAAAAAAACACACATCATTGGCCGAAACCTCCCCCCCCCCACCATGAAGAGCCAGTGGGAGGATACAGTCTGGAACATATTATGAACTACAGGCCAAATAGTATCTCCCAATCACTACCATGGAAAGAGCCCCAGGCTGATTCACCTGGATGGAGGTGGGATGAGGGAATTCCGATCAGATGCAGATGGTTGGATTGGACAGCCCATATGACTTAATTGGACATGCTCCTGCCTTAAAATACTCACAGTGACCCCTGGAGGGAGGACTAGTCCCTCAATCCCCAAACCCAGACTATCTCCCAGACTTTTCCCCATACCTGTCTACATGGAAAGTAATGAATGAAAGATATGATCAGAAAAACATTGTGACCTGCTATATGCTGAAAGGCTTTCCATGTAAAGACTTGATGCTCTGTACCCTGTATCCAGTTATTGAACTGCATAATAGAGGGACACAAAACTCTGTTGATAAAAATAAAATGTAAATAAGACTGGGATTGGTTTGGGAGGGTTGTGTGAGATGACAGTGGGGAGGTATTTTTCACAAACTAGGCTCAGTTAAGAAGTATTTTTTCACAAACTGGGATTGGGCTATGATGGTTTGGCAAGCTGGTAGTGGGGAGGTTTATTTGTCACAAATGGGGATTGGGCTACAAGTTTAGTTAGCTGTTAGCAGGGAAATATTTTTGTCAAGAATGGGGATCAGGCTGAGAGGGCTTATTGAGCTGGGAGTGGAGGGATTTTCTTTTTGTCATGACCAGTGATCAGGCTTGTAAGATTTTTTGAGCAGGGTAGGGGATGTTCTTTGGTCACAAACATAGATCAGACTGGAAGGGTTTTGAAAGCTGATAGCTGGGAGGTATTTCTCACAAATGGGGAGCAGCTTGGAAAGGTTTGGTAAGCTGTTAGTGGAGATACCTTTTTCAGAATCGGGGACTGTGCTGGAAGAGTTTGGAAAGCTGGGAGTGGGGAGGTAGTTTTCACTAACAGATCATTCTGGGAGAGATTTGTGAGCTTGGAGCAGGAAGGTATTTATCAGAATCAGGAATGGGATCGAGCTGGTATGGTTTGGTGAGCTAAGACTGAATAAATACTTCTCACAAATGGATATTAGGCTGGGAGGGTTTGGTGAGCTGGGAGCATTGAAGTATTTGGTTTTCATTAATGCAGTTTTCTGACTTTCAGAAATACCTTACTGGTTTCATTGATATTGGGAGAGGGGAAGAGAGGATAAGACAAAGAACATGTTCAGGACAGACATCAGTGCACAAAAAGTGTAATTAGAATTCAGAGTGGCAAAGACAGCACAGCAAGTGGTTCTGCATAACCCCCTTGCAAACCATACTTGCTGAGCACCTGTGATATCATCTGAAAGGTCCAGCATCATTGGCTATTGATACATTTCCAGTCATAGCATTAGCTTACAGCCTGAGACACCACTAGAATGTGCTCTTTTTTGACAATCCCAAAATATGTTTGGCTTTCTGCATTATGCAGCAAGCATAATAAATGGCCAGACTCATCATTTTTGTCAATATAATAACTGCTGAAGTTATCTTGCATTATGCAAAACTGACTACAGCCTCAATTTGAATCATTTTCATGTTGATGACTGAGGGGTCTGGGTGCACTGATCCTAAAGTCAGAAGTGGTATGGGGGTGTGAGTTTTTCAATGGCTAATTTAAGAAGTTCTAATCTTTTGATTGGGGAGTACAAGGGAATCAAGTAGGCTGGAAGCTTTAGTAGGCTCTGAAGGGTTCATTTGGGGTTCCGCCTCTCAGAAGTGGTTGGACAGGGACTAGATAAAGATCAGTGAGAGCTATAAATGTATGTGCTGGTTTTTGATTTTATTCCTTTGCAGGTTGCAAATCGAGGGGGCCAGGCATGTTGATCCGCAAGTCAAAAGCGGCATGGGGAATGCATTTCAAAGGTTTAATCTTTGAGCCCTAATCTGTTAATTACAGAGAGGATGGTATAAACATGGATCAGACCACCTGTGCAAGTGATGAGCAAGGTACTATAAATGGGTTAATAGATGGCTAGGGCTAGTACAGTGTAGAGGGTTGATAATTCCAAGTGGAGAAGCTTGGATGTGGAGGTTAGGAGTGAGAGACAGGGTTCAGGGTTAGGGGTACCCATGGAATAAATTCTCTGTGTAAGTAGTGGGGTAGAGACTGCTGATGATTTTATGAAGGGCTGGTACAGGTACAGTAGAGAGGGTTAATAATTCCAAGAGGAGAAGCTCGGGATGTGGAGGTAGGAGGAGAGGGAGATGATTCAGGGGTGGGGTAACCATGGAACAGATTGCCTTTGTAAGCAATGGGAGAGGGGCTGTAAACATTATCATGAATGATTGGGACTGGGACTGGTACAGCATAGAGGGCTGATAATTCTAAGAGAAGCTAGGGTTGTGTAGGTAAGGGGGGAGGGGAGGGTTCAGGGGTGGGGTACCCATAGAACCACTTGCTTGTGTAGGTGGTGGAGAGAGACTATAAATGGGTTCATAAATGACTGGGACTGGTACAGTATAAAGGGTTGACAATTCCAAGAGGAGAAGCTAGGGATGTAAAGGTAGGGAGTTAGCAGAGGGTTCAGGTGTGGGATACTCATGGAACAGATTGACTATGTAAGTGGATCGGAATGGACTGTAAACACATTTGTGAATGGCTTTGACCAGCACAAATATAGAGGGCTTATAATTCCAAGAGGAGAAGGTAAGAATGTGGAGGTAGGGGAGAGGATAAAGGTTTGAGGGAGAGGTATGCATGGAAAAGATTGCTTGTGTAAATGGCGGGGGAGGAACTATAATTGGGTTCATGAATGGCTGAGGATGGTACTGTATAGAGGGCTTATAATTCCAAGAAGAGAAGCTAAGGATGAGGAAGAAAGGGAAGAAGGGGAGGGTTATTGGGTAGGGTACCCATGGAACAGATTGCCTGTGTACGTGGAGGGGGATTGACTATAAATGGGGTCATGAATGGCTGGAACTGGTACAGTGTAGAGGGCTGATAATTCCAAGAGGAGAAGCTAGGGATAAGGAGGTAGGGGAACAAGGGAGAGGGTTTGGCATGGGCATCTTGGTTAAATCCTCTCAACATGGTAGGTCATTAGAATAGATAGAATGCTCTGTATGGGCAGACTAGGTGGACCCTTGGTCATTATTTGCAGGCAATGTCTATGTTTCTATAGGCCCAAAGTCTCCTGAAATGACTTTTATGATTTGCTTTTGTAAGTGCGATGCTGTATTTCTCTTTGCTTTTGTATTTAAAATTGTTCTAATACAGTTACTGTGTATAACAAACAAACGTTGTTGGCCAGCCTGGCAGCACACAGGACTGAGGTACTGTCAAGCACTTGGCCTTTCACTGCGCTGGTGAACCCAGTATGGGAAACAATTTAGGTCATGAGAGGTTAGCGGGGGAGGACTAAGAGAGGAATGAGCAGCCACCTGGCAGTCTCTTTTCTCTTGGACTGGAGTGATGGACCTTCCCAGCTGTTAGCTACCATCAGGCAGACATAGGTCAGGTGGTGGAGGGAGCCTCAGTTCCAGAATGCATGTGCACCACCGTGCATATGCATCCTTCATACTGCTATGGCTTCAGGAGCTAGAGGGAAGAAAATCATGATGGAAAACTGAGCAAACAAGGCTTCAAGGAGTCCCACCCAGACACCTGGACCCACCCTCTCACTGGAAGAAAGCCAAAGGGGAATATATCCCCCAGTGTGTGAGGAGGATAGGGACAATACAAGGTGTCCAGGGACATGGCTGAGTAGCTACCCAGTCTGGCTCTGGGGGATAAAAACCTTTATAGAAAAGAAAAAATGGTTGAGTTTTGCTTCTGCTTAGGAATGCTTGACACCTGTCAGTACTATGGTCGAGCTTTGCTTTTGCTTAGGACTACTTGACACCTTTCAGAACCATTGGTACTTTGACTAATCCTGTGCACATTTAAGCTTCAGGGTCCCCACTTTTTGCCACATTTCGACATTCATGTGAGCAGCCATTGGAGAAAAAGGAAAAAAGTAAGATCAAAGGCAACAAGAAGGAGAAGAAGTCGAAGAGAGGAAAGGAGGATAAGCCACAGGACAACAGGCCAGACAAGGTGAGGGAAGAGGAGCAGAGATCAAAGGAGAAGGCAGGGATGGAGAAGCCCAAGGAAAAAGCTGGTAAGCATTCTTTACATAATCATAATGATTTAGGATAGTACTGAAAATGTACAAGGCCTCTGATTTACTGTGACTAAAGTAATGGAATTCCATTTTCAAGACTAGAAAGTACGGGAATTGCACCAGTGATCGTTAGTTTACGTTCCAGATTTTTTACCAGCATTCCAGTTATTATTTTGTTGTGTGTAATGAATATTCAGACTAAAAGAAGGCTTAACATATAGATTAAATGAAACAAACTGAAAATAGTACAGGAAACAATTGTAAGAAAAATACAGTTCTGTAGATTTACTGATCTCATATAAAATGTAAAAATCCATGAAATTCTTTGTTTTCGCCAGTGTGCAGGTTGTCCAAATTCCAGGATTTTCCTGTAAAAAACAAATCCTTGTGGCCTTAAAAATGTATTCATGGAGATAACAGGGTAGCATTTTGGGGGAATTTGTAGCATGTGGAAGGCAACAAGGGCAAAAGAGGTTTGCTTGACCTGGTCCGCTGTCTCTTTTCACCCCTGAGATTGCAAAAGAAATGAGGTAGCTAGGATTTCACAGGGGAGCAATGCAGAGCTGCGGGAGAGTGCATTAAAATTAAAAGAAATCCTTGGAGCAGAGTGGCAGGGGAGTCAGTATTGAACCACATGAGCATGGCAATAAAATATTTGTAAAGGGGACTATGTGAGTAGTTTCACTTTGTCAGATAAGAGAGCAGTTAAAAGGGCAAAGGAGGAAGAGAAGATAGGCAAAAGATGAATTTAGGTGCAGTGCTAATGTTGAAAAGGCAACTGGTGGTAAACTGTTTTAAGGGATAAACCTTAAACCTGTGGGTGATGGGCTTTACTTAATATACGACATTTTCTGCTGGAAAAAGACCCAGAACAGATACACCATATGCTGACATATTCATTAGAAATGGGTGGGGGGCTTGGCTGCAACATGATGTAATGGTGACTCACAGGGATGAGATGGGATTCATGTCACACTGATTCGTGAGTGGAATGTGTGACTGGCTCAACAGGTAGGGTGTTTTTTGAGGTAGGATGGGACATAACTGGAGAGGAGGGAAGAGTGCCAGTTGGGACTCACTGCTTCCTTTTTAAAGGATACCTAAACCCATAAATTCACCTTCTCAGTTTTCCAAGATCTGGACCCATAGCCCCTTAAAGAAAAGGTTGTTGTCTACATGAATAATGGGATTGCTTTTATTTAATTGGAATAAATGCAGTTTCATAGCATTTAAAATATGTTAACAACAGCCTCTCCTGATTCAAATCTCCCTCCTGTTTCTCTAACATGGCTGCCGTGATGACATCATTGAAAAGAGACTGCCTGAGCCACAGTGGGACAGCCCTTCAAGCAGCGGGGCATTGTCCTTTTGTCCCTGATTACTGTCACATTTGTTGAAATGGGTATAAATCATCACTAAACCTCTGTATTATTTAGAATAATAGATAGGTTAAGTGATGATTTTGTTAATTTGAAAATAATGGCAAGCAGAAATCAATGCAGTACATGTGAACACAGTACACCCTATTGGAAGTGACACTCTCCCAGTGCCATTCTCCTAGACAATTTGCCCCATCTCTAACTGCTTCAATCACTCTGACTCGTAATATTTTACAAATACTTGGTGGTCTAGCGAGGAGAATAGAAAGGGCCCATAGGATCAGTGTTCCAAGTGCTGCCAGCACAATCTGAGCTCATTAGTCACTGCTTCCCCATCTGTATTGATTGCAGACAGTCACCTGTCCTCCTCATAATGCACAATCCTCTAAACTATCCATAGTTTAATCTAGATCACATCTCTTCTTCAGTGAATATACATGGTGGTCTTGTGGAGTAAATATGAATAGTAAATACCATTGGGAACCCTCTTCAATCTCACCAGTTACTGCCTCTTCCTAAGCTGGATCTCACAGACCCATGTCCTCACACTGATTGGTATGCCTGATGGTTGACTCTGCCACCGCTGGCAGCAATCTTAAATGTGGGCCCCCAGTCTGTCCACTACACTTGACTTGTCTTGTGTTTTGAGGGGCCCCCCAATCATTCAGATTGTTGCAGTAGCAGCGGCATCCTGCCCATCAACAAGCTGTTATCTCTGTTCCTGGAGGTGATAGAACTGAGTGTGGGCAGCCAGGTGTATGTCACCAAACACTGCACCTTGTTCAGCATCTCGGAGAGCACTCTGTGTGGCATGTTTTCCTGTCCTATTGTCAGGGAGCTGCTCCACGACAACCGCTGCTGCTACTTTGTTGACCTGGATGACTTCTTTTTCAGGTACATGCTGGACTACCTCCATGATGGCAGCTTGCCCAGCCCAACCACTTCCAAGAGAAGGATCAGCTCCTATGGGAGGCTGAGTACTTCCAGCTCCCTCATCAAGCTGCTGAGCCCCAAAGTCACCAAGCAGTGCTTGCTTAATGATGAAGGCTGCAAGAGCGACACTGAGGAGAGTTCACAGGGCAGTGGTGACCCAGCGGCAGCCTGCTCCAGCTTCCGATGGTATTTACTATTTATGTTCATGCCAGTAGACCCTCAGATATGGTCCCTGAAGAAGAGATGCTATCTAGATGAAATTGGGGCCAGTTAGGAGGACTAGGCACTACGAGGAGGGTGGGTGACTGCAGTAAACAGAGATAGGAGGAGCAGTGAACGACGAGCTCCAGTTTTGCTGGTAGTACTTAAACTTTCATCATATGGGCTATTTCTGTTCTCCTCACTAGACCACCGTGTATGTTTCCTGAAGAAGAGATGCTCTCTAGATTAAATTGGGGCCAGTTAGGAGGATTGGGCATTATGAGGAGGGTGGGTGACTGACTGCAGTAAACAGAGACAGAAGGAGCAGCGAACGATGAACTCCAGTTGTGCTGGCAGCACTTAAACTTTGATCTTGTGGGCCATTTCTGTTCTCCTCACTAGACCACCAAATATTTGTAAAAATATCACAAATCGGGGGATTGGAGCAGTTAGAGGATGGGGGCAGATTGTCTAGGAGACTGGCACTGGGAGGGTGTTACCTCCAATGGATGTACTGCGATCACATGTACAGTGTTGGTTTCTTCTTGTCATTATTCTCCAATGAACAAAATCATCACTTAACCTATCTATTACTATGAATAATGCATAGGTTAAATGATGATTTTTACTCATTTCAACAAATTTGACAGTTATCAGGGAAATATGACAATGCTGTGCTGCCTGAAGGGCTGGAAGCACTGTGGCTTATAAGGCAGTCACTCTTCATTGACGTCATCATGACAGCCATGATAGGGAAACAGAAGGAAGGGAGATTTGAATCAGAAGAGGCTGTTGTTTACATTTGTTAATGGTACTAAACTGCATTTATCTTAATTGAATAAATGCAGTTTCAGCTTTCATGTAAACAGCCTTTTCTTAAAGGGCTACAAGGCTCGGTCTTGCAAAATTGATCAGGTAAATTTATGGATTTAGGTATGTATTTTCCTTGTCCAGGGAGTGAGAGTCCCTGGTTTCATTTGGTCCCTTGGGTTGTGAGAGAGTCTTAGGGGGCTGAAGATTTCATTTTGCTGTTTGATTTACTTTCTGGACCTAAGTTACTGCTACAATTATTATGAACCTATTATGTTCTTTCTAGCTGGTCCTTTTTCGTTTTCCTTGACTTCAAGACGTTTTTACTATATTTTACTGTGTATTTTAAAGATTTGTTTTGTTTTAGTAATTGGGTTGAGTGTTTGAGATGATTTATTTATTGTTGGATCATATAGTTGAAGTCTTTTTTCTGGTTGTTTAAGAATTTATTAAGAATCACTATCTGTCTTGCTTTGGAAGTGTGAGTTCTTGGGACCTCATTACCTGTCTCCTTTGGAAATGAGAGATTTACTGGGGAACGGAAAGACTGGTTTTTGGACTGGGATTTGGACTCAAAGACTGTGATTCTATATTTTATTTATTGTAGTTATTGTAATTTTGGTTGAAGGTGGGAGTTTATTTTTGTTTATTTTTAAGTTTAGTTTTATGTTTACTTGGTTTTAAGGTTGATTAATTGGTCACCAGAATGTATTGGAGGCCTGCCTCCATGGTCGTGCACTATTCATCCTCCACCCACCGCTGTCTTTGCCCCTTTGTCTCCCCTCCCACTGCATTTTTCAGTCTGCCAGTGCTATAGAGCATTGGGTATGGCATGTCAGGGGAGGAGGGGGGTTGGGGTGCTAACGGCGGAGGATGAATGGATGGGGCCACCACATCGGGGTTGTAGGGTCCAGAAGACACCCTGGGGTGAAATGGAACTCAGACTGTGGTCCTCCTTGTCTGGTCTCCACACCCAAGGGCACCACCAATTTAGGTGGGCACATGGTCCGAACAGCCCCGGAAGTTCATCCAATTCAAGCAGTGTTATGCAATGCCAGATCCATTAAAAACAAGACTGCTATTATTGCAGATCTTGTAAATTCAGTGGATCTGGCTTGAATCACCGAGACCTGGGTGGATGAGAACTCTGACCCTATATTAGAGGCTGCAATTCTAGCTGGTTACTCAGTGATCCACAGCTCAAGATTGGATCATGGGGGGGAATCACAGTCTGTTTCAAGACCAAATTGGGCCTCACAAATGTACCAGTTGCAGAGACCGAGTCATTCGAGTGTACTGTGGTAGCAGGTGTAGGTTGTAGGAACGTCCTCGTCTACCATCCACCCAGGAATGGGAAACAGTTCCTTTAGGAAGTGGTGAACTTCGTTGTTGACATCGCATTTGAGTCTCCGAAGTTGATGGTCCTGGGTGACTTTAACGCCTGGGTTGATGATGAACTCTTGCAATTTGGACAACACTTCCTCCAGTTGATGACATCTCTGGGCCTTACATAGATAGTTACCACTGCTACCCATAAACATGGTCACTCTTTTGACTTAGTCTTCCTCCTGGGGATCGAAGCCTTGGATCTGAGGGTGGAACCAGTCGGATGGTCTGATCACTACACCATGGGGTTCAATTTTAGTGCCCCCACTTGAAGGCCTACCCCTGTGGAGATGGTCAAGTATCGCCCTTTATGAGATGTTAGCTATGAAGGTCTAACGGTGGTACTTGACCTGTCAAACAGCGACCCAGAGGACCTCGTGGTTGCCTATAATATGGCAATTTCGGTGGCCCTGGATGTCATTGCTCCTGTCTGCATTCATCCTCTCTCCCTTTGCCCTCAGTCCCCATGGCTTGATGGCACCTTGAGGGAGATGCGGTGATTGGAACGAAGGTTAGAGCATTGCTGGCAGAGATCTGCCCTTGATGCCGACCACCTTAGATTGATGGACCATTATCAAGCCTATCAATCTGCAATCACCCATAAGAAGGCACAATTCCTGTCCGGGGAGATTGTGGCTGCTCAGAATTGACCAGGTCAACTTTTCCATACTGTGGACAGACTGTGCAACCCAGCCTGTCTGCAAGTCCAGAAAGCGTTTTCACAAATAGAGTGCGATGAACTTGCTCAGTTCTTTGCGACTAAGGTGGCTGGCATCAGGACAGCTCTCCAACCGGCACACTCTATGTGTGCTGCTTCTGATCACCACTTGGTCACTAGCCTGCAGCTTTCCTGGAGTACCTTTGATTGCCTGGAGTTCATGGATGTCATGAGGATTGTCCAGGGTGTGCACCCTATGTGCTGTAGTTTGGATCCCAGACCAGCTTCCCTGATTTTGGGTTGTATTGATTCAATAAGTCTGGTCCTTGCATGGATAGTTTGGTGCTCCTTGGAAACAGGTGAGTTTCCTAGCTCCCTGAAGGAGGCGGTGGCAATACCGCTCCAGAAGAAAGCTTCTTTGGACCCAAACTGCCATGCGAACTACAGATCAACCTCTAACCTTCCCTTTTTAGGGAAGGTGGTTGAGAAGGTAGTGGCTGTACAGCTGGAGAGTCGTTTGACCATCCATGACATCTATGAACCTCTCCGGTCCAGTTTCCGAAAGAGGCATAGTACGGAGACGGTGCTGGTTCAGGTGCTTGATGATCTCCTGATGGCTAGAGATCAGAAAAACTGTTCTATCTTGGTTCTTCTAGATCTTTTATCATCATTTGACACTGTGGACCATGGGGTTTTGCATGGTTATCTGAGGTTCATCTGTAGCCTGTCAGGTACAGTCCTCAGGTGGTTTACATCTTTCCTCACTGGAAGAACTCAGAGGGTGGTGTCCAGGATTCATTCCTTGGATCCAATCCCTCTGTCATGTGGAGTCCCTCAGGGATCGGTGTTGTCCCCCAAGTTGTTCGCAGTGCATATGCTGACCTTCGGAGACATTGTAAGGAGGTATGGGCTGAGATTTTACTGCTATACTGATGATACCCAGCTTTACCTTTCTTTTGCACCTGACCAGGATGGAGCTTTCTCAGTCTTTAATAGCTGCCTCACTGAAATCCAGGAAAGGATGGATTTGAGCAGTTGAAGTTGAACTCGGGAAAGACTGAAGTGCTGGTTGTGGACCCAGAACACCGGATAGGGGGGTCAGGGGTAGGTTCACCCTCGGGGCATTTCCTTGGGGGTTTATCACTCCCGGCCTCTGAACAGGTGTGAAACCTCAGGGTAATTTTTGATGAAGGGCTGATGCTGCATGCACAGGTGTCAGCCGCCATCAAGACCTCTTTCTACCATCTGAGGAATATCTCCAGGATTAAGCACCTTGTTCCATCTGGTGACTTTCCCATGTTGGTTCACGCCTTTGTGTCCTCGCGCTTGGATTATTGCAGCTCCCTGTACCTAGGGCTATCTGGGGTGGAAATCCACCATTTGCAGCTAGTGCAGAACACAGCAGCACAGCTTCTGACAGGAACATCTCAGTCCTGCCATATTTCTCCGGTGCTGCACAGTCTGCACTGGCTGCCGGTACAATGGCAGATCACCTTTAAAGTTGGTCTTCTGACTTATAAAGCCCTACACGGACAGGTCCCTGACTACCTGAAAGAGCTTTTGGTACCTTACCACCCTGGGCAATCGCTTCGCTCAGCTGGCAAAGGGTTGCTAGAGATTCCAAGGGTGTGTTTAAAATCTTCTGGGGCCCGGACATTTATGCATGCAGCCCCATCCCTTTGGAATTCTCTACCCCACCAGTTACTTGAGTGCGTGACCATGGAGGGATTTAAACAAGCTTTGAAAACTCATCTTTGGCACCAAGCATTTGGTGACTGATGTATCTATCTCAATTTTAGATGTTTATTGTTTTGTTTAAATTAAGCTGATGTGAGATTTGATATGTTTTTAAATTTGTTAGGCACCTAGGGAGGTAGAAGGGGCAGCTGGTAGGAAACTTATTAGGAGCATTCTACATAATGACATTGTTGTTTACACAGCAGCCTGAGCAGAGAATGAATTATGCCATTTAGAATTCTCACAGCAGCATAAGCCACTTTGGAATCAGCTGCTTGGGCAGTTAGAATGTTGGGGTTTGAACAGGCAGTGCAGTCAGTCTGAGTGTGAGAGCCCAACCGAGTGGAGCTCTCAGAGTGAGAGGCACCTGCCAGTTTCAAATAAAACTGAGAGAAGGGCCTCTGTCCATTTTTCTCACCCTAGTGTGTGGAAAAGCAGCAGCACTACAGGAAGTAGTGGCAACCATTGATTCCAGGACACCAGTGTGTCGGATTCCAGTCAAGTTCAAGTTCAAGTTTAGTTTATTTTGTTTGGTCAAAAGACCATTACATAAAAATAATCATAGCTCATACATAAAAAGAAAAACTTTCCATAAGATACCAAAACAACCACTCCATATCACATAAATGTAAATGCATTTAGTAAAAAACATAAATACATAGTTCACATGAAAAGACTTTCATAGCAATTATCGCAATAAAATAAATTTGATTGGTCTCTGAGCAGGTCACACCACTACTATAAATATTTTAGATGAATTTTTGAAATAATAGGTAAATAAGATGCTACATTTTTAATAATATAATCATCATTTACTGTGAACATGATATCCAGAAGTGGGTCTGGTATGACGTCTCGTCTGCCGATCTCCCGACAATGCACCTACCAACTGCAAGTTCCCATAAACTAATTTCCCGTTCGGTAGCATATGCAGATAGAATCTCTTCCCGACCAACAAAAGTCCACTAGCAATACACAAATCACTTGCAGACATCACATAAACCCTTGCTACAGCTTTGGTGACACAAAAATCACTTGCAGGACCAGTCCAGAAAATTCTTGCTATGGCTTGATGTATAAATGCTAAGTTTAAAAAAGTTTAAAAAAATTAAATGGATTAAATGCATGAAAAGCCTGAAGTGTATTAAATGTTTACTACCTTTTCCATCAGATAAGCTTGTTCATTCAAAAAAAAATTGAAATGCAGGATGGACTGAGGTTTAAAAGATGCAATTGAATGTAATTGGTTTACCAATGACCTTTACAGTGATTTGTTCAGGACAGTGAGGCACTGACTGGAGTCTATTAATGCGTCATTCCCGAGCCCTACCCAAATTTGCTTGCCTCACACCAGATTTACTGATCCATTGCTTTGCGCTGCTATAGCTGAGGTGGTCGTTTGTGATTTGGTTCCTTCTCAGCACAGACATGATAAAATTACAACTGGTGGCTATCTTTACATTAAAAAAAGATGTTGTGGGGACTGGTACTACTGGTGCTGCCAGAGTAGAAAAAGCTTGAAGTGTCTGGGGCATGCATCTACAGTCTTTGTGGGGGGCAGCATCACCTCAGGAAAGTTAGAGAGCATAACCACTCCTCTGAGGCAAGTGATGCAACTGTCGCTATTGCCATGGCTGCATTGAAAGTGAGTGCAATGACACTTACTGCAACCCCTGCCCAATTAAACCAAACACAGGTTGAACATCTTTCAGAGGAATTGAAGCAAAGCCTGCCGAACAAGCAAGCACTACAACAAATTGTTAAAAGAGCCAGATGGCATAACGCACCACCAGAGCCCCACACTTCAGATGCCATTGAAATACCACATAGCTTAAGAACAGTTAATGGAAAGAGATTTCTAGTGAAGGAGTCATCTGTGGTTGAGGATAAACTTCTCATATTCACCACTAAAACAAATCTTGAAAATTTATCGGTGGCTCTCTTTTGTGCCTCCATTATTCAGGCAGCTCTATTCAATACACGGCCCCATGGGTACCGCAGAAAATTCACAGATTGTCCCACTACTGTACTGCCTAATGTCCAGTAAATCACAGGAATGCTACCTAAGGCTCTCTTGGGACTTAAATGATTTGGCAGATGATAACTTGCATTTGGTCCCCAAAATCATTTTAACTGATTTCGAACAGGCGGCTATAAATGCCTGTAAAGTTGAATTCCCAAATGCACAGAGCAAAGGTTGTCTGTTTCACCTCAGGCAAATTGTCTGGAGAAAAAATAGAAAGTGTGGGCCTAGCTCAAAGTATGGTCAGGATATGGACTTTAGCTTAAAGCTTAGGCACATAGTTGCACTCTCATTCTTGCCACCTAATGAAATTGAGCAAGTTTTTTCTGAGCTCAAGGAGGAAATGTCACAGTCCTGTGCACCGATTACAGAGTAGCTCGAGAAGAACTACATGCTAGGCCATGTTAGGAGAAGAATGAGAAACAATACAGTGGTTCGAGGCCCACCAGTTTCCCCCAGAATTCTGGTCAGTGAATGCGAAAATGGAGCTTGGCTACCCTCGCACTCAGAACAACGTTGAGGCTTGGCACTGGAGATTGGGGGCACTTGTTAGCTCCTCACATGTGGGCATCTTTAGATTTGACTCCGAACTACACAAGGAGCAAATGTAACACTGAAACTTTGATTGAAAAAATTATTCATGGCCTGCCTAAGTCTTCTCTAAAACAAAAGCTATGCAAAGAGAGAAGAGAAGATTTAAGAACATCACTAAAGACAGAGCTGCTCATTCTGTGATGCAATACATACGCGGAATAGCTCACAACCTGCGATTGTGAAAATGTGTCTCTGGACCTGTACATTTATGTGGTGCATTGAGACTATGACATTTTAAAGTTTTAAAGTATTTTTTTTTTAATATTAAACCAAATGGATTAAATAAAGTTCAGTGAATGAAAAAGCAAGATGGAAAAGGTAAGAAAAATCATATGCACGTTAGGCTTTTTTTTTTAAACTTAGTGTGTCTATCCCAAGCCGTAGCAAGGGTTTTACCTGTACATTTATGTGGTGCCTGCAAGTGATTTTGTGTTGCCAAAACTGTAGCAAATGTTTCCAATCATGTACATTTATGTGATGCCTGCAAGTGATTTTGTGTCGCAGTGTTTGTCGGTCAGTGGTTGCTGTGGGATAGAATTTGTCGGCAAACAAACCCAGTCAGTACATTGAAATCTGACTGTTGATTGTCGGTAAGTTGCCGGTCGGGCAGTGGTACGGATCCCCCAAAAATACAGTAGTATCTGCAATTTGTATAGAATCCCAGACTGGCTGTAGCCAATGTTTTGGGGGCATATCATAGCATGGACATAGAAACATCACATGTTCCAGATCCTCTAGACCTGATCAAGAACATTGGCACATTTTTTCAGATGTATTAATGGATTTAGAGTATCGAGCTTATAATATTTTGCTAAGAAAGAGTTCAAATCGGAATTTTGTATATAACTTTATTTTACCATGTTCAGTTAATACAGTTAAATAATATCTAAACTTTTGCTTCAGATCATGACCTATAAGCCATGTAGAGGTTCTCAGTCCAAACGCTTGATTTAAATCTTTTTCCTTATAAAAATTAATGATTTTGTTGGTAATATATTTATTATACTTTATGCTAATTTGAATCCCTTTATTTATATAGGTTTTTAAGACATTTAGACCATGTCTGTTTGAGTGATTCAATATTTTTTAACCAATTGGACTGCATGCAGTCTGATGACTGCCATTTATTTTTCTCCTCATGACACAACAATGATAATCTATTTTCCTTCATTCTTAACACTTATAACCAATAAGCAAGTTTCCTCACATCAAGCAGTGCTTTTATAGTATAAGTACCCAACTCTGCTCTAACCAATACATTTGGTGAAGGTGAAGGCAGTCCCGGAATAGAGTTATATAATTTATTTAAGGGGGTTTCCAATAATTGAAAGTTATCTATTTTCCAAATCTCATTTTGAAATGATACTTGTGAAAAATATTTAGCTTTAACTGCAGTTAATATAGGCAAAACAGTATTGCCACCATATTTATAATAGAAACTTAATAAAGCCCCAACTGGTTGTTTGAGTTTAGTTTTTAACCTTTTTGTATGTTGTATCCATTTCCCATTATTTTGTGGAGACAAACCTAGATACGTATAATCTTTCACTGTTTTTATGTGCTTTCATCAACTTTCCATTTCATGTTTACTCTTTTGGTACCAAAAATAAGAACCTGACTTTTGCTCTCATTTATTTTTAAATGATATTTATTTGTAAAGATTGATAATTTATGCAATTTTTAATTTTGCAACCCAGATTGAGTGAGTGCTAATAAGGCCAGATCCTCCACATAGGCAAGCACTGGACAAAAACAATTTCTTACTTTAGGTGAATCAATATCTGCTGTACTATAGGACATTAATAGTGAATATAGATATAGATATAGATATAGATATAGATATAGATATAGATATAGATATAGATATAGATATATTTATACCGCGAGGGTGAGAGCTTTCTTAGTAGGATAACCTGTGTTATTTCCATTGCAGTGAGAATAAATCCTGATGACATCAGTAGAGTGAGGATATCGACATTTATCCATACTCTGCTGATGTCACCAGAGTCAGGATAAATGCACTGCAGCTTACATTCTAAAGGAAACTGCTTCAGAAAAAGTTTCTCTTTCTCACTGAAGCTGCAACTTACTCAGTTAGCTTTGCAAAAGACTCTCACCTGTGTCCCATTGTGTTTCTAACATTGCTAGCCCATTACTGTGCTGATCTCAGCTTCAAAACAACCTAAATTCTAAATGAGTCTTTTACAAAGCAGGTTCTGTTTCTCAGTGCTACCTGCAGCAGTTTGTCTTTCTCACTGTGCCTCTGACTCACACAATTAGCTTTGCAAAACACACTCACCTGTGTTTCTGACTCCCAGTCCATTCAGAACACACACACACACACACACACACACACACACACACACACACACAGAATGAGCAGGAAACACACAGACTCAGAAAAAATGTTCATGCAGCTCTCACCCCTGTGGTATAAATCGCACACATGATGGGCAGATCATGGCATATGGAAAATATTCTCACTCCTGTCTCGTGAGCTGTGTATTTTCACTCGTGCCTTTGGCACTCATGGGAATACCCAGCTCACTCTGCAGGAGTGAGAATATTTTCCATATCCCACTCCTGCCCATCATGTATCATATATATCAGAAGAGGAGCTAAAATACAGTCCTGTCTAACCCCCTTATTTGTTGCAAAGGGCAAAGATATTTGCCCTTGTTTACCCCATCTCACTTGGGCCCACATTTGTGAATACAATTCTCTAATGATACTAATCAAAATTTAATCAATTCCCCAGTCATACATAACTTGCTATAGAATAGATCTAGAAATAGTCAAAAGCTTGACTAAAGTCAATAAATGCTATGCATAATGTTTGATTTCTAAGGACTTCCTACTTCTCATATAAATGTGTTATTAGAAATGTATTATCTACAACAGAGTAACAAGTTCGAAAACCTGCTTGTAGTTCTGACAGACCACCTAAAATATTTATTTGTTCTCCCAATCTATTCAAAATAATTTTACCAAACACCTTTCCCACAACATCTAATAGGGAAACTGGGCAATACATCTTTTGATCTTTCCTATCACTCTTTCTTTATATAGAAAATATTATTGCTCCCTTCCACCTAGCAGGAATATCTCTGTTTTGAATGCAGTTATTACAGTGCATTGTTAGTATTTTGGTCCATAGTACGGGAGAAGCAAAAAAAAAAAACTTCAGGGGGAATTTGATCAGGGCCAGAGGCCTTTTTTCCTTTAATAATGCTATTGTTATATATACCTCTTGTTTAGTAACACTTTTATATGTTGTCCTTATTATTTCTGATTCCTAGCTTGGTATTTCCTCCACTAAATCTGGATCACAAAAAATGCTCACATAATGTTTAATCCACATGTCTTCAGATATATACATATCTCTGTTATTATTGCTATTATTTGTACCTTTGGTAACCAGTTGCCAGAAGGATTGCTGATCCTTCTTATCAATGCCTTCTAACATATACTGCCATTTTTTTCAGAAAATAATATGTGTTTGTCTATAAGGAACTTCTTATACTCCTATCTAGCCCTATTTAGTATTTTACATTTACCTTTATCCTTCGTTAACTTTACATACCTGATTTGCCTTGTCAAGTTACTTTTAGCCACATGACATTCTCTGTCAAACCAGGTTCTCATAGTCCTGCATTTTGCTGTTTTCACTGCTTTCTCATATAATAAATGTCTCATTTCCTCAAAACAATTTTCCAGTGAACTTTGTAGCTCTTGATTTCTTTCTGGAAAATTCACTATATCCATAATATTTGTGTTATATGACACTTGTAAAACAATTTTGTCACAATTTGATTCCCACCTTACTTTCTTTTGATTTCTAATTTCAATGTGTATGGGATTTTGTGGGTATACAGTAATAGCCTATCCATGATTATTTGTTCTGATATCGTCAAAATAATTGGAAGTGATCACTTTCGCTTCTTTCTATAACTTTGCAATTTTGCCAATAACTCATGTCATCGTTCCAGAAAAAATAATCCAAGACTGATGGATCTCTTACCCCAAAATGTGTGAAATTTCCCAGACTATCGGGTATGATTCTACCGTTTACTGGAGAAAGATTAAGTATCTCTAATATCTCAATTAATCTTTTTCCTATCTGGTTTACTTTTGTATCTAGAGAAACTCTATGTTGTTCTGCAGCATTTTGAAACAGCCAATTTTGTATTTCGTTATTTGCGTAACCATCATAAGATCCAATTCTGGAATTTAGGTCCCCACATAATAGTATTCTAGAACCAGGTTGGAAAATTTGTGTTTTGTGTATAACAGCTCCCAGGTCTTTCCAAAACACCTCTTTCTAATATTTTTTAATTTAAGGGTGGTATGTACACATTAATTGGGACAAAATTGCATGTTGGAAGTTTAATCCAAAAAGCTTGTGCTGCAGAAAAAGTATCTATTACTGTAACCATCATATTTTTGTCTATTTTAAAACATGTAACAAGACCTTCTGAGGGTCTTCCTGTCTTACCATATTTTTTACCTGTAATAAGAAAGGTATCAAAATCATTTATATGTATATCTGTATCCTCTGTATTCCAGGGCCCAGATATTCAAACTGCACCAGTCTGAGGCGCAAGCCCCTGCGCTGCTCAAAATAGTTGCGCAGGGGTGTGGCCGGGGTGATATTCAAAGGAGTTGCGCTGACAGCTCCGCTGGTCTTCCAACCACAACACTTGCGCAAGAGGCGCAGAGTGGAACTTGCGCCACCGCAAGTTGCCAGAGTTGAGCATTAAACTTGGCGGTGGCGTTAGGCACCATTGCGCTACAAATTTCTCCGATATTCAAAGGTGACATGCAAATGGGGCCATAATTTATACAAGGCGCAGGGGCCATTTGCATCTCTTTATCCCCATTGCATGCCATTTGCATGTGAGTCGCCGATCCCGGGACTTGCTCCTGGCTACCCTGCCAGGCAGCAGCCGTCGGGGACGACGACAATGCAACCCGATCGCGGGCATCACAGTTACATGACCCCCACATCACCCATAGCCCGATCGCTGGCAGAACCTACATGTCGCCCCCACACACATCACCCATAGCCGATCGCGGGCAGAACCCGTACATGTCGCCCCCACACATCACCCATAGCCCGATGCAGGCCAGAATCAGTACATGTCGCCCCCCCAGTACGATGGCGGGCAGAACCTGCATAACCCCCAGTGCCCGATCGTGGGCAGAACCTGCATAAACCCCCAGTGCCCGATCGCGGGCAGAGATAACCCTCCCCAGCCTGAATAACACACTGGTGGTCCAGTGGACCGTAAAAGCCCGATCGCGGGCAGAATGTCCCAACAGAACCCCCCAAACATCTCCCTGGTGTCTAGTACCCCCACACCCACCCAGAAGCCCCTCACCCGCTCCCCCGCAGCCAGCGGCGACAGCATCCACCCGCCTGCCCGCCCGCCCGCCCGACTGACTGTCGGTAGGGCTGCATGCCCATTGTGCAGAGCTACAGCCAATGGGCATGCAGCCATACCATCTGTTGATCCAGATTTATGAATGATCATTCACAAATCTGGACTATCATGTCTGATATGGACTTTCTGCGCCCATGGCGGGGGGCTGCACGCCCACTGGCTGTAGCTCTGCATCATCGGCGCGCAGCCCTACCGACAGTCAGTCGGCAGGCGCGGGCGGCAGGCGGGTGGATGCTGCTCGCCGCCAGCCGCGGGGAGCGGGTGGAGGGGCTCGTGGGTGGGTGGGGGGACACTAGACACCAGGGAGATGTTTGGGGTTCTGTCAGGACATTCTGCCCGCGATCGGGCTTTACGGTCCACTGGACCACCAGGGAGTTATTCGGGTTGGGGGAGGGTTACATTCTGCCCGCGATCGGGCACTGGGGGTTTATGCAGGTTCTGCCGCATCGGGCTGTGGGAGGTGTGGGGGGCATGTATTCTGTACTGCCCGCGATCGGGCTGGTGGGGGCACAGGAGTGAGTTGGGGCCAGCCAGGGTGGCAGCTGCTGTGTTGCGCCCTGCAATGCAGCAGCTCACCTGTGGGTGGCCCCTCGACTTAAGCCTTTTTGGCTCAAGCTTGTGCGGGCGCAGGTTGGTTGCTGATGCACAACTCTGCGCAACCCGACTGAATATCGCCGCGAGGTTATGCATGGATCCTCCCCTCCTGTTGAGATGCATTCATTTGCACGGTTTCAGCGCAACCTGGTGCCAGTGTGTAACTGCCTCCTGCTGAATATCGCAGAATGGCGATTTTGACTTATGCGCATGAGCAAGAATCCCTGTTGCGCATGGCGCAACCCTTTTGAATATCTGGGCCCAGATCTCTTGAAAGCATAAAATATGAACATCTTCTGTAAAGCTTCTCCAATCATTATCTGCCATACAGGTAGCCAAGCCTGCAATGTTCCACATCATTAATTTATAATTTGAATCTGTTCTTTGGTTTTCTGTACCCTGGCTTAGAATGTCTAGTCAACCGTCTAAATTCATCAATTCTGTATATCTGTTCCTTACGCCAACATTTTACTGTATTTGATAGCTACTCTATATATTTCAGCCTGTATAGTCTGTTTCTTCATGCCCTAAAGATCCTCAAGTGGATCTCCTTTATTTTCCTTTTCTTATTCTGATGAAATTTCTTCAGTATTTATCTTATTTTCAATTATATAGCTACCCATTTTGTCCAGAATGGTTACACTGTTCAAAATATTTTCATAGAGTTTCTCAGAATATACTGATAATAAAATCTGATCTCAGTTTGGGTCACAAGTCAGTCTCTCAGCTGAAAACAAGTTTTTCTTTACTAAGAAACTATCCATAAACTGACCCAGTATATCCAAGATCAGATATTTCAATGTATTGTTTGTTTCTCTAGACAGACGTTTCAAGCAAAATAGGGACATAGTTGCCAATTTTCCCAAGGCATTATCCTGTTTTCCTAAATAGTCTCTGGTCATGATTTTTTTTAAGAATCTACTTTCCATAATATAAATGCCAGTTTCACCCAGAAGTGAGACTTTTTTAAGAATGTGTTGAATTGCCTCTTTCCCTTAAGTTGCATGTTTATTTGTCCAATTTTATTCATGCCCTGTCTCCTGCTAATCTTCAGTATTTTGAAGGATCCAGGACAGACTTTAGTACATAGTGAAAAAAGATTATAAAGTCTTTTCTCTAGTTTTTCCAATGATTCATATTCTAATTCTTTCATCCCAAAAATATTAAGATACTCAGTCTCATTTCTGGAATAAATTTTGGCATTATTCAATTTGTCTCTATTGATAAAATCAAGTGACATACCATATTCTAAAAATCTATTGTTATTTCACCATAAATGGTTTGCCAATCTCGGGGATAGACAAAAGATGAAAATACAGTCTCTATCATCTATATCCTTATCACCCCAAACTTTAACAATATCAGATTCAATTTCATCAATCCCTGAAACTGCCCTAAATACAGTAGGTGCACAATCTTGTCTTTCAAAGGCCATATTGGGCATTGTTTACATTTTAAACAGATAAAGACAGAACTGTGCATTTATCTATGTCAATTAGTTTGATTTCTTCTGTTTTTTTTTTTTTAATTTCTCTCCTTGTTGTGTCTTTACTGTCTTTATTTTTTTTCTTTCTGCCGATTTGGGCAATCTGATCTTATTTCTTTTATGGCAGTTTGCATTGGCTAACATATATTTGTTTGTTCACCTACTATATCTGGTGACCCCTCATAGATCAAAATCTTGTGTTTTTCAGGGGTTAAATGGGGTTTATCTAATTTTATGTTCCTCAAAATATCAGCCTCATGGGATACGTCAGGTGCACTGTCCAAAGGTTGTTGACAAATTAAAGCATTTGTTTCTAAGTACTGCTTCAGCTCAGTTTCTATCCTTACTTTTTCTGTCTCTTTTTTCTTATGTTTCCTTCTACTTTTCATTTGCTTTGTTTTACTTTTTGGGAGATTCTGGGATCATTGAAAGTGAAAAGTCCATTCTCAAATCAGATGTTATGTGTACATCAAGAACCTCCAATTCATTATACGCATCGTTGTCTAATAAAATAAAGGAATACTTGCATTGAGGAACTAAAATATTCATTTTATGTAGAATGTCTTCCAGTCTACAGCTGTTTATGGCAATATTTTGTTTAATTATGTCAATTTCATTGTTCATGCTTATCAACTGATCCATTAAGAACAGGTGTGCAGCATGAGAATTACTCATAGATGTCTTTAAATCTTCCCTTATACTAAAAGGATATTTTTTTATAGTGTGATCTTTCTCATTTATAGTTTTAGGTTCACTTATACTGAAGTCCAGGAAACCACTAACATCACTGACAGCACTTGTCTCATTCCCATCAATTTCCAAGCATTGTCTTGAATCTAAAGTTTTTAGGCCAATGATGGTATTTTGTACTTGTTCAACAATTTCTCTTAACTCAATGTTTTTCTGCAACCCATTATTTTGGGCTCTTTGATTCTGTTTTATACCTCCACCACTTGCATAAGGAGCTTCTATTTCCAAATTCCCTGTTAAGTCCCCTATTAAGGAGACTTCTAGAGAAAAAAAAATAATTTGGTGATAAACTATCATACAGGCTAGATTCCTAAAAAATGTTTTCATCCCCCTGTATTTTCTGGGTCCCCTTAGAGTATTCATTATCCTTATTATAAGAAGCATTTGGGCAATGTCCACTCCTAGGAGTACTATTATACAAAGAAGAACCTTTTATTGAGCAATTTATCGAATTTAAGTGATCTGGATAATCTAGGTTTGGCGTTGATGTTAAACCAATTAAGGTTAACTCTCCTGGAGTATTTATTGAAACCTTAATTTCATCTTTCATTTTGAAGTGTTCACTAATTTGTGTTTGCTTTTATCCTTATCCAAAACAACTTTATTTTGAAAGTATTTCAAATTTTTTCTTTGCTTCTTTTCAATTTTAAGTTTAATTTGCATTGGACTGGCCTGGAAGTGTGTCATTTCTCCTTCCGAGGTCACATGTTGAAAAAACTTTATTTCTTGGTTTTGCTTTTGAGCAGGAACTAATTATTTCCAAGATTTGTCCTCTTGAGCTTTACCTGCATATCTACTTCACTTTCTAAGACTTGCTTTCTTGTCTACACCATTTTTTTAAAGAAGGTTCACAGTTATTTTCCTATAATAATAGCACCACCTAACAAAAACTGTTACCACTAGCACCTACTGAAACCTATTAGAGTAATTTCCAATTAATTATCATGCTAGGTTTTCACTATTAGGGATACTTAAAAGGAAAAAGAATAAAAGCTATTCTAAAACTGCATCAAACCACTCAGATCAATCTCAATCTCAATTTCAATCACTTCTTCTCTCTTTTCCTATTTGTTCTCCCACAAGACTTTTTAAGCAATAATCCAACCAGCCAACAGTTCTGTAAGAGTTCTGTGCAGAGGCTGGAAACCATACAAATTTCCACACGGGCTCTGATACTGTCCTGAAGAGCTTCTGTGTGAGTTCTACAGAAATTTGTGCAGTTAATAGACCTAACATGTGCAGGTTCTTTGTGGATACTTAGGCCAGTACTCCAAGTCGATGCACCAGCACAGTTCCTCTAGCAGCAAAATGTGGTATCTGAATTTGAACCCTCCAGAGAATCACTCCTCAGTGCATCCGATCTCATTGAGCTCACTCAATGGAGTCTCAGAGGTGAAAAGCCAAATTTACTATCTAGGAATAAAACAGAAATTTCAATGGGCAAACAGCTAAAAAAATTTCTGGTATACTTATCCACACACCATTAATTTAAAACTATGAGTCAAAAATTCTGCTTACTCCAGCTAATTACTATCACACCATGTAATTCAACCCTTAATACAGCTCTGTTTTCTCATTAAATCAAACCCTGTGTAAATATTAAAGGAAAAAGTGGAAAATATTCAGATTGGGAGCATTTGAAACATTGCAGTATCAAAAAAAAACCAAAACAAAACTTACGTCCACGGTAATGCCTGCTTAAAAAAGTGCATCTCAATCAGGATCTAGCCCATAATGGCCCTTACTAGGATGTCAGTGGAAAAAAAATAAAAAAATCAGTGGAACATCTGTCTACTTGTTTTTTTTACCCACTGCAGTTTGAAAAAGAAGGCTTAATGTGCTCTTGTATAGCTACCCAGTGAGTGCCTGAACACCTCCTCAGGCTGCAGCATGCTCTATCAGTAAAAACTGCAGTGTTCTGCTTCACAACACCATGCATACATTTCTGTTCTGCTTCACAACACCATGCATACATTTCTGTTCTGCTTCACAACACCATGCGTACATTTCTGTTCTACTTCACAACACCATGGCCCAGATATTCAAACTGCACCATTCTGAGGCGCAAGCCCCGCGCCTGCTCAAAATAGTTACAAGAGGTGGAGTCACGTATATTCAAAGGAGATGCGCCATTGAGCAACCCTTTGAATATCACCCCAGCCACATGTGCAGTGGAACTTGCGCCCACGAAGTTGCCAGAGTTGAGCATTAAACTTGCGTGGCATGTTAGTACCATTGCGCCATGCGCAAATTTCCAATATTCAAAAGGTGACATGCAAATGGGGGCTATAATTTATGCAGCGTACAGGGGCCATTTGCATCTATTTATGGCCCCATTTGCATGCCATTAGCTTGTAGGGTGCACCAATCCCGAGAACTTGCGCCCTGGCCGCCTCTGCCAGGCGTAAGCAGCTGGGACCCACGCGACCTCCCTGCAGCCCGATCGCTGGGCAGCATCAGTGTATATATCCCCCCCACACACAGCTCCCGCCCGATCATGGCATAAGGCAGTATCAATCTCCCCACATCTCCCAAGCCCGATCATGGCATAACCTGTATCAACACCCCCACATCTCCGAAGCCCAATCGCGGGCATAACCTGTATCAACCCCACATCTCCCAAAGCCCGATCGCGGGCATAACCTGTATCAACCCCCATCTCCGAAGCCCGATCGCGGGCATAACCTGTTGAACCCCCACCAGTGCCCGATCGCGGGCAGAGTGTAAAAAACCCCCAGCAGAATATCTCCCTGGTGGTCCAGTGGACTGTAATGCCCAATCGCTGGCAGAATGTCAAGTTACAACCCCCAAAATCACCCTGGTGTCTAGTGTCCCCCACCCACCCACCGTCCTCCACCCTGCTCCCCGGCGGCCGCGGCGGCAGCATCCACCACCTGCCGCCCCTCTGCCCGCCGACTGACTGTCAGTAGGGCTGCACGCCCATTGGTGCAGGCTACAGCCAATGGGCATGCAGCTCATATACCATACATGACAGTTCAGGATTTGTGAATGAACATCATTCACTAAATCTGGACTGTCATGTACGGTATGGGCTGCACGCCCATTGGCTGTAGCTTCTGCACCAATGGGCATGCAGCCCTACTGGACAGTCAGTCGGGCGGGCGGCGGGGTGGCAGGCGGGGATGCTGCAGCCGCCCGCCGGGGAGCGAGGTGGAGGGCTTCGGGGTGGGTGGGGGACTCAGACACCAGGGAGATGTTTGGGGTTGTACTTTGACATTCTGCCCGTGATCGGGCATTACGGTCCACTGGACCACCAGGGAGATATTCGGTTGGGGGTTTTTTACATTCTGCCCACGATCGGGCACTGGTGGGGGTTCATACAGGTTATGCCCACGATCGGGCTTCAGGAGATATGTGTGTGTGTGGGGGCATGTTACTGTATGCCCGCGATCGGGTTTTGGGAGATGTGTGGGCGGGGTTGTTTTTACATTCTGCCCGGATCGGGCTGGTGGGGGGCATGAGGACCAAGTTGGGGGTAAGCCAGGGTGGTGCTGCTGTGTTGTGCCCTGCAATACAGCAGCTCACCTGTGGGTGGCCCTCAACTTGATCCTTTTTTTTTGGCTCAAGGTTGTGCAGGCGCAGGTTGGGGGTTGCGCATGAACAACTCTGCACAACCCGACTGAATATCGGGTTGCGCAGGTTATGCATGGTTCCTCCCCCTCCTGTTGAGCATGTATTCATTTGCATTGCTCTTTTGCGCAACCTGTTGTCAGTGGCGTAACTGCCTCCTGCTGAATATCGCAGAATGGCGCATTTTGGACTTGCGCATGTGCAACCCTTTTGAATATCTGGGCCCATGCGTACATTTCTGTTCTGCTTCACAACACCATGCATACATTTTTAAGATCTAAAAACATGTGACCAAAACTACCTAGTCACTATTCATTTTCTAACATTTTAAACACGTTCTAAAATGTAAAATATGATTAAATATAATTATATTAACATATATCTGAGAATGTCATATTACAATAAGCTGAGTGGGGAAATTTATAATTGAGGCTGTATGATGTGGCTTCCGACTCCTATCTAAACTCTCCTCTCCCCACTCTCTTGCTTTAGAAAAGGGAAGTAAAGGTAGCAACAAAAAACACTTTTCATGGATCCTAAAATATATGGGGATTTTGAAACTTCCTTTTATTTATTTATTTATTTATTTATTTATTGATTGATTTAATTTGTTGACCCAGTAAGCCCACTGAGACTAGAAGTCCCTTTTCTGGGGCTACCGGGAGGATACAGATGGTAACCAACTGAAACTGAACCAGATTAAGCTGTTGGTGGTATTTTTAGTGGATGAAGGAGATTTGCCAGGGCACTGGGGAAATGCCCTACTCTCCACTGGGGATTTGCTGGCCGCCTTGCTGAGATGGCCACTTCACCGGACGGTGGAGAAAGAGGATGTTGCTGGACGGAGCTCTGGCCTCTGCTCCTGTCCTTTCAATGCAGGAGGCTGTTGATCTGGCTATGGCTGTAGCAGACTTTTCACAGGATCAGACTATTTTTGATGGAATGGAAATTGCATCCATTTCTATGGACCTACCTGATTTGGAGGTAGATGCTGCCTTTGTTGCTTCTCCTGCACAAGCTGGTCTTAGTCACTGTCAGGCGCTCCTCCTATGCAAACAGGCATGGCTCAAGAAAGGGGAGAAAATTGATTCATAACTTCTTGCCTTGCCAGATGAGTCCTCAGGGGCTAGTAACTCTTCGGACCAGATAGAGCGAGTACTCCAGTTGGATGCTGGTTTGATTCCCGAGGTTCCTCCTCCTCCTGCTGTATGTCTGGAAGTCAGTGTGGCTGGCAGTAACAACAGCATTCCTGTCGTGTGCCCAGAGCCATCTGTAGTTTCTCCCGTACAAGCTACTATGGACCCTTCTAAAAATAGAAAATCCAGACTCGGTATGGGTAGAAAGGTCCCGGAGGCACTTGTTCGCTCGGCAGCTCCTCCGGTGACTTCTGAGCAGATTTTTTCCTTTCTGGATCGCTGGAAAACTACAGAGTGGGGTGACTTAGCCCCTGAACCTCCTGCTGTTACTCTACCATTACGGGACTCTTCCTGGTCCCCTGAAAGGGCCCTAACTGCAGCGGGATGGATCCCTGAGGCTTCAGACCATTGGACTCCTGACCCTAAAGACCCATCTTATCAGCAGCTGTGTTCAACTACTTCCTTTGGCCACCAATGATGGATTGACAGAGAGTTCCATCAAACCCCGAGGTAATGCTTCTATTTATTAAATACTGTTTCTGCTCCTTCTGGTGTAGGTGCCACACCAGAAGCTCTTGTTTGACACTTTTTACCTGCAGCTGTTAGGTTGGGCCTGGTTCAGAGGCTTTGGCTGAGCACCGGAAAGTCTTCTCTGGCCCCTTGTTCAGACTGGTTGACCTTTTCTCTCCACTGGAGAGCCTGCTCCTAGGAGGAATGCAGTCCGTTGTTGTACAAGGGGCTTAGAACATGCTCCTGACAGATTATTTATGTTAAACCTCTTGAAAAAATCTATGAAATTTTTTCATCGGAAATATTTGCCCTACTTTCCTTGGGAAATGGTAATTATGATGTCAGCTTTAAAAATGTATCTAACCTTGATAGGTTTTGGGAGCAATATAATTCACTTAAAATGACCCATTATGGATACCTTTTCAAGCAATTCCTCTCACCAAGCCCTTGATTAAAACTATTACTGTTTTGTTTAAGAACGAAGGTGTAAATGTTGAGGACATTCTTTTGGTTTTTCACGACAGCAGCAGAGATTTTGGGAGGCCTACACCCACTATGGATAGTGAGCAAATTTGGGATGAGGTTGGAAGGTGAAGGTAAAACTTTTTTCACAATTCAAACCCTGTACATCTACCTAGTGTGTTTTTCTGGGACGGATAGGGGTCTATTTTTATATTGGACAACCTAGATCCTGCTTTTAAATGTGGGTCTCGTTTACACCTTAGCTCAGCTTGTGATACTTCTAGATGTAGTCATTGTTTGGAGTATGGGCATTTGGCTTCAGCCTGCCTTAATCTATTCAAATGTAACCTTGGTGAGCAAACAGGCCATGCCTACAGGCACTGTCCTTGGGCTTCTCACAATCAAGATGATTGCCCCTCTCATAGGGACTTATCAATCAAGCTCAGCATGCACTAGCAAAGAAGGTGGCTGCTGTTGTGCCTATACCCCCCAGGCTCTGAACAGGTTCCAGCTCCTGTATCTTCGCCCTATAGTTACCCCTTGTAACCACAGCTGTTGTCTTACATCCTATACACCCTGAAATGGGCTTAGATACTGTTAGTGTTGATACTACAGTTGTTACTCCTGTAGTGGGCATACAGAGGAACACATGCCCCCTTCCACCACCACCCCAAGCCCCTTCAAGGTTGTTCAACCCGAAAAGAAATAGACATGGTAAAGCCATGACTGAGACTAAGTCCTTCCCTAAAACTGTGTCTCAGAGGATCCTGTGAAGGTAGGGAATGTGTTTGCCCCATTAGAGGAAGATATTGGTGGGGACTCAAGGGGATGATACAGATACCTCTTCTATTGTTTCCACCAAGGGCGCTGAATGCAGGCCAGAGGATTCTATTGCCAAAAGGACCAGGACGTGAGACAAGTAGGTAAACCCCTTGAGGTTTCTTTTACTTTTGTCCCTTGTAGTTTCTATATTTTTCTCCCTGCTATGTCTTCTTTAATGATTTCCACAATAAATGTTAATGGGATTAAGGGTGAGAAGAAGCATATCATTTTTTCACTTCAAAACTTCTACATCAGATATTATTTGTTTACAAGATATCCGTCTGAAGACATATCAAGAACTCCAGCATGCCTCTAACTGCTGGCCTTTGGGACCTTCCTTTGGTCAGTCAGGAGGACCCTTGTGATGGGTTAGGTATTCCTTTTCTAATTCAGCTTTCTCAGTTTCTAGATTGGTTGATATCCACCTTGGGAGGGCCATGTGTTTAGATGTTTCATTTGCTCAGAACGGTTTTGATTGTCACAGTTTATGCCCCAAACCAAAGCACAATGGATAACTCTCTTTAAGGAAGTACAACCTTTTTTACATACCTCCCGTATGGTAATTTGGCTGGGTGACTTTAATTGTGGCCTATCAACTGCTGATAGAGGACTCCAAACTGATAAATTATTTTGTGATTCTGTTGCTTTATAGCATATTGTTTCCATGGCACACCTGTTGGATGCCTACAGGGTATTATATCCTACGGGGTTATACTTATTTTAGGGGTGTCCTTCAGACAAGAATTGATTTTATTTTTTTGTCAACTGTTTTATGTGTTGTGTAGGCTTTCACCAGACTAATAGAATTTTCTGACCACAGTGTCCTTACCATCTCTATTTCTTGGGATGGGGCCCCCAGATGTAAAAAAAATAAATGGAGGTTAAATGAGCTATTGTTAGATGATCCTATTATTAAACAGTTGTAGTTGAGAGAATTTTTGATAACCCTTTAGGGATTTTATTCTATTGTGATTACTTACCCTGCCTGTTTCTGATTGTGTAAGGCACCCAAAGCATTTGGGATTGGGCACCATATAAATAAATATTTTTTACTTGCTTACTTACTTACCTGGATCCCCATGCACAGACGTGCATTCAAATAATGAGGTTTCCCCAACTGGGTTCGCCATGAAGTTCAACACAGATCTAAAACAGATGGTCACCCCCTAACCCCCATGATCCCTCCTTAGGCAGTAAACCATGGATAATCTAGCTGGGATTTTGAGTCCCAAGGGTAGCATGTCAATTCAGTGAAGAAATTATAGTGACAAGCAAGTTCAGTGAAGTCATTTCAGTGAGATGCAGTTACAGCACTAAACATACAATATGAGCGAATACCAAAACAGCAAATGATGCATTCCCGGAGAGTACTATGACCTCAGAGTTGGTTAACTTAGCAGGTGCAGGGAAGCTCCTTGCAAAGGTGTGGTGGGGGTGAAGTTTCCACAAAACAAGCATGTGCTGTTTTTTGGTGTTTGTCCATATTGTACAGATGCTGCTGTAATTGCATTTGCCAAGAAGTGGACTTTGCTGAAATTGTTGTCACTGCAATGTCTTCACTGAACTGACATACAGCCAAACAGGCAGGCATCATCACCTAGCCAGGTCTCTGTGATGCAAGCTGGGTTGATTCAGGAATCCAGAATTAGATCTGCCATAATGGCAGTCTTGTTCCTGATTTATTTATTTATTTAGCTTTTGTTAACCGGTAAGTGCACTAGCCATAAAATGACTATTTTCAGGCATGACCCAGGAGAGTACAGACATGCAGAAACTTAACAGGATAACAATTTATAAGTGCTTTACATACAATGAGTTAAAGAGGATACAATACATCAGAACATACAAAGTAAAGCGCTTTACATACAATGAGTTAAAGTGGATACAATATATCACAGACATACAGAGTAGACCATTCATAAGTTCATAGGTGCCTACCTATGCAATGAATAGAGAGGAACTTGGACAATAAATTATCAGGTGACATATCATATGAACAGAACAAGGTACACAAAAGCAAAAACAGGTAATACAACAGGAAGAAATAATCACTGAGAGCAGGGGTGTCATTAAGGAAAAAGTCGGTAAGTGAGAAAGAGGGGAGCAAGCCATAAAATTAGATTACATGAGTGTATGTAAGTGTAAGGGAGATGCCTGCAGTGCAAGATTGTATATATGAGTAGGAAAAGGAGCCGGGACAGGCTGAGGCAGTAAGAGAGGGTTATATATAGAGGTGAGGAAATAATATTGTATGGCCAGACATCAGTCATTAGGTAGGGTGAAAGCAGGAACAGGTATCGCAATCAGCAGATTCAAGTGCAGTTTTCTCTTAAATCATGTGTGGGAGCTAGAAAGTCTAATGTCAAGGGGAAGGGAATTCCACAGCTGTGGAGCCACATGCTCAAATGCAACAGTTCCTTTCCTAGTGCGGCATCTCGGCAAATTCAGAAAGGATTTATCAGCTGATCGTAGTCCATGGAGTGTGTCCTGAGGAACAAGCATAGCTGCAAGACACCTAGGGGTTTGATTTTGAATTATCGAATCAATAAGAGAGCCAAGGTAGTATTTCCTACTAGCTAATGGAGAGAACCAACAGAGATCATTATAAAGCTGACAGCGGTGTTTAAGCTGAGGAGCAGAAGAGGCATAGCGACATATGTTGTTATACGTAATATCCCATCTGAGTAGGTCAGTTTTATGAGCAGCCCCAAATAAGGGGGCCCCATAGGTTAGGGTGGGGAGCAGAATCCCCCTCGCAATGGCCATTTTAGCCAATGGCATGAGCATATAACTAGTCTTATATGCAACACCCAGTTTGGAGATGACAGCTCTGCAGACAGACTGTACATGAAGATTAAGGTCAAGAGATTGATCTAGCAGAATGCCCAGGTACTTGAAAGAGGTCACACATTCCAGTAATTGACCTTCTAAGTCCTGCACCATTAGTGCTGTTGTGCAAGCCTGGAGCGTTGGGGCTGATCCAAGTAGCATGGCTTTAGTTTTGCTAGTGTTGACAGCCAGATTGTGGTCATATAGCCAGTTTTGGATATTGCTAAAGTCAGAGGAACGGATTGTGTTGATAGTGTCTATATTAGTAGAACTCATATAGATGACAAGATAATCAGCATATAGAATAGCACAGCATGATTTTAGAGCAGCTCCAATGTTATTTATATAAAGAGAGAATAGGAGGGGCCCTAGGATGGAGCCCTGAGATACACCAATGTTAATGGCGGTACTGTTCGATAGAGAGGAATTCAATTTCACCACTTGAGTTCTATTTGTCAGGTAGCTTTCATACCAGTCAACAACAAAGGAGGAGAAATGCAAGTGTCAAAGTGAGGAGAGGAGCAAAGTGTGATCAACAAGGTTAAAAGCCTTTGTGAGGTCAATAAAGACAGCCCCAGTTAGATTGCCAGTATCCATTTTTGAAAGAGTGTCTGTGATGAATTTAAGGAGTGCAGTCATTGTGCTATGTCCTTTCCTGAAGCCATGTTGGGTATCGGAGAGCAGGCTGTGCTTAAGTAGATAGTCAGTTGTCTGAGTTACGACAATTTTCTCCAGGATTTTGCACAGTTCCGAGAGTATGGCAATTGGTCTGTAGTTCATGACAACCTTAGGATCCCCTTTTTTAAGTACAGGTGTGATCCGAGCAACTTTCTAGAGGTCAGGGACCACTCCACCTGAAAGTGATAATGTATAAATTTTGGCCAGCGGTAATGCAATAAGGGGAGCTGCAAGTTTCAAGAGGTGGAGTTCAAGGGAGTCTGAGCCAGAGCTGGTATGATCAGAGATGGACCTCAGGAGCTTCAGGATTTCCTTTCTAGACACAGCCTTAAAATAGAATGGAGGAGTATAAGGAGGCACAGGGGACAACACTTCCAACTTATCCAGACAGGTTCCTGATGAGGAGTGGGAGGACACTGCAGTGGGATCGAAGGAAGAGGTATATTGGGAGAGATCAGAGAAATGCAGGTTGAAAGAATTAGCTATGGTTTGTGAGTCATTGCAATGCACATCATTTATCAGCATATCACCAGGGGTAGTTGACTGAGGATCCTAGTAAGGATTTGATGTGTGACCAGAATTTTCTGGGATCTTTGGCTGAGTTAATCAGTAGGTCTTTACAGTACTTGCTCTAGCAGTTCTGATTTGTCTTTACATGAATTCGTGAGCGCATGGTAAATGTTGAAATCTGTTTGTTGGCCTGATGTTTTGTAGCGCCCAGAGTTTATCTCTAAGGCGCAACTTTGAGCAAGTCTTTGCTTAGCTATCTTGTTTGTTTACCCTCACTCTCTGGGTGATCTCTGGGCATGTTTACATTGAACCATAAGGAATTTAGTGATGAAGAGGTTAAGAGCATCCTGAGAACAGTGTGATAGATAGATCTCCGACCAATCAATTCTGGAGATGTCATACAGAAATACCTCTTGGTCGAGGTGAGCAAAGTTTCTGAGAGTGATGAGATGTGGTGGAGGAGATGGAAGTGCCCCCAAGGACAGGATGCAGAAAGTAGGAGAGTGGTCAGTTAAGGCATCAAAAGCAAGAGTACCAGCGGCTGAGATGTGTTCAATTGGTTTACCAGCACCCAATCCAATAGTGTGCCTAGTGGTGATGAAGACAGACTCTAGTTGGCACTGTCACCATCTGATGCAGGTTGTAGCTATGAGTCAGAGATTGAAGAGAACTGAGAGCTGCCCTAAGCCAGTTTAAGTTTATGTCCTCTAAGATGACAACCTCATTATGATTAAAATTCTCAGAGGTATTTTCCAATAGGTACTCTAGACCCACAATCCCTCCCACTGGGGGTTATATGCACAGATAACATGCAGTTTCTGGCTCCAACGCAAGGGTAGCATGCAAGTATTCACATACCGATTGAGCATCCGGGATAGCAGAAGAGACAGTCAGATTATTGTTGTAGTACAGAGCAACTCCACCACCACGCTTGTTTGATATCCTATCCCTTTGAATAACCTAGCATTACATAACACTGCCCAAAGGGGATGACGGAGGCAGCCAGCCCACCTTCTGCTTGCCCACTCAGTCCAATGAGATCCCTAGGTATGGAACCAAACACCTATCCCTCTCTCTGGTTCTCATTTGGCCGCAGGGTTTCTCCTGATCCTGACCATACTAATAATACCCTGTTAGTGCTCCCACATCTCACTGCCAACCATATTGCCTCCTCACAATTCCCACTTCCATGTACCTATGATAAGCAACTCCTTGCAAGGATAATCATGAAAGGGATGCAAACCAAGCAGCTGGGCAGGGGAGTAACTAAGCCTCAGTGGATCATATCTGTGTCCTAAATACATTCCTAAGGCAACTCACTTAATTCAATATTAAAATCCATTTTTCCTATCTCCAACTAATAATACTACTTAAAACCCCTCTTCACCCACAACAAACCGTCCTCCACCCAGTAACAATAAATACCCCCCCACACACACCACTAGTCCCTAATCACACAACCCCAGCATATTCATCTACTATTACATTAAATCCTACACACCCTGTGACACTCCCCCTTGCTTATGATTATTTTATGATATCTGTAAAATAAATAACTGGTCTGTGTATGAAATTGTCTCACACAAGTTAGCAGACTTAGCCTGTAACTTTAAAGGTCAGTAGCTGGAACTGCAGAATGTAATTAAACTGACCAGGGGAACCAATTAATTAACTGACTTCCTTACAGAAGGCATTTTATTACCTTTTTATGACCTGTCCAGGCTTTTGAAGTTGAAACCAAACATAAAGTTTATGACGTAACAGGATGAAAAATAATTTGGCAGGTTCCTCTCCAATTTTAACATGCAGCCGAGAAATAGTGACAAATCGTAGGATTGTTAAGTTCAAAGAGAAATGTTTGATTAACGGATGTCATATTTAGGAAATGTTTTTTTTCTGATGTTACCATTAATTAAAAATACCTCCTGGTAGAAATTATGTTAGAATTAATTCTAAAGGGGGGAGCTAGCTGACTCACCAAAAGGGGGTGGAGAGATGGAGTTCCAAAACAACATCCATCGGGGAAAAGTGTCGTATCATCTTGGGCTCTGAGACGGAAAGTTCTCTAACTTACACACTTAGAAAGATAATACTTAGAAAGAAATTAAGTCTTTATGGTAGGAGTGTTTTGTCTGTAACTTCTTTTATTTTTACATGATTGTACGCTGTATGATATATTGTTCTGTGTTTAATTTTATCTTTTATTATATTTTTAGTAAACAACCATTTCTTTGAAATACTGCCAGTGTATCTTCTCAGTTGTTTCTTTTTGCATGTGAAGTGCCGGTATTTAAGTCTGACAGCTGTTGAAAAGCTTGATTGTGTACTGAGCTTGTATAATAAGATAAGCATATACCTAAGGTCTCTTATAGAGTTTTAAGAGTTCATTTTGGATACCTGGTTGGGTGCCTCTGGTGAAAGATTGTACTGCAGTCCCGAAGAGGGTACATATCTGAGCCTTTACATCGTGTATGCTTGCATAAAGTTCACAGTTTGAATCCCCCCCCAAAACTCAAGGCTAGAGGTGATTCAGACCCTAAGCAGACAGGAGTGTTACCCTGTCTGTTACCTGTTCACACTATTGCACTCTGAGGTTGGCACTGTGGGAGCAGAGGGCCTGACCTGCAGAGTACATTTGTGACACACCCAACAACCAATCACTTCTCTCCTATAAACATACAATCCCCCTCCCAAAATAACGTTGCACCAATTCCCAGACAATATTCAAGCAAAATAATGATTTAAAACAAGAAGGGGAAACCATGGGTCACCAAACAAGCGCAGAAGATAATAGTGAAAAGTTGAACAGTAATTGCCACAAAATGTAGAACCCTCTTCTCCCACAAGAGGAACATTGTTCTTTGGAAAATAAATAGCAGCACTATGACTCCTGGATGGTTCTCTCACCACCAGCCAGAATGGTATTAATAACAGGAGCCAGTCAGAAAGTCTGATGCTTCAAGGCTCTCTTACCACTCTTGCCCAGGATTCAGTAGATTCCAGGGAGAAATAGTACTTATTAATCCTAGGGCCACAAGTCCCTGATGATATGTAGGGTTACTGTTTCAAGGGGCCAATCGCATACCCCTGTCACATCCGGATAACCCCCCCCCAAAAAACACCCATTTCCCATTTAGCTGCAACCACTCTTTCCCTTTCTCACAGCAGTTCAGTTGCAGACTATCTCCAAGCATGCTGTTCTGGGTATGCCTCTACTCCACTCCACAGTACGACTCTGACTCCACTCCCTCAACTGCAACCTCTCTGCTCTGAGCGGCTGTCCCAGGTATGGAGATATATAAAGCTTTGGACAGCTCAGTCCAGGACACCTCACCCAAAACCACTATAAGCTGGTGAGTCGTGTTAGCCTTAGCAGGTACCGCAAAACAGAGCGGTGCATTGATGAGCTTGATAGCTCTGTTTGTTCAGGGTGGCATTCACAGCACCATGCATGGAAGTGAAACAGGATTCTATATAAAAATCAAACTAATTCCTGTTATACCTCACTTCACACCCTAACTGCACTATAGCCCTTCTACTACCTCTGTTGTCAAGTAACTGTTTAATCTTACAATTAACACTAATGGCTGAGAAATGAAGCATAATGCGTTCTTATAGATATAAGTGGGTTCTTTACTCTGCAACTACTGTAGCAGATTATTTTTTTAAAAGGTTTAGATCTCATAGCACTGTGTCCAGTTCTGAAACCACATCGCAGGACAGACAAACACAAAAAGGGGTCTGACTGGTGGGCTAAGCGGCCTTCATCTGCCATCAGAGTCTATGTTTATGTATGACAGAGACAGAGTGGAGATGGTCCAGAGGAGGGCATCTAAAATTGTTCTGGGTCTGCATCAAAACCCTACAAGGAGAGACTAAAGGACCTCAACATGTACACCCTGGAAGAAAGAAGGGAGAGCAGGGATATGACAGAAACCTTTGAAATATCTTACAGATGTAATAGGTAGAAAAGGGAACAGTTTTTCAGAAAAAACGGTGCTCAAAACAACAGGACATGATATGAAGCTGAACAGGGTAGATTCAGGAAAGATGGAGGAAGTATTTCTTCACAGAAAGAGTTGGATTCCAGAACAGCTTCCTAGCAAAGGTGGTGGGGGTGAAAACAGTGGTGGGGTTCAAGAATGCATGGAATAGGCACAAGCAAGCCATAGTGGAAAGTAAGGGGGTATAAAACATTTGTAAATCAAGTAGGGTCTACAATGAGAACATAGGTAGAAAAAAATGGGCAGACTGGGTGGGCCAAGTAGCCCTTATCTGCCATCAGATAGATCCGTCCTGTGGACATCTGGCAAGCAATATGAGAAGGCAGGAAGGAGGGCTGGGGGAATTCTGGGATGCATAGGGAGAGGCATCACCAGTAGAAAGCAGGAAGTTGTTATTCCTGTGTAGAGACAGTTAGTGAGACTCCATCTGGAGTACTGCATGCTGTTCTGGAGAACCATCTCTGCAAGAACATAGGGTGGAGGGAGTGTAGAGGAGGGCAGCCAAAATGGTGCAGGATCTGCAATAAAAGTCATCTAAAGAGAGACTAAAAGAGTTGAATATGTATACCCTTGAGGAAAGGCGGGAGAGGGGGGACATGATAGAAACTTTCAAGTACCTCAAGGGAATCAACAAAGTCCAAGAGGGTAGCATATTTCAGAAAAAGATACTCAAGAACAAGGGGGCACAATTTGAAGATAGAGGGGGGACAGCTCAGGGGCAGTGTGAGGAAGTATTTTTTCATAGGGTGGTGGATGCATGGAACAGCCTTCCTGAGGAAGTTGTGGGGTCAAAAACAATGGGAGAATTCAAGAATGCATGGGGTCGACATAAGGCAATTCTAGGGGGTTGGGGTAGGAGGAAGTAGGCTGCTGATTAACTAGGATCTGCAGCTTACCCAATAGATTGGGAAATGGGCATACTAGGTGGGCCAAGCAGTCCTTATCTGCCACAAAGTCTATGTTCTATGTTTCTGTGTCTTGTACCTTTGAAAGTTGCTCTTTATTCTTCACTGCCTTCGCACCTGTTTAGAGAACCATACTGGTCTCCTTTCCTTCTGCCTTTTTTTACCTCTTTCATGCACAGGCTTTTTGCCCTGATGATGTGTTTGCACTTATTTGCTTCCACTGCTCCTCCACCCTCTAGCTATCCTCCCTTGAGTAATTTTCTGAGGTGTTCTGCAATTTCTTTGAAATCTGACCTTTGAAACCCAGGACCCTCATTTTGTGTGGCTTGCTTAGTTCCTTTCTTGATGTTTAAACTCACAGTACAGGGATCACTGGTACTACCAGCTGTGATGTTTGCAGTGATGTCCATGCTTGTAAGTAACAGTCCATCACTGCCCCTGCCTCTAGTAGGTTCCTTTATAAGCTATAGAGTGAAACTCCTGTAGGGAGTCTAGGATGGTCCTGCTCCTTGCTGAAGCAGAAGCTGCTAAGATCCACTCCACATCTGGTGATTGAAATCTCCAACTATCAACACTTTTCCCTTTGCTGCCATCCTGATGGCCTCCCCAGGAGCTGTCATCTTCTTGTGTTGGTGGCCTGAAAACTACTCCCATCTGAATAGCAGTCCTGCAGCCTATCTCTGAGTTGGCCCACAGCAACTCAAGCCCTCCTTACCTCGATGTACTCACACTTCAGTGGCCTTTATTCAGTCCATTATATACAGGGCCACCACTTCTCATTTTATCACAGCCCTGTCACTCCTAAAAAGTTAGCAGCCTGTTCTGTTATGGCTGGGTCCCAGTCATGGTGCACCACATCTCTGTAATGGCCTCTAGATCCAGGTGGTCTCTGCCATGATAGCCACCAGCTCACAGATTTTGTTTCCATGTCTCTTGGCATTAGCACACATGGCTCCTCCTCCCTCCAATGTTTTGTGCTTTCCTATCCTGCTTGCCCATACTACCACCTACTGTTCCTGCTGACCCACACATTTTACTTACCATGTCCCCTTTACCTTTCCTTCTGCTTTGATCTTTTATTCAGTTTTTATTCCTTACTTTTTTGTCTTTATCACTGACTCCCTGTGATGCTACCCTTAGTGTAGTGTCACCTCTTGGGATTTCCTCTCTCAGTCTTCTTACTCTTCACACTGATGTGATTTACAGACTTCCAACACAGGGGGGAGCCTAGATAAAGTACTGGTAGAAACCATTGGCCAAATTCTAGAAAAGGGAGAGGTGCTGCTGGTGGAGGACTTCAATCAACCTGTTGTAGATTGGAGGCTGAGCACTCCATCGAATTATAACTTGAAATAAGGTAAGGTAAAGGCAAAAATGTATCCAAGAGTTTTTATTTGCCACAAAGTGCAAAACTTACAAAGAAGCCTCCATCACTCTCAACCAAAGGGGCTTTATGAAAAGCAGGCAACTCACAATGAAGGTATGCAGACCCATCTCTGTTTCCCTTCCCTTGGCAACATACTGCAGACCTTTTTACAGGAGATAGTCCTACATGACATCAGATGCCTGGGTACCCAGCTGAACAGCTCTTATGATATAGTGTAGGGACTCCATCTTGAAGGTCATGTGGTAGACACATTTTTTTAGGTATTTCAGATCCAGAACTGGTTTGAAGCCCCCTGACTTCTTGGGGACCACAAGGGAAATTGAGTAGAACCCTCAGCCTTCCTCGTGGAGGGACTTATACAGTTGCTCAGTGTGTCTGAGATGATCCAAGGTTTGATACACTGTCTGCCTCTTCACTGGGTCTTTAGGCAGCACAGAGGATGGTGAGAAATGCCCTTGATGCGCACTTATAGCATATTTTATTGTGTAACCTAACACCAGGCTTTCTAGAACCCCAGTGTCTGATGTCCCCAAAAGGGACAAAAAACACCTCAAGACTAGTTCTGATGCTGTCTCATTGACCCTTACGCATCAAACTGGAATTCTGCTGCTGTTGTGGTACCGGAAGATGTCATACAAGCCTGAGCTGAATGACAGTCTTCCCTCAAAGGCGAAATTAAACAGTTTCTCCTTCTACGCCTAATCTGTGATCCAGTGCTGGAGACATATGCCCCACATGACTGACACAGTGTAATAAGTGGTGCATGCTAACATTTGTAAATTGTCCACTGTAACATCCCCTGAAAAGAGCGGATGCCATGGATTCTAACTGTAAGATGTTCATCACCTTAGAGTCAAGGAAATGACATTACTCAGAGCTGAAATCTAGGAGTTTGGGCTCTAAACAATGAAAGATGCATAGGAGGTGTGAAGATTTACTCGTTGAGGCAAAGGCTCTTCTGCATGCAGCGCCTACTTGCTTATCGTGGTGATTGAAGTCAGAGATCCTTCAGTCGGTATAGTGTGCTTAACAGAATTATGCACAGTGGGGATAAGGCAGGGATAACAATAAGGGTGGTGAGCAAGGGAACAGACTAAATAATGGGAGACGAGAAGAGGGAAGGGAGACATGCCAGGACAATCCAAGTGAACCAAAAAACAAGGGTACTTCAGGAACATTGTGGAGGGTGGTGTCACTGAATGCATGTAGTCCTGGGAACAAGATGGCAGATTGGATGCCCTCTTAGCAGAGGGAAAAGTAGACATAGCAGCTATTACAGAAACCTAGGCCACAGCACATCATGACTAGCATCTCTAAATCCTATGTTATTAGCTGTACAGAAGGGACAGAGAGTCAAGAAAGGGGAGTAGCAGCATACATCAGGGAAGGAATAGTGTGCACAAGGGAGGAAGAGAACGAAAAGGGGAACATTGAAACATTGTGGCTGTAGCTACAGAACACTATAGGCAGGAAGATCAGGTATGGGGTCATATATAGACCACTTAACCACGGTGAGGAGATGGACAGAGAACTGTGTTCGCAGTTGAGGAACACAGCAGGGAGGGGATGGTAGTAATGACAGGTGACTTCAACCTGCCCAAAATGGACTGGGACACTCCCTATATCCTGTGCCAGAAGTCAGGAACTTAATGCAATCCAGGATGGCTTCATGATACAGTATTCGATGGGTCCCACCAGGGAGAAGCAATCCTGGACCCATGTGCACTAATGGGGAGCACGTGCAGAAGACTGACAGTAGGGAAACCCTGAGTGGAAGTGACTACAGCACGGTGTGGTTCAGTCTAGACATGGGTAAGAAGGGCATCCCAACAAAGATCAGGGCATTGGCTTTCAAAAATGCAAACTTAAAAAAAAAATGAGAGAAATGATTAGAGAAGACCTGGGGAACATAGTAGAAGAAATGGAGGTGGAAAGATTATGGGAAAGCATTAAGGGGCCATTCAGAAAACAGGCAGTTGCATAAAAATGAAGGGCAAAAAGTAGGAGCTAGACCACTAAGCTGGTTTAACAAGGAGGTTGCTAGAATAGTGAGGGATAAGAGAACAAAAGAACAGCTAGGGTGGAGGATGAAGAGTCATTCCATAGGTTGGCCAAGCTAGCAAGAAGGGAGGTACGGTAGACCAAAGCACAGAAGGAGCGTCTAATAGCTGAGGGGATTAAAAAGGGGAAAAGACCTTCTTTCACTACATAAAGGAAAGAGAGACAAGAAGGATGGTATAATCAGGCTTAAGAAAGGGGATTAATGGGTCATAGCAGATGGATCAAAAGTAGAGATATTAAATGAATATTTCTGCTCTGTCTTTATGGACGGAGAAGGAGGATCACTACCACATGTGGGAATAGGGAAAGAGGGAGCTGGGAAGACCCAATTGGGGTCATGGGATGGAAAAAGGATGGAGGGGCTGTTATTGAGGTGGATAAACTCAGGGCTAGATGAAGTACACCCCAGGGTACTAAAGGAGTTGGCAGGCCCGCTGACAGTCATCTTCAATAGATCTCTAGATTTTGGAGTAATATCAATAGAATGCAGAACAGTGCATGTAGTGCCACGCCACAAGAGTGGACCCAAGGAAGACCTAGGCAACGACAGGCCAGTCAGCCTGATCTCAACAGTATGTAAGCTTATGAAGACCATACTGAAGGAGGGGCTAGTGAGGTACTTGAAAGAAAATAGTCTGCAGGACAGCAAACAGCATGGGTGTGTGGCGGGCAGATCATGTCAGATGAACTTGACTGAGTTCTTTGATTGGGTCACCAAGGCAGTGGACAAGGACCACACAATGGATATCATCTACCTGGACTTTCACAAGGCCTTTGATTCAGTGCTGCACAGGAGGCTGATAACAAAACTGAGGGGACTAGGGGTTTGGGAGAAATTAGTAAGAAGGGCTGAAAACTGGTAAAGTGGCAGAACACAGGTAGTGGTAGGGGAGTCCTCCAGTACAGATGAAGTCACCAATGGGTTCCACAGGGGTCAGTGTTTTGCTCAGTATTGTTTAATGTCTTTATTAACGACATTGGGGAAAGCACTCAGGGTAAAATGTGCCAGTTTACTGAAGACACCAAGCTCTGTGAGAGGTTGACACCCAGGAAGGGATATAAAATTGAGGGAGGACCTAGCCAAATTGGAGGGATGGTCAGACATGTGGCAGCTTGGGTTCAATGCCAAAAGTGCAAAGAGATGCACATCGGGGCCAACAACCCAAGAGCAGAGTACTACATAGGAAAGGTTCAGGTAGCTGCTTCTAAAGAGGGAAAGGACTTATGGGTGCTAATTACTAGTGATCTGAAACAGTCCACTCAATGCAAAAGGCAGTGGTGAAAGCAAATAGGTGTTGGGATGTATTGCAAGGGATTTAGTAGCAGGCACAACAAGGTTATTTTACCATTGTATAGGTCACTGGTAAGGCCACTTTTAGAATATGGAGTAAGACTGGCACCCATACCTAAAAAATACGTTAAAATGCTGGAGCGTGTCCAGAGGAGAGCAACTAAAGTGATCAGGAGACAGCAGAATAGGACATACAAGGAGATGCTTGGAGCCCTAAGGATGTACTCCCTGGAAGAGAGGAGGCAGAGGGAGATATGATAGAGATCTTCAAATACCTGAAAGAAGTAAACATAATGAATTGTAGGGGTCTCTTCAGTAAGAGAGATAACACCACCACCAGAGGACATAGTATAAAGCTGTTGGGGGGGAGTAGATTCAAGAAGGATGTGGGGAAGCATTTTTTTTACTGAAAGGGTGGTGACAGCCTGGAATGAGCTGCCAGAGGAAATGGTAGCAGCTAAAACAGTGGGCTCTTTCAAAGATTCTGGGAGAAACACAGAGGAAGCAGTGGGACCAAGGAAGGGAAGGGATGGGGGAACAGTGTCACTGGTATAAGGGTAAATCTAGGGTCCTGCATCAATTCCAGCAGACAAGATAGACCATGTGGTCCTTCTGCTGGCTACCTTTGTATATTCATATGTATGTTTGTATGTTTATTTGCCTGGGGAGGAGTTTTTCAGTTCTAGGAATTCTCAAAAATGGATTACATTGCATCTGTGGTCTGAATAGATGATTTCTCTGGTTTGTTCCTCCCATTGCTTTTTAATAATCTGGTCACAGTGCACAAAGTTTGGAAAGCACTGGTGTATCGGAGGATGCAGACTAGGGTTACCACTATTTAAGAAGCCCAAAGTGGGACATTTCATATGGAAACATGCTTTTTCAAGAGGACAATATGTAACCTCAACCAGTGCAACAATTTGTTTCTCTAATAATCAGAATTAAGACTACGTTGTTGCAGTTTTGTAGGTGTTCCTTGTGTTTCTTGTCATTTTAAGGTATTTTAGTTATGGTATTATAGTTTTTGCAACAGAGGAAAGCCTGAAAATATTTTTTTCTACTATAATGTCAGAACATGCATTTTTTAATGTTTTTTTTTGCTGGACACTTTTGCCCCAATCAGGACTATCCTGTCAAAATAGGGACAGGGTAATCCTAATACACACAGTAGCGGATTCATGTCTGGAGCCCTTATGGCCTGTACCTCCTTTAACTGTAATGTCCTACAAGTCTCCATTATGAGGTATGATAGAGCTTTTGAATCACACAGGAGGGATCGTAATCCTTCTCTTAGACTCCATCCATTCACCTTCCTCCTCCTCTGGAAGGGTCCTTCTCCTCATCAAAAAGTACATTTGGGTCAGGATTTTCTTCATGGGCCTCAGTATCATCATCTTGACCCTCCAATATGGTCAAGATCATGGTTTTCCTGCAGATCTGGGTGAGCAGTCTTGTTCTGCTCTGGTGCACCTGGACATGCCTGAATGCCCCTCTCGACCTGAGGGACCCATGTTGGATTTGGGTGTGTTGGTGGGCATGCCCTGCAGTACATCAGCACTCTGTAACTAAGAGCAATAACAAGGATTTGCACAACTCAGCTTTGCCTCTGCCAGTTGGTATAGCAGATGCACTGCCCCACCTCAGAGGTTCTTCTGGTGGGGACCGAAACCGATATGTTAGATTGTGTTGTACAGTTGGGGCAATATGTGTCTAAGGGTGAGGGTGTCATCACCTCCTGCAGATCTTGCAGTGTTTGAAAATCACGGGTCTCTGAAAAGCCATGGTGCCACTGGTTTGAGGAATAACAAACAAATTCAGAATTTCCCAAAGATATGCCAATGAAGGTAGGGTCTATAAAATCCCATGACCAACAGGAAGGATTACTGTTTTGATCCTCCTTAGTCCCCCCGAAACAGAATAAATCACTGAAGGTATGGGGGGAAAAGTGTTCATTCCCATTGACAATGATGGAGCTAACCGAAAAAGAAATTGTAAGCATGAAGTAATTTCTTCTTTTGGATCCCATTCCTAGATGCTCAATTTCTTTGTCAGTCTCCTGTGTGGCACAGTGTTGAAAACCTTGTTGAAGTTCAAATAGACCATGTCCACTGCCCTCCCCTAATCTATGTCCCTGGTCACCTAGTCAAAGAAATCAATTGTATTCATCCTGCATCAGCTCCCGCACCCCATGGTTCCATGTTGCCTTCAGTCTTGTAGCCCATTAGATTTAAAATACTCTTCTAACCTCTCTTTACCAGGGTTTCTGTTAGTTTCCCCACACTGATATGAGACTGACTGGCTTATAGTTGTTTCCTCCTCCCTGTTCTCACTCTTATGGAGTGGTACCACATTGCTCTCCTCCAGTCCTCTGAAACCAAGCCAGATTCCAGTGACCTGTTGAATAAGGTCATCAGTGCAGCAAGGTACCCTTGGGTGTATCCTCCTGGTCCATTGGCTTTGTTTGTTAGATCTATAAGTCCCTTCAAGACTCATTCCATATGCCCACCTCACCCCTTCTGAAATTTTCCTGCTGCTGCTCCTTGGTCATCCATCCCCCATGAGCTCATGGAATAAGGTGCCTTCGGACAAGAGTAGAATCTGAAAAAGAAGCAAGTCCAAAATCTTCTTTGTATGGCCCTAATCCTATTTCATATGTCCTGTTTTTCTTTCATAAGACCATATGAAAGAAAAATCATCTCACAGAAGAAGAGATTTTATATGTTTTAAAAACACATATCCGGGTTGTTGTTTTTTTTAAAAACAAACAAAACAAATTACAGAATGGAGCTAAGCAGGTTCCGTTTAGCAAGATACATGTGTTGGTGTTAACTGGGTATCATTTTTATAGGTTTAAAAAAAAAAAAACAGAAACAAGATGGCCACCATATGAAAGACTTTCATTTTTTCACGAAAGATGATTAGCCTCATCATGAAAGAGAATCCTCATTCGTATGGCCAAATCTTCTTTCATATCAAACATCTGTCCAATACACCTTCCAGAGCATGCTCAGAACCAAAATTTCAAATCCTTATATCTCTGGAATTGATTAATATTTTTTTCACCAAACCAATGCAAGACACCATTCTGGGACAGGCTTTTTCCACCCTTAACATTTTAGACTAAAATTCCAAACCATCTGAGCTGTAGGTTGCAACAAAAAACAGCAAGATGAAACTGATTTTCCCCTTTTTGGCTCTTGGAATCTGTACATCTGACTGGAACAATACTTGGCAGTTCAAGTGACCTTGTCCACCAGACTATGCATGCAAACTTTGTGCATAGATACATAGACACTGTTGGTAGATAAGAGCCTATGGCCCACCCAGTCTGCCCATTTAAGCTTGTAAGGTCATTATGTTTTCCTAGAAGTCTGTAGCCCCTTACCCCATACCTCCAGAATTCCCTTATGTCTATCCCATGCATTCTTAAATCCCATGATTGTTTCAGCCCCCACTACTTCCTCTGGCAGGGTGTTCCACTTGTCCACCACCCGTTCTGTGAAGAAATTCTTCCTCAGGTTTCCTCTGAATCACCCTCCCTCCAACTTCATCCCATGCCCTGTAGTCCTGGAACATCTTTTCCCCTGAAAAATAGTGTATTACTGCACTCTGTTTCTCCCTGTAAGATACCAGTATGTCTCTATCATATCCCCTCTCTCCCTCCTCTCCTCCAGGGAGTACATATTCAGGTCCTTCAGCCTGTCCTCACAGGACTTGTGATGCAGTCCATGTGCCATCTTTGCTGCCCTACTCTGAACCTGCTCTACCCTGTCTATGTCCTTACGTAGGTAAGGTCTCCAGAACTCTACTCAAGGTGGGGCCTCACTAGTGTCTTGTATAGTGGAATTATGACCTTCATTTTCCTGTTGGTGATGCCCCTGCCTATGCATCTCAGCATCCTATTTGCTTTACCTGCTGCCTTGTTGCACTGTTTTCCTACCTTGAGGACATCAGAGATGATGACCCCAAGTCCCTTTCCTGCTCGGTGCATGCTGTATCCTCACCCCCCAACTGTTATGTTGTTCCAGGGTTTTTATGCCCTGTACACTAACATACTAAAATGTAAGCAGAGTAGACCTAATGGTCTTTTGAGTCTACTCAATTTTTAGCACCTGCACTGAGGGCCGATTTTGTTGTCCTCCTCTCCCCTTCCCCTTGGATTATACTGTTCCCAGTCGCAGATGTGCCACCTGCATTGGACCTGGTTGGATTTACCCTCCCCCCTACCTGTCCCATCCCATCTTAAACCCGGCCACAGTCTCTGCCTCTACCAGCTCCCTGGGCAGTGCATTCCATGGCTCCACCACCCTTTCAGTGAAGTAACACTTCCTCCTCTCTCCTCTGAGCCTGACCCCTTCCAGCTTATACCCATTTCCTCTCATTGTCCCCTCCTCCTCCTTCCTTTGGAGTACCCTGACTGGGCCCTCCTTATTGATCCCTTTTATGTACTTAAAGGCCTCTATCATGTCCTCCCCATCCCTCCTTTCCTCCAGGGTGCACATGTTGAGCTCCCTGAGCCTCTCCTCATAGGTCTTCTCCCCCAGGCCCTGGATCATTTTGGTTGCCTTCTTTTGGACCCTCTCTAGGAGTGTAACATCCCTCTTTAAATGTGGTCTCCAAAACTGCACACAAAACTCAAGGTGTGACCTAACCAAGCAGTTTTACAGGGTAGAATCACTTCACTGTTCTGGAGGTAATCCCAGCATCCTATTTTCTTTGCCACTGCCCTCCTACAGGTCTCTGGGTTGTTTATTTTGACATTTACCACTACTCCCAGATTCCTCTCACCCTCCATGACTTGAATTTTGTCTCCTCCCAGGGTATACCCTGGCCTGTATTCTGACTCCCAGTGCAGCACCTGCACTTCTCCACATTGAATTTTAGTTTCCATTTTCCTGACCACTCTTCCAGAGCCTCCAGATCCTCCTGCAAGGTCACCTCCTCCTCCTCATCCACCACTGTACTCAGCTTTGAGACATCTGCAAAGAGACTCATTTCACTCCTGACCCCCTTCCTTATGTCTGAGACATAGGTATTGAACAGGAGTGGCCCCAACACTGACCCTTGGGGCACCCAACCAGTAACCCACCTTGGCGATGAGGCTAGCCCCCCTAACTACCACCCTTTGAGTATGCTCAGAGAGTCAATTTCCTATCCATCTTAACAACTCTCTCCCTACCCCCTATTTCCTTCAGTTAAGCCAGCAGGCCATTGTGGTGTACCAAATCAAATGCCTTGCTGAAGTCCAGAAAGAGGATGTCCACCGGCCTACCCCAGTCCAGGGTCCTTGTCACCCAGTCATAGAATTCCACAAGGTTTGTCTGACACGATCTTCCCAGGACAAAGCAATGCCTATCATCCTGATACCCATTTTGCTCCAGTAACCCCTGGACTATCCTTGATGATACCCTCCACCACCTTACTGACCACTGACATCAGGCTAATGGGCCTGTAATTTTCTACCTCCCTTGACACTCCCTTGTAGATCAGCATGACATGGGCCACCCTCCAGTCTTGGGGCACCCATTCAGTCCTCAGGGAGATGTTGAAGAGCTCTGCCAGGGGGACTGCCAGGACATCTGCCAGTTCCCTCAGCACCCTGGGATGTATCTCATCAGGCCCAGGTGCTTTCTCCATCCGAAGGGACCTGAGGGCTTCCCTTACTGTCTCTACTGGGATTTCAGCCTCCACCTTCTCCCTGCACTATATGCATTATCTTGCACTTCTTTGCATTGAATTTCAAATGCCAAACCCCTGACCATTCTTCAAGTTTCTGCAGGTCCTTCTCATTCTGTCTACATCCTCTGGTGTGTCCACTCTGTTACAGAGCTTTGTGTCATCTGCGAACAGGGAAATTATGCTTTCTAGGTCCTGCACAATGTCACTGATGAAGACATTGAATAGGACCGGTCCCAGCACTGATCCCTGTGGTGCCCCACTGGTCACTCTTCCCCTCTGTGGGGTGACAGCCATTTACCGTCACCCTCTGTGTCCTGCCACCCAGCCAGTTACCTACCCACTGCACTACTGTCCTGCCCACTCTCATATTCCCTAGTTTGTTTAATAGCCATCTATATGACACAGCATCAAAGGCCTTGCTGAAGTCCAGATAGGCCTCGTCCACTGCCCTTCCCAATCCACCTCCCTTGTTACCCAATCAAAAAATTCAATGAAGTTGGTCTTTACATGACCTCCCTCTGTTGAAACCATGCTGCTTTGGGTCCTGTAGTCCATTGGCAACCAGATGTTCCACCAATCTCTCCTTCAGTAGAGCTTCCATGATCTTCCCCACTACTGAGGTATGGCTAACTGGTCTGTAGTTCCCTGCTTCCTCTTTGTTCTCATTTTTGTATAAGAGAACTACATCTGCTGTCCTCCAGACTTTGGGTACCTCCCCCTGTTTCCAGTGATTGGCTAAACAGGATTGCCAGAGGCTCAGCCACCATCTCTCTTAGTTATTTTAGGACCCTGGGGAGCACCCCATCTGGCCCCATTGCTTTATCAACTCTTATTCCTTCCAGTTCCTTCAGGACCTTTTCTTATATAAAGGGACTTGTGTCCATTTCTGCACTGTTCCCACCGCTTGTACTCCCTTCAGGCCCATTACTCTCATCTTCCTCAGCAAAGACTGAGTAGAAATACTTGTTCAATATGTCAGCTTTACTGTTGTCATCCTCCATGCAGCCCCCATCCTCCGCCTTCAGTGCAATTCCATTGAACAGCAGTGAAGCTATTCAAGTGCAAAACTAGGGGCTTAACATGAAACAGCCTATTCAGCTCTAACTATTGTGATGCTACTGTGCCACTATAACTCAAGACAGCTAGAGAATTGATGCACATGGGGAGATGTGCATACATGCTAGTGAGCCCATAACTGGTATGCAGATGACTCTTAGATCCTTGCATTCCCAATGGTCTCATTAGCATATTAGGGCTGAATATGACTTGCTGGAACCTAGGACGCTATCCTGTTTGGGCTGTATTATCCTCATCAGGATCCTGTGGGCCATATTCTGTCTGGGCATTTAGCCAGTGATGGTGGCATTTCATGGGTGAAAATTGCTGTGAAATGCCAATTCCATGGCACTTCACCCAAAATGGAATTTTCCAGGTCCCCATCGTGACCTGACATCATCCACAGGATAGGATCGGAAGGAACCTGAGGCATGGTGGGGGTGCGAATCCACACCGCAACAAGATCTTTATTGTAAATTCCTGCCTTACAGTATCTCTGTTTGCGGTACTGTCTGTACCGGGAGGTACTGTAAGCAGAGTAGGGCACTACTGGCATGTCTCTACCAACATGTGTCAGTTGCTCTTTAAAAGATTGAGTCTGATCAAGGACTACACCTGCACTGTTTTTAATCACCAATTGTTTGGCGTTGTACTTACTGTGGGTACCATGGAAGAGCATGACCGTTGTTTTTTGCAATTAAGCACCAACTTATGAGCGGTGAACCAGGACTCAGCTTCAGTAAACCTTTTCTGAAGTTGGGACCGAAGGAGGGTGGGGTCAGCAGTCTTTGAGAAAATGACCGCATCATCTTCATAGAGGAGTACTGGTTCAGAACAGGATGCCGGAAGGTTATTGAGGAAGGTGCTAAATAGAAGGGGTCCCAGTATTGATCCTTGAGGAACCCCAGAGCAGACAGGCAGTTTAGCAGAAAGGGTAGACCCTGTTCTCGTCTGTTGTGTGGTTTGCTAGATAGCTGGTGAACCACTTTATGGCATCTGAAGATATACCAAGCCCAGCAAGTTGATGTGTCAGCAAATGGTGATTGACTGTGTCAAATGCTTTAGACAGGTCAATAATGGTTGCGCCAAAAAGTTGACCCTGATCAAGAGTATGGTGAATGAAACCTGTGAATTCTAGTAGGGACATAGATGTGCTGTGCCCTTTCCAAAAGCCATGTTGTTGGACACATTGCAGGTTGTGTTTTTCCAGGTACTCCACAAACTGGTCAGCAACAGTCCTTTCATGAGCTTTGAACAATGGGGGAAGAATAGATATTGACCTATAATTCCCAGGGAGTAATTTGTCCCCACTCTTAAAAACTGGTGTAACCAGAGTGGATTTCTAGATCTGGGGGAATTGTGAAAGTATGAGGGAGAGATTGAGAAGCTTGTTGGGGGGGGAGGACTTCATCTAGGGCTAGGGTGAGAATTTTCAGGTTGAGGGAATCACTGCTTGTCTTAGTTCCTCCTAGAACTTTACATAAGTATGTATTCTCCTCACTTTCCAAGATAGCTTTTAATTAGAAACATGAGTGGGTCTAGGCCTCTTCTGATTTGGTGGACATAGGAGCTGTGCTCGGCAGTTCAAAGAAATTTGGGGGCAGAGTTTGACTAAGGTCTATGAAGAATTAATTAAATGTGTTGCCAGTTAACACGAGTCATGGGTGATAGACCCATCAGCATGCTTACTATGCTGTTGTTAGAGTGAACTAATTGGCTAAATACTTACCCCAAGCTGTCTATGCACTAATTGCCTCACAGTGCTCCTTTCAGCACAGCACACACAGCTGGCTCTGAATATGGAGACCTATATATTTAACCTGGTGGAACACAGAGTTCACAAGACAGTGGCTTCTGGAACTAGTAACATCATGTAAGCCAATGAGCAGTGTGGAGTAGTGCAAAGATGCATGGCACCTTATAACCCACAAACTAATGAACTCATGTAAAGATTCAATGGTACCCTAAAATCAGTGGTCCATGCATTTGCTGAACAGTGTGGGAGGGACTAGGAGAAATACCTTCCCCACCTGTTGTTCACATGCAGGGAGGTGCCCCAAGAGTCAATAGAGCTCTCTCCTTTCAAACTCCTATATGGAGCGTAAGGTGCATCAGCTCCTTGACTTTATCTGGGAAGACTGGGAAGGCAAGCATGCCACCAGGGAACTCCCATAGTGGAGTATGTCCTTATGCTGAGGGAGATGCTGAAGGAACTTATGTGGATGACCCAAAGCAACCTGTCAGCTGCCCAGCAGAAGCAAAAGTCTGATACGCCATAGGGGCAGAGCTTGCTCATACAGCACAGGTCAGAAAGTAATGATCCTCATTCCAGTCCAGAAGGACAAGCTGCAGACCAAGTGGCGGGACCATACAAGGTAGTCTTACAGGTAAATGATGTGAATTACATTGTAGAACTGCCTGACAGGAGACATATTCCTTGAATGTACCATGTTAATATGATGAAGCCATATGTAAATAGGGTTGACATGGTGTTTGCTGTTTGAAGAAAGCCACCTCCTGGACTTGCTAGAGGAAAGCAAGTGGGGTCATCAGTGGAAACAATCAAACTGTCACCCCAGTTGAGCCGAACAGAGCCAGGAAGTGAGGGAGGTCTTACAGGACTTTGCCCCTTTATTTATGACCAAGCCCAGACAGACCCCTTAGCTGCCCATGATGTGGACATGAGGATGCAAATGCCCATATGACAGACAGCTTACATTGGTGTCTGAGGCAGTCCTAAAGGACATTAGGAGGGAGGTGGAGAAAATGCTGAAGTTAGGGGCAATCCAGAAATCCCACAGTCACCAGGCCTCATCTGTAGTCCTCATCACCAAGCCAGAGGGATCTATCCACTTTTGCTTGGACCATCATGGACTGAATACAGTCACCAAGTCTGATGTCCACCCAATGTCCTTGACAGATGAGCTGTTGGACAGATTTGGAGGGGCGACTTACCTAACAACCATAGACCTGATAAATGGGTACTGGCAGGTGTAGTTGACTGCCAGAGCTAGGAACAGTCAACCTTCGTCACCTAGTAGGCCTCTTTGAATTAAAGATAATGCCTTTTGGGATGAAGAATGCCCCTGCCACACTCCAAAGGTTTGTCAACCAGGTGTTACAGGGTACTGAAGAGTACACAGTGGCTTATTTGGATGATATTGCCATCTTCTGTACTAGCTGGAAGGAAAACCTGTCCCATCTGAGGGAAGTATTAGGCAGGATACAGAAGGCAGGACTCACTGTAAAGGCCAAAAAGTGCCAGGTTGCCATGGCTGAGGTAGCATACTTAGGATATGTAGTGGGGAGGGGACAGCCATGTCCAAGCCAGGCCAAGACAAAGGTCATTGAGGCCTGACCCAGACCAGTGACCCAAAAGCATGTCAGAAGCTTCCTGGGGACTATAGAAAATGTGTACCAAATTTGGGCTGGCAGTATAACCTAGAGGTTAGTGGAACAAGGTGTGAACAAGCTTGATACATCCAGCAGACCAGACCTGAGTTTGATTCTCACAACCTCCACTTGCATACTGTGCGACTCTGAGCAAGTCACTTAACGTCCAGTGCTCCCAGGTCACCCCTGAAACAGGCACTTGTGCCTAGTGGGTCTTACCAGTTACAGAAGACTAAAATAAAATACAAATAAAAAAAATAAAGCACACTGGCAGCTTTCCTGTCTAGCTTGTTTTTAAAAAAAAAAAACCCTGAAAGTAAAATGGAACCCAACATGTAACAGGGCCTTCATCCAGCTAAAAGTTGCACTGTGCATAGCACTGTGCTAGTTAGCCTGGACTAGACTAAACCATTTGTTGTTCAGACAGATGCCTCAGATGTGGAGATTGATGCCGTCCTCAGCCAGAGATACCAACAAGGTAAGGATCACCCAGTTGTGTACCTACAGGAAACTACTTCCCAAGTGGGAGCAGGCATACTCCACTGTGGAAAAGAATACCTTGCTCTGGTGTGGTTGCTTAGGCTGGAACCATACCTCTATGGAAGGCTCTTCAAGGTACAGACAGACCACAATCCTCTGGTGTGGTTATACAAGATGGAAAAAAGAATGGGGAGCTTCTTAGGTGGAGCATTGTGCTACAGGCCTGTGATGGGGGGTATTGTTTAACCAGGAAAGGTACACTTAGCCAAAGCTTGTTTCCAGATGCAACCTGGGAGCACAAGGAAGTTAAGTAACTTGCTCAGGGTCACACAGTATGCAAGTGGGGGATGTGGGATTCAAACCCAGGTCTCCAGGTTTGCAGCTCAGAACCTTAATCCACTGCGCTATACTGCCTCAGTGGACATTAAACGAGGGTAGGGTCTGCTGATGTTAATGTAGATGGCCTATCCCACCAGTTAGAGTAAGGCAGAACTGGTGGAAACACTTACTAGAAAGGGACATATTCCCCCCAAGTTTTGTTAAGGAAGGAGGAGTGTGGTGAGATAAGGCCATATTTTATTATTTTGGGACATGCTTTTATATAACTTTATGTGAGAAATGCATCAGATGTCATTAGTAGCCAGTGTAAGTGCAAAGCATCATGGATACAAAAAAGAAAGTCACAACCGCTAGACTAAGGTTGGAATTCCTGTTACTGGGCAGAAAAGCTGTTTGTTGCTAGCCAGGGAACTGGAGTTAATTAAATTATCTAAAAGGAGGCAAAATAATGATTAAGCCTAGCTGGGAGGCCAGCTAGGCCCATTTGTTTGTGAAAGGACAGGACCTCATGAAGAATCAAGATGTCTGGGCATTCTTTGTGTTGAGAGATCTGCAGTAAATTAAGCTCCTTACAACTGAATAGGGCTACCATTTATGTAAATAGCTGTATTTAAGTGTTGAGTAACAATGGCCATCTCCCAGCAGGGAGGCCTGGAATATTCCCCAGAGAATCTAGCTGGCTACCTGATGTTTTTTTTTGTGTGTGTGTGTGTGTGTGTGTGTGTTCAGAAACTGCATATCTGTGTTATTGTAATAACATACTGAACTCTGGTTGTATAACCATAGAAATTGAAATGCTAGTCTGTCGAATGTCAGCCACTACCACCGGGACCTGCCCTCCTGAACCCCTTTAAAACCAGGATGCAGAGGGGTATCTAAGCCTTTTTGCTGCCTTCTATTGCTTTCTTGCTTGAAGCAGTTGGAATCCTGCTGTCTTGAGTAGAGATAATTTTCTCCTAGGCCACTGAGAGCCAAGACTTCATCTACCCCCACTTTTTAAGGACACTTTAGCACTTCAAAATTCCAACTGAGGATTCAAGATAGACTTTTAACCTCAGAGTTTAAAGTGTAGGTTTCTTATGTATATTTTCCTTTTATTTTTCAACTTCCTGTAACCAATATCCAAATTATTTTGTCTTTTTTGTAATTTACTGTTTTTTTAATTAATTTAATTAGTAAAGTCATTGGCTTATTTAAAAATAATTCTGCCTAGGTCATTTTTATGTATGGCTTCCTGGGTAAAAGTTGTTCAAATTATACCACACCTGTGTGACTGTTTTAAGGGCCAAAACACTACCAAAAGTGAAGTTCACTAGGGACTTCATGGCAAAAGTAGGGGGGGAAATACAAAGGGTCTCAGGGGGAGCCTGTGGTGGGATTTGAACTGAGCATTGCATTTCTGAGGAAAGACACATAATTGGGTGTATAGGCCCCCACCTCAAAGCCTATGCATGGATGTAGCTTTCTGGTTTTTGGTGCAGTGGCTGAAAGGATTCTACTCCAGGAACAGAGACTCAAGACTGTATTTGTATCCCCTCACATGGAGAAAGGGTATCTCTGACCCCATTCTCCCCAGGCACCTGTCACAAGAGGGTTTTGCTGTGATGCAGATAGAGGGAAATCTCGCCCCACAGGTGGGCTTGTCACACCAACATGTTCAGCATAGAAAAATGCTTATTTAGTTAGGTGAAATATTTTCAGATGTACTCTTTGGCTTTAGTGACTTTTTTACTGTATTAGAAAAAAGCACTGAACCCACTTTGTGCACGAGTTTCGATTACTGATTTATGTAACTATTTCTGCTGGACTATGTTAACCTGCTGACTGCTGCTATCCTCCCTGGGACTGTATCTCATGGGGTTATCCCACTTGGAGTCATTTCAAATAAATAAAAAATAAAAATATGATTTTGTTTTTTACTCTGTTTAACATCGGTAACTGTCTGCACTTTAAAAATGTGATTTTTGTTTTACTCATGGGAATCCCATTTTTATAATGTGGATGGTTGTTAGAGCCAGTCAGAATACAGTTGCATTTTACTGTGACTAGCTCTGTGACTATCTGCATTATAAAATGTGATTGTGTATTTACTTACAAGAATCACATTTTATAGCACAGTCACCTGAGCCAATCAGAATACATTTGCATTCTATTGTGACTGGCTCTGGTGAGCATCTGTATTACAAAAATGTTATGCTTGGTTTTTACTAGGAGGTGGGGGTAGCTTCAATTGCATTGCAATCTGACTGGCTTTGGAGACCGTCTGCATTACAAAAATGTGATTGTTCTTGTTTTGTTTTTTACTCAGGGGAAGGAGTAGCTTCAGTTGTATTGTACTCTGTCTGACTTTGGCAACAATCAGCATTTTAAAAATGTGATTTTGCTTTTTTACATGGGGGTAGCTGCAGTTGCTTTATATTCTGACTGACTCCGATAACTACCTAGATTAAAAAAATGATTTGTTTGGGCAGTAGAGGTGGTAGCTGCCTGTAATTTGCACTGTCTGATTTTGGTGACTCCCTGCATTTAAAAAATTTATTTTATCATTTTATTTTATTTTTTACTTAGGGAGGTAGCTGCAGATTGAGTTTACTCAGTCCTACTCTGACTAGGGTTACTGTCAGCATTATGAAAATGTAATTAACTTTTTTTCTGTACTGGAAATTTTTCATGTGGTTCTGTATGAGTTGCTTAATAGTCCTGTATCATTACTTTTTTTCTGTTACCATACTCATCCAGCCATGTTTTATTACCTGTCCTTGTGACCAGCTGTCAACCAATGAGAAGCCAGAATCAGGTCAGACCCATTCTATGAATATTATCAATAAAAACAAGGGTGAGAAAAGAATAAGTTGCCTCAGCTGGGACTTGAACCCAGGCCGCCTGGAATACGGTTCTGATTGCATTAACCAGCTGTGCCACTGAGACAACTGGAACCTAGGTTTCCCTAGCACATTCTCTTTCTCAAATGCACAACCCAATGGCAACACAGATATTTACTTCTAACAACCACACAGGAGTGTTGTGTGCATATTTTATGGAACACATACAAGCAAGGGTGAGAAAGAATAAGTGCCTCAGCTGGGACTTGAATCCAGGCAGCCCGGAATACCATTCTGATTGCACTAACCAGCTGCACCACTGAGACAACTGGAACCTGGGATGTCCCTGAGCACATTACTTTTTCTCAAATGCACAACACAGTGGCTACACAACTATTTACTTCTAACAATCACACAGGAGTGTGATGTGCGTATTTTATGGAACACATACAAACAAGGACAAGAAAGAATAAGTGCCTCAGCTAAGACTTGAACCCAGGCCACCTGTGTAATTGTTAGAAGTAAATATTTGTGTAGCCATTGGGTTGTGCATTTGAGAAAGTGTAATGTGCTCAGGAACATCCCAGGACCAGTTGTCTCAGTGGCGCAACTGGTTACTGCAATCAGAATGGTACTCTGGGTGGCCTAGGTTCAAGTCCCAGCTGAGGCGCTTATTCTTTCTCACCCTTGTTAGTATGTGTTCCATAAAATATGCACACCACACTCCTGAGTGATTGTTAGAAGTAAATATTTGTGTAGCCATTGGGTTGTGCATTTGAGAAAGAGTAATGTGTTCAGGGACATCCCAGGTTCCAGTTGTCTCAGTGACACAGCTAGTTAGCACAATTGGAATGGTATTCTGTGTGGCCTGGGTTCAAGTTCCAGCTGAGGCACTTATTCTTTCTTACCCTTGTTTGTATGTGTTCCATAAAATATGCACACAACTCTCCTGTGTGGTTGTTAGAAGTAAATAATTGTGTAGCCATTGGGTTGTGTATTTGAGAAAGAGTAATGTGCTCAGGGACATCCTAGGTTCCAATTGTCTCAGTGGCATAGCTGGTAAGCGCAATCGGAATGGTATTCTGGGTGGCCTGGGTTCAAGTTCCAGCTGAGGCACTTATTTTTTCTCACCTTTGTTTGTATGTGTTCCATAAAATATGCACACCACACTCCTGTGTGATTATCAATAAAAAAACATACATGTTGCAGAAATAATAATTTAATCCGTAGTACAGTATTTTAAAATGGGAATGTATGAAAAACACATTTCTAAGGTTAAATCTCAGGAACGTTGATGGAGCTTTTGAAGAGATTTAGCTGAACACAACTGACACATGTGTTTTCTTATTGTAAGAAACTACTAATTACATATCTATTTTCAGTTAGCAGGAAGTCTAAGTGCAGTAACAGTTGGACCCATCAAAAATCACATGAGAACTGCCCGCTGAGTCACACAACAGAGAAACCTCATCAATATCCTCAGTGTATGAAGAGTTTCCATGACCTACATCTCATCACTGTAGAGCAACAGAGTCATGAAGGAGCGGGACAATTAAAATGTACCAAATATCATAGGAGTTTAAGCAAGCTAAACGTAGTTACATGTACTGACAAGAGTTTTACTGTGCAGCATAAAACTATGACACATGCAGTTCACAAGAAACCATATAAATGTGCTCAATGTAAGAGGAGTTTTACAGCCCAAGGTATCTTAATGAGGCATTATGGAAATCACACAAGAGAAAGACCAAATAAATGTGCTGAATGCAGCATTACTTTTGTTAAGAAGGGTACCCTGACAAAACAGCAAATTCGGCTCTGAGAGAAATCATATAGTTGCTGAATGTGACAAGAGTTTTGGCCAGAAGTGTCACCTGAAAAGGCATCAGCAAATACATTCTGGAGGAGACCATGTAAATGTGTTGAATGCAACAAGAGTTTTCAGATAAGAGTGAACTGATAATACATCAGCAAATTCACTCTGGAGAGAGTCCATATATATGTGTTGAATGTGACAAGAGTTTTGGCAAGAGGAAGAACCTGATATTACATCAGAGAATGCACTCTGGAGAGAGACCATATAAATGTGTTGAATGTGACAAGAGTTTTGCCCAGAAGGGTACCTTAATAATACATCAGAGAATTCACTCTGGAGAGAGACCATATAAATGTGCTGAATGTGACAAGAGTTTTGCCAAGAAGGATTGCTTGAAAAAACATCAGCTAATTCACTCTGGAGAGAAACCATATAAATGTTCTGAATGTGACAAGAGTTTTGGCCAGAAGTTTCTCCTGAAAAAACATCAGCAAATACACTCTGGAGAGAGACCATATAAATGCGTTGAATGCAACAGGAGTTTTCACAATAAGAGTGAACTGACAATACATCAGCAAATTCACTCTGGAGAGAGTCTGTATAAATGTGTTGAATGCAACAAGAGTTTTGCCCAGAACCATACCTTGGTATTACATCAGAAAATTCACTCTGGAGAGAGACCATATACATGTGTTGAATGCGACAAGAGTTTTACCCAGAAAGGTACTTTAATAATACATCAGAGAATGCACTCTGGAGAGAGACCATATAAATGTGCTGAATGTGACAAGAGTTTTGCCAAGAAGGATTGCTTGAAAAAACATCAGCTAATTCACTCTGGAGAGAAACCATATAAATGTTCTGAATGTGACAAGAGTTTTGGCCAGAAGTTTCTCCTGAAAAGACATCAGCAAATACACTCTGGAGAGGGACCATATAAATGTGTTGAATGCAACAAGAGTTTTTACAATAAGAGGGAACTGACAATACATCAGCAAATTCACTCTGGAGAGAGTCCTTATAAATGTGTTGAATGCAAAAAGAATTTTGCCCAGAACCGTACCTTGGTATTACATCAGAAAATTCACTCTGGAGAGAGACAATATAAATGTGTAGAATGTGACAAAAGTTTTGCCCAGAAAAGTATCTTAATAATACATCAGAGAATTCACTCTGGAGAGAGACCATATACATGTGCTGAGATGTGATAAAAGTTTTGCCAAGAAGGATTGCCTGAAAAAACATCAGCGAATTCACTCTGGAGAGAGACCATATAAATGTTTTGAGTGTGACAAGAGTTTTGTCCAGAAGAATGACCTGATAATACATCAGCGAATTCACTCTGGAGAGAGACCATATAAATGTGCTGAATGTGACAAGAGTTTTGCCAAGAAGTGTAACCTGATAATACATCAGCGAATTCACTCTGGAGAGAGATCATATCAATGTTCTGAATGTGACAAGAGTTTTGGCCAGAAGTGTCACCTGAAAAGACATCAGCAAATACACTCGAGAGACAGACAGTCATGAAATCATGAAATACCAAGATATGCAGTCAGAAAGCAAATTGATGTGGAATAAGGATACACAAATTGTTCCAGTAGTGCTTGGAGCAATGGGACTAATCAAAAAGAACTTTCAGGCACATTTAAATATGCTACCAATACTTGTAACACCTTATGAACTTCAAAAGGAAGCCATTTTGGGGACGTTGCGTGTGCTGAGAAGAGCGCTCTCAGCAAACATCAAAAATTAATACAGTACTAATTTCTTGAGTTTTGAATATGCCCTGGCTAAAGAATGGGGTCCATTCTTGCCATGGTATTAGAAATCCCTAAACATTTGGAGACACTAACCCTAGAGAGAGAGAGAGATATTGTAATACAAGAAAAGAGAACAAAAGTAGCAAAGCTGATTGAAATAGCCACCCCTAGTGACATCATCTCCTGTTGAACAAAGCCATTATGGAGAGCTGCAAAAAATGCCGAAACGTTAGTGTAGCATGGATCGACTACAAAAGCATTTGACAGCACACTCCTGGCTTACTGAGTGTTTACAGATCTACAGGATACATCCCACATTGATAAACTTCATCATAACAACAATGAGAAAGTGGCAAACCACCCTGAAATTAAATCATGAGAAAGGGTAAATCACCATCCCAAATATAAGCATCCAGCAAGGGATATTTCAAGGTGACTCTCTGTCACCACTTCTGTTTTGCCTTGCCCTCAATCCCTTGAGTAGCCTAATCAACAACTTGGGCTATGGATACAGCTTGAACCCCAGAAACAAAAACAATCAACAGCAAACATCTCACCTTCTATTTGTAGATGACCTAAAACTTTTTAGTTAATCTGACAAACATTTGAAAGAACAACTACATATTGTTAAGACTTTTTCTGATGACATACGGATGACGTTTGCCTAGACAAATGTGCCAAAGCAACATCTGTAGCAGGAAAGTTAATACATAAAGAAAACATGAATCTGGCAGAGGTTTGTGACATAAAAGAATATTTTAGAAGGTTGAAGCCAATTCTGAAAACTGCTTTGACAACATGAAATAAAGTGCAAGCTATAAACCAACTTGCCCTTCCAGTGATATCATACAGCTTTGGTGTGATAGACTGGCCACAGAAAGTGTTGAACCAGCTAGATATAAAAACAAGAAAAATGTTTCATGCTCACCAATTAATATATAAAAACCAGTGCATGCCAAGATTATATATCCCAAGGTCAGAAGGAGGAATGGGCCTCATTGAGATTGATTACACATATAGCTTCACAATAGTGGGGCTACATACATACTTACTGACATCTTTGGACCCAAATATAGTCAAGGTCTTGCGTCATAAAGAAAATAAGCCTAAGATGACTTGACTCATTAAATTAGGAGAAGCCTTCAGAAAGGTAGCAGAGAGTGATGTCAGTCCACAAGTAGATAAGGAACAGTCAGCAACAGAAAGTGCAAAGAATCAGAAAAAGGAGTATAAGGACAAAGACCAAAGAAAAGAAAAACAATTGGAAAGCCCATAATTATAGTGGAAATACAGGAGTTACTGGAACAACCACAGGTCGATCAAGGACTGACCCATGAGTGGTTAAAAGAGGTGAATTTAGGTCACTAGATGAGAGATTGATAATGGCAGCCCAAGATAGTGGGCTACACACAAGATGGTTCACAAAATCCATAGAAAAAACAGCAAAACAGACAAGTGCAGATTCTGTAGTACAGAATTAGAAACAGTTGAGCATCTCGGGGCTGGATGTGAAATACTCATGGCAGAAGGCCTATATACTGAGAGACACAACAATGTAGCAAGACTAATCCACTGGAAACTGTGCAAACACTATAATATACAGGTAGCAGAGAGACACTGGAAACATAAACCACAGAGAATCACAGAGAATTAAGAAGTAATGATCACATGGGCTCACCCAATACCAACAGCCAAGAAAGTGGAAGCAAGAAAACCCAATGTTGTAATACAAGAAAAGAGAACAAAGGTAGCATTGCTGATTGAAATAGCCACCCCTAGTGACTACAGTGTCCTGTGTACAGATAGACACTAAATCATGAAATATCAAGATATGCAGTCAGAAACCAAACTGATGTGGAATAAGGACACACAAATTGTTCCAATTGTGCTTGGAGCAATGGGACTAATCAAAGAGAACTTTCAGACACTTTTAAATATGCTACCAATACATGTGACACCTTAACAACTTCAAAAGGAAGCCATCTTGGGGACGTTGCGTGTGCTGAGAAGAGTGCTCTCAGCAAACATCAAAGACTAATACAGTACTAATTTCTTGAGTTTTGAATATGCCCTGGCTAAAGAATGGGGTCCATTCTTGCCATGGTATTAGAAATCCCTAAACATTTGGAGACATTAACCCCGAGAGAGATATTTTAATATAAGGAAAGAGAACAAAAGTAGCATTGCTGATTGAAATAGCCACCCCTAGTGACTACAGTGTCCTGCGTACAGAGAGACACAAAATCATGAAATATCAAGATAAGCAGTCAGAAACCAAACTGTTATGGAATAAGGACACACACACATTGTTCCAATAGTGCTTGGAGCAATGGGACTAATCAAGAAGAACTTTCAGGCACTTTTAAATATGCTACCAATACTTGTGACACCTTATGAACTTCAAAAGGAAGCCATCTTGGGGACGTTGCACATGCTGAGAAGAGCGCTCTCAGCAAACATCAAAGACTAATACAGTACTAATTTCTTGAATTTTGAATATGCCCTGGCTAAAGAATAGAGTCCATTCTTGTCACGGTATTAGAAATCCCTAAACATTTGGAGACACTAACCCCGATAGAGAGGGCTGGGATGAAGCGGTGAAAGTGACCAATCCTCTCAGGGAGGTGCTATGCAATGCCAGATCAATCAGGAACAAGACCGCAGTTATTGCAGACTTGATTTCCTCAGTTAATCTGGCTTGTATCATGGAGACCTGGATTGGGGATGATTCTGGCCTGGTTTTTGAGGCTGCCGTCCCCTCTGGGTATACCGTGGTGCACTGCCCTAGAGAGGAACGTTGGGGAGGTGGGGTAGCCATCTGTTTAGATCTGACTTGGGCTTCACGTGCACCCAGTGAGAGCCCTGGGTTATTTTGAATGTGTGTCTGTCCGAGGGGGTCCGAGTACAGGTTGTAGGATTTTTTATTTACCACCCCACTGGCCGGTGTAATTTCCTGCAGGAGGTTGCCGATTTGTCGCCGGTGGAACATCGGAAGCCCCAGATGTACTATCTTGGGGATTTCAGTGTTCAGGCTGATGACTAATCTTCTTGGCTTGGTCATAACCTCGTCCAGAGTACGTCATCGCTGGCCCGTCACAAGCTGCTTCTGCCGCAACACACCAGGGCAGACATACGTTGGACCCAGGGTTCTCATAGATACATAGATTCTCACTGGGGTTTGAGATAAATTATCTCAAGATTGATCGGGTGGTATGGTCTGATGACTGCATGGTGCAGTTCCTGTTCGGGCACCCACCGGATGTCCTCCCCTGCAGAGATGATGAGCTGCTGTTCTTGCAGGTTTGACCCGGAAGGTTTTTTGGTGGCAGCTGATCTATCTAGTGTGGGCAACGCTGACAATGGAGGCATTGGTGCCGTGGTGGGCTCCTATAATAGGGTGTTATCCGATGCCATTGACTCCCTTGCACCTGTCCGTGTATGACCCAGATCTTCCTACCTGAGGTCTCCATGGTTTGATGGGGACCTCAGGGAGGTGAAGAGAAAGGGTCAGAGGTTAGAGCACTGCTGGAGGAAGTCTGTCCTGGAGGCGGATAAACTGGCCCTGCGCATGCATTGCAATGCATACCGGGGGCAATCAACCATAAGAAGGCAGAGTTCCTGTCCAGGGAGATTGTTGCCAGGAAGAACCAACCAGCTGTACTTTTTCAGACTGTTGACAGACTTTTTTATCCAGCCTGCCTACAGCAGAAGAAGGTTTTTTTCTAACACTGAATGCGAAGAGTTTGCTCAGTTCTTCTCAGACAGGGTGTACAGCATCCAGCAGGGTGTTCCTTCAGTCAGACAGGCTAGAGCTGGCAGTGGTCCCCCGGAGTGTTCTGAGTGCACTTTGCCTGGTTGGGGGGAGTTTAGACCAGTGGAGGTAAGTGAGGTCATTACGGTGGTGACCAATCTGAAGCATGCTTTTGTGAACTGGACCCGTGCCGACGCGCTTTCTTGATGAGATGTCAACACCTTTGTCCCGATGTTTGCCCCAATTATCCGGTGTTCCTTGTCTGAGGGGTCTTTCCTGATGCCTTAAAGGAGGCATTGGTGAGACCACTCTTAAAGAAACCATCTTTGGAAACTGAGGTCAGGGAAAATTACCATCCTATCTCCAATCTTCCCTTTTTGGCAAAGAATGTGGAGAAAGTTGTGGTGCTTCAGTTGGAGGGGCACCTTGTGACCCATGAATTATATAAACCTTTCCAATCGGGGTTTTGGGTGAGACGTAGCACAGAAACCATGCTTGTTCGGGTACAGAATGATGTCCTCAGGGCTAGAGATCAAGGGGAGAGGACAATTCTTGTTCTCCTTGATCTCTCTTCAGCATTTGACACTGTGGACCATTGTGTGTTGCTTGACTGCCTTAGGGAACTCTGAGGACTCACCAGCACTGTCATCTGCTGGTTTGAGTCATTTGTAACCAACAGGAGGCAATGGTTTCATGGGGAATTTCTCCTCCACCCCAATCCCCTATCTTGTGGAGTACCTCAGGGTTTGGTCTTAGCCCCAGTGTTGTTCGCAGTGTACATGCTGCCCCTGGGAGGAAACATTAGGAGATATGGTTTGGGTTTTCATTGCTATCCTTTGCCCCAGAAACATCCAACGTGGTAGATGTGCTAAACTGCTGTCTTGCCAAGATCAATGACTGGATGGCATCCAGCTGGTTGTGACTGAACCCCAATAAGATGGAGGTGTTGATGGTTGAGTCGAACAGAGTGCAGGATAGGATGCCCTCTGGATCAGAGACTGGACATATTCTGGGATCTGCTCAATTGAAGGCCTCCTCAAGAGTGCAAAATCTTGGTGTCATTCTGGTCAGGATTTGACAATGGAGGCACAGGTGTCTTCCACTGTCCACTCCTGTTTATTCCATCTCAGAACTGTTGCCAGGATTAAGGCACTTGTGCCACCTCGGACCTCCCACTTTGATGCATGCCTTAGTTACATCAAGGCTTGACTACTGTAATGCACTCTACCTCAGGGTTGCAGGAGGATCTCTCTGCAGGCTGCAGTTGGTGCAGAACACAGCTCTGAGTTACTTACCGGGTAGTCAAACTTTTGCCACATTACACTTGTGCTGTGTGATCTGCACTGGCTACCGGTCAGGTGGAGGATCCTCTTTAAGGTGGGTATTCTCACTTAGAAGGCCCTACATGGCCAGGAGTCTGGTTACCTGCTTGACCTTCTTGTACCAGCTCTCTTGGTCTGACCCCTCTGCTTCTCCTGTGGGGGCTCCCCTCGTGATTCCCAGGATGAGATTAAAATTGGCTGGTGACAGGGCTTTTAGTGTCACTGCCTCTGTCCTGTGGAATTCACTACCCTTTGAGGTTGGGGGCCCCAACTTTAGAGGTTTTCAAGGCTTGACTCAAGGCCCTCCTATTCGCCCAGGCCCTTCCTGATTCAGTTGTTTAATTTATTGGCTTAGATAATAGTAGTCTCTCAGCAGTCCTGTTTTTAAGTTTTAGTTTTAGTTTTTATATAAATTTTGATATGAGGTATGAATTGTTTATATATTTTAGTTTTTGTTGTTGTTTTTATCCATGATGGTAGTGTTTATGTATTTTTGTAAATTTGACTTGTACGGTACCCAGAGCCTCTGGGAATGGGTGTATTTTAAATAAATATTGCCTTGCCTGCTTTGATGAATCAGTAGTGGAGCAAGTAGTGACATTAGTGACAAGCCACAACTAATTCCCACCAAGTCTCGTGAGTATCCTTATATGGTGGGCCTGTTTTTTTACAGACTCTCACTGAGGTGAGACTGCTGTGTAGTACACATAATTATATAGTAAGAGAAGTGATAGAAATGCAGCTGAAAGCACTTCCCAGAGTACAAAGTGCCCAACCCAAGCCTTCATACTAGGGCGAAGGCTGGTAAATGTGATAGCGCCATATCCTCAAATGCTATTAACATCCCTGCCATAGTGCCAGCCCATGTTAAACAAGGTCCTACAACAGCAACAGCAGCAGCAGAAGCCAACAAGCCACAGAAAGCAAAGAGATTGACAGGCCAGCCCCGGGGACTAGAAACAGTTACATAGAAACATAGTAATTGATGGCAGGTAAGGACCACAAGGCCTACCCAGTCTGCCTGTATTTCCTATCTGAATTTGTGGTCACTGACCTTACTTGACTTTAGGTAATGGACTCATGAGAATAAACAGGAAATCATATATTGTTACTACTATGCAACGCACCCAAATTTCCAGGAAGAGGATATTTTTTTATTTTATTTTAGTCTTTGGTAACCGAGTAAGGACCACTGTGCACAAGTGCCTGCTTTTAGTGATGACCAGGGAGCACTGGGGAGTTTAAATGACTTGCTCAGAGTCACACAGTATACAAGTGAAGGTTGTGGCAATCAAACCCAGATCTGCTGGATGTACCAAGCTCATTCACAGCTCATTACTTTAACCTCCAGGCTATACTGCCAGCCACTGCTATACACCAAGCATCACGCTAAACTGCAGCAAAGAGAATAGTTGCCCCAGACAAACTGAACAATGTTACAGATGCCAACCTTTGATCTTTGATCGGACAAATTATAATGAAAAGTATGTACATGGTAATAGCTTGGACAAGCTACAGAAAGCAGCGGTGTAGAAGTAGTGAGAGAGAAGGAAGAGGCACCAGAGTTATTCAAAGCTGAAAAAGTAGATACATGGGACAGAGCAAAGAAAAGGGATTTAATATGGTGCAGCATGTATGCGGAAAAGAATCTGCTCTTACCAGCATGGTAACAAAAACTGCAAATATATTTGAACATCCATCTATCTATCTATCCCTTCCTCTCTCTCTCTCTCTATATATATATATATATATATATATGTATTCATGAAAAAAATCCATTTAATGCATCAGTTAGGGTTGTTCCACAGTGAAAAAAGCAAGGAAATTCAGTGTTAGGGTTAAAAACCCTAATTGCACATTCCCCACCATCACCACACACACACACACACACACACACACATATGCAAGTAGGGGAAGGACCAAGGCAACACAACCAATCACACACAACCAGCAGGAGGCGTATACCTGTGTTACTGTAAGAAGTGGAGAAATCCAACTTCAGATATCATACATTATTTACAAAGTTGTGCTACGAGGTTAGTTCACATAAAGGTGAACCAAGCTGGCAGTAGCGAAAATGGTTTACCTTGCTTTGTTTTCAACATATGGGTGGCGAAAGGCATCATGGGTACCGCAATGTTAGTCTATGGCAAATTGCTCAATTTTGGAAAAGTGTAACTTTGTCATCCTTAAGTATTTTAGCACAAAAGAGGAAGGCACATCTTGCCACCCTGCAAATTTTAGCCCAAAGGACCAGTCGCTTGTTTGCAGGATGATGGCAAAGATGTGCAGTCATTAGGAGCATACTTTCGAAAAATACTTTTTCAAACATGAAAGTATTGCAAACGGAAGACACAAAAGTGTTGCATTTGCAGAAGCATGTAAAGCAGTGTTGCAAAGTACTGTCTCAAACACAAAAATGTCACAAACAGAAGACACGACACTGTCGCATTTGTAAAAAGCATGCAAAATAGTGTTGCAAAATACTGTCACAAACATGAAAGTGTCTCAAATGCATGGTATGACACTGTTGCGTTTGTGAAAGTGATTTTCGAAAATATTTCAGGGAATGTGGAAAATCCTCTTTGATCTTGCGAACCCCAAAATACAAATATGTACTCTGTGTTATGTGTTGGTGGCAGCGTGAGGCCCAACATGCCCAGTTGTACATGGTGATATGTGTTTTGTGGTGCATGGAATGTCCGGGTTTAGAGTTAGCAATGACGTCCCCATGCCACAGCCCGATGAGAGCATGGGTGTGTGGTTTCATGCTTTAGATAGTTGTATGTTATTCCTGTTACCTGCTGCTGGTTGTGTGTGATTGGTTGTGTTGCCTTGGTCCTTAGTGTGTGTGCGGTGGGGGGGAATGCACAGTTAGGGTTTTCAACCCTAACACCAAATTTTCTCACTTTTGTCGCTCTGGAACACCCCTAACTGATGCATTAAATGGAGTTTTTTGCCATGACTTTCCCTTCTTTTTGAGAATGTGCACTATAAATAGTGACCGGAATGTGGTGGTGGTGGGAGTGCTCCCACTATGTGATTTTTTTGTCACTGTGCTGCACAAAAACTGTATGGCTGAGTGAAATGAAAATTGGTAAATGAAGACATGTACCATGGCACACCATGTGTCCAGAATTGTGTGTACATCTGTTCAACGGTCACACAGCCCGGTGCAAACAATATAAATACACAATTCAGCAACCGTAAGTGCTGATTTGAAAATGGACACAGTGAAATTATTAATCTTTGCACATTCCAAATGCCAGGCAAATCGCATACATGGTTCAGAAGTTACTGAAGTGTAAGGAACCAAATTTTCATTTATCAGAGCAGCATAATTCTGCACCTGTTAATGTTTTACACACAAAACCACTGCAAGGCACCTTCGAGCCACTAGGGCTACCTACGCTATAAATTTAAAGGCAGTAGCATTATGCAGAATGCTATGTGAAAATGTTAACTGTGTCACACAGTATCTCTGCAGTGAATTATTTAAAATGTAAATAGCATAATTCACATCTCCATGATATCCACTCAACACCCTCAAATTTCATGTGAGAAGACCAAACCATTCCAGAGATATTCAATTTGTATGTTTATGTGCCTTTAAGAAGTCTTCCAACACAAAATGGTGGAAATCATGGCCTAAAATGCACTAAATGGCAGACTGCAAAGTAAGGCAAATTCAAATGGCTATAACTCTGAACGAAACATATTTTTTTCGCCAAACAAAATGGCATGTTCCTTGGACAAATGTATTTCTACCTGTCAAGCTTCTGGCCAATCAACCACATACTGGCTGTGCTATGTGCCATGGAAAACAGTGCAGTGCACTACACAACGCAAAAACACAAACGGTAATGTTAACACAAACGGTGATGGAAACAATGAGGTAAAATAAAATAGTATCGCTAACTGTAATGCAAATGCAAATGGAAATGCACATGGTGATGCAAATGTAAATGATAACACAAACGGTAAGAGAAACACAAATGCAAACATTAATGAAAACAGAAATGGTAACACAAACGCTCACAGCAACAGAAATGCAAACGCAAATGGTAACAAAAATGCAAAGGGAAGAGAAACACAAAAAGAAATGCAAACGGTAATGACAATGGCGACGCAGAAGGAAACAGTAACGCAATCGACAATGGAACACTACCAAAAGCGTGAACACTAAGGCCAACAGAAACACAAATGCAAATGGTGACGAACACGCAAACAGTAACGGTAACACAATTGGAAATGCAAACGACTACAGTGACACCAACGATGATGCCAAAGGGAACACTAACACAAACGGAAACGCAAACACAAATGGTAACGTGCACAGTCAAGGTAATGGAATTGGAAATGCAAACATGGTAACACCAACGATGACGCCTAAAGGAAATACAAACACAAATGCTAAGCACGCAAAATGCAAATGGTAATGCGCACGGTCAAGGTAACGAATTGAAATGCATAATGCTTATGGTAACACCAACAATGATGCCAAAGGAAACAAACACAAACAGAAGCACGTACACAAATGCAAATGGTAATGCACAGGGTGACATGAAAAGGCAAACAAAACAGTAATGGAAACACAAATGGTAACTGTAACGTAAGCAAAATACAAACGCAAAGGGTAATACACACGGTAACAAAAATGGAAACGCTAACGCAAACTGTAATGGAAACACAAGTGGAAATGCAGACTGTAACAGTAACGCAAACGCACACATTTTTTTTTCCCAAAACGGTGCATTCAGATGCACCGTGCGCATAATAATGGCCCTCGGAGCAGAAAATGAACACTTGGAATACTAAATTGCTTATATTTCAGGAACCGAACAAGGTAGAAAAAAAAAATTAAAATCTCATATTATTTATGACTTTCCTGGCTAGTTTTGCACTCAGCCCCCTAGTGGGGGCTAAGCATTTTTCCAACGAAAAGTCCGTGTCTCGAAGCGTTTTCGAGATACAGGCCCCGAAAGGCACAGCGGATGCTGTAATGTTAGCCTATTGGAAGAATTGTCAACTTCAGAGTACCGTAACTTTGCAGCCCTCTAATATTTTGTCACCAAACCACCAAAAGGCACATATGTGGCATCTTGTCTTTCTTCCCTCCAAATTTCAGCCCCAAAGACCAAACCGTTCTTTTGCAGCAGGGTGGCAACGATTTCCTACTATTTTGGGCATAGTGTCACAAAGTAGTGTATGTAAATCACGACACTTTCACAAATAAAAGCATGAAAGTGTCACAAGTGCGACACTACTTTGCGACATTATTTACACAAACATTTTAAAAACAATTTGGGGTGTTTAACCCCTCAAAAAGACGTGGCACATCCTCAGGACTCGACTAGGTGAACACAGCAAGAATTGTGCCCAGAGGGTCCCAAATTTAAATGCCAAACATTTCTGTGACCACCAACTGAAAATAAGATGGTGGATTTGCGACACTACAGGGGTAATTTGCGACACTAAAAACTGCATTTGCAACACTGTCGAACTTTTTGTTAACTTTTCCCATTAACTATAATGGAAAACTTGCTTTTTAAATAACTTTTGACCCATTTAATATTTTTTTCATGAAATCTTCGAAAGGCACATCGGGGACTCTGGCTGCATGTTCTCTGAAGTTTGCAGACTGGTCATGCAAACTACAATGCAATCTGTGGTAGCGAGCAAAGAATGCAAGAAGCGTAATACAACTTTCTACAGCGCTTATATAGCTACGCAACCATATATCCGACTGTTACAGAGATCTGGTACCACCCGGCATGCTAAATTTCAGGCAAATCCATCATACAGTGGCAAAGTTATTAAGTTGCAAAATTTCACACTTTAACCTTAAATGGGGTACTGAACCCTAACTATAGTGGCACTATCATGCCACTATAATACACACACACACACACACACTCACACATATATATTAAAGACATTCAGATATTGTAAACATCACAAGGAAAAGAATAAACACACAGAAATTGAACTTGATGAAAAGTAAATTTTAGTGATTTAGAAAGGCAACAAATTGAAATTTGGCTAGCACCAGCAAAGGAACGTAATTGATTTTAAAACTTATCCACATGATATTAGAGGTCACCCCTTGCAACTTGTAAGGAAACCATTCAAACACACCAGCCAAAAATACTTCTTCACCCTTTGCACCATCGGTCCCTGGAATAAACTACCTCTGGATGTTGTCATTAGCGAAACTAAGAGCATTTTCAAATATTGACTTGATAGATTAATTAACTCCGGATATAATTTATCCTATTATTCTTTGGCTTAGTATAACAGCAATATGGACCACCAGCCTCCTTGCTGTTTTCCACACTGTAGTGTGAACATAAAGAGAAGAGGAGATGCACACACACACACACACACACACACACACACACACACTATTAATTATTGTCGAATATCTTTATTATCTTTGGTAGGAAAGGTACAGGAAAGATTATTACATTGCCAAATTGTGGAGCATATGAATAAGTATGGATTACTAGCATCTGCTCAACATGGTTTTCGTGAAGGGTGTGGCACAGCGACGGCCTTGGTGAGGTTCACGAGCGACTTGCACGAGGGTGTGGATGAGGGGAAATATGTTGGTGCGGTGTTCGTGGACCTGACCAAGGCCTTCAATCTTGTAGACCGTACATTACTGGAATTTAGAATTAGGGAGTTGAGCTTTGGGGACCCTGTGGTGAATTGGTTTAATAGTTATTTAACAAAAAGGGTACAACAGGTCCGTGTAAATGGAATATTACCTGATTGAAGGAAGTTCACCACAGGGTTCCCAAGGCTCAATTCTAGGTCCTTTATTGTTTTCTATTTTTTGAATGGATTACCATCTATTTGCACTGATACTTCTATAGTATTATGCGTGGATGACACTCAGTTATATGCAGCAGAAAAATGCTGCTAGACTTCAGGAGAAATTGAGTAAAGATTATAACAACTTGACTAGCTGGTTAAGGGACAACCGTCTTATCCTAAACCAGAAAAAATTAAAGGAATGCTTTTTGTTCCTGTAAGATTAAAACAACTGCAAAATCCTTTTACTGTTTCTATTGAGGATGGCTCCACTGTTGAAATTGTTTCAAATTTTACATATTTAGGGTGACTTTAGATAGTGCATTGGTTTTCAATTGCATGTTGATAATATAACTAAGCAGTTACATAGTAAATTGAGGACATTGTATGCCATAAGGGATTACTTAGCTGATGATACCAGAAAGCAATTGCTACTGCTTGCTTATTGCCAGTGTTAGATTATGGAAGTATAGTCTGGGGAAATGCATCCGAGAAGATTAGGAATAATGGAATAACTTTATATAATGTTATTTGTAGGTTTGCCTTAAGGGCAAAATTCAGGAACATCATTGCAGTTTATATAATAGAATGGGGTGGTTGTCCCAGATCATAAACATACACTTCAGAAATTGTGCTTTGTGTATAAAATAATCCACTGCAGTGGGTCAAATCCCATGTTTAATTTTTATAAACACAGAGTTCTCCCAAGAAGGTTGCGATCTGAAAATGCGATCCAGCTTTTGGCTTCGACTTGTAAAACCGTTAAACATCAAAAATCATTTAAACAATGTGCCATACAAATTTGGAACAAACTTGCAGTTGAGATACGAAGTATTCCTATGTTTTATCAGTTTAGAAATACTGTAAAGAAAGACTTATTTTTAAGTTCTGGACGTTTTTGCATAACTTACATGTTGTATTGTTTTTGTATGTCATGATTGTGATTTATTACCGCCTGCTATATTTTTATATACATTTTGTATGTGTAAATGTAATTACTGTATTCTCTTTGTTGTATGTTCTTGAGTGTCTTTGACTCTCACCAGGTCAAGCCTGTAAAAGGGCCATGTGGCCCAGTGCTTTTCTACCCGGTTAACAAAAATAAAATGAAATGAAATATGTAAGTGTGTGACGATGCATCTTCTATTTAAAAGATGAGAATTTTGAAAAAGTCCAGGCGTAAAAACTGCCAAGTGGAACTTAATAATTCAAATTTTTCAAAAGCTCATACAGGATTTCTGGACTTAATGAACTAACATCCATTTCATTGTACTGATCGGGAACTATAAAAAACACACGCACTCAACTTAGGACACAATGGGGTCAGCGTGAAAGTGCTGAAGCAGCCAGCAGGAATTTAGCAGAAATGCTGCTGAACTAACCTGTTTCTCTGATTTTCTCCCATCAGAGCTGTATTTTCACTTTTTCTTCCTAGTGTACTTAAGCCCTTGAACCTGATTGGACATCATTGTATTCATTGCTGCTGCATCTGCTGCCAAATTGCCTGTCTTCACCTCTGACCAGCATTTTGACTTGCGCTGTCATGTGCAGCCCCTCATCGACGCCCAGTAAGCGTTGAACTCACCTACATTCACCTCCGAATAACTGAATCTAGCTGAATTTTTCAGGCTGGTTATATGTCAGTCTTTTGTTGGTCAGTCAATTAACTATGATGGGAAAACGCAGTCGGGAACATTTATGATGGGCAGAGTCACATCAGGAAGTCGTACTGATCCCGTTGCAATGTATGTCACTCAAGTGTTCACCCACACAAATTTTGAGGGACCTAGTGGTCTTGCCTGCATAAAAATCATGGCAAGTACATGTGGCAAGATATATCACCCCAACCATAGAGCAGTTAATAAACTGTCTGATTGCATAGTTTTTAGATATATTGTGTGAAGTGAACTGTGATATTTTTACAATGATGACACAAAATCTGCAGTGGCCACAAGAAAAACAGCCCTTAGGTTGCGACGGTAGACACTGTTATAATGGTCTGACTATAGGTTGTAGTGAGAGGACTAGTATATCAGAGAGGTTCCTGACCCTCTTACAGACTTTTCTTGGGAGGGGGTTATGACTCTCTCAGACTCGGGTCTGTAGATAGGATGTGCCAGTTTTTTTCAATGATTGGCCTTACCCCATTCATGTTGGTACCAAAATAGTTACAAAGTTGATCTGATTATTATCAGTATCAGACCTCATTTGTATTCAAGAAGGAAGAGCATTGCATATCCCCTAGTAGCAGCGGCCTCATGTACCAAGGTGTTACTGTATCCCTATCTATAAATCTAGATGCCATACCTTGCATCTGTTTCCTCAAAATCCTCAGGCCTGCTGCAATTATGCTTAACCTCATGAATTGTGATTTAGGGATGTTCCTGATGGTGTGGTGGGGATGGCAGCTGGAGGAGTGAAGCAACATATTTCTATCCGTGCTTTTATGGTACAGGTCTGTGATTATAGTACCATCTGTTTGCTTGCTTGCTTATTTGGAGATCCAGAAAGTTAATGGACCTCAGATCTGCCTGTACTGAAAATTTTAGATGTGGATTTGATTTGTGTAATAATCCACAAATTGCTGTAACTCCATCGCAGTGCCCACCACACCATCAGGACATCATCAATATAGCGCCCAAAGGTCAATCCTGTCAAAAAATGGGTTAGTAGTCCGATTGTATACAGCTTCCTTTTCTACTGTCCCAAGTAAAGGTTGACATAATTAGGGGCAAATGTGGCCCCATGGCTGTACCTTTTACTTGGTGGTAATATTTCCTTGAAAACTAAAGGTATTATAGGAAAGTACAGACTTAGATAATTTGACTAAAACATCTTTTGCCCTCCATCAGTGTGGTAAGATCCAGCCAGTTACATAGTGCCAAAAGCCCTCCTTCATGTGGGTATTCATATAATGATTCTATGTCCATTGAGACAAGTAACCACTCAGCTTCAGTCAGCAGATCCCCCAGCAGGCCCCGCACCCGAGTGGTGTCTTGTAAATAGGATGGGAGACCCTTCACTGTATCCCAAATGTGGGAGTTAACATATTGGGATAATGGTTCTGTGAGGGATCCCATGCCTGATTCAATGGGTCTACTGGGGGGGGGATTCTGCAGGCTTTTATGGATTTTTGGCAGAACATAAATGGTGGCTCGCACTGGGTGGGTAACCTGTAGAAATTCAAGAGAACTTTGTGAGATAATGCCAAAGGTGTAAAACAAAAAGTTAAAACAACTCAGATAAATAAAAACTGGACCTGTTTATTATTCAATGCCAAGAGTCTACCAAAGAAATTGGATGAGTTAAGATTTTATTTAGATACTCACCATGTAAAAATCTGTGCAGTATCTGAAACATGGTGGGGTTGGGAAGATAACTGGGGAAGTCAAATAAAGGGATATCAACTCTTTTTTTTAGATCTAGGGAATATATAAAGGGGGTTGGAGTGGCCCTTTATATTCATGATGATATCCAGGTTGAAGAGGTAGAATGGGCATCTGACACATTGGAGCAACTGTGGGTGAAAATTACCCCAAATTGCCCATCCAAAATAATATTAGGGATACTGTATAGACCACCTTCAACAAACTATGAAATATATTGTTTGATAAAACAACAAATATTACAACTAAATCCAGCAGACAGGATTATATCATTGGGGGATATTAATCTCCCAGGTATTAGTTGGGATACCCTACGGGGAAAAGTAAGACAGAAAAAGATTATGGGGACATTTTCAGCCAGATAGGATTAAGGCAGATGGTCCATGCTGCAACAAGAGGACAACATACACTAGATTTTATTTTAACAAATTGGGATGAGGGTATTGAAAACTGTAGGACTTTAGGCCCCTTGGGAAATAGTGACCATAACATGATCATCTTTGAGCTTCTTGTAAGTTGTCCAGTAGAAGAGGGGCTTACAAAAACATCGGTGTGAAATAAGGTTGATTTGGAGCTATTAGAGAAAGAGTACAATTTGGAACTGGGAGGAGGAATTTGTAAATAAAACAGTACATGAACAGTGGGAAATTAGGAATAATGTTAGGACAATGTGAAAGATCATATCCCATTAAATAAGAAATACAATAAAAAGTGTACACACCAAGTTGGCTAAACTTTAAAATAAAAGGATGATTGAAAAGAAATATAAGATGCACAAAATATTAAACACAATGCAAAGGGTGAGGGTTGGATTAAATGTAGGCAATTACAAAATCAAATAAAGAAGGAAATAAGAAGGGCAAGGAGAGAGCATGAAAGAAAAACTTGCAATAAAAATAATGAGAACTATAAAGCATTTTATACTTATGTAACTGAGTTAAAAGGGGGCGGACAAAAAATAGGACCATTGGAGGGGAGAAATGGGAAAATGGCAACTACAAATATGGAAATGGCAAATATTCAAAATGAGTATTTTTCATCAGTCTTCACTAAAGAAAATAATACCAGGACTTCTGAATTTAAAAAGGGGGATGAGACTATGGGAAATCATATTAAAATATTAACCCAGGATGTTCAAAATAGGTTGGCAGCTTTAAAAACAAATAAATCTCCAGGACCAGATGGCTATCACCCCAGCTTGTTAAAGGAGTTAGCCATTAAGTTAGCCCCACCTTTAAGTCACCTATTCCAACAGTCATTAGCTACAGGGGAGGTTTTAGATACCTGGAGGGAAGCAACAGTGATACCTTTTTATAAAAAGGGAAATAAAAAGGATCCATCAAATTATAGACCAGTGAGTCTGACTAGTGTCCTGGGGAAATTGCTGGAAGGGATAATTAAGGATTTTATAAATAAACATCTACAAGAAAATAACTTGGAGGATAAGTCACAGCATGGTTTTAGGAAGGGGTATTCTTGTCAGACAAACATGCTTCACTTTTATGACAGGGTAAGCAGGGTTTTGGATGGGGGGCTGTGGATGTGGTTTATTTGGATTTTACAAAGCTTTTGATAAGTTCCCCCTAAACTACTTATTGAGTGGCTTCAGAAGATTGGGCTGCACTGTAGTGTGGTATCTTGGATTGCCTCTTGGTTGGCAAACAGAGTGCAGCGTGTAAATATAAGGGCAGCTTTTTCAGATTGGGCAAAGGTCACCAGTGGAGTGCCTCAGGGGTCAGTGTTAGGACCAGTCCTTTTTAATATCTATGTGACAACACTGGAGGAACATCCAGGAAATGTATGGCTCACCAAATTCGCTGATGATTGTCGATTAGGTTTGGAGTTAATGGATCCAAATGATCATTTGAAATTACAACATGAAATAAATTATATTAATACATGGTGTTCAACCTATAAATTATATTTGAATCCAGAAAAATGTACCATGATGCATTTGGGATCCAAAAATACAAATGCCACTACTACTGTGGGTGATATCGCCTAAAACTGTAGATGAGGAAAAGACCTAGGCATATTGGTGACAAAGGATCTTCATTTTTCACACATTGTAAAAGTGTTACCTAAAAGGCAAATGGGATATTAAATTGTATATTGAAAATATCTCAAGCAGAGATAGTGATGTATTGTTGCCCTGTATTTCACCTAAGTGAGACCCCGTATGGAATATGGTGCCCAAGTTTGGTCACCCTATTTAAGAGGAGATGTGGATAGATTGGAGGGAGTCCAGAAAAGGGCTGCACGAGTGATGAGAGGGATGCAGGGTAAAAACTATACAGCAAGGCTAAATTTATTAAGTCTGTTTACTTTAGAATACAGAAGATTAAGAGGGGATATGTGCTTATTGTTTAAAGCCTTAACTGAAGATGAACTCTGGAGTAAAATAGGCTTAAAGTTTAGAATTATAAATCATAATACTAGAGCACACCCCTATCAGTTACATGGGGAACAATGTATAACTTGGCACAGAAAAGGTGGTATAACCAAATAGTTGTTCCATATGGAACTCATTGCCATTGGAGGTGGCAGAAAGTAAGACAATGGAGGTATTCAAGCAGAAATTAGATGGGTTACATCGATTAGGTAGACTTTAGGAATGCATTTTGGCTAGCATTATGGACATTAATGTCCCCTTTAGCTCTGATTTACCTATGATACCTATGATCGTATGCTGTCTCAAGGACAGTCAATAGTTTGTTTAAACTCCAAAGTGGGATCTCTGTCCAACTGTTTATAAAAGGCAGTGTTCCCCAATTGTCTCAGTACTTCAGAGAAATAGTCCATAGAGTTCAAAACAACAACAGCACCCCGCCTTGTCTGCTGGTTTAATGGTGATTGATTTATTTTGTTCCAGATCCTCAAGGGCTTTTTTCTCAGAATTACCAATTTTATGAAATATAGAAGCACTTTCTGTGTCAAAAAGTACATCAATACCATTAAGACATGCTTGTTCAAAAACATGTATTGCAGCAGTAGGAGGCGGGTGTGAAGGTAGATTGTGGTTTAAAGGACTGCAAAACTGTCCCAGTATTACTGTTGGGATCCATATCGGGATCCATATCACAAGGTGTGACATCATGTTATGATGTGGGCCCAGCCGGAATACACATTTTCCCTTTATTGATAAAGGCCTTAATGCTCAACTTTATAGTTAATGTTTTAATGTCCACAAAGAACTCAGATTTGGTATATGGCAGGTTGGAACAAAGCTGAGTCCTTTAACACCGCAAGTGGATCTTTCATTAGAATTGCATCAGAAATATTAATAACACTCACCTGCCTTTCTTTCACTTGCCTCTCAACTTCGACCTCCCTTGTCTCTGTGACTGCAGGGTCTGTTGGCAGTGTGAATTACCTGCTGCAGCTTGGCATCTGGGGAGTGCTTGCTTGTTGCCTCTAGGTTTCTTTCCACCTCTCCTGGTTAGTGTGTTGCTTTGAATCGGACCAATCTCGGATCTCCATGGTATCCGTCCTGCCCTCTACCCTTCCACTGAAAAAGGACCTCTGTTGATTCTGCATCCAACTCCGAGGTTGAGTGAAAACTTGTATTGCTCACACTACTATTCATTCACTAAATAGATTTTCTATTAGGCCCAGTGAATTCTCCTCTTCCTTGGTTCCTCAATAAAAGGAAAATGTGTATTCCGGCTGGGCCCACATCACAAAATGATATCACGCCTTGTGATATGGATCCCAACAGTAATACTGGGACAGTTTTGCAGTCCTTTAAACCACAATCTACCTTCACACCACCTCCTACTGCTGCAATACATGTTTTTGAACAAGCATGTCTTAATGGTTATTAATGAACTTTTTGATACAGAAAGTGCGTCTATATTTCATAACATCAGTAATTCTGAGAAAAAAGCCTTTGAGGAACTGGAACAAAATAGTTCAATCACCATTAAACTGGCAGACAAGGGGGGGTGCTGTTGTTGTTTTGAACTCTATGAACTATGTCTCTAAGTACTGAGACAATTAGGAACACTGCCTTTATAAACGCTGGACAGAGATCCCACTTTGGAGTTTAAATAAACTAGTGACTGTCCTTGAGACAGCCTATGAAGGTGGCATTATCTCACAAAGTTCCCTTGTATTTCTACAGGTTACTCACCCAGTGTGAGCCACAATTTATGTTCTGCCAAAAGCATACAAGCCTGCAGAATCTCCCAGGTAGATCCATTTATCAGGCATGGGGCCCCTCAAGGAACCATTATCGTAATATGTGGACTCCACATTAGGGATACAGTGAAGGGTCTCCATCCTATTTACAAGATACCACTCAGGTGCAGGGCCTGCTGGGGGATCTACAGACTGAAGCTGAGTGGTTACTTGTCTCAATGGACATAGAATCATTATATACAAATATCCCACATGAAGGTGGGCTTTTGGCGCTATGTAACTGGTTGGATCTTACCACACTGGGGGACGGGCAAAAAGAGGTTTTAGTCAAACTGAGTTTGTGCTTTCCTATAATACCTTTAGTTTTCAAGAGAAATATTACCATCAAGTAAAAGGTACAGCCATGGGGGGCCACATATGCCCCTAATTATGTCAACCTTTACTTGGGACAGTGGGAAAAGAAAGCTGTATACAATTAGACTACTAACCCATTTTTTTTTTTTTGCAGAATTGACCTTTGAAGGTGCTATATTGATGATGTCCTGATGGTGTGTGTGTGTGGGGGGGGGGGGACAGTCATGGAGTTACAGCAATTTGTGGATTATTTACACAAATCAAATAATTCCCCAACTAAAATGTTCAGTACAGGCAGATCTGAAGTCCATTAACTTTCTGGATCTCCAAATAAGCAAGCAAGCAGATGGTACTATAATCACCATTAATGTAAAAGTACCAATAGAAATATGTTGCTTCACTCCTCCAGCTGCCATCCCCGCCACACCATCAGGAACATCCCTAAATCACAATTCATGAGGGTTAAGCATAATTGCAGCAGACCTGCTGATTTTGAGAAACAGATGCAAGATACAGCATCTAGATTTATAGATAGAGGATATAGTAACACCTTGGTACATGGGGAAGCTGCTACTGTGAGGGATATGCCACGTTCTTCCCTTCTTGAATACGGAGTGAGGTCTGATACTGATAATAATCAGATCAACTTTGTAACTACTTTTGGTACCAACAAGAATGGGATAAGGACAATCATTGAAAAAAATGAACACATCCTAACTACAGACCTGAGTCTGAGGGAGGAGTCACTAACCCCCCCAGGATGGCCTATAAGAGGGGCAGGAACCTCTCTGATACACTAGTCCACTCACTACAACCTACAGTCAGACCATCACAACAATGGCTACCATCACACCCTAAGGGCTGTTTTTCTTGTAGCCACTGCAAATTTTGTGTCACCATTGTAAACATGTCATAGTTCACGTCACACAATATTTCTAAAAAACTATGAAATCAGACAGTTTATTAACTGCTCTACAGTTGGGGTGATGTATCTTGCCACATGCACTTGCCATGCTTTTTATGTAGGCAAGACCACTAGGTCCCTCAAAATTTGTGTGGGTGAACACTTGAGTGACATAAGTTGCAAAAATGACAGAAATGCATTGGCAAAACATTTGCTTAACAACGCCCATAAATTTTGGTTTTGTGGTATTGAGAAGGTAACAGTTGGCCTGAGAGGTGGCAACTTGGATGATAAGATCCTATGCAAAAAGATTTTCTTGATCTACCATCTGGGTGCTATGAATGCTCCAGGACTTAATGACTCCTTTGATATTACTCCCTTCCTTAGGAAAATGAGAAAAAATAAGGAACAAATAGAATATTGATCACTAGGTGTTATGAGTCTGCCTTGTTTGTGTGCCATAATATTGTATACATTAAGCTTTAATCATTTATTTATCCCATAGTGTCCTGAACAGTAATAAGTGCTTCCATTCCTCCTTTTAGCCTGAAGATCTCATTGCGAATAGGATGTTACTTTGAAACATGCCTGCAATATGATGTTTTCACTGGACAGAGCCTCTGCTGAGACTTTAGAAAATACACCTTACATTTTGCCCAATACAATATAAGTATTATAAATTAACTTATTTTAGTTGCTAGTGATATGTAAAAATTGAAACACTACTTAAGCATAGAAAATCATTCATGGATTTAAAAACACTCATAACTATTGCAAAATGTAATCTTGAGTTCAAAATAGCCATACAAAAAACTCACATAAAGCACTGTACTCATACCTCAATGGAAAAAAAAAGGAAACAATAGATCAGTAGGTTCAATAGTTATTAATGATACGATACCACTATCATCTCTGATACAGAAACAGTCACAGTTTTTAATAAATATTTTTGTTCTGTTTTTTTCTCAAGAAAACACCTGGAATCAAATCCCCAGCCCTAATATCCACCCCACTGATTATACAATGTCTCTACAAGACACAAAGGTTAGGCTTAGAACTCTTAACAAAACAACCAATCCTGGCCCTGACAACATAAATTCCAAATTTCTAATAGGTACATTAGACGCCATTACCTTACCATTAACCATAATATTCAATAAATCCCTAAAAGAAGCCCACGTACCATCTGATTGGCTAACAGCCATTGTCATCCCAATATTTAAACAAGGTACACATTCAAAAAAACTGAAAACTATAGACCTATCAGTCTCACTTCAATTCCATGTAAGATGATGGAGAAAATACTCAAATCCATCATTGAACTAGACATGCATTCCTTAAATATTGTAGACTTAACTCAACATGGGTTTAGACAGGGCTACTCCTGTACTACCAACTTGCTCACCTTCTGCGAATATGTTAGTAAACATCTAGATTCTAACATCCCTGTCGACGTTATTTTACTAGACTACAGCAAAGTGTTTGACAAAGTATCACACGTCATACTTGTGAATAAGCTTATTACACTGGGCTTCTCACCAGTGATTGTTAGATGGGTGCACTGTCGGTTAGCAGGTAGAACCCAGAGGGTCAGGATAAATGGAGTGTTGTCTGATGAGGGGAGGATCACTAGTGGAGTCCCGCAGGGCTCTGTTCTGGATCCCATATTATTTAACATTTTCATTAGTGACATGAAAATAGAATCATCAAATATTACCACAAAATTTACTGATGATACCAAATTGAAAGGAAGAGTAGACAATTTAATCAATCAAAAAGAATTAAAGTTAGATCTAGCTACCATCGAACAGTGGGCAATAACTAATAAAATGTTATTCAATGTAACCAAATGCTCAGTCCTGCATATGGGCAAAACAACCCAAACAAACATACACCCTTGATAGTAAAATTATTAGATCATCCCATAGTGAAAAGACCAGGATAATGGTTAATCACAAACTGTCATCAGCAGGCCATTGCAGTAAAGTAGCTAAATTAGCCAATGCACTTCTTAGATGGATCAATCACACTTTTACTTCTAAAACAGAACAATGTATAATTACCTTGTATAGATCCCACATTCAGCCTTATGCGGACTACGGTTCCCCTTTTTGGAGCCCCTATCTGACTTCTGACATAAAAAGGATTGAGCAGATACAACATAGGGCAACAAAAATTGTTCCATACTTAGCGCATCCCGATTATGAAAACAGACTAAAAGGAACAGGCCTTTATTCACTTGAAACCAGAGGGGTTAGAGGGGATCTCCTTCAGATATTTAAAATCCTTCACTCTCCCACCCAAATGGATCAATGTGGCATTTCATATGACAGAAGGAAAATTGTACCAAGACTCCACAATAAACAGTTAAAAGTTGGTAAAGTTAGGACAAACAAGAGACTGAATTTTTTCTCCATCAGAGCCCTCGCAGCTGTGGAACAAATTACCACAAGAATTAATGGACTGTTCAAACCTAACTACCTTTAAAATTCACCTGGATAACTGGTTCTTTAGTTAAATTACTATGGAGTACAATGTCCCACAATGTGGGGGACAATCACGATGGGCTTCGGTCTCCTTTTGTCCTTAATACCAAGTAACCAAGTAGTGCTAATCTGGGCAATATGTTCTTTTCTTAATATTGTTTCTTTTCACACTATTGGTGTATGGTCACTTTAAATGACTGGCTATTTAAGCACGGTTGTGAATTGCAATGGTAGTCCCTGAGGAAGCACACATGCACGAAACCAGACAAACTGATATGTGGTTTTGTTTGCTCTACCTGCATGGCACTCTGTTTCTACATGCAGCATATGTTTGCAAGTAAAAATTGTTTCATGAATGGTTGATGGTGCCGTGTTTTTTGTCCTGCAAGTTATCATTGTTTAGTTAGGCACATCCTTAAAGGAGCTACTTTTCCGCTTTGAACTACCAATCCAACCCTGCTGCCTCAACAATTGCCAAGGAAGAGGAACAGCTGGATGACAGTGGGTTTGGGAAGGATGAGGGTGGTGGGGCAGAGACACATCTCTCCTATGGTTCCACTCCATAACTCCTATGCTGCTCTGGCAGGATGAGACTGTCCCAGAAAGGCACCTGCATTGGTAACCAAAGAGAATGTGGGGGTCCTCCATGGGGGAGACCCTGGGGGGCAGAGGACCCCCAAAAGAGGAGGAAACAACTCCTGGTGGGGACTATCATGGAGGTAGACTTGGGGGTCGAAGGGAGGGATTGAGGGAGTCAGCTGCCGCACCTGGTACCATGGCTTGCAAGGATGAACAGCACATTCTAAGGATTGCTGGGACAGCAGGATGAGCTAGACATCATTGTCCATCTGGGGATGAATGACCTGACAAGTGGTGAGGCTAGGGTAGTGCTGGAGCAGTTCAGGGAGTTGGGAAGGAGTCTTAGACAGGTGGCACACTCTGTAACCTTTTCAGAGGTGTTGCCCATTTAGGGCAAGGGGAAGAATAGGGTACTCTGCACCAAATGATTCAATGCATAGCTAAAGGACTGATGAGGAGGGGAGGGATTTGGCTTCACTGGAGACTGGGGTTCCACCTGGAGTGATGCAGGCCTGTACAGGGGCAATGACCTGCATCTATCCAGGGGGGAACCAGGATCCTCAGTGAGAGGTTTAAATGTTTCATCAGCAAGTATTTAAACTAGCCAAGGGGTGATGAAAATAAGCTGGGTGAAGCAAACAGCCCTTCCCCCAGAATGATATAGTTGGCAGAGAGGATCCTAAGGTTGATAAATCACTAGCAATAACTTAAACCAAAATAAGTAATAATGCAGAGAAAAGGCAGAATGAGAGTAAAGACAAGAGGGGTATGGAGTAAAGACATGGGGATAGGAGGGGAGTTACTAGGAGAGGAGGCAGTAGGGATGCATAGATACCAAAATTCTACCAGATATCGGATATTTAGTTTTGAAAACTGGGTCAGGTTGGGTATTAATGGGTCAGATAGTTGTTCCTTAAAAATAACGAAAAAAAAAAACCCTGCTCTTTTAAGCATTTATTTGAAAATGTTTATTCCTTAAAAAAAGACTTGTGTATTTCTAAAAATGCCACAAATACAATAAATATGACTAAACCACATAAAATCTTCTCATGCTTTAAATTCCATTATGTTTTGTTTTAAAAAGGCAGTAAAAACTGGAAGGCCATGTGCACAAATCCTCACAGTCTGGGAAACAAAATCCTGGACCACGTGGCACTCATGGCTGAGGCAGACCTGGACATTGTCATTGTTATCGAGACATGGTTTACAGGGAACCATGACTGGGATATGGCAACAGGGTGGACAAAAAGGGAACAGGAGTGGCTGTCTACATCAGGGAAGGAATTAAGGCAACAGAGGTACAGGGAATGTAGGGAAAGTTGGAGACACTGTGGATCACCCTGGAGACAGGAAATGGCACCGCCATTCACAGTGGTGTGACCTACAGACCTCCACACATGGGCAAGAGCTGGATAGGGTACTTGTAGAAGTCATCCATAGAATGACAGCTAAAGGGGAGGTGCTGCTAGTAGGAGACTTCAGTCTGCCAGATGTGGATTGGAGCAATAAGGCTGCAGCCTCATCTAGGAACAGAGACATCCTGGATGCTGTGAAGGGGTGTGCCTAAGACAGCTAGTGATGGAGCCCACCAGATTGGAAGCTACTTTGGACCTGGTTCCCACCAACATGAAAGCAAGGGTACTGGATTTCAGGCTGGCCAACTTTTCAAAGATGAAGAAACGTCTTAGGAACTCACTGGCAGGGAAGGAGAAAAGAGTGGGATGGAGGAACAATGGGAAAATCTTAAGAGAGCCATAGCGGAGGCAACAAGCCATTGCATTAGGCAAGTAAACAAAACAAAGGGAAAGGAAAAACACTATGGTTCTCAAAGTAAGGGACCGAGAAGGTAAGGGAAGCAAGGTGGCATTTAGAGGTACCAGAACACTCAAAGGAAGATAGGGAACTGTATCGAGAAAAGTAGAGGGAGGTGGGAAAGCAGTCAGGAGCACAAAGGCATAAATAGAAGAAATAATAGCCCAGACAATAACAAAGGGGACAAGAACTTTTCAGGTACATTACTGAAAGAAAAAGACCAAGGGTGGGATTGTAAGACTAAAAAGAAAGGAGGAAATGTGCAGAGGGGCCAAGAAAAGCAGAAATCATGAACAAGTATTTTTGTTCAGTATTCACAGAAGAAAGGGAAGGGAGGGAGGGACCACAGTATGTCAAAGGAAGCACCGCTGGGAGGAGGTGGACACCAGTTCATTTAAGGAAGAGAGATCTTAAAGTAACTTTGCTAATTTGAAAGTGGACAAGGCAAGGACTAGATGGGATACATCCCAGAGTATTAAGTGAACTCAAGGAGGTGCTGGCAGCACCCCTGACATACCTGTTCAATAGTTCACTGGAAATGGGCATGGTATCAAAAGATTGGAGGAGAATAAATGTAGTCACTCCAACAAAAGTGGGAGCAGGGAGGAAGCTGGCACTTGCAGGCCAGTCGGCCTGACATCGGTGGTGGGGAAACTAATGGAATCACTACCAAAAGAAAAGTTTGTGATATATATCTCAAAAGCAACAAAGCACTGGATCAGAGACAGCATAGATTAACAGCGGAAAGATCTTGGCAAACAAATCTGATAGATTTCTGATTTCATCAAGGCCTTTGACACTGTCCCACATAGGAGGCTAATAAACAAGCTGGGCAGCTTGGGAGTGGGTCTCAGGGTAGTAAACTGGGACACAGAGAGTGGTGGTGAACAGAGTTCAATCTTAAGAGAGGGAGATGACCAGCATGGTCCCGCAAGGCTCAGTGCTTGGACCAGTCCTCTTTATTGTCTTCATAAATGACATTGCAGAGGGTCTGGAAGGGAAGGTGTGTCTTTTTGCAGACAACACCAAGATCTGCAACAGGGTTGACATTCCAGGAGGAGTAGAGAAAATGAGAAGGGACCTAAGCAAGATTAAAGAGTGGTCAAAGATGTGGCAGCTAAGATTCAAGGCAAAGAAGTGCCAGATCATGCAGTTGGAGCACAGAAATGTGGGGGAAGAGCTCATGATGGGGATGAGGTACTTACAGACACCAAACAGGAAAGGGACTTGGGAGTAGTCATATCTGATGATCCAAAGGTTACCAAACAATGTGAGAAGACTGTGAGGCGAGCCAGTGGAATGCTTGGAATGCTTGGGTGCATAGGGAGAAGTATCTCTAGCAGAAGGAAGGAGGTGGTGATGCCACTGTATAGAACATTGGTGAGACCTCATCTAGAGTACTGTCTCCAGTTCTGGCAGCATCTCCTCAAAGACATAGAATAGAAGAGGTTCAGAGAAGAGCTACAAAATGATGCAGGGGCTGCACCAATAGTGATATGAGGAGAGACTGGAGGATTTCAATATGTATTCCTGAAGCAGAGGAGATATGATAGAGACTTTCAAATACCCTCAAGGTGTAAATAAGGTACAAAATGGTAGCATCTTTGAGAAAAAAGGTGTTTAAGGACAAGGGGCCATTATATGAAAATAGAGGAGGGTGGACTGTGGTAACGTGGAAAGTATTTTTCTATCATGGAAAGGTTTGTGGATAAATGGAGGAGCCTGCGAGAGGTTGTAGGAAACAAAACAGTAGAGGAATTGTGACAGACATAAAGGAACGCTAGTGATAGGAAAGAAAGAGTAAGACACAGATTATTTAGGATCTGTGGTATATGACACAGGTAGGGAAAATGGGAAGACTAGGTGGACCAAGTGGTCCTTATCTGCCATAAAATTCTATGTTTACGTGTTTCTATGTAAATAGAAGTCCTTGATCAGCTAAAAGAAAGAAGGATTTGAGGTTGGGACTCATCCTCCGCCACCACCATCTATTATGACACTACAGTAGACATGTTCAGCAAATTCAGTTACAAAACAAAATGTACATTCACTAAAGACAGTCAGCAAGGTAAGCACCTGGTGATGTGTTTCAGTAAAACAACTGAAGTCCCAATTCAACCCATACAGAGAGTGGAAGAGCAGCGAATGCCAACTACATGGACAACCCTCAACCAAGAGGAAGAAAACATGAAAGAAGACCTGCTGGATTTATTTGAACTGGACAAATATATTTAAAAATACCAAAGGAATGGTTGCAAAACTACATGTGACACATATGGTTTGAAACAAACAGATAAACAAGGTTATTGGAACCATTCAGAGGATCCATATGATATCACTGAGATAAACAGAAAATACTATTGTGTAGCCAGACTAACAGATAGAGCAATGCCACAAAATCAAGGAATTAAGAACAGAAAGAAAGGGAACGTAGTATGCCACCATGGAAATGGTGGTTAAAGAGAACAGTAAAGGAGTTAAGATCAGAAGTATCACTGCTAGAGGAGCTCAGAAAGGAAAACAGATCAATGAAAGTCCTTAGAAAAGTAGATGAAATCAAAGAAAATTCTGCATTAAAACAGACCAGGATCTAAATGTTACCATCTCTAATAAACTCAAGATTTCTACAAAGCCGAGAAGCTCAGAAGATACATGGAAAAGAACAAAGAAACAACACAAAACAGATGGTTCAGAGAAGACCCAAATAAGTTTTATAGGAACTGGGAAAAGAAAATAACAAAGTACCAATACCACCAGGTAAGGAAGAAATTGAGGAATTCTGGAGGAACATCTACATACACCCAGGTAACCACAATAGAGATGCAAATTGGATACAGGGCATATAAGAAAGCTTAAGAAATGTCACTGCCAAGGAAATGGAATGGTCTGATGTAACAGCTACAGAGATAGAAGCAAAGCTAAAGAAGGCTCCCAACTGGAAAACTCCAGGTCCAGATGCTGTGCTCAACTTCTGGCTATTAACATCCCCACACCATGACTTAGTCACCTGTAAAAACTATTTATATGCACACCGAGTTGACACTCACCTGGCTAACAACAGGAAATACCATACTCTTGATCAAATCAGAACCATCCAATCTCCCTAAGAACTATCACCCAATAACCTGTTTGCCAACAACATATAAACTATATACTGAAACTTGATACAGATAGAGTTTGCAACCATTAAGACTGTAACAAGCTCATGGCATTGGAACACAAAGGCAATGAAAGAAAATCATACAGTACAAAGGACCACCATCGGCTGAATAAGGCCATAATGGAGAGCTGCGAGAAATGCTGGAAGCTTAGTATAGCATAGATTGACTAAAAAACATTTGACAGCATCCCACACTCTTGGATCATTGACAGTTTTAAATCTACAGAAGACATCCCATAGTGAAACATGTCATCACTCGTCACAGCTACTATGAGAGTGGCAAACCAACCTGCAATTAAACCATGAGAAAGGTCAAATCACCATCTCAAGCATAAAGATAAAACAAAGGCTATTTCAAGGTGACTCCTTGTCACCACTTTTGTTCTGCCTTGCCCTCATCCCATTAAGTAGTCTAATCAAAACCTAGGCTATGGATATGAATTGAACTCCAGAAATCATAATGATCAACAGCTAATATCTCATCTCCTCTTTGCAGATGACCTGAAGCTTTACAGTTCATCTGACAAACACCTAAAATCACAACTACAAATTGTCTAGACATGTTCTGATGACATAAGGATGACATTTGGCCTAGGTAAATGTGCCAATGCAACATTTATAGCAGAAATGTTATATCATAAAGAAGACATCAATCTGACGGAGGGCTGTAACATAAAAGAACTCGAGCAAGAGGAAGTGTGTAAATATCTGGGACTAGATGAAGAAGCAACAATACAACACAAACAAATGAGAGCACTAATCAGTAAGGAATACTTCAGAAGTCTAAAGCTCAAACTGAAAACTTACATGACAACTCGAAACAAAATGCAAGCTATAAATCAACTCACCCTTCCTATGATATCATATAGCTTCAGGGTGATAGACTGGCCACAGAAAGTGTTAAACCAGCTAGATATAAAAAGAAGAAAACTACTCCATGCCTGCTAGTCAACATTCAACAATCAGTGCATGCCAAAATTATACATTCCAAGGTCAGAGCAAGGAATGGGCCTCCTTGAGACTGATTACAAGTCCTCGTCCTCAATAGTGCTGCTGCATACATACAGACAGACAGAAAGACATCCTTGGAACCAGACATAGTCAAAGTCCTACATCATGAAGAAAAAAAAAAGTATAAGATGACTTTCACCATAAAATTAAAACCCAGCGTAAGAGTACACAATGGAGGGGGAGGTACTAACAACAACAACAATAATGGAAAGGGACCTAGGGTTATTCATATCAGATGACCTTAAAGTAGGCAAGCAATGTGAGACGGCAGTAAGGAGGGCTGGGATGATACTGGGCTGCATAGCGAGAGGCATCACCAGTAGAAAACAGGAAGTTGTTATGCCTCTGTACAGAAAGTTGGTGAGACCCCATCTGGAGTACTGTGTGCAGTTCTGGAGACCCCATCTCTGCAAGGACATAGACAGGATGGAGGCAGTTCAAGGAGGTTAAAATGGTGCAGGGTCTCGCAGAAGCTATAATGAAGAGAGACTAAAAGAGCTTAAAGGTGATAGAAAACTATTATCTGGATCTAGTTTAGTTTTTAATAAATATAGTACACCTTGATTTGCTTGTGAGTCATTCATTTTAAATATTTTGAACAATTTGGCAGTGTTTTGCATAGTTATGATGAGTGAAGCCTGCAGTCCGCTATTTACCTTGAAGCCATAGCTGATTTTTTTACACTTGAATGTCACCTCGTGCTGACAGTTCTAACATGGATTCACAGCGGGAAGGTCATGTCAGATGAATCTTATCAATTTCTTTGACTGGGTGACCAAAGTAGTAGATATGGGAAGGGCTGTGGACATGGCCTACCTAGACTTTAGCAAGGCATTTGACACAGTCTCACATAAAAGATTAATATAGAAGTTAGCCAGCCTAGGAATGGGTCCTAAGATGGTAGCCTGGGTAAAGAATTGGCTGCAGAACAGGACACAGAGGGTAATAGTAAATGGAGTCCACTCTGAAGAAAGGAGGGTTACTAGTGGGGTACCGCAGGGTTCAGTACTAGGACTGGTCTTCAATGTCTTTATAAGCGACATTGCAGAGGGACTGGAAGGAAAAGTATGTCTCGTTGCAGATGACACAAAGATCTGCAACAGAGTTGATACACAAGATGGGGTGGAAAGGATGAGAAGGGACTTGGCAAAGTTGGAGGAATGGTCAAATGTATGGCAATTTAGATTCAATGCTAAGAAGTGCAAGTAATGCACCTGGGAAACAAAATCCCAGGAGAAGAGTACACAATGGGGTGATACTAACAACAACAAAATGGAAAGGGACGTGGTGGTAGTCATATCAGATGATGTAAAGGTGGACAAGCAATGTGAGAGGGCAGTAAGGAGGGCTGGGGGATACTGGGGTGCATAGGAGAGCATCACCAGTAGAAAACAGGAAGTTGTTATCCCTCTGTACAGACAGCTGGTGAGACCCCAATTGAGTACTGCATGCAGTTCTGGAGACCCAATTCTGCAAAGACATAAACAGGATAGAGGCAGTCCAGAAGAGGGCAACTAAAATGGTGCAGGGTCTGCACTTCACAAGACATATGAAGAGAGACTTAATGGAGCTTAATATGTATAGCCCTCGAGGAAAGGGGGGGCACGTATAGGAAACTTTCAAGTACCTCAAGGAAATCAACAAAGTCCAAGAGGGTAGCATCTTTCAGAAAAGAAAGTGTGCAAGAACAAGGGGGCACAATTTGAAGATAGAGGGGGGATGGCTCAGAGGTAATGTGAGGAAGTATTTTTTCATGGAGAGGGTGTGGATGCATGGAACAGCCTTCTGGAGGAGGTTGTGGAGTCAAAAACGTGGTACAATTCAGGCATGCATGGGACAGTCATAAGGCAATTCTAGGGGGTGGGGGTAGGAAGAAGTAGGCTGTTGGTTAACTAGGATCTGCAGCTTATCCTTTAGGTAGGGAAATGGGCAGACTGGGCGGGCCAAGCAGTCCTTATCTGCTGTCAGATTCTATGTTTCTATGACGTGACAGACTCCTGTTCACACTGTCTGGCTGACCCCTCATTTTTCTATGGTCTTCAGTCAATATATGCAAAATAAATAGGTTAGAATTATGTATTTAAATTGTATGTACTGAATATGTTAGTAACCTACTCTCATACTAATGTTCCCATTTGTAACTATCTGTTAGTTTTGAAAAATCAATGATCTTTTCGGTGTACAATGCGAATTGGTGAGATTCTATTATAGACAGCAATGAACTTTTTTTTTTCTTGAATATGTATTTTTTTTGCATTTTCCCATCTTCGTCTGCACTGTTTCTTTTACTGTAGAAAAAAAATATACGTTGGATGCATGTGCACAGTCATAGTTGGTTGTCCGGGCGCCCATATTTATCTGCAGTGTATCTTTGCTGAGTGCGAGTTTGTGATGGTGATTGCAGTAGAGTTTGATACTTATTGAATATTTGTTGTAGATATCTTTGGCAGAATGTATTCTGCTTGTTGCCTGTTATTTGATTTAGGTGTGGGCATTACATGTGAGAGGAGATGGCCTGCATTTTTTTTTTTAATTTGCCATTGCCATCTGCTGGCCATGATCCCGATGCTCTCTGTTGTGTAGTGTGCTCACCTTGGGTTTCAATTGATAACACATTGAATTGCACATTTAGCTAGCTGCTGCATATATTTTTTTTAATGCCCACGTCACTGATGCTTTATCTATGTAACTTGTATTCATGTGAGGAAAAAAATGAGTGTATATAAAAAAAAAAAAAAATTGTAAGGAGAGGTATTAAACCCTGAACCTTTATCACCAAAGACTAATGCTTAACTAGCTAAGCCACTAGAGATTTTTATGTGGAAGTTGACCCTTGATAAACTTATCTCACAATTTCCAGATAACACGGGTGACTTGCTGCATTTCCATCAGTTTGAATGAAGCTCCCACCCCCTAACCTCACAATTTGCACCGTAAATCATGGGTGTGTGTTTGTGAAGGCTCATCTGGTTACAGAAGTATTAACACTTTGCATATAGCAATAGTATGAAAACATTATTTCATACTGTGCAGCTTCTTCATCTCTTTAGGGACATTTATGATATCCTGAATATGATGATATACTGAATATGATTTTTTATTTATTTCTAAGATTTTGGATTTTAATGTTTGTTTTAAATTGTTTTAAGCTGTAAGGCACCTTGGAAATAGAAAGGCTCTGTACAAATAAAATTATTATTATTATATAGAATAAATTCAACTATATTATTTTTTATAAATTTGTTTTCTCTACAACCCCCGATGCAAATCTATATGAGTTGCATAATGTTTTTGAAAAAAAAAAAAGGAAATTTAGTGGAAATAAAACAACAAATTCCACTACCAGGTACTGAACCCTTATTAAAAATGATTAAAAATGGAATTACACATTTAGCTAGCTGCTTCTTCCTTTTTTTTGTATCACACATCACTGATGATTTCTATATATGAAATTTGCAGTCCTGTTTACAAAAAAACAAAAAACTTTCAACTGGGCAGCTATTGAACAAGAATCATAACGAAAACCTAATATCTAACTGACCAAGCCACGGAATTTCTTGCTTGAATATAGACTTTTGATATACTTATCCCATATATTTCAGATAACACTGGATACATTATTTTACATTGTGCTGTATCTCCAGTTCCTTTAGGGACATAGAAACATAGACTTTGATGGCAGATAAGGACCGCTTGGCCCACCTAGTGTGCCCATTTCCCTATCTACAGAATAAGCTACAGATCCTAGTTAACCAACAGCCTATTTCTTCCTACCCCCCACAAGAATTGCTTTATGTCTGTCCCATGTATTCTTGAATTCTCCCACAGTTTTAGACCCCACAGCCTCCTCAGGAAGGCTGTTCCATGTGTCCACCACCCTGTCTGTGAAAAAATACTCCCTCACATTGCCCCTGAACCACCCCCATCTTTTAATTGTGTCCCTTTGTTCTTGCACACCTCTTTTTCTAAAAGATGCTACCCTCTTGAGCTTTGTTGATTCCACTGAGGTACTTAGAAGTTTCTATCATGTCCCCTCTCTCCCTCCGTTCTTCAAGGGTATGCATATTAAGCTCCTTTAGTCTCTCCTCATATGGCTTCTCTTGCAGACCCTGCACCATTTTAGTTGCCCTCCTCTGGACTGCCTCTAGCTTGTCTATGTCCTTGCGGAGATGGGGTCTCCAGAACTGGATGCAGTACTCCAGATGGGGTCTCACCAATTGTCTGTACAGAGGGATAACAACTTCCTGTTTTCTGCTGGTGATGCCTCTCCCTATACATCCCAGTATACCCACAGCCCTCCCTACTGCCTTCTCACATTGCTTGCTAACCTGAAGGTCATCTAATATGATTACCTCCAGGTCCCTTTCCATTTTTGTTGTTGTTACTACCTTCCCCCCATTGTGTAATCTTCCCTTGGGTTTCTGTTTCCCAGGTGCATTATTTTGCACTTCTTTGCATTGAATCCAAGCTGCCATACTTCTGACTGGTCCTCCAACCTTGCCAAGTCCCTTCTCATCCTTTCCATGACTCATTGTGTATCAACCCTGTTGCAGATCTTTGTGTCATCTGCAAAGAGGCATACTTTTCCTTCCAGTCCCTCTGCAATGTCACTTATAATGACATTAAAAAGGACTGAACCCTGCAGTACCCCACTAGTAACCCCTCTTTCTATAGAGTGGACTCCATTTACAATTACCTTTTGTGTCCTGTTGTCCAGCCAGTCTTTTACCCAGGCTACCACCCTGGGACCCACTCCCAGGCTAGTTAATTTGACTATTAATCTTTTGTGTGGGACTGTGTCAAATGCCTTGTTAAAGTCTAGGTATACCATGTCCACAGCCCCTCCCTGGTCTACTACTTTGGTCACCCAGTCAAAGAAATCAATTAGATTCATTTGACATGACCTTCCTGCTGTGAACCCATGCTGCCTTGGGTCCTGTGCCTAGGTACTCAACAATTCTTTCCTTCAGAGTGATTCCATCACTTTCCCTACCACAGAGGTCAAACTGACAGGTCTGTAGTTTCCTGCCTCTGTCTTGATCATACTTTTGTGAAGGGGAATCACATCTGCCTTTCTCCAGTCCTCAAATACCACAACATCCACCCATGATTTGTTAAAAAGGGTAGTCAGTGGTTTCACTAGTCTACCCCTTAATTCTTTTAGAATTCTGGGGTAAATTCCGTCAGGACCCATTGCTTTGTCCACCTTAAGTTTGAGGAGTTCTTTCAGAACCCTTTCTTCTGTGAAAGGACTGGGATCGACCCCCCTATCAAGAGTGCTTCTATTAATTGGATTAGGCACTTCCTCCTCTTTTGTGAATACTAAGCAGAAATATTCATTCAGTATCCCTACTTTTTCACTGTCCCTCTCTGTCCACCCACCGTCCATTCTACTCAGCCTCACTATCCCTCCCTTTGTCTTTCTATGCTCCCTGATGTACCTATAAAAGGTTTTATCCCCCTTCTTAACCCAGTTGGTTATCTTTTCCTCAGTTTGGGCCTTTGCTATTCTAACTTCCCTCCCTGCTTCCTTCTGCCTTAACTGGTACAGCTCTCTGTCCTACTCCTTCTGTGTTTCCTTATACTTCCTGAATGCTATCTTTTTCTCCCTGACTTTCCCCACCACCACTTTTGAGAACCATAATGGCTTTTTCTTTCATTTTGATTAGTTTATTTGCTTCCACACAAGGCTTGTTGCCTCTGTGATGGCAGTTTTGATGGTTCCCATTGTTGCTCCACCCTCCTTCCTAGCCTCTTTGTTAGTGCTTTCAAAGGCACTCTCCCATCTTGCCAAAGTCAGCCCTCCTGAAGTCCAGTACCTCACTTTTGTATGGCTTGATTCTGTAGCTGAGTTTATCGTGAACCACACTGTTTGATGGTCACTTGTTCCCAGATGGCAACCCACTTCTAGAGCTGTGATCCTCTCACTGTCCCCATTTGAGAGTATGAGGTTTAAGATTGCTCCCTCACAAGTAGGTTCTGAAACTAGCTATCTGAGGCATGCCACCTGTAGGGTATCAACAGTGGCCCTGCTCTTGGATGTGGTTGCAACAAATGTGCTCCAGTTAACATCTGGCATATTCAGGTCTCCCATCAACAGTATCTCCCCTTTCTCTGCCATCCTAAGAATGCCTTCTATCATATCCTTGTCCTTCCCTTCCCCTGACATGAGGGTCTGTATACAACCCCTATGTGGATTGTGGTGCCATTTCCAGTCTCCAGGGTGACCCTGCGCCTTCTCTCCTCCCTGTTTACTCTTTTGTTCAGTTGCTTTATCCCTCATATAGAATAAATTCAACTGTATCGGGTTTTATAAATGTGTTTTCTCTACAGCCACCCCTGATGGATATCTATGAGTTGCATACATGTTTTGAAAAGAAAAAGAAAGTTAGTGAAAATGAAACAGAAAATGCCACTACCAGCTACTGAACCCACTTGTAGACATGTAAGATACACCATGTGTGTGGCAGTAGCCCACACATGGTGTATAGCATTCCCATGATGCAATTTGCAGCAAGCAACAGGTGGCCTCCCAGAGGCTCACCCAGCTGTGGGTCACCTCTGTAGACACCAGGGGGCATGGGAAGGGCAGGACACAAGGCACAGGCATCTGGGGGGCCCACCACAAATGGCCCCTTGGGGGTCTGGGCAGATCGGGGGTTAGGGCAGGGGTGCATTAGTGGGTGCATGGGGTTAACCAAGCACCATTGCTGTTGTGCTGAGTGGCAGCATCTGACAGTGTCAGCCATCAGATGCCACATAAGACAGGTTCAGCCAGTCATACATTAGGTACACCACCATGTCTCTTGTGATTGCAACTGCCAGTTACAACAGCCACCCTACTGGAATTGGGCTATGTTGTGTTGGCGTATCCTATATTTGTCTTATTTTTATTATCCATGAAATCCTGGAAAGTTTATAAAGTTTTCAGTTTTATATGTAAGTAGACATAGGTGGATGCCTTCTGGCCCCATGACCTTATCCAACTTAAGATTTGTGAGTTCTTCCTGAACTTTCTCTACTGTGAATGGACTGGTGTTCACTTCTTCCACCTCCCATTGCTTCTGCAACCCAACTGCTGTCTTTTATCCACCCCCTCCTTAGTGAATACTGAGCATAAGTATTTGTTCAGTATTTCTGCCTCGCCCAGATGTCCCTCCTTACATTCTCCCTTCCCCTTTGAGTCGCACTATCCACCCATGTTTTTCTTCTTTCACTTATGTACCTATAAAATGCCTTATCCCCTTTGTTTACATATTATGCTAATCTCTCTTCTGTCTGCACCTTCACCCACATAAAAGCCTTCCCTCCTCCCCTTAGACATTCAAGGTACACCTCCGGCATGTACTTTGTACTGCCCGCGATCGGGCTGGTGAGGGCACAGGGAGTGAGTTGGGGCCAGCCAGGGTGGCAGCTGCTGTGTTGCGCCCTGCAATGCAGCAGCTCACCTGTGGGTGGCCCTCGACTTAAGCCTTTTTGGCTCAAGCTTGTGCGGGCAGGTTGGGGTTGCGCATGCACAACTCTGCGCAACCCGACTGAATATCGCCGCGAGGTTATGCATGGATCCTCCCCTCCTGTTGAGTGCATTCATTTGCACGGTTTCAGCGCAACCTGGTGCCAGTAGGTAACTGCCCTCCTGCTGAATATCGCAGAATGGCGATTTTGACTTATGCGCATGAGCAAGAATCCCTGTTGCCAAGTATGGCGCAACCCTTTGAATATCTGGGCCCAGATCTCTTGAAAGCATAAAATATGAACATCTTCTGTAAAGCTTCTCCAATCATTATCTGCCATACAGGTAGCCAAGCCTGCAATGTTCCACATCATTAATTTATAATTTGAATCTGTTCTTTGGTTTTCTGTACCCTGGCTTAGAATGTCTAGTCAACCGTCTAAATTCATCAATTCTGTATATCTGTTCCTTACGTCAACATTTTACTGTATTTGATAGCTACTTCTATATATTTCAGCCTGTATAGTCTGTTTCTTCATGCCCTAAAGATCCTCAAGTGGATCTCCTTTATTTTCCTTTTCTTATTCTGATGAAATTTCTTCAGTATTTATCTTATTTTCAATTATATAGCTACCCATTTTGTCCAGAATGGTTACACTGTTCAAAATATTTTCATAGAGTTTCTCAGAATATACTGATAATAAAATCTGATCTCAGTTTGGGTCACAAGTCAGTCTCTCAGCTGAAAACAAGTTTTTCTTTACTAAGAAACTATCCATAAACTGACCCAGTATATCCAAGATCAGATATTTCAATGTATTGTTTGTTTCTCTAGACAGACGTTTCAAGCAAAATAGGGACATAGTTGCCAATTTTCCCAAGGCATTATCCTGTTTTCCTAAATAGTCTCTGGTCATGATTTTTTCTTTTAAGAATTCACTTTCCATAATATAAATGCCAGTTTCACCCAGAAGTGAGACTTTTTTTAAGAATGTGTTGAATTGCCTCTTTCCCCTTAAGTTGCATGTTTATTTGTCCAATTTTATTCATGCCCTGTCTCCTGCTAATCTTCAGTATTTTGAAGGATCCAGGACAGACTTGTAGCACATAGTGAAAAAAGATTATAAAGTCTTTTCTCTAGTTTTTCCAATGATTCATATTCTAATTCTTTCATCCCAAAAATATTAAGATACTCAGTCTCATTTCTGGAATAAATTTTGGCATTATTCAATTTGTCTCTATTGATAAAATCAAGTGACATACCATATTCTAAAAATCTATTGTTATTTCACCATAAATGGTTTGCCAATCTCGGGGATAGACAAAAGATGAAAATACAGTCTCTATCATCTATATCCTTATCACCCCAAACTTTAACAATATCAGATTCAATTTCATCAATCCCTGAAACTGCCCTAAATACAGTAGGTGCACAATCTTGTCTTTCAAAGGCCATATTGGGCATTGCTTTTCACATTTTAAACCAGATAAAGACAGAACTGTGCATTTATCTATGTCAATTAGTTTGATTTCTTCTGTTTTTTTTTTTTTTTTAATTTCTCTCCTTGTTGTGTCTTTACTGTCTTTATTTTTTTTCTTTCTGCCGATTTGGGCAATCTGATCTTATTTCTTTTATGGCAGTTTGCATTGGCTAACATATATTTGTTTGTTCACCTACTATATCTGGTGACCCCTCATAGATCAAAATCTTGTGTTTTTCAGGGGTTAAATGGGGTTTATCTAATTTTATGTTCCTCAAAATATCAGCCTCATGGGATACGTCAGGTGCACTGTCCAAAGGTTGTTGACAAATTAAAGCATTTGTTTCTAAGTACTGCTTCAGCTCAGTTTCTATCCTTACTTTTTCTGTCTCTCTTTTTTTCTTATGTTTCCTTCTACTTTTCATTTGCTTTGTTTTACTTTTTTTGGGGAGATTCTGGGATCATTGAAAGTGAAAAGTCCATTCTCAAATCAGATGTTATGTGTACATCAAGAACCTCCAATTCATTATACGCATCGTTGTCTAATAAAATAAAGGAATACTTGCATTGAGGAACTAAAATATTCATTTTATGTAGAATGTCTTCCAGTCTACAGCTGTTTATGGCAATATTTTGTTTAATTATGTCAATTTCATTGTTCATGCTTATCAACTGATCCATTAAGAACAGGTGTGAGCATGAGAATTACTCATAGATGTCTTTAAATCTTCCCTTATACTAAAGGATATTTTTTATAGTGTGATCTTTCTCATTTATAGTTTTAGGTTCACTTATACTGAAGTCCAGGAAACCACTAACATCACTGACAGCACTTGTCTCATTCCCATCAATTTCCAAGCATTGTCTTGAATCTAAAGTTTTTAGGCCAATGATGGTATTTTGTACTTGTTCAACAATTTCTCTTAACTCAATGTTTTCTGCAACCCATTATTTTGGGCTCTTTGATTCTGTTTTATACCTCCACCACTTGCATAAGGAGCTTCTATTTCAAATCCCTGTTAAGTCCCTATTAAGAGACTCTAGAAAAAAATAATTTGGTGATAAACTATCATACAGGCTAGATTCCTAAAAATGTTTTCATCCCCTGTATTTTCTGGGTCCCTTAGAGTATTCATTATCCTTATTATAAGAAGCATTTGGGCAATGTCCACTCCTAGGAGTACTATTATACAAAGAAGAACCTTTTATTGAGCAATTTATCGAATTTAAGTGATCTGGATAATCTAGGTTTGGCGTTGATGTTAAACCAATTAAGGTTAACTCTCCTGGAGTATTTATTGAAACCTTAATTTCATCTTTCATTTTGAAGTGTTCACTAATTTGTGTTTGCTTTTTATCCTTATCCAAAACAACTTTATTTTGAAAGTATTTCAAATTTTTTCTTTGCTTCTTTTCAATTTTAAGTTTAATTTGCATTGGACTGGCCTGGAAGTGTGTCATTTCTCCTTCCGAGGTCACATGTTGAAAAAACTTTATTTCTTGGTTTTGCTTTTGAGCAGGAACTAATTATTTCCAAGATTTGTCCTCTTGAAGCTTTACCTGCATATCTACTTCACTTTCTAAGACTTGCTTTCTTGTCTACACCATTTTTTTAAAAGAAGGTTCACAGTTATTTTTCCTATAATAATAGCACCACCTAACAAAAAAACTGTTACCACCAGCACCTACTGAAACCTATTAGAGTAATTTCCAATTAATTATCATGCTAGGTTTTCACTATTAGGGATACTCTAAAAAGGAAAAAGAATAAAAGCTATTCTAAAACTGCATCAAACCACTCAGATCAATCTCAATCTCAATTTCAATCACTTTTCTTCTCTCTTTTCCTATTTGTTCTCCCACAAGACTTTTTAAGCAATAATCCAACCAGCCAACAGTTCTGTAAGAGTTCTGTGCAGAGGCTGGAAACCATACAAATTTCCACACGGGCTCTGATACTGTCCTGAAGAGCTTCTGTGTGAGTTCTACAGAAATTTGTGCAAAGTTAATAGACGAACATGTGCAGGTTCTTTGTGGATACTTAGGCCAGTACTCCAAGTCGATGCACCAGCACAGTTCCTCTAAGCAGCAAAAATGTGGTATCTGAATTTGAACCCTCCAGAGAATCACTCCCCCAGTGCATCCGATCTCATTGAGCTCACTCAATGGAGTCTCAGAGGTGAAAAGCCAAATTTACTATCTAGGAATAAAACAGAAATTTCAATGGGCAAACAGCTAAAAAAAATTTCTGGTATACTTATCCACACACCATTAATTTAAAACTATGAGTCAAAAAATTCTGCTTACTCCAGCTAATTACTATCACACCATGTAATTCAACCCCTTAATACAGCTCTGTTTTTCTCATTAAATCAAACCCTGTGTAAATATTAAAGGAAAAAGTGGAAAATATTCAGATTGGGAGCATTTGAAACATTGCAGTATCAAAAAAAAACCAAAACAAAACTTACGTCCACGGTAATGCCTGCTTAAAAAAGTGCATCTCAATCAGGATCTAGCCCATAATGGCCCTTACTAGGATGTCAGTGGAAAAAAAATTAAAAAATCAGTGGAACATCTGTCTACTTGTTTTTTTTACCCACTGCAGTTTGAAAAAGAAGGCTTAATGTGCTCTGTATAGCTACCCAGTGAGTGCCTGAACACCTCCTCAGGCTGCAGCATGCTCTATCAGTAAAAACTGCAGTGTTCTGCTTCACAACACCATGCATACATTTCTGTTCTGCTTCACAACACCATGCATACATTTCTGTTCTGCTTCACAACACCATGCGTACATTTCTGTTCTACTTCACAACACCATGGCCCAGATATTCAAACTGCACCATTCTGAGGCGCAAGCCCCTGCGCTGCTCAAAATAGTTGCGAAGGGGTGTGGCCGGGGCTATATTCAAAGGAGATGCGCTATTGAGCAACTCCTTTGAATATCACCCCCAGCCACATGTGCAGTGGAACTTGCGCCACCGCAAGTTGCCAGAGTTGAGCATTAAACTTGCGGTGGCGCAAGTACCATTGCGCCATGCGCAAATTTCCAATATTCAAAAGGTGACATGCAAATGGGGCCATAATTTATGCAAGGCACAGGGGGGCCATTTGCATCTATTTATGGCCCCATTTGCATGCCATTAGCTTGTAGGTGCACCAATCCCCGAGAACTTGCGCCTGGCCGCCTTGCCAGGCAGCAGCCGTCAGGGACCTACGCACCCTGCAGCCCGATCGCGGGCAGCATCAGTGTATACATCCCCCCACACACACAGCTCCCGAAGCCCGATCGCGGGCATAAGGTGTATCAATCCCCCCCACATCTCCCGAAGCCCGATCATGGGCATAACCTGTATCAACACCCCCCACATCTCCCGAAGCCCAATCGCGGGCATAACCTGTATCAACCCCACATCTCCCAAAGCCGATCGCGGGCATAACCTGTATCAACCCCCATCTCGAAGCCCGATCGCGGGCAGCCTGTTGAACCCCCACCAGTGCCCGATCGCGGGCAGAGTGTAAGCCCCCAACCCGAATATCTCCCTGGTGGTCCAGTGGACTGTAATGCCCAATCGCTGGGCAGAATGTCAAGTTACAACCCCCAAAATCACCCTGGTGTCTAGTGTCCCCCCACCCACCCACAGTCCCTCACCCTGCTCCCCGGCGGCGGCGGGCGGCAGCATCCACCCACCTGCCGCCCCTCTGCCCGCCCGACTGACTGTCAGTAGGGCTGCGCCATTGGTGCAGAGCTACAGCCAATGGGCATGCAGCCCATACCATACATGACAGTCAGATTTGTGAATGAACATCATTCACAATCTGGACTATCGCTCCTCTGTTATGAACTGCCTGCCTTTCTATCGTATAACTACTGACTGATCAATCGGTGGCAGTAACAATGAGGGATACTGCCGCCCGCCGGCTGCAGAGAACAGGGTGGAGGGGCTTCGTGGGTGGTGGGGGACACTAGACACCAGGGAGATGTTTGGGGGTTGTACCTGTATTCTGCCCGTGATCGGGCATTACGGTCCACTGGACCACCAGGGAGATATTCGGTTGGGGGGTTTTTTACATTCTGCCCACGATCGGGCACTGGTGGGGGTTCATACAGGTTATGCCCATGATCGGCTTCAGGAGATATGTGTGTGGGGCATGTTACTGTATGCCCGCGATCGGGTTTTGGGAGAGGTGTGGGGTTGTTTTTACATCTCTGCCCGGGATCGGGCTGGTGGGGGGCACAGGGACCAAGTTGGGGGCAAGCCAGGGGTGGCAGCTGCTGTGTTGTGCCCTGCAATACAGCAGCTCACCTGTGGGTGGCCCTCGACTTGATCCTTTATTTTTTGGCTCAAGGTTGTGCAGGTGCAGGTTGGGGGTTGCTCAAGCACAACTCTGCACAACCCGACTGAATATCGGGTTGCGCAGGTTATGCATGGTTCCTCCCCCTCCTGTTGAGCATGTATTCATTTGCATTGCTCTTTTGCGCAACCTGTTGTCAGTGGCGTAACTGCCTCCTGCTGAATATCGCAAGAATGGCGATTTTGGACTTGCATGTGCAACCCTTTTGAATATCTGGGCCCATGCGTACATTTCTGTTCTGCTTCACAACCATGCATACATTTTAAGATCTAAAAACATGTGACCAAAACTACCCAGTCACTATTCATTTTCTAACATTTTTAAATACGTTTCTAAAAATGTAAAATATGATTAAATATAATTATATTAACATATATCTGAGAATGTCATATTACAATAAGCTGAGTGGGGAAATTTATAATTGGAGGCTGTATGATGTGGCTTCCGACTCCTATCTAAACTCTCCCTTCTCCCCACTCTCTTGCTTTAGAAAAGGGAAGTAAAGGTAAGCAACAAAAAAACACTTTTCATGGATCCTAAAATATATGGGGATTTTGAAACTTCCCTTTTATTTATTTATTTATTTATTTATTTATTGATTGATTTAATTTTGTTGACCCAGTAAGCCCACTGAGACTAGAAGTCCCTTTTTCTGGGGCGACCGGGAGGACACAGATGGTAACCAACTGAAACTGAACCAGATTAAGCTGTTGGTGGTATTTTTAGTGGATGAAGGAGATTTGGCCAGGGCACTGGGGAAATGCCCCTACTCTCCACTGGGGGATTTGCTGGCCGTCTTGCTGAGATGGCCACTTCACCGGGACGTGTGGAGAAAGAGGATGTTGCTGGGACGGGAGCTCTGGCCTCTGCTCCTGTCCTTTCAATGCAGGAGGCTGTTGATCTGGCTATGGCTGTAGCAGACTTTTCACAGGATCAGACTATTTTTGATGGAATGGAAATTGCATCCATTTCTATGGACCTACCTGATTTGGAGGTAGATGCTGCCTTTGTTGCTTCTCCTGCACAAGCTGGTCTTAGTCACTGTCAGGCGCTCCTCCTATGCAAACAGGCATGGCTCAAGAAAGGGGAGAAAATTGATTCATAACTTCTTGCCTTGCCAGATGAGTCCTCAGGGGCTAGTAACTCTTCGGACCAGATAGAGCGAGTACTCCAGTTGGATGCTGGTTTGATTCCCGAGGTTCCTCCTCCTCCTGCTGTATGTCTGGAAGTCAGTGTGGCTGGCAGTAACAACAGCATTCCTGTCGTGTGCCCAGAGCCATCTGTAGTTTCTCCCGTACAAGCTACTATGGACCCTTCTAAAAATAGAAAATCCAGACTCGGTATGGGTAGAAAGGTCCGGAGGCACTTGTAGCTCGGCAGCTCCTCCGGTGACTTCTGAGCAGATTTTTCCTTTCTGGATCGCTGGAAAACTACAGAGTGGGGTGACTTAGCCCCTGAACCTCCTGCTGTTACTCTACCATTACGGGACTCTTCCTGGTCCCCTGAAAGGGCCCTAACTGCAGCGGGATGGATCCCTGAGGCTTCAGACCATTGGACTCCTGACCCTAAAGACCCATCTTATCAGCAGCTGTGTTCAACTACTTCCTTTGTGGCCACCAATGATGGATTGACAGAGAGTTCCATCAAACCCCGAGGTAATGCTTCTATTTTATTAAATACTGTTTCTGCTCCTTCTGGTGTAGGTGCCACACCAGAAGCTCTTGTTGACACTTTTTTACCTGCAGCTGTTAGGTTGGGCCCTGGTTCAGAGGCTTTGGCTGAGCACCGGGAAAAGTCTTCTCTGGCCCCCTTGTTCAGACTGGTTGACCTTTTTCTCTCCACTGGAGAGCCTGCTCCTAGGAGGAATGCAGTCCGGTTGTTGTACAAGGGGGGCTTAGAACATGCTCCTGACAGATTATTTATGGCTAAAACCCTCTTGAAAAAAATCTATGAAATTTTTTTCATCGGAAATATTTGCCCTACTTTCCTTGGGAAATGGTAATTATGATGTCAGCTTTAAAAATGTATCTAACCTTGATAGGTTTTGGGAGCAATATAATTCACTTAAAAATGACCCATTATGGATACCTTTTCAAGCAATTCCTCTCACCAAGCCCTTGATTAAAACTATTACTGTTTTGTTTAAGAACGAAGGTGTAAATGTTGAGGACATTCTTTTTTGGTTACGACAGCGTTGTGAGATTTTGGGGAGGCCTACACCCACTATGGATAGTGAGCAAATTTGGGATGGGGGTTGGAAGGTGAAGGTAAAACTTTTTTCTACGAATTCAAACCCTGTACATCTACCTAGTGTGTTTTTTCTGGGACGGGATAGGGGGTCTATTTTTTATATTGGACAACCTAGATCCTGCTTTAAATGTGGGTCTCGTTTACACCTTAGCTCAGCTTGTGATACTTCTAGATGTAGTCATTGTTTGGAGTATGGGCATTTGGCTTCAGCCTGCCTTAATCTATTCAAATGTAACCTTGGTGAGCAAACAGGCCATGCCTACAGGCACTGTCCTTGGGCTTCTCACAATCAAGATGATTGCCCCTCTCATAAGGGACTTATCAATCAAGCTCAGCATGCACTAGCAAAGAAGGTGGCTGCTGTTGTACCTATACCCCCAGGCTCTGAACAGGTTCCAGCTCCTGTATCTTCGCCTATAGTTACCCCCCTTGTAACCACAGCTGTTGTCTTACATCCTATACACCCTGAAATGGGCTTAGATACTGCTAGTGTTGATACTACAGTTGTTACTCCTGTAGTGGGCACAGAGGAGCACATGCCCCCCCTTCCACCACCACCCCCGAAGCCCCCTTCAAGGTTGTTCAACCCGGAAAAAGAAATAGACATGGTAAAGCCATGACTGAGACTAAGTCCTTCCCTAAAACTGTGTCTCAGAGGGATCCTGTGAAGGTAGGGAATGTGTTTGCCCCATTAGAGGAAGATATTGGTGGGGACTCAAGGGGATGATACAGATACCTCTTCTATTGTTTCCACCAAGGACGCTGAATGCAGGCCAGAGGATTCTATTGCCAAAAGGACCAGACGTAGACAAGTAGGTAAACCCCCTTGAGGTTTCTTTTTACTTTTGTCCCTTGTAGTTTCTATATTTTTCTCTCCCTGCTATGTCTTCTTTAACGATTTCCACAATAAATGTTAATGGGATTAAGGGTGAGAAGAAGCATATCATTTTTTTTCACTTCTTAAAACTTCTACATCAGATATTATTTGTTTACAAGATATCCGTCTGAAGACATATCAAGAACTCCAGCATGCCTCTAACTGCTGGCCTTTGGGACCTTCCTTTTGGTCAGTCAGGGAGGACCCTTGTGATGGGTTAGGTATTCCTTTTCTAATTCAGCTTTCTCAGTTTCTAGATTGGTTGATATCCACCTTGGGAGGGCCATGTGTTTAGATGTTTCATTTTGCTCAGAACGGTTTTGGATTGTCACAGTTTATGCCCCCAAACCAAAGCACAATGGATAACTCTCTTTAAGGAAGTACAACCTTTTTTACATACCTCCCGTATGGTAATTTGGCTGGGTGACTTTAATTGTGGCCTATCAACTGCTGATAGAGGACTCCAAACTGATAAATTATTTTGTGATTCTGTTGCTTTATAGCATATTGTTTCCATGGCACACCTGTTGGATGCCTACAGGGTATTATATCCTACGGGGTTATACTTATTTTAGGGGTGTCCTTCAGACAAGAATTGATTTTATTTTTTTGTCAACTGTTTTATGTGTTGTGTAGGCTTTCACCAGACTAATAGAATTTTCTGACCACAGTGTCCTTACCATCTCTATTTCTTGGGATGGGGCCCCAGATGTAAAAAAATAAATGGAGGTTAAATGAGCTATTGTTAGATGATCCTATTATTAAACAGTTGTAGTTGAGAGAATTTTTGATAACCCTTTAGGGATTTTATTCTATTGTGATTACTTACCCTGCCTGTTTCTGATTGTGTAAGGCACCCAAAGCATTTGGGATTGGGCACCATATAAATAAATATTTTTTACTTGCTTACTTACTTACCTGGATCCCCATGCACAGACGTGCATTCAAATAATGAGGTTTCCCCAACTGGGTTCGCCATGAAGTTCAACACAGATCTAAAACAGATGGTCACCCCCTAACCCCCATGATCCCTCCTTAGGCAGTAAACCATGGATAATCTAGCTGGGATTTTGAGTCCCAAGGGTAGCATGTCAATTCAGTGAAGAAATTATAGTGACAAGCAAGTTCAGTGAAGTCATTTCAGTGAATGCAGTTACAGCACCTAAACATACAATATGAGCGAATACCAAAAACAGCAAATGATGCATTCCCCCCCCCCCGGAGGTGCTATGACCTCAGAGTTGGTTAACTTAGCAACGGGGTGCAGGGGAAGCTCCTTGCAAAGTGTGGTGTGGGGGGGGTGAAGCCCCCCACAAAACAAGCATGTGCTGTTTTTGGTGTTTGTCCATATTGTACAGATGCTGTAATTGCATTTGCTGAAGTGACTTTGCTGAAATTGCTGTCACTGCAATGTCTTCACTGAACTGACATACAGCCAACACAGGCAGGCATCATCACCTAGCCAGGTCTCTGTGATGCCAAGCTGGGTTGATTCAGGAATCCAGAATTAGATCTGCCATAATGGCAGTCTTGTTCCTGATTTATTTATTTATTTAGCTTTTGTTAACCGGGTAAGTGCACTAGCCATAAAATGACTATTTTCAGGCATGACCCAGGAGAGTACAGACATGCAGAAACTTAACAGGATGACAATTTATAAGTGCTTTACATACAATGAGTTAAAGAGGATACAATACATCAGAACATACAAAGTAAAGCGCTTTACATACAATGAGTTAAAGTGGATACAATATATCACAGACATACAGAGTAGACCATTCATAAGTTCATAGGTGCCTACCTATGCAATGAATAGAGAGGAACTTGGACAATAAATTATCAGGTGACATATCATATGAACAGAACAAGGTACACAAAAGCAAAAACAGGTAATACAACAGGAAGAAATAATCACTGAGAGCAGGGGTGTCATTAAGGAAAAAGTCGGTAAGTGAGAAAGAGGGGAGCAAGCCATAAAATTAGATTACATGAGTGTATGTAAGTGTAAGGGAGATGCCTGCAGTGCAAGATTGTATATGAGTAGGGAAAGGGAGCCGGGACAGGCTGAGGCAGTAAGAGGGTTATATAGAGGTGAGGAAATAATATTGTATGGCCAGAGACATCAGTCATTAGGTAGGGTGAAAGCAGGAACAGGTATCGGCAATCAGCAGATTCAAGTGCAGTTTTCTCTTAAATCATGTGTGGGAGCTAGAAAGTCTAATGTCAAGGGGAAGGGAATTCCACAGCTGTGGAGCCACATGCTCAAATGCAACAGTTCCTTTCCTAGTGCGGCATCTCGGCAAATTCAGAAAGGATTTATCAGCTGATCGTAGTCCATGGAGTGTGTCCTGAGGAACAAGCATAGCTGCAAGACACCTAGGGGTTTGATTTTGAATTATCGAATCAATAAGAGAGCCAAGGTAGTATTTCCTACTAGCTAATGGAGAGAACCAACAGAGATCATTATAAAGCTGACAGCGGTGTTTAAGCTGAGGAGCAGAAGAGGCATAGCGACATATGTTGTTATACGTAATATCCCATCTGAGTAGGTCAGTTTTATGAGCAGCCCCAAATAAGGGGGCCCCATAGGTTAGGGTGGGGAGCAGAATCCCCCTCGCAATGGCCATTTTAGCCAATGGCATGAGCATATAACTAGTCTTATATGCAACACCCAGTTTGGAGATGACAGCTCTGCAGACAGACTGTACATGAAGATTAAGGTCAAGAGATTGATCTAGCAGAATGCCCAGGTACTTGAAAGAGGTCACACATTCCAGTAGATTGACCTTCTAAGTCCTGCACCATTAGTGCTGTTGTGCAAGCCTGGAGCGTTGGGGCTGATCCAAGTAGCATGCTTTAGTTTTGCTAGTGTTGACAGCCAGATTGTGGTCATATAGCCAGTTTTGGATATTGCAAAGTCAGAGGAACGGATTGTGTTGATAGTGTCTATATTAGTAGAACTCATATAGATGACAAGATAATCAGCATATAGAATAGCACAGCATGATTTTAGAGCAGCTCCAATGTTATTTATATAAAGAGAGAATAGGAGGGCCCTAGGATGGAGCCCTGAGATACACCAATGTTAATGAACGGTACTGTTCGATAGAGAGGAATTCAATTTCACCACTTGAGTTCTATTTGTCAGGTAGCTTTCATACAGTCAACAACAAAGGAGGAGAAATGCAAGTGTCAAAGTGAGGAGAGGAGCAAAGTGTGATCAACAAGGTTAAAAGCCTTTGTGAGGTCAATAAAGACAGCCCCAGTTAGATTGCCAGTATCCATTTTTGAAAGAGTGTCTGTGATGAATTTAAGGAGTGCAGTCATTGTGCTATGTCCTTTCCTGAAGCCATGTTGGGTATCGGAGAGCAGGCTGTGCTTAAGTAGATAGTCAGTTGTCTGAGTTACGACAATTTTCTCCAGGATTTGCACAGTTCGGTATGGCAATTGGTCTGTAGTTCATGACAACCTTAGGATCCCCTTTTTTAAGTACAGGTGTGATCCGAGCAACTTTCTAGAGGTCAGGGACCACTCCACCTGAAAGTGATAATGTATAAATTTTGGCCAGCGGTAATGCAATAAGGGGAGCTGCAAGTTTCAAGAGGTGGAGTTCAAGGGAGTCTGAGCCAGAGCTGGTATGATCAGAGATGGACCTCAGGAGCTTCAGGATTTCCTTTCTAGACACAGCCTTAAAATAGAATGGAGGAGTATAAGGAGGCACAGGGGACAACACTTCCAACTTATCCAGACAGGTTCCTGATGAGGAGGGAGGACACTGCAGTGGGATCAAGGAAGAGGTATATTGGGAGAGATCAGAGAAATGCAGGTTGAAAGAATTAGCTATGGTTTGTGAGTCATTGCAATGCACATCATTTATCAGCATATCACCAGGGGTAGTTGACTGAGGATCCTAGTAAGGATTTGATGTGTGACCAGAATTTTCTGGGATCTTTGGCTGAGTTAATCAGTAGGTCTTTACAGTACTTGCTCTTAGCAGTTCTGATTTGTCTTTTACATGAATTCCGTAGCGTACGGTAAATGTTGAAATCTGTTTGTTGGCCTGATGTTTTGTAGCGCTTCCAGAGTTTATCTCTAAGGCGCAAACTTTTGAGCAAGTCTTTGCTTAGCCATCTTGTTTGTTTACCCCTCACTCTCTGGGTGATCTCTGGGGCATGTTTACATTGAACCATAAGAATTTAGTGATGAAGAGGTTAAGAGCATCCTGAGAACAGTGTGATAGATAGATCTCCGACCAATCAATTCTGGAGATGTCATACAGAAATACCTCTTGGTCGAGGTGAGCAAAGTTTCTGAGAGTGATGAGATGTGGTGGAGGAGATGGAAGTGCCCCCAAGGACAGGATGCAGAAAGTAGGAGAGTGGTCAGTTAAGGCATCAGCAAGAGTACCAGCGGCTGAGATGTGTTCAATCTGGTTTACCAGCACCCAATCCAATAGTGTGCCTAGTGGTGATGAAGACAGACTTCTAGTTGGCACTGTCACCATCTGATGCAGGTTGTAGCTATGAGTCAGAGATTGAAGAGAACTGAGAGCTGCCCTAAGCCAGTTTAAGTTTATGTCCTCTAAGATGACAACCTCATTATGATTAAAATTCTCAGAGGTATTTTCCAATAGGTACTCTAGACCCACAATCCCTCCCACTGGGGGGTTATATGCACAGATAACATGCAGTTTCTTGGCTCCCAACGCAAGGGTAGCATGCAAGTATTCACATACCGATTGAGCATCCGGGATAGCGAGAAGAGACAGTCAGATTATTGTTGTAGTACAGAGCAACTCCACCACCACGTTTGTTTGATATCCTATCCCTTTGAATAACCTAGCATTACATAACACTGCCCAAAGGGGATGACGTGAGGCAGCCAGCCCACCTTCTGCTTGCCCACTCAGTCCAATGAGATCCCTAGGTATGGGAACCAAACACCTATCCCCTCTCTCTGGTTCTCATTTGGCCGCAGGGTTTCTCCTGATCCTGACCATACTAATAATACCCCTGTTAGTGCTCCCCACATCTCACTGCCAACCATATTGCCTTCTCACAATTCCCACTTCCATGTACCTATGATAAGCAACTCCTTGCAAGGATAATCATGAAAGGGATGCAAACCAAGCAGCTGGGCAGGGGAGTAACTAAGCCTCAGTGGATCATATCTGTGTCCTAAATACATTCCTAAGGCAACTGGCTTAATTCAATATTAAAATCCATTTTTTCCTATCTCCAACTAATAATACTACTTAAAACCCCTCTTCACCCACAACAAACCGTCCTCCACCCAGTAACAATAAATACCCCCCCACACACACCACTAGTCCCTAATCACACAACCCCAGCATATTCATCTACTATTACATTAAATCCTACACACCCTGTGACACTCCCCCTTGCTTATGATTATTTTATGATATCTGTAAAATAAATAACTGGTCTGTGTATGAAATTGTCTCACACAAGTTAGCAGACTTAGCCTGTAACTTTAAAGGTCAGTAGCTGGAACTGCAGAATGTAATTAAACTGACCAGGGGAACCAATTAATTAACTGACTTCCTTACAGAAGGCATTTTATTACCTTTATGACCTGTCCAGGCTTTTGAAGTTGAAACCAAACATAAAGTTTATGACGAACAGGATGAAAAATAATTTGGCAGGTTCTCTCCAATTTTAATATGCAGCCGAGAAATAGTGACAAATCGTAGGATTGTTAAGTTCAAAGAGAAATGTTTGATTAACGGATGTCATATTTAGGAAATGTTTTTTTTCTGATGTTACCATTAATTAAAAATACCTCCTGGTAGAAATTATGTTAGAATTAATTCTAAAGGGGGGAGCTAGCTGACTCACCAAAAGGGGGTGGAGAGATGGAGTTCCAAAACAACATCCATCGGGGGAAAAAGTGTCGTATCATCTTGGGCTCTGAGACGGAAAGTTCTCTCTAACTTACACACTTAGAAAGATAATACTTAGAAAGAAATTAAGTCTTTATGGTAGGAGTGTTTTGTCTGTAACTTCCTTTTTATTTTTACATGATTGTACGCTGTATGATATATTGTTCTGTGTTTAATTTTATCTTTTTATTATATTTTTAGTAAACAACCATTTCTTTGAAATACTGCCAGTGTATCTTCTCAGTTGTTTCTTTTTGCATGTGAAGTGCCGGTATTTAAGTCTGACAGCTGTTGAAAAGCTTGATTGTGTACTGAGCTTGTATAATAAGATAAGCATATACCTAAGGTCTCTTATAGAGTTTTAAGAGTTCATTTTGGATACCTGGTTGGGTGCCTCTGGTGAAAGATTTACTGCAGTCCCGAAGGGGTACATATCTGAGCCTTTACATCGTGTATGCTTGCATAAAGTTCACAGTTTGAATCCCCCAAAACTCAAGGCTAGAGGTGATTCAGACCCTAAGCAGACAGGAGTGTTACCCTGTCTGTTACCTGTTCACACTATTGCACTCTGAGGTTGGCACTGTGGGAGCAGAGGGCCTGACCTGCAGAGTACATTTGTGACACACCCAACAACCAATCACTTCTCTCCTATAAACATACAATCCCCCTCCCAAAATAACGTTGCACCAATTCCCAGACAATATTCAAGCAAAATAATGATTTAAAACAAGAAGGGGAAACCATGGGTCACCAAACAAGCGCAGAAGATAATAGTGAAAAGTTGAACAGTAATTGCCACAAAATGTAGAACCTCTTCTCCCACAAGAGGAACATTGTTCTTGAAAATAAATAGCAGCACTATGACTCCTGGATGGTTCTCTCACCACCAGCCAGAATGGTATTAATAACAGGAGCCAGTCAGAAAGTCTGATGCTTCAGGCTCTCTTACCACTCTTGCCCAGGATTCAGTAGATTCCAGGGAGAAATAGTACTTATTAATCCTAGGCCACAAGTCCCTGATGATATGTAGGGTTACTGTTTCAAGGGGCCAATCGCATACCCCTGTCACATCCGGATAACCCCCCCCCAAAAAACACCCATTTCCCATTTAGCTGCAACCACTCTTTCCCTTTCTCACAGCAGTTCAGTTGCAGACTATCTCCAAGCATGCTGTTCTGGGTATGCCTCTACTCCACTCCACAGTACGACTCTGACTCCACTCCCTCAACTGCAACCTCTCTGCTCTGAGCGGCTGTCCCAGGTATGGAGATATATAAAGCTTTGGACAGCTCAGTCCAGGACACCTCACCCAAAACCACTATAAGCTGGTGAGTCGTGTTAGCCTTAGCAGGTACCGCAAAACAGAGCGGTGCATTGATGAGCTTGATAGCTCTGTTTGTTCAGGGTGGCATTCACAGCACCATGCATGGAAGTGAAACAGGATTCTATATAAAAATCAAACTAATTCCTGTTATACCTCACTTCACACCCTAACTGCACTATAGCCCTTCTACTACCTCTGTTGTCAAGTAACTGTTTAATCTTACAATTAACACTAATGGCTGAGAAATGAAGCATAATGCTGCTTCTTATAGATATAAGTGGGTTCTTTACTCTGCAACTACTGTAGCAGATTATTTTTTTTAAAAGGTTTAGATCTCATAGCACTGTGTCCAGTTCTGGAAACCACATCGCAGGACAGACAAACACAAAAAGGGGTCTGACTGGGTGGGCCAAGCGGCCTTCATCTGCCATCAGAGTCTATGTTTATGTATGACAGAGACAGAGTGGAGATGGTCCAGAGGAGGGCATCTAAAATTGTTCTGGGTCTGCATCAAAACCCTACAAGGAGAGACTAAAGGACCTCAACATGTACACCCTGGAAGAAAGAAGGGAGAGCAGGGATATGACAGAAACCTTTGAAATATCTTACAGATGTAATAGGTAGAAAAGGGAACAGTTTTTCAGAAAAAACGGTGCTCAAAAACAACAGGACATGATATGAAGCTGAACAGGGTAGATTCAGGAAAGATGTGAGGAAGTATTTCTTCACAGAAAGAGTGGTGGATTCCTAGAACAGCTTCCTAGCAAAGGTGGTGGGGGTGAAAACAGTGGTGGGGTTCAAGAATGCATGGAATAGGCACAAGCAAGCCATAGTGGAAAGTAAGGGGGTATAAAACATTTGTAAATCAAGTAGGGTCTACAATGAGAACATAGGTAGAAAAAAATGGGCAGACTGGGTGGGCCAAGTAGCCCTTATCTGCCATCAGATAGATCCGTCCTGTGGACATCTGGCAAGCAATATGAGAAGGCAGGAAGGAGGGCTGGGGAATTCTGGGATGCATAGGAGAGGCATCACCAGTAGAAAGCAGGAAGTTGTTATTCCTGTGTAGAGACAGTTAGTGAGACTCCATCTGGAGTACTGCATGCTGTTCTGGAGAACCATCTCTGCAAGAACATAGGGTGGAGGGAGTGTAGAGGAGGGCAGCCAAAATGGTGCAGGATCTGCAATAAAAGTCATCTAAAGAGAGACTAAAAGAGTTGAATATGTATACCCTTGAGGAAAGGCGGGAGAGGGGGGACATGATAGAAACTTTCAAGTACCTCAAGGAATCAACAAAGTCCAAGAGGGTAGCATATTTCAGAAAAGATACTCAAGAACAAGGGGCACAATTTGAAGATAGAGGGACAGCTCAGGGGCAGTGTGAGGAAGTATTTTTTCATAGGGTGGTGGATGCATGGAACAGCCTTCCTGAGGAAGTTGTGGGGTCAAAAACAATGGGAGAATTCAAGAATGCATGGGGTCGACATAAGGCAATTCTAGGGGGTTGGGGTAGGAGGAAGTAGGCTGCTGATTAACTAGGATCTGCAGCTTACCCAATAGATTGGGAAATGGGCATACTAGGTGGGCCAAGCAGTCCTTATCTGCCGTCAAAGTCTATGTTCTATGTTTCTGTGTCTTGTACCTTTTGAAAGTTGCTCTTTTATTCTTCACTGCCTTCGTCACCTGTTTAGAGAACCATACTGGTCTCCTTTCCTTCTGCCTTTTTTTTACCTCTTTCATGCACAGGCTTTTTGCCCTGATGATGTGTTTGCACTTATTTGCTTCCACTGCTCCTCCACCCCTCTAGCTATCCCTCCCCTTGAGTAATTTTCTGAGGTGTTCTGCAATTTCTTTGAAATCTGACCTTTTGAAACCCAGGACCCTCATTTTTGTGTGGCTTGCTTCAGTTCCTTTCTTGATGTTTAAACTCACAGTACAGGGATCACTGGTACTACCAGCTGTGATGTTTGCAGTGATGTCCATGCTTGTAAGTAACAAGTCCATCACTGCCCTGCCTCTAGTAGGTTCCTTTATAAGCTATAGAGTGAAACTCCCTGTAGGGAGTCTAGGATGGTCCTGCTCCTTGCTGAAGCAGAAGCTGCTAAGATCCACTCCACATCTGGTGATTGAAATCTCCAACTATCAACACTTTTCCCTTTGCTGCCATCCTGATGGCCTCCCCCAGGGAGCTGTCATCTTCTTGTGTTGGTGGCCTGAAAACTACTCCCATCTGAATAGCAGTCCTGCAGCCTATCTCTGAGTTGGCCCACAGCAACTCAAGCCCTCCTTACCTCGATGTACTCACACTTCAGTGGCCTTTATTCAGTCCATTATATACAGGGCCACCACTTCTCATTTTATCACAGCCCTGTCACTCCTAAAAAGTTAGCAGCCTGTTCTGTTATGGCTGGGTCCCAGTCATGGTGCACCACATCTCTGTAATGGCCTCTAGATCCAGGTGGTCTCTGCCATGATAGCCACCAGCTCACAGATTTTGTTTCCATGTCTCTTGGCATTAGCACACATGGCTCCTCCTCCCTCCAATGTTTTGTGCTTTCCTATCCTGCTTGCCCATACTACCACCTACTGTTCCTGCTGACCCACACATTTTACTTACCATGTCCCCTTTACCTTTCCTTCTGCTTTGATCTTTTATTCAGTTTTTATTCCTTACTTTTTTGTCTTTATCACTGACTCCCTGTGATGCTACCCTTAGTGTAGTGTCACCTCTTGGGATTTCCTCTCTCAGTCTTCTTACTCTTCACACTGATGTGATTTACAGACTTCAACACAGGGGAGCTAGATAAAGTACTGGTAGAAACCATTGGCCAAATTCTAGAAAAGGGAGAGGTGCTGCTGGTGGAGGACTTCAATCAACCTGTTGTAGATTGGAGGCTGAGCACTCCATCAATTATAACTTGAAATAAGGTAAGGTAAAGGCAAAATGTATCCAAGAGTTTTATTTGCCACAAAGTGCAAAACTTACAAAAAGCCTCCATCACTCTCAACCAAGGGCTTTATGAAAAGCAGGCAACTCACAATGAAGGTATGCAGACCCATCTCTGTTTCCCTTCCTTGGCAACATACTGCAGACCTTTTTACAGGAGATAGTCCTACATGACATCAGATGCCTGGGTACCCAGCTGAACAGCTCTTATGATATAGTGTAGGGACTCCATCTTGAAGGTCATGTGGTAGACACATTTTTTTAGGTATTTCAGATCCAGAACTGGTTTGAAGCCCCCTGACTTCTTGGGGACCACAAGGGAAATTGAGTAGAACCCTCAGCCTTCCTCGTGGAGGGACTTATACAGTTGCTCAGTGTGTCTGAGATGATCCAAGGTTTGATACACTGTCTGCCTCTTCACTGGGTCTTTAGGCAGCACAGAGGATGGTGAGAAATGCCCCTTGATGCGTACTATAGCATATTTTATTGTGTAACCTAACACCAGGCTTTCTAGAACCCCAGTGTCTGATGTCCCCAAAAGGGACAAAAAACACCTCAAGACTAGTTCTGATGCTGTCTCATTGACCCTTACGCATCAAACTGGAATTCTGCTGCTGTTGTGGTACCGGAAGATGTCATACAAGCCTGAGCTGAATGACAGTCTTCCCTCAAAGGCGAAATTAAACAGTTTCTCCTTCTACGCCTAATCTGTGATCCAGTGCTGGAGACATATGCCCCACATGACTGACACAGTGTAATAAGTGGTGCATGCTAACATTTGTAAATTGTCCACTGTAACATCCCCTGAAAAGACGGATGCCATGGATTCTAACTGTAAGATGTTCATCACCTTAGAGTCAAGGGAAATGACATTACTCAGAGCTGAAATCTAGGAGTTTGGGGCTCTGGAAACAATGAAAGATGCATAGGAGGTGTGAAGATTTACTCCGTTGGAGGCAAAGGCTCTTCTGCATGCAGCGTCTACTTGCTTATCGTGTGTATTGAAGTCAGAGATCCTTCAGTCGGTATAGTGTGCTTAACAGAATTATGCACAGTGGGGATAAGGCAGGGATAACAATAAGGGTGGTGAGCAAGGGAACAGACTAAATAATGGGAGACGAGAAGAGGGAGGGGAGACATGCCAGGACAATCCAAGTGAACCAAAAAACAAGGGTACTTCAGGAACATTGTGGAGGGTGGTGTCACTGAATGCATGTAGTCCTGGGAACAAGATGGCAGACTGGATGCCCTCTTAGCAGAGGGAAAAGTAGACATAGCAGCTATTACAGAAACCTAGGCCACAGCACATCATGACTAGCATCTCTAAATCCTATGTTATTAGCTGTACAGAAGGGACAGAGAGTCAAGAAAGGAGTAGCAGCATACATCAGGAAGGAATAGTGTGCACAAGGGAGGAAGAGAAAAAAGGGAACATTGAAACATTGTGGCTGTAGCTACAGAACACTATAGGCAGGAAGATCAGGTATGGGGTCATATATAGACCACTTAACCACGGTGAGGAGATGGACAGAGAACTGTGTTCGAAGTTGAGGAACACAGCAGGGAGGGGATGGTAGTAATGACAGGTGACTTCAACCTGCCCAAAATGGACTGGGACACTCCCACTATATCCTGTGCCAGAAGTCAGGAAATCCTTAATGCAATCCAGGATGGCTTCATGATACAGTATTCGATGGGTCCCACCAGGGGAGAAGCAATCCTGGACCTAATGTGCACTAATGGGGAGCACGTGCAGAAGACTGACAGTAGGGAAACCCTGAGTGGAAGTGACTACAGCACGGTGTGGTTCAGTCTAGACATGGGTAAGAAGGGCATCCCAACAAAGATCAGGGCATTGGCTTTCAAAAATGCAAACTTAAAAAAAAAATGAGAGAAATGATTAGAGAAGACCTGGGGAACATAGTAGAAGAAATGGAGGTGGAAAGATTATGGGAAAGCATTAGGGCCATTCAGAAAACAGGCAGTTGCATAAAAATGAAGGGCAAAAGTAGAGCTAGAACCACTAAGCTGGTTTAACAAGGAGGTTGCTAGAATAGTGAGGATAAGAACAAAAAAGAACAGCTAGGGTGGAGGATGAAGAGTCATTCCATAGGTTGGCCAAGCTAGCAAGAAGGAGGTGCAGTGAGACCAAAGCACAGAAGGGCGCCTAATAGCTGAGGGGATTAAAAAGGGGAAAAGACCTTCTTTCACTACATAAAGGAAAGAGAGACAAGAAGGATGGTATAATCAGGCTTAAGAAAGGGGATTAATGGGTCATAGCAGATGGATCAAAAGTAGAGATATTAAATGAATATTTCTGCTCTGTCTTTATGACGGAGAAGGAGGGATCACTACCACATGTGGGAATAGGGAAAGAGGGAGCTGGGGAAGACCCAATTGGGGTCATTGGGATGGAAAAAGTGATGGAGGGGCTGTTATTGAGGGTGGATAAATCCCCAGGGCTAGATGAAGTACACCCCAGGGTACTAAAGGAGTTGGCAGGCCCGCTGACAGTCATCTTCAATAGATCTCTAGATTTTGGAGTAATATCAATAGAATGCAGAACAGTGCATGTAGTGCCACGCCACAAGAGTGGACCCAAGGAAGACCTAGGCAACGACAGGCCAGTCAGCTGATCTCAACAGTATGTAAGCTATGAAGACCATACTGAAGGAGGGCTAGTGAGGTACTTGAAAGAAAATAGTCTGCAGGACAGCAAACAGCATGGGTGTGTGGCGGGCAGATCATGTCAGATGAACTTGACTGAGTTCTTTGATTGGGTCACCAAGGCAGTGGACAAGGACCACACAATGGATATCATCTACCTGGACTTTCACAAGGCCTTTGATTCAGTGCTGCACAGGAGGCTGATAACAAAACTGAGGGGACTAGGGGTTTGGGAGAAATTAGTAAGAAGGGCTGAAAACTGGTAAAGTGGCAGAACACAGAGGGTAGTGGTAGGGGGGGGAGTCCTCCAGTACAGATGAAGTCACCAATGGGTTCCACAGGGGTCAGTGTTTTGCTCAGTATTGTTTAATGTCTTTATTAACGACATTGGGGAAAGCACTCAGGGTAAAATGTGCCAGTTTACTGAAGACACCAAGCTCTGTGAGAGGGTTGACACCCAGGAAGGGATATAAAAATTGAGGGAGGACCTAGCCAAATTGGAGGGATGGTCAGACATGTGGCAGCTTGGGTTCAATGCCAAAAAGTGCAAAGAGATGCACATCGGGGCCAACAACCCAAGAGCAGAGTACTACATAGGAAAGGTTCAGGTAGCTGCTTCTAAAGAGGGAAAGGACTTATGGGTGCTAATTACTAGTGATCTGAAACAGTCCACTCAATGCAAAAAGGCAGTGGTGAAAGCAAATAAGGTGTTGGGATGTATTGCAAGGGGATTTAGTAGCAGGCACAACAAGGTTATTTTACCATTGTATAGGTCACTGGTAAGGCCACTTTTAGAATATGGAGTAAGGTACTGGCACCCATACCTAAAAAAATACGTTAAAATGCTGGAGCGTGTCCAGAGGAGAGCAACTAAAGTGATCAGGAGACAGCAGAATAGGACATACAAGGAGATGCTTGGAGCCCTAAGGATGTACTCCCTGGAAGAGAGGAGGCAGAGGGAGATATGATAGAGATCTTCAAATACCTGAAAGAAGTAAACATAATGAATTGTAGGGGTCTCTTCAGTAAGAGAGATAACACCACCACCAGAGGACATAGTATAAAGCTGTTGGGGGGGAGTAGATTCAAGAAGGATGTGGGGAAGCATTTTTTTTACTGAAAGGGTGGTGACAGCCTGGAATGAGCTGCCAGAGGAAATGGTAGCAGCTAAAACAGTGGGCTCTTTCAAAAGATTCTGGGAGAAACACAGAGGGGAAGCAGTGGGACCAAGGAAGGGGAAGGGGATGGGGGGGGAACAGTGTCACTGGTATAAGGGTAAATCTAGGGTCCTGCATCAATTCCAGCAGACAAGATAGACCATGTGGTCTCCTTCTGCTGGCTACCTTTGTATATTCATATGTATGTTTGTATGTTTATTTGCCTGGGGAGGAGTTTTTTCAGTTCTAGGAATTCTCAAAAAATGGATTACATTGCATCTGTGGTCTGAATAGATGATTTCTCTGGTTTGTTCCCTCCCATTGCTTTTTAATAATCTGGTCACAGTGCACAAAGTTTGGAAAGCACTGGTGTATCGGAGGATGCAGACTAGGGTTACCACTATTTAAGAAGCCCAAAGTGGGACATTTCATATGGAAACATGCTTTTTCGCAGGACAATATGTAACCTCAACCAGTGCAACAATTTGTTTCTCTAAATAATCAGAATTAAGACTACGTGTTGCAGTTTTGTAGGTGTTCCTTGTGTTTCTTGTCATTTTAAGGTATTTTAGTTATGGTATTATAGTTTTTGCAACAGAGGAAAGCCTGAAAATATTTTTTTCTACTATAATGTCAGAACATGCATTTTTTAATGTTTTTTTTTGCTGGACACTTTTGCCCCAATCAGGACTATCCTGTCAAAATAGGGACAGGGTAATCCTAATACACACAGTAGCGGATTCATGTCTGGAGCCCTTATGGCCTGTACCTCCTTTAACTGTAATGTCCTACAAGTCTCCATTATGAGGTATGATAGAGCTTTTGAATCACACAGGGGAGGGATCGTAATCCTTCTCTTAGACTCCATCCATTCACCTTCCTCCTCCTCTTTGGAAGGGTCCTTCTCCTCATCAAAAAGTACATTTGGGTCAGGATTTTCTTCATGGGCCTCAGTATCATCATCTTGACCCTCCAATATGGTCAAGATCATGGTTTTCCTGCAGATCTGGGTGAGCAGTCTTGTTCTGCTCTGGTGCACCTGGACATGCCTGAATGCCCCTCTCGACCTGAGGGACCCATGTTGGATTTGGGTGTGTTGGTGGGCATGCCCTGCAGTACATCAGCACTCTGTAACTAAGAGCAATAACAAGGATTTGCAACTCAGCTTTGCCTCTGCCAGTTGGTATAGCAGATGCACTGCCCCACCTCAGAGGTTCTTCTGGTGGGGACCGAAACCGATATGTTAGATTGTGTTGTACAGTTGGGGCAATATGTGTCTAAGGGTGAGGGTGTCATCACCTCCTGCAGATCTTGCAGTGTTTGAAAATCACGGGTCTCTGAAAAGCCATGGTGCCACTGGTTTGAGGAATAACAAACAAATTCAGAATTTCCCAAAGATATGCCAATGAAGGTAGGGTCTATAAAATCCCATGACCAACAGGAAGGATTACTGTTTTGATCCTCCTTAGTCCCCCCGAAACAGAATAAATCACTGAAGGTATGGGGGGAAAAGTGTTCATTCCCATTGACAATGATGGAGCTAACCGAAAAAGAAATTGTAAGCATGAAGTAATTTCTTCTTTTGGATCCCATTCCTAGATGCTCAATTTCTTTGTCAGTCTCCTGTGTGGCACAGTGTTGAAAACCTTGTTGAAGTTCAAATAGACCATGTCCACTGCCCTCCCCTAATCTATGTCCCTGGTCACCTAGTCAAAGAAATCAATTGTATTCATCCTGCATCAGCTCCCGCACCCCATGGTTCCATGTTGCCTTCAGTCTTGTAGCCCATTAGATTTAAAATACTCTTCTAACCTCTCCTTTACCAGGGTTTCTGTTAGTTTCCCCACACACTGATATGAGACTGACTGGCTTATAGTTGTTTCCCTCCTCCCTGTTCTCACTCTTATGGAGTGGTACCACATTTGCTCTCCTCCAGTCCTCTGAAACCAAGCCAGATTCCAGTGACCTGTTGAATAAGGTCATCAGTGTGCAGCAAGTACCCTTGGGTGTATCCCGTCTGGTCCATTGGCTTTGTTTGTTAGATCTATAAGTCCCTTCAAGACTCATTCCATATGCCCACCTCACCCCTTCTGAAATTTTCCTGCTGCTGCTCCTTGGTCATCCATCCCCCATGAGCTCATGGAATAAGGTGCCTTCGTACAAGAGTAGAATCTGAAAAAGAAGCAAGTCCAAAATCTTCTTTGTATGGCCCTAATCCTATTTCATATGTCCTGTTTTCTTTCACTAAGACCATATGAAAGAAAAATCATCTCACAGAAGAAGAGATTTTATATGTTTTAAAAACACATATCCGGGTTGTTGTTTTTTAAAACAAACAAAACAAATTACAGAATGGAGCTAAGCAGGTTCCGTTTAGCAAGATACATGTGTTGGTGTTAACTGGGTATCATTTTATGAGTTTAAAAAAAAAACAGAAACAAGATGGCCACCATATGAAAGACTTTCATTTTTCAAGAAAGATGATTAGCCTCATCATGAAGAGAATCCTCATTAGATATGGCCAAATCTTCTTTCATATCAAACATCTGTCCATACACCTTCCAGAGCATGCTCAGAACCAAAATTTCAAATCCTTATATCTCTGGAATTGATTAATTTTTTTCACCAAACCAATGCAAGACACCATTCTGGGACAGGCTTTTTCCACCCTTAACATTTTAGACTAAAATTCCAAACCATCTGAGCTGTAGGTTGCAACAAAAAACAGCAAGATGAAACTGATTTTCCCCTTTTTGGCTCTTGGAATCTGTACATCTGACTGGAACAATACTTGGCAGTTCAAGTGACCTTGTCCACCAGACTATGCATGCAAACTTTTGTGCATAGATACATAGACACTGTTGGTAGATAAGAGCCTATGGCCCACCCAGTCTGCCCATTTAAGCTTGTAAGGTCATTATGTTTTCCTAGAAGTCTGTAGCCCCTTACCCCATACCTCCAGAATTCCCTTATGTCTATCCCATGCATTCTTAAATCCCATGATTGTTTCAGCCCCCACTACTTCCTCTGGCAGGGTGTTCCACTTGTCCACCACCCGTTCTGTGAAGAAATTCTTCCTCAGGTTTCCTCTGAATCACCCTCCCTCCAACTTCATCCCATGCCCTGTAGTCCTGGAACATCTTTTCCCTGAAAATAGTGTATTACTGCACTCTGTTTCTCCCTGTAGATACCAGTATGTCTCTATCATATCCCTCTCTCCTCCTCTCCTCCAGGGAGTACATATTCAGGTCCTTCAGCCTGTCCTCACAGGACTTGTGATGCAGTCCATGTGCCATCTTTGCTGCCCTACTCTGAACCTGCTCTACCCTGTCTATGTCCTTACGTAGGTAAGGTCTCCAGAACTCTACTCAAGGTGGGGCCTCACTAGTGTCTTGTATAGTGGAATTATGACCTTCATTTTCCTGTTGGTGATGCCCCTGCCTATGCATCTCAGCATCCTATTTGCTTTACCTGCTGCCTTGTTGCACTGTTTTCCTACCTTGAGGACATCAGAGATGATGACCCCAAGTCCCTTTCCTGCTCGGGTGCATGCTGTATCCTCACCCCCAACTGTTATGTTGTTCCAGGGTTTTTATGCCCTGTACACTAACATACTAAAATGTAAGCAGAGTAGACCTAATGGTCTTTTGAGTCTACTCAATTTTTAGCACCTGCACTGAGGGCCGATTTTGTTGTCCTCCTCTCCCCTCCCCCTTGGATTATACTGTTCCCAGTCGCAGATGTGCCACCTGCATTGGACCTGGTTGGATTTAACCTCTCCCCTACCTGTCCCATCCCATCTTAAACCCGGCCACAGTCTCTGCCTCTACCAGCTCCCTGGGCAGTGCATTCCATGGCTCCACCACCCTTTCAGTGAAGTAACACTTCCTCCTCTCTCCTCTGAGCCTGACCCTTCCAGCTTATACCCATTTCCTCTCATTGTCCCTCCTCCTCCTTCCTTTGGAGTACCCTGACTGGGCCTCCTTATTGATCCCTTTATGTACTTAAGGCCTCTATCATGTCCTCCCCATCCCTCCTTTCCTCCAGGGTGCACATGTTGAGCTCCCTGAGCCTCTCCTCATAGGTCTTCTCCCCCAGGCCCTGGATCATTTTGGTTGCCTTCTTTTGGACCCTCTCTAGGAGTGTAACATCCCTCTTTAAATGTGGTCTCCAAAACTGCACACAAAACTCAAGGTGTGACCTAACCAAGCAGTTTTACAGGGGTAGAATCACTTCTACTGTTCTGGAGGTAATCCCAGCATCCTATTTTTCTTTGCCACTGCCCTCCTACAGGTCTCTGGGTTGTTTATTTTGACATTTACCACTACTCCCAGATTCCTCTCACCCTCCATGACTTGAATTTTGTCTCCTCCCAGGGTATACCCCTGGCCTGTATTTCTGACTCCCAGGTGCAGCACCTTGCACTTCTCCACATTGAATTTTAGTTTCCATTTTCCTGACCACTCTTCCAGAGCCTCCAGATCCTCCTGCAAGGTCACCCTTCCCTCCTCCTCATCCACCACTGTACTCAGCTTTGAGACATCTGCAAAGAGACTCATTTCACTCCTGACCCCCTTCCTTATGTCTGAGACATAGGTATTGAACAGGAGTGGCCCCAACACTGACCCTTGGGGCACCCAACCAGTAACCCACCTTGGCGATGAGGCTAGCCCCCCTAACTACCACCCTTTGAGTATGCTCAGAGAGTCAATTTCCTATCCATCTTAACAACTCTCTCCCTACCCCCTATTTCCTTCAGTTAAGCCAGCAGGCCATTGTGGTGTACCAAATCAAATGCCTTGCTGAAGTCCAGAAAGAGGATGTCCACCGGCCTACCCCAGTCCAGGGTCCTTGTCACCCAGTCATAGAATTCCACAAGGTTTGTCTGACACGATCTTCCCAGGACAAAGCAATGCTGCCTATCATCCTGATACCCATTTTGCTCCAGTAACCCCCTGGACTATCCTTGATGATACCCTCCACCACCTTACTGACCACTGACATCAGGCTAATGGGCCTGTAATTTTCTACCTCCTTGACACTCCCTTGTAGATCAGCATGACATGGGCCACCCCTCCAGTCTTGGGGCACCCATTCAGTCCTCAGGGAGATGTTGAAGAGGCTCTGCCAGGGGACTGCCAGGACATCTGCCAGTTCCCTCAGCACCCTGGGATGTATCTCATCAGGCCCAGGTGCTTTCTCCATCCGAAGGGACCTGAGGGCTTCCCTTACTGTCTCTACTGGGATTTCAGCCTCCACCTTCTCCCTGCACTATATGCATTATCTTGCACTTCTTTGCATTGAATTTCAAATGCCAAACCCCTGACCATTCTTCAAGTTTCTGCAGGTCCCTTCTCATTCTGTCTACATCCTCTGGTGTGTCCACTCTGTTACAGAGCTTTGTGTCATCTGCGAACAGGGAAATTATGCTTTCTAGGTCCTGCACAATGTCACTGATGAAGACATTGAATAGGACCGGTCCCAGCACTGATCCCTGTGGTGCCCCACTGGTCACTCTTCCTCTGTGGGGTGACAGCCATTTACGTCACCCTCTGTGTCCTGCCACCCAGCCAGTTACCTACCCACTGCACTACTGTCCTGCCCTCTCATATTCCCTAGTTTGTTTAATAGCCATCTATATGACACAGCATCAAAGGCCTTGCTGAAGTCCAGATAGGCCTCATCCACTGCCCTTCCCAATCCACCTCCTTGTTACCCAATCAAAAATTCAATGAAGTTGGTCTTACATGACCTCCTCTGTTGAAACCATGCTGCTTTGGGTCCTGTAGTCCATTGGCAACCAGATGTTCCACCAATCTCTCCTTCAGTAGAGCTTCCATGATCTTCCCACTACTGAGGTATGGCTAACTGGTCTGTAGTTCCCTGCTTCCTCTTTGTTCTCATTTTTGTATAAGAGAACTACATCTGCTGTCCTCCAGACTTTGGGTACCTCCCTGTTTCCAGTGATTGGCTAAACAGGATTGCCAGAGGCTCAGCCACCATCTCTCTTAGTTATTTTAGGACCCTGGGAGCACCCCATCTGGCCCCATTGCTTTATCAACTCTTATTCCTTCCAGTTCCTTCAGGACCTTTTCTTATATAAAGGGACTTGTGTCCATTTCTGCACTGTTCCCACCGCTTGTAACTCCTTCAGGCCCATTATCTCATCTTCCTCAGCAAAGACTGAGTAGAAATACTTGTTCAATATGTCAGCTTTACTGTTGTCATCCTCCATGCAGCCCCATCCTCCGCCTTCAGTGCAATTCCATTGAACAGCAGTGAAGCTATTCAAGTGCAAAACTAGGGGCTTAACATGAAACAGCCTATTCAGCTCTAACTATTGTGATGCTACTGTGCCACTATAACTCAAGACAGCTAGAGAATTGATGCACATGGGGAGATGTGCATACATGCTAGTGAGCCCATAACTGGTATGCAGATGACTCTTAGATCCTTGCATTCCCAATGGTCTCATTAGCATATTAGGGCTGAATATGACTTGCTGGAACCTAGACGCTATCCTGTTTGGGCTGTATTATCCTCATCAGGATCCTGTGGGCCATATTCTGTCTGGGGCATTTCGCCAGTGATGGTGGCATTTCATGGGTGAAATTGCTGTGAAATGCCAATTCCATGGCACTTTCACCCACGAAATGGAATTTTTCCAGGTCCCCATCGTGACCTGACATCATCCACAGGGATAGGATCGGGAAGGGAACCTGAGGCCATGGTGGGGGTGCGCAATCCACACCGCCGCATCTTTATTGTAAATTCCTGCCTTACAGTATCTCTGTTTGCGGTACTGTCTGTACCGGGAGGTACTGTAAGCAGAGTAGGGCACTACTGGCATGTCTCTACCAACATGTGTCAGTTGCTCTTTAAAAGATTGAGTCTGATCAAGGACTACACCTGCACTGTTTTTAATCACCAATTGTTTGGCGTTGTACTTACTGTGGGTACCATGGAAGAGCATGACCGTTGTTTTTTGCAATTAAGCACCAACTTATGAGCGGTGAACCAGGACTCAGCTTCAGTAAACCTTTTCTGAAGTTGGGACCGAAGGAGGGTGGGGTCAGCAGTCTTTGAGAAAATGACCGCATCATCTTCATAGAGGAGTACTGGTTCAGAACAGGATGCCGGAAGGTTATTGAGGAAGGTGCTAAATAGAAGGGGTCCCAGTATTGATCCTTGAGGAACCCCAGAGCAGACAGGCAGTTTAGCAGAAAGGGTAGACCCTGTTCTCGCCTGTTGTGTGTGGTTTGCTAGATAGCTGGTGAACCACTTTATGGCATCTGAAGATATACCAAGCCCAGCAAGTTGATGTGTCAGCAAATGGTGATTGACTGTGTCAAATGCTTTAGACAGGTCAATAATGGTTGCGCCAAAAAGTTGACCCTGATCAAGAGTATGGTGAATGAAACCTGTGAATTCTAGTAGGGACATAGATGTGCTGTGCCCTTTCAAAAAGCCATGTTGTTGGACACATTGCAGGTTGTGTTTTCCAGGTACTCCACAAACTGGTCAGCAACAGTCCTTTCCATGAGCTTTGAACAATGGGGAAGAATAGATATTGACCTATAACTACAGGGTAATTTGTCCCACTCTTAAAAACTGGTGTAACCAGAGTGGATTTCTAGATCTGGGGATTGTGAAAGTATGAGGAGAGATTGAGAAGCTTGTTGGGGGAGGACTTCATCTAGGGCTAGGGTGAGAATTTTCAGGTTGAGGGAATCACTGCTTGTCTTAGTTCCTCCTAGAACTTTACATAAGTATGTATTCTCCTCACTTTCCAAGATAGCTTTTAATTAGAAACATGAGTGGGTCTAGGCCTCTTTGATTTGGTGGACATAGGAGCTGTGCTCGGCCAGTTCAAAAGAAATTTGGGGCAGAGTTTGACTAAGGTCTATGAAGAATTAATTAAATGTGTTGCCAGTTAACACGAGTCATGGGTGATAGACCCATCAGCATGCTTACTATGCTGTTGTTAGAGTGAACTAATTGGCTAAATACTTACCCCAAGCTGTCTATGCACTAATTGCCTCACAGTGCTCCTTTCAGCACAGCACACACAGCTGGCTCTGAATATGGAGACCTATATATTTTAACCTGGTGGAACACAGAGTTCACAAGACAGTGGCTTCTGGAACTAGTAACATCATGTAAGCCAATGAGCAGTGTGGAGTAGTGCAAAGATGCATGGCACCTTATAACCCACAAACTAATGAACTCATGTAAAGATTCAATGGTACCCTAAAATCAGTGGTCCATGCATTTGCTGAACAGTGTGGGAGGGACTAGGAGAAATACCTTCCCCACCTGTTGTTCACATGCAGGGAGGTGCCCCAAGAGTCAATAGAGCTCTCTCCTTTCAAACTCCTATATGGACGTAAGGTGCATCAGCTCCTTGACTTTATCTGGGAAGACTGGGAAGGCAAGCATGCCACCCAGGGAACTCCCATAGTGGAGTATGTCCTTATGCTGAGGGAGATGCTGAAGGAACTTATGTGGATGACCCAAAGCAACCTGTCAGCTGCCCAGCAGAAGCAAAAAGTCTGATACGCTCATAGGGGCAGAGCTTGCTCATACAGCACAGGTCAGAAAGTAATGATCCTCATTCCAGTCCAGAAGGACAAGCTGCAGACCAAGTGGCCGGGACCATACAAGGTAGTCTTACAGGTAAATGATGTGAATTACATTGTAGAACTGCCTGACAGGAGACATATTCCTTGAATGTACCATGTTAATATGATGAAGCCATATGTAAATAGGGTTGACATGGTGTTTGCTGTTTGAAGAAAGCCACCTCCTGGACTTGCTAGAGGAAAGCAAGTGGGAGTCATCAGTGGAAACAATCAAACTGTCACCCCAGTTGAGCCCGGAACAGAGCCAGGAAGTGAGGGAGGTCTTACAGGACTTTGCCCCTTTATTTATGACCAAGCCCAGACAGACCCCCTTAGCTACCCATGATGTGGACATGAGGATGCAAATGCCCATATGACAGACAGCTTACTGGGTGTCTGAGGCAGTCCTAAAGGACATTAGGAGGGAGGTGGAGAAAATGCTGAAGTTAGGGGCAATCCAGAAATCCCACAGTCACCAGGCCTCATCTGTAGTCCTCATCACCAAGCCAGAGGGATCTATCCACTTTTGCTTGGACCATCATGGACTGAATACAGTCACCAAGTCTGATGTCCACCCAATGTCCTTGACAGATGAGCTGTTGGACAGATTTGGAGGGGCGACTTACCTAACAACCATAGACCTGATAAATGGGTACTGGCAGGTGTAGTTGACTGCCAGAGCTAGGGAACGGTCAACCTTCGTCACCCTAGTAGGCCTCTTTGAATTAAAGATAATGCCTTTTGGGATGAAGAATGCCCCTGCCACACTCCAAAGGTTTGTCAACCAGGTGTTACAGGGTACTGAAGAGTACACAGTGGCTTATTTGGATGATATTGCCATCTTCTGTACTAGCTGGAAGGAAAACCTGTCCCATCTGAGGGAAGTATTAGGCAGGATACAGAAGGCAGGACTCACTGTAAAGGCCAAAAAGTGCCAGGTTGCCATGGCTGAGGTAGCATACTTAGGATATGTAGTGGGGAGGGGACAGCCATGTCCAAGCCAGGCCAAGACAAAGGTCATTGAGGCCTGACCCAGACCAGTGACCCAAAAGCATGTCAGAAGCTTCCTGGGGACTATAGAAAATGTGTACCAAATTTGGGCTGGCAGTATAACCTAGAGGTTAGTGGAACAAGGTGTGAACAAGCTTGATACATCCAGCAGACCAGACCTGAGTTTGATTCTCACAACCTCCACTTGCATACTGTGCGACTCTGAGCAAGTCACTTAACCGTCCAGTGCTCCCAGGTCACCCCTGAAAACAGGCACTTGTGCCTAGTGGGTCTTACCCAGTTACAGAAGACTAAAATAAAATACAAATAAAAAAAATAAAGCACACTGGCAGCTTTCCTGTCTAGCTTGTTTATAAAAAAAAAAAAAACCCAGAAAGTAAAATGGAACCCAACATGTAACAGGGCCTTCATCCAGCTAAAAGTTGCACTGTGCATAGCACTGTGCTAGTTAGCCTGGACTAGACTAAACCATTTGTTGTTCAGACAGATGCCTCAGATGTGGAGATTGATGCCGGTCCTCAGCCAGAGATACCAACAAGGTAAGGATCACCCAGTTGTGTACCTAAGTAAGAAACTACTTCCAAGGGAGCAGGCATACTCCACTGTGGAAAAGAATACCTTGCTCTGGTGTGGTTGCTTAAGAAGCTGGAACCATACCTCTATGGAAGGCTCTTCAAGGTACAGACAGACCACAATCCTCTGGTGTGGTTATACAAGATGGAAAAAAAGAATGGGAGACTTCTTAGGTGGAGCATTGTGCTACAGGCCTATGATATGGGGGGTATTGTTTAACCAGGAAAGGTACACTTAGCCAAAGCTTGTTTCCAGATGCAACCTGGGAGCACAAGGAAGTTAAGTAACTTGCTCAGGGTCACACAGTATGCAAGTGGGGGATGTGGGATTCAAACCCAGGTCTCCAGGTTTGCAGCTCAGAACCTTAATCCACTGCGCTATACTGCCTCCAGTGGACATTAAACGTAGGGTAGGGTCTGCTGATGCTAATGTAGATGGCCTATCCCACCAGTTAGAGTAAGGCAGAACTGGTGGAAACACTTACTAGAAAGGGACATATTCCCCCCAAGTTTTGTTAAGGAAGGAGGAGTGTGGTGAGATAAGGCCATATTTTATTATTTTGGGACATGCTTTATATAACTTTATGTGAGAAATGCATCAGATGTCATTAGTAGCCAGTGTAAGTGCAAAGCATCATGGATACAAAAAAGAAAGTCACAACCGCTAGACTAAGGTTGGAATTCCTGTTACTGGGCAGAAAAGCTGTTTGTTGCTAGCCAGGGAACTGGAGTTAATTAAATTATCTAAAAGGAGGCAAAATAATGATTAAGCCTAGCTGGGAGGCCAGCTAGGCCCATTATTTATGAAAGGACAGGACCTCATGAAGAATCAAGATGTCTGGGCATTCTTTGTGTTGAGAGATCTGCAGTAAATTAAGCTCCTTACAACTGAATAGGGCTACCATTTATGTAAATAGCTGTATTTAAGTGTTGAGTAACAATGGCCATCTCCCAGCAGGAGGCCTGGAATATTCCCAGAGAATCTAGCTGGCTACCTGATGTTTTTTTGTGTGTGTGTGTGTGTGTGTGTGTACCAGAACTGCATATCTGTGTTATTGTAATAACATACTGAACTCTGGTTGTATAACCATAGAAATTGAAATGCTAGTCTGTCGAATGTCAGCCACTACCACCGGACCTGCCTCCTGAACCCCTTTAAACCAGGATGCAGAGGGGTATCTAAGCCTTTTTGCTGCCTTCTATTGCTTTCTTGCTTGAAGCAGTTGGAATCCTGCTGTCTTGAGTAGAGATAATTTTCTCCTAGGCCACTGAGAGCCAAGACTTCATCTACCCCCACTTTTTAAGGACACTTTAGCACTTCAAAATTCCAACTGAGGATTCAAGATAGACTTTTAACCTCAGAGTTTAAAGTGTAGGTTTCTTATGTATATTTTCCTTTTATTTTTCAACTTCCTGTAACCAATATCCAAATTATTTTGTCTTTTTTGTAATTTACTGTTTTTTTAATTAATTTAATTAGTAAAGTCATTGGCTTATTTAAAAATAATTCTGCCTAGGTCATTTTATGTATAGCTTCCTGGGTAAAAGTTGTTCAAATTATACCACACCTGTGTGACTGTTTTAAGGGCAAAACACTACAAAAGTGAAGTTCACTAGGGACTTCATGGCAAAAGTAGGGGAAATACAAAGGGTCTCAGGGGGCCTGTGGTGGGATTTGAACTGAGCATTGCATTTCTGAGAAAGACACATAATTGGTGTATAGGCCCCCCACCTCAAAGCCTATGCATGGATGTAGCTTTCTGGTTTTTGGTGCAGTGGCTGAAAGGATTCTACTCCAGGAACAGAGACTCAAGACTGTATTTGTATCCCCTCACATGGAGAAAGGGTATCTCTGACCCCATTCTCCCCAGGCACCTGTCACAAGAGGGTTTTGCTGTGATGCAGATAGAGGGAAATCTCGCCCCACAGGTGGGCTTGTCACACCAACATGTTCAGCATAGAAAAATGCTTATTTAGTTAGGTGAAATATTTTCAGATGTACTCTTTGGCTTTAGTGACTTTTTTACTGTATTAGAAAAAAGCACTGAACCCACTTTGTGCATGAGTTTCGATTACTGATTTATGTAACTATTTCTGCTGGACTATGTTAACCTGCTGACTGCTGCTATCCTCCCTGGGACTGTATCTCATGGGGTTATCCCACTTGGAGTCATTTCAAATAAATAAAAAATAAAAATATGATTTTGTTTTTTACTCTGTTTAACATCGGTAACTGTCTGCACTTTAAAAATGTGATTTTTGTTTTACTCATGGGAATCCCATTTTTATAATGTGGATGGTTGTTAGAGCCAGTCAGAATACAGTTGCATTTTACTGTGACTAGCTCTGTGACTATCTGCATTATAAAAATGTGATTGTGTATTTTACTTACAAGAATCACATTTTTATAGCACAGTCACCTGAGCCAATCAGAATACATTTGCATTCTATTGTGACTGGCTCTGGTGAGCATCTGTATTACAAAAATGTTATGCTTGGTTTTTACTAGGAGGTGGGGGTAGCTTCAATTGCATTGCAATCTGACTGGCTTTGGAGACCGTCTGCATTACAAAAATGTGATTGTTCTTGTTTTGTTTTTACTCAGAGGAGGTAGCTTCAGTTGTATTGTACTCTGTCTGACTTTTGGCAACAATCAGCATTTTAAAAATGTGATTTGCTTTTTATGAGGGGTAGCTGCAGTTGCTTTATATTCTGACTGACTCCGATAACTACCTAGATTAAAAAATGATTTGTTTGGGCAGTAGAGGTGGTAGCTGCCTGTAATTTGCACTGTCTGATTTTGGTGACTCCCTGCATTTAAAAAATTTATTTTATCATTTTATTTTATTTTTTACTTAGGGAGGTAGCTGCAGATTGAGTTTACTCAGTCCTACTCTGACTAGGGTTACTGTCAGCATTATGAAAATGTAATTAACTTTTTTTCTGTACTGGAAATTTTTCATGTGGTTCTGTATGAGTTGCTTAATAGTCCTGTATCATTACTTTTTTTCTGTTACCATACTCATCCAGCCATGTTTTATTACCTGTCCTTGTGACCAGCTGTCAACCAATGAGAAGCCAGAATCGGTCAGACCCATTCTATGAATATTATCAATAAAAACAAGGGTGAGAAAGAATAAGTGCCTCAGCTGGGACTTGAACCCAGGCCGCCTGGAATACCGTTCTGATTGCATTAACCAGCTGTGCCACTGAGACAACTGGAACCTGGGATTTCCCTGAGCACATTACTCTTTCTCAAATGCACAACCCAATGGCAACACAGATATTTACTTCTAACAACCACACAGGAGTGTTGTGTGCATATTTTATGGAACACATACAAGCAAGGGTGAGAAAGAATAAGTGCCTCAGCTGGGACTTGAATCCAGGCAGCCCGGAATACCATTCTGATTGCACTAACCAGCTGCACCACTGAGACAACTGGAACCTGGGATGTCCCTAGGCACATTACTTTTCTCAAATGCAACCAGTGGCTACTGACTATTTCTTCTAACAATCACACAGGAGTGTGATGTGTATTTATGGAACACATACAAACAAGGACAAGAAAGAATAAGTGCCTCAGCTAAGACTTGAACCCAGGCCACCTGTGTAATTGTTAGAAGTAAATATTTGTGTAGCCATTGGGTGTGCATTTGAGAAAGTGTAATGGCTCAGGAACATCCCAGGACCAGTTGTCTCAGTGGCGCAACTGGTTACTGCAATCAGAATGGTACTCTGTGGCCATAGGTTCAAGTCCCAGCTGAGGCGCTTATTCTTTTCTCACCTTGTTAGTATGTGTTCCATAAAATATGCACACCACACTCCCTGAGTGATTGTTAGAAGTAAATATTTGTGTAGCCATTGGTTGTGCATTTGAGAAAGAGTAATGTGTTCAGGGACATCCCAGGTTCCAGTTGTCTCATAGTGACACAGCTAGTTAGCACAATTGGAATGGTATTCTGTGTGGCCTGGGTTCAAGTTCCAGCTGAGGCACTTATTCTTTCTTACCCTTGTTTGTATGTGTTCCATAAAATATGCACACAACTCTCCTGTGTGGTTGTTAGAAGTAAATAATTGTGTAGCCATTGGGTTGTGTATTTGAGAAAGAGTAATGTGCTCAGGGACATCCTAGGTTCCAATTGTCTCAGTGGCATAGCTGGTAAGCGCAATCGGAATGGTATTCTGGGTGGCCTGGGTTCAAGTTCCAGCTGAGGCACTTATTTTTTCTCACCTTTGTTTGTATGTGTTCCATAAAATATGCACACCACACTCCTGTGTGATTATCAATAAAAAAACATACATGTTGCAGAAATAATAATTTAATCCGTAGTACAGTATTTTAAAATGGGAATGTATGAAAAACACATTTCTAGGTTAAATCTCAGGAACGTTGATGGAGCTTTTGAAGAGATTTAGCTGAACACAACTGACACATGTGTTTTCTTATTGTGAAACTACTAATTACATATCTATTTTCAGTTAGCAGGAAGTCTAAGTGCAGTAACAGTTGGACCCATCAAAATCACATGAGAACTGCCCGCTGAGTCACACAACAGAGAAACCCTCATCAATATCCTCAGTGTATGAGAGAGTTTCCATGACCTACATCTCATCACTGTAGAGCAACAGAGTCATGAAGGAGGCGGGACAATTAAAATGTACCAAATATCATAGGAGTTTAAGCAAGCTAAGCGTGAGTTACATGTACTGACAAGAGTTTTACTGTGCAGCATAAAACTATGACACATGCAGTTCACAAGAAACCATATAAATGTGCTCAATGTAAGAGGAGTTTTACAGCCCAAGGTATCTTAATGAGGCATTATGGAAATCACACAAGAGAAAGACCAAATAAATGTGCTGAATGCAGCATTACTTTTGTTAAGAAGGGTACCCTGACAAAACAGCAAATTCGCTCTGGAGAGAAATCATATAGTTGTGCTGAATGTGACAAGAGTTTTGGCCAGAAGTGTCACCTGAAAAGGCATCAGCAAATACATTCTGGAGGGAGACCATGTAAATGTGTTGAATGCAACAAGAGTTTTCGCGATAAGAGTGAACTGATAATACATCAGCAAATTCACTCTGGAGAGAGTCCATATATATGTGTTGAATGTGACAAGAGTTTTGGCAAGAGGAAGAACCTGATATTACATCAGAGAATGCACTCTGGAGAGAGACCATATAAATGTGTTGAATGTGACAAGAGTTTTGCCCAGAAGGGTACCTTAATAATACATCAGAGAATTCACTCTGGAGAGAGACCATATAAATGTGCTGAATGTGACAAGAGTTTTGCCAAGAAGGATTGCTTGAAAAACATCAGCTAATTCACTCTGGAGAAACCATATAAATGTTCTGAATGTGACAAGAGTTTGGCCAGAAGTTTCTCCTGAAAAACATCAGCAAATACACTCTGGAGAGAGACCATATAAATGCGTTGAATGCAACAGGAGTTTTCACAATAAGAGTGAACTGACAATACATCAGCAAATTCACTCTGGAGAGAGTCTGTATAAATGTGTTGAATGCAACAAGAGTTTTGCCCAGAACCATACCTTGGTATTACATCAGAAAATTCACTCTGGAGAGAGACCATATACATGTGTTGAATGCGACAAGAGTTTTACCCAGAAAGGTACTTTAATAATACATCAGAGAATGCACTCTGGAGAGAGACCATATAAATGTGCTGAATGTGACAAGAGTTTTGCCAAGAAGGATTGCTTGAAAAAACATCAGCTAATTCACTCTGGAGAGAAACCATATAAATGTTCTGAATGTGACAAGAGTTTTGGCCAGAAGTTTCTCCTGAAAAGACATCAGCAAATACACTCTGGAGAGGGACCATATAAATGTGTTGAATGCAACAAGAGTTTTTACAATAAGAGGGAACTGACAATACATCAGCAAATTCACTCTGGAGAGAGTCCTTATAAATGTGTTGAATGCAAAAAGAATTTTGCCCAGAACCGTACCTTGGTATTACATCAGAAAATTCACTCTGGAGAGAGACAATATAAATGTGTAGAATGTGACAAAAGTTTTGCCCAGAAAAGTATCTTAATAATACATCAGAGAATTCACTCTGGAGAGAGACCATATACATGTGCTGAATGTGATAAAAGTTTTGCCAAGAAGGATTGCCTGAAAAAACATCAGCGAATTCACTCTGGAGAGAGACCATATAAATGTTTTGAGTGTGACAAGAGTTTTGTCCAGAAGAATGACCTGATAATACATCAGCGAATTCACTCTGGAGAGAGACCATATAAATGTGCTGAATGTGACAAGAGTTTTGCCAAGAAGTGTAACCTGATAATACATCAGCGAATTCACTCTGGAGAGAGATCATATCAATGTTCTGAATGTGACAAGAGTTTTGGCCAGAAGTGTCACCTGAAAAGACATCAGCAAATACACTGAGAGACAGACAGTCATGAAATCATGAAATACCAAGATATGCAGTCAGAAAGCAAATTGATGTGGAATAAGGATACACAAATTGTTCCAGTAGTGCTTGGAGCAATGGGACTAATCAAAAAGAACTTTCAGGCACATTTAAATATGCTACCAATACTTGTAACACCTTATGAACTTCAAAAGGAAGCCATTTTGGGGACGTTGCGTGTGCTGAGAAGAGCGCTCTCAGCAAACATCAAAAATTAATACAGTACTAATTTCTTGAGTTTTGAATATGCCCTGGCTAAAGAATGGGGTCCATTCTTGCCATGGTATTAGAAATCCCTAAACATTTGGAGACACTAACCCTAGAGAGAGAGAGAGATATTGTAATACAAGAAAAGAGAACAAAAGTAGCAAAGCTGATTGAAATAGCCACCCCTAGTGACATCATCTCCTGTTGAACAAAGCCATTATGGAGAGCTGCAAAAAATGCCGAAACGTTAGTGTAGCATGGATCGACTACAAAAAAAAGCATTTGACAGCACACTCCTGGCTTACTGAGTGTTTACAGATCTACAGGATACATCCCACATTGATAAACTTCATCATAACAACAATGAGAAAGTGGCAAACCACCCTGAAATTAAATCATGAGAAAGGGTAAATCACCATCCCAAATATAAGCATCCAGCAAGGGATATTTCAAGGTGACTCTCTGTCACCACTTCTGTTTTGCCTTGCCCTCAATCCCTTGAGTAGCCTAATCAACAACTTGGGCTATGGATACAGCTTGAACCCCAGAAACAAAACAATCAACAGCAAACATCTCACCTTCTATTTGTAGATGACCTAAAACTTTTTAGTTAATCTGACAAACATTTGAAAAGAACAACTACATATTGTTAAGACTTTTCTGATGACATACGGATGGCGTTTGCCTGAGACAAATGTGCCAAAGCAACATCTGTAGCAGGAAAGTTAATACATAAAGAAAACATGAATCTGGCAGAGGTTTGTGACATAAAAGAATATTTTAGAAGGTTGAAGCCAATTCTGAAAACTGCTTTGACAACATGAAATAAAGTGCAAGCTATAAACCAACTTGCCCTTCCAGTGATATCATACAGCTTTGGTGTGATAGACTGGCCACAGAAAGTGTTGAACCAGCTAGATATAAAAACAAGAAAAATGTTTCATGCTCACCAATTAATATATAAAAACCAGTGCATGCCAAGATTATATATCCCAAGGTCAGAAGGAGGAATGGGCCTCATTGAGATTGATTACACATATAGCTTCACAATAGTGGGGCTACATACATACTTACTGACATCTTTGGACCCAAATATAGTCAAGGTCTTGCGTCATAAAGAAAATAAGCCTAAGATGACTTGACTCATTAAATTAGGAGAAGCCTTCAGAAAGGTAGCAGAGAGTGATGTCAGTCCACAAGTAGATAAGGAACAGTCAGCAACAGAAAGTGCAAAGAATCAGAAAAAGGAGTATAAGGACAAAGACCAAAAGAAAAGAAAAAACAATTGGAAAGCCCATAATTATAGTGGAAAATACAGGGAGCTACTGGAACAACCACAGGTCGATCAAGGACTGACCCATGAGTGGTTAAAAAGAGGTGAATTTAGGTCACGAGATGAGAGACTGATAATGGCAGCCCAAGATAGTGGGCTACACACAAGATGGTTCACAAAATCCATAGAAAAAACAGCAAAACAGACAAGTGCAGATTCTGTAGTACAGAATTAGAAACAGTTGAGCATCTCGGGGCTGGATGTGAAATACTCATGGCAGAAGGCCTATATACTGAGAGACACAACAATGTAGCAAGACTAATCCACTGGAAACTGTGCAAACACTATAATATACAGGTAGCAGAGAGACACTGGAAACATAAACCACAGAGAATCACAGAGAATTAAGAAGTAATGATCACATGGGCTCACCCAATACCAACAGCCAAGAAAGTGGAAGCAAGAAAACCCAATGTTGTAATACAAGAAAAGAGAACAAAGGTAGCATTGCTGATTGAAATAGCCACCCCTAGTGACTACAGTGTCCTGTGTACAGATAGACACTAAATCATGAAATATCAAGATATGCAGTCAGAAACCAAACTGATGTGGAATAAGGACACACAAATTGTTCCAATTGTGCTTGGAGCAATGGGACTAATCAAAGAGAACTTTCAGACACTTTTAAATATGCTACCAATACATGTGACACCTTAACAACTTCAAAAGGAAGCCATCTTGGGGACGTTCGTGTGCTGAAGAAGTCTCTCAGCAAACATCAAAGACTAATACAGTACTAATTTCTTGAGTTTTGAATATGCCCTGGCTAAAGAATGGGGTCCATTCTTGCCATGGTATTAGAAATCTAAACATTTGGAGACATTAACTTGAGAGATATTTTAATATAAGGAAAGAGAACAAAAGTAGCATTGCTGATTGAAATAGCCACCCTAGTGACTACAGTGTCCTGCGTCAGAGAGACACAAAATCATGAAATATCAAGATAAGCAGTCAGAAACCAAACTGTTATGGAATAAGGACACACACACATTGTTCCAATAGTGCTTGGAGCAATGGGACTAATCAAGAAGAACTTTCAGGCACTTTTAAATATGCTACCAATGCTTGTGACACCTTATGAACTTCAAAGGAAGCCATCTTGGGGGCGTTGCACATGCTGGAGAAGGCGCTCTCAGCAAACATCAAAGACTAATACAGTACTAATTTCTTGAATTTTGAATATGCCCTGGCTAAAGAATAGAGTCCATTCTTGTCACGGTATTAGAAATCCCTAAACATTTGGAGACACTAACCCCGATAGAGAGGGCTGGGATGAAGCGGTGAAAGTGACCAATCCTCTCAGGGAGGTGCTATGCAATGCCAGATCAATCAGGAACAAGACGCAGTGATTATGCAGACTTGATTTCCTCAGTTAATCTGGCTTGTATCATGGAGACCTGGATTGGGGATGATTCTGGCCTGGTTTTTGAGGCTGCCGTCCCCTCTGGGTATACCGTGGTGCACTGCCCTAGAGAGGAACGTTGGGGAGGTGGGGTAGCCATCTGTTTTAGATCTGACTTGGGCTTCACCGTGCACCCAGTGAGAGCCCTGGGTTATTTTGAATGTGTGTCTGTCCGAGGGGGTCCGAGTACAGGTTGTAGGATTTTCTTATTTACCACCCCACTGGAGCGGTGTGGAATTTCCTGCAGGAGGTTGCCGAATTTGTCGTCGGTGGAACATCGGAAGCCCCCAGATGTACTATCTTGGGGGATTTCAGTGTTCAGGCTGATGACTAATCTTCTTGGCTTGGTCATAACCTCGTCCAGAGTATGTCATCGCTGGGCCTGTCACAAGCTGTTTCTGCTGCAACACACCAGGGCAGACATACGTTGGACCCAGGGTTCTCATAGATACATAGATTCTCACTGGGGTTTGAGATAAATTATCTCAAGATTGATCGGGTGGTATGGTCTGATGACTGCATGGTGCAGTTCCTGTTCGGGGCACCCACCGGATGTCCTCCCCCTGCAGAGATGATGAGCTGCTGTTCTTTGCAGGGTTTGACCCCGGAAGGTTTTTTTGGTGGCAGCTGATCTATCTAGTGTGGGCAACGCATGTGTCGGAGGCATTGGTGCCGTGGTGGGCTCCTATAATAGGGTGTTATCCGATGCCATTGACTCCCTTGCACCTGTCCGTGTATGACCCAGATCTTCCTACCTGAGGTCTCCATGGTTTGATGGGGACCTCAGGGAGGTGAAGAGAAAGGGTCAGAGGTTAGAGCACTGCTGGAGGAAGTCTGTCCTGAGGCGATAAACGTTCCTGCGCATGCATTGCAATGCATACCGGGGCAATCAACCATAAGAAGGCAGAGTTCCTGTCCAGGAGATTGTTGCCAGGAAGAACCAACCAGCTGTACTTTTCAGACTGTTGACAGACTTTTATCCAGCCTGCCTACAGCAGAAGAAGGTTTTTCTAACACTGAATGCGAAGAGTTTGCTCAGTTCTTCTCAGACAGGGTGTACAGCATCCAGCAGGGTGTTCCTTCAGTCAGACAGGCTAGAGCTGGCAGTGGTCCCCCGAAGTGTTCTGAGTGCACTTTGCCTGGTTGGGGGGAGTTTAGACCAGTGGAGGTAAGTGAGGTCATTACGGTGGTGACCAATCTGAAGCATGCTTTTTGTGAACTGGACCCGGTGCCGACGCGTTTCTTGATGAGATGTGTCAACACCTTTGTCCCGATGTTTGCCCCAATTATCCGGTGTTCCTTGTCTGAGGGGGTCTTTCCTGATGCCTTAAAGGAGGCATTGGTGAGACCACTCTTAAAGAAACCATCTTTGGAAACTGAGGTCAGGGAAAATTACCATCCTATCTCCAATCTTCCCTTTTTGGCAAAGAATGTGGAGAAAGTTGTGGTGCTTCAGTTGGAGGGGCACCTTGTGACCCATGAATTATATAAACCTTTCCAATCGGGGTTTTGGGTGAGACGTAGCACAGAAACCATGCTTGTTCGGGTACAGAATGATGTCCTCAGGGCTAGAGATCAAGGGGAGAGGACAATTCTTGTTCTCCTTGATCTCTCTTCATTTGACACTGTGGACCATTGTGTGTTGCTTGACTGCCTTAGGAACTCTGAGGACTCACCAGCACTGTCATCTGCTGGTTTGAGTCATTGTAACCAACAGGAGGCAATGGTTTCATGGGGAATTTCTCCTCCACCCCAATCCCTATCTTGTGGAGTACCTCAGGGTTTGGTCTTAGCCCCAGTGTTGTTAGCAGTGTACATGCTGCCCTGGGAGAAACATTAGGAGATATGGTTTGGGTTTTCATTGCTATCCTTTGCCCCAGAAACATCCAACGTGGTAGATGTGCTAAACTGCTGTCTTGCCAAGATCAATGACTGGATGGCATCCAGCTGGTTGTGACTGAACCCCAATAAGATGGAGGTGTTGATGGTTGAGTCGAACAGAGTGCAGGATAGGATGCCCTCTGGATCAGAGACTGGACATATTCTGGGATCTGCTCAATTGAAGGCCTCCTCAAGAGTGCAAAATCTTGGTGTCATTCTGGTCAGGGATTTGACAATGGAGGCACAGGTGTCTTCCACTGTCCACTCCTGTTTATTCCATCTCAGAACTGTTGCCAGGATTAAGGCACTTGTGCCACCTCCGGACCTCCCCACTTTGATGCATGCCTTAGTTACATCAAGGCTTGACTACTGTAATGCACTCTACCTCAGGGTTGCAGGAGGATCTCTCTGCAGGCTGCAGTTGGTGCAGAACACAGCTGCCCAGTTACTTACCGGGTAGTCAAACTTTTGCCACATTACACTTGTGCTGTGTGATCTGCACTGGCTACCGGTCAGGTGGAGGATCCTCTTTAAGGTGGGTATTCTCACTTAGAAGGCCCTACATGGCCAGGAGTCTGGTTACCTGCTTGACCTTCTTGTACCAGCTCTCTTGGTCTGACCCCTCTGCTTCTCCTGTGGGGGCTCCCCTCGTGATTCCCAGGATGAGATTAAAATTGGCTGGTGACAGGGCTTTTAGTGTCACTGCCTCTGTCCTGTAATTCACTACCCTTTGAGGTTAGGGGGCCCCAACTTTAGAGGTTTTCAAGGCTTGACTCAAGGCCCTCCTATTCGCCCAGGCCCTCCCTGATTCAGTTGTTTAATTTATTGGCTTAGATAATAGTAGTCTCTCAGCAGTCCTGTTTTTAAGTTTTAGTTTTAGTTTTTATATAAATTTTGATATGAGTGTATGAATTGTTTATATATTTTAGTTTTTTGTTGTTGTTTTTATCCATGATGGTAGTGTTTATGTATTTTTGTAAATTTGACTTGTACGGTACCCAGAGCCTCTGGGAATGGGTGTATTTTAAATAAATATTGCCTTGCCTGCTTTGATGAATCAGTAGTGGAGCAAGTAGTGACATTAGTGACAAGCCACAACTAATTTCCCACTCAAGTCTCGGTGAGTATCCTTATATGGTGGGCCGTTTTTTTTTACAGACTCTCACTGAGGTGAGACTGCTGTGTAGTACACATAATTATATAGTAAGAGAAGTGATAGAAATGCAGCTGAAAGCACTTCCCAGAGTACAAAAGTGCCCAACCCAAGCCTTCATACTAGGGCGAAGGCTGGTAAATGTGATAGCGCCATATCCTCAAATGCTATTAACATCCCTGCCATAGTGCCAGCCCATGTTAAACAAGGTCCTACAACAGCAACAGCAGCAGCAGAAGCCAACAAGCCACAGAAAGCAAAGAGATTGACAGGCCAGCCCCGGGGACTAGAAACAGTTACATAGAAACATAGTAATTGATGGCAGGTAAGGACCACAAGGCCTACCCAGTCTGCCTGTATTTCCTATCTGAATTTGTGGTCACTGACCTTACTTGACTTTAGGTAATGGACTCATGAGAATAAACAGGAAATCATATATTGTTACTACTATGCAACGCACCCAAATTTCCAGGAAGAGGATATTTTTTTATTTTATTTTAGTCTTTGGTAACCGAGTAAGGACCACTGTGCACAAGTGCCTGCTTTTAGTGATGACCAGGGAGCACTGGGGAGTTTAAATGACTTGCTCAGAGTCACACAGTATACAAGTGAAGGTTGTGGCAATCAAACCCAGATCTGCTGGATGTACCAAGCTCATTCACAGCTCATTACTTTAACCTCCAGGCTATACTGCCAGCCACTGCTATACACCAAGCATCACGCTAAACTGCAGCAAAGAGGAATAGTTGCCCCAGACAAACTGAACAATGTTACAGATGCCAACCTTTGATCTTTGATCGGACAAATTATAATGAAAAAGTATGTACATGGTAATAGCTTGGACAAGCTACAGAAAGCAGCGGGTGTAGAAGTAGTGAGAGAGAAGGAAGAGGCACCAGAGTTATTCAAAGCTGAAAAAGTAGATACATGGGACAGAGCAAAGAAAAGGGATTTAATATGGTGCAGCATGTATGCGGAAAAGAATCTGCTCTTACCAGCATGGTAACAAAAACTGCAAATATATTTGAACATCCATCTATCTATCTATCCTTCCTCTCTCTCTCTCTCTATATATATATATATATATATATTCATGGCAAAAAATCCATTTAATGCATCAGTTAGGGTTGTTCCACAGTGAAAAAGCAAGGAAATTCAGTGTTAGGGTTAAAAACCCTAATTGCACATTCCCCACCATCACCACACACACACACACACACACACACATATGCAAGTAGGGGAAGGACCAAGGCAACACAACCAATCACACACAACCAGCAGGAGGCGTATACCTGTGTTACTGTAAGAAGTGGAGAAATCCAACTTCAGATATCATACATTATTTACAAAGTTGTGCTACGAGGTTAGTTCACATAAAGGTGAACCAAGCTGGCAGTAGCGAAAATGGTTTACCTTGCTTTGTTTTCAACATATGGGTGGCGAAAGGCATCATGGGTACCGCAATGTTAGTCTATGGCAAATTGCTCAATTTTGGAAAAGTGTAACTTTGTCATCCTTAAGTATTTTAGCACAAAAGCAGGAAAAGGCACATCTTGCCACCCTGCAAATTTTAGCCCAAAGGACCCAGTCGTTTGCTTGCAGGATGATGGCAAAGATGTGCAGTCATTAGGAACATACTTTCACAAAATACTTTTTCAAACATGAAAGTATTGCAAACGGAAGACACAAAAGTGTTGCATTTGCAGAAGCATGTAAAGCAGTGTTGCAAAGTACTGTCTCAAACACAAAAATGTCACAAACAGAAGACACGACACTGTCGCATTTGTAAAAAGCATGCAAAATAGTGTTGCAAAATACTGTCACAAACATGAAAGTGTCTCAAATGCATGGTATGACACTGTTGCGTTTGTGAAAGTGATTTTCGAAAATATTTCAGGGAATGTGGAAAATCCTCTTTTGGATCTTGCGAACCCCAAAATACAATATGTGTACTCTGTGTTATGTGTTGGTGGCAGCGTGTGGCCCAACATGCCCAGTTGTACATGGTGATATGTGTTTTGTGGTGCATGGAATGTCCGGGTTTAGAGTTAGCAATGACGTCCCCATGCCACAGCCCGATGAGAGCATGGGTGTGTGGTTTCATGCTTTAGATAGTTGTATGTTATTCCTGTTACCTGCTGCTGGTTGTGTGTGATTGGTTGTGTTGCCTTGGTCCTTAGTGTGTGTGCGGTGGGGGGGAATGCACAGTTAGGGTTTTCAACCCTAACACCAAATTTTCACTTTTGTCGCCAGGAACACCCCTAACTGATGCATTAAATGAGTTTTTGCCATGACTTTCCTTCTTTTTGAGAATGTGCACTATAAATAGTGACCGGAATGGTGGTGGTGGAGTGCTCCCACTATGTGATTTTTGTCACTGTGCTGCACAAAAACTGTATGGCTGAGTGAAATGAAAATTGGTAAATGAAGACATGTACCATGGCACACCATGTGTCCAGAATTGTGTGTACATCTGTTCAACGGTCACACAGCGCCGTGTGCAAACAATATAAAATACACAATTCAGCAACCGTAAGTGCCATGATTTGAAAATGGACACAGTGAAATTATTAATCTTTGCACATTCCAAATGCCAGGCAAATCGTACACATGGTTCAGAAGTTACTGAAGTGTAAGGAACCAAATTTTCATTTATCAGAGCAGCATAATTCTGCACCTGTTAATGTTTTACACACAAAACCACTGCAAGGCACCTTCGAGCCACTAGGGCTACCTACGCTATAAATTTAAAGGCAGTAGCATTATGCAGAATGCTATGTGAAAAATGTTAACTGTGTCACACAGTATCTCTGCAGTGAATTATTTAAAAAAATGTAAATAGCATAATTCACATCTCCATGATATCCACTCAACACCCTCCAAATTTCATGTGAGAAGACCAAACCATTCCAGAGATATTCAATTTGTATGTTTATGTGCCTTTAAGAAGTCTTCCAACACAAAATGGTGGAAATCATGGCCGAAAATGCACTAAAATGGCAGACTGCAAAGTAAGGCAAATTCAAATGGCCATAACTCTGGAACGAAACATATTTTTTTCGCCAAACAAAAAATGGCATGTTCCTTGGACAAATGTATTTCTACCTGTCAAGCTTCTGGCCAATCAACCACATACTGGCTGTGCTATGTGCCATGGAAAACAGTGCAGTGCACTACACAAACGCAAAAACACAAACGGTAATGTTAACACAAACGGTGATGGAAACAATGAGGTAAAATAAAATAGTATCGCTAACTGTAATGCAAATGCAAATGGAAATGCACATGGTGATGCAAATGTAAATGATAACACAAACGGTAAGAGAAACACAAATGCAAACATTAATGAAAACAGAAATGGTAACACAAACGCTCACAGCAACAGAAATGCAAACGCAAATGGTAACAAAAATGCAAAGGGAAGAGAAACACAAAAAGAAATGCAAACGGTAATGACAATGGCCATGAGAAGGAAACAGTAACGCAATCGACAATGGAACACTACCAAAAGCGTGAACACTAAGGCCAACAGAAACACAAATGCAAATGGTGACGAACACGCAAACAGTAACGGTAACACAATTGGAAATGCAAACGACTACAGTGACACCAACGATGATGCCAAAGGGAACACTAACACAAACGGAAACGCAAACACAAATGGTAACGTGCACAGTCAAGGTAATGGAATTGGAAATGCAAACATGGTAACACCAACGATGACGCCAAAGGAAATACAAACACAAATGCAAGAACGTACGAAAATGCAAATGGTAATGCGCACGGTCAAGGTAACGCAATTGGAAATGCATAATGCTTATGGTAACACCAACAATGATGCCAAAGGAAACAAACACAAACAGAAGCACGTACACAAATGCAAATGGTAATGCACAGGGTGACGCAAAAGGAAACGCAAACAAAAACAGTAATGGAAACACAAATGGTAACTGTAACGTAAGCAAAATACAAACGCAAAGGGTAATACACACGGTAACAAAAATGGAAACGCTAACGCAAACTGTAATGGAAACACAAGTGGAAATGCAGACTGTAACAGTAACGCAAACGCACACATTTTTTTTTCCCAAAACGGTGCATTCAGATGCACCGTGCGCATAATAATGGCCCTCGGAGCAGAAAATGAACACTTGGAATACTAAATTGCTTATATTTCAGGAACCGAACAAGGTAGAAAAAAAAAATTAAAATCTCATATTATTTATGACTTTCCTGGCTAGTTTTGCACTCAGCCCCCTAGTGGGGGCTAAGCATTTTTCCAACGAAAAGTCCGTGTCTCGAAGCGTTTTCGAGATACAGGCCCCGGAAGGCACAGCGGATGCTGTAATGTTAGCCTATTGGAAGAATTGTCAACTTCAGAGTACCGTAACTTTGCAGCCCTCTAATATTTTGTCACCAAACCACCAAAAGGCACATATGTGGCATCTTGTCTTTCTTCCCTCCAAATTTCAGCCCCAAAGACCAAACCGTTCTTTTGCAGCAGGGTGGCAACGATTTCCTACTATTTTGGGCATAGTGTCACAAAGTAGTGTCGCAAATCACGACACTTTCACAAATAAAAGCATGAAAGTGTCACAAGTGCGACACTACTTTGCGACATTACTTTTTACAAACATTTTAAAAACAATTCTGGGGTGTTTAACCCCCTCAAAAAAGACGTGGCTACATCCTCAGGACTCGACTAGGTGAACACAGCAAGAATTGTGCCCCAGAGGGTCCCAAATTTAAATGCCAAACATTTCTGTGACCACCAACTGAAAATAAGATGGTGGATTTGCGACACTACAGGGGTAATTTGCGACACTAAAAACTGCATTTGCAACACTGTCGAACTTTTTGTTAACTTTTCCCATTAACTATAATGGAAAACTTGCTTTTTAAATAACTTTTGACCCATTTAATATTTTTTTCATGAAATCTTCGAAAGGCACATCGGGGACTCTGGCTGCATGTTCTCTGAAGTTTGCAGACTGGTCATGCAAACTGTGCAATCTGTAGGCGCGAGCAAAGAATGCGCAAGAAAGCGTAAATACAACTTTCTACAGCGCTATATAGCTACGCAACCATATATCCGACTGTTACAAAGAGATCTATGGTACCACTCCGTGCATGCTAAATTTCAGGCAAATCCATCATACAGTGGCAAAGTTATTAAGTTGCAAAATTTCACACTTTAACCTTAAATGGGGTACTGAACCCTAACTATAGTGGCACTATCATGCCACTACAATACACACACACACACACACACTCACACATATATATTAAAGACATTCAGATATTGTAAACATCACAAGGAAAAGAATAAACACACAGAAATTGAACTTGATGAAAAGTAAATTTTAGTGATTTAGAAAGGCAACAAATTGAAATTTGGCTAGCACCAGCAAAGGAACGTAATTGATTTTAAAACTTATCCACATGATATTAGAGGTCACCTTGCAACTTGTAAGGAAACCATTTCAAACACACCAGCCAAAAAATACTTCTTCACCCTTTGCACCTTGGTCCCTGGAATAAACTACCTCTGGATGTTGTCATTAGCGAAACTAAGAGCATTTTCAAATATTGACTTGATAGATTAATTAACTCCGGATATAATTTATCCTATTATTCTTTGGCTTAGTATAACAGCAATATGGACCACCAGCCTCCTTGCTGTTTTCCACACTGTAGTGTGAACATAAAGAAGAGGAGATGACACACACACACACACACACACACACACACACACACTATTAATTATTGTCGAATATCTTTATTATCTTTGGTAGGAAAGGTACAGGAAAGATTATTACATTGCCAAATTGTGGAGCATATGAATAAGTATGGATTACTAGCATCTGCTCAACATGGTTTAAATGAAGGTGTGGCACAGCGGCGGCCTTGGTGAGGTTCACGGCGACTTGCACGAGGTGGATGAGGGGAAATATGTTGGTGCGGTGTTCGTGGACCTGACCAAGGCCTTCAATCTTGTAGACCGTACATTACTGGAATTTAGAATTAGGGAGTTGAGCTTTGGGGACCCTGTGGTGAATTGGTTTAATAGTTATTTAACAAAAAGGGTACAACAGGTCCGTGTAAATGGAATATTACCTGATTGAAGGGAAGTTCACCACAGGGTTCCCCAAGGCTCAATTCTAGGTCCTTTATTGTTTTCTATTTTTTTGAATGGATTACCATCTATTTGCACTGATACTTCTATAGTATTATGCGTGGATGACACTGTGTTATATGCAGCAGAAAAAATGCTGCTAGACTTCAGGAGAAATTGAGTAAAGATTATAACAACTTGACTAGCTGGTTAAGGGACAACCGTCTTATCCTAAACCAGAAAAAAATTAAAGGAATGCTTTTTTGTTCCCCTGTAAGATTAAAACAACTGCAAAATCCTTTTACTGTTTCTATTGAGGATGGCTCCACTGTTGAAATTGTTTCAAATTTTACATATTTAGGGGTGACTTTAGATAGTGCATTGGATTTTCAATTGCATGTTGATAATATAACTAAGCAGTTACATAGTAAATTGAGGACATTGTATGCCATAAGGGATTACTTAGCTGATGATACCAGAAAAGCAATTGCTACTGCTTGCTTATTGCCAGTGTTAGATTATGGAAGTATAGTCTGGGGAAATGCATCCGAGAAGATTAGGAATAATGGAATAACTTTATATAATGCTATTTGTAGGTTTGCCTTAAGGGCAAAATTCAGGGAACATCATTGCAGTTTATATAATAGAATGGGGTGGTTGTCCCTAGATCATAAACATACACTTCAGAAATTGTGCTTTGTGTATAAAATAATCCACTGCAGTGGGTCAAATCCCATGTTTAATTTTTATAAACACAGAGTTCTCCCAAGAAGGTTGCGATCTGAAAATGCGATCCAGCTTTTGGCTTCGACTTGTAAAACCGTTAAACATCAAAAATCATTTAAACAATGTGCCATACAAATTTGGAACAAACTTGCAGTTGAGATACGAAGTATTCCTATGTTTTATCAGTTTAGAAATACTGTAAAGAAAGACTTATTTTTAAGTTCTGGACGTTTTTGCACATAACTTACATGTTGTATTGTTTTTGTATGTCATGATTGTGATTTATTACCGCCCTGCTATATTTTTATATACATTTTTGTATGTGTAAATGTAATTACTGTATTCTCTTTGTTGTATGTTCTTGAGTGTCTTTGACTCTCACCAGGTCAAGCCTGTAAAAGGGCCATGTGGCCCAGTGCTTTTCTACCCGGTTAACAAAAATAAAATGGAAATGAAATATGTAAGTGTGTGATGCATCTTCTATTTAAAAGATGAGAATTTTGAAAAGTCCAGGCGTAAAACTGCCAAGTGGAACTTAATAATTCAAATTTTTCAAAAGCTCATACAGGATTTCTGGACTTAATGAACTAACATCCATTTCATTGTACTGATCGGGAACTATAAAAAACACACGCACTCAACTTAGGACACAATGGGGTCAGCGTGAAAGTGCTGAAGCAGCCAGCAGGAATTTAGCAGAAATGCTGCTGAACTAACCTGTTTCTCTGATTTTCTCCCATCAGAGCTGTATTTTCACTTTTTCTTCCTATGTGTACTTAAGCCCTTGAACCTGATTGGACATCATTGTATTCATTGCTGCTGCATCTGCTGCCAAATTGCCTGTCTTCACCTCTGACCAGCATTTTGACTTGCGCTGTCAGTGTGCAGCCCCCATCGACGCCACCAGTGCAAGCTGCTGAACTCACCTACATTCACCTCCGAATAACTGAATCTAGCTGAATTTTTCAGGCTGGTTATATGTCAGTCTTTTGTTGGTCAGTCAATTAACTATGATGGGAAAACGCAGTCGGGAACATTTATGATGGGCAGAGTCACATCAGGAAGTCGTACTGATCCCGTTGCAATGTATGTCACTCAAGTGTTCACCCACACAAATTTTGAGGGACCTAGTGGTCTTGCCTGCATAAAAATCATGGCAAGTACATGTGGCAAGATATATCACCCCAACCATAGAGCAGTTAATAAACTGTCTGATTGCATAGTTTTTAGATATATTGTGTGAAGTGAACTGTGATATTTTTACAATGATGACACAAAATCTGCAGTGGCCACAAGAAAAACAGCCCTTAGGTTGCGACGGTAGACACTGTTATAATGGTCTGACTATAGGTTGTAGTGAGAGGACTAGTATATCAGAGAGGTTCCTGACCCTCTTACAGACTTTTCTTGGGAGGGGGGTTAGTGACTCCTCTCTCAGACTCGGGTCTGTAGATAGGATGTGCCAGTTTTTTTCAATGATTGGCCTTACCCCATTCATGTTGGTACCAAAAATAGTTACAAAGTTGATCTGATTATTATCAGTATCAGACCTCATTTTGTATTCAAGAAGGGAAGAGCATTGCATATCCCTCGCAGTAGCAGCGGCCTCATGTACCAAGGTGTTACTGTATCCCCTATCTATAAATCTAGATGCCATACCTTGCATCTGTTTCTCAAAATCCTCAGGCCTGCTGCAATTATGCTTAACCCTCATGAATTGTGATTTAGGGATGTTCCTGATGGTGTGGTGGGGATGGCAGCTGGAGGAGTGAAGCAACATATTTCTATCCGTGCTTTTATGGTACAGGTCTGTGATTATAGTACCATCTGTTTGCTTGCTTGCTTATTTGGAGATCCAGAAAGTTAATGGACCTCAGATCTGCCTGTACTGAAAATTTTAGATGTGGATTTGATTTGTGTAAATAATCCACAAATTGCTGTAACTCCATCGCTGTGCCCCACCACACCATCAGGACATCATCAATATAGCGCCTCCAAAGGTCAATCCTGTCAAAAAATGGGTTAGTAGTCCGATTGTATACAGCTTCCTTTTTCTACTGTCCCAAGTAAAGGTTGACATAATTAGGGGCAAATGTGGCCCCATGGCTGTACCTTTTACTTGGTGGTAATATTTCCCTTGAAAACTAAAGGTATTATAGGAAAGTACAGACTTAGATAATTTGACTAAAACATCTTTTTGGCCCTCCATCAGTGTGGTAAGATCCAGCCAGTTACATAGTGCCAAAAGCCCTCCTTCATGTGGGGTATTCATATATAATGATTCTATGTCCATTGAGACAAGTAACCACTCAGCTTCAGTCAGCAGATCCCCCAGCAGGCCCCGCACCCGAGTGGTGTCTTGTAAATAGGATGGGAGACCCTTCACTGTATCCCAAATGTGGGAGTTAACATATTGGGATAATGGTTCTGTGAGGGATCCCATGCCTGATTCAATGGGTCTACTGGGGGGGGGATTCTGCAGGCTTTTATGGATTTTTGGCAGAACATAAATGGTGGCTCGCACTGGGTGGGTAACCTGTAGAAATTCAAGAGAACTTTGTGAGATAATGCCAAAGGTGTAAAACAAAAAGTTAAAACAACTCAGATAAATAAAAACTGGACCTGTTTATTATTCAATGCCAAGAGTCTACCAAAGAAATTGGATGAGTTAAGATTTTATTTAGATACTCACCATGTAAAAATCTGTGCAGTATCTGAAACATGGTGGGGTTAGGAAGATAACTGGGAAGTCAAATAAAGGATATCAACTCTTTTTAGATCTAGGAATATATAAAGGGGTTGAGTGGCCCTTTATATTCATGATGATATCCAGGTTGAAGAGGTAGAATGGGCATCTGACACATTGGAGCAACTGTGGTGAAAATTACCCCAAATTGCCCATCCAAAATAATATTAGGGATACTGTATAGACCACCTTCAACAAACTATGAAATATATTGTTTGATAAAACAACAAATATTACAACTAAATCCAGCAGACAGGATTATATCATTGAGGGATATTAATCTCCCAGGTATTATTGGGATACCCTACGGGAAAAGTAAGACAGAAAAGATTATGGGGACATTTTCAGCCAGATAGGATTAAGGCAGATGGTCCATGCTGCAACAAGAGGACAACATACACTAGATTTTATTTTAACAAATTGGGATGAGGGTATTGAAAACTGTAGGACTTTAGGCCCCTTGGGAAATAGTGACCATAACATGATCATCTTTGAGCTTCTTGTAAGTTGTCCAGTAGAAGAGGGGCTTACTAAAACATCGGTGTGAAATAAGGTTGATTTTGGAGCTATTAGAGAAAGAGTACAATTTTGGAACTGGGAGGAGGAATTTGTAAATAAAACAGTACATGAACAGTGGGAAATTAGGAATAATGTGTTAGGACAATGTGTGAAAGATCATATCCCATTAAATAAGAAATACAATAAAAAGTGTACTACACCAAGTTGGCTAAACTTTAAAATAAAAAGGATGATTGAAAAGAAATATAAGATGCACAAAAATATTAAACACAATGCAAAGGGTGAGGGTTGGATTAAATGTAGGCAATTACAAAATCAAATAAAGAAGGAAATAAGAAGGGCAAGGAGAGAGCATGAAAGAAAACTTGCAATAAAAAGTAATGAGAACTATAAAGCATTTTATACTTATGTAACTGAGTTAAAAGGGGGCGGACAAAAAATAGGACCATTGGAGGGGAGAAATGGGAAAATGGCAACTACAAATATGGAAATGGCAAATATTCAAAATGAGTATTTTTCATCAGTCTTCACTAAAGAAAATAATACCAGGACTTCTGAATTTAAAAAGGGGGATGAGACTATGGGAAATCATATTAAAATATTAACCCAGGATGTTCAAAATAGGTTGGCAGCTTTAAAAACAAATAAATCTCCAGGACCAGATGGCTATCACCCCAGCTTGTTAAAGGAGTTAGCCATTAAGTTAGCCCCACCTTTAAGTCACCTATTCCAACAGTCATTAGCTACAGGGGAGGTTTTAGATACCTGGAGGGAAGCAACAGTGATACCTTTTTATAAAAAGGGAAATAAAAAGGATCCATCAAATTATAGACCAGTGAGTCTGACTAGTGTCCTGGGGAAATTGCTGGAAGGGATAATTAAGGATTTTATAAATAAACATCTACAAGAAAATAACTTGGAGGATAAGTCACAGCATGGTTTTAGGAAGGGGTATTCTTGTCAGACAAACATGCTTCACTTTTATGACAGGGTAAGCAGGGTTTTGGATGGGGGGCTGTGGATGTGGTTTATTTGGATTTTACAAAAGCTTTTGATAAGTTCCCTCATAAACTACTTATTGAGTGGCTTCAGAAGATTGGGCTGCACTGTAGTGTGGTATCTTGGATTGCCTCTTGGTTGGCAAACAGAGTGCAGCGTGTAAATATAAGGGCAGCTTTTTCAGATTGGGCAAAGGTCACCAGTGGAGTGCCTCAGGGGTCAGTGTTAGGACCAGTCCTTTTTAATATCTATGTGACAACACTGGAGGAACATCCAGGAAATGTATGGCTCACCAAATTCGGCTGATGATTGTCGATTAGGTTTGGAGTTAATGGATCCAAATGATCATTTGAAATTACAACATGAAATAAATTATATTAATACATGGTGTTCAACCTATAAATTATATTTGAATCCAGAAAAATGTACCATGATGCATTTGGGATCCAAAAATACAAATGCCACCTACTACTTGGGTGATATCGTCCTAAAAACTGTAGATGAGGAAAAAGACCTAGGCATATTGGTGACAAAGGATCTTCATTTTTCCACACATTGTAAAAGTGTTACCTAAAAGGCAAATGGGATATTAAATTGTATATTGAGAAATATCTCAAGCAGAGATAGTGATGTATTGTTGCCCTTGTATTTCACCTAAGTGAGACCCCGTATGGAATATGGTGCCCAAGTTTGGTCACCCTATTTAAGAGGAGATGTGGATAGATTGGAGGAGTCCAGAAAAGGGCTGCCACAGTGATGAGAGGGATGCAGGGTAAAAACTATACAGCAAGGCTAAATTTATTAAGTCTGTTTACTTTAGAATACAGAAGATTAAGAGGGGATATGTGCTTATTGTTTAAAGCCTTAACTGAAGATGAACTCTGGAGTAAAATAGGCTTAAAGTTTAGAATTATAAATCATAATACTAGAGCACACCCCTATCAGTTACATGGGGAACAATGTATAACTTGGCACAGAAAAAGGTGGTATAACCAAATAGTTGTTCCCATATGGAACTCATTGCCATTGGAGGTGGCAGAAAGTAAGACAATGGAGGTATTCAAGCAGAAATTAGATGGGTTACATCGATTAGGTAGACTTTAGGAATGCATTTTGGCTAGCATTATGGACATTAATGTCCCCTTTAGCTCTGATTTACCTATGATACCTATGATACGTATGCTGTCTCAAGGACAGTCAATAGTTTGTTTAAACTCCAAAGTGGGATCTCTGTCCAACTGTTTATAAAAGGCAGTGTTCCCCAATTGTCTCAGTACTTCAGAGAAATAGTCCATAGAGTTCAAAACAACAACAGCACCCGCCTTGTCTGCTGGTTTAATGGTGATTGATTTATTTTGTTCCAGATCCTCAAGGCTTTTTCTCAGAATTACCAATTTATGAAATATAGAAGCACTTTCTGTGTCAAAAGTACATCAATACCATTAAGACATGCTTGTTCAAAACATGTATTGCAGCAGTAGGAGGCGGTGAAGGTAGATTGTGGTTTAAAGGACTGCAAAACTGTCCTAGTATTACTGTTGGGATCCATATCGGGATCCATATCACAAGGTGTGACATCATGTTATGATGTGGGCCCAGCCGGAATACACATTTTCCCTTTATTGATAAAGGCCTTAATGCTCAACTTTATAGTTAATGTTTTAATGTCCACAAAGAACTCAGATTTGGTATATGGCAGGTTGGAACAAAGCTGAGTCCTTTAACACCGAAGTGGATCTTTCATTAGAATTGCATCAGAAATATTAATAACACTCACCTGCCTTTCTTTCACTTGCCTCTCAACTTCGACCTCCCTTGTCTCTGTGACTGCAGGGTCTGTTGGCAGTGTGAATTACCTGCTGCAGCTTGGCATCTGGGGAGTGCTTGCTTGTTGCCTCTAGGTTTCTTTCCACCTCTCCTGGTTAGTGTGTTGCTTTGAATCGGACCAATCTCTCGGATCTCCATGGGTATCCGTCCTGCCCCTCTACCCCTTCCACTGAAAAAGGACCCTCTGTTGATTCTGCATCCAACTCCGAGGTTGAGTGAAAACTTGTATTGCTCACACTACTATTCATTCACTAAATAGATTTTCTATTAGGCCCAGTGAATTCTCCTCTTCCTTGGTTCCTCAATAAAAGGAAAATGTGTATTCCGGCTGGGCCCACATCACAAAATGATATCACGCCTTGTGATATGGATCCCAACAGTAATACTGGGACAGTTTTGCAGTCCTTTAAACCACAATCTACCTTCACACCACCTCCTACTGCTGCAATACATGTTTTTGAACAAGCATGTCTTAATGGTTATTAATGAACTTTTTGATACAGAAAGTGAGTCTATATTTCATAACATCAGTAATTCTGAGAAAAAAGCCTTTGAGGAACTGGAACAAAATAGTTCAATCACCATTAAACTGGCAGACAAGGGGGGGTGCTGTTGTTGTTTTGAACTCTATGAACTATGTCTCTGAAGTACTGAGACAATTGGGGAACACTGCCTTTTATAAACGGCTGGACAGAGATCCCACTTTGGAGTTTAAATAAACTAGTGACTGTCCTTGAGACAGCCTATGAAGGTGGCATTATCTCACAAAGTTCCCTTGTATTTCTACAGGTTACTCACCCAGTGTGAGCCACAATTTATGTTCTGCCAAAAAGCCATAAAAGCCTGCAGAATCCCCCCCAGGTAGATCCATTGTATCAGGCATGGGGCCCCTCAAGGAACCATTATCGCAATATGTGGACTCCCACATTAGGGATACAGTGAAGGGTCTCCCATCCTATTTACAAGATACCACTCAGGTGCAGGGCCTGCTGGGGGATCTACAGACTGAAGCTGAGTGGTTACTTGTCTCAATGGACATAGAATCATTATATACAAATATCCCACATGAAGGTGGGCTTTTGGCGCTATGTAACTGGTTGGATCTTACCACACTGGGGGACGGGCAAAAAGAGGTTTTAGTCAAACTGAGTTTGTGCTTTCCTATAATACCTTTAGTTTTCAAGAGAAATATTACCATCAAGTAAAAGGTACAGCCATGGGGGCCACATATGCCCCTAATTATGTCAACCTTTACTTGGGACAGTGGGAAAGAAAGCTGTATACAATTAGACTACTAACCCATTTTTTTTTTTTTTGCAGAATTGACCTTGAAGGTGCTATATTGATGATGTCCTGATGGTGTGTGTGTGGGGGGACAGTCATGGAGTTACAGCAATTTGTGGATTATTTACACAAATCAAATAATTCCCCAACTAAAATGTTCAGTACAGGCAGATCTGAAGTCCATTAACTTCTGGATCTCCAAATAAGCAAGCAAGCAGATGGTACTATAATCACCATTAATGTAAAAGTACCAATAGAAATATGTTGCTTCACTCCTCCAGCTGCCATCCCCCCAACCATCAGGAACATCCCTAAATCACAATTCATGAGGGTTACATAATTGCAGCAGACCTGCTGATTTTGAGAAACAGATGCAAGATACAGCATCTAGATTTATAGATAGAGGATATAGTAACACCTTGGTACATGGGAAGCTGCTACTGTGAGGGATATGCCACGTTCTTCCCTTCTTGAATACGGAGTGAGGTCTGATACTGATAATAATCAGATCAACTTTGTAACTACTTTTGGTACCAACAAGAATGGGATAAGGACAATCATTGAAAAAAATGAACACATCCTAACTACAGACCTGAGTCTGAGGGAGGAGTCACTAACCCCCCCAGGATGGCCTATAAGAGGGGCAGGAACCTCTCTGATACACTAGTCCACTCACTACAACCTACAGTCAGACCATCACAACAATGGCTACCATCACACCCTAAGGGCTGTTTTTCTTGTAGCCACTGCAAATTTTGTGTCACCATTGTAAACATGTCATAGTTCACGTCACACAATATTTCTAAAAACTATGAAATCAGACAGTTTATTAACTGCTCTACAGTTGGTGATGTATCTTGCCACATGCACTTGCCATGCTTTTTATGTGGTAGGTAAGACCACTAGGTCCCTCAAAATTTGTGTGGGTGAACACTTGGAGTGACATAAGTTGCAAAATGACAGAAATGCATTGGCAAAACATTTGCTTAACAACGCCATAAATTTTGGTTTTGTGGTATTGAGAAGGTAACAGTTGGCCTGAGAGGTGGCAACTTGGATGATAAGATCCTATGCAAAAGATTTTCTTGATCTACCATCTGGGTGCTATGAATGCTCCAGGACTTAATGACTCTTTGATATTACTCCTTCCTTAGGAAAATGAGAAAATAAGGAACAAATAGAATATTGATCACTAGGTGTTATGAGTCTGCCTTGTTTGTGTGCCATAATATTGTATACATTAAGTTTTAATCATTTATTTATCCCATAGTGTCCTGAACAGTAATAAGTGCTTCCATTCCTCCTTTTAGCCTGAAGATCTCATTGCTAATAGGATGTTACTTTGAAACATGCCTGCAATATGATGTTTTCACTGGACAGAGCCTCTGCTGAGACTTTAGAAAATACACCTTACATTTTGCCCAATACAATATAAGTATTATAAATTAACTTATTTTAGTTGCTAGTGATATGTAAAAATTGAAACACTACTTAAGCATAGAAAATCATTCATGGATTTAAAACACTCATAACTATTGCAAATGTAATCTTGAGTTCAAAATAGCCATACAAAAACTCACATAAGCACTGTACTCATACCTCAATGGAAAAAGGAAACAATAGATCAGTAGGTTCAATAGTTATTAATGATACGATACCACTATCATCTCTGATACAGAAACAGTCACAGTTTTTAATAAATATTTTTGTTCTGTTTTTTTCTCAAGAAAACACCTGGAATCAAATCCCCAGCCCTAATATCCACCCCACTGATTATACAATGTCTCTACAAGACACAAAGGTTAGGCTTAGAACTCTTAACAAAACAACCAATCCTGGCCCTGACAACATAAATTCCAAATTTCTAATAGGTACATTAGACGCCATTACCTTACCATTAACCATAATATTCAATAAATCCCTAAAAGAAGCCCACGTACCATCTGATTGGCTAACAGCCATTGTCATCCCAATATTTAAACAAGGTACACATTCAAAACTGAAAACTATAGACCTATCAGTCTCACTTCAATTCCATGTAAGATGATGGAGAAAATACTCAAATCCATCATTGAACTAGACATGCATTCCTTAAATATTGTAGACTTAACTCAACATGGGTTTAGACAGGGCTACTCCTGTACTACCAACTTGCTCACCTTCTTGAATATGTTAGTAAACATCTAGATTCTAACATCCCTGTCGACGTTATTTTACTAGACTACAGCAAAGTGTTTGACAAAGTATCACACGTCATACTTGTGAATAAGCTTATTACACTGGGCTTCTCACCAGTGATTGTTAGATGGTGCACTGTCGGTTAGCAGGTAGAACCCAGAGGGTCAGGATAAATGGAGTGTTGTCTGATGAGGGAGGATCACTAGTGGAGTCTCCGAGGGCTCTCTGTTCTGGATCCCATATTATTTAACATTTTCATTAGTGACATGAAAATAGAATCATCAAATATTACCACAAAATTTACTGATGATACCAAATTGAAAGGAAGAGTAGACAATTTAATCAATCAAAAAGAATTAAAGTTAGATCTAGCTACCATCGAACAGTGGGCAATAACTAATAAAATGTTATTCAATGTAACCAAATGCTCAGTCCTGCATATGGGCAAAAACAACCCCAAACAAACATACACCCTTGATAGTAAAATTATTAGATCATCCCATAGTGAAAAAGACCAGGATAATGGTTAATCACAAACTGTCATCAGCAGGCCATTGCAGTAAAGTAGCTAAATTAGCCAATGCACTTCTTAGATGGATCAATCACACTTTTACTTCTAAAACAGAACAATGTATAATTACCTTGTATAGATCCCACATTCAGCCTTATGAGGACTACGGTTCCCCTTTTTGGAGCCCCTATCTGACTTCTGACATAAAAAGGATTGAGCAGATACAACATAGGGCAAAAAATTGTTCCATACTTAGCGATCCCGATTATGAAAACAGACTAAAAGGAACAGGCCTTTATTCACTTGAAACCAGAGGGGTTAGAGGATCTCCTTCAGATATTTAAAATCCTTCACTCTCCCACCCAAATGGATCAATGTGGCATTTCATATGACAGAAGGAAAATTGTACCAAGATCACAATAAACAGTTAAAAGTTGGTAAAGTTAGACAAACAAGAGACTGAATTTTTCTCCATCAGAGCTCGCAGCTGTGGAACAAATTACCACAAGAATTAATGGACTGTTCAAACCTAACTACCTTTAAAATTCACCTGGATAACTGGTTCTTTAGTTAAATTACTATGGAGTACAATGTCCCACAATGTGGGGACAATCACGATGGGCTTCGTCTCCTTTGTCCTTAATACCAAGTAACCAAGTAGTGCTAATCTGGCAATATGTTCTTTTCTTAATATTGTTTCTTTTCACACTATTGGTGTATGGTCACTTTAAATGACTGGCTATTACACGGTTGTGAATTGCAATGGTAGTCCCCTGAGGAAGCACACATGCACCTAAACCAGACAAACTGATATGTGGTTTTGTTTTGCTCTACCTGCATGGCACTCTGTTTCTACATGCAGCATATGTTTGCAAGTAAAAATTGTTTCATGAATGGTTGATGGTGCCGTGTTTTTTGTCCTGCAAGTTATCATTGTTTAGTTAGGCACATCCTTAAAGGAGCTACTTTTCCGCTTTGAACTACCAAATCCAACCCTGCTGCCTCAACAATTGCCAAGGAAGAGGAACAGCTGGATGACAGTGGGTTTGGGAAGGATGAGGGTGGTGGGGCAGAGACACATCTCTCCTATGGTTCCACTCCATAACTCCTATGCTGCTCTGGCAGGATGAGACTGTCCCAGAAAGGCACCTGCATTGGTAACCAAAGAGAATGTGGGGGTCCTCCATGGGGGAGACCCTGGGGGGCAGAGGACCCCCAAAAGAGGAGGAAACAACTCCTGGTGGGGGACTATCATGGAGGTAGACTTGGGGGTCAGAAGGGGAGGGATTGAGGGAGGTCAAGCGTCTACCTGGTACCATGGCTTGCAAGGATGAACAGCACATTCTAAGGATTGCTGGGACAGCAGGATGAGCTAGACATCATTGTCCATCTGGGGATGAATGACCTGACAAGTGGTGAGGCTAGGGTAGTGCTGGAGCAGTTCAGGGAGTTGGGAAGGAGTCTTAGACAGGTGGCACACTCTGTAACCTTTTCAGAGGTGTTGCCCATTTAGGGCAAGGGGAAGAATAGGGTACTCTGCACCAAATGATTCAATGCATAGCTAAAGGACTGATGAGGAGGAGGGATTTGGCTTCACTGGAGACTGGGGTTCCACCTGGAGTGATGCAGGCCTGTACAGGGGCAATGACCTGCATCTATCCAGGGGAGACCAGGATCCTCAGTGAGAGGTTTAAATGTTTCATCAGCAAGTATTTAAACCAGCCAAGGGTGATGAAAATAAGCTGTGAAGCAAACAGCCTCCCCCAGAATGATATAGTTGGCAGAGAGGATCCTAAGGTTGATAAATCACTAGCAATAACTTAAACCAAAATAAGTAATAATGCAGAGAAAAGGCAGAATGAGAGTAAAGACAAGAGGGGTATGGAGTAAAGACAGGAGAGGGAGTTACTAGAGAGGAGGCAGTAGGGATGCATAGATACCAAAATTCTACCAGATATCGGATATTTAGTTTTGAAAACTGGGTCAGGTTGGGTATTAATGGGTCAGATAGTTGTTCCTTAAAAATAACGAAAAAAAAAAACCCTGCTCTTTTAAGCATTTATTTGAAAATGTTTATTCCTTAAAAAAAGACTTGTGTATTTCTAAAAATGCCACAAATACAATAAATATGACTAAACCACATAAAATCTTCTCATGCTTTAAATTCCATTATGTTTTGTTTTAAAAGGCAGTAAAACTGGAAGGCCATGTGCACAAATCCTCACAGTCTGGGAAACAAAATCCTGGACCACGTCAGCACTCATGGCTGAGGCAGACCTGGACATTATCATTGTTATCGAGACATGGTTTACAGGAACCATGACTGGGATATGGCAACAGGGTGGACAAAAAGGGAACAGGAGTGGCTGTCTACATCAGGGAAGGAATTAGGCAACAGAGGTACAGGGAATGTAGGGAAAGTTGGAGACACTGTGGATCACCCTGGAGACAGGAAATGGCACCCCATTCACAGTGGTGTGACCTACAGACCTCCACACATGGGCAAGAGCTGGATAGGGTACTTGTAGAAGTCATCCATAGAATGACAGCTAAAGGGAGGTGCTGCTAGTAGGAGACTTCAGTCTGCCAGATGTGGATTGGAGCAATAAGGCTGCAGCCTCATCTAGAACGACATCCTGGATGCTGTGAAGGGTGTGCCTAAGACAGCTAGTGATGGAGCCCACCAGATTGGAAGCTACTTTGGACCTGGTTCCCACCAACATGAAAGCAAGGGTACTGGATTTCAGGCTGGCCAACTTTTCAAAGATGAAGAAACGTCTTAGGAACTCACTGGCAGGGAAGGAGAAAAGAGTGGGATGGAGGAACAATGGGAAAATCTTAAGAGAGCCATAGCGGAGGCAACAAGCCATTGCATTAGGCAAGTAAACAAAACAAAGGGAAAGGAAAAAAACACTATGGTTCTCAAAGTAAGTGACCGAGAAGGTAAGGGAAGCAAGGGTGGCATTTAGGAGGTACCAGAACACTCAAAGGAAGATAGGGAACTGTATCGAGAAAAGTAGAGGGAGGTGGGGAAAGCAGTCAGGAGCACAAAGGCATAAATAGAAGAAATAATAGCCCAGACAATAACAAAAGGGGACAAGAACTTTTTCAGGTACATTACTGAAAGAAAAAAGACCAAGGGTGGGATTGTAAGACTAAAAAAGAAAGGAGGGAAATGTGCAGAGGGGGCCAAGAAAAAGCAGAAATCATGAACAAGTATTTTTGTTCAGTATTCACAGAAGAAAGGGAAGGGGAAGGGAGGGACCACAGTATGTCAAAGGAAGCACCGCTGGGAGGGAGGTGGACACCAGTTCATTTAAGGAAGAGAGAGTCTTAAAGTAACTTGCTAATTTGAAAGTGGACAAGGCAAGGGACTAGATGGGATACATCCCAGAGTATTAAGTGAACTCAAGGAGGTGCTGGCAGCACCCCTGACATACCTGTTCAATAGTTCACTGGAAATGGGCATGGTATCAAAAGATTGGAGGAGAATAAATGTAGTCACTCCAACAAAAGTGGGAGCAGGGAGGAAGCTGGCACTTGCAGGCCAGTCGGCCTGACATCGGTGGTGGGGAAACTAATGGAATCACTACCAAAAGAAAAGTTTGTGATATATATCTCAAAAGCAACAAAGCACTGGATCAGAGACAGCATAGATTAACAGCGGAAAGATCTTGGCAAACAAATCTGATAGGATTTCATCAAGGCCTTTGACACTGTCCCACATAGGAGGCTAATAAACAAGCTGGGCAGCTTGGGAGTGGGTCTCAGGGTGTAAACTGGGACACAGAGAGTGGTGGTGAACAGAGTTCAATCTTAAGAGAGGGAGATGACCAGCATGGTCCCGCAGGCTCAGTGTTTGGACCAGTCCTCTTATTGTTCTTCATAAATGACATTGCAGAGGGTCTGAAGGAAGGTGTGTTTTGCAGACAACACCAAGATCTGCAACAGGGTTGACATTCCAGGAGGAGTAGAGAAAATGAGAAGGGACCTAAGCAAGATTAAAGAGTGGTCAAAGATGTGGCAGCTAAGATTCAAGGCAAAGAAGTGCCAGATCATGCAGTTGGAGCACAGAAATGTGGGGGAAGAGCTCATGATGGGGATGAGGTACTTACAGACACCAAACAGGAAAGGGACTTGGGAGTAGTCATATCTGATGATCCAAAGGTTACCAAACAATGTGAGAAGACTGTGAGGCGAGCCAGTGGAATGCTTGGAATGCTTGGGTGCATAGGGAGAAGTATCTCTAGCAGAAGGAAGGAGGTGGTGATGCCACTGTATAGAACATTGGTGAGACCTCATCTAGAGTACTGTCTCCAGTTCTGGAGGCAGCATCTCCTCAAAGACATAGAATAGAAGAGGTTCAGAGAAGAGCTACAAAAATGATGCAGGGGCTGCACCAATAGTGATATGAGGAGAGACTGGAGGATTTCAATATGTATTCCCTGAAGCAGAGGGGAGATATGATAGAGACTTTCAAATACCTCAAGGGTGTAAATAAGGTACAAAATGGTAGCATCTTTGAGAAAAAAAGGTGTTTAAGGACAAGGGGCCATTATATGAAAATAGAGGAGGGTGGACTTCGTGGTAACGTGAGAAAGTATTTTTCTATCATGGAAAGGTTTGTGGATAAATGGAGGAGCCTGCTGGCAGAGGTTGTAGGAACAAAAACAGTAGAGGAATTGTGACAGACATAAAGGAACGCTAGTGATAGGAAAGAAAGAGTAAGACACAGATTATTTAGGATCTGTGGTATATGACACAGGTAGGGAAAATGGGAAGACTAGGTGGACCAAGTGGTCCTTATCTGCCATAAAATTCTATGTTTACGTGTTTCTATGTAAATAGAAGTCCTTGATCAGCTAAAGAAAGAAGGATTTGAGGTTGGGACTCATCCTCCGCCACCACCATCTATTATGACACTACAGTAGACATGTTCAGCAAATTCAGTTACAAAAAACAAAATGTACATTCACTAAAGACAGTCAGCAAGGTAAGCACCTGGTGATGTGTTTCAGTAAAACAACTGAAGTCCCAATTCAACCCATACAGAGAGTGGAAGAGCAGCGAATGCCAACTACATGGACAACCCTCAACCAAGAGGAAGAAAACATGAAAGAAGACCTGCTGGATTTATTTGAACTGGACAAATATATTTAAAAATACCAAAGGGAATGGTTGCAAAAACTACATGTGACACATATGGTTTGGAAACAAACAGATAAACAAGGTTATTGGAACCATTCAGAGGGATCCATATGATATCACTGAGATAAACAGAAAATACTATTGTGTAGCCAGACTAACAGATAGAGCAATGCCACAAAATCAAGGAATTAAGAACAGAAAGAAAGGGAAACGCAGTATGCCACCATGGAAATGGTGGTTAAAGAGAACAGTAAAGGAGTTAAGATCAGAAGTATCACTGCTAGAGGAGCTCAGAAAGGAAAACAGATCAATGAAAGTCCTTAGAAAAGTAGATGAAATCAAAGAAAAATTCTGCATTAAAACAGACCAGGATCTAAATGTTACCATCTCTAATAAACTCAAGATTTCTGCTAAAGCCGAGAAGCTCAGAAGATACATGGAAAAGAACAAAGAAACAACACAAAACAGATGGTTCAGAGAAGACCCAAATAAGTTTTATAGGGAACTGGGAAAGAAAATAACCAAAGTACCAATACCACCAGGTAAGGAAGAAATTGAGGAATTCTGGAGGAACATCTACATACACCCAGGTAACCACAATAGAGATGCAAATTGGATACAGGGCATATAAGAAAGCTTAAGAAATGTCACTGCCAAGGAAATGGAATGGTCTGATGTAACAGCTACAGAGATAGAAGCAAAGCTAAAGAAGGCTCCCAACTGGAAAACTCCAGGTCCAGATGCTGTGCTCAACTTCTGGCTATTAACATCCCCACACCATGACTTAGTCACCTGTAAAAACTATTTATATGCACACCGAGTTGACACTCACCTGGCTAACAACAGGAAATACCATACTCTTGATCAAATCAGAACCATCCAATCTCCCTAAGAACTATCACCCAATAACCTGTTTGCCAACAACATATAAACTATATACTGAAACTTGATACAGATAGAGTTTGCAACCATTAAGACTGTAACAAGCTCATGGCATTGGAACACAAAGGCAATGAAAGAAAATCATACAGTACAAAGGACCACCATCGGCTGAATAAGGCCATAATGGAGAGCTGCGAGAAATGCTGGAAGCTTAGTATAGCATAGATTGACTAAAAAAAAACATTTGACAGCATCCCACACTCTTGGATCATTGACAGTTTTAAAATCTACAGAAGACATCCCATAGTGAAACATGTCATCACTCGTCACAGCTACTATGAGAGTGGCAAACCAACCTGCAATTAAACCATGAGAAAGGTCAAATCACCATCTCAAGCATAAAGATAAAACAAAGGCTATTTCAAGGTGACTCCTTGTCACCACTTTTGTTCTGCCTTGCCCTCATCCCATTAAGTAGTCTAATCAAAAACCTAGGCTATGGATATGAATTGAACTCCAGAAATCATAATGATCAACAGCTAATATCTCATCTCCTCTTTGCAGATGACCTGAAGCTTTACAGTTCATCTGACAAACACCTAAAATCACAACTACAAATTGTCTAGACATGTTCTGATGACATAAGGATGACATTTGGCCTAGGTAAATGTGCCAATGCAACATTTATAGCAGAAATGTTATATCATAAAGAAGACATCAATCTGACGGAGGGCTGTAACATAAAAGAACTCGAGCAAGAGGAAGTGTGTAAATATCTGGGACTAGATGAAGAAGCAACAATACAACACAAACAAATGAGAGCACTAATCAGTAAGGAATACTTCAGAAGTCTAAAGCTCAAACTGAAAACTTACATGACAACTCGAAACAAAATGCAAGCTATAAATCAACTCACCCTTCCTATGATATCATATAGCTTCAGGGTGATAGACTGGCCACAGAAAGTGTTAAACCAGCTAGATATAAAAAGAAGAAAACTACTCCATGCCTGCTAGTCAACATTCAACAATCAGTGCATGCCAAAATTATACATTCCAAGGTCAGAGCAAGGAATGGGCCTCCTTGAGACTGATTACAAGTCCTCGTCCTCAATAGTGCTGCTGCATACATACAGACAGACAGAAAGACATCCTTGGAACCAGACATAGTCAAAGTCCTACATCATGAAGAAAAAAAGTATAAGATGACTTTCACCATAAAATTAAAACCCAGCTGAAGAGTACACAATGGAGGGGAGGTACTAACAACAACAATAATGGAAAGGACCTAGGGTTATTCATACAGATGACCTTAAAGTAGGCAAGCAATGTGAGACGGCAGTAAGGAGGGCTGGGATGATACTGGGCTGCATAGCGAGAGGCATCACCAGTAGAAAACAGGAAGTTGTTATGCCTCTGTACAGAAAGTTGGTGAGACCCCATCTGGAGTACTGTGTGCAGTTCTGGAGACCCCATCTCTGCAAGGACATAGACAGGATGGAGGCAGTTCAAAGGAGGTTAAAATGGTGCAGGGTCTGCGCCAGAAGCTATACGAAGAGAGACTAAAAGAGCTTAAAGGTGATAGAAAACTATTATCTGGATCTAGTTTAGTTTTTAATAAATATAGTACACCTTGATTTGCTTGTGAGTCATTCATTTTAAATATTTTGAACAATTTGGCAGTGTTTTGCATAGTTATGATGAGTGAAGCCTGCAGTCCGCTATTTACCTTGAAGCCATAGCTGATTTTTTTACACTTGAATGTCACCTGTGCTGACAGTTCTAACATGGATTCACAGCGGAAGGTCATGTCAGATGAATCTTATCAATTTCTTTGACTGGGTGACCAAAGTAGTAGATATGGGAAGGGCTGTGGACATGGCCTACCTAGACTTTAGCAAGGCATTTGACACAGTCTCACATAAAAGATTAATATAGAAGTTAGCCAGCCTAGGAATGGGTCCTAAGATGGTAGCCTGGGTAAAGAATTGGCTGCAGAACAGGACACAGAGGGTAATAGTAAATGGAGTCCACTCTGAAGAAAGGAGGGTTACTAGTGGGGTACGCGGGGTTCAGTACTAGGACTGGTCTTCAGTGTCTTTATAGCGACATTGCAGAGGGACTGGAAGGAAAAGTATGTCTCGTTGCAGATGACACAAAGATCTGCAACAGAGTTGATACACAAGATGGGGTGGAAAGGATGAGAAGGGACTTGGCAAAGTTGGAGGAATGGTCAAATGTATGGCAATTTAGATTCAATGCTAAGAAGTGCAAGTAATGCACCTGGGAAACAAAATCCCAGGAGAAGAGTACACAATGGGGGGTGATACTAACAACAACAAAAATGGAAAGGGACGTGGTGGTAGTCATATCAGATGATGTAAAGGTGGACAAGCAATGTGAGAGGGCAGTAAGGAGGGCTGGGGGGGATACTGGGGTGCATAGGGAGAGGCATCACCAGTAGAAAACAGGAAGTTGTTATCCCTCTGTACAGACAGCTGGTGAGACCCCAATTGGAGTACTGCATGCAGTTCTGGAGACCCAATCTCTGCAAAGACATAAACAGGATAGAGGCAGTCCAGAAGAGGGCAACTAAAATGGTGCAGGGTCTGCACCACAAGACATATGAAGAGAGACTTAAGGAGCTTAATATGTATAGCCCTCGAGGAAAGGGGGGCACGTATAGAAACTTTCAAGCACCTCAAGGAAATCAACAAAGTCCAAGAGGGTAGCATCTTTCAGAAAAGAAAGTGCAAGAACAAGGGGCACAATTTGAAGATAGAGGGGATGGCTCAGAGGTAATGTGAGGAAGTATTTTTCATGGAGAGGGTGTGATGCATGGAACAGCCTTCTGGAGGAGGTTGTGGAGTCAAAAACGTGGTACAATTCAGGCATGCATGGGACAGTCATAAGGCAATTCTAGGGGGTGGGGGTAGGAAGAAGTAGGCTGTTGGTTAACTAGGATCTGCAGCTTATCCTTTAGGTAGGGAAATGGGCAGACTGGGCGGGCCAAGCAGTCCTTATCTGCTGTCAGATTCTATGTTTCTATGACGTGACAGACTCCTGTTCACACTGTCTGGCTGACCCCTCATTTTTCTATGGTCTTCAGTCAATATATGCAAAATAAATAGGTTAGAATTATGTATTTAAATTGTATGTACTGAATATGTTAGTAACCTACCTCATACTAATGTTCCCATTTGTAACTATCTGTTAGTTTTGAAAAATCAATGATCTTTCGTGTACAATGCAATTGGTGAGATTCTATTATAGACAGCAATGAACTTTTTTTTTTCTTGAATATGTATTTTTTGCATTTTCCATCTTCGTCTGCACTGTTTCTTTACTGTAGAAAAAATATACGTTGGATGCATGTGCACAGTCATAGTTGGTTGTCCGGGCGCTCATATTTATCTGCAGTGTATCTTTGCTGAGTGCGAGTTTGTGATGGTGATTGCAGTAGAGTTTGGATACTTATTGAATATTTGTTGTAGATATCTTTGGCAGAATGTATTCTGCTTGTTGCCTGTTATTTGATTTAGGTGTGGGCATTGCGACTGCATGAGAGGAGATGGCCTGAATTTTTTTTTTTAATTTGCCATTGCCATCTGCTGGCCATGATCCCGATGCTCTCTGTTGTGTAGTGTGCTCACCTTGGGTTTCAATTGATAACACATTGAATTGCACATTTAGCTAGCTGCTGCATATATTTTTTTTAATGCCCACGTCACTGATGCTTTATCTATGTAACTTGTATTCATGTGAGGAAAAAAATGAGTGTATATAAAAAAAAAAAAATTGTAAGGAGAGGTATTAAACCCTGAACCTTTATCACCAAAGACTAATGCTTAACTAGCTAAGCCACTAGAGATTTTTATGTGAAGTTGACCCTGATAAACTTATCTCACAATTTCAGATAACACGGGTGACTTGCTGCATTTCCATCAGTTTGAATGAAGCTCCCACCCCTAACCTCACAATTTGCACCGTAAATCATGGGTGTGTGTTTGTGAAGGCTCATCTGGTTACAGAAGTATTAACACTTTGCATATAGCAATAGTATGAAAACATTATTTCATACTGTGCAGCTTCTTCATCTCTTTAGGGACATTTATGATATCCTGAATATGATGATATACTGAATATGATTTTTTATTTATTTCTAAGATTTTGGATTTTAATGTTTGTTTTAAATTGTTTTAAGCTGTAAGGCACCTTGGAAATAGAAAGGCTCTGTACAAATAAAATTATTATTATTATATAGAATAAATTCAACTATATTATTTTTATAAATTTGTTTTCTACAACCCCGATGCAAATCTATATGAGTTGCATAATGTTTTGAAAAAAAAGGAAATTTAGTGGAAATAAAACAACAAATTCCACTACCAGGTACTGAACCCTTATTAAAAATGATTAAAAATGGAATTACACATTTAGCTAGCTGCTTCTTCCTTTTTTTTGTATCACACATCACTGATGATTTCTATATATGAAATTTGCAGTCCTGTTTACAAAAAAAAACAAAAAACTTTCGCTGGGCAGCTATTGAACAAGAATCCGCAACACGAAAACCTAATATCTAACTGACCAAGCCACAGGAATTTCTTGCTTGAATATAGACTTTTGATATACTTATCCCATATATTTCAGATAACACTGGATACATTATTTTACATTGTGCTGTATCTCCAGTTCCTTTAGGGACATAGAAACATAGACTTTGATGGCAGATAAGGACCGCTTGGCCCACCTAGTGTGCCCATTTCCCTATCTACAGAATAAGCTACAGATCCTAGTTAACCAACAGCCTATTTCTTCCTACCCCCCACAAGAATTGCTTTATGTCTGTCCCATGTATTCTTGAATTCTCCCACAGTTTTAGACCCCACAGCCTCCTCAGGAAGGCTGTTCCATGTGTCCACCACCCTGTCTGTGAAAAAATACTCCCTCACATTGCCCTGAACCACCCCCATCTTTTAATTGTGTCCTTTGTTCTTGCACACCTCTTTTTCTAAAAGATGCTACCCTCTTGAGCTTTGTTGATTCCACTGAGGTACTTAGAAGTTTCTCATCCCTCTCCCTCCGTTCTTCAAGGGTATGCATATTAAGCTCCTTTAGTCTCTCCTCATATGGCTTCTCTTGCAGACCCTGCACCATTTTAGTTGCCTCCTCTGACTGCCTCTAGCTTGTCTATGTCCTTGCGGAGATGGGGTCTCCAGAACTGGATGCAGTACTCAGATGGGGTCTCACCAATTGTCTGTACAGAGGGATAACAACTTCCTGTTTTCTGCTGGTGATGCCTCCCTATACATCCCAGTATACCCACAGCCCTCCCTACTGCCTTCTCACATTGCTTGCCTAACCTGAAGGTCATCTAATATGATTACCTCCAGGTCCCTTCCATTTTTGTTGTTGTTACTACCTTCCCCCATTGTGTAATCTTCCTTGGGTTTCTGTTTCCCAGGTGCATTATTTTGCACTTCTTTGCATTGAATCCAAGCTGCCATACTTCTGACTGGTCCTCCAACCTTGCCAAGTCCCTTCTCATCCTTTCCATGACTCATTGTGTATCAACCCTGTTGCAGATCTTTGTGTCATCTGCAAAGAGGCATACTTTTCCTTCCAGTCCCTCTGCAATGTCACTTATAATGACATTAAAAAGGACTGAACCCTGCAGTACCCCACTAGTAACCCCTCTTTCTATAGAGTGGACTCCATTTACAATTACCTTTTGTGTCCTGTTGTCCAGCCAGTCTTTTACCCAGGCTACCACCCTGGGACCCACTCCCAGGCTAGTTAATTTGACTATTAATCTTTTGTGTGGGACTGTGTCAAATGCCTTGTTAAAGTCTAGGTATACCATGTCCACAGCCCCTCCCTGGTCTACTACTTTGGTCACCCAGTCAAAGAAATCAATTAGATTCATTTGACATGACCTTCCTGCTGTGAACCCATGCTGCCTTGGGTCCTGTGCCTAGGTACTCAACAATTCTTTCCTTCAGAAGTGATTCCATCACTTTCCCTACCACAGAGGTCAAACTGACAGGTCTGTAGTTTCCTGCCTCTGTCTTGATCATACTTTTGTGAAGGGGAATCACATCTGCCTTTCTCCAGTCCTCAAATACCACAACATCCACCCATGATTTGTTAAAAAGGGTAGTCAGTGGTTTCACTAGTCTACCCCTTAATTCTTTTAGAATTCTGGGGTAATTCGTCAGGACCCATTGCTTTGTCCACCTTAAGTTTGAGGAGTTCTTTCAGAACCCTTTCTTCTGTGAAAGGACTGGGATCGACCCCCCTATCAAGAGTGCTTCTATTAATTGGATTAGGCACTTCCTCCTCTTTTGTGAATACTAAGCAGAAATATTCATTCAGTATCCCTACTTTTTCACTGTCCCTCTCTGTCCACCCACCGTCCATTCTACTCAGCCTCACTATCCCTCCCTTTGTCTTTCTATGCTCCCTGATGTACCTATAAAAGGTTTTATCCCCCTTCTTAACCCAGTTGGTTATCTTTTCCTCAGTTTGGGCCTTTGCTATTCTAACTTCCCTCCCTGCTTCCTTCTGCCTTAACTGGTACAGCTCTCTGTCCTACTCCTTCTGTGTTTCCTTATACTTCCTGAATGCTATCTTTTTCTCCCTGACTTTCCCCACCACCACTTTTGAGAACCATAATGGCTTTTTCTTTCATTTTGATTAGTTTATTTGCTTCACACAAAGGCTTGTTGCCTCTGTGATGGCAGTTTTGATGGTTCCCCATTGTTGCTCCACCCCTCCTTCTAGCCTCTTTGTTAGTGCTTTTCAAAGGCACTCTCCCATCTTGCCAAAGTCAGCCCTCCTGAAGTCCAGTACCCTCACTTTTGTATGGCTTGATTCTGTAGCTGAGTTTATCGTGAACCACACTGTTTGATGGTCACTTGTTCCCAGATGGCAACCCACTTCTAGAGCTGTGATCCTCTCACTGTCCCCATTTGAGAGTATGAGGTTTAAGATTGCTCCCTCACAAGTAGGTTCTGAAACTAGCTATCTGAGGCATGCCACCTGTAGGGTATCAACAGTGGCCCTGCTCTTGGATGTGGTTGCAACAAATGTGCTCCAGTTAACATCTGGCATATTCAGGTCTCCCATCAACAGTATCTCCCCTTTCTCTGCCATCCTAAGAATGCCTTCTATCATATCCTTGTCCTTCCCTTCCCCTGACATGAGGGTCTGTATACAACCCCTATGTGGATTGTGGTGCCATTTCCAGTCTCCAGGGTGACCCACAGCGCCTTCTCTCCTCCCTGTTTACTCTTTTGTTCAGTTGCTTTTATCCCTTCATATAGAATAAATTCAACTGTATCGGGTTTTATAAATGTGTTTTCTCTACAGCCACCCCTGATGGATATCTATGAGTTGCATACATGTTTTTGAAAAGAAAAAAAAAGAAAGTTAGTGAAAATGAAACAGAAAAATGCCACTACCAGCTACTGAACCCACTTGTGACATGCAAGATACACCATGTGTGTGGCAGTAGCCCACACATGGTGTATAGCATTCCCATGATGCAATTTGCAGCAAGCAACAGGTGGCCTCCCAGAGGCTCACCCAGCTGTGGGTCACCTCTGTAGACACCAGGGGGCATGGGAAGGGCAGGACACAAGGCACAGGCATCTGGGGGGCCCACCACAAATGGCCCCTTGGGGGTCTGGGCAGATCGGGGTTAGGGCAGGGGTGCATTAGTGGGTGCATGGGGTTAACCAAGCACCATTGCTGTTGTGCTGAGTGGCAGCATCTGACAGTGTCAGCCATCAGATGCCACATAAGACAGGTTCAGCCAGTCATACATTAGGTACACCACCATGTCTCTTGTGATTGCAACTGCCAGTTACAACAGCCACCCTACTGGAATTGGGCTATGTTGTGTTGGCGTATCCTATATTTGTCTTATTTTTTATTATCCATGAAATCCTGGAAAGTTTATGCAAAGTTTTCAGTTTTATATGTAAGTAGACATAGGTGGATGCCTTCTGGCCCCATGACCTTATCCAACTTAAGATTTGTGAGTTCTTCCTGAACTTTCTCTACTGTGAATGGACTGGTGTTCACTTCTTCCACCTCCCATTGCTTCTGCAACCCAACTGCTGTCTTTTATCCACCCCCTCCTTAGTGAATACTGAGCATAAGTATTTGTTCAGTATTTCTGCCTCGCCCAGATGTCCCTCCTTACATTCTCCCTTCCCCTTTGAGTCGCACTATCCACCCATGTTTTTCTTCTTTCACTTATGTACCTATAAAATGCCTTATCCCCTTTGTTTACATATTATGCTAATCTCTCTTCTGTCTGCACCTTCACCCACATAAAAGCCTTCCCTCCTCCCCTTAGACATTCAAGGTACACCTCCTTGTCCTCCTCTCTTTGGATCTCCTTATATTTCCTGAAAGTCAGTCTTTCAGTCCTTACTTTGTCCCTCACCTCTTTGGAGAACCATAGTTGTTTCTTCTTTTCCCTTTTGTCACTATCCTAAGGCATTGGTTTGTTTTATAAAATGTGTAGGCTAAACCAGCCAATCAGAGATCTAGCTCAGCATGTATGAAATACGTTCCATGCATGGATTAAAAAAAAAAAAAGAAGGCAGTAAAAAAGCAAATATCATTAAATGGTAGAACTTTGGCATTTAAAAATGCCACCATTGTTATTTCCTCGCTAACATAGATTGAGCCAAGAGAGAGTACAGACACCTAAAAGACTGCATTATGATATCAGGAATCACCGCCTCCATCTTCCCAACCACGACCCCTCCAGAAGTTGTCACTGCTGTGAAACACTTCAGCCTACTTCCCTCCAAGGCTGTCACTGATAAATTGTTCATGGAAGCGGGCTACTTTAGTGAACTTTGTAGACCATGTCGGTTGCGTGATTCAATTTAAGTGCCTATGGCCTATCGTCAACTTCAGCATCAGTTCCTTAATGTACCCCCCACTCCTTGCCACCATGACATTTGTTTGCAAAACTGTTCACAGTTTCAGCTCCTCACCCCTGCCAACCATTGCTATGGTTTACTTACTGATCAGCGATCATGACCAGAAAGACAGAAATCTCTGATTTTCTTCCTGAAGTAAAATAGCTGTTTCAGCAGTTTGTGCTCTCGCAACAGGCAGTGGATCCACATTAGCTGAAGTCAAGGTGAAAGGCAGTGCACTGCTAGTACTCAGCAGTGTTTTTTTTAAAGAGAACTTGCTCAGATGGGACGTTCCCTGTGTAAGTGCATAATATTTCACTAAACCGTCATATGCAAATGAGCTTATTAATATTAATATAATGTCTGTGGATGGATTATTTTATCATAGATTAGCATAATTAAATCTTTTTTCTACATCCAAGCAAGATTTTTCTAACTGTAGTAATTTAAATAAATGTAGGAACCCATTTTATAAGCACAATATGACACCCCAAGGTGTGCATGTAACAAATTTTACCACATGTCAGGGGCTAAAGGCACTTGTCCAAGGCTTCATACCTTATTACGCCCTTGGCCATGTGGTAAAATATGTTACATGCACACCCTGTCATGTCTTATTGCATACATATCCACTATGACTACTTCCAGAATTTACTTTCCCTGGTTGGCTCATGCACCAGCTGCCTGGATCAAACCCCCTGCAGTGATTCTATGATGGCTGTGATTCTGGCTGAAACAGCCATATGGGTGGCCCAATCCACATCTGGCCTATTGAAATCCACCAGCAGCAGGATCTCGCCCTTAGCTGTCAAGTTGTGTATGCTCACCACTAGTTCTCCATCTATGTCCACCCTCTGTGCTGGAGGTCTGTAGATCACCCCTGTGTGTATTGATGTTCCATTCTCTGGCTCCAGGGTGACCCATATTACCCCACCCACCTGTCTTACCTGAAAATTCTGTAGCCTTTATGCCATCTCTGATGACCTTATCTTGAATTCTGTGATAAATCTGGAGGCTGGCTGAGCTGCTTCAGTGGTGATGTGGACTATGACACAGTGCCCCAGTCATTGTGCTTTGTAGTCACATGTTCTATCCATGCTGTGGGTGATCTCAATTTTACCACCATAATATATCCAGACTAATTAATGCAGTATCCCTGATGTTGTCATCACAGAAGTGCTTCCTCATGAGTTTTTATCTTGTTGCCTGACAAGATTACTAGTATCTTAGTGTGCCACCAGTTGCCTTTCTTGACCATTTTATCCTCACATTGCAGATGGGGCACAGGTCAGGAGCACCCAACATTATAAGAGGGTGTCCTTGTAGACTGGGAGTATGGAGACCTCAAAACAGGGGAGGGGGAGTCAAGTGGGTAAGTTGGAGAGTGGTCCTGATAAATGCCAGAAGCATGGGAAACAAGCTGCCAGAGCTTCAGGCACTGTTGGTGGAGTGGGGGGAACTATGTGGCAGCTGTCACAGAGACTTTGGGCACTTCAAAACATGACTGGGAACTAAATCTACAAGGGCACACCACATGCAGAATGGATATGGTGGATGTAAGTGGAGGGTGGTGGGGTAGCAGTCATCATTAGGGATGGCATAGGGTAAGCAAGGTTGAAGAAATGGGGGATCAGGCAGAGGCACTTTGGGTCACCCTGCAGGTTTCAGGTGGTAAACAGATGAAGATGGCGGCAGTATATAGATCAGCTGGGCAGGGAAGAAACAGGAGAAAGGCATGTAGCTACTTTCGGGCCATCCCATGCTTCTTCTGGTGTCTCTCACACTGTGGTGTACATCAGTAACAATTATCTATTGCGGACCTAGGTCACCCCGGAAGGTTACACTGTTTAAATATATATTTTTATGCAGTATTTTCTAATGTCGTTTAGAGGTTTATGCTGTGGTGTTAGTTATATGGTGTCATGTATTTAAATATTTTTTTTTCCACAGAAAGGTTTATATGTAGGTTATTGTGGCCACAGCAACAGATAACAGCATTTGAAAAAAACTCTTATTTACGTGGGTGGTTGTTTCAGCTTCGGATACATTGATATAACAAGATTGAATAAGATATAATGGTGAAGTGCATTGTGCCTCAATGCTAGAATACTCAGGATTGTGGAAAGACATTTCTTAGAATACCAATACAAGATGAAGTGAGAGAGAAATGGATGCTGTTTATTGGTTGTTAAAGCTCATGGAAACCATGCAAAAGAACAGTATTATGTGAAGATTACTCTTCTGACTGCACATCCTCATATAGCATGGTTATGCGGTTACAAAAGGCTATATCTAAAGAAAGATGCATGCCCATCAAGGAGAAGTTCATGTAAGATGGATTATCAGTCATTTTCTGAAAATCATATTGAACGAAATACTTCAGATAATGAAATGGAAATTAAAATATTGACTGTATTTGTTATATTAAATACTGATTATATTACATGAAATTATTAAATATGTATTACTGGCAATAAAGTAATAATTGATGCATTACTGTATGTCCATATGTAGGTTTCCAATGCATCTGCACATGGTATGGATCAAGATATGCAGCTAGTTGCACAAGCATTGATAGACATGAGTCAGGTTCAAGACATGCAATCTACATCGATGAATATGACAACATCTGCATGTAGTACTGAACATGATGACACCTGGTATTGCAACTTAAATGACTCAGTAATTATCCATGTATGTCAATACTCTTATTCTGGTGGGGGTGATGAAAGGATAAGTATGACGTAGTTACAGCTCAGCAATTTGTAAATATGTACTTCCTTTACTATTTTGACTTGAACTAATGTACGGCAAACTAGGATTTAATGATGTCCTTGCCTATTTTATATATTGTTGTCTAAAAAATGGGTTTGAAAAAATAAAGCGTGCTGATGGGCTGAAGTGACATACCAGGCATGCATATTTTCCAAGAGATGCCCAATAAAAAAAAAAAAAGAAGAAAAGGGCAAATTCAGGGTGTCCAGTTATCAATGGTATCATTGGGAATTCTGCACTATGAACAGTTGCTACTCAGTTCAATTTGGCTACCCCAACCTTCTTCAGCAGGGTGTTTTTTTGTCTCATAAGAGTGATACAATTTTCAAGACAATACATATTGTTCTCTTTTTGTATTTGTTTGGTCATTCAGTTTATGCAAGGAACAGCAGTACAAATTACATCTACACCAGAGATGATGGGCAACTAATGCAAGGCATGATAAATATGCAACTAAAGAAACAGATGACATTTCTGTCCCAACGTGCACTACTACTATGATGGATTATCTTATGTCAGTGAGTAGTGAAACTCTATACTGTACTAAGTTATTTATGGGGCTATATACATGATAATTACCACCAGGTACATCCACTCTGCAAGTTGGCAATGTAAGCAATAATACCTGACAGGGTGGGTGGTATTGAGCAATACCAGACCACCCAGGGGCGTAATGAGGCCCGATGCCACAGGCCTTTATAGCTCCTGGAAGGTCTGGTAATGCCCATACCGCCCACCCTGGAAGGTGTTATTGCACTTAGAAAATGGGCACTGCAAAAGAAAATAGGATTAACAAAGTAATGTAAATAAAGAAAAAGTTGAAAATACATTTTTGTAATACAATATTTCCTCTGCCTACATTAGAATTTTTTATTTATTTTGTGAAGTAGGGACTTTCCTTGTACTGGAGCATCTGTATTTCTGACTTTTGATCTGATCTCATGGTTGCACACAGACGAACACACATAAAATTGAACAGTACATCTTTTTTTGTTTTGTTTTTTAAATCATAACTGTATGTGCCATAGCGTCAGTTTGAATTGTGTGCCCAGTGCTTCAGTCAATGCTAAAGTAGGCCATGCACAAGGATACTTGGCATGGCATGAGGCAGGTTTGGGCTAGTACTTTCTATTTGGTGGGCATCTATTGAAAGTTAATGTATCCCTGTGGAATGGGTACCAGACAAACAGATGCCTCCGAATAAAAAGCCCATTTTCTAATCACTTATATGTAAACAATAAACCATGACAGGGTGTGGGTAATGCTTGGTTTATCCACACCTGTCATGGTTTTGTCATGAGGCTGCAGGCCAAGTGACCAAACCTCAACAGGTGTGGGTAAATCCCAGCAAAACCCACACCATGGAGTGATTTATTTAAGCAAATATACCACAAGACAATGCGGGTGATGCCAGGATTTAACCATGCCTGGTATGTTTTTTGGTCACGAGGCACAGATGATTGACCAACACCACACCAGAAGTGGGTAAAACCTGGCATCATGCACACTCTCAAGGAGTATATTGAGATCATGCAATGTGTCTGTTTTTTTTAGATGGGAATAGGTGTAACTAAAATAGTTTTGGTGTATTTTCATTCATTTTTATAGCAATTTTTTAGTTCCGGGAAAACAGATGACAGAAAGTGTGTGCTTCCGGGCATCAATTTTCAGTTAGGTCACATGGTATTGCTACAGAAAGCAATTTATTTCATGCAGTTTTTGCTATTTAGTTTGTATTTTGTTGTAATTCATAGGAGTGACTTATTGATATTAGGAACAAATCTTCACAAAGAAACACTTACTATTATATGAAAATATTATCATGAATATGCAGCCTTGGTCATTTGTTTTTAAATAAATTAGGAATGTTCAGTTACTTCATTTCTGAGGATGTTAAAGAATGAAGAAACTAGACCACCTAAACAGTCAAAGAAATGCAGAACCACAACACTAAGTACTGGAACGGATCCACCAGGCAACTTGCAGGTATAAGACCAGTTTATATAAGGGAACTATAATATAAGTTTTCACAATTTGTAGCCTGTTTGCTTTACTGTTAATATATATATTGTTATGTGGTCACCACAAGAACAACATGTGCTGTCTCGGCTCATTGGTCAAACGAATGAAGATTAAGAAGAAAATTTCTACCAGAACAAAAAGTACACAAGTCAATAGATCAAGCTTGTTAGTTTCTAGTTTTTGTCAAACTGACCCCGTGCTCGTAACCGAAACCAGAAAAGCTAAGACATTTGAAGATAAAGGCACACAATGCAACTTGTGCAATTGCTATGAAATACATAGTTCAACAGATTCTTCTTATTCCGAATCAGAAGATGATGAAGATTATGTCAGTAAAGATCCAGAATGGTTCCCGAATGAGTCAGACATTGAAGAGGTAACTGAAACATTTGATACTACGTCTACTGATACTGACGAATTACATACAGCATCAACATTCCAAGAGGAGAGAATGTTTATCATATATTAGACATGCCTTGCAGCTCTTTTGGCAGTCTGCCCACAGTGTTTCTCCCTATGTTGATTGATTGTGAAATTTCTAACTGGAAACTTCATAACCATAGAGAGGAATTGCAAAAATAGACATAGCATATCTTGGTCAAATCAACCTAAATACGGGATACTGCCAGCTGACAACCTAGAACTGGTGTCATCAATATTTTTGTCTGGTGCTGCACCCAGTAAAGTTGTAAATGTATTCACTTCCATGAAGATGCCTGTCATCTTATATCGGACATACACAACAATCCAAAGATTGTACTTTGTACCAAGTATTCATAAGTATTGGGGAAGACTTCAACTCCAAGCTGACTCCCAGTATTAACACTGGAGGAGATGTGAGATGCTGCCCACCAGGACACTCGGCCAAATGTGGAAGTTATACTTTTCTGGATTTAACCATTAACAAGGTCCTTCATGTAGAGCTAATCAAGGTACAAGTAAAAGACGTTTGTGATTATAACTCGTTATTTAAATAAAACAACTTCTTATACAAAATGTAAGTTTCTCGTGTGATCTGTATATTACAGAGCAATGAGGTCAGAAATGCTAATGCTATGGAGCTGGAAGGATTACGGCGTGGACTTGAATACTTAAATGGAAAGGGAATTAAGCTGTCTAGAATAACAACAGACTGACATCCTCAAGTCATGAAATTTATTCGAGAACAATACCCTGGTATTAAACATTGGTATGATGCATGGCATGTTGCAAAAGGTAATCCTTAAATACAGTTATATAGGAAAATCCATCGTAGTGTTAGAAATAGTTTATTAATTATTTTATTTGTTTGCTTTGTGCGTAGGAAGCAGCTCCTGGGGGGGACTTAGTTTTTATGGGAATAGTACTGGGGGGCAGGAGAAAGTGAAATAAGGTGCCTGCCTGGCACCATGGCTTGTAGGGACAGCAAGCGAATCCACAGGATCACAAGAGCAGCTGAGCAGGAGACAGAGCTAGACATCATTGACCACCTAGGGACAAATGACTTGGCTGGACAGAGGATTAGAGCAGTGCAGGAGGAGTGTGTGGCACTGGGGAGGAACCTTAGACAATTATCACACACAGTATCCTTCTCGGGGGTGCTGCCTGTCCATGAAATGGGTGTGGCAAGGGTACTCCACACCATGCATTTCAATGAATGGTTGAAAAACTGTTACAGAGAACAGGGCTTTGGCTTCATTGGTGACTGTGGTTTTACCTGGAGGGATAACCGCCTATACTGTCATGATGGGTTGCATCTGTCTGGGAAGGGAACCAGTCTCCTGGGTGATCAGTTCCAAGGCTTCATTGGCAAATGTTTAAACTAGCCAATGAAGAGGCACAGATAAGAAGCAGGAAATGCTTAGCCTCCCACTGCAAAACAGTGTGATAAGCAAGGTTAACACCAAGGTAGAAAGGTTAATAGGAAGCAAGACAGGGGAAATAGAGAAGGCAAAAGTAGTAAGGGCACTTTCTGTGCTGGTATGGTTATGAGTTTGAGAAATTAAGAACATATTATTGACAAGAAAAAAATTCACTGCTTTATGAAAAATTAAACTTATATAAGGTTAGGTAAATGGACATGAAATGTGTTGCGTCCAGATGGGCAATGATTTCTAAGCCATCGGTGGTGTTCTTTTTAGACCATGGCTATAGCCAAATCTTGGCCAATCAGGAATCAGGGATGTACTTACCAAATTCTGAATCCTTACACATCTCTCTCTCTTTCTCTCTCTCATGCACACACACACACATAAATACACACACACACACATGTGTGTGTATATATATATATATATATATATATATATAAATGTACCTGAGCTCCTGAGTTCACCCACATCCATGAAGGCATGCTACCTAGCTGACCCTCTCACCAAACCTGGTGGCAGGCTCCTCAGCCCCACACACAAGCCTTGGCAGCTGTCATCCTGACCCTTCTCCCCTAGTGGCTTGCTTCTGCCTTTCCACCACCAACAGGCCCATGTTCATCCTCACAGTCCCCACTTCCAACCCTGGGCTTTAGTTTCAGCACAGTGTTATAAGTTCATTTGGTTGACAGAGGCAAATGGAGAATAAATGTATAATGTAGTGAGCCACTTCACATACCTACACAGGCTATTCTGTGCAAAATAGCTAAAGAAGAGGTCCCTGGCACATCTCCAAAACTGTCTCCTCAACCTCGACTGGTCTTCACTAGATCACCAGTCATCAGTGGATGATGCCCTGTCCTTCTTCATCAGCTCTTTCCAAGCTGCCTGTGATATCTTTGCCCCCTTTGTTAAGCGGACTGAAAAAACGAAATCCTCCTCCTGGGTAAATCGGCACCATACCTTTGAGACTGGACACCTCTGTGATCGCCAACTGTATCATGCTGTCTGTAACTCATGCATGTGGGCTATCCACCAGGCTAAGGCAGCTTTCTATCAGTCCAACCTTACTGCTACCAGGGGAAATGGGAAGAGGTTTTGGGAAATTATGAAGGAGCATAGTGGTAAATCTCCCTTCCCACTCCCTCCATGCTTGTCATCAATGGTGTTTCAATGCATCTTTCTCTGACCTCAGCTGTATCCTCCCTCCCAACTTCTTTTCTGCATTTACTGGACAGTTCCTGCCACCCCCTTTTTACTTCAAAATGATCTCCCCTAGTGTCGCTCGTACAAATCTTGCCAAGTTCCTTGGAAAGACAAGGCAGAGTGGTGACTCTGTCAATGCAAAACTGCTCTCCTTAACCCTGGATGCAGTCCTAGCACCCCTAACAAAAATACTCAACATGTTCCTGTGCCTAGGGCAGTTCCCTACAGTATGGAAAAGGGTGGTTATCACTCCAGTTCATAAAAATGGTTACCGTTCCTCTGGAAGTAATTATAGGCCCATTTCCATACTTTCTCCCCTCTCTAAAGTGCTGGAAAAAATAGCTGCAGATAAACTTACTGACTATTTAGACTCACACTATCTACTGTGCTAGCAGCAGCATGGCTTTAGGAAAGGGCACAGCACAACTACTGCCCTGCTTGAGTTTATCTCCTTTATCCATGATGCCCTTGACCAGGGAGCTCTGGCTGGATCTGTCCATATTGATCTGTCCAAGGCTTTTGATACTGTCAATCAAAGTATACTGATTAACTCCCTCCTCTCTGTTGGTGTATCCCAAAAGACAGCTGACTGGTTCTCCAACTATCTCCATGGCTGTACCCAGCAAGTAAAAATAAACAGCACCCTTTCTACTATCCTCCCAGTCCAGTCAGGTATCCCACAAGGGTACATCCTTGACCAACTCCTTTTCTCCCTATACCTAAACTCCCTCCCTCTGGCCTCCTCTGGGCACCTGCTGCTTTATGCCGATGATGCAGTGATCTTTAGCAGGCACCCAGACCCTGTCTAGCTCCAACAATCCTTGCAGGGCTCCTTCACAGAAATAGAATCATGGTTCTTCTCTCACAGACTTGTCCTCAACTACAAAAAAAGAAGATCTTGCTATTTGCCCATCCTCAACATAAACATAACATGACCTCACTATCCATACTGAATTCCCAGGGTATCACACTAGAATCAGTTACCAGTTTTAAAATATCTAGGGGTCACCCTAGACATGGCCCTTACCTTCTGTGAGCATATAGCATTGGCTTGCTCTGCAATAAACATTAGAATCAGTCTCCTGTATAAATATAGGCCTTGTCTCCCTCCTGATGCCCTCAGTTTAGCCATCTCTAGCTCCATCCTTTCCCTGGTAGACTATGGCATAGTCATATGTGTCACAAACCCACTCAGCAGGTCAGGCCCTCTTCTCCCAAAGTGCCAATCTCTGAGTGCAGTCTTGTGAACAGTGTAACAGACAAGGTAACCCTCTTCTCTGTTTTTGTGAGTTCGGTTCAACCTTTGGTCTCAAGTTCTGGAGGGATTCAAACTGTTAATCTCTTGTTAGCATATCCAATGCACAGGCTCAGATATATCTGTCTTCAGGGGGCCAGATATCTTTGCCTACGGGCACCCAACCAGGTATAGAGAGATGAACCCTATAAAACTTTAATAAAGACCTCAGAGATGAACCCTTTAAAACTTTAATAAAGACCTCAGATTTAAAACACTTCTCTTTCCAGTTTGATATTACCATTCAAGCTTGTGTTTAGTATCTGCAATAACCATATACTTTTCTTACAACTAAAAAGAAGTCAAAGACAGACCAAGTAAGTTCTAAAAAGAATTTTACTATAATAGATAAGAATATGTAAAACACAGCAATACAGAACTTTTATATCACAAGAAATACAAATCTATTAAAAGAACAAGGTTTTAAACAGTGCAATTCATACTACAGCACTTAGTCTCTAAATACTTGCTTAAAAGTGCTCCCAAGATGTTTCGTGGTCAGAGTCTAGGTAAAAATGTGTCTCTGTGAAGTAAAACAGACTAAATTAAAAGCTGGCTTTTACCCCACCTCTTTTCAGGAGGTCACATGGCTCCTCCCTGTCAGAATATATGAAAATATATATCTTATACAAAAGTATTACGTTCTGCAACTTCAGCATGACTCATGTTTCAAATGACATCTCTTTTGATCCATGCTGCACCCTCCCTCACACAGGCTTCATAGGAGCATTTACAACTTCACACCTCTGTGTAATAACCTGGGTTTCTCTTCAATATAATAAACCTGTTTTATGATTTCCCTTAACAAAATTAACTTAAGTCTGTAATTAACTCAGAGAAACAGGATCCTTGATTAAAGTCTTACATGTAACACATTGTCTCAAAAAACTGAGTGTGTGTGAACTCACATGCTGTCAGTGTTTTTCTTATGGCTTCCATCTCTCAGCTGAAATCTGGAGGGGGATGAGTGAGGTCACTCCTAGAGCATTTGATTTTCAGCAGGAGACATTCAGTAATACATTTTATATCAAAAAGAAATGATACAGCACTCAGAACTGGCTGTCTATGACACAATTAGCACATCTGGACTTATTTGCTGCATATGAATCTTAACTGCTAAGGGGTCCTGACCATGTTCACCCTTCCTCAAGCCAAGCTAGCTGCAATATGTCTAGCAATAACATGAATGGAAAGATTATGCATAACCAGTGTGAGAAGTAGGGGAAAGGGATACAAATCTAAAATAGAACCATTGAACCCATTTGTGATTTAAAGTTGCGTGACAGAAATGCAGCTTCCAGAACTGGACACCATGTTCCAAATGAGGCCTCAACAGTGATCTACACAGTGGCATCACCACCTCCTTCTTTCTCCTGGTAATAGCTCTCGTGAATGTACCACAGCATTCCACTGGCTCTCCTCACAGCTTTGGTACATTGTTTAGCCACCTTTAGATCATTCAATATGATTACCCCAAAATCCCTTTCCATTTTGATGACCATCAGTCCCCCCTCCACCCTGTAATCATTCCCTGGGTTCCTGCAACCCTTCCTTATTCAGCAGGCAGTTAGCACATCTGGATTTATTTGCTGCATATGCATCTCAATTGCTAAGGGCTCCTGACCATGTTCACCCTTTCTCAAGCCAAGCTAGCTGCAGTATGTCTAGCAATAACATGACTGGAAAGATTATGCATATAAAAACTTATTAATTATGCTGTAACAGAGGAAGTGGTAAGAGCACCCACAAAAATCAGAGAGCACAGGACTTTGATGAAAAAATGAAGTCCTTTTATTTAAATACAAAACTGCATATTACATGTGCACCAAGTCCCAAAAATAAGTGATAAAAGCTGTACCAACACTAACGTTTCCACTGTCCACTGTCAGGCATCATCACAGTGAATCTAAAACATCACAACAGTGCCTCTACATAAATAGTGATTAAATTACATATTACTAATTAATTCTAACCAATCATAAACTAAAAACAATTTAGTTTTATTACTAACAGCAGTTTTCAATAAACAATTCTAGTAACCATTAATTCAGATTTGAAATAGCAGCAAGGTTTGTGTGGAACTTTAAACTGCACATTTAAATCACACGGTTGCCCTTTACATGGGTTACCATGCTCATATATTGCTAGTTGCAGCACCTCATTTTATTTCATATTGCTACCTCATACTTCATTTAAATATTTCTGGCCTATGATCCATATAAAGAATCAAAAACTGCGAATAGAGGAAAAAGAGGGCACAACTGCAGCAAATGTCTTGAGCTGACTATTTGTTGTGAGGTTTGGATAAAAAACTATGTTGGGCTCCAACTCATCTGTTTAAATTGCACTATTGCCATTTAAAACTAAAACAATTACCACGATCATGCATTGCTAGTTGCATCACCTACCTCATATTTTATTTAAATATTTCTGACCTATAATCCATATACGGAATCAAATAAATCCATAACTGGAGCAACAAAGAGGGTGCAACAACAGCAAATGTCTTGCGCTACCTATTTGTTAAGAGGGTTAAATAGAAAACTATGTTGGGCTCCAACCCATCTGTATAATATATAATGTTCAACAAAGTTACCAATAAATTGTTTTATTTCCCTCAAATACAACCCCATTTTATAAATCATGGATCCTGTGCAGTTACAATACACAAAAATGAGCTATTATTACAGGCACTGCACTTACTGTGTTGAGGATGCAACCATGCTTTACAAAATTAATATGCAATATCCACAAAACATTTTTTATTTTTATTAACCTTTGTGCTTTAAACCAAAATAGAAAGGTCACCATCACATGTCATGTTGCACCCTCAGTTACAAAAGAACTGGACATATATGAAACATTTTCCTAAAAACATTCTGGAATTATCGGAACTCATTTTATATGTTAGCTATTTCACCCCAACTTCATGGTACAAATTATTTCTTCCTAAGTTTCTTTAAAAATTATGCTAGATCAATGGCATCATTTAAACCCCATCCATATCTGCTCCCCAGTTCATAAATCCAAAAACGTTCTCGGCTGCCAATCATTTGTTCGATGTCCCCCCCCCCAAACCAAGTCTAACCACTTCTATGCCAACAAAGTTAATCTTGTGGTTCACTCTACTATTACCTTTTATGTGCTGGACTATGGCATTAGTCATGTCATTTTCAGCTAGGGAACACACATGCTCTCCTACCCTTATTTTAAAACTTCTTATTGTCCATCCCACATAACTCCCACAACTGCATTGAAGTAAATAGACTACACGTTTGATGTCACAGTTAATAAAGTCTTTAGTTTGTATGTACTGTCCTGTACGTGGATTAACAAATCCCTGACATGTGTGCATGTATTTACAGTAAATGCACCTCCCACATCTATGTGTGCCCTTGGTGGGGGGGGGGGGTAGACTAAATTGCTTGCATAAAGGTTCTGGACTTGGAACTGAGCTAGTTACCAGTAAATCTTTTAGGGTTTTACTCCTCCTGAATACTATTTTAGGACCCTCCTGTACCAATTCTTTTAATCTCAGCTCTAATTGCAGTATGGGCCAGTTATTAGTTAGAATTTCCTTGATTTTGTCACTTCGTTTGGAATATGTAGTCACAAAAGAACAGCTATGGATTTATTTGATTCTGTATATGGATCATAGGTCAGAAATATTTAAATAAAATATGAAGTAGCAAAACACAATATAATGAGGTGTTGCAACTAGCAATGCATGAGCGTGGTAATTGTTTTAGTTTTAAATGGCAATAGTGCAATTTAAACAGATGAGTTGGGGCCCAATATAGTTTTTTATCCAAACCTCACAACAAATAGTCAGCTCAAGACATTTGCTGCAGTTGTGCCCTCTTTTTCCTCTATTCACAGTTTTTGATTCTTTATATGGATCATAGGCTAGAAATATTTAAATGAAATATAAGGGAGCAATATGAAATAAAATGAGGTGCTACAACTAGTAATATATGAGCATGGTAACCCATGTAAAGGACAACAGTGTGATTTAAATGTGCAGTTTAAAGTTCCACACAAACCTTGCTGCTATTTCAAGTCTGAATTAATGGTTACTAGAATTGTTTATTGAAAACTGCTTTTAGTAATAAAACTAAATTGTTTTTAGTTTATGATTGGTTAGAATTAATTAGTAACATGTAATTTAATCACTATTTATATGGAGGCACTGTTGTGATGTTTTAGATTTACTGTGATGATGCCTGACAGTGGACAGTGGAAACGTTAGTGTTGGTACAGCTTTTACCGCTTTTTTTTGGGACTTGGTGCACATGTAATATGCAGTTTTGTATTTAAATAAAAGGACTTCATTTTTTCATCAAAGTCCTGTGCTCTCTGATTTTTGTGGGTGCTCTTACCACTTCCTCTGTTACTTTTTGTCAAGATGAGCACCACAGTAAATTGCCTTGTGCTCCACTTCATTGTTTTTCTGTTAATTATGCTGTACATACACTAAGGCTCAAAGTGTGTCTCCTTTGGCTGCCATGATGTCTGTGGTTAATTTGAAACAAAAAATGTAATATGCAGTTTTGTATTTAAATAAAAGGACTTCATTTTTCATCAAAGTCCTGTGCTCTGTGATTTTTGTGGGTGCTCTTACCACTTCCTCTGTTACTTTTTGTCAAAATGAGCACCACAGTAAATTGCCTTGTGCTCCACTTCATTGTTTTTCTGTTAATTATGCTGTACATACCCTCAGCTGGGTAGGCTCGGGGTGGGTCAGAAGTTGGTCAACTAGGTGGCAAACTGGTTGACAGGCAGAAAACAGAGAGTGGTAGTAAATGGTATACAGTCAGAAGAGATGCAAGTCACAAGTGGGGTACCTCAGGGATCAGTCCTGGGGACAGTTCTCTTCAATATCTTTATCAGTGACATTGCAGATGGACTACAGGGTAAGGCTTGTCTGTTTGCAGATGACACCAAGATCTGCAACAGAGAAGATGATCCAGATAGGGTGGGCAGAATGAGAAGAGATGTGGATAAACTAGCAAAATGGTCAGAAGAGTGGCAACTGGGATTTAATACAAAAATGTGCAAGATCATGCACATGGGGAAGAGAAACCCTGAAGCCACCTATAGGCTGGGAGGGGAGTTGCTGGCAGTCACAAAGGAAGAAAGAGACTTGGGCATCATCATCACTGATGACCTGAAATCATCCAAGCAGACCTCTAAAGCAGTAGGTAAGGCTAGGGGGATGTTAGAGTGTATTAGTAGGGGTAACACAAGTCGTAAGAGGGAGGTAATAATCCCTCTTTACAAGACACTGGTTAGGCCCTATCTGGAGTACTGCGTGCAGTACTGGAGGCCGCACCTTCACAAGGACATTAACCAAATTGAGGCAGTCCAGAGAAGGGCAACCAAAATGGTGCAGGGACTGTATCAGAAGACATATGAGGACAGATTAATGGAGCTCAATATGTATACCCTTGAGCAAAGAGGGAGAGGTGATATGATCGAGACATTCAAACACCTTAAGGGCATTAACAAGGTGAAAGAGTCTAACATGTTTAAATATAAGAAAAACAGCAGGACAAGAGGACACAACATGAAATTAGAGGGAGGCCAATTAAGGGTGAATGTGAGGAAATTCTTTTTCACAGAAAGGGTGGTGGATGCATGCAACGGCCTACCTCAGGAAGTGGTGGCTATGAATACAGTGCAGGGCTTCAAACAGGCATGGGATAGGCATAAGGGAGCAGTACAGATGAGTATGGCTAGATAGGCCTCTGACAGAGCAAAGGCCGATGGCACATTTATAAGGCAGAAAAAGAAATTGGCAGACTGGATGGGCCTTGCAGTCCTTATCTGCCATCAACTTCTATGTTTCTATGTTTCTCAGACTCAAAGTGTGTCTTCTTTGGCTGCCATGATGTCTGTGGTTAATTTGAAATAAAAAATGTACCAATACACTGGCCTCCACTGGAGATATTAAACAGTAGAGCAAACTGCACTCTGGGAAGGTTGCCTTGGACAAGATGCAATTAAAAAAAATGAATAACTGGTTCCAAGCAGTATAAACTCACCAGGAATGTTAGAAAAAATCTCCCTCCCCATTCATTCACAGGTGTCAGTGAATGTATTTGTTAACCATGCTGGTTCATCTTCTTGCTTCCCTCATGGTAAAAATGTGAAACTACACTTGTGTTATTTTAAATGAGTGATAAATAGCCTGTCCGGGGTGGGGTGGCAGCTCTGACAGTTGTTCCAGTCTTTCTTTTCACTGATATAAACTGAGCCAGAAAAAAAAAAAAAAAAACAGCACGTTGTTTCTACCAGTAGTTGTTAATTGCAGCTGGTATTTTTAACATGTGCGAGGCAACTCCACTTCTCAAACTTAAAAAGGAAAAATACATTTCATCAAAATCTGTGTTTACCAAGTACTGTGCCCATGATTAAAATAATTTGAACCTCCTCCCACCAAAAATATGCCCTCACTTGAACCTGCATGATTTATCTGTAAAGACAATTAAAAAATGTATTTCTAAATGCATTACTAACACCAATGCTTTCAAGGTTTTGAAACTACTAAAAGACAAACTATACATATATATATATATATATATATATATATATATAAAACAGTGGCGAGGTTGCACTACTATAGTTAGGGTTCAGTTTTCACTTCTATGTTAAACTCAAATATTTGTGCGTTAATAACTTTGGACCTGTTCAACGGATTTGGCTGAAATCTGGTATGCGCGGTGGGGCATGATAGGTCTCTTGATCTGCCAAATTTTGATTTGGTCGGACTTACAGTCTTTGTGTACAAAAACACTGAAAATGCAAAATTATCCATTTTTGGAGGCAGCTTTTGGGATTTTGGATGTGGCCCTATACAGCCATCATGTAGTATACTGCTCTGTGAGATGGCTCGTTTGAAAGAGCTTTGGTGGCCGAACATGCCACTTCTTGTTTGGTGAAAAAATATTGAGGCATTCAAAAGTTATACCACTTTTAAGTTCTTATTATGAGTCAATAGGAAAATGTATATGTATGTTTTGTGAACAAAGAATGAGGTTCTGGCCATCTGGTCATGCCTGGCGATCAAAGAATTTGCAGCCTAATGGTTCAAGAATCTTTGTCCCCAAGAATTTATGAAATTCTTTGATCACGAGGTCTGACATCTTGTTTTTAGGAAACAGTTTGGTCTTTTTACTTGAAATTTGGAGGGTGTTTATGGCATGTCCTGTGGATGTAAATTACTGTGCTTATGTGTCAGAAAAACATTTTTTGGTGAAGATATGGCGTGGCGCAGTTTAGGTTCTGTGGACAGCGTTTTGCTTGTGGTGGTGGCTTGAAATTGATAGGATGCCTAGCCTTAGAGTCATGGATGTAGTTTTCATTCATTGTGTGTGTTCAATGTCAACAAGTGTGGAACTGTGCCACTCTGACAAATGAAAATTTCAAACTTTAGCATGTTATATCTCGGACACGGTTTGGTCTTTTCACTTGAAATTCGGAGGGTGTTGATGGCATGTCCTGTAGATGTTAATTATGGTGTTTACATGTCAGACAATAAATATTTTTGGAAATATTGTGTGGCGCAGTTTATGTTTTGAGGACGTTTTCTATTGTTCTACTACATTAACATTTGTTTGGTGGCTGGCCTTGGTGTTGTCAATCTAGCTTTTAGTCATTAGCTTTGTAATGTGGCACGACACTTACAAGTTGGTGGGAGAGCGGGGCCCTTCACTTGTGCAACTTTCTACTTTTCTATTCTTTCTTAAAAAGTAAGGAAATTATATGCAAAAAACTTCATTAATGCATCAGTTAAGGTTATTCTGCAATGACAAAAGTGAGGAAATTCAACATTAGGGTTCCCACCCCTTGCACCCCACTTCCACCCAGCCCCCACCCCACAGGCATCGGGGTGTGGGTTGGGGTAGTCAGCCCTCTCACCCCATTCTCCTACACTGCACCACCTCAGTTTGTTTACACATGGGATGGGGTGACAGTTAGGCCCGACAACCCCAATGCACACCCGATGCCTGTTGGTGGCAGAGGGGTGGGGGTGGGGTACAAGGTGGGAACCCTAATGTCAAATTTCCTCACTGTAGAATGACCCTAACTGATGCATTAATGAAGTTTTTTTGCATAATATATCTATATATATAATAGAATATGGTAAACAAATATTGTTAATCCCAAAACCTGAACTTTGTTTTTAGTATATAAATGTTTAAGAAATACCTGAAAGCTATCTATTTTCCTTGGAAGCTGTAGTTTCAGACACTTCTTAGTCTTTCCTTTTGAGACACCAGGTGACTCTAATAATCATTTGTTCCAAGGGTTTTTAAGTCATTTTGAAGGCATTAAGTATCTTCTGTTCTCCTAGTCCTTAACAAAATGCAGGGACTCCACAGATTTCTTCTGTTCCTTGGTCCAGATCCCAAACTAGTGAGCCTTATTTCAGCATGATAGATCCACCTCATGTCCCTCTCACTTGAATGAAAAAAAGGTGGGGGTGGATCTTTAGGAGCTTCTCGGGTGGAGGTGGGGTGGATCTTACTCCCCCCAAAAAAACAATGCTGCCTCCCACTACTCAGGTTCCAGTTCTTGTACCACCCATTTAAGAAAGAAAGTAGTACCCTGCCTGCAACTATTGACTAACATGAAAGTGTATTTATTTGAGAGTGGAAAACATTTATTGGAGGACAGTAAGGCAGAGGAGACTATTTACACCTTCAGTCAGTTCCATGGACAGAAAACATGACATCACTCCTTTTGTACATGCAAAATGTCTGCAAGCTCCGCCTACTGCAGCCATAATAAGGAAATCAGTACTGCATTAATCTTTGATGTTTGCAGAGAGTGCTCTTATCAGTATGCACAGTTTTTCCAGGATGGCTTCTTTTTGTAGTTCATATGGTGTTACACTTATTGGTAGCACATTTAAATGTGCCTGAAAGTTCTTTTTGATTATTGCCTTTGCTCTAAGCACTATTGGAATGATTTGTGTGTCCCTATTCTGTACCAGTTTAGTTTCTGTTTGCATATCTTGGTATTTCATGATTTTGTGGCTTTCTGAGTGCAGGGCACTGTAATCAATATGGCTGGCTTTTTCAATCATCAATGTTACCATTGTTCTTTTCTCTTTTATTACCATGTCTGGTTTTCTTGCTTCCACTTTATTGGCAGTTGATATCAGGTGATCTCATAAGGCAGTATAGTGTAGTGGTTAAAGGCACTGAGCTGTAAACCTGGAGACCTGGGTTTGAATCTCATCAGCTCCCCACTTGCATACTGTGTAACTGAGCAAGTCACTTAACTTCCTTGTTTTCCCAGGTCGTACCTGAACGCAAGCTTTGTCTTAGTGTGCCTTTCCTGGTTAAACAATTTCCCTTTTCCTTTCATGTGATCCTTACTTCTTCATTCTTTGTGGTTCAAGCTTCCAGTGTTTCTCTGCTACCTGTATGTTATAGCGTTTGCATAGTTTCAAGCGGCTCAGTCTTGCTACAGTGTTGTGTCTTTCAGTGTACAGGCCTTCTGCCATGTATACTTTACATCCAGTTACATGATGTGCAAGTGTTAAGATGTGCAAATGTTTTTAATTCTGTACTACAAAACCTGCACCTGTCTGTTTTTTTCCTATGGAATTCATGAACCATCGTGTGTGTAGTCCACTATCTTGAGCTGCCATTATCAATATAATAAATATTTTCTGGTACAGTGGGCCATTTAAATAATTCTCCACACTTAAATATAGGTGTATTCTATATTCTTTATTTCCCCTACATTTCGATCCTTTAAGGAGCTTGTTCACTGGGTATTTTAATGTTTTTCTTTTCTTTCTGTTGATACATAATTCTTTTTTAGTATGTTTCCTTAACTTCTTTCTACATTTTTATGTTGATTGCATGCATGCACAAGAAACATATTGTGGAAGCTTTCTCCACAAGCAGGTTGTGGAGGCACAGCACTGTTGTGGCCAATGCCCCCACAGCCTGCAAAGGCTTATCCAGCATCCCCCAATGCCATGGCACACTGCTGTTGACACTAGTTCAGTCAGCATGCCACCAACTTGTAAAAAAACAGCCACTGCAATCAGGAGATGCCTCATCATTGCAGCATAAGCCATTCACTGCAATGAGGGAGCGACCCATCATTGCAGGGTGGGATCTTTACACACTGATATTGTTTGTGAACATGGCGGTGGTTTGCCACCATGTTCACAAACAATATTAACCCCCCACCATGTTTACTTGCCGACGGGGGCCCCAACCCTCATTGGCTTCATTGCCCCAGTGTTTCTGTTGCTGACGGGGGAGCCCATTCCCCATTGGCATTACGAATACCTCCCTCCCTATGTATACTGTCTGCCAATGGGGTGCCCAATCCCCATCAGAATAATGTCACCCCTTTTTGTTGTGTGCTGATGGGGGTTCCCAATCCCCATCGGCATAATGTAACAACCCACCCCCCCTTTCTTGTGTGCCGATGGGGGTGCCTAATCCCCCATCAGCTACAGCAGCCCACCCCAAAAAAGTGCAAGACTCTGTTGGCATGCTGGGAGCCCACCCCATCATACCACATGCCCCTGTAAAAGAATAAATGGTCCCATGATGTCTTTTTTTTATGCTGTAAAGAAGGAAACAGTCCCTCGGCGGTCTCCCTGGCCCCCCTCCCACGACCCACACCCACCCACTACGCACCCTGCCTCCCCACACCTCCCTTACCCCATACTTACCTCCAGAGCTCGGCGCAATGATCTTCGGTGGACCAGGAACACTTCTGCACTCTTCAAAGCTGACCGCGAACTGAGGAAATGCCGGTAAGCTGTATAATGGAATAAATGTTTTTTTTCCGACTTTAATGCATATATCAGTCATTTTTTGGAATTTTGGCACCAAATTTTCAACATGGGGTTTTTGGGACCCCTCCTCATGAATTCTCAAACTGTCATGGCGTTAATCTGCCTCAAAAGGTGATTTCGCTGTCACTGCACCGAATCACCTTTCGGGGGTGATTAACAAAACTACAGTGCCAGTGTTCATGAGGTGGACTCTCAAAAAGCCTATATTGCAAATTTGATGTAAAAAATCTCCAAAATTACTGTTTTACGAGTGTGCGTTGCGCAGTTGCTACACATGCTCGTAACTTCGCAAATTTGTAATATTTTCAAGCCAGATTTTCAACATTGGCATTTTTTCACACCTCCTTGTGAACAGTACAGCTGTCATTGTTCACATCCTGGCTGAAATGTGTTTTCACAGTTCCGGCGCAGAATAGCGCAGTTGCTGTGGGATATTAGTGTTCGGGACAGATTAAGAACATGACAGTGACACTGTTCATGAGTAGAGGTCCTAAAATGCCTATATTGAAAATTTGGTGATGATACTCCATAAAATGACTGTGCTACGAGCGTGCGTTGCGCAGTTTGCACACATGCTCATAACATCGTGAATTTGTAATATTTTCATTCCCGATTTTCAACATTGCCATTTTCCCACACCTAATTATGAGCAGTATAGCTGTCATTTTTTCCATCCTGGCCGAAATGTGTTTTCGCACTTCCAGTGCAGAATAGGGCGGTCGCTGTGGGAAATCACTGTTTGGGACAGATTAAGAAAATGACAGTGATACTGTTCATGAGCAGAGGTCCTAAAATGCCTATGTTGAAAATCTGGTGATGATAGCCCATCAAATGACTGTGTTACAAGTGTGCGTTGCACACTTTCCAAGCACCCTTGCAACTTCACAGATTTGTAATATTGTCACGCCAGATTTTCAGCAGTGTAATTTTTTCACACCTCCTTATGAGCAGTACAGCTGTCATTTTTCACATCCTGACCGAAATGTGTTTTCACAGTTCTGGCGCAGAATAACACGGTCACTGTGGGAAATCAGTGTTTGGGACACATTTAGACAATGATAGTGGTGCTGTTCATGAGCAGAGGTCCTAAAATCCCTATGTTGAAACTGTGGTGATGAAACTCCATAACAGGACTGTGTTACAAGTGTGCATTGAACTGTTTCCACGCACCCTTGTAACTTCACAAATTTGTAATATTTTTACACCACATTTTCAACAGTGGCATTTTTTCACACCTCCTTATGAACAATGCAGCTGTCATTTTCCACAGACTGACTAAAATATGCTTTTGCACTCCTGCCGGAGAATAGTAAGGTCGCTGTGGGAAATCAGTGTTTGGGACAGATTAAGGTCGAGTGAGTTAGAGGGGGGAGTGACCCAGGTCAACTGAGCTCTGTCGGGACTGCTGTGGATTTGTTTGTGGGCAGAAAAAGGCCCCAATGCAAGAGCCCAGTACAAAAGGGCAGCCTGCAGCACTAGGAGAAACAGAATGAGAGAGAGTGAGTGAGGGAGGTGGAGTGAGCGAATTCACCAGAGCGCTGTTAGGACTGCTGCGGATTTCTTTGTGGGCAGAAAAAGGCGTCAATGCAGGCAGGGGCCCCGTATAAAAGGGCACCTTGCAGCACCTGGACAAACAGAATGAGTGCATGAGAGAGAGAGAGAGAGAGAGAGAGACCAAGCGACCTCAACAGAGCTCTGTCAGGACAGCTGTGGATTTCTTTGTGGACAAAGGTGCCAATGCAGCCAGGAGCCCCGTACAAAAGCGCAGCCTGCAGCGCCAAGAAAAACAGAATGAGCACGTGATAGAGTAGTAGTGAGCGAGCTCAACGGAGCTCTATTGTGACTGCTGTGGATTTCTTTGTGGGCAGAAAAAGGCGGCAATGCAGGCAGGAGCTGAGTACAAAAGGCCAGCTTGCAGCGCCGACAGAAACGGAATGAGTGCATGAGAGACGGGGAGTGAGCGAGCTCAGTGGAGCTGTGTCGGGACTGCTTCAGATTTCTTTGTGGCCAGAAAAAGCCACCAAGGCAGGCAGAAGCCCAGTATGAAAGGGCAGTCTGCAGCGGTGGGAGACACAGAATGAGAGAGTGAGGAAGGTGGAGTTTGTGAGCTCAACGGAGCTCTGTTGGGACTGCTGCAGATTTGTTTGTGGGCAGAAAAAGGCAGCAATGCACGAAGGACAGCCTGCAGTGGTGGGAAAACCAGAATGAGTGAGTGAGTGAGTGAGTGAGTGAGTGAGAGAGGGGAAGTGAGCCAGCTCAATGGAGCTCTATTGTAACTGCTGCAAATTTCTTTGTGGGCAGAAGAATGCGGCAACACAGGCAGGAGCCCAGTAGAAAAGAACAGCCTGCAGCGCCGGCAGAAACAGAATGAGCGAGTGAGAGAAGGGGAGTGAGCGAGCTCAACGGAACTGAGTCGGGACTGCTGCAGATTTCTTTGTGGGCAGAAATAGGTGCCAATGCAGACAGGAGCCCAGTACAAAAGGACAGCCTGCAGCGCCGGGAGAAACACAATCAGCGAGTGAGACAGGGGGAGTGAGCGAGCTCAACGGAGCTCTATCATGACTGCTGCAGATTTCTTTGTTGGCAGAAAAAGGCAGCAACACAGGCAGGAGGCCACTGCAAAAGGCCAGCCTGCAGCGCCAGGAGAAACAGAATGAGCGAGTGAGAGAGGGGGAGTGAGCCACCTCAACAGAGCTCTGTCAGGACAGCTCCAGATTTCTTAGTGGGCAGAAAAAGCTGCCAAAGCAGGCAGGAGCCCAGTACAAAAGAGCAGCCTGCAGCACCGGGAGGAACAGACTGAGCGAGTGACAGGGGGCAGTGAGCAAGCTCAACAGACCAACGCAATCAACTTTCGGCATTGACAAATGCTTGTTATACATGTTATTAGTAACATTTTTTGCACAGTATATCATACCACTTTTGTGACATCTCTTGAAGCTTATACATTCATTATTTTATAAAGTTCAGCACTTCGTGTTCATCTACATTTTACTCTGTAATACAATAATATATTTTTACTTCAGTGCTTCAATTTAGTATTCTGTTAGTTATTTCAGCTGCTTAAATAAGCCTGACCCCCTTGTTGACTGAGCAAGCAGCCTACCCTGAATTTCTTTCAGGCTACTTATGCTGTTTTTGTTTATTACTTGTTAGTCTGTAAAGACATAGCCTGTGGGGTCCTTTTTAATTAATTTGTTGTCATCCAAAATGTAAGGTTTAAGTTCTTTTTAGTTAACCGTATTTTGGAAACAGCTGCTCGCTTACCTTAAAATGCTGCCTGACTTCTATAGGGTAAATGTTATTGCTGCATGGTGAGAAAATGGCTGTTTGGCTCTATTTACACAGCACTGCTGGCTCTTCTCCTCTTGAACCCATTTTGGAGCTCCGCAGGATGACATAGTGACACGTCACCACTGAGTGCTCATGCATGCATGTGTAAGGTTGCTAAGCAACCTGACTCTACTCCTCCATCTAGTGAAGGAGATGGGCACATAGCAAAATGGGCTCATTAATTCCAACAGTTTACTTTTTGAAGCATATCTTCCTTTTACTTTGTTAATATATTTACATAAGGAATGCTCCCTCAATGCCTTTGCTGATGCTGGTATGTTACTGCTTGATGCAATCCTCAGTCTGGGCAGGTGGGCTGATTGACAGGTATGCCAGACTGTAGGGCAAAATGGGAACTTTTACGTTTTTGAAAAACTTTTCAACTTAAAAAAACAAACTTTTTCTTCCTATTATTTTAATGCATTTTTATACAGTGATATGAGTATTTATTCTACTTTACTTTTTTTATCCGTCATATAATTCATTTTTTACAAGTCATGTACATCAGTCTTACACATTTTTTTCATTCTTGTTGTGTTCCTGTTGCACATAATTTCTCAGTATATTTATTTATTTATTTGCAGTTTTTAATACAGGTAACAGCATTTGTTGCTCTGCAGTTTACTTCATATGTACTGACGTGTGTGGGTTCTAATTCTTTCTCCATTTTTTACTTCTGTTCCATTTGTTCAGTTAATGGGTTGGAATTATTCTATCCACACTCATTTATGCCTGCCACTGTAGACACCTAAGTATACGCCTTCCAGTTTGTTTCCCATTCATTCCAATGTTGCTTTCTAGTGTTCTCAGATAGAAGATCCACCTCATTCCTGCACTGAGTAATTGATCTCTATAACTGTCTCTTTTTGATCTTATTACTTTTTCTAGGCCCCAAAATCTCAGGGATGCCCCATTGTGTCCTGCTGTGTTAAAATGTGTAGCTACTGGGATGTTTCATCCCTTATCCAGATATCCCCTTTGTGCTCCTGAATTCTTGTTTTCAGCATTCTGCTCATTTGTCCCACGTATAACATGTCACATAGACATTGTATAACATACACAATGCCCATTGTTGCACAATCTATGTGTTTATATTTCCCCTTAGCACACTGTCCTCGCCTGCCATCCTCCTCTCCTAACTTAATCCATTCCCATCCTTCCACACTTAACTTTTCTGTTCATCCTTCCCCCCTTCCACTTGCAGGCCCTGTAACTGGTACCCTGCCCGCTGCCATCACCCCTGACTCTGTTCTTCCCCTTCCGTCAGACTTAGCCTCTGGGCTATTTCCTGTTGTCTTTCCACCACCTCAAGTTCCTTTCTCTCTTCTCTTTGCTGTCCTATATCTTTCGTAATAACACCTAAGTTATTGTACCTGACACTGGCTATTCGATGTAGCCTATGTATAATTGCTATTTGACATAGCCTTTGTATAACTGCTATTCGACATAGCCTTTGCATAATTGCCAAAGCTAATTTAACTGACTCTGGCTATTTGTATATAGCCTACGACCATCTACAAAGACTGTGACTTTACTTTTTATAGCCATTCCTGTACAATTGTGTTAATATTTGCTTTCTGTATAATGTTCTTATTCATTGTTTGCCCTGATGAGGAACCTATGTAATGAGCTTGTCCTCAAATGTGTTAATTTAAGATTTATAAAAATAATAAAATAAAAATTTTTTATACTGAATTTTTGTCCAGTGTGTGGGTGTATGTATGCCTATTTTTTTTTTTTGTATGTATGGCCACATACCGAGCACTTACCACATAGACAGGTGAAGTGGCTGAAATTCACTCCGCAGAGTGATTTTCAGAATAACGCGGAATCCACGAAGTGCTCTGCAACATGAAGTGCAGTACTTCATGTCATAATAGGGAATGCGAAGTCCATTGAAACCAATGACTTTGCATTATTCCGCCCTCCCCAAACCACTTCTCCACCAATTTTAAGGCGAAGTACATTGAAATCAATGTACTTCGCCTTGTTATTGAACTCCAAGGTGAATTTGCAGTGCTTCATGGGATTGCAGGTCACTTGGGCTCTAGATTGCTCTGTGCAGCCTCAGTTCTCTGTAGTGTGTGTATAGTGGAAGATGGAGACAGTTCCCTCTCAGAGCTCTGCAATTCAAATCCTCTAAAAGCAGTTAAAAAAGCCTTTTTGAGCCATTTTGTTTTGCTTGAAATTTAGTGCATCGATTGCAGGAAACCCTCCTGTGCTCATATCAATGAGTGTTTATTGTTTGTGTGTGGATTTTGAATGTTAATTCACAACAGTCAGTCTGTGTACTGTGAAGTGTGCTTTTAAGGGAGGGGCATATCTGTGGTGCAGGTAGATGAACTGGGAGAAAAAGGCAGTCTTTCTGTTTTGGTTATATTTTTCTTGTATAACAGTATTAATGTACACACAGTAATATTTTCAGTAATTCTTGACTTTTTTTGCTGATTGTAGTGGAGCAGCAGTGTATAATTTTAGTTTGTTTAAAACATTTAGTTATATTGCTAAAGGTTTTCAATTTGCTACACAATACTTGTAGTGTGTGTGAGTGTGTGTGCAATGCGTACCATTAAATCAGACTTTCATTGTGCCAGAGTAATTGCAGCAGTGTGAACCTGCTATCCACTGCACCTGCATGAATTCTTTATATTGCTTTGTGGTATCTTTACTGGTAGTAGACTGTTACTGCCGTGCACTGCACTACCCCCCCAATCAGCAAAAGATATTCTTTTCCAGATTTGGATTTGTGACTTGTGAGCACTGGTTAGGTGTTGTTGTCCTTTGCGTCTGACTCTGCATCTCTTAAGTGCGCAGTGCAATCTTAATCTGTCTGTGCATTTGCAGTACACCATTATTTCTGGGAGACTTTGCATTTCTTGTTACACTCTCATTTCACTTCATCAGCACTGGGGAATTTTCTGGACACAAGACAGTAGCATTTTGGGGATGCAAATTAATTAAGGTGACTGTGTGTGGCCACTGGTCATATGACAGAGTGCACCATTAATTCTGGGAGACTTTGCAATTTTTGTTACCCTCTCATTTCACTTTGCCAGCACTGGGGAATTTTCTGAACACAAGACAGTAGCATTTTTGGGATGCACATTAATTCTGGTGACTGTGTGTGGCCATGGCTCGCATGCTGGAGTGCATCATTAATTCTGGGAGACTTTCCATTTTTTGTTACCCTCTCATTTCACTTTGCCAGCACTGGGGAATTTTCTGGACACATGACAGTCGTATTTTGGGGATGCACATTAATTCTGGTGACTGTGTGTGACCACGGTGCGCATGACTGAGTTTAACATTAATTCTGGGAGACTTTGCATTTCTTGTTACACTCTCATTTCACTTTGACAGCACTGGGGAATTTTCTGGACACAAAACAGTAGCATTTTGGGTAGGCACATTAATTCTGGTGTCTGTGTGTGATGTGACCACATCCACTGCGCGCATGACTGAGTGTGCCATTAATTCTGGGAGACTTTGTATTTCCTGTTGTGCTCTCATTTTACTTTGTCAGCACTAGGGAGTTTTCTGGATACAAGACAGTAGCATTTTGGGGATGCACATTAATTCTGGCGACTGTGTGTGTGTGGGGGCACTGGGGGGGCTGCAAATATTGTTGCCACACCACCTTGCTTTGCATTAAGGTGGAATGACAACGCAAAGTGATAATTACAAGGTGAAGAGAGCCTTTCCTGTTGGCCACTCCACATAGCAGAGTGACAACGCGAAGTGGCCACTTTGCGTTCACTTCATCAGTGGAATTTAATTTCACTGCATCTCTATTACCACACTGTACCATTCATGCTGTTAGTGGTCTTAGCAAAAGTTTTTCTATGTTTTCTGGTAGCTTTAACTTGATTGCAGTAATTGGAACTTGATATTTGTTAACTTTTTGGCTGTAATCATGGGTTTACTTTATAATGTTGGTATGTGTTCATTATCTGTCTGTACTAGATATCATTGTTTATTAACCATGTTCCTAATATCAGTCAATTTATGGTTGTATTTTGTGGAAAAAATATACAGCTGTGTCCCAGTATCTACTCCTCCCTGTCCTAGAAGGTCCTCCCCAATTTTTTCTATGATTCATATTGCTGCTTTCTTTAATGTCCCCCATTTGTACTCCCTTTCCTCAAACCTTTCCAACATTTTATCAGTTTTCAGTTCTGCTTCTTCCATTTTGCTACACTTCCATTTTACCCTCATTAGTTGTGAATAAGGGATACTGCTTTTGAATTTTGGTTTGTTAAAACTACATCTGCGTAAAATTGTATTCCTATCAGTGCTTTTCCAAAAAAGTTGTGTCTATTTAACTATATTTTAATTTGATCCTTAAATCTAAATATGGGACCTGTGTTTTATCATAATTCATTGTGAATTTTAAATTGAAGTCTTTTTTTATTTAATTCTGTATAGAAATGTTTTAATTGTTCCTCAGTTCACTGCCAGATAATAAAGATGTCATCTATATAGCATAGCCAGGTTCTGATTTTTGCATGAAATCTGTTGTTCTTTACATTGTGTATGTGTGTTTCTTCAAAGTTATTCATGAATGCATTGGCATTGTGGACCCCATTGCTATACCCTTGTTTTGTTGAAAGGTTTTCCCATGAAACTCAAAACAGTTTTTACTCAGTATTAGTTCTGTCATCTCCTGTAGAATTCTTGTTTTCAATTTTGCATCCCTCCCGCTGGTGTCCATAATTAATCCTAGACAGTCAAATGCCTTGTTGGTGAGGGATAGAGGTGTAGAGAATGGCCACATCTAATGTGGTCAGATATACTTCTGGTTGAATTCCCTGCTCTGTAATCTGTTTTAATTTGTTTTAGTTTTAAAATCATATCTGTTGAGTCTTTTACATAAGATGCAGTTTTCTCTATGAGAGGTTGCAAGTGGAAATTTATATATTTAGAAATTGGCTAGAATACTGAGTTGATACCAGAGACTATTGGTCTCTCTGGGGGCTCAGATATGTTTTTATGTATTTTGGTTATGGAAAAAAAAAGTAGACATTTTTGGAAAATCTGTACTTAATATGTTTGCTTCCCAGCTGACCTGGCGGTGCTGAGGGTCAAGGTGCTGGACGCCATACCTTGCGCCACACTGGTGACCCAGGTTCAGGAACAAATCTGGGCCATCGGCAGGGGATCGAGCATCTGGAGATCTGATCTTCTCTCCTAGGATGGGTTACGAGGGGGTTCCCAGCATTATGGTGGCCTCTGGTGGAGAAAAGGAGGTGGCAAAAGTGCATAGGATGCAGACGGGGGTGGGACAATGGCAGGTTCCAGTGGCAAGAGGAGCAGGGAAATAGTCATGTGGGAGCCATTGTATGCCATGTTCTGACAGGGTATCAGTAAAGCATAAATACCCTCACGGTAGACATATGAAGCCACCGATGGTCAATCAGCCCCCGAGCCAAACAAAGCCTGACATAAGTTGGGGTGGGGTTCCAGGGTGATGTGGTCTCTCCGCCCAGTCCTTCTACCACTGGGGGAGCCCTCTGTAGGAGGTAAGCTATGGTCCTCCCTGTCCCTGCGGTCATAGCAGAGGCTGACTCAGTTGGGGGGACTCGTTGAGCAACCACATACATGGCTGACAGGGGTAAGTCCCCCTACTGTCTGTAAGAGCAAAAAAGAAAATTAAAAATATGTCTGTTTCTCATTTTTGAATCTGTCCCATCACAGAATATTCTTCTATCATTAAATTAATCTTTCTTTTTAATGTTACTGTGGGGCATTCTGTTAATATTTCATAGTTTTCTTCATTCTGTATTAACTTAAAACACATCTGTTTGTATTGGTCTTTATCTTGTATCACTATTCCTCCTCCCTTTTCCGCTGGTTTGATTATGATATTTTAGTCTTTAAGTTTTCTAAAGCTATTCTTTCTTCTTTGGAAAGATTTTTGTGTTTCGATGTTAAGTCTTCCTTATTTTTGAATAGCCCCATGATTTCTTTTTTATCCACTTTACAGAAGGATTCTATTGCGTGATTTTTTTACCTATGGGTGGGTTGTACATGGATTTGATTTGCATGTTCTGTCTCCGTTTCTGTTGGTATTCATCTTTATTCTGTTCTGATTCTTGTCCAAATTGGTTCTTTAATTTAAATGTTCTGAAAAATCTCATGAGGCCTACTTCAAGGTCAAAGAGGTTGATGGGCTGACTGGGGGAAAATGCTTCTCAAAATCCTTCCTCCATCTGTATATCTCTCTTTTTGGTGTTGGGTTTCTCAGATCACATCTATTCTCTCGCTCTATCGTACTTGATGTGCCTGGCTGTTGTGGATCCATCTGTTGTACATTTTCTGTGCTGGTTGCCCTCTGAGGGTCTCTTGTATAGCTGTTATCGCTATTTGGACTTTCATATGTGTTTGTTTGTGACTGTAGTCTTTTATTGAATTTTTTGTAAGCATAAACTCTATTACTCCTGTAATCATTTGTGTCCCTAATAAACTTAATTTTTTGTTGTTTTAGGCATTCCTCATACTCAACTAGTTTTAAATTAAAGTCTTCTAAATTCTTTTTGAACTTTTCTTCTTGTATTTGTAGTTACAGTGAACCCTCTACCATTTGGATATGTCTCTAAGATTTGTCCCTCATCAATTATGGCTTCAATGAATGCATACATAAAGGCACAGCTGGCTCTATTCCTGATGCCATCCCATTTATTGTCTAGTTTAGTTGACTTGTTCCCTAGATTGGGCTTGACACTTCTTCTTAAGCCTCGGGGTATCCTGTTCTGTTCTAAGCACTAAGTAAGATACCCGGAGCACCCTAAAGGCAGCCCTGGAACCCCCTCCCTCCTCACAAGGCAGTCTGCACACAGTGCTCTCCTCGGAGCTCCCTAAAGGCAGCCCTGGAACCCCCTTCCTCCTTCCTCACAAGACAGTCTGCACACAGCACCCTCCTCGAGACACTCAGAGCTCCCTAAAGGCAGCCCTGGAACCCCCTCCTTCTTCACAAGACAGCCTGCACACGGTGCTCTCCTCAGTACACTCGGAGCTCCCCAAAGGTAATTATACCTCCCTCTCCTGCAGCTAACTCCAGGGGGTATTAAAAGATTATCTAACCTCTGATCCTGCCTGACTGTTTTTCCTAGCCTTGGACTTGGCTTCTCCAATTGGGGTTCACCTGCAGTAGTCATTGGGACTTTAAGGACCCAAAGTTTCATCCTGTATAAAAATAAAATTTTTAACTAATTTGTAACATTGCTTACAGTGCATTCTGTAGTGCTTAGTGGTAGTATTTCAGTCTCTGATAGTTGCTACTTTTTCTCTGTCTTTATGCCTGCTAGACTTACTTGCCATTCTGCCTCACTGTGTTCTCTGGCAGCTGTTCTCCCAGGATCTTTGTGAGGCCTCCTACATGGTGGAAGCATTCTCCTTAGACTCCTGATGGTCTCCATCTTGGCCTCCCAGTACTGCTGTGTATGCTTGCACATGCACAGTTCCGTCCTCCCCTTAAGGAGTGTGTGAGGCTGAGTGATCCCAGACCCCCTTTCCCGCTGCATACCAATGTCCTCCTTTGTTTTGTCTCCTACTTAGGCAGCCTCCCTCTTCACACAGGCCACATGATTCCTACCACTTTTTTCTAAGTGCCTGTTTTCCCATTTGCCTGGTATACTCTACGGCCACTAGGAGTCAGTGTTTCCCCCCTCAGCTGTACTGTGTTCCCCTTTCTAGTCACTCTAGCTCTGGTCTTCCTCCCTACTATTCCTTCCATACTTCTGGTCTTTTCTGCCCTTTATGCCCTCTCTCTCAGGTCTCCCCCCACCAGACTTGAACCCTGCACCTTCTACTCCTCAGACTGTGACACTACCACTGCACCAGAAGAGCAGCCCTATTAAGCTGTATTCTTTATTGCCTCCTATTCCTGCACTTCACCCTAACTACCTCCCTCCCCCTCAAGCATTCCTTTACTGTCCACTGCTCTCTGCTGCTACTCCTACTACCTACACCATGGCCACCATCACCCTCCTGTCCACTTTTATATCTTTATACTTACTCCCCCTGGTCCTGGCCCATGTCCTGGTGCCACACACCACGGTCAGGTCCACCCCCCCTTTCCAACTTTCTCATCCACTCTGTTTCCACAACTGCCTCTCCACCGCCTCCTCTCCCTCTCTCATTAACCTCCCCCTTCCCTGTTCTTTCTCATGCTTGCACCCACTCCTCCTAGCCACACCTCACATCTTAGTCCTCCCCATTCTGGTCATCACCCCCAAACACACCTGCCTATCACCATTAGGTCCCAGCCTCCGTAAGCAATTTCAGTTTACTCTACAGAGGGCTCTTCTAGTACTACTGCTGTTATCCAGTAACATGCACCCTAACCCGGGTCCTACCTTCCCCCCAACCCCAACAGACTAGCTACTGATGAACTGCATATGGCATCCATTAACATCTGTAGTCTGAAGAGAAAATCTGATTGGCTCCAGGGGTGGATGGCCCAACACTAACCTGACATACTCTCCCTCATTGAAACCTGGCTCTCCAAAGCTACTCCTGACTTGGCTGTGGCCATCCCTGGGTATTCCATCTACTGTGCTGACAGGTGTGGTAAACATGGCAGGGTCTATGCAATCTACCTTTGGGACATCCTGCAGTGTCAACCTCTCCCTCCTGCCTAGCTGGACCATGGTGCCCAAGCTCTCACCCTGAAAATCACTGTGGGCAAAGCCACTGTCCCACTCTTCATCACCTCAGTCTAAATTCCCCTCCCCAGAAGCAAAATCCAGCATTCCACTCTATTTTGAATTACCTTTCCCTCCTGCCCTCTAAGGCTGAATGCATAGAGCTAGGTGATTTCAACATCAATTGGAAGTCTAGCTCTGTTTCCCCTTACAAAGATGCTTCTGCTGCTATGGACCTCTCACAAGTAGTCCTTTCACCCACAAAGCAAAACTCTAAGACTGGATCTGCCACCCTTCTGGACCTGGTGCTTACCAATCACCCCAACAGGATTACAGGTGTCTCAGTGCTCCCCAATGCCCTGAGTGACCATTCACCTGTGCTCTGCACCTGCTCATGTATGGTAAAGAAACCACCACCTAAAATCATTTTCCAACACTGTCTAAAACTTGGTAAACTAAAGCATTTAAAACACCACCTCAGCCTCTGGGACTGGTCCCCATCCACTATACGCCATTCATAGACTCAGCGCTTGACTACTTCATTCTCCTTTAACTCTGCCTGTGACATATTTGCTTCCTTTGCTAAATGCTTTTTCAAAGGCCCCTCCACCCCATGGATCTCCCAAACTCTCCTAGACCTGATCCACCACTGTGACTCCCACTGGCAGACAGCCCTTGACACAGGCAAGCTGGCCAACAGACAATGTTACCATGCCACAAACAATAAGTGTACTTGGGAAATACATAACACTAAGGCTGAACTCTATAAGGCATCCCTCACCTCCTCCTGGGGCTCAGGTAGAAAGTTTTGTGATAACCTCAAGGAACTTAATGGGAATTCAGTGCCCCCCCAAATCAACAACAATGGGAATATTACCACAGACCCCAAACTCATAGCTTACATCTTAAACTCCTCCTTCACAGATCTCAGCAGTGTGCTCCCACCCCACTTCTTTGATCCTCTAACCACACCCACACCCTCCACACCCCCACCGCCTTTTCGCTTCAAAACTATTACTCCCTGGGAAGCCAAGCCCTATTTACCAAATGAGTTAGGGAATTTCCTGTTCAGCAGTGACACTCTGGACCTTAAATTCCTGTGTCTGACCCTAGATGAAGTCCTCACCCCCTAACCAGCATTCTCAACTGCTCCCTCTGCCTTCGGTAGATTCCCAGCCAAATGGAAAGCTGCCATCATCACTCCAATCCATAAAAGTGGTGACCATGCTGCCACCACCTGTGATATAGCAGGACTGTTGCCCGAGTCAGTATTATTTTAATTTACACACCTTGAGTGTAGGGAGCTTACATTGTGTGTCTCTGGTGAGAGGCATTGGTCCTGGTTACGATGTTGCTTAGCAACAGGACCAGATAGCGAGCAAGCGTATACTCAAAGTGTGTGCTTTATATATATTGGGCACTAGCCAGGTGAAGGGTAGTGCAGAAAACTACCTCCTCAGAAGTCTTCTGCATGAAGAGGTGGTAAAAAGGTATTAGGGAATTTGATTTTAAGACCTGGGGATCGCTACACAGGAAGTGAGAGCTAGCTGCTTTCTGTGCTAGTGGGATAAAAGAAACCCCATTCACAAGTGGTGTGAGTGATGAGCGGTGTGAGCGCACTAATACACGCATGGAGACACTTGCGGTCAGCGTGTGTTTGTGTGTTCGCAGGTGAGGTAGGAGAACAACTTATAACTAAGGGAGTACTTCTGACAATTGAAACCAGGTAGTAGAGGGGTAAAGCATAACGCAAACAGATAAAAAATGGAAAGACAGAATTTTGCAAGAGCACTGTTGACAAAGGATGGGGATCTGCTAATATAGTGTGGAAATTGCCACAGGTATAAAATGGAAGAGGAGGGGACTGATTATTCGGCATACATATGTGAAAAGTGTATATATAACCAAGAGCTACAGCACAATATAAAAATGCTTAGTGAAAGGCTAGAAAAAGTGGATAACAGCCAGCTGGAGATGGCTGCAAAACTGAAGATACTGACTAGTTTAAATAAAACAAACAATGATAGAGAAAATATTGACCCACTGGAAGGACTGGGTAAAAGAAAAATTGGAAGTTATAGTTAAGAAATTGACAATGCTGAATGAAGTGAAGTAAATAGTGTAAAATGAAAAAAGAGGAAGGAGTCCATTACAACCAGTACCAGACTGATGCGTAGATGAAACTCTAGCAGGAGAGAGTAGGGATAGCGTTAGATCCTGTAAAGAGGTGGCAAAAAATCTTGTTGACAGAGAAAAGGGAGGTGAGGATCTTGAATTTCGAATTCCAGTAGCTAATAGCTTCCAAACATTGGCTGAAATATATATGTAAAGAGGATAAGGCAAATAATATGGTGAGCAGTTTCTCAGGAGCAGGGGTGAATGATTTGTACAACATGGTGGGCAATATATTTATGGGAGTAGGACCATATCCAAGAGCGGTAGTACACATAGGCAGTAATGATGTTGCAAAGAAGTCATTATCAACCTTCCAAAAAGAATTTGAGGAGTTAGTTCAAAAATTAAGGGAGAAAGGTAGTGAAATTCTGATATCAGAAATCCTACCTGAACCAACAGCAACTGCATATAAAATGAACAAAATATCATTAGCTAATGCATGGTTAAATAACTGGACAAAACATCAAGGATTATCATTTATAAAACATTAGGAAACCTTCTCCAATAAAAAAGAACTGTACTGTAGAGACGGACTCCATTTGAGTTTTAGGGGAAGTTGAATACTTGGCATACGTATAGGCAATGAAATAGATAAATATTTTAACTAAATAGAAGGGGGATGAATGGATCACAGCCCAAGCTCCAATTACCTTTAACCAGAGTTAAGAAGATAAGAAACAAGACTAATGCCCTGATGTTCAATGCCAGAAGCTTAAATAAAGAAAAAATGGTAGAGTTAGAATTGATACTGAGTTCAAATGATATAGACCTAATAGAAGTGGTGGAAACTCGGAATACAGACAGTGGATGGAATCAGCATATCTCTGGATATCAGCTCTTTAAGAAAAATAGGTTATCTAGGATGGGGGAGGAGTTGCACTATACATTAAAGATGATATTGTGTGTTAAAACATTAGCACTGATGAGGATTATGGAAACATAGAGGCTATTACTGGAGATATAATAGGACTGTCAGGTAAACCCTTTAAGTTGGTGGTCTTCTACAGATCACCTGATACTACAGTAGGAGATACAGAAGCCTTTATGGAAAAATGTGCTACCTTTACGGAGAACCATGATGTACTACTAATGGGGGACTTGAATATACCACAATATGGAGAAAAAGGACTTGATCATAAAAATCATATAGGTGTATGATTGCATGATATGTTAACAGCTGCAGGACTCCAACAATGTATCAAGGAACCTACTGGGGGAGTGAATGTACTTAGTGTGGTTTTAACCAATATATTTGAGGACATAGAAATTGTGAAAATAGGACCCCCAGTTGGAACTAGCGATCATGAGATGATAAGATTCACTAATAACAAAATAAGAAAACCAAATAAAGGAAGAACAATCAATATTATATAATATGGCTAATTATCAGAGTGTAAGAAATGAACTAAATAAACTGGATTTGAATACTGAAATGAAAGGACTATCAACTGATGAATCATGGGAGGTGTTTGTTGAGAAAATAGACCAATTGACTAAGAAGTATATTCCTATTGAAAACATATATAATAATAGGGGGAAAAAACCCTCTTGGATAAATAATAAAACAATAAAGTTATGTAAGAGAAAGAAAATACTGTTTAAGAGGATGAAAAAGGTAATGACAGCAGGTAGTATGGTAAGTTATAAAAAAAAATTACATGCGGTTAAGTATGAAATTAGGAAAGCAAAAGAAAATCTAGAATATAGATTAGCAACATCTAAAAATGACAAAAAAAGGTTATTTGCATATATCAACAGTAAAAGGGGAATCATAACTCTCTGGGACCCCTAACTATTGAGGGTAAATTGTCAGCTAAACCTGAAGAAATGGCTAACCAATTTAGCATAACATTTGGTAGAATGTTTGTTAAAACTGATAATACTACAACTGTACCAGATAATACTGCACAAACTAATATAATTACGAATGATAACGTTATTAAGAAAATACAAAAACTTAAGATAGATAAATCCACAGGCCTAGATGCGATACATCCAAGGTTCATTAGGGAATGTGTTAATGAACTAGCACCTGCTATTACCATAATAGGGAAAAAAAATCACTGGATGAAGGGTATGTACCCAATGACTGGAGAACTGCGTGTGTGATTCCAGTGTTTAAACAAGGAAGTAGACCTGAGGCAGCGAATTATCGACCAATAAGCTTGACATTGGTGGTCTGTAAAATTATCGAAGGGATAATCTATGATGAGATTATGAACTATATGTTGGATAGGGGATTGATAGATGGAATCCATCATGTTTTTTTAAGAAATAGATCATGCGAGACTAACTTAATTAGCTTCTACGAGCATGTCGGGAAACTATTGGATCAGGGAATAAAGTGGACATGGTATTGTTGGATTTTAGCAGAGCTTTTGATACGGTCCCTCATGGGTTAATAATTTTAAAATTGATGAAACTAGGAGTAAATAGTAGTATTATTAAATGGATAGAACATTGGCTAATGATGAGAACAGAATTGGTTAGGGTACAAGGATTTCTATCCGAAGCAGTGAAGGTTTTAAGTGGGGTACCACAGGGATCTGTATTGGAACCGCTATTGTTCAGTATCTTTATTGCAGACTTGGTTACCAATAGTGGGAATAAGTTAATAAAGTTTGCTGATGATATTAAGTTAGGAGGAGTGGTAAATACTTTAGAGGATAGCCTAAAATTTGGTCAGGATTTATTGTATATAGAAGAATGGGCAAACAAAAATAAAATGAGTTTCAACTTAAATAAATATGTTGTGATGCACATGGTCCTAATAAATATAAATCAGCATTAGTATCTACAGGGAGTAAAAATAAATGATTCAGATTGCGAAAAAGACCTTGGGGTATATATCAATAAAGATCTAAAGAAGGGATCCCACTGCAAAAAAGTAGCAAATAAGGCCATGCATTTGGTTAATTGTATTGGAAGAAGCTTTAATTCAAGAAAGGAAGAGGTGCTGATGCCCCTTTTTAAATCCTATGTGAGACCTCATTTGGATTATTGTTCTACGGTTTGGAGTCCATATTTAATGAAAGATATAAAAATGATAGAAAAGCCTCAGAGGGCATGCACAAAATTGATAAAAAGAATAAAAGACAAACCCAATGAAGAAAGATTAAACAAATTGGGGTTATGGTCGATGAATATTAGATGTGTAAGTGGAGATTTGCTTATGTTTTATAAAATCTTACATCAGGAAATGTTAAGGAAAGTTCTCAAAATTCATACTAAGGAACAAAATTGTAATCTAAGAGGGTACAAATATCAAATAGTAGAAGAGCACTGTAAAACTAATTTAAGAAAATTTAGTTTTTGTCCCAGAACAATCAGACTATGGAATAAATTGCCAGCTAAATTCGTAGAAACTTCTAGTCTTAATGACTTTAAAGCAGGCGTAGATAGTTTTATTACAGTTGGTAACCTCGGTTTCCTCCACTGAAATGGTGGGGACAGCCATCATGGGCTTTGGCCTTCTGGTTGTCTTAATAAATCCAGTATGGGGAACTATCATCCCATCTCAATTCTCTCCCCCCTCAAGGCACTGGAGAGAATCTTCTCAGACCAGCTCACTGAGCATGTCACAAAATATGATCTTCTATGTCGGGAACAACATGGCTTCTGGAAAGGCCACAGCACCACCTCGGCACTGCTGGAATTCTCTGCTGCCATACACTCTGCTCTTGACAAAGGGTGCCTGGCTGGTGCGGTCTTTGTGGACCCATTGAAAGCCTTCGACACCGTTAACCATGCTCTCCTCTTATCTGCTCTCACTCACACTGGTCTTTCCCAGGATGCCAAAAACTGGTTTGCTGACAACCTATCTGGTAGGACTCAACAAGTCAAGATTGGCAACACGCTCTCCTTCAATCTTCCAGTTAAGTCAGGGGTGCCCCAGGGATCCATCCTAGGGCCCCTTCACTTCAGTCTATTTCTTAACACCCTTCCCATAGCTTACTCTGGGCAACTGGTCCTCTATGCTGACAACGTGGTCCTTTTCTCCTCACATGCTGATCCCTTTAAGCTCCAGCTATCCCTCCCAAAAACCTTCAATGATGCTGAATCCTGGTTTGCTGAGCACCATTTAGTGTTAAATTACAAGAAAACCAAAGTCACGGTGTTTGCTCATCACCAGAGCAGGCACACAGGCCAACCACTTCCAATAATCAATTCCCAGCTGCAGCCCCTTGACCAGGTGGACACCTTTAAATACCTAGGTATCACCTTAGACTCTTCCCTTAACTACCATGGACATATCTATCTCCTCAGCACTGCTGTTAATAACAGAATTGGGGCACTACACCAGTACAAACACTGTCTCACCCCAGAGGCCTTTCATACAGCAGTCTCCTCCTCAGTCCTCTTCCGAATTGATTATGGGATTTTGGTCTACAGGGCAGATGACAATTCCTCCCTCCACAAAATAAGAGTATCCCTTAACAAAGCCTGCCACCTAGTTTTAGGTTGTGACTGAACTACACACACCTGCTCCCTTTGCAGTCTCTCTCACTGGCTCAATTCTGATGGTAGGCTTAAGTATCAAACTTGCCTCCCTGCCAAAAAGATCTCTTCTGGGTTCTCGCTCCTGGGTCTCTCTGCCCTCCTACAGCCTGCATCTAAGCTAAAAACCATTGCAGTTTCTCTAAGTCCCTCTTCCCTGGTGCAGAACCTCCCTATGCAAGAGAACTTTCAGCTATAGAGCCCCACTCTGGATGAATGCACTTTCCTGTGCCTTAGCTGCTGAAAATAAGCTAGGCCACTTCAAATCTCTCCTCAGGGAATATCTCCAATCCACTAGCATCTGTGACTGCTACTAACCTCCTGGGATTCCCACCCACAAGCCACCCTAAGATTTCCCCCCACCCCAGCAATGCCCCCTCCTCTCACCTTCTACATCGACAATGGATTCTCATCCTCCCTCACTGTCAATCCTTGTACCATGTACACGCCAAATAACTCGTGCTGTCTATTAATGTCATGCCTCACTTATTGTATTGAACCTTACTGTAACCCTCTCTGTACACCAATTTATTGTATTGCATTGTATTGTTTTGTCCATTTGTCTGTAACTGGTGAGGAGCCTTTGTAAAGGAGTCTCTGACTCAAAGGTTATAATTCTGATCTGCTTAATAAATAAATAAATAAATAAGGGTTAGACCATGCCACTCCAACCTGCAGTTTTTGCATTTTAAAGGGACATTGTCAGGTTTGGAGGCTATTTTATAGTCTCTATACAGCAGTATGTTATGGAGAGCAGTGTGGTTGCAGATTTCAGTATTGCAGAGGAATTATTAAACAAAATCCAAGATATGGCTTTTTTTTTACTGCAAGTATATAAGATGATCCAACGGGAATCCCATGGTGTGCGCCCACAAGTGGGAATGGCGCCGAGCTGCTCATGAATGAGCCTGTGAATTTTGGTCATATATCAGCTAAATGTTTAAAAACGTACCACCTGATTCCTTTAATTTGACTTCCAAAGCAAATTGAGCACTCAATCTGGTGTAATCTTGTTAGTGAAAGTTGAACTCGCACTTCTGGGCATGCACAATGGAGTAGACTCTAATGCACATGCCCGGGAGCACAAGTTCAACTTTTACTAACAAAAGAATACAGGATTGAGCACTTGGTTTGCTTTGGGAGTCAAATTAAATGCATCAGTGGGAGGTTACATTTTTAAACATTTAGGTGATACTGGACCAAAATTCACAAGCTCATTCATGAATGAGCTCACCCACGGCTTGGTGCCATTCCTGTTTATGGATGCACACAGCGGGAATTTACATGGGACCATTTTATATACTTGCAGTAAAAAAATAAGCTATATCTTGTTTTGCTTTTTTTAATAATTCCTCTGCATTACTGAATTCTGTAACCACTGCTCTCCATAACATACTGCTGTATAGAGGCTATATAATAGCCTCCAAACCTGACAGAGTTCCTTTAAATTCATAATTTTTTTGTGCGAAGAGTTTTGGGGCTCCCTCCATTTGCACAGTCAGATCCCCATCTCCCCTCATTGTGGTAAACAGCTTTTTACGTTCTTCTTCAGAGAATGTTGTGAAATGTAGAGTGATTTGAAAGCTGTTTCCTATGTCTGCAAACATGTTCATGTTTGTAGCTTCCATTCTGTTTCCGTGTAATTGTGAGCCACTCATAATTTTGGTATTTATATACTGTTTCTGGTGGCTGTTATAGCCTTTTTTTTTTACTTTCATTTATTCTTTATCAATTCTCTTCATTTCAACATCCACCTTAATTTACTTCACTATCACAGTGCGCCATAATACAACCGTGCAAATGTGGCCAACTGGTGGATAATGGTGGTCTTCCTTCTTTCCTTCACCCCCCCCCCGAGGTGCTATGAAATATCCATAGACATTTTCTGGTGAAGGGAGCCCTTTAAATAATTCTCCACACTTAAATACAGGTTTAGTCTGTATTTCGCATCCATTTCGCACCTATAAGGAACTTGTTCATGGGGTATTCATTGTTTTGTTTTTTAATTTAAACATTGTTTACCGGGTAAGCAATATGAGCCAAGGCCCTTTTTCAAAAGCAAACCGGGGATTGTTAAAACAGTCAAGATGTTACATAAATGAATGAATCTACATACAACAATAAATACAATCAAACAAAATTACAACAAGTATTAACAATCACATTTCAGAGACTCGACATAAAACTGTTTTAATGACCTCTTAAAAGTATTTCTTTCTGCTGATACATAATTTTTTATTATGTTTAACTTCTGTGTTGCTATACATATGTTATTGGTAACATTTCTTTGCACAGTATATCATACCACTTTTGTGACACCTCTTGAACCTTATACACTCTTACTCTTTTATACGGTTCAACACTTTGGGCCTGATATTCAGAGGAACTGCACAATACGCAACTGAGTTGTGCATGTGCAACCACAGATATGCACCCTGGAGCCATATTCGACCAATGTGAATGCACAGCACAAAATCCAATGCGCAGATGCACAACAGTAATGTATGCAGCATACGTACAAGGGTGCATTCCCATGAATAAGCTGCGCAATACCATACTCAGCCAAAAAGCATGGCGCATGTCAGAAGCAACACACAAAATGCAACAGATAGAATTGAGCATATAAAAGGAGGCTCAAACACACACACAGCAGATACACAAGCCAGAGACACTGACTGAGATGGATGCAGGGCCATTCATGATGGATGCAGTAATGAGGGGTGTGAGGAGGAGGGAAGAACACCAACGTGGATGGGGAAGGGCTCAGCGGTGGTATGCCCAACACAGATGGTACCATGCCTGCCTCACCTTTAAGGACTATAGGGAAGTGGAGATCGTAGGCCAGTACCAGCTGAACAGGGCAATTCTGAAGTAGCTGTGTGAGCTGTGCCATGATGAGTTGCAGGCGCCCACCAGACAGAGCCACACCATGACAGTGGAGACCAAGGTGACAGCAGCAATATGCCTGCTCACCATGGGCACCTTCCAGAAACCAATAGGTGCAACCACCAGGATAACCCAGTCTGCCATGTCCCGCCTCCTTGTACAGTTCCTCTGCTGCCACATGCTTCAGAGTTCATATGATTCCCAAGCACACAGGCAGAGCGTACAGTAAACATGCAAGACTTCCACAGGGTGGCACACATGCCAGGCATGATTGGGGCCATAGACTGCACCCATGTGGCCAAACACACACCACCTGGCCCAGAGGGGGCCACCTACATGAATAGGAAGAGGTACCCATCGGTCAACTGCCAGGTGGTGTGCAATGCCACGGGGTACATCACCAACATCTGTGCCACCACCCTGGGAGTGCACATGATGCATTCATCTGGCACAGCTGCATCCTGTGCTATGGGCCTGGAGACAGAGACCTGGCTGACTCATGGGGGGGCCTGCTGATCCTCCACCAGCTTATGCAGAACAGCACTGGCCGCACAACTATGCTACTCAGGGTGGGATGGCACTAGCTGGAGGCGACTGAGACTCTGGTCCAGGAGGTGTGCAGACTGCAGGCCATGCTGCGTTGGCAGCAACATTGATTCTGTCCAGCATCCCTGCTGTTACATGGACATCCCCTGCCCTCCTCCACTTTGATTGTTCCACCTTCCCCACCTCTGTACTTCCTCCCAGTCCCATTCCCCTATGGTCTCACTTTGCCACTCCTTGTATTGACCCCTTCCTAACTGTTACTGTGTGCCCTGTTGGCACACCAGTGTTTGTTATTGTTGCAGTAAACCTTTATTTCTCTACCACATCTGTGTCTGTGTCTCTTTGCTGGCAGCCTGTTGCACTGTGCTGTAATTGTAGGGTTGTGCCCTTGGGCATGTCCCCTCCTGTCCCACTGCTGTGTCCTTTGGGTTGTGCTGCTGTGTGTGCTGGGTCCTGTTTGCTGTGTCCCTGTGTCTCACATGCCCATGGGCAGTGGGTCTCTCCCTGTCCTGTGCACAGTCCATTGCCTTCTGTCCCTTTCTGCCTGTGCTGCCCTGCTGTCGACCTGCTGTGCTCCCCTTGCCGATGTCAGTGTGCACTGCGGTGCTCTGCTGTGTCCTTGCCTGTTTGCATTCCATTTGCCCCTTGTTCCTCTGTGCATCACTGTCTCCTGTACTGCTGTCCACTGTGAGTGTCTGGTGACCTTGTACCATGGCTGTGATACTGTCCCATACAGTGCAGCCTGTCAGGTTTGTGGTGGTGGTGCACTGGCATGAGTCTGCCTGTGGGTGTGCCTTCAGGGCAGGTGGGTTGGTGTGCTTCGTGACATGGGTTGGTGTTGTCAACCTGGCATCCTCTGAGGGCCTTGGCCTGATGCCCCTGTGGTGCATCCTGGCCAGTGTGCCCTTGTGGTTTGGGTCTGCTACTGCTGGCCTCGTGCTCTGCTGTTGTGCAGCCTGCCTGTGCTCCCCTTTGCCTGTTGTGCTTGCTCAGCCTGCTGGCTTCTGCATACTTTCATATTCATGCACAATCCTGGTTGCTCCAGCACGGGTCTGGTTGCGCGGTGGTGCATCTTTGCTATATTAAGTGTACTTTGCGCCAGCGCATTGTCGCTGGCACATCTTTTGAATTTGGTGCCCGTTTCCTATGGCGCATCTGCAATGCGCTGTGCAATCCACTGCGCACATTCTGGGTGCACTCTTGAATATCTGGGCCTTTGTGTTCATCTCCATTTTAGCCTGTAATACAATAATATATTATTTTACTTCAATGCTTCAATTTAGTATTCTGCTAGATAATTATTTTGGCTGCTTAAATAAGCCCGGCTCCATTGTTGACTGAGCCAGCAGCCTACCTTGAATTTCTTTCAGGCTACATATGATGTTTTCTATGTATTATTTATTAGTCTGTAAAACCATAAAGTTTATGGGGTCTGTTTTAATTCATGTGTTGCCATCCAAAATGTATGGCTTACTTTCTTTTTAGTTAACCTTATTTTGGTAACAGCCGCTCGCTGTCCTTAAAATGCTGCTTGACTTCTTTAGGGTAAATATTCTTGCTGCGTCATGAGAAAATGGCTGTCCAGCTCCATTTACACATCACTGCTGGCTCTTCTCCTCTCAAGCCCATTTTGAAGCTGCCACGGGCTGACACAGTGATGCGTCACCACCGACCGCTCATGCATGAGCGGGTAAGGTTGCTTAGCAACCTGACACTACTTCTCCATGTAGTGAAGGAGACAGGCACTTACCAAAATTGGCTCATTATTCCAAAAGTTTACTTTTTGAAGCACATCTTCCTTTTACTTTTTTAATATAATTACATAGGGAATGTTCCCTCAATTCCTTTGCTCATGCTGTCATGTTACTACTTTATGCAATCCTTGGTCTGGGCGAATGGGCTGAGCAACAGATATGCCAGACCAGAGGTCAAAAGGGCAACCTTCAAGGTTTTGAAAAACTTTTCAACTTAAAAAAAACAACTTTTTCTTCCCATTATTTTAAAACATTTTTATACAGGGATATTCTCAATATTTTCTCAATGCCGTACGACTATGGTTGTTGTTTTGTGTATTTTTGCTGTATGTTATTGCCCTGCCCTGCTTGTTTTACAGCCAGGCTGTGCCTGAAAACTGTCCCCAGGATCAGTGCACTTACTCAGTTATCAATGACTTAAATAAAATAAATAAATAAAAGATATAACAGAGCAGTTATTCTTTTTTTGCATTATCACCCCCGCGCCCAACCGGTGTCTCCTCCAAGCTCTGTGAAGGAGCCCCCACATCCCCTCTGAACTTCCCAGTGCAACTCCCCACCTTACATTGCAGCCAGCCCAGGGTAACCCAACATATCCCTTCATCGGGTGGGTTCTCTCCTTCCAGGGAGAAAGTGCCTTCTGGCTTACCTTTCTTGGCCCTAGGTGCTGTTGAGGTCAGCCTCAGCTGTCCAAGGACTCTGTGGATGCAAGGGTCCGGACGGCCATCATCCAGTTGCTCAGAGCACCATTGCTGTGGTTTTTCCCAACTTCTCCAGTGTTGCGCTGCATCCATAGTGCTCCGGGTCACCAGCAGGAGCCGCTACAGAGTGAGGCAGGCTCTCTAGCCCACCCCATGAGAGGAGAGCAGTCCTCTGGATGCTCAATCCACTCCTCCCACTGCTGACCCCCAGCACCCCGAGTCCGTTCTGAACCTGGGTCGCCGTTGTGATGTGAGCAGAGCATTTATTCTAATTTACTTTTTTTATTGGTCATGTAATTCATTTTTTACAAGTCACGTACATCATTTTTACACATTTTTTCATTCCTGTTTTCCTGTTACACATGATTTCTCAAAACATTTATTTATTCATTTGCAGTTTTTAGTACAGGTAACAGCGTTTGTTGCTCTACTGTTTACTTCATGTGTACTGACCTGTGTTTGGGTTCAAATTCTTTCTCAACCTTCCATCATCAGTCTCTGATCTTGTGGCTAAAATTCACCTAGTTTTAACCACTCAGTCAGTTTCCTGTATTTTCCATTGAAATTATGGGTTTCCAGTTGTCCATGCTTCTCTTTTAATGTTTGTGCTTATATTCTTTTTTTCTGCTTCATTGCACTTTCTGTTGCTGGTTGTTCCTTATCTACTAGTGAGTGTATCACCCATCTATGCTACTCTCCTGAAGGCTTCTCCCAATCTGATGACGGAAGTCATTTTAGGCATAATCTTTTCATGATGTAGGACCTTGACGATGTTTAGTTCTAAGGATATCTGTAGGTATGTATGCAACCCTACTATTAAGGACCTGTATGTGTAACCAATCTAAAAGAGGTCCATGCCTCCCTCAGACCTTTGCCATGCACTGGTTTTTGTGTATTAACTGGTAGGCATGCAGTAGTTTTCTTGCTTTTATATCTAGTTTGTTCAACTCTTTCTGTGGCCAATCAGCCCGAAGCTGTATGATATCACAGGAAGGGCACGTTGATTTACAACTTGCACTTTGTTTCAAACTGTCAAAGAAGTTTTCATTATAAACTTTAGCCTTTTGAAATATTCCTTGCTGATTTTTGCTCTCATTTCTTCATGTTGCATTGTTGCTCCTTCATCAATTCCCAGATATCTGTATACTCCTTCCTGCTCAAGTTCTTTTATATCATAACCCTCTGTCAGGTTGATGCTTTCTTTATTAGTTAACTTTCCTGCTATAAATGTTGCTTTGGCACATTTGTCTAGGCCAAATGCCATCCGTATGTCATCAGAGAAGGTCTTGACATTTTGTAGTTGTGCTTTCAGGTGTTTATCAGATAAACTGTAAAGCTTCAGATCATCTACAATGAGAAAGTGAGAAGTTAGCTGTTGATCATTCTGATTTCTCTCTCGGTTAGTGTCTTCAAATATTCAGGGATTTCTAATACTGTGATGAGAATGAACCCCATTCTTAAGCCAGGGCACATTCAAAAATTAGGAACTCAGTACTGTATTAGTTTTTGATGTCTGCTGAGCGCACTCTTCTCAGCACACACACAGTGTCCCCAAGATGGCTTCCTTTTGCAGTTCATAAGGTGTCACAAATATTGGAAGCATATTTAAATGTGCCTGAAAGTTCTTTTTGATTAGACCAGCTGCTCCAAGCACTATTGGAATGATTTGTGTGTCTTTATTCCACATCAGTTTGGTTTCTGATTGCATATCCTGGTATTTCATGATTTTGCATCTCTCGTGAGATGTTAGCTACTGATCATTCTGATTTCTCTCTTGGGGTGTCTCCAACTGTTCAGGGATTTCTAACACCTTGACAAGAATGGACCCCTTTTGCAGTTAGTCTTTCTCTCTCTCTCTCTCTCTCTCTCTCTCTCTCTCGGGTTCAGTGTCTCCAATTGTTTAGGGATTTCTAGTACCGTGATAAGAATGGACCCCATTCTTAAGCCAAGGCATATTCAAAACTCAAGAAATTAGTACTGTATTAGTCTTTGATGTTTGCAGAGAGTGCTCTTCTCAGCACACACAATGTCCCCAAGATGGCCTCCTTTTGAAGTTCATAAGGTGTCACAAATATTGGTAGCATATTTAAATGTGCTTGAAATTTCTTTTTGATTAGTCCCATTGCTCCAAGCACTACTGGAACAATTTGTGTGTCCTTATTCCACATCATTTTGGTTTCTGATTGCATATCTTGGTATTTCATGATTTTGTTTCTCTGTGCGCAGGACACTGTAGTCACTAGGGGTGGCTATTTTGATCAGCAATGCTAACTTGGTTCTTTTTTCTTGTATTGCAATATCTGATTTTCTTGCTCCCACTTTCTTGGCAGTTGGTATTGAGTGATCACATGTAGTAGTAGTAGTAAAAAGTTTTATTCATATGAACATATGAACTAGGATATACTTAATTGAGCCGAGGCTCATTTACAATAAGGTCCTATGCAAACAATTTTAAAATAAATACAGATTCCACACCAAAAAACATACATATATACAATTTAACATTACATACATCATTGCAGTAAAAGGACATACATATAACAAAATAAATTTAAAATTAATATAGTAAATTAAAATATGCTACACTCATAACATCATTCCCCATCCTTAATAGCCTGCTGTCTGAACCATGCCCTAATATTCTGCCAGGATAGTTTTCCCTTACAAAACTTAATATCAGGTGGTATCTTATTCCAGGCCATAGGGCCTCTATGAAAAACAGAATGTCTGCCAATCTCTAACTGATACTGGGGCACAATAAACTCAGGGGCATATGAAGCTCTCAACGAACATAATTTAGTTTGCCGTGAGATCTCTATATTGATATATGGGGGCAAAGTCCCCATCCAACATCTACACATAAAAGAAAGCAGGTGCTCCTGCCTGTATTCATATGGTCTCATCCATTGAAGGCGGTTGAATAGGAAACAGTTATGAATAAACCTATCAGTTTCTAGAATAAATCTGGCTAGTCTACCATAACATACATCAATTCTATCCAGATCAATTTTCTTAGCACTGGCATAAATAAAATCTCTATAATGTAGAGAGGGCAAAACCATTGCACGTACAACTTTCTCCCTAATTTCAGTACTCATGCAATGCCTAACATGATACAAAGCACCTAATTTTCTTCCTACACTGGTTACCAAACTATTTATGTGACCTGCCCAATTTAAAGACTCATCAAGCCACATTCTCAGATATTTATGATGTATGTGATCATTACTTCTTCATTCTCTGTGATTCTTTGTGGTTCATGTTTCCAGTGCTTCTATGCTACCTGTATGTTATAGTGTCTGCACAGTTTCCAGTGACTCAATCTTGCTACATTGTTGTGTCTTTCATTATACAGGTCTTCTGCCACGAGTACTCCACATCCAGCCTCGAGATGTGCAACTGTTTCTAATTCTGTACTACAGAACCTGCACTTGTTTGTTTCTCTCATTTTTTCTATGGATTTTGCGAACCATCTTGTGCACAGTCCACTATCTTGGACTGCCATTATCAATCTCCAGAGTGAATTCACTGATGTATTATAAGGTTACCTTTCTGGCTAGAACTCGCCATAGTCATTATAATTATATGGTCTCTCTAGGGGTTAGTGTCTCCAAATGTTCAAGGATGTATAGTGCCAAGACAAGAATGGACCACATTCTTAAGTCAGGGCACATTAAAAAAAAATCAGGAAATCACTACTGTATTAGTCTTTGATGTTTAATGGGACAGCTTTTCTCAGCACTTGCAGCATCCCTAGGATGGCTTTCTTTTGTAGTTCATAAGGTGTCACGTGTATTTGTAGCTATTTAGATGTGCCTGAAAGTTCTTTTTGATTAGCGCTGTTGCCCCAAATGCTAATGGAACAATTTGTGTATCCTTATTTCACATCAGTTTGGTTTCTGTTTGCACATCTTGGTATTTCATGATTTTGAGTGAATTTGCTGATATTTAATCAGGTTATCCTTCTGGCCAGAACTCTTGTTGCATTGAACAAATTTATACGGTCTTTTCAGAGTGAATGTGCCAATGTTTTCTCAGGGTTCCCTTCTCATAAAAACAATTCTCACATTAAATACATTTATATGGTCTCTCTCTCCAAAGTGAATTCATTGATGTATTGTCAGGTTATCCTTCTGGCCAAAACTCTTGTCACATTCATTACATTTATATGGTCTCTCTCCAGAGTGAATTCACTGATGTATTGTCAGGGTACACTTCTGGCCCAAACTCTTGTCACATTCTTTACATTTATATGGTCTCAATCCAGAGTGAATTTGCTGATGTTGTGGTAGGTTACTCTTCTGGCCAAAACTCTTGTCACATTCATTACATTTATATGGCCTCTCTCCAGAGTGAATAAGCTGATGTTTTCTCAGGGTACCCCTATCATGATAACGCTTGTCGCATTCAGTGCATTTATATTGTCTCTCTCCAGAGTGAATTCTCTGATGTATTGTCAGGTTATGTCTCTGGCCAAAACCTTTGTCACATTCTTTACATTGATATGGTCTCTTTACAGAGTGATTTTGCTGATGTTTTATTAGGGTATCCTTCAGGCCAAAACTCGTGTCACATTCAGCACATTTATATGGTCTTTCCCCATGTGAGTCTGCTGATGCCTCATGAAGATACCCAGTGCTGTAAAACTCTTCTCACATTGAGTACATTTGTACGGTTTCTTGTGAATTTGTTGTGTTGTTTTATGTTGCGCAGTAAAACTCTTGTCAGTACATTCAACTGCATTTAGCTTGTTTAAACTCCTCTGATATTTGGTACAATTCAACTGACCCTCTCCTTCATGAATCTGATGTACGGTGATGCGATGCAGGTCACGGAAACTCTTCCTGCACCATGGATATTGATGGGATTTTTTTGCTATGGGTCTCAGCTGGCAGTTCTCAAGTGATGATTGCTGGCTCCAAGTTCCACTGCTCTCCAACTTCCTGCTGACTAAACATAGATATTTAATTAGCATTTTCTTACGGTAATCACACAAATGTGTTCTTTGGTTTTCTTTCAGTTTTTGAGAGCTCCATAAGCTTTCCTGAGATTTAACCTCAGAAACATGTTTTTCAAACATTCCCATTTTAAATTTTTTTTGGCTTGAATTAATCTTTGTATGACATTTCAATTTATTGTTTTATTGATAATTTTCATAGAATGGGTCTGACCAGTTCTGTCTTCTCATTGGTTAAGACCTACATATAAGGAGTATGTAAACAGTTACTTATAATAAATCATGGCCAGAGGGGTATGCTAATAAGAAACAGTAATGAAACGGGACAAAAGATAATTAAGCAAATCACACAGAACCACATGGAAACTTTTAAACAGAAAAAAACATTTAAATTATATTTTTAAAATGCAGACTGTAAGGCAAAGCAAGGTGAATTTTATAGAGTTTAATCCATCAAGGGGTCAGAGTGTTTTACAGATACAGAAACTATTAAAACTTATACTAAAACAACAACACTAAAATAAATCAGGTACCATTAGCTGCTTGCTCAAATAAAAATGTTTTTAAAGTTACTTTGAAGGGCTCGACTGAGGTGTCTGCAATAATATGATGTGGAACAGAGTCCCAGACAGTAATCCCAGTCAGAGTAAGACCAAATCAAATATCAATCTACAGGTGCCCATGTCCTGACTAAAAAAAGGCAAAACCACATTTTATAATGCTGGCAATCACCATAGAACATGATATAGATGCAGCTAACCTGCTCCCCAGAGTAAAAAGCAAAAGTCACAATTACTTAATGCAATCACCAAAGTGATACAGAATACAATACAACTATAACTACCCCATTCCCTGAGAGAAAAAAGCAAAAATTACATTTTTGTAATACAGAGCCAGCAGAACCAGTAAAAATACAATGCAAAGTTTCAAAATACTGGAATTCTCTGCCTGTGTATGTATGTCCCACTGTCAGACCATTACCTTCATAGCAAAGTATATAAAAAATGGTTTAAAGATAACTACTTGGTATGGTGTAACTGTTGTCAACAGTCATCTTGTACTGTAGTTCAGATTTTGGTGTTGTGATTTCTTAAATGTTTTGCCTTATGAAAGTTTATTTTTATTATGTCTCTGTTATGTATCAACGTGTTATGGAAACTATTTTTTTTCTACTAATATCAGGAAGCTATTGTAAATGAGTGTGAGCTTAAGTGGTCTTGTTACACCTTTTACTGTTCTAAATAAAAATCTTCAGTCTTGAATAATGTATTCTAACTGGCTCTGGTGGCTATGTGTGTTATAAAAATTTGATTTCCCCTAAGTAAAAAAAAAATCACATTTTCATAATTCAAATAGTCCCCAGAACTAGTTACAATAGAATACAACTGTATTCTGACTGGCTGGGTCTGGTGACTATCTGTATTATAACAATGAGATTCCCTGAGCAAAAAAAAAACAAACACAATCACACTTAAATACACATGACTACCAAAGTCAGAGTAAAAACCAAAATCATAGTTTTATATTTTATTTATTTTAAATTACCCAAAAAAGGATAACCCCATGAGATACAGTATCTTGTTTTCATGGGTTCACAGGGAGCATAGTGCCAGTCAGCAGGTTAACATGGTCCAGCAGGAATGGTTACACATAGGCTAAAGTATACGCACATAAATTAACAAGCTCTAAATGTAAGCACATTCAAACAGTAATCAATACAAGCACACAAAGTGGATTCACTGCTTTTTTATAATACAGGTCCAAGTCATTAAAGTCATATAGTACAATACAAGTGCAACTATCCCAGCTAACTAATCAAGCATGTAGCAATGCTGAACATGTTTGCTTGCATGATGTTACAAGTTAGAACACCAGTATCTTTAGCTATGGGCAGACCTTTCATATCTACAATAGCCATTGTCTTTTGAAATTTGGGTTCCACTGACCTAAGTGGTATAGGTGCCCATATTCCAAGTCAGTCATGTGCACTGTGCTGACAGGAGCACTGTGTGGTAATCAGTGCACAACCAGCTTGGGGGAATATTCAGACAGTTGGAACACTCTAAACAGAGCACACTAACTATTTAATTCGAGGGCCATGTCAGCACAGTGCAAGATGACAATGCATTCTGCTGGCACAGCCCCAGACTGAATATAGTATTGCCCACAGGAGCCCAATGGGGATAATACAACCCAAACAGGATAGCACTAGGGCTCTTGTGGGCCATATTCAGCCGTGATATGCTAATGAGACCACTGGGCATGAAAGGCTATATGAACCATTTGCATGTCCATTATGGGCTTATTAACATGCATGAACAGCCCCCATGAGCATCAACTCTGTAGCCGTCTTGAGTGCTGAATATAAGGCATCAAAAGATATCCACAGATTGACCATAGTCTGCAAGAGGCTCTGCTGGAGAGCCACAAGAACAGGTAGGATAAAACACTATCCTATAAGGAGTAGGGTAAATAGCTAAAGGTAGTGGATTAACAAAATAGGGGTAAAACAGCAGGGCTTAAAGGGACACATTCATGTACAGTGGCAGACACAGTTTGAAAGCCCATGAAAAGTTCTTTTGATTGAGGTATTGGGCATATCTGCAGCTGGAAGCAGTCCAGAGATGTAGATGACTGAGTCTGCACAATATAAATACTACATTAGAGTCATTCTTAGAATCTTGCGATGTCAGTGATGATCAAGCAGTGTCTAACTGCATTGAGTTAAGCACTGCTTGATCGTCACTGACATCACACGGTTCTAAGAATGGCTCTAATGTAGTATTTATATTGCACAAACTCAGTCATCTATATCTCTGGACTGCTTCCAGCTGCAGGTATGCCCAATACCTCAATCAAAATAACTTTTCATGTGCTTTCAAACTATGTCTTCCACTGTACATGCATGTATCCCTTTAAGTATAGCTAGCTACAATCAGAAGAAAGCAGGAGATACCCTATCCAGGGTAAGATGATAAAATCCATTTTAAGGAGGGTGAGGAATAGAAGAAGGTTGCCAGACATCAAAAGATGGAAGTAGAGTACTGGGGAAGTGCATCTGACAGGAATACTAGTAGAAGAGAAAACAGGAAACACCTTATCTAGGGTAAGGTAATAAATCCATTTCAAGTACTCTAAGGAAGGGGAAGTAGGTCAATAAGCATAGAAGCCATACTAAAGTCCAGACAAACAACACCCACTGCTCTCACTTGCTCCACCTCTCTAGTAATCCAGACAAAGAAATCTAGGAGAATTGTTGGACATGACCTCCTCTATGTAAGACTGTGCTGCAGGTGGTCCTGCACTCTTGCAGAAGAGGACCTCAGTCTTTTGTGGGAGGTTTAAATGTTACTTGGATGACCACTTAAACTAGCTGGAGGAGGTGGCTGAATTAACAATGGAGGCAAGAAATGCCCCTCTGTAACAGGATGAAGGGGCCCAAAGAGAGGGAGCTGCCATAGGTCATGAGTGCAAAATGGAAAGGATGAAGACAAGGCAGAGTGCAAGGAAGGTGTAATCCAAAGATGCAAATAAGGAGAAGGGAATGAGACAAGAAACTGGGAAGATAACATAGGTAGAATGGGTCAGGAGGAGAGACAGGGAGCAGCAGAGGCAGTAAGGAAGACTGAAAGAGGCACTGCAGGCAGCAAGACAGCAAGGTATCAAAAACCATGTGACGACAACTCAAGGAGTCTGGGTAATAAAATTCTGAAGCTGGAGGTCATCATGGTGGAGGCTGGTCTGGACTTGGTGGACATAGCTGAGTCACGGTGCACTGGCAATCATGACTAGGACATGGTCATGCCAGACTACTACCTGATCAGGAGGTATAGGAAGGGGAGGAGGAGGGATTGCAGCATATCTAAAGGAGGGGAATTAGAACTATAGAAATACAGGGCAACCAAGAGGAAAATAAAGGGCTGGAGGCACTGTGGGTCTTCCTGGAGATGGGAGCTCAGGCCACTGCCACTATCTGAATAGCAGTGGTATATAGGGTGTGCCATCTGCTCTGCAAAACCCTTACATCTCTGGCAATGTGGGCACTCCAACCCGATCAACAGTCATTTCATCAATTGGGATTTTGCAGGGTCTGCTATATTGCCACCCCAAGGGTGTTGCACTTAAACAGCTGGGATCTGCCCTGGTGCTTTGCCGCGATGGCAGTTGGGTCACATGATTGCCTGGGGACATGGTCGCCATTGGCATATTTTTGTCATTGTGGTGTTAGTCAGCCAGATGGATGTCAAACTGAGATGGTGGAAGCAGTATACAGACCTGTGACTCAGGGAGGGGATCTGGATAAGGCACTAGTGGAAGCCATCAACAGAATGTTGAATAAAGGAAATGTATTGCTAATTGGTGACTTCCATCTGCCAGAAGTGTATTGGAGCTTTACAGCTGCAGCCTCAGCAAGAAGCTGACCATACTTGACTAGAACCAGTGGGCATTTCTAAACCAGCTAGTCAGTGAGCCCACTAGGGATGGGGCAGTACTGGATTTTGTGCTTACAAATCTAGACAGCTTTGCCAACATCATATTGGATGGTCAGCTAGGGACCAATGATTGCCTTCAGTGTGGTTCAACATTTTGACAGATGCAGAGGCACAAAACACAAAAATGAGGGTGCTGGTCTTAAGGAGAGCAAATTTTCAAAAGAAAGAAATAGAGGACTGCCACAGAAGCTGTTTAGTAGGGGAGGATTGTCAGGGAAGGGTAAACAATAGTGGGAAAATTGAAGGGAGGGCATAATTAAGACAAACAGCCTCTGAACGAAGGAGGTGAGCAAAGGCAAAAAAGAAGAAAAGACCATCATGGTACTCTAATGAAGTGGCTACAAGAAAACAAGTTAGCATTCAAGAGGTACAATTAAATGCAGAGGGAGGAAGACAAAAAGATGTGTACCAAGTAAAATAAGAGGAAGCAGGTAAGGAAGGGAGGCGAGCAAAGGTGCAGATGGAAGAAAGGATAGCTAAAGGGGATAATTACATAAGCAAGAAGAAGGAAACAAAAAGAGAGGTAGTGAGAATAAGGAGAATGTCTGAGGGAAATTGTGCAGAACAGAACCATGAAAAAGCACACATCCTGAACGTGTACTTTGGCTCAGTCTTCATAGTAGGTGGGGACTGACAAGGGAGCTGCAGGAACAATGGTGGGGGGGGGTGAGAGGTTGATATGAGTCCATTTTGAATGGAAAAAGTCCTAAAGGGACTTGGAGCCTTGAAGATGGACAAGGCATGGGACCAGATAGGCTACAATGAAGTGTACTAAAGGAACTCAGGGAGGTGCTTGCTGTAGCACCGATGACCTTACTCAACAGGTCACTTGAAACAGGTTTGGTTCCAGAGACTGAAGTAGAACAGATGAGGTCCCATTCCATAAGAGTGGCAACAGGGAGGACACGAACAACTATAGACCAGTAAGTCTTGCATCAGTTTGTGGGAAAACTAATGGTAATCCTTTTAAAAGAGAGGTTAGCAGAATATCCTGAATCTAATGGGTACAAGACCAAAGGCAGCATGGAATCATGGTGGTGGGGGAAACATAGAAACACAGAAGATGACACCAGATAAGGACCGCAAGGCCCATTTAGTTTGCCCATTTATTTCTACCTTATGAATGTGCCATAGGCCTGTACTCTGTCAATAGCCTATCTAGTCATACTCATCTGTATTGCTCCCTTATGCCTATCCCATGCCTGTTTGAAGCCCTGCACTGAATTCATATCCACCACTTCCTGAGGTAGGCTGTTCCATGCATCCACTCCCCTTTCTGTGAAAAAGAACTGCCTCACATTACCCCTTAATTGGCCTCCCTCTAATCTCATGCTGTGTCCTCTTGTCCTGCTATTTTTCTTACATTGAAACATGTTAGACTCTTTCACGTTGTTAATGCCCTTAAGATGTTTGAATGTTTCAATCATATCAGCTCTCTCCCTCCTTTGCTCTAGGGTGTACATATTGAGCTCCATTAATCTGTCCTCCTATGTTTTCTGATGCAGTCCCTGCACCATTTTGGTTGCTCTTCTCTGGACTGGGTAAGTAACTGTTTAGTCAGTAGGTGACAGAGGTTGGTGATTAATTGTATTCACTCTAGGGAGGGGAGAGAGAGCAGCGGGGTTACCCAGGGCTCAGTGCCGGTCCAGTCCTCTTCAGTGTCTTTATAAGTGACTTGCAGAAGGACTGGAAGAAAAGGTATGCCTTTTTGCAGATGACACCGAAATATGTAATAGGATGGATGCTCAACATGGGGTGGAGATAATTCATAGAATTTTGGGGAACTTCAGGAGTGGTCAAGGGCATGGCAGCTGGAGTTCAGTGCCAAAAAGTGATCAATCATGCACCCAGGGTACAGAAACCCAGGAGCTGAATATAGGATGAAGGGGTACTAATAGTCATTTAGCAGAAAAGTGACCTTGTGGTAATTATATCCGATGATCTAAATGTAGCAGGGCAGACAAATCAAAGGGTATGTTCAATGAGATGCTGGGCTGCATAGAGAGAGGCATCACCATTGGTCACTTTTGAGATCCTGCCTAGAGCACTGTGTCCAGTTCTGAGGGTTAAACTTCCAGATAGATAAAGAAAGAGTGGAGGCAGTCTAGAGGAGGGCAACTAAAACACTGCAGGGGTTGCATCAAAAGACCTACAAGGAGAGGCTGTTGGATCTCGCCATGTGCACCCTAAAAGACAGGCTAGGAAGAGGGGGGGCATGATAGAGACCTACAACTATTTCATAGGATGAATATGGTAAGCAGGGGTCTCCTTCAAATGAGAAAGAACAGCAGGACCACAGGGCATGTGACAAAGCTGTGGGGAGCTCAGTAGTGATGTGAGAAAGTACTTTTCACTGGAAGAATGGTATACATCTGGAACAGACTGCCAGCAGAAGTGGTGGAGGTGAAAACACTGATGGGTTTCAAGCATGCATGAGATAGATATTACGGAATATTAGTTAGCTGGTAGGAAGGAAGGAGGGTTGCTGCAGGTCAAGGTGGTTCTGCTGAAACTGACTAGGCAGGCACCTTCTGGACAGACTGGGTGGGCTAAGCAGTCCTTATCTGGTAAAAAAAAGAATTCTATATTTCTGGGTTTATATTCCTGCTGGTCTAGTGGTCCCCCTAACCTTTTGATCACCCATCTATAGCGCTTTTGAATATTTCTGGGAGTCAAGTTGTCCCCCCCTCGCCCAATGTTCCACACTGTAGCTGTCTTGAATATCCCTAGTGGTCTAATGGCCCTCACCATAATGACATCCAACCCACTGTTAAGGCCCTTTGTCCCCATACCCCCTTTGCCACACTTATCTAAGCTGAACTATGGCAACAGTGTTGGTGATCAGAATAGTATTCCACTCACCACATCAGACCGCCACCATCTGGCTGTCACTGAATGATCATGTGTCCTGTGCAAAAGCCATCTTACTGACAGTGCATGATCATAAGTACTGCAGAAATAGATGTTTCTACAGTGCTCAAGATCTTTCACTGACAGTCAGATAAAAGCTGGCAGAGGTGGTTAGCAGAAGGCTGTGATAGTTTTCATCACCACTGCCATAGTTCAGCTTAGGTGACCAGGGTGGAGAGGGTGAATGGAGAACAGTCCTGAGGAGGGCTGGGAGAGGGTCAGAAGCCCTTCTGGCAGAGCCACTAGACCACCAGGAATCTTCCAAATAGAAGCAGGATGAATGATTAGGGGTGGGGAACCACTAGACTATCAGGACTATTCAAGACAGCTACAGAACAGATGAGCAGGAGGCAGAGAGACCACTAGACCACAAGGAATATGCAAGCCTGCTACTGTACAGGCAGTCATGGGAGTGACTGTTCATGGGGATAAGGGTAGGGCTTCAGCAGCATTAAACAGCAATGAGAGAGACCATTTAGTACTGCCAAAACCACTGCATGCACCGCTGTACCAAGTATGCATGAAGGAATCCCTCATTTTGCAGGTGTGCAGCAGTATATTCTGCATGGTCATGCTGTTGGATCAGCACAGTGCTGGGGGTCTTTGAATATGGCTCCCACTCAATCAGCTGGTGCTATTCATGGTTAGTGTCACATTTAACTGTTTGAATATGGTCCCTGCTCCATCGGCTGGTGCTATTCATGGTTAGTGTGACATCTAACTGTTTGAATATGGTCCATGTCCCATCAGCTGGTGCTATTCATGGTGAGTATCACACTAACTGTTTGAATATGGTCCCTGTCCCATTAGCTGGTGCTATTCATGGATAGTGTCACACTAACTGTTTGAATATGGTCCCTGTCCCATCAGCTGGTGCTATTCATGGGTAGTGTCACACTAACTGTTTGAATATGGCCCCTGTCCCATCAGCTGGTGCTACTCATGGTTAGTGTCACACTAACTGTTTCAGTATGGTTCCTGCTCCATCAGCTGGTGCTGTTCATAGTTAGTGTAAAACTAACTGTTTGAATATGATCCCTGTCCCATCAGCTGGTGCTATTCATGGTTAGTATCACACTAACTGTTTGAATATGGTACCTGCTCCATAAGCTGGTGTTATCCGCGTTGGTGAGCAGTAGTCCAGAGACCTTGGTGATGGCCTATAACAGGGCTGTTACGTTGGCTCTGGATACTATTGCTCCTGTTTGTGTACGCCCCCTTTCCCTTCGTTCCAAGGTGCCCTGGTTTGATGGGACGTTGAGGGAGATGCAGAGACAGGGGTGAAGATTAGAACGCTGCTGGCACAGATCCACCCTCGATGCTGACCGCCTTAGATTGATGGAACATTATTCTGTCTATCAATCTGCAATCTCCCATAGGAAGGCAGAATTCCTGTCCAGGGAGATTGCAATTGCTAGGAATTGACCGGCTCAGTTTTTTCGAACTGTACACAGGCTGTGCAACCCAGCTTGTCTACAAGTTCGGAAAGCTTTTTCGCAATTAGAGTGTGAGGAGCCTGCTCATTTCTTCACTAATAAGGTGGCCAACATCAGGGCGGATCTGCGTCCAGCGGCCTCTAAGGGGGATGCTGCTGAACAACATGAGTTCACAGTACCTCAGTTTTCTTGGTGTTCCTTCAGCAGACCTGATTTTGTGGATGTCATGAGGATTATCCATGGTGTGCGCCCTACAAGCTGTAGTTTGGATCCTGGACCAACCTCCCTAATATTGGGTTGTAGTGATATCATCAGTCCAATCCTTGTGCAAATAGTCTGGTGCTCCTTGGAATCAGGCAAGTTTCCTAGCTCCCTGAAAGAGGCAGTGGTGACACCTCCCTTGAAGAAAGCTACCTTGGACTTGGACTGTTTCACAAACTACAGACCCTTCTCAAACCTACCCTTTATTGGGAAGGTCATTGAGAAGGTAGTGGCGGTCCAATTGGAGAACCATTTAACCATCCATGACATATACAAACCCTTCTAATCCAGTTTTCGTAAAAGACATAACACTGAGACTGCATTGGTTCAGGTGCTTAATGATCTCCTGAGGGCGAGAGCCCAGAAGAGACATTCTGTTCTAGTTCTTCTTGATCTCTCATCAGCTTTTGACACTGTGGATCACGTGGTGTTGTTAGTACGCCTGAGGCAGATTTGCGGTATATCGGGAATTGTCCTTCAATGGTTCACCTCATTCCTCACTGGGAGATCACAAAGAGTTGTGTCAGGGTTTTTTTCCTCAGGCCCAACTCCTTTGTTGTGTGGGGTGCCTCAGGGTTCTGTGCTATCTCCCATGTTATTCGTGGTGTATATGCTGCCCCTTGGAGACATTATAAGATGGTATGAGCTGAGGTTTCACTGCTACGCAGATGATACCCAGCTCTACCCGTCTTTCGCTCCTGACCAGATTGGAGCTCTCCCGGTGTTTAACAATTGTCCGAAAGAAATCCAGAATTGGATGGATTCTAGTTGGCTGAAGTAGAACTCAGAAAAGACAGAGGTTTTGGTTATGGATCCGGGCTGTCGGATAGAGGGGCTGCCTGTTGGTGCACCCTCAGGAATTTATCTTGGCAGTGTGTCACTTCCGACCTCCGAACGGGTGTGTAACCTAGGGGTTATCTTGGATGACAGGCTGACACTACAGTCACAGGTGTCAGCAGTCGTCAAGACTTCCTTTTACCATCTTAGGAATATCACTAGAGTGACGCACCTTGTTCCGTCTGACACGTTACCAACGTTGGTCCGCGCCTTCGTGTCCTCACGTTTGGACTACTGCAACTCCCTGTATTTTGGACTTTCTGGGGTAGAAATCTGCCGCCTTCAGCTAATGCAGAACGCGGTAGCCTGGGTTTTGACTGGGACAAGCAGATCTTGTCATATTACCCCGGTGCTGCGCGATCTGCACTGGCTTCCTGTTCAGTGGTGGATCACCTTTAAAGTCTGTTTACTGACATTCAAAGCCTTACATGATCAGGGTCTGGCCTATCTGAAAGATCTTCTTGATCTTTACTGCCCAGCCGATCGCTCCACTTGGCCGATGAGGGGTTGCTAGAGATTCCAAGAGTGAGTCTAAATTCATCTGGTTGTAAAGCTTTTTCTTATGCTGCTCCCACTCTTTGGAATTCTCTACCCCGTCGGTTACAGGAGTGCACCTCCGTGGAGGAATTTAAGAGGGGTTTAAAAACTCATTTTTATCAAATTGCCTTCTTGGAGTATTGAGTGTGTTTAAGCTGCTGATTAGACTGTAGGTTTATCTGTGTTTTATACTGAATTATAATGTTTGACTTGTATTACTTGTTTTGTACAGCACCCTGAAAATTGAAAAGCGCTTTAGAAATAAAATGCATTATTATTATTCATAGTTAGTGTCACACTAACTGTTTGAATATGCCCCCTGTCCCATCAGCTGGTGCTGTTCATGGTTTGTGTCACATTTAACTGTTTGAATATGGTCCCTGCTCCATCAGCTGGTGCTATTCATGGTTAGTGTCACACTAACTGTTTGAATATGGTCCCTGTCCCATCAGCTGGTGCTTCTCAAGGTTAGTGTCACACTAACTGTTTGAATATGGCCCCTGTCCCATCAGCTGGTGCTATTCATGGTTAGTGTCACATTAACGTTTGAATATGGTCCCTGTCCCATCAGCTGGTGCTATTCATGCTTAGTGTCACACTAACTGCTTGAATATGGTCCCTGTTCCATCAGCTGGTGCTCTTCGTGGTTAGTGTCACACTAACTGTTTGAATATGGCCCCTGTTCCATCAGCTGGTGCTATTCATGGTTAGTGTCACACTAACTGTTTGAATATGGTCCCCATCCCATCAGCTGGTGCTATTCATGGTTAATGTCACACTAACTGTTTGAATATGGTCCCTGCTCTATCAGCTGGTACTATTCATGGGTAGTGTCACACTAACTGTTTGAATATGCCCCCTGTCCCATCAGCTGGTGCTATTCATGCTTAATGTCTCAATAACTGTTTGAATATGCCCCCTGCTCCATCAGCTGGTGCTATTCATGGTTAGTGTCACACTAACTGTTTGAATATGGTCCCTGTCCCATCTGCTGGTGCTATTCATGGTTAGTGTCACACTAACTGTTTGAATATGGTCCCTGCCCCATCAGCTGGTGCTATTCATGGTTAATGTCTCAATAACTGTTTGAATATGTCCCCTGCTCCATCAGCTGGTGCTGTTCATGGTTAGTGTCACACTAACTGTTTGAATATGGTCCCTGTACCATCAGCTGGTGCCATTCATGGGTAGTGTCATGCTAACTGTTTGAATATGGCCACTGCTCCATCAGCTGGTGCTATTCATGGGTAGTGTCACACTAACTGTTTGAATATGCCCCCTGTCCCATCAGCTGGTGCTATTCATGGTTAGTGTCACACTAACTGCTTGAATATGGCCCCTGTCCCATCAGCTAGTGCTATTCAAGGTTAGTGCCACACTAACTGTTTGAATATGGTCCCTGCTCCATCAGCTGGTGCTATTCATGGTTAGTGTCACACTAACTGTTTGAATATGGTCCCTGTCCCATCAGCTGGTGCTATTCATGGTTAATGTCACACTAACTGTTTGAATATGGTCCCTGCCCCATCAGCTGGTGCTATTCATGGTTATTGTCACACTAACTGTTTGAATATGCCCCCTGCTCCATCAGCTTTTGCTATTCATGGTTAGTGTCACATTTAACTGTTTGAATATGGTCCCTGCTCCATCAGCTGGTGCTATTCATGGTTAGTGTCACACTAACTGTTTGAATATGGCCCCTGTCCCATCAGCTGCTGCTATTCATGGGTAGTGTCACACTAACTGTTTGAATATGCCCCCTGTCCCATCAGCTGGTGCTATTCATGGGTAGTGTCACACTAACTGTTTGAATATGGTCCCTGTTCTATCAGCAGGTGTTATTCATGGTTAGTGTCACACTAACTGTTTCAATATGCCCCCTGCTCCAACAGCTGGTGCTATTCAAGGTTAGTGTCACACTAACTGTTTGAATATGGCCCCTATCCCACCAGCTGGTGCTATTCATGGTTAGTGTCACACTGTTTGAATATGGCCCCTGTCCCATCAGCTGGTGTTATTCATGGACAGTGTCACACTAACTGTTTGAATATGCCCCCTGCTCCATCAGCTGGTGCTATTCATGGGTAGTGTCACACTAACTGTTTGAATATGGTCCCTGCTCCATCAGCTGGTGCTATTCATGGTTAGTGTCACACTAACTGTTTGAATATGGTCCCTGTCCCATCAGCTGGTGTTATTCATGGTTAGTGTCACACTAACTGTTTGAATATGGCCCCTACTCCATTAGCTGGTGCTATTCATGGTTAGTGTCACACTAACTGTTTGAATATGGTCCCTACTCCATTAGCTGGTACTATTCATGGTTAGTGTCACACTAACTGTTTGAATATGGCCCCTACTCCATTAGCTGGTACTATTCATGGTTAGTGTTACAGTAACTGTTTAAATATAAGGGCCCCATCTCATCAGCTGGTGCTATTCATGGTTAGTGTCACAATAAGTGTTTAAATATAAGGGCCCTGTCCCATCAGCTGGTGCTATTCATGGTTAGTGTCACAATAAGTGTTTAAATATAAGGGCCCCATCCCATCAGCTGGTGCTATTCATGGTTAGTGTCACAGTAGCTGTTTGAATATAAGGGTCCCTGCCCTTACAAGATAAAAACATACAGACAATGAGGACATAACATACTAAGGATCATACCAAGCAGCTAGGAGGCTGTGAGGCCCATGGATGCGCCTATATGCTAATAATAACAAATCTTAGCTCCTGAAAGGATATATTTATCAAGACAATGCTTGAAAACTTCTTTTGATCCACTAGTAATAACTTCTATTGGTAATTTATTCCAGGGATTCACTATTCTCAAGGTAAAGAAGTATTTGCATGGCATTAGTCTAACTTTTCTCCCATATACCTGTACAGGGTGACCTCTGGAGTTATATTTATTGTTCTTAAATTCAAACCCTAATGTACCTAGTAAGCAGGGATCATGAATAATGTCATACATAAACAAAAGATCACCTCTGAGACGCTGGGTGGTTAAGGACATAAGAGTCAGAGATTTAATTCTTGATTCATAAGAATCATTATGCAGTCCCTTGATTTGTTTGGTGTATCTCCTTTGTACTTTCTCTAATAAATTAATATTGGAGTTCCTTAAGGGGCACCACAGTTGAGAGGCATACTCGAGGTGTGGGTGAACATATGCCCTATATAGAGGCATCATCACTTTACTATCCCTTGAGTTTATATTTCTTCTTATTGACCAAATAACTCTATTGATCTTGAGTATGACTTTATTTATCTGAGCAGATGGAAGAAAATCCTCAGATATATTAATCCCGAGATCTTTTTCATTGTTAGTAGAATTTAGTGTTCTACCATCTAATTTGTATGTAAATAAAGGTTTTTTTGGTACCATATGCATGACTTTTCATTTATTGAAGTTTAATTTCATCTCCCACGTAGTAACCCAGTTTTAGATTTTATCTAAATAATTCTGAATAATTGCAGTATGTTCAAAGTTAGCACAGGGCCCCCCGATTTTGGCATTGTCAGCATATTTTATAGCTGAAGAAATACAGTTGTTTGTTGGGTCAGCTATGAACATTTGAAACAGACGTGGGCCCAGCACCGAGCCTTGCAGGACACCACTGGTAATGTTACCAATATCGGACAGCTGACCAGTGATCAGAACACGTTGTGTCCTGTTCATTAGCCGATTTGCAATCCAGTTTACTATATTTTTATTGATTATTGTTTTATTTAATTTGTGTACTAATGCCCAGTGTGGCATGGCATCAAATGCCTTACTAAAGTCAACAAAGATAATGTCATAAGGCATCTTACAATCTAGATGACTACTCACATCCTCATTAAAACATAATAGATTAGTTAAAAAACCTTGACCATTTTTAAAACCATGTTGATCACTATCGAGGTTGTCTAGAATCAGGGAGATTAAGTCCTTTATAATACTTTCAAGCACTTTACAGAGGGGTGCCGCAAGGCTAATAGGCTTGTAATTTTCCCAGTTATTCCTCCAGCCCTTTTTGTGGATTAGGATGACAAAAGCTGTTTTCCAGATATTAGGAATGAAATTAAGTTTACGCATTATTCAAATAATAACTTGAGTGGGTGTGCCAGACAATCTTCTAGCAAGAATAAAAGATGGACAGTGATATTATTAGGGCATGTACAGGTTTTACCCTTAAGGGAGGATAATTTGGCATGAATACAATCCTCAGATATGGTAATCGGCTCATCCTGAGGAATGGTATATGTTCCCATGTTCTGAGGTGCCTGAAAGGTCTCACAGAATTTGATGTTAAGGACGTTAGCCATGGCATTGGGCTCGTATAACATAGTATCATTATACAGCAATGTGCCCACATGACATGATTTTTTTAAGTGAGTTAATGTAGGAGTAAAACGACTTGCAATTTGTTTTATTAGCTTCAGATGCTAACTTATATTCCCATTTTTTCTTGGCTCAACTAATTCTTTTCATACATTTTTTTGAGTTTTCAGATAAGAGATACAGTTGTTATTTGTCTGGGATTTAAGAAAAATTTAATATTTTTTATTTTTTTGTTTAATAAGCCTCAGTAGTGATTTATCCATCCATTTAGGGTAAAACATTTTATTATTATTTTTGATCTTATATGGGATACAATTAACTCTTAAATCGATTAGTGTTTTGTTGAGTACATCCCAGCAGTCTTTTATCGGTAAGGAAGAGAAAATTTGATCCCAGCCTAAGTTATTCAGCCTAGATTTCATGCTGGCCAAATCTGCATGGTCATACATACACATTTTTGTTTCACCATAGTTATATGAAAAATGATTTTCCATAGTAAATTTAATAACAATATGGTCGCTGTTACCAACTGGTGAATGAAGAGATATATTATTTATAACCACATTTGCATTATGTAGAGCAAGGTCCAAAATTCTTTCACCCCTTGTAGGTTGAGTAATACTTTGGGTGAGGTTACATTGTTGACATGCATTAATAAATTTTTTATCAAGTCCTGAAGATGCTGTTTGCTCTTTCCAGGAGATGTCACCAAAGTTAAATTCGACCATAAGTAAGGGATCCCCAAATTCACAAGCATGCTCAGTTTCTAGTATTATTTCCTCCAGAATTTCCGACGTTGTGTTTGGTGGGTGATAACAATTCCCAATAATATTATTATCATCTTTGTTCAAAACTAATTTTATCCAAATGGATTCAGAGGACCCATTGGGGGATTTTATTTTCTCAGAGATGTTTAACGTTTGTAGAGTGTCTTTGATGAAAAAGGTGACACCGCAACCTCTTCTGACTGCTCTGTTTTGTAAATAGGAGGTGTACCCTGGAAGGTAGTTATTCCAATTAGTTTTCTCATCACCCCAAGTTTCTGTTACTGCAATGACATTGATATTATCAGAGGAAACTCGCAGTTTTAATTCATCCAATTTATTATGTAGACTCCTAGCATTACAGTACAGAAAATGCAATTTATTCCGAATGCTCCTATTCTGGCATTTGTTCAGTTTGTTCAGAGCGGAAGGATGTACCTGCCTCTCCCCCAGATCAATTAATTTAAACTGAGATTTATGCTCTTCAGAATGTGTTTACCCAGTAAGGTACTTCCCCGCAGCTTAAATGTAAACCATCACCACAGAAGAGTTTAATCGTGTTCGAAAACTCTTCCCAATACGTAACACATGTATAATTTTATCAGAGGCACCACTTCCTAAGCCATTCATTAAACATTTTTATTTTTTGATTTATTTCATAGGATGCTCTTGGAACTGGCAAAATCTCAGAAAAAAACAATTTCACTACCTAGGTCTATTGATTATTGAGTCCCCTAGTATGTATATTTGTCCACTATTTACTGGGGGTAGTGAGGGGTTTAAGACAATATCCATAGGTGAGTAAGGAGTGCTACCATAATTACCAACAGGATTGATAGAGGACCTGGAGATTGCTACATTTGTACTGGATAGTAAAGCCTGAGGCTCCATAATTGTACACAGGGATTGAGACGGTAGGCGAATAGGAATGTTAGGGTCTAATCAAATTTCAGGATTGTTCAGGGCATCAGAAACAATATTTTGAGGTACCTTACTAATTCCTAATGCCCTTGCATCTGAAGTGTCATTACTTATTTGAATTGCATTGTCTGATACTAGGTTACCTACATCGTTGCCTGTGTTATTATGTGACAACGAAAGAAGGGAAAATCTGTTATGAGTATCTAAGGAGAATATTGTGGCTTTATGTCCCTTTTTAAAAATGCTCTTGTTCTGGACTTCATATCACATATCATCTGCATTATCATTTGTTTCATCGTTTCTAGGATGTTACTTATTACTGGGCTCCAAGGATGTTACACCTGTTTTAGTGTTGTCACAGTTGGACACAACCATGTTACATAGAAACATAAAAACATAGAAGTTGATGGCAGATAAGGACCGCAAGGCCCATCCAGTCTGCCCATTTCTTTTTCTACCTTGTGAATGTGCCATCGGCCTTTGCTCCATCAATGGCCTATCTGTTCATACTCATCTGTATTGCTCCCTTATGCCTATCCCATGCCTGTTTGAAGCCCTGCACTGTATTCATGTCCACCACTTCCTGAGGTAGGCCGTTCCATGCATCCACCACCCTTTCTGTGAAAAAGAACTTCCTCACATTACCCCTTAATCGGCCTCCCTCTAATCTCATGCTGTGTCCTCTTGTCCTGCTATTTATCTTATATTGAAACATGTTTTTTTATTTTTTTATTTATTGAGATAGTCAGAAAGACCTTTGAGTCAAAGACTCATTTACAAAGGTTCCACGTCATACACAGAGAGGTACAGGGATAACATTACTTATAGACTACGGAGCATTACATTACATCACAGTGCAGGATACATATGTGATACAGAGAGGGACTGTTAGACAAGGATCACATGAATTACAGTATTATAGCACAGCCATAAAAGAAGCAGAGAGGCTGTTTGTCAAATTAGCAAGTTCGGTGGAATTAGGTCTGGAGACCGGCAAGTAGCTGGTCAAGGTCATTGGGGAGGGAAGCGATCAGGGGCAGTTACATTGGTTTGCGGCCTGGAGATGTTTCCTTAGCCTGGATTTAAAAGGGCCTAGTCTTATTTCATTGGTTATTAGACTTGGGAGTGCATTTATCCAGGAGGAGGCTTTGTAACAGAAGGTTCTTTGGTATTGGGAAGTCCGGCAACAGGGTACCCATAGTAACGGTTTGTTCATGTTTTGGGTGGTTCTGACAGGAGATGCAGGGAGAATAATTTTGTTTAGGGTGGGGGGGTGAGGCCTACGGTTATCTTTTTGGTCATTAGGCAGGTGTGGTACTTGATTCTGTTGTCTAAGTTTAGCCAGTTTGTGGTACTGTAGATGGAGCAGGTGTGTGTGAAGCAATCACATCCAAGGATGAGATGGCAGGCCTTGTTTAGAACGAGACGGAGTATATTGAGGGTAGAGGTGGGAGCGGCACTGTAGATGAGAATGCCGTAGTCCAGCAGAGAGAGTACAGAGGAGTTTATGGTAAGTCGCAGAGCCTCAGGTGTGAGGCAGTGTTTGTACCGATAAAGTACGCCGTTCTAGAGTTAAGGGCAGTGGACAGGAGCAGAATATGCCGATTGAAATTGAGAGCCGGGTCTAGTGTGATCCCTAGGTATTTAAAGGTGTCCACTTGTTTGAGGGGGGTCTAATTTATGGTTAGAAATTGGGGGCAGAGGCTCTTAAGTGGGTTCTGAGGATGGGAGAAAATCATGACTTTTGTCTTATTGTAGTTAATTATTAGGCGCTGGGTGGTGAGCCAGTGTTCAGTTTCATGGAGAGAGAGTGTTGGAGTGTTTGGTGGAGTTTAAGGGGTCTGGATGAGAAGCGAACAGGACAGCATCAGCCACGTATAGGAGCAGTCTGCTGGGGCAGGCCGATGGGAGGGAGTTTAGGTAAAGACAGAATAGCAGAGGGCCAAGAATGGAGCCCTGTGGGACACCGGAGTGGATTGGGAGGCTAGGGGACCGGACAGTGCTTACCTTAACTAGCTGTGTTCTATCAGACAGATAGCTGGTGAACCAGTTCAAGGCATCTTTAGAGAGGCCACTGTAGGCAAGTGTGTTCAGTAAGAGGGCATGGTTGACAGTATCAAATGCCTTAGAGAGGTCCACAAAGACAGCTCCTGTGATGTGGCCATGATCTAAGGTGGAGTGGACATGAGGGGTAAGTTCAAGGAGGGCAGTGGTGGTACTATGTCCCTTATGGAAACCATGTTGCTGGATGCATAGAAGGTTATATTTAATAAGGTGGTCAGTGAGTTGATCAGCGACTATGTGCTCTAATGCTTTGGATAGAGGGGGTAGAATGGAGATGGGGCAGTAGTTGTTAGTGGAGGTGCAATCCCCACTCTTATGTGTGGGGGTGATATAGGCCGATTTCCAACATGCGGGAAGTTTCACCTGGCAGAGGGAGCAGTTCAGAATATGGGTGAGCGGGGTAAGAACTTCCAGGAGGGTGAGGCGGAGAAGTCTCAGGTCGAGGTAATCATTACTAAAGAGAGAGTGGTTAAGGGCTTTGGCAAGGTAGGGTTTGGCTGTCTCTGGTGTAAGGATACGAATATAGAAGGGTGGAGGGGGGGTGTCCGGGCAGGCGGCAAGTCAAAGAAGTTAGGGGGAAGGACATGGTTGAGATCAGTGAAGGCGGAGTTTAGGGCCGAGGCTATACTGAGGGGATCCAAGGAGAGGTTTCCGTCAATTAATATTTGGTCTAGGGGCAGATTAGTAGATTTGCCACAGAGTTTCTTAATATTATTCCAAAATTTTCACCCGGAGCCCCAGGTGGAGGTTAAGGAAGCTTTGTAGTACTCTGCTTTGGTGGAGCGAATGGCCCATGTGAAACTTGTTACGGGCCTCCCTATACCATTGCCTGTCCTCAGACCATTGGGTCTCTTTCACCTTGTTAATGCCCTTAAGGTGTTTGAATGTTTTGATCACATCACCTCTCTCCCTCCTTTGCTCTAGAGTATACATATTGAGCTCCGTTAATCTGTCCTCATATGTTTTCTGATGCAGTCCCTGCACCATTTTGGTTGCTTTTCTCTGGACTGCCTCAGTCTAGTTAATGTCCTTGTAAAGGTGTGGCCTCCAGTACTGCACGCAGTACTCCAGATGGGGCCTAACCAGTGCCTTGTAAAGAGGGATTATTACCTCTCTCTTCTGACTTGTGATACCCCTACTAATACACCCCAACATCCCCCTAGCCTTACCTGCTGCTTTAGTGGTCTGCTTGGATCATTTCAGGTCATTGGTGATGATGATGCCCAGGTCTCTTTCTTTCCTTGTAACTGCCAGCAACTCCCCTCCCAGCCTATAGGTGAGTTCAGGGTTTCTCTTCCCTTTGTGCATGATCTTGCACTTCTTTGTGTTAAACCCCAGTTGCCACTCTTCCAACAGTTTTGCTAGTTTATCCAGATCTCTTCTGATTCTGCCCACCCCATCTGGATCATCTCCTCTGTTGTAGATCTTTGTGTCATCTGCAAACAGACAAACCTTACCCTCCAGTCCATCTGCAATGTCACTGATGAAGATATTGAAGAGGACTGGCCCCAGGACTGATCCCTGAGGTACCCCACTTGTGACTTGCATCTCTTCTGACTGCATACCATTTACTACCACTCTCTGTTTTCTGCCCGTCAACCAGTTTGCCACCCAGTTGACCAACTTCTGACCCACCCCAAGCCTACCCAGCTTATTAATCAATCTTCCACATGGAGCAGTATCGAAAGCTTTGCTGAAGTCAAGGTAGGCAACATCAACTGCACCCCCTTGGTCCACCACTCTGGTTACCTAGTCAAAGAAATCTATGAGATTAGTTTGACAGGACTTTCCAGTTGTAAACCCATGCTGTCTTGGATCTTGTGCTCCTGTGGGTTCCAGCTGTTGCACTATCCTTTCCTGAAGGAGTGCCTCCATAATCTTGCCCACTACTGAGGTAAGACTGACTGGTCTGTAGTTCCCTGCCTCCTCCCTGATACCACTCTTGTGGAGCGGGATCACATGAACCCTTCTCCAGTCTTCTGGGACCTCTCCTGTGCTCAGAGACTCACTAAACAGTTCTGATAATGGCTCTGCTAGTTCCACCCTTAGCTCCATTAGTACCCTGGGATGTATGCCATCAGGTCCCATTGCCTTGTCCACTCTGAGCTTATTGAGCTCTTGTAGGACCCTTTCTTTTGTGAAGGGACTAGCTGGGAGGGGTATTCTTAGGCTGATTGCTGTAAAGTGGAAACAACAGTATCAACAATGTTATTATCAGGTAATATACTTGGTAGGGACATCGGACCTAAAGCGGCAAATCTTGCGGCCATTTCCTTCTGACTGTTCCAATGACATAAGTCTATTATTAAACTTAGAGCTCTCTTTATGCAAGGAAGCATTCTCTATGCATTTGGAATAGACAAAGTTATTTTGCTCTGTAGAACCATGCCTGATAGCATACATCAGGCATTCATTACATTTTATCCCAATATCCCCTTCTAGGGTCATAATCATATATACCATGATTTATTTAAGGCTGAATTAGTAAACACAGGAAACTGTACTATATTTAAACAACCTTAGATAAATATTGTAATTGATAGTGGGAAAAGCACAGACACGGTGATCACCAATGGCAGGTACTTGAACAAAGTAACAATGCAATTGTGTTTATCCTAATATTATTATAGTGTGCAGTCTTACCATCAGCTCCACTATGTAGTTAGTATACCACCTTAGCCACAGAGATCATGCTGAACACGCCGAACCATGCGTGGCCCCACTCACTAATGCGAGCCTTTTAAACGTCATACCAGGAAGTGTTCCAAGCTGCACGTCTGGGTTGCAGTGATAGAATCAATTAATAAACGGTAGCATTTAAAAACGCAGTTATGGCAAAAAGTGAGTGCTCGTAAGTGAGCTGACAAGCTGTAAATATATCCCCAACACTCCCCAGATACCTTGGTTAGAAACTGAATAAGCAAAGGTACCTGGAGGGACCTCCGCCATCCCAGTACCCTGCTAAGCAGTCACAGAGCAACTGACGAAAAGGAAAGTCTCACTGGTATGATAACACTGGGACACAGCTAAAGCATAGCAGTTTAATAAAATGTTTCATTCGATTTACATGAACTGTTAGTACCACCTCTCTCCAGAGGGCCACATACTCCAGCTCCTAACAGCAAAAACATGACAATTAGCATAACAAATATTACAATAAAAATAGGAAATAATGCAATACAATAAAGCCAAATAACCACTAAAACCAATAAACCACAGAACTAAGTTCCAAAGACCTGCTGAAATAGAAAAGTTTTAAAATGCTTGAACGCCAGAGATGGGGCCTCCCGGAGGTACTCAGGAAGTGTATTCCAGCCTGCCCGGTGGCACAGAGGGCTGAGACAATGGATGCCATATCTCATGCCACACCAGAGACCCGGGTTCAGGAAAGAGCCTGGGTCACTGGGGGTCAGCGGGTGGGAGGGAAAGGATGCTAACTGGGCTGCTGGTGGGCAGCTCTCCTCCTCGGGAGGATGTAAGAGGGTTTCTCAGTGCTTAGCTTCCACCTAGTGGAGGTTGGGTGGCAGTGCCCCCTCTGAGAAGCTTGGTGCTAGACCATGGGGAGGGTAGATGGGGCTGGTCTGGAGTTGTGGTGCGCATGTGCCCCTCCACGCACATGCAAAACTACTTCCGGGGCCCCGGGTAAACTGAGGGGGGGAACATGGGTTGAAAAATCAGGTGTTGCTGCACAATGAAGCCTCCGGGCTGGCTCGGGAGATCCACCGGGATGCGCATAGTGCATGGAAGATCCCAAAAGACCCCAAGGCAAGTAAGGGTGACAGAGGACAGCAGCAATCCACCGAGGCGGATAAATAAAGTTGGGAAAAAAAGGAAGTGAATTTCAGAGGACCAGTGCTGCAACTTCGAAAGCCCGGTCTCCTGAAGATTTCATCCTGGCTCTCGGTACCTCCAGAAGGGCCTGATCAGCTGATCTAAGGGAATGGGTAGTGCGGTATGGATGCAGGAGCTCTTTCAGGTAATCTGGATCTAACCCATGTAGGATCTTTATGTCAGGAGACCAACTTTAAAGGTGATGTGCCACCACCCCGGCAGCCTGTGTAGCTTGTGTAAAACTGGCGTAATGTGACTAAATTTAGAATGACCGGTTAACAGCTATGCTGCAGTGTTCTGCAAGCACCACAACAAACCACCCTTGACCCCAAGGTAGAGGGTAGTCCAGCCTAGAGCTGATAAACACATGTACCAAGGTAGGCAGGTCAGCCGGAGGGGGATAAAGGACTTAATGCGGGCAATATTTCTGAGGTGGTAAAAACCCGTGTGGACTACAGGAGACACCTGTGCATCTAAGGTCAACTCTCAGTCCAAAATAATGCCCAAGTGCTTTACCCTTAAGGAAGCCTCCAGTTTAGTCTGGCCGATAAATAGTCCTGAACCACCCCCAGAGGCTCTCAAGCTCACCCTTCGACCCGGCTCAACCAGTAGCACCTCAGTCTTCCCTGGATTCAGTCCCAACCAGTTCGCCATTCAGTTTTGGATCTCAGACAGGCAGTTATTAGGCATGTTAACCGCATCAGATCTTTTGTGTGCAAAAGACAGGTAGAGTTGAGTATCATCAGCATAACAATGAAAACTCAGCCCATACCATCTAGTGACCTCACCAAGGGGCAGCATGTACACTGCAAATAACATGGAGGACAGGCCAGAGCCCTGGGGAACTTCACAGGGCAGGTCCATTTGGGCAGAAGAATAGTGCCCCAAGATCACTCTCTGTGACCTGCCCCAGAGAAAGGACTCAGGCCAGCTGATGACCTTGCCGGTGAGTCCTACATATTCCCTAACCCAGTCCAGTAATACCCGATGATCCACAGTGTCAAATGCCGAAGACAGATCGAGGAGGATGAGAATAGTTTGCTGTCCTCTATCCTTCAACCTCAGCAGATCAGTTCGCACTCTAACTAGAGGTGTTTTCGTACTATGCCCAGCCCTAAATCCAGACTGGAGTGACTCAAAAATCTGAAAGGCCATGACATGTTCAGCGAGCTGTTCTGCAACTACCTTCTCAAGCAATTTTCCCCAAAAAGAAAAGTTTGAGATCTGCCAGTAGTTTGCCAAGACATCAGGGTCCAGCAGCGTTTTTTTAGCAGAGGCTTAACCAGAGCCTGTTTCAAAGTCTCCGGGAACAACCCCCCCCCCCAATGACAGAGCGTTCCTAATAATCTCGGCGAACACCGGACCAAGGACCATAACGCAGCATAAAAAGTAGGCACGTTGGGCCTGGGTCGAGGTCGCAGAATATTGACTTTAGCTCAGCAATCACCCCACAGACCACCTCCATTGTCACTTGTCGGAACTTTACCCAGGAAGTCTGAGGGCATCCACCATGAGGCCCACCACTAGGGTGTGCTGATAAACCACTCGGAGAAATCCTGACACTCATGGAGGACTCTCTGTCTGAGAAGAACCGAGCAAACTCCTCACATTTGTGAGCTGAAGGAGCTCTAATGGGCTCCAGACAGGCTGGATGTGAAAGCCTGTCCACCACCCAAGCTGTGCTGGTCAGTTCCTCCCAGCAGCAATCACCCTAGACAAAAAAGCTGCCTTTTTTGGGGTGACTGCAGTCTGATACTCACAATAGTGAGTAGTCAGAACCAGCTTGTCTATTGAGAGCCATTCTTCCTCCAACACCTCGCCAACCTCCACCCCCGAGTCTTCAATGTTCTGAGCTTGTCGTCGAACCACAGCGAGCCCAGCCATGAGACCAGGGGGCGTACACAGACCAGTGCAAGGTGGTTCAGGGCCTCTACAACAGCCTCATTATAGGCAGTCACAGAGCTCTCAGGACCACAAGCACAAGCCTTGAGCACAGACCAGATGTCCTGCTCTGCCATTAGTCCCTCTAGTCGTAAACCGTTTAAAGAGTGGAACTGGACCATTTCCACAAGGGAGGGGACAATAATGAGGGGCTCTGAGACAAAATTTGATAGTGGAGTAGTCTGACAGAGCAACTGGATTAATATCAACGGACTCAATCTCGAGTCCCAGGGAGAACACCAGGTCGAGTGCACGGCCAGAGTGGTGGGTTCTGGCTGTAGTCATTAAACTGAGACCAAGAGCCTCCATACTAGACAGCAAATCTCTGGCCTCAGATGATGCCTCATTGTTCACCCAGGTGTTGAAGTCGCCAAGAATAAGCCAGCTTGGTGACTCCAGCACCCTCCCCGCAACAAAGGCCGGCGGCTCTTGTAGGATGCCTCCATCCCGCCTTGGAGGGCAGTAAACCAAGAGCACCCTAAACTCAGCTCCAGGACCCCCACGCACTCAAAAGAACTGGTGTCCTCCACTGGGCACACCATCAAGCCAAGCTCAGTCCTAAAACAAATAGCAACCCCCCCCCACCCCTGTGATCCTTCCTTGGGCAGTGTACCAGAGAAACAGCCCGGAATAGATGCCTCGAGCACAGGACGGGAGGCATCTCCCAACCAGGTTTCCCTGATGTACGCCAGATCAGCCAACAAAACAAGATCAGCTATAATAGCAGAAGGAGGATGAATTTGATGCCCTGGTCCTAATGTCTTCCCCAGCACTTGGCGCCCTACAATGGTGGAAGTGCACAGACAATTTGATGCGGGGCATGCCATTCCATTCACCTGTCCCAGATCTTACACTGACTATAGATGTCTCCTTGATGGTCTGGGGTGCCCACCTCGGGGAGATTCTGTCCCAGGGCTCATGGACAAGTGTGGAAAATTGTCTTCATATCAACATCCTGGAAATGACAGTCACCTTATATGCCCTGCAGGCATTCAAGACTTTGCTTCCTCTGGGTTGTCTTGAAATACAATCAGACATTTCAGCGGTAGTTCACTACCTGGACACACAGGGTGGCACCCATTCATACCCTTTCTGCCAAGAATCCATGAAGGAGTGGAATTGGGAGCTCCACAGAGGGAAGGCAAATTACATTTTTATGGCACCCAATCCTGGAGGCTCTGGGCACCTAATGAGGTATTACAAAATAAAATGGTTTATTAAAATCCAGAAATAACAAATGAGTAAAAAGCAGAATTCGGTTAATAAAATTCACTATAATAGTGCTGGTTACTCTGTGAAGGCCAGACTGAAGAGGTGAGCCTTTAGTCTCTGCTTCAAAACACCAACCAAAGGGGCCTCCCGGAGTGCAGATGAAAGCACGTTCCACAGGGTCAGCCCAGAGACACTGAAAGCTTGATCACCAGATGTCTTGAGCCGAACCCTGGGAATGTCCAGGAGGCCCCTCAGAGAGGAGTGGAGGGAGTGAGCAGCGGTCGCAGGTGTCAGGAGCTCTGACAAGTAGCCAGGACCCAGCCTGTGTAGGGCCTTATAGGTGAACAAGCCCACCTTGAAAAGGACTCTCCATAATGACAAGCAACCAGTGCAGAGCACGCAGGACTGGGGTTACATGACATGACCTGGGCAGGCCTGTCAGCAACCGGGCCACTGTGTTCTGCACCAGCTGCAGCCTGAAGAGGGTCCCTCCCATGACCCCAAAGTAAAGAGCGTTATAGTAGTTGAGCCTAGAGGTAACAAAGACATATACAAGAGTCAGCAGATCCTCGAGCGGAACAAGGGGCTTGATCCTGGTGATGTTCTGCAAGTGGTAGAAACCACTCTTAACCACGGACGACATCTGGGGCAGGATTCACAAAGATTGCACAAAGTGAGCACAACAGTTGGCACTGTGCTCAGTGGTTGCACTGGTGGGCTGCTGTGATAGTTACAGTCAGACAGCCTGGTGGGCAATCTGACTGTGAATAGGGGTAAGGTGGGAACAGCGCTAACCCGGGGAAACCTCATTAGCTCCGCTGCCATAGCCATTCAGAAAGATGGTCTGCGGCGCATATAGCGCCAGAGTGCAATCCGCCTATTCACAAAGGGAGCCATGCAAATTAGCCCATTGGGCATGCAAGGTGCTAGGTGGCCATCTGCATGCCCATTATGGGCTCATTTGCATGGCTGGCAGGTGGCTGTGCGCACCCAACTGATCGCCGATCGCACATAAAGAAAATGAAAACATTTTCCATATGTAGTGGTCCCACCCCCCCCATCCCAGTCCTGTTCCCAGTATAAGCAAATACAACAATCCCCGGTTTCCATAGTATAGTAGTCTCTCCTCCCTCTCCGGTCTGATCCCCGTTTTAATTAAAAACAAAATCTCCCTGTTTCCATAATATAGTGGTCCCTCCCCCCTGTCCCTGGTCCCAATCCTCATTAGAATAAAATAATCCCTAGTTTCCATCATGTAGTGGTCCCCCCCAACTACCCACCCTCTTCAGTAACCACATCCCACCCCGTTCCCCCCATCCCAGTATGGCCCCTGGGTCAGCGAGCAGCAGAGCCCTCCTCTCCCCTCCACGGCTGCCTGCCAGCTGAACTGTCCATGAATGACAGCTTACAGTACTCCCTACAAGCCCATTGGTTGGCACTGTTGCCCGATGGGCTTGCAGTGTGTACTGTAAGTTATCATTCACAAAGTTTTACAACTTTGTGAATGATAGCTTACAGTACATACTGCAAGCCTCAGTGAAAAAGGGATGCCCAATGAATGGTTGCCCTTCTCTTGATTGCTTTCACCCTGCCAATGTCTCCCTTGAGATGCAGTCTCCAGAACTGGACACAAAATTCCAGGTGGGGCATACCAGAGAGCAGTACAGTAGCAGCAGCACCCTCCCTGCTTCTGCTGGTGATGACCCTCCCTGTGCACCCCAGAATCCCACTAGCCCTACCAATAACCTTGTCACACTTCACTGCCACCTTGAGATCTTCTGAGATGATACCACAGAGGTCCCTTTCTTGCCAAGTGACTGCCAGTACCTCTCCCCATTGCTATACTTAGCATTAAACCATGTTTGCCTTGCCTTTAACCACTCCTCTAGTTTCCCTATATCCCACACATTTTTTTCCACTACCTCTTGGGTGTACACACTATTGCAGATCTTGCTGTCATCTACAAAAAGACAGATCTTCCCCTCCAGTTTCTCTGTAATGCCCCCTATGAAGATATTAAAGTGGACTGGTCCCAACAACGAATGTTACTGTACCCTGCTGGTCACACCCTTGTCCTTAAAATGTGTGCTGTTTACTACTACTACCCTCTGCCTTCTGTGCGTTAGTCAGTTGTGAACTCACTTATCCATTATGGTCCCTACTCCCCAATATAGGTCGGCTTCCTAATGAGGCATCTGTGTGGCACACTGTTGATGGCCCTTCTGAAGTCTAGATAGACAACATCTGTAGCCCTTCCCCAACCTATTTCCCTGGGATCCCAGTCAGACATCTATTAGATTCATTTGGTATGATTTTTTCTCCAGTGAACTTGCGCTATCTGTGGTCCTTCAGCTCACTGGTTTCTGGGTCATAAACCAGTCTCCTTTAGTAGGGTTTCCATAAGTTTCCTCACCACTGAAATTAAGCTTACTGACCTCTAGTTACTGCAGCAGGTTCCTCCCTACTGCCACTTGTATGAAGAGGGACCATGTCAGTCCTCAGGAACCACTCCTGTTTTCAGTGAGCTGTTGAATGAGGCTGGCAGTGGAGCAGCTAGCAGTTCTGTAAGCTCCCTCAATACCCTGGGATGCATCCCATCCAATCCTATAGACTTATCCCCTTTCAGGGCTCCAAGTCCTTACAGTACTCTCTGCTCTGAAACATCTTGTGTCCACTCCCTTCCAACCTCTGTTCTTCTCTCTGGTGGCCTGTCCCCTTTCACTACTGTGAAGACTGAGCAAAAGGACCTGCTCAAAACACCAGTTTTTCTTGGTCTCCTTCCACCCTTCTTATCCCACCCCTAGATTTTCGTGTCCCCTTGCTCGCTTCCCATGCAGTATTTTCCTCTACCTGTGCTTTAGCTCTCCTAGCCACCTTTCCTGCTTCCTTTTGCCTGGTCTGGTACACTTTATTGTCCTCATCCCTTTACTGTATCCTTGCACCTTTTGAAAACTGTCCTTTCTTTATGTCACTGCTTTTGCCACCTCCCTAGATAACCATAATGGTCTCCTCTTCTTCTGACCATTTCTTACCTCTTTCAGACAGAGGGTCATTGCCCTAACAATGCACTTTCTTATTCCTTTTCACTGCTCCTCTACCTCTCCTTGGCTGTCCCTCCTCTCAATGCATTTTCTGGGATTCTTTATGAAATGGGTGGTGGACAGTTGGAATGGTTCGATTTGCAGTATGAGAAGCATAAATTCTGTAGCCAGGTTCAAGTCCAGAAGGGACAGATTCAGGGACAGGTATTGATGGTTGGAGGAAGGGACATAGAGGAACATAGAAATTGTCAGCAGGTAAGGACCACCAGGCCCATTTAGTCTGCCCTAACCCTACTCTAGTTTATGGTTACTTCCCCTTCTTTCCACCTCTAATGTTCCGCTATGCCTGTCCCAGGTATGTTTAAAACACTCTACTATGCTTGCTCCCACAACCTTCTGTGGCAGTCTGTTCCATGTGTCTACCACCCTCTCTGTGAAGAAAACCTTCCTCACATTTCCCCTTAATCTGCCTCCTTCCAGTTTAATGTCATGCCCCCTTGTCCATTACAACTCTTGTATTGAAAGATATCTCCCCCCTTTAAGGTACTTGGATGTTTCTATCATGTCCCACCACTCTCCTCCAGTGAGTACATATTGAGGTCCCCGAGTCTCTCCTCATATGTTTTATGTTGCAATTCCTGCATCATCTTAGTCACTTTCCTCTGGACTGCCTCCAGCCTGCTAATATCCTTACAAAGGTGTGTGCCCCATAATTGTACACAGTACTCTAGGTGCGGCCTGACCAGCATTTTACACAATGAAATCACCTCCTTCCGCCTTCTGCTAGTGATACCTCTGCCTATACACCCCAGCACGCCACTGGCCCTCCCAGCGGCCTTTGTACTTTGCTTAGACATCTTTAGGATCCCTCTCCTCTTTGGTGATCATCTGCAATCCCCCCCCCCATTTTGTAGTGCACCTCAGGATTTCCTCTGCACTTCTTTGAACTGAACCTCAGCTGTCACACCTCAGACAATATTTCAGGCTTTTCCAGGTCCCTCCTCAACCTTTCCACCCTGTCTGGAGTATCCACTCTGTTGCAGATCTTGGTGTCCTCTGCAAATAGGCAGACCTAAATGAGGAACATGGTCCCATGAATGGTGCATCCACAGGATGCCCCATTGAGTTTTACCCCGTTTACACTACCGTCTTTGCAGTGCAGCAACTCATGCGCTCCAGTTAATGCACTGCAAAGCCTGCTTTGTGGACACTCACTACATTGCTCCAAGTGTGCTCCCACTCCAGTTTCTGATCCTGCTGAAAAGTGGGAATGCATACTGGATCGACTGCAGTGCCCTGCGGTGTGAACAGCCGATGTACTCGAACCGCTGCTATCCCCTAACTCCCAGCTGGAGATGTAATTTTCCAGAACCTTGTCCAGAAATCCACAGACACTCCTCCCAGCGTGATCTGTGGCGCTTCAAGGTTGGGGGTGTAAACAGTTAATTGCAGGCTCCAGGCACAGTGCAGCAGGAAGGCAGCGTAGTAGTAAGCAAATCACTGCTTCTTTTTGTAAACAGGTCTTTTGGGTATGTCACACCTACTTGCTATGGTCTCTGGGCAGAGCGGATGGGCCACAAGTCTTTTTCTTTTTCTGCATATAATGACATTAGCTACCATGCAATACTTGATAAATAAACCATCCCTGCAGCTTCATTTTGCATGGTGAGTGCTCATTTGTTTGCAGTTTTCCTGCCTGGATTAATACACATTGACCATACACATTTTTTTAACTCTGTTTCTGCACTCCCTATGTCCAGACTCTCTCCAGCATGAGCATCTCGATCATTGGTTTCTCTCATCCTGCCTGAAGCACGGCTTGGCCGATTCCGGTCAGGGGGCTATCCCCATCACCTGCACGGCATGCCCGAAACCCCTCGGGTCTGTGTCCTTCGGGGAAGGACCACCATCACCTCCTGCGCCCTATCTACAGGATTGGTGGGGCAGCCTGGCACAGGGAGGGAACTGGAACATGCATCCTTATGCCTGGTGGTGGACGTGGGGCTGATGCCACTGGCTCCGCCTTCACCTACTGAAGGGGGAGGGATTTTCTACTTTATTTTGCCCCAACGAGGGCAGTTCAATGTCGCCCAGCCCGTTTCGTGCATGCACCCGCACAGGTCCAGAGGGCAGCCCCCAACGTGTAAACCTTATGGGTCCTGCATGTTGCACACCCAGCCATCGCTAGTGTCACTACGCATGCAGACAATCCCCTCACCCTCCCCAGGAGAGGCATGATGCTCGATCCTCCTCCTCCCCACCGACCCAAGCCCCAGGTTCGTTCCCGAACCCAGTCGCTGGTGTGGCATCCAGCACCTCAACCCTCAGTGCCACCGGGTCGGACGACCGACCCCACACATTGAAGACATGTTTCCCATTGTTGAGGGTTATTTACCATAGAGCATAGCATTGGAGAAATGGCAAGCCTTTTGCAGTGTTATCTTCTTGTAGCTCTATGTTAAGTATTGCTGAAAATAAAACTGTGCTACGTAGCCTTAGTAACAAAAACAAAACAACAAACAAACAAACAAAAAAAAAAAAGAACAGTTTTACTGGTAGCAATTCCAAATAGAAATAATCAACAATTACAGTAGTGCAACACAACTGGTCTACCACCATTGCCCAGAGGAGAGAAGGGGCCACCTAGGGGAATAAGATGGTACATCCCTCCTGGAAGCCCCCCCCCCTCCCAATATACTGTACAGATTCAGACTTGGCACTGTCCCCGCATCCCTGGAGGCATGACCTTCTAAGGTGCCTAAATATAACGTTACAGTACACCCTGGTAGGAACTGCTGTGACCATACTGCCATGTACTTTCGGGGCAGACAGATCACCTCCATCTTCTGTGAGGTCTCCATGCTGAATAGATATGGACACCTCTTCCATTTCCTTCCAAACCCCCTGCAGTTATGTTAATTGTGTCCATGATGTTCACCATCACACTCTTCTGCTTCTTTTTACATTATGCTCTACTCCCATTCTTCATCCCTTTGACTGTGAGGGAGATCACCACCATTGCATCACACTTCACTGATTCCACGTGACAACTTGGGGTTGGGTCTAAGTTATTATAGCTGTAAAATCATGACTTCATTCAGCTGGGATTGCATTAAACCATGTACCATTCAGGAAATCATGCAAACACAGGGCTTTACCCCTTCGGCAAGAACTTTCTTGCAAAAACTCCAAACCTTTATTTACAGGTAACTACACAGACCTTGGGAAAATAATGGTGAGCCTGCACCCAGCACCCAACTGCAACTCCCATTTTGGGTTCAGAAGCAGTCCTCATTTAATCAGTTATCACATTCAGCATAATGTGGCATAATCCCAATTTTATGTATAGCCCCTTGTTATCACATTCAGCATAATGTGGCATAATCCCACTTTTATGTACAGCCCCTTGTTATCACATTCAGCATAATGTGGCATAATCCCAATTTTATGTACAGCCCATTAATCAATTGGTCGCCACTTCGATTCTCAGTAGCAGCATAATTACCTCTCAGCATATTCACAGTTGGCATCATGACACAGTTCCCATATGGTTAGTTTCTTCGATGACACTTTTCACATATGGTTAGTTAATTTGGTGACACTTTTTTGCATATGGTCAGTTACTTAGGAGGCATTTTATGCGTATGGTCATTTACTTCAGTGACACTTTTCCTATGTGGACAGTTACTTTAGTGACAATTTTCCCATATGGTTAGTTACTGCAGTGACACTTTTCCTGTCTGATCAGTTACTTTGGTAGTACTTTTCCCATACTGTCAGTTACTTCAGTGACACTTTTCCATGTGGTCAGCTATTTCAGTAACACTTTTTCTATATAGTTAGTTTCTTCATTGACACTTTTCCTATGTGGTCATTTCCTTTCAGTGACACTTTCCCATATGGTCAGTTCTGTCAGTGACACTTTTCTATGCAGTCTGTTACTTTTGTGACACTTCTCCCACATAGTCAGTTGCTTGGGTGATACTTTTCATATATGGTTAATTACTTTGGTGAATTTTTCCCCATATAGCCCATTACTTCAGTGACATTTTCCCATATAATTAGTTACTAAGGTGACACGTTTCCATATGGTCAGTTACTTCACTGACTCTTTTCCCATGTAAGTTAATATGGTGGCACTTTCCCCATATGGCTAGCTATTTCGGTGACACTTTTCCTATGTGGTCAGTTTCTTCAGGGACACTTTTCCTATATGGTCTATTACTTTGGTATTACTTGTTTTTATATGGTCAGCCATTTCAGTGATATTTTATCTGTATGATCACTTACTTCAGTGAAACTTTTCCTATATAGTCAGTTACCCGACTCTTTCTCAATCTGCACTGTTACTTTGGTGACCCCTTCTCACACGGTCAGTTACTTCAGTGACACTTTCCCTAGAAGGTCAGTTATTTTGTTGATTCTTTTCTCATATGGTTAATTACTTCCATGGTACCTTGTCAAATAGGCAGTTACTTCAGTGGCACTTCTTCTATACAGTCAGTCAGTTCGGTGGCAGTTTTCCCATATGGCCGGTCACTTTGGTGGCACATTCCATCATTTCTTAAAGTACCTTTACTAAGGGGTATCAACAGTTATCTTACGTTTCCCCTTACTGTAGTAAGTGAGAAAGAGGACATCATGGTGTACCCAGCAGAGGTCAATCAAAGGGATTTGCCCATCTAAACACACCCACACACACATGGTCACTCTCTGTCTCCGTCACTGATGTGCATTGCTACCCATTCAGCTTGCCCCTTACCTCCTTGAGGGTTGGAGCTGGCATCAAGCATGAGTACTACAACAGTGGTTTACCAACAAACTAGGTCCATCACTTGCCTTCGGTGTTCAGATCTCTGGTGCCGACTGCCCTGCCCTTTCTTCACACAAACAGGCCCCTTGATACAGGCCACAGTCCCAGCCACCACAGGAATCCTATCTGCAACGTCTTTACCATTCACAGGATACCCATGTGTTCTAGTAACCTCTGTGCAGCAACCGGCTTACATTTGTAGTAATTACAGAAATTACAGCCGGACAGAGTTGATTGCAAACCTGTCATTGCCTTCTGTATGATGCCTGGAAGATGCCTTTCTTCTGCATGGCCCTCATATAGGATGAAACCATACACTAAAGCTGGGTGGAATGGCAGATATATGGGTCTAGAGGAATGGTGTGAAGTTCAGTTTCAGTGGATGCAGTCAAAAGGAGTTCTGTGAGAGACAGAGGGGAGTCAGTAAGAAGGTAAAAGACTTGTATTAGTGAAGCAAAGCAAAACATTCAGTAGATTTTGGTTGCAAGATATTGCGCATCTTTTGAGTCTTTCACTAAAATATGTGAACCTAAAAGTCATTTCAGGAGTCTTTAGTTGCATGAATTCAATATAAATAAATGGTCATGTTCATCACTACATAAAGGTTACTGATGGAGCTGCAGTGATGCAATTTAATGGAAAGCTTGACTGTGAGCCTCCATTTAAATCCATGGGACCAAAGACTCCAGAAATGATGTCAAGACTTGATTTTTGTGGTGATGCCTTTCTCTATTTGTTTATATTTAAAATGTGCTAATGCGGTATTTATGTGAATTAAAAAAAAGGGGTTTGTGAAATCTGTTTTTCAACCTGTGACGTTTTGAACTTTAACCCTCTAACTTTCTTGCATGTTCCAAGACCCATGTGAGCAGCCATCAGAGAAGAAGAAAGAAAGGAAGGGAAAAAAAAGCCCAAAAGTAGTAAGGCGGAGATGTCATCAAAGAGACAAAAGGTGGGCAAACCACAGGACAGAAGGTCAGACAAGGTTGTGGAAGAGGAGCAGAGATCAAAGAAGAAGGGAAGGACATGGCAGCCAAAGACTAGAGCAGGTGAGAATATAGATATACAGTGATAATGACTGAGGGTAATATTGAAAATGTGTATGGGAGAATAGCATGAGCAAGAGGGAGAAGCGTTTCCAGGCATTTTTAACATGGGAAAGGAAAGGAAAAGCATCAAAAGAGGCCAGCTCCATCAGTCCCTTGCCAGACAAGGTAAGGGAAGAGAAGCAGTGATCAAAGAAGAAGGCAGAACCAAATCAGCCAAAGGCCAAAGCAGGTGAACATGCAGAGGAGGATATAGTAATGAGTGAGAGTAATGCTGAAAATGATTACAGGCAAATAGCAGAAGGAGAGAGAAGAGGCTTACCTTGTTTTGCTGGTAGGGACATTTCAGATCTGAAGCTGTGCCAAACAGAAACAATCAACAACTGCAGTGATTACAAAATTTCAACTGGAGACAGTCACCTGTAGCCCCATAGATCCCTCCAGTATAACCACCCTTCTGCTGTATGGTTCTCCTGCAGGAGCGGGTACAGAGTGCAGCTATACAGCAAACAAGTCAAGGTGGAATGGCAGATGAGTGAACTAGTAGGGGAACGGTGTTGGCAGACAGTGTCGGTGGGGGTAGAGACAAGCCTGGTGATGGAGGTTTGGGTAAGGGCTTCTGTTTCTTGAGATCCCACATATAGCTGCACTCAACAGCAGATGATGAGACTGGATAGACACTCACTCAGTAGCTGAGGTCTGGGTGGGACTTCTGCTCCTTGGGATCCCCTGTAGAGTTACTCCCAGTGGTTGACAATGTGATTTGGGGGTAGACACTCATCTGGTAGCAAAGGCTTGGGTTTGGCTTGTGCTTCTTGGGAGTCCCCAATATATCCATGCCCAGCAGCAGACAGTGTGATGACAGATACAGACATACCTGGAAACAGAGGTTTGGGGTAGGGCCTCTGCTCTTTGGAAGCCCCCATATAGTCATGCCTACTGGCAGACAATGTTACTAGAGGTAGAGATACACCTGGCAGCAGAGGTTTGGGTATTCTGCTCTTTCAGAGCCTCAGTATAGCCCTGCTGAGTGGCATACCATGTGACTGGGTGTAGAGACATGCCGGCAGTGGAGGTTTTGGGTTGGAGCTTCTTTTCCTTGGGGGGCCCTCACATTGCTACACTCAGTGTCAGACGATGTGATTGCAGGTAGAGACACACCTCCTGGTAGAGGTCTGGGTTGGGATTTCAGTTCCTTGGGATCCCCCATATTGCCACACTCAGTGTTGGATGTTACTGCAGGTAGAGACACACCTAGCAGCAGAGGTTTGAGTAGGGGCTTCTGCTCTTGGAAGGCCCATATAGCCATGCCCAGTAGCAGATGATGTGTTTGTGGGTAGAGACACATCTGGCAGCAAAGGTTTGGATTGGGGCTTGTGTTACTTAAGCACCCCTGTGTAGCTGTACTTATTGGCAGATGATGTGATTCTGGGTAGAAACATGCCTGTTCACAGAGATTTGGGTTGGGGTCTCCGCTGCTTGTGAGCCTCCATATAGCCACTGTCATTGACAGAGGATACGATCCGGGGTATGTTCACAGCTGCCAGCAGAGGTGTATGCTGGGCCTTCTGCTCCTCGGTAAACACTTAAACCCCAGTAAGTGGCAGAGGATGCATTTGTGGGGGGGATTTCACACCTGGCAACAGAGGTTTGAGTTTGAGAACCCGCATATAGCTGTGACTGTGGGTAAAGACATGGCGGGCAGGAAAGCTTTGGGTTGGGGCTTCTGCTCCTTGGAAGCCCTCATATGTCAGAGCCCACAGGCAGACAATATCATGGTAGACAGAGACATGCTTGGTGGCAGGGGTTGGGGTTGGGGCCTCTGCTGCATGTGAGTCCCCATATAACCATGTCCAGTGGCAGACAGTGTGATTGAGAGGTAGATCAGTCCTTGCAGGTGAGGTTTAGTTTGGATTTTCTGCTTCCTGGGAGCCTCAGTACAGCCTTCCCCAGTGGCAGATCTGATTGCAAGTAGAGGCATGCCTAGTGGCAGAGGTTTAAGCCCACTTAGAGGCAGACCATATGACTGGGTGTAGAGATATGCCTGGCTGCAGAGGTGCGGAGGCCTTTATATAACCAGGCCCTGTGGCAGACAGTGTGATCAGGGGATAGTGACATGCCAGGCAGCAGAGGTTTGGACTGCAGCTTCTGCTCTTTGTGAGCCCGCAGAGTGCCACAGCCACTGACAAACAGTATGACTGCGTGTAGAGACACACCTGACAGCAGAGGTTAAGGTTGGGGGTCTACTCCTTGGGAGCCCCCATAAAGCTACCTTGAGAGGTAGAAGATATGACTTCAAGTAGAAACATACCTTGTTGACAGAGGTTTGGTGAGTGGAAGGTGATATGAATGGGTGTAGAGATGCACCTGGTGGCAGAGGCACCTTCTGTGCTTTGTAAGTCCCCCTCTAGCCCAGCTCAGTGGCAAATAATGTAATTGGGGGTTGTGATATCCCTGGAAGCAAAGGTTTGGGTGGGGGCTTCTGCTGCTTGTAGTCCCAGACAGCCATGCCTATTAGCAGATGATGTGATTTTGGATAGAGACACACCTGACAGCAGAGGTTTGAGTTGGGTCTTCAGTGTGGGAGTCCCTATATTTATTTATTTAAAAGTTGATAACCAGGAAAGGCACACTGAATCGAGGCTTGTTTCCAAGTGCGAATCGATCTATAGTTGTACCCAGTGGCAGACAGTGTGTTTTCGGGTACAGACACTTCTGCCAGCAGAGGTTTGGATGGGTGCATCAGCTCCAAGGAGCCCCCAATATAGCCATGTCCAGTAGTAGATGATATGACTGCGGGTAGAGACTCATCTGGCTACAGGGGTTTGGTAGGGCTTTGCTCCTTGGGAGCCTCCATATAGCCGCAGTCTGTGGCAGATAATGTGGAGTGCCTTGAGCCTCTGAGGAAGGGCACCCAAAACCAAATAAAATCTACTACTACTACTACTTCTGATCCCACCGGACCCTGAGGGACCACCGAAGGACCCTCATACTGAGTCTGGCATGGGGGACAGTTACGATGGTGACCACTAATGCCCCAGAAGACAGAGGTAGTCCCTCATGGAGATATGCTAAGAGGACTCCAGTCTCCACACCAGGGTAAGAAGGGCATCTGCCCAAGCCTTGGGCAGAAAGGCCATACCCAGAGAGGTGCTTAGCACCGCTTCTATGTACGGGAGACACTGGGAGGGAACCATCAAGGATTTCAGATGGCTGACCATGATACTCACCAAGGAGAACATCTGCAGGGTGCCAGCCAGGGTGATCTCCCACCGGGGGCGTGATGATGCCATTAGCAGCCAGTCATCAGGTATGGAAAGACAGAAAGGCCTTCCCTGCACAGGACAACAGCCACTGCCACTAGGCATTTCATAAACACCCTTGGGGCCGAGGAGAGGCTGAAGGGGAGGGTCCTGAACTGAAAGTGATGACCCTGAAACCGGAAGCATAGGAACTATCAGTGAGCAGGGTGCATCAGGATATGGAGGTATGCATCCTTCATATCCAAGGAACACAGCCATTTCCTGGCATTCAGCAAGGGGAGCAGAGTGAGGAGAGTCACCTTCCTAAACTTCTGATATCTTATGTAGAGGTTGAGACTTCTCAGGTTCAGGATTGGACGCAAGTCTCCTGTCCATTTTGGAACCAGAAAAAATCATGAGTAGAACCCCGAGCCCCTCATCCAAAGGGGGATGGGTTCGATGGCATGCTTCAATAGCAAAGCATTTATCTCTTTCTGCAGAATGAAGGTGTGGTTTGGAGGGTAATAAGAGACCCGAGGAGGCAAGGGAGGGAGTGGGCCTACAAGATACAGTGTGTGATCATATTATATCAACTGGAGGATCCCCAGATCTGAAGTAATCCCTTGCCATCCTGTGAGATGCAGGGAAAACTCCTCCCCAATGGCCGTGGGAATAGCCTTTGTTCCCACGGCCACAGCAAGCCTTCAAGCTGAAGGATGACCCTGCTGAGGGGCAGCCAGGACATATCAGGACATTTTGGGGGTATTCCTAGGCCCGGGCATGGCTAACTGAGTCTTCTGCTTGTTAGCAGGCTGTCACTGAGTAGCAGATCTACCACGATTGGCATGACCTCTAAAGGACACCCTGTAAGCAGGCTTTGCTTGAGGGTGATAGAGGGTCCAAACTGACTGAAGGGTATGACCGGAGTCTAGTAAATCCTTCAGAATGTCTTGGGCCTGAGGCTCAAACAGCTTATCCCCTTTAAGGGAGCATTAAGGATGGATTATTGTATATCTTGTGAAAATCCTGATACTCTTAGCCATGCAAGGCGTCTCTGACAAATACCTGCAGATGAGGCCCTAGCCCAACAGTCAATGACACCATAGATGGCCCTGAGCAGGTGGCAGCAGACAGCAGCAGCAGTTGAGAGCTTTGCATTAACTCCTCAGGGGAGCCCGCTGGAAAGGTCTGAACCAATTCCTGAGCGGCCTTAAGGATTTCCTCCTGATACTTGAGGTGACCCATATAATTAAGGATGCAGAGGGACATTGTAGCAAATGCATAAACCCTCTTCCCCATGACATCCAATTTTCTGGATTCCTTATCGGGGGCTGGGCACTCATGCACTGAGGTCTAGCAGACCTATTGTGAGCAGTGTTCTGAACTAGTAAATCTGCCTGAGGCGGAGAAGTGAAATAGGGATGGAGCACTGAAACCCGATAAAGGCATTCTGCCTTATGGGGATTAGAGGGGATCCTGAAGGGCTGCTGCCAAGCCACACAAATGGCCTCCTCATAAGCCTCCACAAGAGGTGGGACCACCAGGGTGAGGCATTCCAGAACTCCCAGGTATTCTATGGGCATCTTTTTCCATTGTCTGGAATCCAAAAGCTTTCTGGAGATGAACCATAATATCCAAGAAGGAAGGGTCATCTGAGGAAGAACAGGGCAGTTCAGGCAAGGGCTCCCCTTGAAGGGAAGAAGCCGCAGAGGAGGAGTGGGGGGACTCAAGGTCCTGGTGCATTTCATCCTCATACCCCCCTAAATCAGTCATGTCCCATTCCTGCAGGAACAGGTCATTCATGTCCTCATCCCAGGGATGAAACCCAGGAGAGGCAGGGGAGGAACTGGCCATCTGTGAGGCCAAAGGCATGAAGGGCACAGAGACTGGGACCACCACCTCACCAGACTAGTTTGGAGAGGACCTGGTAAGGTCCATAATGGAGCTCACCAGAGCCTGAATGTCCACCATGGACAACTGCTCCCCTGAAGAGCCAGGGGCCAGAGACTGAATGGCACCACTGAAGAAATGGCCAAAGGCAATGGTGCCACCCGACCTGTCATCAGCAAGGGGTGGACATAAGACCCCAACACAGTCAACGATGAAGGAGCTGTCACAGAGCTTCTAAAACTATGGCTGGCTGTTGATGAGAGAATCGAGGGGTCAGAGGCACTTGTCATCGAGAACATCATCGACAAGAGAATGGTAGCCAGTAAAGCAGCCATCGTCGATGGGAGAACCGTTGATGGTGCCGCAGCCATGGTCAATGGATGAGGGCTAGATAGGCAAATGGGTGGAAGCAGAGGTGGTAGCTGCAGTGGTAGCTGCAACTTCAACCCAGAGCCTGTTGTCAATGGAGGAGCCATTGACAAAGGAAGAGAGGGTCCCACAGCAGTCAATGGAGGAGAAGACGGCAGAACAATGGGATCCTTCCTAATACTTACCTTTTTGGCAGAGCTTAGGGTCATCGTTGATGACGATGGCAGTGTGGGAGAAACTTGTTTGGATTTACTCTCATGTTTGTTCCTGGCCTGCTGGTTCATCGAAGAGGAGGGCTCACCCCCTGAGAGGCGAGACCCTGAGGAAGAGGTCGAAGACTCCACCAAGTTGGAGCATTGTTGCTGATTCAGAAGGGCAACCTTTTGCTCCATTAAAAATTCATGGAGCTACTGAAGCCTGTGATGCTTTGTGGCTTTATTAAACCGCTTACAGAGGACACACTCCTGGCTGTCGTGTTCAGGACCAAGGCACCAAACACAGAAGTTGTTGAGGTCCTCTGTAATAGCTATCCATAGACCACAGGAACACTTTCAGAATAAGTGATCTGAAGACATCAGTAGATGACCCCATTGAGGTGAAGTTTTGGTCGGAAGAACTTTTTGTTAACAACTGAAGAAGGCAAGACTCCGAAGGAGAACTTGATGCTGGCATGTTCATGGTTGAAAAGAACTGTGGAGCGTCAGGGACCTCCCCTTTTTATATGTGCCAGAAGACGCCACGTGGTAACAGGAAGGGGAGATCCCTGGGTCGACTGCTGAGAAGTCATCTGGAGGATATGACTCCTGCAGCTGATATCCTATGTGTTATGGCCTGCTGCAAGTGACTGGCTTGAAGAAGATCTACGGTATAGCAATTGTATTAGGTCTGGTCCATCAATAAGTTAAAACTGGCTATGAATTTGGCTATTCACGCTGTGACTGGAAGTCAAACACTTGACCACAACTGTCCTACTTTAGTAGAGCTCGACTTGTAGGACAAATAATTAATTCTTAAGTTCTCTCACAGCCATACATTTGTATATGGCATAGAACTGGATGATTTAAAGGGGTTATTGTATGCTTATCTTTTCACTCATGGTCTTCATTACAGAAATCCTCACCTTTTTCATTTTCAAAAGTAAGGCAGCAGATAATAGGAGATTGTTCCTTTAGTGTCAGGGCAATTATATTACGGAACTCCTTACCAGAGTACATGACATCAGCAGCCTCAATAATGAAATGTTATTCTCAGCTGCAGACACTTTTATTCAAAACTGCTTATGATGACTCAGTGTATGACGTGTTCTGTATAAGCTCAAGCACTGTACTTTGATGGTAGTCTGTGTTGTATGAATATGCATATATTATAATGTGATGCATCTGTCAGACATTGATGGTAGACTGTGCTGTATGAATATGCATGTATTATAATGTGATGCATCTGTCAGACTTTTATTGTATTTTAATATAATGTACAGTGCCTTGAACATTTCTATGGAAAGTCACCATAAAGAGAATCATTGCTTAACTGATTTACTATCATCCTTGCATATGTTGCTTGTATCATCACTTCCTAAACCCCTCAATTTTTTGCCTTCATCTTCTCTAATCTTGACTGCAGTAATTCACTCCTTTCTGGATTTCTCAAGTCCTTCCTCTTTGAATAACAAAATATTTATAATGCAAATACCTGCCTGCTTGTCCATTACTGGAATGAAGACCCACCAATCTCCATTCAGTTCCATATGCACGGTGAAATTGATCAGTTTCTTCTAAAATAATCTTCTTAGCTTTACTTTTATGTCTTTACTTATTACCTCCTTGTAATCCCATACTCCCTTCCCTTCCAAGTCTACACCTTTTCCATATTCCTCCTAACCCCTTCTCAACAACAGTTAGAAAAATCCCATATAAACTCATTCTTTTGAATTAAGCAAATTAGTAAATTGTTAATCCAGTCTGAAAACTATGTTTTATCATTACATTTACCCTTTTTTTGGATATGGGAAGTCAGGGTATGCACTCAAGCATATTTTCACTTCCTGTCGCCATGTACAGTAGCACCCCTCATTCAGAATCCCATTTATAGTTTGTGAATGAGCAAGGTGAGCAGCTAACTTTGGATAAGGTTTGGAAAGGAAGAAGTATGGCTTTCTCATTTACATTAGCTAGCTTCCCAACAGTTACCTATACATTGGCTGGGGACCACATCTTAATCAAGCCAATTTCAGGCTGATACACCCTATACAAAGGAAGCCAGTTGAGGCAGATGCAGTTTGGAGGAGGGACCTAGCTGATGGGGGTCTACCTCGACAATGGTAGCTGAGCGATTTCACAGCTAGGCCCTGAAGTGAATACCAAGAGACACCCACTCCTTTTGAAATCAAATCAGTAAGTTGCCAATCCAGGCTGAAAAATATGTTTATTGTTACATTTAGCTCATTTGTGTGTGTGTGTGTGTGTGTGTGTGTGGGGTCAGGGTGTGTACTGACTTGTTAAGTACATTTATCCCTTTCCACCTCCTTTGCTCCCACTGCTATCAGACCCTTATACCTGTCTCACTCCCACTTCAAATACCTGCACCAATTGTTCCTCAACTACTTCCCCAGGCAACCTATTCCACTTGTCCCCTGCCTTCTTCATGAAGTATTCCCTCATACTGCTCCAGAACTAAATCCTGGACAATATGTATCTGTGTCCCTTCACTGAGTTTACAAAACTGTTGACAGTCCTCCCACTTATCTCCTTAAGGTACTTAAATGTTTCTACTGTTTCTTCCCTTTCTTTCTCTAGACCTAAGTGAATACTTCAGCCTCCTCAGTCTTTCTTTATAAGTTCTGGCCTGCATAACTTGTATAATTTTGCTGGTCTTCTACTGTTTCCAGGTAAGCCCTGTATTATGTCTGTACTTTCCCTCCTGGCCTAAAAGGAGAACTTTAGCAGCCTCAGCCTTTCCTACATCGTATGTTAACATTTTGATGGCCTTGCTCTGTACTGTTTCCAGGCTATCTCTGTATCATTTCAGCACCTTCCCTTCTGGCCTCAGGTGACCATGTCAGTAGCCTCAGCCTTTCCTCATAAGACCTGCCCTGCATACCATGTATGATTTTGGTGGCCTCCTCTGCACTGTTTCCAGATCTGTGGCTCTCTTAAGAGGAAGTCCCCCTAACCTGCACAGAGTACTCCAGGTGAGGCCTTACCAGGGATCTGTAAAGAGGCATGATGATCACCCCCCCCCCACACACATACCTTGCCCTCCTACTGGTGAATCCCCTGCCAATGCATTATGTTGGTCTTAGCATATCCCTTGTTGCACTGGGATAATGCCTTCAGGATATCTGTTAATGATTACTCGAAGGTCCTTTTCTTCCACTGTTTGCATAGCTCTGACGCCTCCTATGCAACTCTCTGTGTTGGGGTTCTTTTGTGTGCACAACCTTGCATTTTTGCCTTGACCCTGGACAATCTTAATCTATGCCCCACTAGGCAGGTCCCTTCACAGAGTTTAAAGTAACTGCTGACAATCTACCTGCTGATCTCATTAAAGAGCTAGTGTACTGCCTAAAACTAATAGTTTCTAAAAGCAGTCAACCATTACTTTTTATATCTGCGGTACATTTTCTTTTCCTTTTGGTCAATCAGAGGACTGTTTAGTTGATGTTAGTAAGTGTGTTGTGTGGAACAATAGTCTCCCTGGCAGTAGAAATGTGTGTCTCTGTTCCACCCACTACAGCATCAGCACTGTGACCTCACTGATGTGACATGACTGCTGCTTAGGAACAGCCACTTAGCAGCTGCCGTGTCAGCCACCTGTGATGGGACTGTCAACGAGATCACACTGCTGAAGATGTAGTGGGGGGGACCAGAGATAGACATGTCAGCAGCCAGACTGAGAGTTGTTCCACACAAGCAACACAACAGAATCACATATAAGACTTTCTAATGAGCAAAATGAAAAAGAACAAGGATTTGTCAATGCCGAATGTTTGCTTGCTGGCATTGGCATTGGTAGTGTAGGAGTTACAGAGCTGCATAATAGGAATGGCAGTGAAGTATTGAACTGAAGCCAACCCCACCACCACCCTGCAGAGACTGACAGGCATTGGGGTGTGCCTTTGGGTCATCAGGCATAACGGGCATGCCATTTCACCACACCCTAGCCTGCAGACACCGACAAGTGTCACGGTGTGCCTTGGGGTCTTTGGCCCTTATGCGCCGCCCATTCCATCAGGAAATACGGTGAGATGGGTGCAGTATAGGAGAATGGGGTGAACTTTGGGTCCGAAGAGTTCAAGGCACACCTCGATGCCTCTCACTGGCTGCAGGGTGTGGAATGGTATGAGCATTACAGGCGAGACTCCCAAGTCACACCCCTGATGCCTGTCTTTCTCTACAGGGTGGGGCATTAAGGTTGGAAACCCTAATGCCTCAGGCATTCGTTGGTATTTTCACTCCAAATTTTCAACATTTTTTTTTGTGACCCCCACCTCATGAACAGTGGCAATATCAGTTTGTTAGCCAAAAGCTGCTTTTGCACAGCGACTACGTCATTTAGCACCACAGGTATAAAAACACATTCCAAACAGGATGTGACAAATGACAGCTGTACTGTTCATAGGGAGGTGTAAAAAACGGCAATGTTGAAAATCTGCAGTGAAAATATTTAAAAAAATGGTGAAATCACGAGCGTGCGTAGAAACTGTGTAACGCACACCCATAATGTAATTAGTTTGGGGATTTTTTTACAGCAGATTGTCAACACAGGCGTTTTGGGATCTCCGATCATGAACAGTGTCACTGTGATTTTCTTTATCTGTCCTGAATAATGATTTCCCACAGCGACTGTTTTACTTTTCAGCTACAAGTGTGAAAACACATTTCAGCCATGTTGTGAAAAAATGACAGCTGTACTGTTCAAAAGGAAGTGGAAAATGCCACTGGTGAAAATCTGGACTGAAAATATTACAAATTCATGAACTTAGATAGCGTGGAACTGCGAATGCTCACACTTAACGCAGTCATTTTATGGAGTTTTATCATCGAATTTTTCAACATAGCCATTTTAAGACCTCTGCTCATGAACAGTGTCACTGTGATTTTCTTAATCTGTCCCAAACATTGCTTTCGCACACCGACTGCACCACTATGCGCTACATGTGCGGAAACACGTTTTGGATGAGATGTGAAAAATGGCAGTTGTACTGCTCATAAGGAAGTGTAATAAAATGGCAATGTTGAAAATCTGGCGTGCAAATATTACAAATTCGCAAACTTGCTAGCGTGCATAGGAACTGTGCAACGTGCGCTCCTAAAACAGTCATTTTGGGGAATTTTTTTGCAAATTTTCAACATAGCCATTTTAAGACCTCTGCTCATGAACAGTGTTACTGTGATTTTCTTAATCTGTCCCAAACATTGATTGCACACACGACTGCCTTTATCAGCGCTACATGCAGGGAAACACATTTTGGGCTTAAATGAAAAATGACAGCTGTACTGCTCATAAGGAGGTGTGGTAAAATGGAAATGTTGACAATCTGGAGTGCAAATATTAAAAATCCTGAACTTACGAGTGTGCATAGGAACTCTGCAACATGCTCAGTAAAAGAGTCATTTTTAAGAATTTTTTCACCAAATTTGCAACATAGGCTTTTTGAGAGCCCACCTTATGAACACTGGCACTATCGTTTCGTTAATCAGTCTTGAAAGGTGATTTTGCATAGTGACTGCTAAATCACCCTTCGGGCCCGATCAACACCATGACAGTTCAATAATTCATGAGGAGGGAGTCCCAAAAACCCCATGTTGAAAATTTGGTGCCATAATTCCACAAAATGTCTGAGATATGTGTTAAAGTTGAAAAAACCCTATTTATTCTATTATGCAGCTTACTGGCATTTCCTCAGTTCGAGGTTGGTTTGAAGAATGCAGACGGGTTCCCGGTCCTCTGAAGATCTGCCCGCCAGATTCCAGAGGTGGGGATGGGGTGAGGGGTGTGTGGGGAGGCAGGTGTGTGCAGTGGGTGGGCAGGAGACTGCAGAGGGAACTTTTTGTTTACAGGTTTTGGGTTTTTGGAGATGACGCGGGACATTTACCACGCTGGGGTGGACCCCCAGCGTGGCAGCTGGAAGGCTGTGGACATTTATCATGCTGGGGTGGGCTCCCAGTGTGGCAGCTGGAAGGCTCTGGACATTTGCCACGCTGGGGTGGGCTCCCAGCATGGCAGCTGGAAGGCTGTTTGGGGGGGGCCTGGAGCCGACCGGGGATTGGGCACCCCTGTTGGCCATAACAATTTTTGCCATGCTGGGGTGGGCGCCCAGCGTGGCACCTGGAAAGCTTTTTTTTGGGGGGGGCGTGGAGCCGGTGGCGGATTGGGCACCCCTGTCGGCCATACAGTGTGTGCACTGGGGGGCGCGCATGAGCATGCAATAGTCATGCGTGTGTGTGGGGGGGAGCACTGCTCACTGAAGCGGAGCGCTCCCTTTCAACTGTACGGCACTGCATTTTCAACTGCTGTCATAGACAGCTGCAGCGTTCACTGGAGAACTGCAGCCGTGCCTGCAAACACACTGACTGAATTGGAAGACGGGTGCCACACCTTCAAAAACTCGGATGATGGCACTATGTTTCTTGCACATGCGTGCTAGCAAACATAAAAATACTTCAGACATAAAAAGTTACAACCGACTACTTCTTGAAACTTGTATTATTTTCCTGCATGCCTGTTTTGGATTCCACTGGCTCTTTAAGGTATTTATATTTTCTTCCCATACCCCTCTAGACTTATGCGAGTACTTAGCCTCCTGAGCTTTTTCTCAGAAGGCCTTCCCTACCTGCCATGTATCATTTTGATGGCCTTCCTCTGCACTGTTTTAGGCAATCTGCATCATTTCAGCCTATTTCCCTTTTGGCCTCATGTGAGTACATTCTGCTGCCTCAGCCTTTCCTGTACACCATGTAACATTTGTGTGGCCTTCTTCTGTACTCTTCCAAGACAATCTCTGTATCATTTCGGCCCTTTCCCTTCTGGTCTGAAGTAACTACTTTAGCGTCCTCAGCCCTTCATCATAAGTCCTTCTAGGCATACCATGTATTATTTTGGTGGCCTTCCTCCACACTATTTTCAAGCACTCTGCATTATTTTAGCAATTTTCTTTTAGCCTCATGGGAGTATTTCTGCCTCCTCAGCCTTTCCTCATAAGGCCTTCCCTGCATACCATGTATTATTTTGGTGGCCTTCCTCTGCACTGTTTGCAAGCGCACTCTGCATTATTTTTGCCACTTTCTTTTAGCCTCATGGGAGTTATTTCTGCCTCCTCAGCCTTTCCTTGTAAGGCCTTCCCTGCATACTATGTATTATTTTGGTGGCCCTCCTAAGCACTGATTCCAGATGATCTATGGATTTCTTAAGCTGAGGCCCCCAAACCTAAACAGAATACTCCAGGTGAGGCCATACCAGGGATCTGTAAAGAAACATGATCACACTTTGCTCACCTACTGGTGAATCCCCTGCCAACGCATTCTACTGGCATCATATCCCTTGCTGCCCTTGGATAATGCATTTAGGATATTTGTTAATGATTATCTGAATGTCCCTTGCCTCCACTTTTTGGCTCACTCTGCCACCTTCTATGCAATTCTCTGTTTTGGGTTTCTTTTTGCCAATATTCCTAACCTTGCATTTTTGCATTCAATATGAGCACATCTTCCAACCTCTGCAGGTCCCTTCTCACTGCACTAATAATCCCCTGCTCCATGCCCCAATGCTACATAATTTTGTTTAGTTTGTGAATACATTGGTCATTATCTGTATGTCCTCTCCAATGTGGCAGATGTACATACTGAAAAGTCCAAGTACTGAACACTGTTGCACCCCACTCAGCACCTTTCCAAACACTGGATGAGTTCTATTTACCACTACCCAGTGTTCCTTCCCTCAGCCATTGCATATATAATTGCATAAGCTCTCCCTCAACCCCAAGTCCCTCAGCTTCTTCACAAGCCTCCTGCGCAGCACCAAGTTGAAGACATTGCTGAACTCCAAGCAGAGGACAGCCACAGTCTGGTCTTTGTCCAATGCTTGTGACACTGAGTTAAAGTAGTCAGCGAGATCTATGTGGCACAACCTCCCCTTAACAATATCTTACCTTCATTCATTTACGTCTTTTTGACATCATCCCTATATCCTCGTAATCCCAGACTCCCTGCTCCTCCAACTTTACACTGTTTTTCTTATTAACCCTAACACCTTCCTCAACAGCAGTTATAAAAATCGCATATAAACTCATTATCTATCTGCCCACTTACTGCGGGTAGTGTCTTCAAGCTGATTACTCTGCTGTGTGACTTTATTCCCCTCCACATCATCACACAGGCATTCCTCATTCTGTATAAACAGCAACAGCAGTTGTTCCTTTGGGATATTGTATCCTGAGTATTAAAAAGAGCAGAAATAGGTTAATATAAATGCCATTTATAACCAGAGCTGGATACAGGTAAAAAAGTGACAATTTTGGCAATTTTTGAATTGCACCTGTAGTTGCTCATACTTGCAAACTGACAAATGATAGTCTATAACTGCATCAGTATTCCATCACAAATTACGGATAAAGACTGGCCACCTCTAAAGCCAAATTATTACTTCCCATATTTTTGGACCACCATGCTCTCTCTTTATCTACATATTCCAATACCTGTTTTTTTTTTCACACTTACATATTCCTGTATACCCTGTTCTTTCACACATTTACATATTTCTGTAGCACATATTCTCTCCTTACTCACATATTTCCACACCCACTGTTCTTTCCGTCTTCACATATTCTTGACATGTTATTATATTTACAGATTCCTGCAACCCTCTTCTTTCCAGACTTATATGTTCCTACACATCCTGTTCTCTCATGCTTATATATTTTGCACCCCCATTCTCACCACCAAACTCACTGTACATATCCCTATACTTGGCGTTTATACTTGGAGTGTACGATGTAGAAGGAGATGTAAACAGCCATTTGTTTCTGCCTCAGAATTAAAGTAATCATTTAAAAAGCTTCTATCCATGAACGCATCAAGTCTGTTTTTAAGAGATTTGAATATTACTGCTGGCAAGTACTTCCTCCAGTAATAAAATCAATTTACCACTAGGTAGTCATCTTTTCTGTGATTACCACTGTATGTACAATTCTTTGAGTGAAAACGTCTTATTATTTGTTTTCAAGGTTTGTTTGCAAATTCTTGTATGATGTGCATCTGCATGAAATGTTATGCTCAAGTCCCGTAACAGATCAATGTTCTTATGCAAGTTATAGAACAGAAGGAGATCCCCTCTGATTCTCCTCCTATGTAGACTACACAATGACAGACTTTCTGATCTCCTGTCATAGGACATACTTTCTGCTCCATCTATCATTTTTGTTGCCTTTGTTTTACCAGGGATCTACAGAGAGATATGATCATGCTCCACCGTACTACTAATGAATCCCCAACCAATGTATTCTGCTGTCCTTAGCATATCTATTACCAGGGATCGGTAGTGAGATATGATCATACTCTACTGTATTACTAATGAATCCCCAACCAATGTATTCTGCTGTCCTTAGCATATCTCTTACCAGAGATCAGTAGAGATAAATGATCATACTCCACTGTATTACTAATTAATTCTCAACCAATGTATTCTGGTGTTCTTAGCATATCTCTTACCAGGGATCTGTAGAGAGATAAGATCATGCTCCACCATACTATTAATGAATCCCCAACCAATGTATTCTGCTGTCCTTAGAATATCTATTACCAGGGATCTATAGAGAGAAATGATCATGCTCCACCGTACTATTAATGAATCCCCAACCAATGTATTCTGCTGTCCTCAGCTTATCTCTTACCAGAGATCTGTAGAGAGATATGATCATGCTGTATGGTACTACTAACGAATCCCCAACCAATGTGTTCTGCTGGCCTTAGCATATCACTTGTTACTCTTGGTTAATGTCTTGATATTTGTTAATGATTATCTGAAGGTCCCTTTCCTACATTGTTTGGCCCACTCAAACATCTCCTATGCAACACTATATTTTGGGGCTGTTTGCTAATATCCATAACCTTTAACCTTGGATTTTTACATTTAATTTGAGCTGCCAGACCTTTGGCATATTTTCCAGCCCATACAGATCCCTTGTCACAGACCTAATTCCCTCCTCCACATCCACCCTGCTACAAAGGTTTGTTTCATTTGTGGATAAGTCAATCTGTACCTGTATACCCTCTCTTATGTTGCAGGTGAATATACTGAGAAGTGCCACCTCAAGTACAGAACACTGTGATACCCCACTCATCACATTCCTAAACCCTGAATTAGTTCCATTTACTAAAACCCTTTATGTTAGAGCCTCTTGGCTAAAAAACTGGTCCAAGGAATGGCAGTTGGGTTTCAATGCAAAAAATACAAGATTCTGCACCTAGGGAGATAGAATCCTAGGGTCGAGTATGAACTAGACAGGGTAATACTGGAGGACCCCACAGAGGAAAGGGATCTAAGGGTAGTCATAAAAGACAATCTCAAAGTCGCTAAACAGTATAACAAAGCAGTTGGAAAGGCTAGCCAAATACTAGGGCTCATAGGGAGAGGTATAACAAGTAGAAGGAGGGAACTGGTAGCACCATTCAACAACTCCCTAGTAAGGCCTCATCTGGAGTACTGTGTTCAGTTCTGGAGGTCCTGTCTCCAAAAACGCAGGATGGAGACAGTACAGAGTTCGGCAACAAAAATAGTGTCTGGGATGCAGCATAAGTCGTATGAGGAGAGACTCAGAGTTCTCAATATGTACTCTCTGGAGAAAAGGCAAGAGAGAGAGGGGGACATGACAGAGACCTTTAAGTATCTAAAGGGGATCAACATAGTACCAGAGGGGAACATCTTTCACATGAAAGGGAAATAGCAGAAAAAGGGGGAACAGCATGAGACTAAAAGGGGGAACTTAGAGGGAACCCGAGGAAATTCTACTTCACCGAAAGGGTGGGGGAGAGATGGAACAGTCTCCCCCAGGAAGTGGTGGGGCGGCCATGGTTCAAGGATTCAAGAATGCATGGGATAGGCACATGGGAATTATCAAGCTCAGGTGAAGGGGTTGGGAACTTGTAGCATCTAGGGTACCCTAAGCATTAGAAAGAGGGATAGGGCAGATTGTATGGGCCACAATGCCCTTAACTGCCGACATCTATGTATCTGTGTTCTCTCCACAGCCCATTACTTATCCAGTCAGATAAGCTCTTCCCCAATCCCAACCCCTGCAACTTCTTCACGAGTTACCTATGCAGCACCAAATCAAATACATTGCTGAAGTCTAGAGAACATCCACAGCCTGTCCCTTACCCAATTCAGATCCAGATTCAGTGCAAGGTAATGCATCTGGGAAACAAAAACCCAAGGGAAGAGTACACAATGGGGGTGAGACAATAGCAACAGCAAAAATTGAAAGAGACCTAGGAGTAATTATATCAGATGACCTAAAGGTGGGCAAGCAATGTGAGAAGGCAGTAAGCAGGGCTGGGGAGATATTGGGATGCATAGGGAGACGCATCAACAGTAGAAAACAGGAAGTTTTTATCCCTCTGTACAGAAAGTTGGCGAGACCCCATCTGGAGTACTGCATGCTATTCTGGAGACCCCATCTCCGCAAAGCCATAGACAGAGTGGAGGCTGTTCAGAGGAGGGCAACAAAATGGTGCAGGGTCTGCACCAGAGAGACATACGAGGAGAGACTAAAGCAGCTTTTAATATGTATACCCTTGAAGAAAGGAGGGAGGGGGGGACATGATAGAAATTTTCAAGTATCTCAAGGGAATTATAGTACAAGAGGGTAGCATCTTTCAGAAAAAGATATGTGCAAAAACAAGGGGTCACAATTTAAAGACAGAGGGGGGACAGCTCAGAGGTAATGTTAGAAAGTATTTTCTCACAGAGAGGGTTGTGGATGCATGGAACAGCCTTCCTGAGGAGGTTGTGGAGTCAGAAATAGTGGGAGAATTCAAGAATGCATGGGACAGACATAAGGCAATTCTGGGGGGGGGGTAAGAGGAAGTAAGCTGTTGAATAATTAGAATCTGCAGCTTATCCATCAATTAGGGAAATAGGCAGACTAGGTGGGCCAAGTGGTCCTTATTTGCCATAACATTCTATGTTTCTATGTTTCACTGCCTGCAACATGGTGTTAAAGTAGTCAATGAGGTTTGTGCAGCATAACCTCCCCTTAACAAAGCTGCACTACCTTTTATTATGTAGGCCATTAGCTTCAAGAAATTCCACTGCCTTTTTCTTGATGATAGGAACAAGCAAATTCTCCATGATAGGGGTCAGACGAGCTGGTCTGTAGATTCACAGGTCCCCCTTGTTCTCTCCCCTTCTAAAGGGTGTCAACATCTGCTACTCTCCAGTCCTTCAGGACCACCTATCACCAAAAAACTGTTAAAAAAGATCTGCGGATACCTCTGCCAGTTCCCAGGGCGAACCCATCTGGCCTCCAGTGCCTTGTTTATCTTCCAGCCCCTCGGCCTTTTGAGTACCATGTCACCTGTAGTTTATCACACTTCCAACTTCTGCTTCTTCTCCTCCTCCCTCAACTCTGCTGAGCACAATGGAAGAGAACCCCCTTCCTGCACTATGAATTCTAAGCTTAAGGATTCATTAAGTAGTTTCACCTTCCCCTCATCCTTGCCCACCCACAACCCTCCTTTATGTAGCCATACGATGCTCTTTCTCTGCTGCCCAGTATATCTAAAGAAGGATTTACTTCCCTTATGCCCTCCACGGTCTTGATCTCTTGCCTTTTTATGTCACTGATCCCACTTCCCTTATCCTCTTCTGGCAAACGTCCCAACTCTCGTCTGTCTGAGCCAGTCTGTAATTTTAACAGCTGCCCTCTTAGCAACCTACAGCTTCCCTCACCACACTGGCAAATTATCTAGGTTCTCTTTGCCTCTTGCCTTTCTCAATCTTTTTCATGCAACATCTGGAAATGTCCAATACTGCATTCTTAGTTGCCTCCCGTTTTGCTTCTACTCCATCCAACTGCCCTACCCCCTTGAAATTAACCTGTAGTAATCCCTCCATCCTCCCAAAATCCACAATCCTGAAGTCTGGCACTAGCACCTTGATAATGGGATGTTGGGCACCAAGGGTTATGTTTTTTTTTTTCCCTGAGTATTTTTTGCTCCAGTCGTGGTCCTAGGAGCCTCTCTCAGGCATCCAACCTAGGTCCTGCCCTGCCTGAAGTCCACCCATCCGTACCTTCCTCACCCTCACCCCCGCCTTGCAGCTGGCACCCCCAGCTTAACCCTTCTGGGGTGGGGCCACCCCCTCCTACCTTGGGCGCACTTCAAACCATAGACTCCAGCTGCAGATGTGGGCCCTGGGCGGGGGATCTATGAAGACCGGCTGGGTTGGACCCGGCAGTGGGCATGGAGTTGGTGCCATCGCCTACCCTAAGGACCATGTTTTTCCGTGTTCTGTCCCTCCCCCATGCATGGGCACATCCCGACGCTTCTGGCGCATGGCAACCCGGCCAGCGTCGGCCACGCTATTACGTGCCTGCCCAGCTTGCTGCAATACCCTTGGTCTCCACTGGGGGTCTCTGGCTCACCGGGCCATCCCATTCCCTCAATCCGAGGAGAAGAGCACCACGTGGGCGCTCAGTCCTCAACCCTTCCCCTGCCTACCCCTGGCGCCCGAGTCCATTCCCAAACCCGGGTCGCCAGCGTGGCGTGAGGTGTGGAATCCAGTGCCTCAATCCTCACTGGGTCCAGTCCTTTTTAATGTCTTTATAAGTGACATTGCAGAGGGACTCGAAGGAAAAGTATGCCTCTTTGCAGATGACACAAAGATCTGCAACAGGGTTGATACACAGGGAGGCGTGGAAAGGATGAGAAGGGACTTGGCAAGGTTGGAGGAATGGTCGGAAGTATGGCAGCTAGGATTCAATGCAAAGAAGTGCAAAATAATGTACCTGGGAAACAAAAACCCAGGGGAAGATTACACAATGGGGGAGGTAGTAACAAAAACAAAAAAGGAAAGGGACCTGTGGGTAATCATATCAGATGACCTTAAGGTTAGCAAGCAATGTGAGAAGGCAGTAGGGAGAGCTGGGAGTATACTGGGATGCATAGGGAGAGGCATCACCTGCAGAAAACAGGAAGTTGTTATCCCTCTGTACAGACAGTTGGTGAGACCCCATCTGGAGTACTGCATCCAGTTCTGGAGACCCCATCTCCGCAAGGACATAGAAAGGATAGAGGCAGTCCAGAGGAGAGCAACTAGAATGGTGCAGGGTCTGCAAGATAAGCCATACAAGGAGAGACTAAAAGAGCTTAATATGTATGCCCTTGAGGAAAGGATGGAGAGGGGGGACATGATAGAAATGTTTAAGTATCTAAGTGGAATCAACAAAGTCCAAGAGGGTAGCATCTTTCAGAAAAAGAGACATGCAAGAACAAGGAGACACAATTTAAAGATAGAGAGGGGGCAGGTCAGGGGCAATGTGAGGAAGTATTTTTTCACAGAGAGGGTAGTGGATGCATGGAACAGCCTTCCTGAGGAGGTTGTGGGGTCTAAAACTGTGGGAGAATTCAAGAATACATGGGACAGACATAAGGCAATTCTAGTTGGGGGTAGGAAGAAATAAGCTGTTGGTTGACTAGGATCTGTGGCTTATCCTGTAGGTAGGGAAATGGACAGACTAGGTGGGCCAAGCGGTCCTTATCTGCTGTCAAAGTCTATGTTTCTATGTTTCGCCACTGGGCCACCAAGGGTTATGTTAAACCACATAGTACTGTTATCCCTTGACTCTCAGGAGCCCTTTGACTATAACTTCTTCAATGAAATCATGGTTCAAGAGTACCAGGCCTAGGCTGGCCCCATCTTTAGCGTGTTCCCTGACATTATGTACAATGAAACAGTCCTGAAAATTATCCATCAGTGCCTGGCTCAATGCACTGCTTGCCCTGAGTATGTCCTAGTCCACATCATGCAGGAAAGATTTCCCATCAGGACCATGTTCCCATCTTGACAGCCTTCCTAAGTTCCTCTTTCAACAACCTGTCTTTGATCTCAGCCTGGTTTGAGAGGACTGTAGGCAACCCTCAGGCTAATATGCTCCCCCTCACCATCAGCTACACAAACAGTGATTCCATACAACCTTGCACTCAGATGAGTCCCCTGTCATATCAATAATGTACAACACAAGCCCTCCCAGTTAATCTTTCCAGAAGAAAGTGATTAAGAAGTAGCAATCATAATTAGGTGTAACACACATTTCTGATACAGCTGCAGTATTTCTGTTATAGTCTGAGTAAGAGAGCATGACAGGGCTGGGAAAGATCCTGTCCCATTTGTTATGCAGAGAGAGATTAAGATTTAGAGATATTCTTAGAGGGAGTACATTTGTTTTGTTTGAAGTGTCTGTATAAGAGCTATCCCACACAGTTCTATTTTGCTATTGTCATTGATGATAATAAAATGCTGCTTGCACATTTTACAACTTGTCTTTGTTTGCTTATGCTTCCTGACCTATGCCTCGACCACAGTTGATGTTAGACGTGGGATTTATGCCATGCATACTCTAAGACAGGGGTTTGGTGTGTGGGTAGTAGATCTGTTACCAGGGAAGCATAAAAGACAGGTATGGCTCCTGCAACAGGAAGCCCAGGAGTGATTACCAGGTGAATGGCAGCCAGGCTAGAAGCGAAAACAAAAGCACAAACTGAGACAGCACAGCCAGCACCAGCAATGGAAGAAGAAAAATCGGCAGGGATAGAACCTGAGAGAATGTCTGCTGTCCTCAAATGGTGGATGTAGAAAGAAAGAGATGGAGATGCAGTGATGGTTGTATGCCTTGCAAGCTAGCAAAGCTGGAGGATCTAGCACAGGTCCTGCAGATCAGTAAAACATAAGTAACGTAAAAGAAATTAAACTTACAAAACTGTGTCCCTTAGATGATATTGAAGCATGCCTCAGAACCTATCAAAGGGTCAGCAGAACCTGCCATTGGCCAAAAAGCAATGGGTAATCAAGTTTCGACCTTATCTGACAGGTAAAGCCCATCTTGTCTATAGTAATATGGACATTGCATAGTCAGAAAACTATGACCTGGTGAAAAGTGAAATCCTTGAAAGATGTGACATCTCAGGAGAGCCCTACAGGCAGAGATTCCCATCCCATGAAGTATCACTCAGTCTGGAATCCTTTTGAACCTTCACCTGACTCAGAGAACCCCTCATTAAATAGCTCCAACCAGAGGATAACATAGTCCTACAAATCACAGGGCATATTTGCAATGCAGCAATGCATCAACATCCTTCCTACATTTATAACAGCATTGGGTTAAAGAACACTGACCACAAGTGGGACAAAGGCCATTTCTTTGACTGAGGATGATCAGATGGCCAGAAAGACCCTGAAGCAGCAACGCAACAACCAAGGACTAGTAAGACGCTCTTTCCCAGTTTAACTCCAGATCAGATAAGCCCTCTGACAGGGATAAAAAATCTACACCCAAAGACTTTATTTGATACAACTGTAATAAGCCAGGGCACACTGCAAGAAACTGACATGCAGATTAGGAGGGTAACATTGGAACAAATTGATCTTAGCAAAATGGGGCAAGCATTTAACAGATGTCAAGGTGGGAGATAAGACCGTGAAGGGACTTACAGATTTGGGAAGCAGACAGACCCTGGTGTATGTTTAAGTTCTGGGTAAAGACTGTGAAAAAGGACCAGGTACTGGGGTCATATGCATCCATGGGGACACTCGACACTATCCCACCACCCTAGTAACTCTGATCATTAATAAGGTGTTGCACCAAATGAATGTGGTGGTAGTACCAAACTTACCTGTACCTGTAATTATTTGAAATGACTTTCCAGGATTTGCTAGATTAATCACAGATGAAGTAAATGCTGCTGTTCAAGCAGCTGTGATAACAAAGCTACAGGCAAAGAAAATCTACAGCGCTGGGGACTCTTTTCCTTTCCGTGGCCTTGATTTGGACTTGTTTTAGCCCAGTTCCAAGATAGGGTTGGGTAAGACTTAAGAAGGGAGGCAGTATAGTGCAGTGGTTTAAGGCTCTGAGCTGCAAATCTGGAGACCCGGGTTTGAATTCCACTGCCCCCATTTGCATACTGTGTGACCATGAGCAAGTCACTTAACTTCCCTGTGCTCCCAGGTCGCACCTGTAAACAAGATTTCATCTTAGTATGCTATTCCTGGTTAAACAATTGGAAAAAAAAAAGACTCTGTCCTATCTGCTACGCAGAGAAAGATTAAGATTCAGATTTAGAGATACCCTCATAGGAAGGACTTTTGCATTTTTTTTTTGTTTTTTTTTACTGCATATATAAAAGAGCTATCCTACACTGTTTAATTTTTTTATTTTATTGTTGGTGATAATAAAAGGCTACTTGTAAATGTTACAACTTCTCTTGGTTCACCTTTGCTTCCTGACCTATGCCTAAACGACAGAGAGTACTGAAAGAAGGTAAGGGGTAACAGCAGGAAGGTACCAGTCCATAAAAAACAACCTGTTCTCTGGGAAAAAAGAGGAAACATCCTGTCTAGCGTAAAGGTACAAAATGGAAAAGTAAAGCGAATAGGGGAAATAAAAGCACTTTATCCAGGGTCATGCTGCAAGGGATTAAGTAAAACAAAAAGGGGACACTAGAAACACCTACCTAGGGCAAGGATACAAATCGGGATCAGGTTATCGGAGTGAACTCATGTCTCCCTACCATCCTTTTCACCCTCTCCACTCCTCTAAGGTGAGCCTCTTAGTGGTTCCCATAGCTAAGCAGAAGACATCCAGGGACCACACTTTTGAAGTTGTGGGTCCTACGCTGTGGAACTCAGTTCTCAGATCTCAGAGGGAGGCACCCTTGGTAAAGGCCTTTAAGAAGGACCTTAGGACTCACTTATTTAGAAAGGCTTTTAATCTGATTTAATCCTTACTGGCTATTTTAGTCAAATTCTGTATTTAATTTATGCCATTTATTACTAATTCTGAAGACTGTATTTGCCTACTCTGTTACTATGTCTGTGGGCTTTAAATGATGTACAGCATACAGCCCCTGGTATTGGACACTCAACATTTAAATCCACTACTACTACTACTACTACTACCACCACCACCACTACTACTACTACAACAAAGGGGAAAAGAAAAGCAAAAAAGGGGAAAAATAAAATCACACACTACAAAAGAGTTAAGTAAAGGGGAAAACTAGAAGCACCTTGTCTAGGGTAAGGGTACAAAGTTAATTCCAGTAAGGGCAGTGAGTGAAGAAATGGGAATTTTGGGAGTGGTGCAGCACAGTGGTTGTTAGGTGGCAGTTTTCAGAGAAACCTTCTGGTGACTGGGTGGCGGATTTTAGAGAAACCCTCTGGAGACTGAAGTGCTATCCCATCTGCAGGCACCTCTCTCAGCTGAGCGAGGTCGTTACTGGACTACAGGTTGAGCTGACTAAGATTTGTGGGAGCTGGTCCCTCAAACAGGGGCCACTGAGTCTACCACTGTTGCCCCAGAGGATGCCTTGGATGCGGGTCAGCTAGACTGTGGGAGCTCTGGGAGGGTGATGGGGGAGGATCAGAAACACAGTTCTCTGCGTGTCCCACTACAGAACTCATTGGCTGATCTAGTGAGATGGGACTGCCAGCAGGAGGCACCTGCATCAGTGACCAGGTAGGATGTGGTGTTCCTCCATAGGAAACACCCCAAGGTGGGAGGGAGTTGACTACAACAAAGGAGGAAGCAACTTTGGGTGGGGGACCTGAACACTAGAGGCTTACATTTGGGAACAGGAAGGGAGGGAAAGAGGCAGCTGAGGTACCTACCTGGCACCACAGCTAGGAGCTGAAGAAAGCAGATCCTAAAGATCGCTAGGGTGGGTGAGCAGGAGTAACTAGATGTCATTGTCAACCTGGGGACTAATGGGCTGGCTTGGGTTGGGACTCAGTTTGTTCAGGGAGATTTTAGTGAGGTGGGGAGGGGCTCAGACAGGTAGCGCACTTGATGGCTTTCACTGAGGTGCTGCAGGTCTATGGCTGGGGAAGGATATGGTTAGGATATGAAACTGGAACTTCAAGTTGTGGTTGAAGCTTTGGTTTAGTGAAGAGAAGTTTGGCTACACTGGGGACTGAGGAACAACCTAGAGGGAGAAAAGCCTATACAGGGGTGACTGTCTGCATCCATCTGACAGGGGAACTGTAGTCATAAATGGATGGTTTATAGGTTACACTGATGAACATTTTAAAAAACTGATGGTGGTAGTGGAAGGAAAAAACTATACTATGAAAGACGCTGAGCCTGAGGTTTGAGCAAGAAGAGTGAATCAAAGCTAAGCAGGTCTGTCTGTCCAAACATCATGAGAGGAGTCTCCTACAATAAGACACAACCATCAGAATCCTTATTATCTTATTATAAATTGCTCAAGTTTAGCTAGAGTGATTTTTTTTAACTTTCTGTTTATTAATTTTCTGTTTAAGCAGACAATCAATATCCACAGAATCTCATACAGGGTACAGGATTGGAATGATACTACATCATTAGGAAACATTTTTAAAAAAACATATTAATGCCCCCAATAATCTTACACAAAAGGAATGGGGAGGGGGAGTCCTGGGCAATAAGCTCCTCTTATAAATCCAAAAGTCTCTCCAAATTGTCAGCCTCTTCATAGGTAAAGGCGTTTTTCTATAAGGGAGAAATAGAAAGGGAAAACAAACACAATCTTATAGATTGCTTTTAAAACCTGGTAAAACTAGGTAGAACTTGTATACATAAACAATGATTCCCTCTAGTACTCCCAACCACCACAGAATCAATAACTATTCCAAGCAGATAGTATTAATAGGAGAAAAGAAATAAAGAAAAAGGAATAATTTCTACATCCAAATATGAGCAGTAACACTCTCAACAGCATTCAACTATTACGGTTTTCTCCTTATAAACTCCTTAACAAATATCCAGGCCCAACCTTATATATGCCCTTGATAATACGAGAAAAATGAGTAGGGGTCACTGCAATGGTGGGTCCACCCACTTGAGACACATGGCGATTACACTCAAATATCATAAAATTATATAGCCCCTACCGTGATCCTCACAAAAAGTAAAAGTATGTCCAAACCAGATCGTTCTCCGAGATTCAGAGATAGATCTCCACTAAAATCAGTAGAGATCCTCTGTGTCACATCAGTAAGGTAAGTCCCGACCTATTACAGACTAGGCCTCGGTATAGGTCATCAGTCCTCATCCGATTCTGAGGTCAGCAGATCCTTGGGCTCTTTCCTAACTGCAAATTTAAACTCTATCTTCTCCATCCAGCATCCGGCATCTTGGGGATTCGAAAATTGCCATGTCTTCCCTCCGTATACGACCCTAAGTCGGGCCGGTAACAGGAATTAATGGATAATACCCACAGCACGAAGTCAATGCCTCACTGCATCAAAGGCCTTCCTCCTAGAGCGGGTCTGGAATTAAAGATCTGGATACATTTTGACATCGTCGCCACTGACCTCTAGGGTATGCTGCTCTTGCTGCTGCCAGTACCCGATCCCAAATTTCAGAGCCTGTAGATTTCAGGAGGATAGTACATGGCTGATTGCAGGAAGTTGGGTGAATCCTCGGGTTCACTCTATACACTTTGGTGAGTGACACCCAGTGGAATTCTTCTGAAAGATTTAAAGTCTCTTTCATCCAACTCAGGAGGTAGGGTAATAACATTGTCCCCTCTACACCTTCCAGAAGTTCTACAATTCTAATGTTTCCAGCTCCGATTTCATTTTCAAGTGATTCCAGACATCCAAGGAGCTGACCAGTTTCTTTAGTGATGGTGGCTACCGTGTCTAAGGTTGAGACTACCCTCTTATCTGTTTCTGTCAGGGACCCAGTTAGTTGTACTATGGCCGCATCATGCTTCTCCAATTTTTGCAATGTTTTTTCGATTTTGGAGTCCATGGCCTGCATGGACTCCAGCAAATTATGCCATGGAGGTTCCAATTGCCTCTCAGAGTTTTCTGCGTTGCTTCCCCTCGAGGCTTCAGCTTGGTGGTAGTTTTTTTTAAGCTGTCCCTGCTGATGATTTTTCGTTCTGCCCATATCGAATGTGGTATCTCCAGATTCAGTAAAACGTAGTGAATCGAATTCTGCCATCGGGATTGAGAAAAAAGTTTCTTGATTTTTAATTTTTTTATAGAATTCTGCCATATGGAAGAGAGAGTAGAAGAAATGCTTCCTACCTGGAAGATGGCTCTCTGGTGCCCCCAGCTAGAGTGCTTTATAATAAGATTAGTCTTTGTTTCATATTTATTATGCTGCCCTCCCCCCCAAGCAGTTCTTCCTTCTAATGCTCCAGTACAAGAGCACACTGTACACAGTACACAGGATAAGAGGTATAGTAGCTCTGTATACTGATTGGTTGAAATAACATTGGTGACTTATGTTAGTAGATATAAATATTTAAACTACCCATTAAATAACTAAATTAAGGCTGTAACCATTTCAAGGAATCTTGAGACATAAGCTGATGTCATGGATGTGTAATGTGTATACATTTCTGGTTCTGTACATTAGAGTTTGGCAGGTTCTGACATCATAAAGAAATGCACAAAACTAGCCCAGAAAGCATTTATTACAGCTATGCCAAATTACAGGGAAAAGCATACTACATACCAACCCTAGGACATCAAAGGTGCAGTCCCCACTCATAACGTGAGCTCTGAGACAAAGGAAACACCAAACTGATCCTGTATTTATACAATGTTTCTCATAGCTAGTGCCACTGTTAGCAAGTTCCCCTTATTTTACTCAGGAAACAGGAATATGACCATGCATGGATGGTGTATATCAACATCAAGAGAAGAGCTCCATGCTCTAGCCTGGAATGCAGGTGGTGCTGCTGGGGGTACTAACTACACTAATAAGCTTCAAACAACCAGACACAGTGCACACTTGAGGATTAAAAAAAAATAAAACTCCACAGGGGAAACCTTATCAACTTTCACTGCCAAGCACAGCAATGGTGATACAACCGGATAACTTCCAGCTCTTTGTTCAGGGACCTTCATTAGGTGGGTGGCGTTTAGGTATGACTGACACTGTTAATTTTACAAACTAGTGACATCGCAATCATGTGACAAATTCTTTGACAAAAAAGTGTCACAGTACCAACATACTGCATAGACACAACAAAATATATACATTTTACATCTTCCACTCATAGCTGATAACTAATTCATCTCATATAATACCTGTGGATATGGCTACAATATAAAGAATGTCAAAAACACAAATACTTAAGGAGAATACCCTATCCCCCACTTGAATTTATCTCTGTGAATTAGAAAATCATGAATTTATAAAATATTTAGTTTGTGAAGAGTGAACTTTGAAACGTGATTTGTTCTGTGATCTACTGTTTAAATTGATGATATGGCTTTAAATTTGGGATTTACAGTCTGTGATTAGCAATTGCAGCTTGTGCAATATCCTGTTTTCCTTCATGTTAGTTTATCCAGCTTTTTTATGCCTCTGTGTGACTCTTAAGAAGCAACTGTCCAATTAAGAGATAGCCGTTTCAAAAAATTGCATTTAAGATTTTTGCTCAAGTTGCATTGAATGGGGTTCCCCAGGCCATTTTTTCTGGTTAAATTGAATCTAAAAATTGAAAAAATGGGTGATGTTGGGTTTGTGCTCCTTAAATGTTTGATTTTTGATTTCTGCCCCATATTCACAGGTACTATACAAGATGGATTCAGTATCAGATATGAATGGAAGATATAAAGTATATATATTTTGCGTTGGTTATACAGAATGTTGGCAATGTATTGTAACACTACTGTATCAAGTGTGATGTCACCAGTTTGTAAAATTAGAAGAGTGTCAATCAGGCTGAAACTCCACCCCCTGATGAAGGTCTCCGACCTTAGTGCTGAGAAATAACTGGTTGTGTCACCACTGCTGTGCTTGGCAATAAAAGTCAATAAAGTTTCCACTGTGGAGTTAATGTTTTTTATTTTTATCCTCAAGTATGTGTTGTCTGGTTGCATACATGGTGTGTAGTCTGCGCTCAGCCAGCACTTCCTGCAGTTGATAGGCTCCTCTCTGTCTCCATAGGCAGCTGGCTCTTATCAGTCTCCTAACCTTGTACAATTATAGGAAAAGTACATGTTTCCCCATCTCTTCTCTCTGCACATTTACATATTATATGAAAAGTACATGTTTTCCTGGTCTCTTCTTTTAGCACGTTTACTTATTATAGAAAAATTACGTTTCCCCTGTCTCTGCTCTCTACACGTTTACATATTATAGGAAAAGTACACGTTTTCTCCGTCTCCTCTCTCTGCACGTTTACATATTATAGGAAAAGTACATGTTTCCCCAGTCTCTCCTCTCTGCACGTTTACATATTATAGGAAAAGTACGTTTCCCCGTCTCTTCTCTCTGCACATTTACATATAATAGGAAAAGTACATGTTTTCCCAGTCTCTTCTTTTAGCATGTTTACATATTATAGAAAAAGTACGTTTCCCCTGTCTCTGCTCTCTACGCGTTTACATATTATAGGAAAAGTACATGTTTTCCCTGTCTCTTCTCTCTGCACGTTTACATGTTATAGGAAAAGCACATGTTTACCTGTCTCTTCTCTCTGCACATTTACATATTATATGAAAAGTACGTGTTTTCCAGGTCTCTTCTTTTAGCATGTTTACATATTATAGAAAAATTACGTTTCCCCTGTCTCTGCTCTCTACACGTTTATATATTATAGGAAAAGTACACATTTTCTCTTTCTCCTCTCTCTGCACGTTTACATATTATAGGAAAAGTACATGTTTCCCCAGTCTCTCCTCTCTGCACGTTTACATATTATAGGAAAAGTACGTTTCCCCGTCTCTTCTCTCTGCACATTTACATATAATAGGAAAAGTACATGTTTTCCCAGTCTCTTCTTTTAGCATGTTTACATATCATAGAAAAAGTATGTTTCCCCTGTCTCTGCTCTCTACGCGTTTACATATTATAGGAAAAGTACATGTTTTCCCTGTCTCTTCTCTGTGCACATTTACATGTTATGGGAAAACTAGATGTTTGCCCTGTCTCTTCTCTCAGCACACTTACATGTTATAGGAAAAATACATGTTTGCCCTGTGCCTTCTCTCTGCACGTTTACAGGTTATAGGAAAAGTACATGATTCCTCTGTCTTTTCTCTCTGCACGTTTACATGTTATAGGAAAAGTACATGTTTGCCCTTTCTCTCCTCTCTGCATGTTTACACATTATAGGAAAAGTGCATGTTTGCCCTGTCTCTTCTCTCTGCACAATTATGTTATAGGAAAAGTGCATGTTGCCCTATCTCTTCTCTCTTCACATTTACATATTATAGGAAAAGTACATGTTTGTCCTGTCTCCTCTCTCTGCGCATTTACATGTTATAGGAAAAGTACATCTCCCCCTTCTCTTCTCTCTGCACATGTACATGTTATAGGAAATGTACATGCTTGCCCTGTCTCTTCTCTCTGCACATTTACATATTATAGGAAAAGTGCATGTTTCCCCTGTTCTTCTCTCTGTACGTTTATATATTACAGAAAAAGTATATTTTCCCTGTTCTTCTCTCTGCACATTTACATATTATAGGAAAAGTACATGTTTTCCTGTCTCTTCTCTCTGCACGTTTACATATTATAGGAAAAGTACATTTTCCCTGTCTCTTCTCTCTGTACATTTACATATTATAGGAAAAGTATGTTTCTGCCTCTTCTCTCTGCACATTTAAAAATTATTTAAAAAGTACATGCTTCCCTGTCTCTTCTCTCTGCACGTTTACATGTTATACGAAAAATACATGTTTCCCTGTCTCTTCTTGCTGCAGGTTTACATATTATAGGAAAAGTACATGTTTCCCATTTTCTTCTCCCTGTACATTTACATATGACAACATATTATTTGCTGTAGTCAGTAGTTTGTATTATTTCTCTACCTTGGCAATTCTCCACTGCAAGTACACCTAAGAAGCACTGTCAGTGAATTTCCACTAATAACCAGTAAAACATTTATTAACTGTGTCAGCACATCTATTTCAATCAATATGGTTTTGTAAGTGCTGGCCCAGTGGCACTGAGGGTTGAGGCGCTGGACGCCGCTCCATGCCGGCGACCCAAGTTCGGGAGCGAGCTTGTGCCCCGTGGGTCAGCAGGGAGGGAAGGGATTGAGCGTCCCCAGGATGGCTCTCCTTTTCTGGGAGGAGGGTGTTGGGGATGTCCGGTGTCCCAGTGACCCCAGGTGGAGACCAGGGATACTGCAGGATCCTGCACTAGCAATGAGGGGGAGTGTGGCAGATGCCAGTGGGGTTGCCGTGTGCTATGGCGTCACCACACGTCACGTTCGGGGGATGGGGAAGCATCCAAAACTCCCTGTGGGCCGGATAGGTGATGGCAACCCAGTGCCTCGACCGCCACACACCCAACACTGGGCCTCCACCCCTTGATCTCCTCACAGGTTTTGGGCCTGGGGCCCGCAGGTAGCGCTAATGACTTTGAGGGGTGGATGGTCACAGTGAGCGGTAAAGTGGCAGGTGGGTGGACTGCCCGAGAGAGTTCTGGTCCACTGGAGATACAAATAGATTCGAGAGAAAAAAAGTATGATTTCCTAAGCTAAGCTGTTTCATCCTATGCACTTATATGCCCAAAGCCTTAGACCAACAGATGGGCAAGTTTTAGGTTGTTATACAAATCTGCCCCTCAGTGACACTTCATCTTCCACCCCTGGTGAAATCTTACCTGCCTTCAACAACAGAGTACCACAAAATGGAAATGTAGGTGTATGACAGGAATGATGCATCAGAACTGAGAACTGATTAGTTAATGGCTTATGTTAGTGAAACTATTTGCTGTTCTTCATATCTCACCAGAGTGCTTCTGCCTACCATGCTAACAAAAAGGAAAAACACTGGGAATGTTTTTTTTCCAACTGTTTTACCAGGAGAGACACACTTAGCTAATAGCTTGTTTACAGGTGCAACCTGGAGGAGCACAAGGAAGTTAAGTGACTTGCTCAGGGTCACATAGTATGCAAGTGGGGGCTGTGGGATTCAAACCCAGGTCTCCAGGTTTGCAGCTCAGAGCCTTAAACCACTGTGCTGTACTGCCTCCTCTACGTCACTAGCAGGCAATGCATCTGCACAAGGAGATAAATCTCAGAGAATGTCTAAGGGAGACACACACACACACACACACAGAGCATATTTTAAGGTGATTGGAGCATTTGAATGAAAACTGTGTGCAGAACTGACCAAGTGGGATACATATAGGTTTTAAGCTGGAGTAAGGTGGAGTATGGGGCAGCAGTTTGGCATGGTGGGCTGACAAAAATGTATCTAAAGAAGTAGAATAGGTGCAGAAAATGGCACTTAGAATTATGATCAGGTGGGATAGGAGTTATAGGGAAGCACTGCTTAAATGTGGGCTGGAAAGGTTGGATACTAGAAGGAAAAAAAACGGCAAGAGAGACTTTTATGAGAATTTGTGATCCTGTTCATAAATTGCATTGTTTGCTTGTACCAAAGGACATTATAGAATATAAATTACATAAACAGGGGATATGGGAAAGACCATCGGTAAGGAGTCACACCCACAGTAAATCTTTATGCATTATTTGGATATGGTTTAGTGAATTTCCCTTATGAAGTGTAATCTTTATGAAATGATATGCATATATATGCGTGAGCATCTCATATATACACATATACATACATACACACACACACACACACACACACACACATATATACATATATATATTAGATAGATATAGATATAGTGCCTTCATAAAGTATTCACCCCCCTTGGATTCTGTCACATTTTGTGATGTTGCAAACTCAAATTAAAATACATTTATATGGGATTTTTTTGGCACGTATCTACACAAATTACTCTATAATGTCAAAGTGGAATGAAATTTCTGGAATTTTTTGTACATGTAATTTAAAATAAAAACCTGAAATGTCTTGATTTGATAAGTATTCATCCCCTTTGCTATGACACTCCAAATTGAGCGCAGGTGCATCCAATTTCCTTGTGAGATCAGTCTAAAACTTGAATGGAGTCCACCTGTGGTCAGTGCAAATGGTTGACATGATTTCAGAGGAAATACACTTGTCTATATAAGGTCCCATTGTTGACAGTGCATGTCAGAGCAGAAACTCTACCATGAAGACCAAGGAGCTGTCCGTAGAACTCCGTGATAGAATTGTGAGGAGGCATAGATCTGGGTAGGGGTATAAAAACATTTGTAGGGCGTTGAAAGTTCCCAGGAGCACAGTCAAGTCCATCATTAGGAAATGGAAAGATTACGGAACCACCCAGACTCTTCCTAGAGCAGGCCGTCCTCCCAAACTGAGCAACCGGGCAAGAAGGACCTTGGTCAGGGAAGTGACCAAGAACCCAATGACCACCCTGACAGAAATACAGAGTTCCATGGCTGAGATGGGAGAACCTGTCCAGAGGACAACAATCTCTGCAGCACTTCACAGATGTAGCCTCTATGGGAGAGTGGCTAGACGGAAGCCACTCCTGAGAAAAAGGCCACATAATAGCATGCCTGAAGTTTGCAAGAAGGCATGTGGCAGACTCTGAGACCATGTGGCGAAAGATTCTCTGGTCTGATGAAACAAAAATTGAACTCTTTGGCCTGAATGCAAAGCGCTATGCCTAGCGCAAACCGAACACAGCTCATCACCCATGTAACACCATCCCTACCATGAAACATGGTGGTGGCAGCATCATGTTATGGGGATGCTTTTCAGCGGCAGGGACTGGGGCACTTGTCAGGATAGAGGGAACAATGAATGGAGCCAAATACAGGCACATCCTTGAGGAGAACCTGCATCAGTCTGCAATAGACCTTGGACTGGGGCAAATATTTACGTTCCAACAGGACAACGACCCCAAGCATACAGCCAAAGCAACACTGGAGTGGCTTCAGAACAAGAAGATGAATGTCCCTGAGTGGCCCAGTCAAAGCCCAGACTTGAATCCCATTGAGAATCTGTGGAAAGACTTAAAGATTGTGGTTCACCGACGCTCCCCATCCAACTTGACAGAGCTTGAGCAAATCTGCAAGGAAGAATGGGCGAAAATCCCCAAATCCAGATGTGCAAAGCTGATACAGACATACCCAAGAAGACTCAAAGCTGTAATTGCTGCTAAAGGTGCTTCTACAAAGTATTGACTCAGGGGGGTGAATACTTAAGTAAACAAGATATTTCAGTTTTTAATGTTTCATACATTTTTGTTACACAATAAAAATATTTTTGCCCCTTTAAATTGTTGAGTATGCTGTGTGAATCAAGGGGGAAACAAATCATTTCAATGTATTAAAAGTTCTGGTAGTAACATAACAAAATGTGACAAAATCCAAGGGGGCTGAACACTTTCTGAAGGCACTGTATGTGTGTGTGTGTGTGTGCACAACATGTGTTTTATTTTACATGGTATAGGCACTATGCACAGTTTTTTAAATATTTTTTATGTAAAAGTGATTATTTTTAAAATTGTATGAGAATGACAACCTGCACTATTTGTGTTTGGTTGCAATAATAATTATAATAAACTAAACAAAAAAAAGCTAATTGGAGCAATTGAACACAAACTTGTTACAGAATTTAAAATGTTTGGTGGGTTTGAAAACAACTGGTCAGAGGACTTTAGCCTTTGACTATAAATTCAGAGGTTTAATTATGACAGGGGCCTTTTGCCTTCAGGAACCTTCATGGTAAGAACAGAGCCTGCATTCCAGCTAGCTTTGTGTTGGAGATAAGACCTAGGTACGTAGCAAGTTCTCTCTGAGCTTAACTGGTAGAAAACATGTTTTTGTTTTTGTGCAGATTAGACTGTAGTATTTCCCTTTCTGACATCTGTTATTCATGACCATTTATCTGTTTCCTCCAAGTGTGCAATTTCTCTTTTGTACTGTATATATCCCAGTATTGTAAAACCTGAGTTTTGCAGTAAAGAATCCATTTTTATAGAATCTCTGACTGTGGCTTATTTGCAAAGGTAACTGCATTATTTTCACTGGCAAAGAGAAACCTTTGTCTGGCATCTGTCAGCTGAAGAGTACCCGAACAGATCCGAACTGCGTTGACCTCCAGACACTGCATGGGGAAGAGCTACTGTCCTGGGGAACCAGGTGGTGGCAGCAAAAAGAAAGCAGATGCAGACAACTCAATGAATGCTGCTACAGCCCAGGAGGGAGAGTTCATCACAAGGGGTAAGAACAATGTACTTCACATACCGCTTCTATTGTCAGAAAAGTACAGGAATATAACTATAGAAACCCAGTGTCAGTCCATTCATCCCTTCTCCCTGACACAACACCAAGCTTGAAGTTGTAAATGTAAATCTATCCTCCTCAGAATTCAATTTCTGAGACTCTGTCTAAGCTTACCTAATGACACCATGTTTTCAAAATTCTGCACCATCACTTCCCTGTGACGCTCCTTCTCCTGACTGCTTAATATTTTCCACTCCTCTTTTGAAAAAGCAATGGCAATCTTTTCAAAGGTTTCTGGTACCTGAAAGGACATGAGACATGTTCAATTGCTCCTGCTTCCACTGCACACATGGAGAAATCTGCAACTTTTCAACAAGAAGGGGACAGACAAAGTTAAAATGTGCACCCTAAAATGTAAGGATGAATGAGTCACCCATTGACAAAGGATAATTCAATTCTCCCTTTCCCCCTAGTGGGTGATGGGTTAATTTATTAGTTAACTTTGAGGACCAAGTAAGTGCTTTGGTAGAAAGTGCCTTTTTCAGGCATGACCAGTGTGTGACAGCACATACAGGGGAATGATACAATTATTTCCAAGTATAGAAATTTACAGTATGTACAATAGTTTATAGAGAGGTGGTATAAACAATGCATGCAGATTGCAAACATTCACCAAAAGTATACAGATTTACAATATGTACAGTAGTTCACAGAAAGGGATTATGAACAATTCATGCAGGTTGCAAATATTCGTATACGAATATACATGAGCAGAAAAGCTTCAAGGGGTGGGGCATAGGTATGGGGAGGGAATGTTTGTAAGGGGGGTTAAAGAATTACAGCAAAACAGTTGTCGACAGGCAGTACAGGTAGGGATAGAGGAAAAGGAAACGGATGGAGGGTTGGCGAAAGCGGTTTTAAGTGTTGAGTAAGGAGTAGTGATTTTTCAGCAGCTTAGTGAAGGTAAAGGGTGTAGAGGGGTTTCTGACGGGGGGGGGTATGGAGTTCCAAATTGAGGTGACACAATAGCAAAAAGGCAATGTCCCATGTTTGTACGGAACAGTGGAACTGAGATATTATTTGTGGCTGAGTGGGAGGTGGATGAATCTACCAATGAGATCGGTTTAGCAAGGTCAGCTGGGAAATCTATTTCCAACGTTTTTTTATTGAACCTGACAAGAGTTAGGTTGGCTTTGAGATCAGAGAGTAGTCAATTTAAGGTATGCAGTGCAAGGTAGTGATGAGTTTTGCGGTGACAACTAGATGCAAATTAGGCAGTTTTATAGTACAGAGTATGTGTTTTTTGTTTTTTTTGTGGCGCTAATTTACCAGCAGCGTCAGCTACCAGTGAGTTTTTGTCAAATGGGGGAAGCAGGTTTGACAGAGTTATTCTGATCCTTGTGTTGGGTAATAGGGACTGGCAGATCTGTATAATTAGCCCAGCTTCTGTTGAAGCAGGTTGGTGGTGTGTTGGATGTGGGTTTCGAAAGAGGTGGTAGGATCTAGGTGTACTTCCAGCTATTTAAAGGGGCTGGCATTTTCCAGGCAGGTATCATTTTCTGCTTTGTTGCAAAACATTGGGGATAGTTTGTTTAGGTTGTGTCTGGTCCTGAAAAGCATCGTTTGGGTTTTTGGAAGGTTAAGGGCCATTTTTCCTTGTGCAAACCACTCCTGTAGCTTTATGAAGCCGCTGCTGAGTATTTGAGTTGAGAGCAGTTCAATGACCTAAGGGGGAAGCGAGCACAAAAGATGACCACTGCTCATTTTTGGCAGTGCCAATAAAAAATGAGTGGTGGCTTGGCAGAACAGGACTTTCCAAATTTTATTTATTTATGTAAAGTCACTTTCTTATAGCAGGGGAGGTGGCTGTTACCAAATGTAGCCGGTGGGAGAATGGTGTGTGACATCACCCTCTGTAGGTAATGCTGGTGTGGGAGGGGCCATAGGAAGCACAGATAGGGTACCCACAATGAGCCAGCATTCCTGAGGTTCTGTGTTCTTGTGGCTATTAGCTGGTGCTCTGGGGGGGGAAGGAGAAGCAAACAGTTGCCAGGAAGCTTGCAGAGAGAATTCATTATACGAGTGCCCTTACTGGCTAAGCACCCTAGTGGTGCAGGTGATAGTTCAGCTGGGGCACTCAAGTTATGGGTGCCAGCTTAGAAGAGCAATCAGCCACTGCCAGCAAGGTGCTGGGATTTCAGAGATACTCCTGTGCGCCTGGTTGAGGTGGGCACACACCTCGCCAACAATTGGCTGGATACAGGACTAGGGCAAGGGACACAGGAGAGACACAAGCAATGAGAGACTGGTAGTGAAGTGATTAATATACGTAGTGGCAGCCATATTGCACATCAGCACCCACACATAGCCTTGAACAATTGCATGAACTGGTTTTATGGGAAGGGGAGTGTTGGAAGCAAGAGTGCTAGTCCATCTCCGATCTCATGAGTGGCAGGAAGCCCAAAACACCTTGTCACAGTAATGGCCTTAGTGTAACATTAAGTGGGACCCTGGAGACAAACAGGGAGGGGAACTGGGCACCCAGAATGTGTCCCATATCACAGGGACTTGTCAGTGAGGATCTGGGGCTTTGCATATAGTTTGGGAGTTTAGAGGCACCACAGGAGGGTGGAGGAACCCAAACGAGTGTCCCCTCAAGGGTCTGAAGCAGGTTCCCTAAAGTTCATTGTGGTCATCCTGGTGGAGAGGGGAACAAGAGATCTGTGTCCTGATGCCACAGAACACCAAGAAACAGATGAAGCAGGCACTGCGCTGAGACAGAGCAGCGTGGGTGTGCACTCTGAGGTGCAGGGCTAGGGAAGTGCTGCTGGGACATGCCAGATCCGATACCACACAGACCAGAGCAGAATATAGCTACACTCCAAACAGTTTAAGGCAGACTAGGAACAGCTAAAGAACTTCAAATAATCTAAGTTGCATTAAGGTAAATTAAGGTGGGACCCACCTGGGCAACGTGCTGGGATGTCTGAGCAGTGGTCTCCCTTGCCTATGCACTGGTTACTGCTGTTGGATTTGCTACCTGCACAGCAATACAAATTCACCTTCATGAAACTTGGATTATTAGAAGTTCTTCAGCTGTTCCTAGTACACCTCAAACTGCTTAAAGTGCAGCTATGTTCTGCTCTGGAGTGCACAGAGACATCAGAAACCATGTAGGAAACTCCCTTTCATAACCTCTGCGGGGAGTCCACAGTGTTAGGAGAGCATACGGTCTGTATCCCAGTCGGGTAGCTACAAGACTCATCTACATACTGGGACAAGCAGGTCCTGTCACATTACCCTTGTGCTGCGCGAGCTGCACTGGCTTCCAATACGGTGGCGGATCACCTTTAAAGTCATTTTATTGACTTTCAAAGCCCTTCGCGACCAGGGTCCGGCCCTATCTGAAAGACCTGCTGGTTCTTTACTGCCTGGCCGATCACTCCTTCGATCGACATGGGGTTGTAGAGATTCCAAGAGTGAGCTTGAAATCATCTGGCAGCAGAGCTTTTTCTCATGCTGCACCCACTCTTTGGAATTCTCTACCATGCCGGTTACGAGAATGCTCCTCCGTGGAGATTTTCAAGAAGGAATTGAAAACACATCTGTGGAGAATGGCCTTCTTGGAAGGTTAAATGTATTGTAAAGTGTGTGAAATTTTATAGTAATTTATTATGTTTTTATGATATATTTTACAATGTTTTATGGTTTTGATGGTTGTATTGTATGCTGAAGTTTTTATTAACTTGTTCAGCGCCTTGATATAGTGAAAGGCGCTATACAAATAAAATTATTATTATTATAATGAATTAATGATTTATTATGTACAATTAGTTATTAGGTTTAAATAATTTAAAGTATTTTATGTGTATAGGTTTATGCAATTTGTATATGTAATTTATATATATATATATATATATATATATATATATATATTATCACCTTTAATTTCAAGTATGCACACTGGGACACCATTGTAACTGAAGATAGCGCAATGATAAATATTTAAATAAACTGAAAATGAATCTCGTTAACATGCATGGGGAAGGGTAGCCACTGAACAGCATTTGAGGAGCCCACAGTCTGTGTTGCTGGAATGCTATCCCAGTCAGGTTGGTACAAGACTCATCTATGTATTTATTAATGAATCATTATGTGCTATAAGTTATTAGGTTTAAAAAAATGTAAAGTATTGCATGTGTATAGGATTATGCATTTTGTATGTGTAATTTTTATATACGATATGTATTGTGTCACTTTTAATTTCAATTATGCACACTGGGACACCATTGTAACTGAACACAGCTCAGTGGTAAATATTTAAAGCAGCAGTATTACCCAACCAGGAAGTGAGCCGTGGCAGCACTGCAGAAAATATGGCAGACGCTATCTAGTCAATGGAGCCGGAGGCAGAAATGTAAACAAACACAAAGGATAACTGAGCACATTACGGGATGATAATACATTGCTGGCGGGAAAGAGTACCAGGTACATGCTCAGCAGAGCACAGGGAATAAACAGTCAAAAAAGTGCAGATTTTTTTTTTACATTACACTGCTGCTTTAAATAAACTGAAAATGAATCTCATTAACATATGGGGGAGGCGACTGAACAGCATTTGAGGATTCCACAGCCTATATTGCTGGAATGCCATCCCGGTAAAGTTGGTTAATGAGACAGCCTGACAGATTCCTTATGCCAAGAGCTCACCCTATATTATCAGGCTTTCTGGCCTGCCATATTTTGTAGTGGGCCAGGTGTGCAAGTAGCACCAGTAGAAGAAAGAGTAGACAAGCCAGGTTTTAGTACAGACGGGTCACCCTGGTACTCAAGAAGTATTGATAGACCATACAAAGGTGACTGCATATCCAACCAAAAAGGGTAGAGCCTGTGCTCTGAGTGACAACTTCTGGGGGCAAAGAATGGCTAGAATGTACCACTGTAGGCAGCTGCTGTGCAGCTATCATGCCATGTACTTTAAGAAATGAGGTGAAATGGCTACCCAGAAACACTGAATTACCTTAATGAATTGTGTATGAGCTGATCATGAGCTGATGAACTATGGTCTTTGGAACTGTGACTACTTATTGTGCAAATGAACTCTGTCATAAAGACCTCCAGTAAAGTCAAGTGCTTGAAGTGCAATGGTCTAGTGTATTTTGCTCCCCTATATAAGGTGCCTACATCCACCAACTCCAGCAGAAAGTCAAGCAAACCATACAGTTGAGTGCAAAAGGCTCCAAATGAGCAATTCCACCCTATTTCCCTAAATACAGAATTTCCCTGGGTCATGCCCCCCCACATCCAGGGCAGTGATGCAGGTAGGTTGCTGTACTGCTGAGTGCAAGAGGCTCCCAGTGAGCAGTTTCACCATATAACCCTAGACATGGAAGTTCCCTGGGCCATTCCCACACACACCCAGGGCAGTGATGCAGCCGAGTCCTGCGCAGTGATGCCAGCCAGTTCCAGTGCTGTCTGAAGTGGGGCAGCAGTTATACTCCCCACAGTGTTTTATGTGGAGTGAGATAATGCTACACTTCAGAAACTAGGGTACACATGGTATGGTTCAATTTGGCTCAATGGTATGGTTCAATCTAAATCATCCCATTCCAAGGCAAAAATATGGGACTTCAGAGGAGCTGACTTTGATAAGATGGCCAACAGAGTTAAGCTAGCCCTGGCAAAAAGAAACACAGGTGAGGGGGTACAGGCAAAGTGGGCAAGCATTAAGGATGCAATACTTGAAGCAACATCCCATTGTGTTAGACAGAAAAGGAAGTGCAAAAGAAGAAGGAAACCACTTTGGTTCTCAACTACAGTAGCAGAAAAGGTCAGAGCCAAAAGGCTGACCTTCAGGAAATATAAGAGAACACAACGGGATGAAGATAGGGAGGCATACCAAACTGCCCTAAGGGAAGCAGGGAAGGCAGTAAGGCAGGCAAAGTCCCAAACTGAGGAAAACTAACACGAACAGTAAAAGAAGGTGACAAGACTTTCTATAGATACATTAGTGAAAGGAGAAAGTCCAGGGGTGTGCTAAGCTTAATGGAGAAAAGGGAGCATGTGAGGAGGAGGTACCTGTAAAGGCATCTATCCTAAATAGATACTTTTGCTCAGTATTTACTGAAGAGAAGGTAGGGCAGGGCCCAGCTCAGCATCATGGACACAGGGGAGGGAGGTGAGCACTACTCCCTTCACAAAAGAAAGGGTCCTACAAGAGCTTGCTAAGATCAGGGTGGATAAGGCAATGGGACCTGATGGCATACATCCCAGGGTACTTAAGGAGCTAAAGGTGGAACTAGCAGAGTCATTAGCAGAACTGTTTAGTGAGTCTCTGAGCACAGGAGAGGTCCCAGAAGACTGGAGAAGGGCTCATGTGATCCCGCTTCACAAGAGTGGTAGCAGGGAGGAGGCAGAGAACTACAGACCAGTCAGTCTTACTTCAGTAGTGGGCAAGATTATGGAGGCACTCCTTAAGGAAAGGATAGTGCAACACCTGGAATCCATAGGTGCACAGGATCCAAGACAGCATGAGTTTACAAAGGAAGGTCCTGTCAAACTAATCTCATAGATTTCTTTGACTGGGTAACCAGAGTGGTGGACCAAGGGGAGCAGTTGATGTCGCCTACCTTGACTTCAGCAAAGCTTTTGACACTGTTCCACATAGAAGATTGATAAATAAGCTGGGTAGGCTGAGGGTGGGTCAGAAGTTGGTCAACTGGGTGGCAAACTGGTTGACGGGCAGAAAACAGAGAGTGGTGGTAAATGGTATACAGTCAGAAGAGATGCAAGTCACAAGTGGGGTACCTCAGGGATCAGTCCTGGGGTCAGTCCTCTTCAACATCTTCATTAGTGACCTTGCAGATGGACTAGAGGGTAAGGCTTGTCTGTTTGCAGATGACACCAAGATCTGCAACAGAGTAGATGATCCAGATGGGGTGGGCAGAATGAAAAGAGATCTGGATAAACTAGCAAAATGGTCAGAAGAGTGGCAACTGGGATTTAATGCAAAGAAGTGCAAGATCATGCACATAGGGAAGAGAAACCCTGAAGCCACCTATAGGCTGGGAGGATGTTGCTAGCAGTCAAGGGAAGAAAGAGACTTGGGCATCATCATCACTGATGACCTGAAATCATCAAGCAGACCTCTAAAGCAGTAGGTAAGGCTAGGGAGGTGTTAGGGTGTATTAGTAGGGGTATCAAGTTGTAAGAGGGGGTAATAATCCCTCTTTACAAGACACTGGTTAGGCCCATCTGGAGTACTGCTGCAGTATTGAAGGCCACACCTTCACAAGGACATTAACCAAATTGAGGCAGTCTAGAGAAGGGCAACCAAATGGTGCAGGACTGCATCAGAAGACATATGAGGACAGATTAACAGAGCTCAATATGTATACCTTGAGCAAAGGAGGAGAGAGGTGATATGATAGAGGCATTCAAACACCTTAAGGGCATTAACAAGGTGAAAGAGTCTAACATGTTTAAATATAAAAAAATAGCAGGACAAGGACACAGCATGAGATTAGAGGGGCCGATTAAGGGGAATGTGAGGAAATGATTTTTCTCAGAAAGGGTGCTGGATGCATGGAATGGCTTACCACAAGAAGTGGTGGCTATGAATACAGTGCAGGGCTTCAAACAGGCATGGGATAGGCATAAGGGAGCAATACAAATGACTATGAATAGATAGGCCACTGACAGAGCAAAGGCCGATGGCACATTTATAAGGTAGAAAAAAGAAATGGGCAGACTGGATGGGCCTTGCGGTCCTTATCTGCCGTCAACTTCTATGTTTCTGTGTTTCTATGTTAAATACAGTATGCTGACCTATCAGCACATCAGAAGTGCTACCACTTGCAACACCAGTGACCCAGTTTAGAGAACATAGCTGGGTGGTCAGGGGCCAGCCAGGGGTAGGAAAGTCAAGCATACCAAAGGTTGCTCTCAGGGCAGCTACCTCCATTGATATACTACCACCTCTGGGTAATCACAGGTGGCAGTGAACCCAGAGCAACCTAGGGAGAAGGAAGGGCATCGACTGGTGCATGGCTATGCATGCGTGGGTCCTGCAGAAAAGCAGAAAATCCCGGTCAGTAGCAGGATGAAGATCCGGCCTTCTACAGGCCCAGCACTGCTGACATGAGCCTCCTCAGAGCTGGATCCCACATTGCGGTGGGAGCTGGGGAAGCTCCACCACCCCAATCATGGGAGCAAGCCATGTGGGACAGAGTACAGGTAAGCCTGCAAGAAGCTTGGTGATGGGGCTAGGGAGGAAAGACTAGAAGGGAGCATGGCTAGTGCAAAGGGGCAGAAACAAAAAAAAAACTAAGGTAAGTACTTATATCATGTATTACAGTTGTCCTTAGGCTACATTTGCATGGGAGGGTTTGTAAAATAACTGACCTCAACAAGTTCCATTTAGGTGTCCTTTAAGGGGTCTGCCAGGGGTGGGAAAATCAAGCATCCCAAAAAATGCTCTCAGGGCAGCTACCTCCACTGATATACTGCTACCTCTGGGTGTTACTGCACACACTGCCAGTGACCAAGTTTAGGAAGCACACTTGGGTGGTCAGGGGCTAGCCAGGGGTAGGAAAATCAAGTATCCCAAGGATGCTCTCAGGGCAGCTACATCCACTGGTATACTACAATCAATGGGTGACCACAGGTGGCAGTGAACCCAGAGCAACGGGGAAGGGGGGACATTGGCTGGTGCCAGACTATGCATGCTTGTGTCCTGAAGGAAAGTGGAAAATCCCGGTCAGTAGCAGGATGATGGTCTGGCCTCCCATGGGCCCGACACCAGTGACACATACCTCCTCAGAACTGGATCCCAAACTATGCTGGAATTTGGGGAGCTCCACCACCCCAGGCATGGGAACAATCTGTGGAGGACGGGGTACAGGTAAGCTCACAAGAAGCTGCTTGACAGGGCTGAAGAGGATGTACTAGAAGGGGGCATGGCCGATGCAAAGGCATGAAAACAAACCAAGGTAAGTACTTATATCATACATCACAGTTGTCTTTTACATGGGAAGGCTTGTAAAACAACCAATTCCCCCCTACCCACACCAAATTCCATTTAGGTGCCCTTTAAGGGCCTAACATAGAAACATAGACTTTGACGGCAGATAAGGACCACTTGGCCCACCCAGTCTGCCCTTTTCTCTACCGACTGGATAAGCTGCAGATTCTAGTTTACCAACAGCCTTCTTCCTCCTATCCCTCACTATAATTGCCTTATGGCTGTCCCATGCATTCTTGAATTTGCCCACTGTTTTTGACCCCACAACCTCCTCAGGAAGGCAGTTCCATGCATCCACCACTCTCTCTATGATAAAATATTTCTTCACGCTGCCCCCGAGCCATCCTCCCTCTATCATTAAATTGTGCCCCCTTGTTCTTGCACATCTCTTTTTCTGAAAGATGCTACCTTCTTGGACTTTGTTGATTCCCTTGAGGTTCTTGAAAGTTTCTATCATGTCCCTCTCGCCCTCCTTTCCTCAAGGGTATACATATTACGCTCTCTTAGTCTCTCCTCATATGGCTTCTGTTGCAGACCCTGCACTATTGTAGTTGCCCTCCTCTGGACCTCCTCCATCCTGTCTATGTTCTTGCGGAAATGAGGTCTCCAAAACTGTATACAGTACTCCAAATGGAGTCTCACCAACTGTCAGTACAGAGGGATAACAACCTCCTGTTTTCTACTGGTGATGCTGCTCCCTATGTATCCTAGTATCCCTTCAGCTCTCCTTACTACCTTCTCACATTGCTTGCCTACCTTAAGGTCATCTGATATGACTACCCCCAGGTCCCTTTCCATTTTTGTTGTTGTTAGTACCCCCCACACTGTGTACTCTTCTCCAAGGTGCATTATTTTGCACTTCTTTGCATTGAATCTAAGGTACCATACTTTTGACCATTCCTCCAACCTTGCCAAGTCCCTTCTCATCCTTTCCACCCCCCCTCCTTGTGTATCAACTCTGTTGCAGATCTTTGTGTCATCTGCAGAGAGGCATACTTTTCCCTTCCAGACCCTCTGCAATGTCTCTTATAAAGACATTAAAGCGGACTGGTCCCAGTACTGAACCCTTCGTTACCCTACTAGTAACCCCCCTTTCTTCGGTGCAAGTTCCATTTACTATTACCCTATGTGTCCTGTTGTGCGGCTATAACCCTGGGACCCACTCCCAGGCTGGCTAACTGGTTTATTAATCTTTTGTATGGGACTTACCCGGTTACCAAAGACTAAAATAAAAATAAAAAACTGTGTTAAATGCCTTGCCAAAGTCTAGGTAGGCCATATCCACAGCCCTCCCTGGTCTACTACTTTAGTCACTGGTCACCTGTCAAAGAAATCAATAGGATTTGTCTGACATGACCTCCCTGCTGTGAATCCGTGCTGCCTTGGGTCCTGTGCCCTGCAGGCCTCTAGGTACTCAACAATTCTTTCTTTCAGAAGTAATTCCATCATTTTCCCCTACCACTGAGGTCAAACTAACAGGTCTGTAGTTTCCTGCCTCTGTCATGCTCCAACTTTTGTGAAGGGGAATCACATACGCCCTACTCCAGTCCTCAGGTACCATCCCATCCTCCCATGATTTGCTAAAAAGGGTAGTCAGTGGTGTCACTAGGTCTCCCCTTAGTTCTTTTAGAATTCTGGGGCCAATCCCGTCAGGCCCCATTGCTTTATCCACCTTGAGTTTTAGGAGTTCTTTCAGGACCCTTTCTTCTGTGAATGGACTGGTGTCCACCCCCCTGCCCAGAGTGCTTCTATAGTTTGTTTTAGACAACTCCTCCTCTTTTTTCTTTTGTGAATATTGAGCAAAAGTATTTACTCAGTATCTCTCCCTTTTCACTGTCTCCATCTGCCCACCTCCCCTTCCCTTTATTAAGCATCACCATCCTTCCCTTGACTTTCTTTGCTCCCTAATGTATCTATAAAAGGTATTATCCCCTTCTTAAATGAGTTGGCTATCTTTTCCTCAGTTTGGGCCTTTGCAATTCTGACTGCCTTCCCCGCTTCCTTCTGCTTTAACTGATACAGTTCTCTGTCCTGCTCCTTCTATGATTCCTTATACTTCCTGAATGCCACCTTTTCCTCCCTAACCTTCCCTGTCACCTCTTTTGAGAACCATAGTGGTTTTTTACTCCATTTTGTTTTCTTTATTTGTTTCACACAAAGGCTTGTTGCCTCCATGATGGCAGTTTTGATTTTTTTCCATTGTTCTGCCACCCCTCTTTTCTGCCCATTTACTAGTGCATTCCTTAGGTATTCACCCATTTTGCCAAAGTCAGCCCTTCTAAAGTCCAGTATCCTCGTTTTTGTATGGCTTGACTCCATGGTTGTGTTCATCATGAACCACACTGTGTGGTGGTCTGGGACAGATGGCTACCCACTTTTAAATCTGTGATCCTCTTTCCATTTGAGAGTACCAGGTTCAAGATTGTTCCCTCCTGAGTGGGTTCCAACGCTAGCTGTCTAAGCATGCCCCCTGTAGGGCATCGAGAATGACCCTGCTCTTGGATGTGGCTGCAGTGAACGTGTTCCAGTTAACAACTGGCATATTCAGGTCCCCCATCAACAATATCTCCCCTTTTTCTGTCATTCTGAGAATGCCTTCTATCATTTCCTCCCCCTGAGATGGAGGTCTGTATACAACCCCTGTGGATTGTCGTGCCACTCCCTGCCTCCAAGGTGACCCACAGTGCCTCCTGTCCTCCCCATTTACCCTTTAGTTCTGTAGCTTTGATCCCTTCTCTTATGTAGTGAGCTACTTCTCCTCCTCTTTTACCCTCCCTGTCCCTTCTGTAGATTGTGTACCCTGGTATAATGACATACCAGTCACGGTTCTCTGTGTACTATGTTTCTGTGACTGCCACAATATCCAGCTGTTCCTGTTCCATCAGGCCCACCAGTTCAGAAAGCTTGTTACTCAGACTACAGGCATTAGTACTCACTGCCCTCCATTTAATGTTGGCATTACCCATTTTTGCCCCACCCCTGCCCTTATTGCCTTTGTCTTTTTTCCCCAATTAACCCTGTCCTGCCCTCTGTCATACTCTGTACCTTGGTGTTTATCTTACTAATTACCATGTTTTGTGGGGGGGAGGCTTCGAATTTCCTGCATCCTATTAGCACTCCCCCACCCCCCCTTGGCTTGTTTAAAAGCTTGCCAATGAAGCATTTAAACCTATCACCTAGAAGCTTGGTTCCCTTCCTGGATAGACGCAGAGTCACACACACATTAACTTTGTAGAGCTTGGAAGGACCAAACCAGCAAAGTCTAGCAGGAAGTCCCCAGCTGTTTGCAGGAGGGGGAGTTATAGTAGTATCAAGTAAGTCAATGTCTACCTATTCTAAATCGCATTTGTTGACCTACTCTGACTGCGTAATGTACAGTACTTTCTATAACAATATAATTACTAGTAACCCTAATTATTAACCCAAATATGGGTACTGTCAAATACCGTAATAACCCAAAAAATGAGTTTTTATGGCATTCTGAAAACTTTTCTTTGACTAGAGCGGTTGTAAGTTACCACTCATTTCTGCTATGCCACTTCATTGGCCCGAACTCTGTGTGTGGGCGGACTAAACAGAATGAAAAACATGGCGGCTCTGCTCACTGCTCACCGACGAACCGCTATTTTCTCTTCACGCTCCCAAGCTTCCTTTTACTTTTTATTATTTATCTGGCTGATCCTGCCTACAAAACCGAGTGAGATCCAGAACAGGCTGTACCTGAAGGCGGGGAAGGATGACAGCACTGGAATGAGTAAAAAAAAAAAAAAAAGTCAGTTTGAGAGCATGAGAGAAAGTGTGTGTGTGTGTGTGTCAGAGAGAGCTTAGCAGCACATTGGAAACTGTCTTTAAGGCTAACTACTTGCACCAGCAATTATAAAAAATAATGGACAGTCAAATGTGCATTTATGAATTTTATTTTTCACACCCTTGGTGTAGATGACCCACAAACCTCTTGAGGTTTATGGGTCATCACACACCTTGTGAGTGGAAAAAAAATTCATAACACACACTTGCCTATCCATTATTCTCTATGTAATTATACTTATTACCCTTTTTTGCTACTGCATGCTTTATGCACGTGGGTCAATCTTGAACAGAAACCTAGTTCTAGTGAACCTCCGTTAACAAATAAACAAATCTGTCACAGTGTTTCATTTTTAGTTTTAGGTGTAAAACCTTCCCATAATATTGTCTTATTTTCTGCGCGCATCTAAAAGTGCTTTTGATTTAAAACCGTGTCAAACTGACCCCATTTTGTGTTAAGTTTACATTTAGTTTGTTTACACAGCAGCTCAGTGTGCCTTACCTCCAACTTCATGACCCTCTGTGTCAGTCTCCAACACCACAAATTGCACTGTTCACACAAGCAGCTGCTGCTCTTCCGAGTTTGGGACTAGAATATATATTTACAGAAAACCAGTTCCCTGCTCCCCCCTGTGATCAGAATTGCTTACCTCAACTCCATAATCCTCTGTTTCAGTCTCCAACACTACAAACAGCATTGTTCAGAAACACAAGCAGCTGCTGCTCTTCAGAGTTTGGGACTAGAAGAACAAAGGATCCACAGAAAACCAGTTCCCTCTGCAGCTCCCCGTGTGCTCAGCATTCCTTACCTCCAACTTCATGATCCTCTGTTTCAGTCTCCAACACCACACACTGCACTGTTCAGAAACACAAGCAGCTGCTGCCCTTCAGAGTTTGGGACTAGAAGAACAAGGCTATCTATCCACAAAATACCACTTCTCTCTGTGGCTCCTGGTATACTCAGCTCTGTGCTCCTGTTTTGGTCAGGTGAAAGATCGCTTACTGTTTCCCTCTGTAATGTGTGCTTCAGCATGGGGAACGAGATGAAAGGGTTGCTAAATATTTAAAGTGATGGGCCAGTACATCCAGCTTTTTACTTCTCAGTTATAGGAGACATAATTTATTTTTAATTAAAATTTGGTGGTTGCAAGGTACGCTGACTAGCTACACAAAGCTTATTTCCATGGGTGTCGTGGAGACTGAGATGCAAGTCAGCAGTGTCAGTCCTTTAAAATCAGCTGATTTAAAAAAAAATCTAGGAAGATGAATCTTTGCACTCTGTTCAGATTACATATCACATGTCCTTCTGGTTTACTGTTTCTCAGTATTCCCCGCCTGTTAATGGCTGGAGTTGCATGGTGTAGGACACATTTCAGAGTCGGACAGGAAATGATTTCAGACTGAGAGTGGCTACAGACAGGAGCACACAGGGAGCTGCAGCTGGAACAGTGGATAGCACGTTCTCCTAGTTCAAAGCTTCCAAGTGCTGAAGAACTGAAGCTACTTACACTGCTTTGTGGTTTTGAAACATTATCAGGAGGTGGTGTATTGGAGACTGAAACACGGGATTGTGAAGTTGGAGGTAATTGCTAATTTCAAGGATTACTGTGTCAGAGTGTGTTTAAAAAGGCAAGGCAGAAACTGGGTAACATGGGGTCAGTTTGCAATGCTTTTCAAATCACTGTAATTGCATGTTTGCAGAAATAGACAGTATTTGCAAGGCTTGCTGATAAAATGCTTTCTTTACTTTGTTTCCACCTTCTCTGCTCAGTGTATTCTGGCTGCATTTGTCATCCCTCACTCTGCCACCAGAGATAACCTACAGACAGCATACAGGGGAGCTGCAAAGGGACTTTGTTTTCTGTGGAAATGGTACCATTTGATTTATTAAATCTAAAGGATCCCTAATGATTCTTTCTGAACAGAGCAGTTTCGAGTTGTCAGGAGGTGGTGTTAGAGACTGACAAATCTTTATTTGTGCTGAAAACAAAGACAAAGCAGAAACTGTGCAGAGTAGGGTTATTTTGTACACACAAGCAAGCAGTGTTATTTCAAGGCTTTTTGTTCTTTGCTAAACTGTTTTGTTTATTTATTTGTGCTTTCTTTACGCTCAACTAGAGTCTGGCTACATTTGCCAGTACTCTCACTAGCCTCCACCTACAAGAGGTCCCCTTTACTTTTTCATAGGGTGGGCCCTTCAGCATGTCTCAGTGTATAATAGTAATAATAATAAATTTATTTATAAAACGCAATTCAAACAATTACCAAAGCGCTGTACAAAATTAAAAACATAAAACAATAAAATGTGTGGAATAGATCAATACATAATTCAGATGCAGAGGTACTTATTTAGCCATGCTTCTGGAGATTAATAAGTTTTTAAAGCCGTCTTGAAGCTCTCCAAGGTCAGGCACTCTCTAATCCGGCGAGGTAGAGAATTCCACAGGGTCGGAGCTGCATAACTAAAAGCTCTGGCACCAGATGTTTTCAACCAAACCCTGGGAACCTCTAGCAATCCCTCGTCGACTGAGCGGAGGGAGCAGTAAGGAACCAGGAGCTCTTGCAGGTAGCCAGGGCCCTGACCGTGTAGGGCCTTATAGGTCAGTAAACCGACTTTGAAGGTGATCCGCCACTGAACAGGCAGCCAGTGCAGTTCGCGCAGCACTGGGGTGATATGACTGGTCTGGGAAACCCCTACCAGCAACCTGGCTGCAGCGTTCTGCACCAGCTGCAAGTGGCGGATATCAACCCCCGGAAGCCCTAGGTATAGGGAGTTAACAGTAGTGAAGGTGAGAGGTCACAAAGGTGCGGATCAACATTGGAAGGTCACGAGACAGAACAAGGTGCTTAATCCGGGCAATGTTCCTTAGATGGTAAAACGAGGCTTTGACTACCGCCGACACCTGCGAACGAAGTGTCAGCCCTTTATCAAATATCACGCCCGGATTCCGCACCTGGACAGAGGACATGAGCTGGCTACCCCTCAAGCCAAAGCCGAGGCAGACCGTGCTCCTCGCCTCTGTATCCTGTGACCTGTTCCACCACCAACACCTCAGTTTTTCAGGGTTCAACCTTAGCCAGCTGGCCCGCATCCAGTTCTGGAGCTCCACAAGGCAGCTATTAAAAGCAGAGACCGCACTATCCTGGTCGGGGGCCAAAGACAAGTAGAGCTGGGTATCATCTGCATAACAGTGAAACTACAGCCCATACCATTTTACAATGTCTCCCAATGGCAGCAAATACACCGCGGACAACATAGGGGACAGCACAGAGCCCTGAGGAACCCCACATGGCAGAGAAAATGAGGCCAAGGAATACATCCTCGACACCACTCTCTGAGCTCTGCCAGTGAGGAAAGATCTAAACCAGCTGAGGACCGTACCTGACAGGCCATAGATGTCTCTCAGGCACTCAAGCAGCCCCCCATGGTCCACAGTGTCAAAGGCTGAAGAGAGATCGAGAAGGACCAAGATAGAGCAACACTTCTGATCTCTAGCAATCGGGAGATCATTGAGCACCCGAACCAGAGCAGTCTCCATACTATGCCTCTTCTGAAAACCGGAATGGAGGGAATCATAGATGTGGATGGTCAAATGGTCATCCAACTGAAGAGCAACTACTTTCTCTATCATCTTCCCAATAAAGGGAAGGTTAGAGATTGGCCTGTAGTTAACAGAGCAGCTTGGGTCCAGAGATGATTTTTTAAGGAGCGGTGTAACCACCGCCTCCTTTAGGGAGTTCAGAAACTCACCTAACTCTAAGGAACACCAAACTATCTCTGTCAAGACAGGGCTGATGACATCTACACACCCCAAAATGAGGCATGTAGTGCCCGGGTCAAGACTACAGCAAGTAGGCCGCATACTTTGGACAATCCGCACAACATCATTGATTGCCGGCCGGTCAAAGTGATCCCAGGTTGACCGCGGTGTAGTGACCATACACCGACCACCGTAAACCCCCATAGAGCATGCTGACTGAATCTCAGCCCTGATGTCAGCCACCCTATTGGCAAAGAATCAAGCGAAGTTATCACACTCATCTTGTGAAAATGCTCTCCAAGCCTGAAGACAAGCTGGATTGCACAGTCTGTCGACGGTTCAGAAGAGCTGAGCCGGTCGATTCTGAGCCACAGCAATCTCCCTGGACCGGAACTCTGCCTTCTTATGGGAGCTTGTTGATTGATAGGTATGATAATGTTCCATTAATCTAAGGCAGTCGGCATCAAGGGCGGATCTCTGCCAGCAATGCTCCAACCTTCGCCCCACATGCCTCAGCTCCCTCAAGGCCCCATCAAACCAAGGGGACCGAGAGCGGAGAATGAGGGGGCAAACACAGACTGGAGCGATGGAGTCCAGAGCATCCCCTACGGCCTTATTATAGGCCTGGACTTGACACTATGGGCCCCCGCTGACATCTGTACATCCCGATAGGTCAAGCACCACCAAAAGACCAGTGGGAATAACATCCCTCAAAGGGCGGTATCTGACCATCTCCACAGGGGCAGGTCTATGAGGGGGAGTTCGGAAATTGAATCTTACAGTGCAACGGTCAAACTGTCCAACCGGTTCCACCACCAGGTTGGTGGCTTCCATTCCCGGGAGGAAAACCAGGTCGAGTGAGTGGCCATGAACATGGGTAGCAGAAGCAACAACCTGTGTGAAGCCCAACATATTCATAACTTGAAGAAAGTCCTGACTGGTGTTACAGTCACCTGGGAGGAGTCCTACATTAAGTAACAAAGTCCATTTACATGACCTCTGGACATCCTCTGACACAAGGCAGGGCTGGCTAGGTTGTGGGGGCAGGAAGGAGAGGGCTGCAGGAGAGCCGGCAGGGTGCAGATCCAGTTCAGGAAGGGTGGAGGACAAGGTACTGATTGTTGGGGACTCCATTGTTAGAGGTATTAGCTGGGGGGGGAAGGCGAGGGAAGTAAGGTCTGGGTTAGTTGCATGCCAGGCATGACAGCAGCAGAGGTAGTTCATCACATCCCCACCTGGGGGAAACAGCAAGATGAGAGAACCCACCTGGTGTTCCACTTAGGAACAAATGACCTTGCAGGGCACAGTTTGACGGAGGTGCAAGCGAGGTTTGTAGCACTGGCAAGGTTCTGCAGCAGCCTGAGATTTAGATCAGTGGCGTTCTTAGGGGTGCTGCCAGTTCTAATAGCTAGCTCAGAGAGGAAGCAGAGGATAACCGAGTTTAACAGCTGACTTTCTGAATAGTGTGCTCAGAAAGGCGTCGGGCTGGTGGGGGATTGGGGGATCACTTGACAAAATGAAAGCCTATTTGCCCCAGATAGGCTTCACTTAAATAGGGAGGGTAAGGATGTGCTGAAGTGGAAATTAGAGGAGTTCATTAAAAACACTACCATTTTTGTTTGTTTATTCTCCTCTGAGTCTCTCTGCTGCCCTCTGACGTCCTCCCCGCGCAGACACAAGGTATGAGACCCCTCTCTTAACCCCCATGACTTACCCTTCGTGGCAGGGGTGGGGAGCTTCTTGACCCACCAGACTGGATCCAGTATTCAGGGAGGTGCCTTCCCAGGCTGTTGTGGTGGGGACCATCGTCATTCCGAGAGGACTCCATTTTTCCATTTTCTGCTTCCCCCTTGAGGGATGTGGCATGTAGTGATGCCAGTGGTGGCAGCGTGCACATTCCTCTTCTCTTCTGCCAGGCGTCTGCTGCAGTCCCCGCAGACAGTCTCCAGCATCGGCGTGTCACCTCCCAGCCTCACTAGGGCAGGCAATCACCAAGTGCTGCTAACCCACCCCTCCCAGAGAAGGAGATCAGTCCTTGGGATGCTTAATCCTTCTCCTTCCTGCTAACCCGGAGGCCCATGAGGTAAGGCGTCCAGTGCCTCAGCCCTCAGCGACCACCAGGCTTGCAAACATACCATTTAAATTGAGTTGGATGTGTTGCAAGCTAAACCAAACAACAGTGTGCAGACAAGGTGGCACTCCAGCCCCCAAGATAATAAGGCACACAGTTGGGGCTACAGGAGGGAGGGTCAGGACGGGAGGAGTGTCAGACAGGGAGGGCACCAGGGTGGCTGGAATTTGGAAGGCCGTGTGCACAAACTCCAGGAGCCTGGGCAACAAGGTCCTGGACCTGGCAGCAGTCATGGCCAAAGTGGACTTAGACCTGGTGGGAATCACTGAGTCTTGGTGCTCATGACATACAGGATTGGAACATGAACGATGAAGGTATACACTGTTTAGGAGACGGGCAGAAAGGAGGTGGGGGGGTGGCACTTACGTGAAGGAGGGATTGAAGCAACAGAATTACAGGGCAGGTCCGGGGGGGGGGGAACTCAAAAGCATTATGGTTCTCATTGACCACGGGGAGTGGTGAGGTGTTATGCACTGGAGTGGTATACAGGCCACCAGGGCAGCAAGCAATAGTGGACTAACAGATGATGGAAGAGATCCTAAGGGAGAGGTGCTGCTGATGGGGGACCTCAACCTACCGGCTGTGTATGGGACACACTGTCAGCAGCCTCACCCAGAAGCAGGGTGATTCTGGACTCCCTTCAAGTTGCCCTACTCAGACAGATGATCAGGGAACTAACTAGGAATGGGGTGGTGTTAGATTTGGTGCTAACAAATGGTGACAGTGACAGAGTGAGGGAAGTAACTGTGGTGGACAACCTTGGTAGAAGCGACCACGGCCCTGTGTAGTGCACGGTATGCACGTCAGCCTCTATTAACTGGACCAAGGTGTAGATACTTGACTTCAGATGAGTGGATTTTAGTAGGATGGGGGAATATGCTCGACAGGCTGTAGAAGGAGTGGGGAAGCTTGCGGGGTGGAGGATGTATGGGTTTGATAAAGGGACCCATTGCGGGGGCCACAGACCTCTGCATGAGAAGGGTGAGCAAGAACAAGAGGAAAAGGAAGTTGCTGTGGTCCAGCAGGGAAGTGGAGAAAAGCATCAGCTAAGAGGAGAGCCTTCAGGAGATTTAAAACAACACAGGGGGAGAAGGCTTGGTAAGGCAGAGGGAAGTGGGAAGGGAGGTCAGATGAGCAAAGGCAAGGATGGAGAACATTGCCAGGGTGGTCAAGAAGGGGGACAAGACCTTTTTTAGGTATATAGGCAAGAGGAGGAAAACAGTGAAAGGGATACCCATTCTGAAAAATAGGGCAGGGGAGCAGGTGATGGGGGACCAGGAGAAGGCTGAACTGCTGAATAGGTATTTCAGCTCAGCATTCATGAAGAAAGAGGAATGGAAGGGGGGTAACTCTAGGGTAGCAGAGGTTGTAGGAGAATGGGTGGACGCGAGTCCCTTTCAGATGGAGGAGATCTTGAGGGAGCTTAAGGGCTTGAGGGTTGACAAAGCCATGGGACCAGATGTGTTCATCCAAGAGTATTGAGGAAGCTGAGGGATACACTTGCAGCTCCCTTGACCACCCTATTCAACAATTCCTTAAGATCAGGGATGGTCCTAATGATTGGAAACATGCAGATATGATACCCCTTCACAAAGGGCGGGGGAGAGGTGGGCAACTACAGGCCTGTGAGCTTGACAGCTGTGTTTGGCAAGCTCATGGAAAAACTGCTCAAGAACAGAATCAGCAGCTACCTGGAGGCAAACGGCCTTTGGGACCAAGGCATCATGGGCTCAGAGAGGGCAGATCCTGTCAAATGATCTTGATAGAGTTCTTCGACTGGGTCACCAAGGTGGTGGATCGGGGGGTGAACGTGGCCTACCTTGATTTCAGAAAAGCATTTGACTCTGTGCCGCACAGGAGGCTGTTGCACAAAATGGGTTACCTGGGGTTGGGGGAGGTGGCAATAAGGTGGGTGCAGAATTGGTTGGAAGGCAGAACACAGAGGGTATTGGTCAATGGGGTACCCTCAGAGGAGACCATGGTCATCAGCAGGGTTCCCCAAGGGTCGGTGATAGGACCATTACTGTTTAGTGTCTTTATAGGAGACATAGCAGAGGGTCTGAAAGGGAGGGTGAGTCTTATTTATTTTTTATTTATTAAGTCTTTAACTGGGAAAGGCCCACTAGGCACAAGTATAAGTTTACAGAGGCGACCCGGGAGCTTTGAACTGGTCAAGTGACTTGCTCTGAGTCACATAGTGTACAAGTGGAGTTTGTGGGAATCAAACCCATGTCTGCAGGTGCCAAGCACATTCACAGCTCGTTACTCTAACCTCTAGGCTATACTGCCAGTGATGCAAAGGTCTGCAATAGCGTGGACACACAGGAGGATGTTGAGATGATGTGTAGAGAGCGGAAGAGGTTGAAGGAGTGGTCCAGAGAGTGGCAGCTGTTGCTCAATATGGCAAAGTGTAGAATCATGCACTTAGGCAGAAAAAATGGGAAAGCAGAATACTGTATGGGAGGTAGGTCCCTGGAGGTAACAGAAGAGGAAAGAGACCTTGGCATCATTTCACAGGACCTGAAGGTGGAAAAGCAGTGTGGAAGGGCAGTGGCAAGAGCCGGCAGGATGTTGGGTTGCATAGGGAGGACGATCTCCAGCAGGAGCAGAGAGGTCATAATTCCCTTGTACACCCAGCTAGTCAGGCCGCATCTGGAGTATGGGGTCCAGTTCTGGAGGCCGTACCTCATGAAAGATATGGAGAAGGTGAAATGAGTTCAGAGGAGGGCAGCAAAGATGGTAAGGGGTCTCGACCACTTACCATATGAGGGGAGACTGAAGGACTTAAGCATGTACTCACTGGATCAGAGGAGGGAGAGGGGTGACATGATTGAGACATTTAAATACCTAAAAGGGTATCAGTAAAGTGCCCGTGGAGAGCCTTTTCCAACTAAAAGAGCGACATAGGGTGAGGGGACATGAATTCCCAATTGGGGGGGATTTAGAGGAAACATTAGGAAGTACTTCTTCACTGAGAGGGTGGTAGACAACTGGAATGGGCTGCTGAGGGAGGTGGTGGGGAAGAGGACAGAGGGAGGGTTCAAGAGGGCATGGGATAAGCACAGAGGGACACTGGCACAGTGTGGGGAGGATTACAGGAAATGCCTAGTGGATATCTAGGCAGACTGGGTGAGCCAGGCGGTCCTTTTCTGCCATCACATTCCTATGTTCTTATGATTTAAGGGGGGTTAGCGTAACTTGGAAACAAACACATGGAATGTGCAAACAGGAATTTGTAAAAACACAGAGGATCCTTTATTTTCTTGAGCTCAGATGATGTTATCCTTTTTCTAGGTGGCACAGTTCATTTGTCAGTTATTGTGAGGTAGTATTTTACTGACAGTTCTGGGTTGGAAACTGCTCTGGTGTGGTACTTTATTCACATCTTTCTAACCTCCGGAGGAAGCACATTTACTCCAGGGGTTCCCAACTCCTGAACCTGGGTGGGAACCTAAACTGACTTTTGGTAGCCAATTCTCTTAGACACTAGCCACTGTGCCAATTCACAGTCTCTCAGCTGGCAGGATTTCAGTGGCAATTGATCCAGTGAGGGTTTCTCAGGGATCCACTCTGTTATTCACAGAGCACATCCTTTCCTGGTCCTCTTTTACACTTTTCTATGTTACTCACAGTTGCAAACTCCAAGCCCATCTGGGCATAGCTGAGGTGCCTACTGGTCACAGCCATCTTCATTATGGGCAGAACAGCCCATGCCACACATTTTCTGAGGTACCACTCCACTGCTGACTGGAACTGGCATCCTGTCAGGGACTATCCCTCTTTTTGAAGAGGGTGGGTACTGCAGAGTGCCACCCAAACCTATATATAAAATAGTCAAGATTAAATACCACCCTCAGATCTTTGCCCCCCAGGACTCTCTGGTACACTTTTCCTACAGACAGACCTCTGACCTATTTTTCAGAATGGGTTTTTCTCCTTCTGGGGAGGTGCACCTCCCTTCCGAGGTCCTTGTCTGATTGCAGCCACCACGGGCAAGCACTTTTTTCATGATGCCAGTCTCTACAGAGAAACGTATAGTAAACAATGGGAGTTAGCACTATGCGTCAGGCACTAGCCTCCCACACTCAGCCTCAGCAGAATCTCTGCCCTCCAGCAGAGCATTGACTCCTCCCCTTTGGAATGCCAAGGCAGACTGGCTGACTCAGTCCTTCATGGCATAGAAACTGACATCACACTAGAGGTTGGGAGAGACTCTTAAAGGGATATTCACATAACTCCTAAGGGGAGTTACATTTGTTTTGGCATTACTCCCCTTCCCTATACACGTAGCCTCCTCCTGGTGGATACTGCATTTCTTGACCTGGATACAGACCTCCTTTCATCAATACGTATCATACGTTCCTTTGTTTTCCCTGCACGCTACCTTTTTGAACTGAGTTAGTCCTGCCCTGACTATATAATCTCTGTCCCCACACTGTTTTGTACCTGCTGTTGTTACCCGAATTTCCCTGTCATTTCCATATCCTTCCCTCCAAGTAGTAGTAAGTGTAGAGGAAACATCCCCCTCCTGTCAGCAACAGAGGCACCCTCTGTCTAGCTGAACAGGTGAGAGGGTCTCCCCTGTGACATGAAAGCCTGCTGCTCCCACCAAAACATCAGTTGTTGCTACCTCCATGGGAACAGCAAGGCACATCAGATGAGATCCTTGCCAGTTTGTCCTGGGTGAGTATCCCTTCAGGCAGGAGAGGGCCATTTCTGTTGGTGTCAGTAGTTAGCAATGTGTTTTTATTGGCTATAAGATCTTTCTTCAAATTGGTAGCAGAGGCTGTCACTCAGCACCAGTCCACGCCTGCAAGCGGAGACATTGTTTCCCTGTAGGGCTGGGTCATGTAAGTCATCTCTGTTTTTTTTTTTTGTTTGTTTTTTATTTTGGCCTGTCACAGGGCAGAGGTCTGGCCATGCATATCTGCCACAGGGCAGAGGTCTGGCCATGCGTACCTGCCACAGGGCAGAGGTCTGGCCATGCATGGCCTGCCACAGGGCAGAGGTCTGGCCATCTGTACCTGCCACACTATGGCCATGTATGGCCTGCCACAGGGCAGAGGTCTGGCCATGTATGGCCTGCCACAGGGCAGAGGTCTGGCCATGTATGGCCTGCCACAGGGCAGAGGTCTGGCCATGCATGGCCTGCCACAGGGCAGAAGTCTGGCCATGCATGGCCTGCCACAGGGTAGAGGTCTGGCCATCTTTACCTGCCACAGGTATGGCCATGCATGGCCTGCCACAGGGCAGAGGTCTGGTCATGCATGGCCTGCCACAGGGCAGAGGTCAGGCCATGTACGGCCTGCCACAGGGCAGAGGTCAGGCCATGCACGGCCTGCCACGGAGCAGAGGTCTGGCCATGTACGGCCTACCACGGGGCAGAGGTCTGGCCATTTACAGCCTGCCACAGGGCAGAGGTCTGGCCATTTATAGCCTGCCACAGGGCAGAGGTCTGGCCGTGCATACCTGCCACAGAGCAGAGGTCTGGCCATGCATAGCCTGCCACAGGGCAGAGGTCTGGTCATGCATGGCCTTGTAGGAGAGTAGCTTCTCCAGTGGCAATTGTTTAGTCCCACTCTAATGATAGCAGCCAGTGATGCAGTAGGAGGCAGCAAGCCTCATGATCACAAGGACCTTGGTTGTGGACTCTGATTGTGCGGCTGAGATGGTGACATCATGTGGTGGCCTTGGTTGTGGGCTTTTTGTAGCTGAGATGGTAACATCATGTGGTGGCCTTGGTTGTGGACTCTGATTGTGTGGCTGAGATGGTGACATCATGTGGTGGCCTTGGTTGTGGACTCTTTGTAGCTGACATGGTAACATCATGTGGTGGCCTTGGTTGTGGACTCTGATTGTGTGGCTGAGATGGTGACATCATGTGGTGGCTTTGGTTTGTCAGCAATACAAAGAGGCATTTAGACAGCAGTAAAAAGAGCAAGACAAGTTACTGTGAGGGAGAGATGTTCTCTTTCCACTGATTCAGTAATCAGGCTTTCTCTTTATCCAAGCAAGAGAAGCCACATGTGTCCTGGCCCTTTTGGGCTGGAGGAGGGGGTAGATATGATGGGAAGATGGAAAGCTCTCCACTGTAGAAACTCTGCTACTGTCTGAAAGTCAGATGGCCACATAAAGGCCTCAGGTCTCATAGAGAGCTGGGCAAGCTGTATGAAGGAGACTCTTCATTTACAGCGAGCTGTGATTCCTTGCTGGTAGGTGCCTCTGTGCTTCTGAAGAAGCTGAGTGAGAATCGGTGTGTTTCCCAGTTTTTGTCTAGGTAATTGGCCTTGTCCCCAGGTCAGGGGGGAGGGTTGCTGAAATATCTTCCCTCCTTGCCCTGTTTATATGATTATTTCAAAAGTTTTACCAGGAAAGACATACTAATATGTACAAGTGGAGAGGCATCAATACAAGACATAACAGGCAGTATATATATATATATATATATATATGTATGTATGTATGTGTGTGTGTATATGTATTATATACATTTGGAATGGGATGTTGCAGAGAAAAACATCCAGGAGTGTAGCAATACCCTTCAGTTAAGGTGCAGTATGCATTAAAGGTTTGTGAGTGGAAGCTGGTGAGGGGGCAGGAGAAGGGATGAGGTATAGGAAGGAAGTGTAAGAGTGGAAGAGAGGTGGGATCAGATGCAGTTGCAGGAGTGAGATGAGAAATTTAAGAGGAATAAGGAAAGAGAGTGTAGTGAAGAAGCAGAGCAGATAGGAAGTGTAAGAGAATATCAGTGTTTTGGGAAATGATAGGAGACGGCAGAGTGTCCAGCAGAGCATGACCTAGACAGGGTGCCAGGGAATGAAAGCCAGAGTTGCGAAGGGAGTAATGAGATAGAAGGGGGAGGAGAGAAGTGGATATGAAGGGAGAGAGCCTTGCCAGTATTTGGCTACAAAGGAGGTGCCTAACTTTGAAGGGGGAAGGGAGAGGGCTATAAAGGTAGCAATGATGGGTGCGGGGCAGGCAGTCTGGAGCAAAATGACAGAAGGTGTGAAAACGGGAATCCAGTGTGGTCAGGATGGACTTAGGAGCTGCACTGTAGACAATGTCTCCATAGTTAAAAATTGGGAGAATAATTTTCTGGATGATGGCTCTACGAGCCTGCAGGGGGTGCAACCATGGTTCCTGTACATGACCCCTAGTATAGGGTGCAGTTTTATTTTTTGGCTGGCATCCATGTGACCAGAACAGCTGAGGTGCTGGTCTAGCCAGACCCCGAAGTACTTTAAAGTAGGGCACATTGTCGAGCGGTGTCCCATCAAGGGTGTGGAAGGATGGGATGGCAGCAAGCCGAGAGAGCTTCTTCTCAAGCCAAAGGTCATGGAAACCAATTTGTTTGATGTTGAGAGATAGTTGATTTGAATGGAACCAGTGCTGGATGTTATCAAAGTCTATTTGGAGCTTGGCCATCAAATCAGAGGAGGTGGAACCAGAGGTAAAAAGAACTGTATCATCTGCGTACATATGTATTGATACAGAGGTACAGGCAGCAGGGAGGTCATTCTAGAAAGTGGAGAAGAGTATAGGGCCATGGAGGAAGCATTAGTGGACACCAGTACTGATGGGGAGAGATGGGGATATGGAATCACCAATTCTAACTGATTAAGTGCTACCCTCAAGGCAACAGTGGGACTGGTTGGTAGCGGAGCTAGAAAGACCTGTTGCTTTAAGTTTGTCGAATGGTAGTGGGTTTGCAACAGTGTTGAAGCTTTGGCAAGTCGACAAAGATGGCAGAGGTGATAAGGCCCTGGTCCGTTCCGGAGAGAATGGAATCAGTAAGCCTAAGGAGGGAGTAGATGGTGGAATGGGATTTAGGAAACCCAGACTGGAAAGGAATGAAAAAGAAGATTGAGTCAAGGAAGTGGGAGAGCTGAGAGAGTACAATGTGCTCCTGCATTTTAGCAAGGGTGGGAGGTAGGGAGAGAGGGCCATAATTGCCAGTGCAGGAGGGGTCACATCTTTTGTGAGGAGGAACAGTAGTATGTTTCCAAGTGTCAGGGACAGAGGCTTGGGAGAAGGAAAGGTTGAGGAGAGAGGTGATTATTTGAGCTATGGCTTGGGAAGATATTTAGTTCCTGGCTTTTGCCTGGCCCCTAGCATGACTGAGGGTGAGGCAGGCTAAGCCTGCATACATTGAGGGAGGGAGAGAGGGTTTCAGTTCCTGACACTCACCTGGTCCCTAGTGCTGGCTGGGGCCGAGGCAGGCTAAGACTGCATGCATTGGAGGAGGAGGATTTCAGTTCACAGCACTTGCCTGCCCACTAGCTTTGGCTGGGGATGAGGCAGGCTAAGACTGTATGCATTGGGAGAGAGGGTTCCAATTCCTGCCACTTGCCTGGCCCCTAGCATTGGTTGGGGGTGAGACAGGCTGAGACTGCATGCATTGAGGAGGGAGGGATTCAGTTTCCAGCACTTGCCTGGCCCCTAGCATTGGCGGGGGGTGAGGCAGGTGGAGACTGCATACATTGTGGGAGGGAGTTTCAGGCAGCAGTGCAACAAAAAAGTTATTCCTAAAAGCTAATTTTCTGCTAGCATTATGATAAATATTGGCAGAACTGGGGATTTTGGTTTTCTGGGTGCTCTTTATGCTATGTACTGTAGATTTGCATTTTTGTCTGGACTCTTACCATCCTCGGGTCCTCAGTATTATTTCTATGCAAAATGAGGCTGCCATTTTTTTTCTTGAGATGTAATTACTTTAAAACTTTCATAAAATTCTTACATGATAATGAAAACTGAAAATTATACCACCAAAATAAACTGGAAGACATCTGGCATCAATTATGAAGGAAAAAGGTGGGGTCACATTTTAACCCATTTTTGTTGCACTACTGCTTTGAGTTCCTGGCACTTGCTAGACCCCTAGCGTTGACTGGAGGTGAGGCAGTATTAGACTGCATGCATTAAGGGAAGGAGGGTTTCAATTCCCGGCACACAACTGACCCCTAGCACTGGCTGGGTTGAGGCAGGCAGAGACTGCATTCATTGGTGGAGGGATGGTTTCAGTTCCCAGCACTCGCCTGGCCCCTAGTGTTGGCTTGTGCTGAGGTATGCTTAGACTGCATACATTGGGGAGGGAGGGTTTCTGTTCCCAACACCCGCCTGGCCCCTAGCATTGGGTGTGGGTGAGCAGGCTGAGACTGCTTGCACTGGGGGAGTCAGGGAGGGTTTCAATCCCCAGCTCTTACCCGGCCCCTAGTATTGGCTGAAGGTGACGAAGGCTGAGACTGCATGCATTAGGGGAGAGAGTGTTCCAGTTCCTGGCACTTGCCTGACCCCTAGTGTTGACTGAGAGAGAGGGGCAGGCTGAGACTGTATAAATTAGGTGAGGGAGGGTTTCAGTTCCTAGCAGACACCTGGTCCCCAGCATTGGCTGGGGGTGGAGCAGACTGAGACTGCGTGCATTGGGGGAGGGTGGGGATGGTTCCAGTTCCAGCACTTGCCTGGCCCCTAGTGTTGGCTGGGAGTGAGGCAGACTGAGACCACATGCACTGGGGGAGGGAGGGTTCAAGTTCCCAGCACTTGCCTGGCCCCTGGCATTGGCAGGTGGTGATGCAGGCTGAGACTGCATGCATTTGGGGAAGGAAGGCTCCAGTTCCCAGCTCTTGCCTGGCCCCTAGTGTTGGCTGGGAGTGAGGCAGGCTGTGACTGCATGCATTAGGGTAGAGAGGGTTTCAGTTGCAGGAACTCTGATAGCCCCTAGCATTGGCTGGGGGAGAGGCAGGCTGAAACTGCATGCATTAGGGGAGGGAGCATTTCAGTCATTGGCACTTATCTGGCCCTTAGCATTGGCTAGGGGTGAGGCAAACTGAGACTGCTTGCATTGGGGGAGGGAGGGTTCCACTTCCCAGTTCTTGCTTGGCCCCTAGTGTTAGCTGGGGGTGAGGCAGGCTGAGACTGCATGCATTGGGGGAGGGAGGGCTCCAGTTCCCAGCACTTGCCTGGCCCCTAGTATTGGCTAGAGGTGAGGAAGGCCTAGAATGCGTGCTTTGGGGTAGTGAGGATTTCAGTTCTCGACACTTGCCTGACCCCTAGCAATGGCTGGGAGTGAGGCAGGCTAAGACTGCATGGATTGCGTGAGGGAGGGTTTAAGTTCCTGGCGCTCACCTGGCCCATAGCATTGGCTGAGGGGGAGGCAGGCTGAGACTGTATGCATTAGGGCAAGGGAGGGTTTCAGTTCCAGTACTTGCCTGGCTCCTAGCAGTGGCTGGGGGTGAGGCAGGCTGAGACTGGATGCATTGGGGGAGGGAGGGTTCCAATTCCCAGTACTTGCCTGGACCCTAGCATTGGCTAGGGGTGAGGAAGGCCTAGAATGCATGCATTGGGGAAGTGAGGATTTCAAGTTCTCGACACTTGCCTGATCCCTAGCGTTGGCGGGAGGTGAGGCAGGCTGTGACTGCATGCTTTGGAGGAGGGAGCGTTTCAGTTCTCAGCACTCAACTGGCCACTAGGATTGACTAAGAGTGATGCAGACTAAGACTAGATGCATTGGGGGAGGGAGGGTTTCAGTTCCTAGTACTAGCCTTGCCCTGTCATTGGCTGGGGGTGAGGCAGGCTGAGACTGCATGATTTGGGGGAGAGTGGGTTTCAGTTCTCGGCACTCATCTGGCCCCAGGCGTTGACTGGGGGAGAGACGGGCAGAAAATGCATACTTTGGGGGAGGGAGAGTTTCAGTTCCCAGCACTTACCTGGTCCCCAGCATTGGCTGGGGCAGAGGCAGGCTGAGACTGCATGCATTGGGGGAGGGAGGGTTTCAGATCTTGGCACTCACCTGGCCATTAGGGTTGACTAAGGGAGATGCAGACAGAGACTGCCTGCAGTAGGGAGGGAGGGTTTCAGTTCCCTGCACTCCCCTGGCTCCTAGCACTGGCTGAGGGTGAGGCAGGCTGAGACTGCATGCATTGGGGGAGGGAGTGGTGGCTGCTGATTCACGTGCAGAAGTTTTCTTGGAGGTATCAAGGCAGCATTGCACACTGCTCCTCAAGGGAGAACACAAGAAAAATCTGTGGCTTACTGAGCTGTTGCTGAATCTGACTAACTGGAGCACTGCACCCTATTGAGCACCTAGGCCATCCCACCTAAAGCGTGGACCTAAGTCCTGGTGGAACGTCGAGAAGTGGGGCTGGGGCAGTGTGTGCCTGCAGGGTGACTTGATCACTGTGAGAAAAACATGACCAACTGCAAAAAACAGAAAAAATGCTGGACGTGGGTAAATTTAGAACAGATGTGAGGAAGTGCTTCTTCACGGAAGGGGTGGTATATGCCAGGTATAGTCTTCGAGCATATATGGCAGATGCGAAAATAGTGTTGGGATTCAAGGATGCATGGAATAGGCATGGGAATCTCCATGGAAAGCGGTGAGGTGGGAGGGAGTCAGAGATCAAGTAGGCTCTGTGATGACATAATAGTCGGGGATGGGGCAAGTGGTCTTTACCTGCCATTAAATTCTATGTTTCAGCATTTCTCTGTTTCCTAAGGAGACGCTGGTAGGTTTGATACCTTTTATTGGACCAGTAAATGTCTTGTACAAAGATGGAATTCTACACAAGCTTTCAGGGTCTCACATGTCTCTTCTTCAGGTGAATAACACAACTGAGCAATGTAAGCAGTATTTATATATGCTGTGAAGCAATGTATAAAAATAATTGAAGAGAATTACTGGAAGGGTAGAATGGTAGGCAGTGTGAAGCTCAGAACTGTAGAAAGGAATACAGAGCAATAAAGCCCTGAGATAAGAGTCTGTATAAGTTACAAAGTAATAAAAATACGATGTGTGAGAAGAACTAAAGGAGGTGGTAGCAGTTAATAGTAACAGGTCATGTGAAGATGAAGGGATACTAGGAAGAGGTAATAAGAAGGTGACCAGACAGGAACACAGATAAGAAGGACTTGAGATACAAGGTGTGTACAGTAGGCAGGAAGGGTAGATAGCTAGGAGGTGATAAGAAATTAATGGAAGCAATGAAGAAACGAAGGAACACAACAAAGGCCTAGGGGCCCTATATTCAGAGCCATCTGGATGGGCATGCAAAACGATGCGCCACACAAATAAATTGGGTTGGCTGGCTCTGGTGCCATATTCAAACAGATTACACAATCCAATCAGATTGAGCAAACTGTTTGAATATTGGACCCTGGTTGCATGCAGCCAGCAGGGGTCGCCAAGTCCCAGATCGTGAATCCAGGGTACGGGGCTGAGAAATGCCTGTAGGAGAATGCGTGGCACATTCCTGTATGTGCTGCAGCCTCCATGGGCGATATTCAGCCCAAACATGCAAATGAGCGCAATTGGCATGCATTGTGCAAAGGGGCTATTTGCATTTCCATTATGGGCTCATTTGCATGGCTGTGCCTGGTGGAATGTGCAGATCCAGACTCCTATCCAGCCCTGATCACTGAAAAAAGTAGAATCCTGTAGCCTCATTTCTATAATGTAGGGACCCCCATCCCCAGCCCTGATCACCGTAACATAAAATCCCCTTCCCAGTATCCCTGGTAGTCTAGTCTGTCCCCCTGCCCCGATCATAATGAAATCAAACATCTGCTCCAGTCGCTCATTAGTGAAGTGACCCCCTCCCCAGCCCTGATCATCATGAAATAAAACATCCACCCGTTCACGGGGTGGTGAAGGACTCCCCCAAGATGTGATCAGAAATGTCAAACAAAAGCCGCCTCCATTCTCTGGTAGTCATCTCTCCCCACCCCTTCTTCCCCATTAGCCAGTGACCCACCACCCTTCTTCCCCCCTCAACTTGACTGGAGACGGTAACTGGTACAGCCTACCACACACTGCACTGGCCAGCCGCTGACTGAACTGTACAGGCGTGCTGTACAGGATATTCACCCAATGGGTTTGTACTGTATACTGTACAGTGCTCCTGTGCAGTTCAGTCAGTGGCTGGTACAGACCACCACACACTGCACCGGCCAGCCACTGACTGAACTGTACAGGCGTGCTGTACAGTATATTCACCCAGTGGGTGTGTACTGTATACTGTACAGTGCTCCTGTGCAGTTCAGTCAGTGGCTGGTACAGCCCACCACACATTGCACCGGCCAGCCACTGACTGAACTGTACAGGAGTGCTGTACAGGATATTCACCCAATGGGTGTGTACTGTATACTGTACAGTGCTCCTGTGCAGTTCAGTCAGTGGCTGGTACAGCCCACCACACACTGCACCGGCCAGCCACTGACTGAACTGTACAGGAGTACTATGTGGAATATTCACCCAATGGGTGTGTACTGTATACTGTACAGTGCTCCTGTGCAGTTCAGTCAGTGGCTGGTACAACCCACCCCACATTGCACCGGCCAGCCACTGACTGAACTGTACAGGCGTGCTGTACAGGATATTCACCCAATGGGTGTGTACTGTATACTGTACAGTGCTCCTGTGCAGTTCAGTCAGTGGTGGCCGGTCCAGTGTGAGGTGGGCTGTGCCAGTTGATGGCTCTGGTCGGGTTGGGGGGAGTGAGTTGGTGGGTCACTCACAACAGGGTGGGAGGCACATGACTACCAGAAATAGGAGTGGGGTTTTGTTTGACATCTGTGATTGGGGCTGGGGGATTTCAGTACCAGGCGATCAGGGTGGATGTTTCATTTCATGATGATCAGGGTGGGGGGGCACCCTAGACTTCCAGGGTGATCAGGAGGGATTTTATATTACAGTGATCGGGGCTGGGGAGGGGAGTATGTCAGCCCTATGCTGTGCACAGGGCACCAACCTGCCCCATGCATAGTTAAAGTAGGGTTTCAGAAGCTTAACTATGTGCTGGCACAACTGGACATAGTTGCGCTTTGGGGGTCTTAATATTGTGATGCGTGGCTTGTGCATGGGACCCACATTTGCATAGGTGTATCACAATATTGTGCACAGTGGTGCATTGGTGGCCTTTGAATATGGGTGCGCCCCCCGATGACCCGCTCAGGTCTGGAGATGCGTGGTGCATCCAGGGATGTGCCACTCATCTCGTCTGAATATGTGGGCCTAGATAAACGGAGCGTAAGGTTCGTATACACAGTGATGTGCGAGAAGAACTAGGTGGTGTAGTGGGTGGGCAGGACTGAAGATAAAAATATATTAATAACAGAGGCAGGAAGGAAACTAGGAACAGGTATGTAGAAACAGAGCTGGCAGGAACACAGAAAAAAAACTTGGGTAACAAAAGAATTACAGTTTACCATAGTGTGTGTCATAAATCCAATGTCCTGATTCAGCCCACAAATATTAGATTTAAATTGTTTGCTATATTTAACTTCGTCCTGTGTGTTTTCTGAAATTATCCCTTAGTGTTAGGACAGATACGTCAGAGAGGGAATGATCTGTGTGTGAAAAATGGAATCCTACTGGTATGCTGCTAATCTGGTTTACTATTGTGAGTCGGTGGTGGTTCATCCTGGTTTGCCGTGGTTGCCTAGTTTCCCCAATAGAGCATCCATTTGTGCACTTTGTGCATTGAATTAGGTAAACCCCATTGCTGGATTGACATGTGTAGGATCCATTAATTTTTATTATGCTGTTCTGTCTTGTCTTGATGGTGGTCTGTGTGCATATGTGGGTGCAGGTCTTACATCTTGCCATCCTGTATGGTGTTGTCCCTCTTTCTTCCTAGTTATTTTGATCTGCTGGGAGTTCCCAATTATTATATTGTAGAGGTTTTGGGGGGGTTGGGGTGCTGCTGGTAGGCAATTACAGGTGGTTCAGGGAAGATGTCCTGAAGTATTTCTTCACTCAGCATCTTTAATAATTTGCTGAAGGGGTTTTAGCGTAGGGCTGTGAGTGACAGCTAGGGTGTGCATTTTGATCCTTTAGCCTGTATTCCAGCAGATTTTCTCATGGTATTTGTATGGCCCACTCAATTTTTCTGTCAGTTTGTCATGGAGTGTGGCCCTGCTGGATTAGGGAATTCTGAAGTGAGGAGAGCTGTCTGTCTCTTGCTCTCTCATCAGATCAGATTTGATGGTATCGAACTGCCTGACTGTAGATTACAGATTTTTTTTGTATGCCTAAAATGGAAGCTGGAATTATGCAGGTAGCGGTGTCTGTCAGCTGGTTTTCTGTGTTTTATGTTTACTAAGCTGAGTTACAAGTGAATTAAATGATGTTCGAATGATGTGATTTGAAGGGCATACTAGTAGGATGCAGGCATGGTTTCACCTGTGCTTTGTTTGCAATTTTCCCAATACCTCCCCGATATGGTATTAATAAGTTTAGCTAACTACAGGGTATTACTGAAATGAAGTAATGCATCTACATGGTATGCACACCAGTCTCCCTTCATGAATGGCAGGAAAGTTTCTTATCTCGTAGACAGCAAAAGAACATAAAAGGCACTCTCTTATAGTTTTACATGCTTATCTTATTCATTTATTTTGTATAAATGTTATATATACATAATTATTTGTATAATCTGAGAGTGGGAACTTTTATATCAGTATTTGTGAAACGATATTGCAGAACAAACTCTGAACCGTGGAAATGTAGATTTTGGAACTACTAGCCATTACTAAAGGAATTAAATCTGTGGTGTTGTGGAGATCCAAATACCCAGTGAGCCTGTGACTGTTTTCAGATTTCTATAATAGATGTTTGACATAAGGGGACACCTCTGTAAAAAGATGCACATTGGCCCCACAGTGTACCAATAAAACACCGTAATAAGGGTCAGTAACAGTGCAGGTTTCAACTGTGCGTGACTTGGTCAGTACTGTAAGCAATAACAAAACACCATAATTTGGTTCAGTAGAAGTGCAAGAGTTGTTAACTGTGCATGACGTGGTCACTACTGAAAGCAATAATAAAACACTATAATAAGATTCCGTAACACTGCAAGAGTTTTTAACTGTGCATGATGTGGTCAGTATTGAAAGAGGAACAAACCCATTATATGTTAATATATTTCTATGTTTCAGGAAACCAAAGGGAAGTAGACATCTTTAACAGACAGCAGTGAACATGGCAGCAACAAAAGAGCTAGACCTACTGAAAAATGAAGTTATGTGTCCCATCTGTGTGGATTATTTTAATGATCCTGTCATAATAGATTGTGGGTACAACTTTTGCAGAGCCTGTATCACACAATACTGGGAGTACATAGATGGAAATGTCTCCTGTGGTGAATGCTATGATGTGTTAGAGCAGAAGGTACTCCGAGCAAACAGGAAACTTGTGGTGTTAGCGGAGATTGTAAAACATCTTACTGGAACTAAAGAGGAGCAAGAAAAGAACAATACCTGTGACCTGCAACAACAGCCACTGGGATGGGTTTGTGAGGAATCAGATGAGCATAAACCTGGCCGTGCAGCCTGTGAAAAGTCTCCCATGCATAAGTACCACAGTACTGGTGCCAAGATGGAGGCCCTAAAGGTAGGTAGAGGAAGAAAATAATTAACATTTCAATCAAGTGCTTTCTGACTAGTTTGTGAAATCTATTATCTAGAGGAGCATGGTCTCCAGGATGAAAGGCAGCATGGGTTCATGGGGGTAGGTCATGTCAAACAAATCTGATTGACTTCTTTGTGTCACTAAGACAGTAGGCAGGGACGAAGCAGTAGACATCCTCTATCTTGATTTCAGCAAGGCCTTTGACTCTGTGCCTCACAAAAAGTTGATCAGAAAGTTGATGAATCTTGGAGTTGGGGAAGAGATGGCCACATGGCTGGAAAACTGGCTGAGGGACAGAACCCAGAGGGTGGTTGTGGGGGAAAGAGTTATCTGGCACCAGAGGGGTAACCAGTGGGGTCCCACAGGGCTCGGTGCTGGGGCCAGTGTTGTTCAGTGAAGTTGGGGATGGCATTAAAAGCAAAATGTGCCTATTTGCAGATAACACCAAGCTCTTTGGGAGAGTGGACACAGCTAAAGGGATATAGGACCTGCAGGAAGATCTCGAAAAGCTGGGGAGGGGGTCCAGGATCTGGCAGCTTGGCTTCAGTGCCAAGAAATGCAAAGTTATTTATATTGGAGCCAAGAATCCCGGGACAGAGTACTGCCTGGGTGGAGTCCAAGTATCTGCATCAGAGGAGGAGGAGAAGAACCTGGGAGTGATGATCACTAATGACCTAAAGCACTCCACGCAGTGCAAGAAAGCAGCAGCAAAGGCAAACAAGAGGCTGGGATGCATAGCTAGGAAGATCAGTAGTAGGAGAGAGGAGGTTATACTGCCCTTGTACAGGTCACTGGTAAGGCTGCATCTAGAGTATGGAGTTCAGTACTGGTGCCCACACCTCAAAAAGGACATTAACCTGCTAGAGAAGGTCCAGAGGAGGGCTACAAAGATGATAGCTGGTCAGCAGGGCAAGGCATACGAGGAGATGTTGTGGGCAGAGCAAGGCATACAAGGGCAGTTTGAGGGCACTGAACATGTACTCCCTGGAAGATAGGAAGGAGAGAGAGAGAGAGAGACAGACAGACAGACAGACAGAGAGAGAGAGAGAGAGAGAGACAGAGACAGACAACATGATTGGGATCTTCAGGTACTTGAAAGGGATAAATAAGGTTGATAAGGAGAGTCTCTTTAAGCTGAGTGGCAACCATAACATGAGGGGGCATAGTCTTAAGCTGGAGGGTGAGAGGTTTAGGAGGGAGGTCAGGAAGCACTTCTTCACAGAGAGGGTGGTGGACACTTGGAATGCGCTGCTGGAAGAGGTGATCTCATTGAAGACAGTGGGCAGCTTGAGAGAGAGAGAGGCTGGGATAGGCATGGGGAAGGTAAGGATCATGGGTAGCGAGGATGGGAGGAGTGGGGAGGGAGGGCAGGGACATTAGTTCAAGCTGTGGACCCTACAATACGAGCAGACTTGATGGACCAAATGGCCTTCTTCTGCTGGCTTCTTCATATGTTCGTATTCTTAACGTTGGCACATATTTAGGTAATTACTCTCAGTTTGCCGGGTTATGCAAAATACGTGATGAGGGTGGCTTGAGACTGAAAGGCTAAGGCATGTAACTCCCCTTGTAAAACAGGTATGGAACATGTTGCAAACTGATTGGCCCACAGCCATGCATGGTATGACTACTACCAACAGTTAAAAAAACAACTGCTGCCCACAATAGTACTGCAAGAGTTGATTCATTAACAGTGCCATCAGTAGCGGGCCACATCTAATTGTACTAATAAAAGGTTTACTATGGCTTTAAATTATCTGGCTACCTAAATGTTGCAGTGATTGCTGTGATTCAGACCTACTCTAAAAGTATGTTGAGAAATGTTAGGGCTGGTGGTCTGCCTCCTGGTGCTGTACAGTTTGTTATTTTTAAGCTGGTTCACATGGATGTTTGCTATAGTGCAGCCCAACAAGTTGTTCCATGAGCCGGGTTCAGAAATGCTGAATGACCATTGTTCAGGTGGCACCATTGTGCACATTGCACACCGATGTTGAAGATCCACATTCACGTTCCAGTGTTCTCACTGTTGTTCCAGTTGCAAGCTGGGGGCGGGGGGTGGAGAGACGTCTGTGTATGTCACATCCTGTCAAGGTGTAAACAGGAAGTGGGTGATTGAAACTTTAATCGCTGTTGTTTCACAGTGCTTGCCACGTTTGTTTGGCATCTGTTAGACCAAAAGTAGTACCCCAAACCCTCTGGTACCGCCCGATCAGTGTATATCCTGTGGTGTTTCATTCATCTTTTTCAGACTGTTTACCACCGAAGTTGCAGAATAAGAGGAATTCATTCTTGTGACCATCTGATTTCCTTCTGCAACACACAAACCCTCTGCCACAGCCTCCGATCATCACAGCAGCAAAGGACTTGCATTTCAATCAACCGATCCTCGCTGAGTCATCAATAAGTGCCCATTTATATATATTTCAGTTTCAGTGTTGTTAGTACCTGTGACAGGGAGCTTCTGCCACTCTTGAGGACCAACATTTTCTTAAATCTCTTGCAACAGTTCTTCTATTTCTTAACCTAACCTATCTTTTACAATTTCTGGTCCATAAGGTTAGCCACCTATGGGCACCCCTTCCCTTTCTTGACTATGTTATAGTGTCTTCTTTAAGTTTCCTTTTCCCTCTCAGGTCCTCGTACAGGGAGGTTATTGTTGTGAGCTGATATAAAATAGGCTGTGTTCCTCATTTAAGCAATATACCCTTCAGGGAATGGGTATATGGGTGGTATTACTCCTGGTGTGGTTCAGTCATGAGGGCAGCCAAGCAGCTTAATCACACCAGAAGTGGTAAATCCACCCATATACCCACTCCCTGGAGGGGTATATTGCTGTTATACAATTTTCCCCTTCTTTGGAAAAAAGAAAAAGTTATTTTTTTCTCATTTTAAATCTTTTTATTTTATTTATTGTTGCATGGGGAAAAATAGTTCTCTGTTGATAGGCAGACTGTAGTTAACGGTGTGTAGTGAGGAGCGGTAGTTTAGCACGTGGGTTACATCTGAACGGATTACTGGCTGCTCTTCGTAACAGTCTGTTTCCGGGTGCATTCATTGTTAAAGCACTAGTTTCTAAACATTTTTGTGAGTTGAAGGAGTTGTTTTTTTAATGGAGACATCAATAGATTGATTTACTCAGTAGGAGCGTCCAGTGACTTTGCACACCATGATGATTTCGGGGACGTGTGAACGGAGCAGAGCTCACAGTGGAAAGTGAAAAAGGTGAGCTGTAAAGAAAGTGGTTACGGGGAAAGTACTTTAAAAAAGACTGTCTGGGGTCTTTGTATGGCTTTTGGGAATGTTTCCTTGCTTTTTGGTCTGATGTAGAGAACACGATGTTCGAGGGGTTCACAAGAAGGACTGGTGGTATTTAAGCATTTGTGGCAGTCGGAGTGATTTCTGCTGGGGGGGGAGTTCTGCTACAGCTGACTGGTGGCTGGCACCTTTTCCTATGGGTACACTGGAGGATTTATCATGCTGAAAAGGTGCCAGCCAACCAATCAGATTGCAGGGATTGGGCATTTGCATTTATCCCATTGTATAATGTTGGATTTAGTATGCAATAGCACTATGTCATAAACTACTTTTAATGTATATATCTTATGTGTATAAAACCTGTACATGTCAAAAACACCATGGCACGAGGTGTTTTTGATAAAGGTAAAAAGTACTAGGTGACTGTGTTATAGAAATTAAGTTAATTGTGCTATTTAAAATGCATGTAAATTGCTGTAAGTTGAACAAGTCTGATATTTCATAGTGATCTGCGTATATCCCATTATGCTTTGCATTATGGAAGTATGTGTGATGTTGTGTTTCTTTGAAACTTTGCTTATTGTCAGTGCCCTTTGGGGTAACCCTTGTTTCAGTGCTTCTGCATTGAGGTTCTTTGCCTTTAGCTTTTTTTTTTTTTTTTTTATTTGAGCCCCCACTACCCAAGCAAACAGGTCATAGGGGAGGCTGAACCTCAACTGGTAAGAGAGATCAGAGATCAGTGAGTCAGTAGGTGCTGGCTAAGTGTTGAGGAAAGACTTGCATAGTCTGTTGCTACAAAGTGATGTACTGTAGAAGGGATATGCCATTGCTGAAGTTTAACTTCTACATTTTGAATAAACATCACACAGAGATTGTGTGTTGAACTTGAAGTTCGGTGTCTGGTCCATCAGTTATCCCACAATCCTTCCACAGTAACGTCTGGAGATGGGCACTTCTACCAACAGCATGCACCAGGGCGCCCCTCATATGCATAGTACCGGGCCACAGTGAGGAAGCAGTGCTGCATAACTGTACCCTTATTTATTGGACATCTCCTATTTCACTTTAGCAATGATTGGCTATGATATATGCTTTTCCTCAAGATCACTAGCTACTCTATCATGTGCCAAGTACATATTCAGGATGTCTTTCTGCTTTCAATGTTCTCCTTATAGATGCATGCCTTTCATGTAAAAACTATTTACAGACGCACAACCCAGCAGGTCATATGAGGGTTGGTGTAATGTGTGCATCTGGAGTTCAGTCTAGCAAGTGCCATTGTATTCTCCCATGTGTGGCTGGCTTGTATTGCTGCGCAATTGTGGGTATTCTAACGTGGCCATCAACCCCCCACCGCTGATGGAGGTGGAATACTGTGGTACTGTGTAACCCCTAGATGGCGCTATCCCAGGGGCTACTACCCCTGCCTGATTTGCCACTAACAGGTTGAGGGGCCTGGATCCAATGGCGGGTGCCTCCACCCAGAGGTCAGGGTTTACAATAGTTAAACTAACTTGGTCACAGCCCTCTGGGACACCGCAACCCCTTTTCTTCCCACTAGTGGCCCACACAATACATCAGAATTACCTTTACAGTATACACTTACCCCAGGACTGGTTCCGCACTGGGACCTCCTGTGAAATAAGATACAGTGCAACAATCACAGTACAGTACTTTAACATAGACAAATACCTCAGGCAGTATAACTTTGCTGAAACAAGCAGCTCTGATTTATTTAGGGGGATATAACAAGGACAGGGGGAAATCAGGTTAATTAGCTTATCACTCTACTCATCTACCTATGGCTCTGTGCACAGGCCTATCCCTATCAGTTACTGTCCCTGGGTACCCAAGCCCTAGTGGCTAGTCCAAACCGTGGCAGCTGGTAGGGGCCCTTTCACACAGAGAAAAGGAGAATTAAACAGTCAGCAGTACAGTAATTCCATTTGGATTTAATGTGGCAATTCAACAGGGAGCGACCCTGAATTAGTACTCACGACCTCCAAATAAGATAGGGTCCTTCAATGTCAGCAGGGCTACTCTTGAGCTCCAAGAGACTCCTCACACATTTATATGGTAAACAGTCACAGGCAAAAGTCACTTAATGGCAGCAGGATTCACTTGAGGTACACAAACCTCTTCACAATTTATATGGTAAAAGAAAGCACTATACCAAGCAGGCTGCATCTGTATCCCGATCGCAATTACTGCACAATACCGGGAGAACACACAGCAGATTCAGTTCCTGACAGACCGAGTGCAATTTTCAGCAATTCCTCCAGTCTTCTACAGGGTGAGCCTGGTTTCTACTCTTCAGATATCCTTTGATTCTCTTCACAGGACGGATTCAGTCCACAAAGCTGCAGACCGGAACTCTGGACCTTACACATGTTTTTGACTAAAACTGTGCACTGAAGGAGCACAGGGTTCCTTTCCCTTCACTGCCAAAGCTCAACTGAAACTTCCAACAGACAAAACCGGCACTTCCTTTGAGTTCATCCCAGTTCTTGACTGGATTGGCTGTCACTCACAATAGACTGCTGCTGTTGGTCCAAAAGGCGCCAAGTCTAAACTACATCTCCCAGAGTCACTGCCCTACAATCCTCTTGTGGCTGGCCCAGATTATGAGTCCAAGTTCTGATTCGTCCAAGGCACCATTTTAGAGCTAGCTTACCCCACACTGATTGGTCCAGTTCAGCAGTTCAAAACCAGAATGAGGAACTAGGCAGACACAGTTCTGACTGCAAGGAAAGCAGGTTAGACAAACTGTAATTTCATTATTACTGTAAGCGATTTCTGGCAAACAGTTACATCTTTCAGATAGGTTCCTTTGCACTCCTAGTGACTGCAAAATGGAGTGAATTGGCAGCAGCTCGAAGTGGTACTCAAACAGAGAAGCACACAGTCCCCATACAAACTAATTATGTCTGCAAGCAGACAGCTCTTAAAGAGACAGTACCAGAGGCTCTAAAAACACTCACTGATAAATGGCTTAAACGCCAAACACCATTCAGGCTTGGAGCATTCAAGCAAGCTCCTGGAAGTCTTTTGGGAACCCCCATTTGCAGGGGGGTTACAACTGCAAGTATGAGAATTCCATATTCACAATTTCCTGCTGGTACTGCACTCCCCAAAAACACAGAATGGGCTAAACAATGCACAATTTGTATGCTCTTGGACGTTCATGGTGATCTGCCCTTATGATGCCACTTTTGTGAGTTGACTGCTGTAGCAATATACCAGATCAGTAGTCCAAGTCTTAATAACATAAGGCACATGAGCAGTGCTAGGTAGGCACCCAGTGGCTCGCCTAGTGGACTGATTACAATCAACTCCAGGCCTTTTGTTTTACACGCCAGTGCAGATTGTGCTTTCATGTCTAGCCACTTGCTCAATATGTATGTTTAGAAGAGAATGTGTATAGGGGAGCATCGTAGTGAAGAAGCAGGGCTCGGCTATGGTCACTTAACAGGTTGGAAGCCAGAATTTACTGTGGGGTGATGGTGGTCTGACACTTGGCTAGCCTTTACCTGAGAATTTTCTAGCCAGTGTTTCTTAATGTTTTAATTGAGTCACAGTGGTGGAGGGCATTGCCAGTATTGTAACTCTGTGGCAAAAGACTCAGCTCTATGCCCAATGCCTACGTTACCCACCAAAGCAGATGTTAAACAACTGCACAGTACAATTTCCGGGTTTCATCTTGCAAGGAAAGCACCCAAGAACAAATATCCAGAGACTGCAGAGTGGCATCTCAGGGTGGGGATGACAACTTCCAATACCAAACGTATCAGCATACAAAATGTGCCAGCAGATGCAATGCATATGGTATGTCAAGTCTGTGCAAGTGTAAGCCGGCCTGGTGGCACTGAGGGTTGAGGCGCTGGATGCAACACCTCGCACCATGCTGGCTACCCGGGTTCAGAAACGAGCTCGGGTTGCCGGGTGTTGTCTGGGGAGGAAAGGATTGAGCATCCGACGACGGCTCTCCTCACCTGGGGGTAGGGTGGATGGTGAACCTCTGGCGCTAGCAACACACAGTGGAGGCTTAGTGTGCTGCAGCCTGGGACCACACTGAGTTGGGGTGAGGTGTCAGCGTATGTTCTGCATGCGGGTGCGGAAGCATGCCTGTCTCACGCTGGACGTCTATGCAAGTCCGCGCCTCTGGGAAGCGGGGTACGCGTATGAACAAGGAGAAACCCTGCACCACCGGGTAGGCAATGACACCGGGCCTCCATGCCCACTGTCGGATCCCACCCACCTGGTCTACTAATTCTCTCTCCACCCCTTGCCCTGCCAACAGCCAACTTGTCTTCAGAAGAGTACCAAGAAGGAGTGGTGGCCCCGCCTTCGGGGTACAAACCAGGGAGTTCTCACTGTAAGGTAGGAGAGAGGGGTTGAAGTATCACGGTGGAGACCTGGGATGGAGGGTTCTCAGGCGGGCAGAAACAAGCCAGGATGTCCGTGGGAGTCTTGGCGGAGCAGTGACTGGAGGAAAAAATAAGATTAAAATAATATTAAAAAAAAAAAAAGCCTGTTCAAGTGTGCAGCTATCATATAGTACTCTGTGGCTGCCCTCCCCCCGTATCGTACTGACTCTCCCCTGACCCTGTCCCATCAGTGCCATTCTTGGAACCTGCACTGCTACCACGCCAACAGTGGTGATGGATGGGTGTCAGCATGGCTCAGTTGGTAGCACATCCACCTCTGGACCAGAAGGTCATTGGTTCTCATTCCACACCGGGATTGGACTTGCACCTAAAACACTGACATCCAAGTGCAGTAGTGGGGGGGGGGTGCTGTACTGCTGGGGTGTGCCGTCCTTCGGATGAGACATCCTGGTGGGTGTCCAGGTGGAAGTAAAAGAACCCAGGGCACTCTTCGCAGAGAGTACGGGGCATTCCTGTTGTCCTGGCCAACATTCCTTTTCCCATAAACCGGTTCATGCAATTGTCCGGGCTGTGTGTGGGTGTTGATGTGCGATATAGCTGCCACCACATATTCAGTCACTTCACTACCAGTCTAGCATTGCTTGTAAAGCGTTTGGGATACACTGTGTGAAAAGTGCTATATAAATGCTGATTCTTCTCCTTCTTCCTCTGGCCTCCATTGGGCTGCTGAAGGTGATCACGATGATGACAAGTTGAGGGGTCAATCAGACACTGAAGAAAACCAAAATCCAGCAACTCTGATTTGGTTGAAGGTCACTCCACAGCATCATTGGCCATGGATGTTAAGTAAATGTACCAACACCCCAGAGCCAAGCTACCCGGCCCACACTTGGCATGTGCCGCGATCACAAACGTTGTATTGTTTCTGTTGTTTCAACAATGTTGAAACACTTTAAGTTTATGGCTAGTCCGATGCAAAATATTTTGACATGGAGAGACAGCGGATGCAGTTTATCATGGAAATGTAGCAGCAATGCATCAAGCACAATGAGTGCGTGGAACATTTTCACATGGATCATGAGTGCACAGTGCTGCAGCTCCTGACCAGATGGGATTGGCAACCACTACTACAGCACCACCGCTGTACCCCTATGCTTCAACTCCCCACTTTAGTGTATTTCAACTATCCCAACCATGCAATCCTGATGTCAACCACACAGGACCCAGTGACAATTCTGGCTTTCCCCAGCAGGCATTCTTCTTTCTGTCTTACAAACATATGAACATACAACATTGCCAGCAGATACAGGCCAATCGGTCTATCTAGTTTGCTTGAGTGTGCAGCATTTCAGTCTTTCAGACTGCAGCTACCCTCTCATCCCTTGCCCCAACCCCCATTGATTTTGCCCATGCATCTTTCACTCCCCAGCACGGTTTGAACCCTCCCCCTGAAACCTGTTCCACTCCCTTTTGAATGTGCCCAGCATCTGCAGTGATATCACCTCCTCCGGCTGCGCATGCCACCCTGCCACCACCCTTTTGGTGAAACAGTGCCTCCTCATTTCCCTCCTGAATCTGCCTCCTTCCAGCTTCAGACTGTGCCCTCTGGTTTCCCTTCCACCTTTTAATTAGAAAATACTTCCGGTGCCCACTCTGTTCGTACCCTTTAGGTACTTGAAGGTCGTAATCATAGTCTCTCTCTTCCTTATATCCTCCAGGGAATACATATTAACCTCTCAGTCTCTCCTCATAAGGTTTATCTCCCAACCCCAGGATAATTTTCGTTGCCCGGTCTTGTCTCCCCTCCAATAGCTTGATGTCCTTTTTCAAGTAGGGGCACCAGTACTGCAGGCAGTATTCCAAGTGTAGCCTCACCTGAGACCTCTACGGGGGCAGGATGACTTCCCCTCTCCTAGAGGTAATACCCCTAGCGATGCACCCAAGCATTCTGTTGACCTTTACCACTGCCTTCCTTCACTGGGCTGAGTGGTTCATTTCCTGTGTCACTAGTACACCCAGATCCTTCTCCTTCTTTGACTTGGATATCTGCACTCCCCCCAACCAGTAACTATTTCTGGGGTTTATGGCTCCCAAGTGCATGATTTTGCACTTCTTGGCATTGAGCCCAAGTTGCCATGTGTTAGACCATTCCTTCAGTTTTTCCAAATCATCCTGGAGTACTGTACCATCTTCTCCTCCATCAACCTCCACACAGAACTTGGTGTCATCGGTGAAGAGACTGATCTTACTCTATCGCTTCTACGATGTCAGCAATGAAAATGTTAAACAACACTGGTCCCAGCACCGAGCCCTGTGGGACCTCACTTATTACCACCCTGGGCTCAGATACCTGACCCCCAACACTGCCTTCTATTGTCGATCTTGCAACCAGCTCCTAACCCATCAGTTTCCTCCCCACTCCCAGGTTGCTCAATTTGCTGTTCAGCCTACTATGTCTCACTGAATGAAAGACCTTGCTGAAGTCCAGGTACAGGACATCTACCACGTGACCCTCGTCCAGTGCCTGCGTCACCCAATCAAAAAAGTCCACAAGGTTCATCTGGCAGGATCTGCCAGAGACAAACCGGTGCTGTCTGCCATCCTGGAGATCATTATCCTCCAGAAAATTTACCAGCCTTTCCTTAAGAATAGCCTCCATTAGCTTTCCCACAATTGAGGTGAGGCTGACTGGTCTATAATTCCCTGGTTTATCCTTGGGCCCACTCTTATGGAGGGGCACCACATGCACCACCCTCCAATCCCTGGGTACACATCCAGTTTCCAGAGAGGTGTTGAACAGGTCTGCTGATGACCCCGACAGGACTGCTGCCAACAATGTCAGTACTCTGTGATGAATTCTGTCTGGCCCAGGTGCCTTATCAACCCTCAGGGACTTAAGGCCCCCCAACACCCTTTCCTCTGTGATTTCCCCATCTGTGACCTCCTCCTCCAACCTCCCCTTCACCTTAGGTAGGGCTCATCCCTCTCCTTGGTGAATACCGAACAGACGTACTCATTGAGTACTTCTGCTTGCCTTGCCCAGTTTGCTACCCACTCACTGCCAGTTTGATCCAATCTGACCCTTACTCTTTCACTTTTCCCTTATATACCTGAAGAAATCCTTTTCAACTTCTTTGATCCCCTGGGCCAGCCTCTCTCTCAGTTCTCTCGATGCCTTGGCTGTCCTTACTGTTGTTCTCACTTCCCTGGATTTCCTCATGTATTCTGTCCTGTCCTCTTCCCTGTTGGATCTTTTGTAAGTTCTCAATTGCAGCTGTCTTTTCCCTCACCCTCTCCCCTACCTCCTTGTTCATCCTGCTTGGCTTCTTGGTCCTAGATTTCTTGCTCTGGCTCTTGACACATGTGCTAGTGGCCTCAGCCAGGCCCCTCTTGATGATTGCCCATTTTTGTTTGGCGTCCATGTTCTGGCAGATGCTAGCTATGTGCCCTTCCAGTACACTACCCATCCTGCCAAAGTCTGCTGTTTTGAAATCCAGGACCTTAGTCCTTGTAGTGGCTACCTCCTTACCTAAACTAATTGAAAACCACACTGTACAGTGGTCACTTCCGGCCAGGGGTTCCTCTACTCCAACATCCTAGACCTGCTCCCCATCCTCCATCACCAGGTCCAAGATGTTACCCTCCCTAGTTGGTTCTGCTACCCTCTGTGTCAGGAAGCTGTCCTGGAAGGCTTTCAGGAGGATATGCTCCCTGGCACATGAGGTAGCCGGGATGCTCCAGTCCACCCCTGGAAGATTAAAGTCCCCCACCGCAACAGTGTTCCCTTTGCTACTAAGCCCCTTTAGCTGCTCCCCCAGCTCCCTATCTGTTTCCTCATTCTGTGTCGGAGGCCTATAGACTACCCCCTATCTAACCTTGCTACCCCTTGGGCTGTATGGTTGCACACATATGGCCTCCAACCTGCCTTCCTCCCCCTCCTCCCTATTACACCTTATCCCTTCCCTAACATAGATAGCCACCCCACCCCCTGTCCCCTTGTCACTATCCCTCTGGTATAGCCTGAAACCTGGGATGGCTAGGGCCCAGTCATGGTATTGGGTTGACCATGTCTCGGTGAAGGCTGCTATGTCCACCTCCCCTTCCACCATCAGTGCCTGCAACTCTGCCATCTTTTTCCCTAGGCTGGAGAATAGGACACAGAGGGTAATAGTAAATGGAGTCCACTCTGAAGAAAGTGGGGTTACTAGTGGGGTGCCACAGGGTTCAGTATTAGGTCTGATCCTCTTCATTGTCTTTGTAAGCGACATTGCAGAGGGACTGGAAGGAAAAGTATGTCTCTTTGCAGATGACACAAAGATGTGCAACAGAGTTGATGCACAAGGTGGGGTGGAAAGGATGAGAAGGGACTTGACAAGGTTAGAGGAATGGTCAAATAAATGGCAGCTTATATTTAATGCTAAGGCAAGGTAATTCACCTGGAAACAAAACCCAGGGAAGAGTACACAATGGGGGGTGAGATACTAACAACAACAAAATGGAAAGGGACCTGAGGGTAGTCATATCAGATGACTTAAAGGTGGGCAAGCAATGTGAGAGGGCAGTAAGGAGGGCTGGGGATACTGGGATGCATAGGGAGGCGTCACCAGTAGAAACATGAAGTTGTTATCCCTCTGTACAGACAGCTGGTGAGACCCCATCTGGAGTACTGTGTGCAGTTCTGGAGACCCGATCTCTGCAAGGACATAGACAAGATGGAGCTGTCCAGAGTAGGAACTAAAATGGTGCAGGGTCTGCACCAGAAGGCGTATGAAGAGAGACTAAAGGAGCTTAATATGTATAGCCTCGAGGAAAGGAGGGGGGACATGATAGAAACTTTCAAGTACCTCAAGGGAATCAACAAAGTCCAAGAGGGTAGCATCTTTCAAAAAAAGAGGTGTGCAAGAACAATGGGGCATAATTTGAAGATAGAAGGGGGGCGGCTCAGAGGTAATGTAAGGAAGTATTTTTTCACAGAGGGTTGTAGATGCATGGAACGGCCTTCCGGAGGAGGTTGTGGAGTCAAAAACAGTGGTTGAATTCAAACATGCATGGGACAGCCATAAGGCAATTCTAGGGGGTTGGGGTAGAAAGAAGTAGGCTGCTGGTTAACTAGGATCTGCAGCTTATCCATTAGGTAGGGAAATGGGCAGACTGGGTGGGCCAAACAGTCCTTATCTGCTATCAAATTCTATGTTTCCATGTGCTGTGCTCCTTTTACTTCCCCTTCATTTCCCCACTTATTTGAATTTGGCTCCTGCTTTGCTGAAGGGGTGGATCCAAAGGACCCCATCTCGTGGTGAATCCCCCCCCCTGGCCCTCCCCTTACCTTCTTTAAATTATAATTATCTTTGATAAACTCCCCAAAGTTATGCTTCAGTACCTGTGACCCCTCCTTACTAAGATGCAAACACTTTAATATCTGTGAGCACCTCCTTACTAAGGTGTGACGGTATCACATAATGACAGCTACTCAATAACAGCGAAGTCATAACAGCGACCATGAAATAGAGGCAACCATGCGATTACTGTGACCCCCACTAAAAGGCAATAGTACTTTGCAATGTGCGCCTCAGAGTGGGTTATTAATAAATGGGGGGAGAGGGGGACACAGCCCCCCATGGGGTGAGAGGGGGCGGAGACCCCCCACGTTAAAGCTGTATTCCAACATCGTTGTTTCTGTATGTTAGCTGTAATGTGGCACCGATGTTTATGTCCGTGACTTTTTTGAATCGTTGTTTTGATTTTCACTGTTATTAAGTAGCTGTTATCACATGGAACCAGGTGCAACCTATCCTCTGAATACAGGTTTGTGGTCCCCCACTTGTTGCCCCCCACAATCCATACCCCATGGACCCACTCCATTCCTATTGAATTCTGTGATTCTCTGCCTCCTGGCTGTCTTCGCTCTTGGCACTGGTAGGATTTCTGAGAAGGATACCGACCTTCCCACCATACTGCATAGTTTCCCCAGCTCCTTGAAACTGTCCTGCACCTCTTCTGTTCTTCTCCCCTCCAGGTCATTTGTGCCAAGGTGTATCACAACTTGCATTTTTCCCCTACCTTCCTCACACATCTGCTAAGATGCTGTCCCACTCTACTCGCTGTCATGCCTGGTATGCATTTCACCCAAATGCTGCTTTTCCTAGTGCCCCTCCCCCCAATCTTATACCCTTAAGTATTAAGTCCCTCAGAATAATGACCTTCCCTCTTTTATCCTTTTCATCCCCCTGTTGCCTGCTAATCCTCTGCCCCCAAATTGATCTCCCCCTCCTTCCCCCGCCTCTGTGCCCCTGAGCCGTGTCTGTCCCCTTTTCTTCAATTCTTTCCTCAGTACCACTTGTGCCTAGACTATGTGATTCCACCCTTGTACCCTTCCTCTCCTGCTCTACCTCTGCCCTTTCTGTACTGTCTTTTCCGCCCCCCCCTTGCCACTGGCTTCCTGTGTACCTGACCTGTTCTCCTCTTCCCTGTTCCCCCCCTTCCCCTGTGCTATCCTTTTCAGGGCTGCCTGCTTTGCCTCCCTGTCTGATCTCCCTCCCCCTCGTGCCTGCTGCTTCGCCACCTTTCTTCTGCCCTGCATTGCATCTGCTGCCTGGGCTACCTCTTTTGCCTTCCACCTCACTGTTCTATCCCTTATCCTTTGTAGTGCCCTCCACCCTTCCATTCTCTGCGTTTCTCTCCCCACCCCTTCCTGCTCCCCCAGCTAGCCAAAACAGAGAATATGTTCCTATTGCCATTCTCCCTTCTCTGAGCTACTCCAGCCAGCCCTCTCTGTGACATATATCCCTGCCCTGCCCCTGTTTTTATCTTCCCCTGGTGCCTGACCACTTTCCAGTCTCCGCCCCCAACTGCTCCTGGTTAACTGCCTCTCTTGTTCCCCCAACTATCACTGGTGTCTGCCCCCAGCTGCTCCTGGTTGACTGCCCCTCTTGTTCCCTCACCTATCGCTGGTGTCTGCCCCCAGCTGCTCCTGGTTGATTACCCATCTTGTTCCCTCACCTTGTCAGTCCTTTGTTTTGCCTGCTGCAATCTCTGGTGATGGCCTCCTCAGGTCCCCTTTTCCTTGGTGTTCCTCCCACCCCTGCCCCCATTTACCCAGCTCATGTCTCTGTCATCCAAGCTCTTCCCTAAGTTGTATCATCTCTCTACACACCATACACCCCCAGCCCACCATGCAATCCCCAAGAATATGGCTGCCCTGCATCCATTACAAATTGCTACCTTTTCCTCTTGACTGCCCACAAACACCCTCCATCCCCATGCCTGCTTACTGGCCCACTCCCTAGAACCCCCCAACCTCCTTTGGCTTCCTGCCATATGGTATATTTCTGAGCTATACCTGGCCAGCACTCCCTTTAGAGACTCCGCTCTCCTGTGTCATACTCTCCCCTCCCCAATGTGGCCTGCTGCATGCTGTCTTCCCTGCTGACACCCTGCAAATGCTACTCAGGATACTACTCTCTTGCTTCGTAGCACTCAAGCTTCAGGGTTGCTCACGCTTTGGGGTAGCTTGGTCCCCCTTGTCATATAAGTGGATCCCAGCCCCACTGTTAGCTGGTCCGAGTCATGTGGCCACCCCATCCTTCCTTTGTAGTCCCAACCTCTGCCAGCCTAAGACAAAATCGTTTAATTTGCAGTTGCACAGTTGAAATCACACAACACACATTGCACTCTCAGTAAATGTTACCAAAATACTAAATGAAAAACAATTGCACATAGAAAGTACTTCCCTTTCAGCTCCTGCTGCCTGCCTCCACAGGTCTTCAGCTTATAGCAATTGCCTAAACACATAGTAAATGCAAATGGGGTTGCTCACAGTGCTGGTGCGCTTATGTGCCAACTTCCACCACGCCTGTCTGTTTAGCAACATGTTTGCCTAACGTATCAAGGTGGTGGGGACATGTATAGAAATGATGAGTGAAGTCACTGTGTTGCTTTTGGTGGTGGGACACATCAGCACAGAAGCTGTATTATCACTGAATGATGGACTGGAATCACAGGTGTTTTTACAAGGTACTTCTGTACTGTGGAATTGTGTGCAATATGTTTGTTCTAAGTGTGCAGTGTATGTTGTGTGTTTTTTTTTCTTGTTCTGTGTTTCCATATTAAATACATTACTATGTTCAATCTCAACCGTGAAGTCCATGTCATCAGTTCATTGCAGTTCCTGATTTCAAACTCCATTTCTTGACTGAAAAAGTTTTTGTCAGGTACTGTGACTTTTTATTCATGTACTATGGTTTTTTCGATGTTCACCACACTACATTGTGCATATGTTCAGTTGAGTGCACCCTCCCATGCAGTACAGCTTGCTACACTTTAATGCACCAGTGTCCTGATGGAATCCACACACACGTCGAGAATGGCAAATCCAAGCCTGTGCAATGGCAAGGGCTCCAGTAATGGCTTGTTGTGTGAACCAAAACCATTAATGATCAGGATTCAAGTCAACACATGCCCTATATGGTGGCACACTGAAAGGTGGTCACACATTACGCCAGCATGTAGTGCCATAAAGCCCTCCTTAAAATGATTTTGTGATCTTTAGGCACCACCACCACCAGCACTCTGAGGTTTTTAGTCCAAAAGAGAAAGAACACGGCTAGGGGTGAAAATGGAGGATCTGAAATACAAGTACCTCAATCTCAGACCAAAAGAACTCTTGTCTACACTTCCAAGGACCAAAATAACAAAACACCATATGCTAGCGTGCTATTATAACAAAATGAATTTAGTTTAAAAATAGTAGCCCCCTATAAATGGCATCCATGTATGTTTCATGTCGCACTTGATGCTTTATCAAGATATCATGCCATATTACACACTTCCCCTTAAATACACCATATTGCACACGTGATCTATTGCAACCAAGCTCGAAGAATATTTTTAAAGGTGTAAGTACATAGTAAGTTCATAAACACTGCATGCAATATAGGATGCACATTAAATAACATTTAAATAAAGCTCCTGTTCTTTACCTAAAGCACCTTGTGAAAATACTAATGAACGCTCATTTGAATATTGATATGTCAGCATTTGAAAAATACTAATGTATGACATAACCAGGGATATGTACAAGGAATATTGCAATCCAACAAATAACATCTCAACGTCTCTTTTTCAAATATGGAGCTAGTTGAAAATGTCCGTTCAGACTTGGAAATTGTCCTGCTTTCAGCTTGAATTGCCAATAAGTCTCTTGACTCACAAGTATGTTTTTCAAATTCCCCTCCTTCCCACAGATACTTTCTCAAGTCCATAAAACATGAAAGAATGGCTTTTTCTTTAGCATTTTATGTGCATAGCGAATGCATTTTCAGCTGAACCCAGTCTGATATGTCTGAGATGTTCCAAAATTCTGTTTTTGAACTTCCTTACAGTTTTTTCCAATGTAGCAACCACCACAGTTGCACAGAGCCATATAAACTACTGCCCCAGTTCCACATGAAATGATATGTTTAGGATAATAAGGTTTTCCATTATGTGGCAAAAAAATATGGTTTCCCACCTTCATGAAATCGTATGCCACGCAATTACCACAGTTGAAGTTTCCAGCTAGTAATGTCTGTCCTAGGGACATGGATATGTTGTTCATCTACACTGTCTGGCAGGTTCCTTGCCACTTTAAATCTTGCCAGAAGGTCTTCAGACTGGCTCCTCCCACCCACCTGGGTGGTAAAACTCTTGGCTCTGTCCCATGACCCCAGATCTTCCTTACCACTTGGAAGCTCAGGTTCCCTCCTTAACGCTCTGCGTATAGACTGGATCCTAATTCTTCGGTTCACCCGAAAATAATTCTAAAGTTTACAACAGCCCGGTCTAATTACTCCCTACATGACTACGATATAACATCGACTCCTGGATTTCGGCGGTGCCCATGCGGGTGAGAAGATGTCAGGGCGGACCCGCACCCATGTGCGTCTACACTGCTCGGCCTTGATCACGACCCGCGGGCCCGCAGTTATGTCGATCGTTTCTGCCAGCGTCCTCGAAGACCGCTGCCCGGTTACAGCTTGGGCACCCCGAGGAGCGCTACCCGGCGGTGAAGTCCAAGTAGGCCCGTTGGGCAGTGTCCATGGCGGCTGGCTCGGCTGAGCAACTTGAGCAGATGATCGCCCTCGAGGAGGAGGCGGCCCAGGCCGCATCCTCATCTTCCTCGGTCGTGGCATTTATCCCGCTTTCTCTGGGTTCCTCCTACACAGCTTCTTTTAAGGAGCTTTGCCAATCCCTCTCCACAAAGGGAGAGGGGCCATCAGGACACTCTTCTCGGTCGAAGAAGAAGGACTCGAAGGGTAAGTCCCACCATCGACGTTTGTGGGAGCGGGAGAGGTCCCTTTCGGACAGTCGCACTCGACGGTCGAGGTTCGCGACTAAGGCCACTGGCTTCACAGTGTCTCCATCAGGTCAGCTGGCCGAGACATGCTTCGACGCGGTCGAGATTTTTCTCGACCCGTCGTACGGGCTGTCGACTGGTGAAGCCGACAACCCTTCATTACCGGTTCCCCCGGTGGAAACCGAGGACTTGCCTGCGCCTCCTGTGCCAGAGTCCCTGGTCAAGGCCCCTGAGCCGAGGGAAGAGCGGGTGTCCACCGCTCCCTCCCAGACCCGCCCTTGGAAACACAGAGAGTCTCGGTCTCGGACCTCATCTTGGTCCAGCCAATCCCGCCGACATCGGCGGTCTCAGTCTCGGCACCGAGGAAAGCGGTAGCGCCGCTCGTCCTCATCTTCCTCCTCGGAAGAGGAGAGGCTTCGGCGTAAATTGCATTGACGCTGCGACGTCTTAATGTGGCAGCAGCTCCTTTTTGTCCGGGAACAAGCCGATGCCATCGCCTTCCCCGGCCATCAAGTGGCTGTCACCCGAAAGGCCGAAACAACCCCTCGCAGTTGTCGACGTGCCCAAGCCTGGACCGATTGTTTGGCCAAAACCAGCTGACCCACCGATTGTGGTGGAACCTCTGTGTCCACAACCAAAATCGGGGGTGCTGACCAAGGACTCTCGGTCGGGTCAGGGTCAGCCCCACCGGTTGTCGGTCACCCTCACTCCTGACTGTCCTCGGCAGGTGGAGGGTGGCTCAGGCCCCAGGCAGCTCTTCGCAGACTCCTCGGAGTCTGACGATGACTCCTTCCTGTTTTCCAGGCCCCTTGACCTGGAGTCCTCCGGGGGGCAGTCAATGGATGAGAGCCCATCGTCGTTCATTGGTCTGCTTCGGCTCATCTCGGAGTCCACCGGGATGCAGCTCGAGCCCGTATCCAAGCAGGCCAAGTATCCCCTGATGGAGATACTGGACCGAGGGGATTCGCCCATGGAGGCTTTTCTGGTGGCTGAAGCCATTGTTGGCTCAGCCTTGGAGCTCTGGCAGCGGCCGGCTTCCTGCCCTGCGCCTTCGGCCAGGATGGCCAGGAAGTATGCGGTCTCTACCGACTTTGTCCGTTTTTTCGGAGCACCCCTCTGCGGAGGGGTTGGTCACTGATAGCGTTTTCCGGCATTATGGGAACGCTAGGGATGTGGATAAGCCCCCTGACAAGGAATCCAAAAAGCTGGACTATGCCGGGCGCAAGGTGTACGCTGCATCCTGCCTAGGCCTCCGCCAGGCCAGCTTGGCATGCTGATGGCACACTTCTCCCACGCCCTCATGGGCTCCCTGGATGAGGTGATCCCTCATCTCCCGGCCGACATGCAGACCACGGTCAAGCAGGTGCGGGATAAGGGAAGGGGCGGTGGTGAAACAGCAGCTCTAGACATTGGAGACTCCTGTGCCCGATCAGTAGCGGCCGCAGTGGCCATGTGCCGCAGAGCATGGCTGAGGATATCCATCTTCACGGTGGATACCCAGCATAAATTGACGGATGTCCCCTTCTTGGGGACTGACCTGTTCAGCCCTGGAGTGGAAGGCCACCTTCAGCGGATCGAAAAGTCCAACGCTACCCTGGACTCTGTCACCTCCGCCCAGAAGGACAAGGGCCATCGTCAGCAACATAAGTCCTTTTGCCCTTCTGCGCCTGCGGCATGTCCGGCCCAGCAACACCAGCATCGGGGCCAGCAGGCTCGCGCTTGGCATCCCAAAGCCAAGCCTTCGGCCTCCTCTAATAGGAGGCAGGGAGAAAAAGGCCCAGGAGGTCCCTCGGCCGGCCCCTCCTCCAAGCCTGCCCAATGACGGGTGTAGGGGTGTCGTCCCCAGCCTTGTCACTCCCCCCCTGGGTTCCCCCATGGGGGGATGGCTCCGTCACTTCCTTTCCACCTGGTCCACTATCACCATGGACCGCTGGGTGTTGGAAGTGGTAGGAAAGGGCCTGCCTCTGGAGTTCGAGCAGGCCCCGCCCTTCCGAGCCGTCGCCCCTCGGGGGGGCTATGGGGTCCGCAGCCTCTCTGTCAGCTCGCCGAGCCGATTGTCCTGCTCCTTGAAAAAGAGGTGATCAGGAAGGTGACGGATTCTCCACCAGATCCAGGGTTTGTGTCCAGGTACTTCCTGGTCCTGAAACGGACGGGGGCTGGCACCCCATTCTAGACCTGCACAACCTGAACAGGTTCCTAAGGTCTCAAACCTTCAGGATGGTCACTCTGGCTCAGATTATTCCATACTTGGAATGAGGTGTGTGGTTCTGTTCTCTGGACCTCCAGGACGTGTTCTTTCACGTCCCAATCCGTCCGTCCCATCAGAGAGTCCTCTGCTTCAGGGCAGAGGGATCCCTCTACGAGTTCCGGGCCATGCCCTTCGGCCTTTCCCTAGCTCCCAGGGTCTTCACCAAATGCATGGCAGTGGTGACAGCATTCCTGAGGCGCCGAAGGGTACAGGTGTACCCCTACCTGGACGACTGGCTGATTGCAGCCTCCTCCAGAACGGAGGTGGAGTGGTCCAGAAATCTGGCCCTCCAGGTCTGCTCTCAGGTTGGCCTCTTTATCAACGAGGCCAAGTCGGAACTTATGCCAAAGCAGGTGATACAATTCATCGGGGCAGAGCTCAACTCTCTACGAGCCAGAGCACGGCTCCCAGCGGACAGGGCCGAGGTTCTTTCCTCCTTTGCCCAATCATTTCAGGTTGGGCAATTCGCCCTGCCCAGGACTTACTGCACCTCCTGGGCCTTATGGCGGCCTGTACCAGCGTGGTCCATTGGGTCCCGTTGGTACATGCGACCCCTACAATGGGGGCTGGCCAGCCAATGGTCACAGCACTCCGATTCCTTGGATCAGCTAGTGACAGTGACCCAGGGGATGTGGAATGCTCTCCAGTGGTGGACCGTTCCAGCACATCTGCAGGAGGATATCCCGTTTGTCTGCCCCGAGTCGATGGTCTCTCTATCGACCAACGCTTCTCTGATGGGTTGGGGTGCCCATCTGGGGGAGCACAGAACGCACGGCCTCTGGTCCCCTCGGGAGTCCCAATGCCACATCAACCTGCTGAAGCTTCAAGCAGTTTGTCTAGCCCTCACCACCTTCGCTCCGTTTGTATGGGGTCAAGTGGTCCAGGTCCAGATGGACAATACCACGACCATGTACTACCTAAACCGCCAGGGTGGGACGCGCTCCATGCCTCTGTGCAGGGAAGCTCTCCGCATTTGGTCCCTGGAGGTGGATCTCCTTGCCATCCATGTGGCAGGAGCCTCCAATATTCTGGCCAATGCCCTAAGCTGGATAGGGGCTGCATCCCACGAGTGGTCTCTCCTGCCGGAGGTAGTACAACATCTGTTCTCCCACTGGGGCATGCCTCAGGTGAACCTCTTTACCTCCAGGGAGAATACAAAGCTGAGACTGTTTCATGCCCGGCCCCCTTCAGCAGGGCTCACTGCAGGGGGATGCCTTCTTGAGGCCATGGACCCCGGGCCTCTTCTACGCCTTTCCCCCATTTCCCTTGATCCACAAGCTGCTTCTCAAGGCGAGGAGGGACAAGGCGCAGGTGATTCTGGTAGCCCCAGACTGGCCCCACCAGTTCTCGTATTCAGATCTCCTCAGTCTCAGCTCCAGGCTCCCGAGGCAGCTTCCAGCCCTCCTGGACCTGATCTCAGTCAATCAGGGCAATCAGGGGAAGGTATTCCATCCGGACCTTCAATCCCTGCACCTGACGGCCTGGTTCCTGAGCGGCTAGAGTTCCAGGCCTTGGGTGTTTCCGGCGAGGTCCTCAACATCGTCGAGGCGTCCCGTAAGGAGTCGACCAGGAAATGCTATGCCTCTAAATGGAAGAGATTCTCCATTTGGTGTCAGGGCAAGGGCCTAGACCCTTCCTCCGGTTCCTTGGCAAGCATTCTGGACTACCTGTGGTCCCTTTCTCAGCAAGAGCTTTGGTCAACGACCCTCAAGGTGCGCCTGGCAGCCATCTCTGCTTACCGGGCGCGGGCTGGGAAGCAGTCGGTGGCACAGGAGAAGGTGGTGGGCACTTTTTCAAAGGTCTTGATCACATATCCCCTCCGGTGCGAGAACCTCCACCTCCGTGGGATTTACTGCTGGTGTTGGCTAAGCTCATGGGCAAGCCATTCAAACTGATGCACAGGTGTGACATCTCTCACCTGTCGTGGAAGACCGCCTTCTTGGTGGCTATCATGTCAGCCAGAAGGATGGGAGAGCTCCAGGCGATTTCCATCGAGTCTCCTTATCTGGTCTTCCACAGGGACAAGGTTGTCCTGTGCCCCCAACCGAAATTCCTTCCGAAGGTGGTGTCGGAGTTTCACCTTAACCAGGTGTTGACTCTGCCGGTGTTCTACCCCAGTCACACCTCGGAGGCCGAATATAAGCTCCATACTTTGGACCCTAGAAGAGCGCTGCTTATTACAAGGAACGGATGGCTGAAGTTCGGGGAGAGGTTCGCCAGCTGTTTGTCACCTACGCTGAAGCTGCACCTGGCAGACCTGCAGCCAAGCGGACGATAGGCAGGTGGATCACCTCCTGCATAGATCTCTGCTATAGGTTGGCGGGCATGGAGCCTCTCAGAGGGATAAGAGCTCATTCTACCCTCCATACCGCTGCATCGGTGGCTGCTTCCAGGGATGTCCCTATCCAGGAAATCTGCAGGACTGCTACCTGGAAGTCAGCACACACCTTCATTACCCACTACCACATCGACCTTGAGTCACACCGAGATGCTGGTTTTGGGGCCTCGGTTCTCCAGTCATTATTCCCTAAGTAGGGGGTGTGCACTTTGCCTCCCTCCTCCCGGAGAACTGCTAGGAGTCTGCCAGACAGTGTGGATGAACAACGTATCCATGTCCCTAGAAATACAGGTTACTCACCTGTAACAGGAGTTCTAGGAATGGTATATGTTGTTCATCCACACGACCCCCCGCCTCCCCGGCTTCGATGCACAACCTGGCTTCCAGCGGGCTAGATCTGGCGTCATGGGGTGGAGCCGAGAGTTTTACCACCTGGGTGGGTGGGAGGAGCCAGCTTGAAAACCTTCCGGCAAGATTTAAAGCGGCAAGGAATCTGCCAGACAGTGTGGATGAACAACATATAACATTCCTAGAACTCCTGTTACAGGTGAGTAACCTGTATATCTTCACTCTGATGTTTTTCTGTCCCATTCCAGCTGTGTACCAGTAGGCCCTTTAAATTCTTGCCCCTTCTATATGTGAACTGGGGTCCTTTCTGTAGTACCTTTTCCAGACTGGGTTCAAGCTGCAAGGAATGCCAGTTTCTTTTAACAATTCCTTCAATTTCTTTGGCCTATATATTAAAAACAGTGACACAGTTGAGTTTTTGACCATCACATTCATTTACTATACCTCTATTTTTTGGTTTCAGTAGAACTTCCCTAGGCATCTGATCTAGTTTAGTTTTAGCATTATAGATACATCCATCACTATATCCCCATAAAATGTTTGATAAAAAATCTTTAAAAATATGTTTTGAGCTTGGGTGCAATAGATCACACGTGTAATATGGTGTATTTAAGGGCAGTGTGTAATATGGCATGACGTCTTGATAAAGCATCAAGTGAGACACAAAAAGTTTGTATACACCATTGATGGGGGGTGCTACTAATTTTAAATTAAGTATATTTTGTTATAATAGTATGCTATCATATGGCATTTTATTTTTGTCCTTGGAAGTGTAGCCGAGAGTTCTTTTGCTCTGACTCTTGAGTTTCTTACCTACTTTAACCATCAGCTGAACCCACATTCATTCTGTCCCCACTCTCCCAAGATTCTTATCCTCTATTGCTTTTATACAGTCTCACAGTATACTTTAACCCCTTCTCCTGCCATTTTTTGTGTCCCTTCAAAACAGGTCACATATTGTGATAGCAGTGCCTCAGTTGGGATTTTGTCTTCCACATTTTTATGATGACAACTACATCCAACTGGGCTTCCATCACCATTGCCTGTAGGTTCCCCATTTTATTTCCAAGATGCCTGATGTTCAGACAGACTGCCTTCTCCTAGCTATATCTATCTCCCCTCATTTGGCTGACTCCATCTACCCACTTCCTCATGTCATTATTCCATCTCTGCGTTCCCCCCGTCTCGTCCACTGTACATCACACATTTTTATCTTTCTTCACTTGTTGTGGGAGTGCCAGCAAAGCTTCTTAATTTTTTAGACTGTGGATCTTAACCTTGCCCATCCGCATCCTGTTTGAAAGTTGCAAATTTCTCAATGTGTGTTGTGAAACCAAGAGCAATTAAACATGTCTCCTGTCCTTTCAGGTACCAGAAACCTTTGAAGATGTTGCTGTTGATTTTTCTGAAGAGGAATGGAAAATGTTAAGCAAACAAGAGAAGGAGCTTCACAGGGATGTGATGGTGCAGAACTATGAAACCATGGTTTCAGTAGGTAAGGATCAACCTAGTCTCAGAGGAGGGATCTTTATTTTGAGGGAGGGTGGGCTTACTTTGAACAACTTCAAGTCAGATGGCATTTTGGGAGAAAGGATGAAAAGGGTGTCTTAGGGGCTCTGTTATAACATTTCTGTACCTTTCTAAAAATTGCAGTATGTGAATTACGTTGACATACAGAAACACAGAATTTGCTAACAGATATGAACCAGTTGGCCTACCTAGTATGTCCAGTTTTCCCTGCCTATAGTATAATTGCAGATCCTACATGATCTCCGGACCATTCACCCCCCCAATCCTTCCCATGAAATTCCTTGTACCTAGCCCATGCATTTCTGAACCCAACTACTCTGGGCTTAGCCTTCCACCTTCATTTTGAGACACTCTGTATTATCAGAGAGAAGGACTTCCCAGGATATACCCCTAGTGGTCACTCATTTTCTCCATCCTCTTTTTATCCTCATTGCCCCACACCACTATACCCATGTGTCTATCCAAATTATTCTTGAACTCTACCACTGATTTTGAACAGATGACTTCATTGGACACTCTGTTCCATCTGTCCACCACCCTCTGCATTAGCATTCATATTTAACCTGCCCCCTACCAGCTGCTTCATGTTACTACTAATGATTGTGTTAATGCTGAGGGAGCACCGTTCACTGCTGCCAACTTTTTTATCACCTGTAGAAATGTGAATGTTTCTATCATGGCTCCCCTTTCTCCTTCTCTCGCTCGTGCTGTCTCTCACACTCTCACTCAAACACACATGCTCGCACACACACACCTGTTTTGCAGTGAGTATGTCTTAAGGTTCTTCAGCCTTTTTGGTAGGGTGTATCTTGATGTCCTGGAATCATCTTGGTGGCCCTCCTGTGGATTGAGTCCACTCTATCCATATCTTTCCTCATGTAATAGTAGAACAGCCTGCAGTACTCTAGGTGGGTGTCACAGACTGGTTCTGTCTCAGAGTTCAGCCTGCACTGCTACCAGGTTTCATAACACTTCAGATACCGGAATGGGTTAACCTGGTATGCTGCCACCACCCAGCTGGAGTATTACATGGGGTGTCTCTAGGTCCAAATCCACTGTACTACAGTACAGTGCTCTTTCCCGAAGGGCAAGTGACCCACTCTTTTCATCACAGTTGAGGAAACTTTGCATTAGACGTGGTAACTGAATCCTGACTCTTAGGAAATGGATCACAGATTTGTCAGTTTACCCCTGAATATCTATCTGTAAAGAGACTTAGTCACAGAAAGCATGAAGTATATAAAAATAACATTTTGTAGTCCTTGGTATTTACATATATTGCATGACAATACACAGTAAAGACTATTAATAGTATAGTGGCATGTGGAATTCAGTGGGATTTTAGTGGTAAATGTTAAATAACTATGTAAACATTTCATTTTGAGGAGACCATAGGCACAAAAAAAACTTGTTGGCAATCATGAATTTTATTGGGAGTCTAGCTGGTGGCCAGAATCCAAGAAGGCCACAAATAAATTGACAAAATGTTAATATGAGAGAGGTTGGACTACATTTGTTAAATACATTTTGTCCACATTTGCATGAGAGAATTTTATGCATTCATTGGAAAACTTGTATCAAGAAAGCAAGCACTTTAACAAAAAAACAACACGTGAATAAGAAATGTATGGAATAGAGATTAATGCTATTTTTTAGATACTTTTTTTTACTTATGATTTTTACAGAACTGACATCGCTTCAAAGCAAGTAGTCCGTTTGTCACAAGGAGTGCCAATAGATAGATATTGTAAGTGAATGATCAATAATCATCGCTGTCCATATCAGCATCACTTTCCATATCTAAATCATCACTGTCTGTACTAACATACTACAGTGATAGATAGGGGGATCATCAGTCATCATCACTCTCGATATCAGCATCGCTTTCCATATCTATATAATCATCACTGTCTGTACTAACAGACTACAGTGATAGACAGGGGAATCATCATCACTCTCCATATCAGCATCACTTTCCATGTCTAAATAATCATCACTGTCTGTACTAACATACTACAGTGACAGATAGGGGGATCCTCAATCATCATCAACTCTCCATATCAGCATCACTTTCCATATCTAAATAATCATCACTGTCTGTACTAACAGACTACAGTGATAGGGGATCATCAATCATCATCACTCTCAATATCGGCATCACTTTTCATATCTAAATAATCAACACTGTCTGTACTAACATTCTACAGTGATAGGGGGATCATCAGTCAACATCACTCTCCATGTCAGCATCACTTTCCATATCTAAATAATCATCACTGTCTATATTATCATCATTGTCAATGTGGTCTCCCTTGTCCTCAGTAACTGATTTATCACATCCTTCATCGCCTGTATCAGAACAGCAGCACAATGCTGCGCAGTTGAGGCCAGCTTTTCTACATGTACAAAGCATTGCTGAACACTTTGTTTTTGCAAATTCTGGCTCCCCACACGACGCACATGGGAAACGCCAGACCTCACCCAAAAACTAACGCACCGAAATCTAGCCAATGGAAAATCATGTACAAAAATGCTCACAGTCTGGGAAAAAAGATCCCAGACCTGCAGGCAATAATGACAGAAGCTAAACTGGACATAGTAGCAATTAGCGAAACATGGTTTACCAGTAATCACACTTGGGAGACTTCAGTACCTGGCTATGTACTGTTCAGAAGAGGCCGAGGTGCAAAAAGGGGGGGGGGGTGGAGTGGCCCTGTATGTCAGTGAAAATATCAAAGCTGCAGAAATTCAGAATACACATAAGGAGCCAGAGGAACTGTGGGTCACCCTGGAAACAGGAAGTGGGATAGTCATATGAACTGGGGTTGTCTACAGGGCCCCAGACCAGGGGAGGACATAGACTCATTACTGTTAGAAGATATACAAAACATGACAGCTAAAGTGGAGATATTTAAGAAGGATTTGAAATCACATTTATGGAAAATGGCCTTCTTGGACAACTAAGTTAAATCTAGTATGGTTGGAATTTTGTCATAATTTGTTTTGCTATTATGGTATATTTTCATACGTGTTTTGAAGATTTGTATTTGGAATGTGATGTTATGATTTTAAAATGTTCAGTGCCTTGACACATTGAAAGGCGCTATATAAATAAAATTATTATTATTATTATTAAAGGGGAGGTTCTGATAATGGGAGACTTCAACATGCCAGATACAGATTGGTCAATACCAGCAGGAACATCTGCCAGAACTAGACACATGGTGGATTCCCTGTAGGGGGAGGGCCTCAAACAACTGGTACAACAACCCATAAGAGACAGGGCTATCCTAGATGTAATACTGACTAACAGGGAAAGGATCACAGATCTCCAGGTAGAAGGTCACCTGGGGGCCAGTGACCATCATATGGTATGGTTCAATTTGTCCACTAGAACGAAATCATCCCATTCCAAGGCAAAAATATGGGACTTCAGAGGAGCTGACTTTGATAAGATGGCCAACAGAGTTAAGCTAGCCCTGGTAAAAAGAAATACAGATGAGGGGGTACAAGCAAAGTGGGCAAGCATTAAGGATGTAATACTTGAAGCAACATCCCATTGTCTTGGAGAGAAAAGGAAGTACAAAAGAAGAAGGAAACCACTTTGGTTCTCACAAACAGTGGCACAAAAGGTCAGAGTCAAAAGGCTGGCCTTCAGGAAATATAAGGGAACACAGCAGGATGAAGACGGGGGCATACCAAACTTCCCTAAGGGAAGCAGAGAAGGCAGTAAGGCAGACAAAGTCCCAAACTGAGGAAACACTAGCACAAACAGTAAAAGAAGGTGACAAGACTTTCTATAGATACAGTAGTGAAAGGAGAAAGTCCGCAGGGGGTATTGCTAAGCTCAAAGGAGATGGGGGGGGGGTGTGAGGAGGAGGACCATGTAAAAGCATCTATCCAAAATAGATACTTCTGCTCAGTATTTCTGAAGAGAAGGTAGGGCAGGGCCCACAGCTCAGCACTATGGACACGGGGGGAGGGAGGTGTGCACTAGTCCCATCACAAAAAAAGGGTCCTACAAGAGCTCGATAAGCTCAGGGTGGACAAGGCAATGAGACCTGATGGCATACATCCCAGGGTACTAAGGGATCTAAGGGTGGAACTAGCAGAGCCTTTATCAGAACTGTTTAGTGAGTCTCTGAACACAGGAGAGGTCCCAGAAGATTGGAGAAGGGCTCATGTGATCCCGCTCCACAAGCATGGTAGCAGGGAGGAGGCAGGGAACTACAGACCAGTCAGTCTTACCTCAGTAGTGGGCAAGATTATGGAGGCACTCCTTAAGGAAAGGATAGTGCAACACCTGGAATCCATAGGAGCACAGGATCCAAGACAGCATGGGTTTACAGAAGGAAGGTCCTGTCAAACTAATCTCATAGATTTCTTTGACTGGGTAACCAGAGTGGTGGACCAAGGAGGAGCAGTTGATGTCACCTACCTCGACTTCAGCAAAGCTTTCAATACTGTTCCACATAGAAGATTGATTAATAAGCTGGGTAGACTCAGGGTGGATCAGAAGTTGGTCAACTGGGTGGCAAACTGGTTGATGGGCAGAAAACAGAGAGTGGTGGTAAACGGTATACAGTCAGAAGAGATGCAAGTCACAAGTGGGGTACCTCAGGGATCAGTCCTGGGGCCAGTCCTCTTTAGTATCTTCGTCAGTGACATTGCAGATGGACTGGAGCGTAAGGTTTGTCTGTTTGCAGATGACACCAAGATATGCAACAGAATAGATGATCCAGATGGGGCGGGCAGAATGAGAAGAGATCTAGATAAACTAGCAAAATGGTCGGAAGAGTGGCAACTGGGGTTTAATGCAAAGAAGCGCAAGATCATGCACATAGGGAAGAGTAACCCTGAAGCCACTATAGGCTGGGAGGGGAGTTGCTGGCAGTCACAAAGGAAGAAAGAGGCTTGGGCATCATCATCACCGATTACCTGAAATCTTCCAAGCAGTCCACTAAAGCAGTAGGTAAGGCTAGGAGGATGTTGGGGTGTATTAGTAGGGATATCACAAGCCGGAAAAGGGAGGTAATAATCCCTCTTTACAAGACACTGGTTAGGCCCCATCTAGAGTACTTTGAGCAGTACTGGAGGCCACACCTTCACAAGGACATTAATCAAACTGAGGCAGTCCAGAGAAGGGCAACCAAAATGGTGCAGGGACTGCATCAGAAAACATATGAAGACAGATTAACCTAGCTCAATATGTATACCCTAGAGCAAAGGAGGGAGAGAGGTGATATGATCGAAACATTCAAACACCATAAGGGCATTAACAAGGTGAAAGAGTCTAACATGTTTCAATATAAGAAAAATAGCAGGACAATAGGGCACAGCATGAGAGTAGAGGGAGACCGATTTAAGGGGTAATGTGAGGAAGTTCTTTTTCAAAGAAAGGGTGGTGGATGCATGGAACTGCCTGCCTCCGGAAGTGGTGGATATGAATACAGTGCAGGGCTTCAAAAAGGCATGGGATAGGCATAAGGGAGCAATGCAGATGAGTATGAATAGATAGGCCATTGGCAGAGCAAAGGCCGATGGCGCATTTATAAGGTAGAAAAGAAATGGGCAGACTGTATGGGCCTTGCGGTCCTTATCTGCCATCAACTTTGATGTTTCTATGTAACTGCATTTAACTAGATGAAGCGCAGCGTCTGACGCTGGTGATCCAGCAGTCATAACTTCTTTCCACTGGCCTCCATCATCTTTCTAGCCATATTCATGTGGTGTGTGCAGCTCAGGTTTGGCAACTTTATCATTGTTCCAGATCATACATTGATAGTGAGACCGCATAACTGCTTGGGGTAGGGCACTCTTTGTAGGGGAAGGATTTTCTGATTGTGCTTGCTTCTTTTTAAGCAACCATCTCAGTTCTTTGACTTTCATAAGCACAGTTTTTGGGAGGTACAACGGGCAAACAAACGTTTCCAGTCCTGCAAGAATATCTTCTGATGGCTTTGTGTAATTGCCCAGCTTTTCAAAGGCTATAAGAACATCTTCAATAGCATTCTGAAATGCCTTCCAGCAAGTTAATTTTTTTCTTTCCTGCACCTGGAACCAAGCTTCAGCTTAGTGTGCCTCTCCTGGTGAAACAACTTCCCCTTCCTAATTACTCTATATAGTACTGACTTTTGCCCAATCACTTGTTTAAAAAAGGAATTTTATACACTTATTTACTCTGGGATTTAGTCTCTTGTGAATTCATAGCTCTGGGAAATAATGATAGGACTGCCTGAGGTAGCTGACATAATCTTCCTTAATGTAACATGGTACCCATTGCTAAATTGGCTTTATTTTCAAGTGATAAACAACCAGAATCCTTCAACAAATTACAGTTATGGGTCCTACTTGGCAAATTAGTCATATATCTTAGTGCAACATTATATGCAGCTTTTAACTTATCAAACATTTTGTTGCTAGTGGCCAAATATACACTTAACCCGTAGTCAAAAACACTAAATAAAAAATGGTTTACTATTAGTCAATATGTGAGCAAACACTGGGAGCAGGAATATGTAGGTATGTGCAGAACAGGGGTGCAGGAATATGTAAGTATTGAGAGAACAGGAGTGTGGGAATATGGGACTATAGACAGAACAGCTAGTGTAGGAATATGCAGGTATGGAGAGAACAGGGGGTGTAGGAATATGTAAGCATAGAGTGCACAGGGAGTGCAAGAATATGTAAGTATGGCTAGAACAGGAGGTGCAGGAATATGTAACTATGGAGAGAACGGGTGCAGGAATATGTAAGTATGGAGTGCACAGGGAGTGCAAGAATATGTATGTATGGCTAGAACAGTAGGTGCAGGAATATTTAAGGAGAGAACAGGGGGTGCAGGAATATGTAAGTATGGAGAGAACAGGTCTTGCAGGTATATGTAGGTATGGAGAGAGCATGGGGTGCTGGAATATGGAATTGTGGAGAGAACATGGGGTGCAGGAATATGTAATTATGTTGAGATTAAGAGTGCACGAGTATGTAAATATGAGTAGAACATGGGGTGCAGGAATGTGTAGATATTGAGAGAACATTGGGTGTAGGAATATAGAACTATGGGCAGAAGAGCTAGTGCAGCAATGTATAAGTATGGAGATAACAGGGGTGTAGGAATATGTAAGTACGGAGAACAGGGGCGTAGGAATATGTAAGGGGAGAACAGGGGGTACAGGAATATGCAAATATGGAGAGAACGGGGCAGTAATATGTACATATAGAGAGCATCGGGTGCAGGAATAAATAAGTATGTTGAGAGTAAGAGAGCACTAGTATGTAAATATCAGTAAAACAGGGGTGCAGGAATATGTAGATATGGAGAGAACATTAGGTGCATGAATATGTGCAGAACGGGGTGCAGGATTGGAACAGCTGGTGCATGAATATGTAACATTGGAGAGAATAGGGGCACTGGAGTATGGGGAGAATAGTAAGTGCAGCAAGAACAGGGGGGGTGTAGGAATTTGCAAGTATGCAGTGGCGGCTCTACACCAGGGCCTGCCAGGGCACGTGCCCTGGTAAACAAATGCTGTGCCCCATTTGGTGCCCCATATGGTGCAGAGCTTTCCCCATAGTAACCATGTATCAGTGCCCTGGCTGCCATCTGTTGTGCCCCAGCTGTGCCCTGGTAACCATTTGTAGCTAGAGCCGCTAGTGCAAGTATGGAGAGAAGGTAGGAATATGTAAGTACGGAAAGAACAGTAGGTGCATGAATACGTATGTATGGATGGATGGTGAGGTTTCATTTTTTCATTTTTATTTTTTATACTTGTTAGCTGATGAGCAATTTTGCCCATTTTCCCAAGCGACAATTTTTTTTTTTAAAGCCATATAATATGAATACAATACAGTACAGACCGTAAAGAACATGGTAAAAAATTGTCAACACTAATGAAACCGACGTTAAGTGCATGTACATCCGTTCCTTAACAACCAATGTTTGTTTAGCATTGAACGTTCTAATATTTATGCAGTTGGAAATTTCATTGGGTATAGAGTTATAAAATCTAATCTAGAGGAGGCAGTATAGCACAGTGGTTTAAGGCTCTGAGCTGCAAACCTGGAGACCTGGGTTTGAATCCCACAATCCCTATTTGCATATTGTGTGACCCTGAGCAAGTCACTTAATTTACTTGTGCTCCCAGGTCGCACCTGGAATCAAACTTCGGCTTAGTGTGCCTCTCCTGGTTAAACAATTTTCCATTCCTAGTTACCGTATGCAATACTGACTTTTGCCCAATCACTTTTTATAAAAAGGAATTTTATACACTTATTTACTCTGGGATCTAGTCCCTTGCAAATTCATAATTCTGGGAAATAATGATAGGACTGTCTGAGGTAGCTAACCTAATGTTCCTTAGTGTAACATAGGAATGTGACGGCAGGAAAGAACCGCCAGGCCCACACAGTCTACCTAGATATCCACTAGGCCTTTCCTGTAGTCCTCCCCACACTGTGCCAACATCCCTCTGTGCTTATCCCATGCCCTCTTGAACCCTCCCACTGTCCTCTTCCCCACCACCTCCCTCAGCAGCCCATTCCAGTTGTCTACCACCCTCTCAGTGAAGAAGTACTTCCTAATGTTTCCTCTAACCCCCCACCATGATTAGGAATTCATGTCCCCTCACCCTTTGTCGCTCTTTTAATTGGAAAAGGGTCTCCACAGGCACTTTACTGATACCCTTTTAAGTATTTAAATGTCTCAATCATGTCACCCCTCTCCTCCAGTGAGTACATGCTTAGGTCCTTCAGTCTCCCCTTGTATGGTAAGTGGTCAAGCCCCAGTACCATCTTTGCTGCCCTCCTCTGAACTCATCCCACCCTCTCCACGTCCTTCTTGAGGTATGGCCTCCAGAACTGGACCCCATACTACAGGTGCGGCCTGACTAGCTGGGTGTACAAGGGAATTATGACCTCTCTGCCTCTGCTGGAGATCGTCCTCCCTGTGCAGCTCAACACCCTGCTGGCTCTTGCCACTGCTCTTCCACACTGCTTTGCCACCTTCAGGTCCTGTGAAATGATGATACCAAGGTCCCTTTCCTCTTCTGTTACCTCCAGGGACCTACTTCCCATCCAGTATTCCGCTTTCCCATTTTTTCTGCCTAAGTGTATGATCTTACACTTTGCCATATTGAGCAACAGTTGCCACTCTCTGGACCACTCCTTCAACCTCTTCAGATCTCTATGCATCATCTCAACACCCTCCTGTGTGTCCACTCTAATGCAGACCTTTGCATCACTGGCAGTATGGCCTAGAGGTTAGAGTAACGAGCTGTGAATGAGGGTTGGCACTTGCAGACATGAGTTTGATTCCCACAAACTCCACTTGCATACTGTGTGACTCAGAGCAAGTCACTTGACCAGTTCCAAAGCTGTCTAGTGGGCCTTTCCCAGTTAAAGACTTAATAAATAAAAAATACATAGATTCCCCCTCCCTTCCAGCCCCTCCGCTATGTCTCCTATAAAGACATTAAACAGTAGTGGTCCTAACACCGACCCTTGGGGAATACAACTGATGACCGAGGTCTCCTCCAAGGGTACTCCACTGACCAATACCCTCTGTGTTCTGCCCTCCAACCATTTCTGCACCCACCTTATTGCCACCTCCCCCAACCCCAGGTTACCCATTTTGTGCAATCACCTCCTGTGCGGCACAGAGTCGAATGCTTTTCTGAAATCAAGGTAGGCCACGTTCACTGACCCCCCCCACCCGATCCACCACCTTGGTGACCCAGTCGAAGAACTCTATCAAGTTCATTTGACAGGATCTGCCCTCTGTGAACCCATGCTGCCTTGGGTCCCGAAGGCCATTTGTCTCCAGGTAGCTGCTGATTCTGTTCTTGAACAGTTTTTCCATGAGCTTGCCAAACACAGATGTCAAGCTCACTGGCCTGTAGTTTTGGTATCCATCTTTAAATTGGCTTTATTTTCAAGTGATAAAAAGACGGTATCATTTAACAAATTACAGTGATAGAGTCTACTTGGCAAATTAGTCATAAATATTAGTGCAACTGTAACCCCCAGGGGGCGCTACCCTTAGGGCTACTACCCCTGTCTACCCCCACGGAGGCAGGATGAGGGGCCCAGATCCGTTGACGGGTGCCTCCACCCAGGGGTCGGGGTTAGCACAGTTAAGACTACCTCGGTTACAGCCCTCTGGGCTACTGCAACCCCCCTTTCGTCCCACTAGTGACTCACACTGGGTACCAACAATTTTGTTCACCAGTACATTTGCCCCACGGATAATATATTCCAGCTCCCTTCGGGGACCCCCTGTAAAGTAAGGCACAGTTATGTTGCAATCACCAGGCAGCAGCTCACCAGTAATGTACACAATAGCCAGGATGTAGCTGTACGAAAAGCAATCTGATTTATTCAGGGGGAAAATAACAAGGACAGGGGGAATCAAGTTGATTAGCTTATAGAAACATAGAAGTTGACGGCAGATAAGGACCGCAAGGCCCATCCAGTCTGCCCATTTCTTTTTCTACCTTATAAATGTGCCATCGGCCTTTGCTCTGTCAGTGACCTATCTATTCATAGTCATTTGTATTGCTTCCTTATGCCTATCCCATGCCTGTTTGAAGCCCTGCACTGTATTCATAGCCACCACTTCTTATGGTAAGCCATTCCATGCATCTACCACCCTTTCTGTGAAAAAGATTTCCTCACATTCCCCTTAATCGGCCTCCTCTAATCTCATGCTGTGTCCTCTTGTCCTGCTATTTTCTTATATTTAAACATGTTAGACTCTTTCACCTTGTTTATGCCCTTAAGGTGTTTAAATGTCTCGATCATATCACCTCTCTCCCTCCTTTGCTCAGGGTATACATATTGAGCTCCGTTAATCTGTCCTCATATGTCTTCTGATGCAGTCCCTGCACCATTTTGGTTGCCCTTCTCTGGACTGCCTCAATTTGGTTAATGTCCTTGTGAAGGTGTGGCCTCCAATACTGCACGCAGTACTCCAGATGGGGCCTAACCAATGTCTTGTACAGAGGGATTATTACCTCCCTCTTATGACTTGTGATACCCCTACTAATACACCCTAACACCCCCCTAGCCTTACCTACTGCTTTAGAGGTCTGCTTGGATGATTTAGGTCATCAGTGATGATGATGCCCAAGTCTCTTTCTTCCTTTGCGACTGCTAGCAACTCCCCTCCCAGCCTATAAGTGGCTTCAGGGTTTCTCTTCCCTATGTGCATGATTTTGCACTTCTTTGCATTAAATCCCAGTTGCCACTCTTCTGACCATTCTGCTAGTTTATCAGATCTCTTCTCATTCTGCCCACCCCATCTGGATCATCTACTCTGTTGCAGATCTTGGTGTCATCTGCAAACAGACAAGCCTTACCCTCTAGTCCATCTGTGAGGTCACTAATGAAGATGTTGAATAGGACTGGCCCCAGGACTGATCCTAATGTACCCACTTGTGACTTGCATCTCTTCTGACTGTATACCATTTACCACCACCTCTGTTTTCTGCCCATCAACCAGTTTGCCACCCAGTTGACCAACTTCGACCCACCCCAGCCTACCTAGCTTATTTATCAATCTTCTATGGGAACAGTGTCAAAAGCTTTGCTGAAGTCAAGGTAGGCGACATCAACTGCTCCCCTTGGTCCACCACTCTGGTTACCCAGTCAAAGAAATCTATGAGATTAGTTTGACAGGACCTTCCTTTGTAAACCCATGCTGTCTTGGATCCTGTGCCCTATGGATTCCAGGTGTTGCACTATCCTTTCCTTAAGGAGTGCCTCCATAATCTTGCCACTACTAAGGTAAGACTGGCCCGGTCTGTAGTTCCCGCCTCCTCCCTGCTACCACTCTTGTGGGAGTGGGATCACATGAGCCCTTCTCCAGTCTTCTGGGACCTCTCCTGTGCTCAGAGACTCACTAAACAATTCTGCTAATGGCTCTGCTAGTTCCTCCTTTAGCTCCTTAAGTACCCTGGGATGTATGCCATCAGGTCCCATTGCCTTATCCACCCTGATCTTAGCAAGCTCTTGTAGGACCCTTTCTTTTGTGAAGGGAGTAGTGCTCACCTCCCTCCCCCTGTGTCCATGATGCTGAGCTGGGCCTGCCCTACCTTCTCTTCAGTAAATACTGAGCAAAGTATCTATTTAGGATAGATGCCTTTACAGGGTCTCCTCCTCCCTTTCCTTTCTCCATTAAGCTTAGCACTCCCCTCTGGACTTTCTCCTTTCACTAATGTATCTATAGAAAGTCTTGTCACCTTCTTTACTGTTTGTGCCAGTGTTTCCTCAGTTTGGGACTTTGCCTGCCTTACTGCCTACCTGCTTCCCTTAGGGCAGTTTGGTATGCCTCCCTATCTTCATCCGCTGTGTTCCCTTATATTTTCTGAAGGCCAGCCTTTTGGCTCTGACCTTTTCTGCTACTGTATTGAGAACCAAAGTGGTTTCCTTCTTCTTTTGACTTCCTTTTCTGTCTAACACAATGGGATGTTGCTTCAAGTATTGTATCCTTAATGCTTGCCCACTTTGCCTGTACCTCCTCACCTGTGTTTCTTTTTGCCAGGGCTAGCTTATCACTATACTTATCTACCTAGGGCTCTGTGCACAGGCCTAACCCTATGGTTTATTGTCCCTGGGTACCCAAGCCCTAATGGCTAGTCCACACGTGGCAGCTGGTTGGGGCCCTTAGCACAGACAAACATAATAGTCCTGAGCAGGTCAAAGTAGGAGGCGAGTTTAATTAGGCAGTCAGCAATACAATAAAGCACTGAATCCACCGCGTAAACACTCTGCAGGGAGCTACCCTGAATTAGTACTCACAACCCCACCAAATAACGATTCCTTCACCGCTACCAGGATGGAGCCTGACCGTCACCAGCCTTCTCACGCATTTATATGGCAAACAGCAACAGAGGGGTACCACACCAGGCAGCTGCTTCCAAGGCTCCCACTAACTCACAGCCACTGAGATACTGCAACAGCAGCTTCCACTTTTCCTTCGGACCGAGCGCGATTCAGCAATTTTCTCCAGTCCTCCTACAGCTCGAGCCTGGTGGGTAACTGTACAGGGCACAGCCTCCTTTGACCGCCCACTGGCGGATTTCAGAGCGAACTCGCTCACCGAGAAAACGGCCGCCTTAGGCCTTCACGCGCTTCCCGCGCGAAACACTTTCCAGCGCAGAAGCTCCTCACCCTCACCAGCCACAACGCATCTAACCCCCAAGAGCAAGGGCCTCCTCTGAAGTCCGGGCGCCGACCTGTCAGACACAAGGCACATGCCAGTCACTTTCTCTCCGCCTCAGTGGTGCAGAAAACGCCATAGCCCATAATACCTTTCTAATTACAAACAGCTCCTCTATTGGTCAGTCAGCTCTGTGGGGTCCCAAAAGTACTGATTGGTCCAATTCAGTAGTTCTGGACCAAAATGGAAGAGGCAATCGAAACAGTTTTTACTGCAAGAGAAAACAGGTTAGAACAACTACACTGCCATTATTATTTTACGATATTTTAAGCAAACATTCACATCCTCTTTCAGAGCTCCCTTAGCACCACTAGCTATGGCAGAAAGGGAGCGTTTACTCTGCAGCCTGGGCAGGATTCGAGCATAACAACACTTAAACCCCCTCGCTAATCAATCATGACTGCAATCCCAAGCAGCCCTTAAAGAGACAGTATACGGAGGCCTTTAAAAGCGCTCACTGGCTTCCCATTTAAACGGCTTTAACGCCGAACTCCAACCAGGCACGGAGCATTTACCCAAGCTCCGGGGAAGCTTTTAGAAACCCCATTTGCAAGGGGGTTACACAACGTTATATGCAACTTTTAACTTATCAAACATTTTTTTGCTAATGGCCAAATACACACTTAACCCATAATAAAAAAACACTAAATAAAACACGGTTTACTAATAATCTAAGAGACTCCGAGACAAGATGGGACTGTACTCTAAACAAAAGCCCTAATCTCTGATGAACCAGTTTGATAACATTTTATTTTTATTTATTTTAGTCTTTGGTAACCAGGTAAGGCCCACTAGGCACTGTTTTCTCTCCAGACAGAGTGCTGCACCACACATCACCCCAATACTGCTAGGTGGAAAATCTAATTAGTAAACAGAAAAGAATAAATACTTGAGGCAGAAGTGATAACTGACTACATCTGAAAGTTACAATGAATTGCAGGCAGTTTCCAGGTAGCACACTAGCTCTTTAACTGAATTTCAGGGTCAACATGTCACTATACTCCCATTTTATTTATTTATTTATTAAAAGTTGGTAACTGGGAGAGGCACACTGAGCCTAGACTCGATTCCAGGTGCAACCCAAGGGAGGGGAAAAAGGGAGTACAAAAATCAGTTACAAGCTGCAGTAAGTTGACAATTAACATCAATTACATTATATGGGTATAATTCTAGATCAGATAACAGAACAGCAAAGTGTGCAATAGATACGAAGTTGGTATACAGAACAGTCAAGCACACTAACAGTCAAACAAACATAGTCTCTTTACAGGAACAGGAGTCAGGTGAGTCTGGGTTTAGTGCAGGTACGTGGGACAATGTACAGATAAAGCATAAAGCAATCAAGAACACTATGCAGAGAACACCCCCAGGAACTACAGTCACCTGTCTCGGCAATACCATATGGCCATTAATCCCCACCCACTCCCCTGGCCTCCCATCCCCTATAGGGGGGCCTATAGCTAGCCCTCCAGTGCTCTCTCCTCTTACACCTTCCCTTATCCCTTTTACCTTACCCATCTTATCCATGCAACCACATTCTCTCTCTCTCTCTCTCTCACTCACTGTTACTCTCACTCTCTCTCTCACAATCTCTCTCTCTCTCTCCCCTCCCCCGCTCCTTGCTCTCCTACCTGGACTCACTCTCTTACTCTTCTTAAGTCAGTCCCTCTCTGTCTCTCTCTCACCCCTCCCTGTTTCCCTCCATCCTTCCACTATCTTCGTCTCTCCATCCCCTCTGCTACCTCTACCCCTCCTCTACCCTCTACCTCCCTCCTCTACCCTCTCCCCACCCCTTTTCTCTCCACACTATCTCACCACCCCCCATCCTCAACCCTCTCTACACCACACAATATGTCCACTTCCCCTTTCTCCCTCTTCCTCCCTCATTAGCCCACTCTCTTCCTCTCAGTGCTGTTGTGTGAAACTCAGTACCAGTCCTGTACCTATGAACCATTCTACCTGGTACCTATGAACCACTCCTGTCTGCCAGTTTGTACCAGTCCTGAACCTGTGATCTACTCCTCCCGGTACCAGTTGAACCACTCCTCCTGGTACCTTTGAAACACTCCTCTCTGCCAGTCTCTACCTCCCTCTACCTCATCACCTTTCTCATACCTCCCCACTCCCTATTTGCATCTCAGACAATGCCCTCTGGACTGCACCTTGTAATCCTTTGCCTCCCCCGCAATCATCATTAGCAGATCTCTGCTAAATCTTACTCCTCCCTTGTTTAGAGTTGTTTTTTTTTTTGTTTTTTTTTAATAAGATGTAGGTTCTTTGTCTGGAATTACCTGAATAGATTTAGGTATGTAACCAAATGTCTGTTAACTTGTTGTGACTGTATTGTGTGTCTATGTTTGTATGACGAGGAACTTTGTAAAAGAGTCCTGCACTGAAAGGTTGTTTCCGAACCATGAAATAAATAAAATTAAAATAAAAAACAATGAACTACAGAAAAGCCAGGGAGGCAGCAGGTGCAATATGCAGGTATCCGATATAGCGAAGCAGCTAAGTGTATCTGTAGGTTTTCACATACAGAGTGTCACAGTAGAGGTGTATGAGTCAGGAAGGTTGATTTTTTTAGGACTTGGGGGTTGTAGAGTACTGGTAGTGGATTTAGCAGATAGGGAGCATGAGCAGGGTGAAGGTGGTGAGTGACAGAGGGTTCTTTTAAAGAGGTTGAACCTAGGCAGCATATGGAGTGAGGAGGAGAGGGAGTTCCACAAATTCGGTAAGTGATAGGAGAAGGCAGCCTTTTCTGAGATGGAGTGAGGTCGAGATAAGGTGAAGGAGCGGGGGTCTTGTTTGCATAGGCTGTAGGAAGAGTGAGAGGAAGGGGATAAAAGGGTGCAGAGGTAGGGAGGGAGTGTGCCAAACCAGTACTTGGCAGAGATGAAGGAAGTGTGAAGGTTTCATCGGGAGGCAAGTGAGAGGGAGGAGTAGACAGTGCAGTGATGGGGTCTAGGAGGAGCGTCTGAAGCGTTAAACTGCCTCCTCCAGCTTTCAGGTCTTGGTTACTGTGCCTTCCACTGCACACTACTTGTTTTCATGTACAAATGCAGCCAACCAACTGCCTCCCTGTGACGCATCTCTGAACCAGTCCTCCATCAGAAGCCTCCATCAGTACAAGAAAGAAGTAGTTGTTCACCAGAATGTTTGCCACCACTTACCAGCATGACCTAAATGTTCCCTTACCAACATGGTGACAACTGCTTGCCAGCACTGTATGACCGCAGCCACTCACCACCAAGACCCAGTTGCTCACAGCACCGGGAAACTGACAAAAACAGTCACTCCTGACATGAATGCAACTGCTTGGCACCAAACCACTCCCAGAACAGCCTAAAGTACATTGTGTTGTAAAGATGGCCAAACAATGTACTAAGGCTGTGGGGAGAGCCAGTGAGATGCTGGAGGTGCATTGTGAGAGGTATCACCAGCAGGAGGAAGGAGGTGGTGATGCCACTGTACAGATCATTGGTGAGGCCTCATTTGGAATACGGTGTCCAGTTCTGGAGGCCACATCTCCGTAAGGACATAGATAGGGTGGAGGCAGTTCAAAGAATGGCAACAAAGATCATGCAGGGCCTCCACCAAAAGTCATATGAGGAGGGATTGGAAGACCTTAATATGTATTACCCAGGGGAGAGAAGAGGAGAGACAGAGGAGTTATGATAGAAATCTACAGATATCTAAAAGGCATAGGCAAGGCAATTTTATTTATAAGGCGCCCAATCCCGGAGGCTCTGGGTGCTGAAAATAAATGAGGACATACAGCAGTAAATAAACCATAATAAAACCTCATTTAAAAACATAAGATTAAAATTCAGCAAAACTGAAGTTTCCCTCATACGCCGGCGACCGGAGTTGAGAACGGACTTGGGTCGTCGAGGTCAACGAGGGAGGAGATTGAGCACCCAACGGATGCTCTCTCCCTCAGTGATTTCAACCCGAGAATATCGATGGGAGCACGGGCTCGGTGGGGTCGTGGCTCCGTAACCAGGAGTCCGGGAGGGCGTTGATAGGTGCTTGAGGAGATGCGTCATGCGTCGTCCTCTAGGACCTCGTCCTTGTGTGCTGGCGTCCCAGGGGCGGGGAGAGTGGGAGAACAGCGGAAAGCGGCCGTCCTAGGTGTCCCTAGATGAAGACTGCCCCATCTCGAGCCCACCTAAGGACAGACCCCGCTGTGCTATGGAGGAGAAAGGAGAGGTAAGAGAGCACTCTAGGGGCAGATCCCGATGGGGGCGTCGGGGGATTGTGCAGTCGGAAGGAGGGGGACATCGGGGGCAAGGAGGGAGTATAAAGAGATAAAACAAAAAAAAAACTGAAGTTTCCAGAAGTAAGTCTTCAGGGACTGGCCAAAGCTCGGGATGGTATCAGCAGTCAAAGGCCAGGCTGAAGAGGTTGGCCTTTAGCCACCCTTAAACACCTCAATCAAGGTGGCCTCTTGGACTGCAGATAGAAGTGAGTTCCACAAGGTTGACCCAGAGACACTAAAAGCACGATCTCCCGAGGTCTTGAGCCAAACCCTAGGAACATCCAGGAGGCCCCTCAAGGAGGAGTGGAGGACGCGAGCAGAGGACACCGGTGTCAGGAGCTCAGACAGGTAACCAGGACCCAGTCCATATAGGGCAAAGGTGAGAAGACCTACTTTGAAAAGGAACCTCCACTTGACTGGCAGCTAGTGTAGAGCACACAGAACAGGGGTCTCATGATTGGACCTAGCAAGGCCCATCAGTAACCGGGCTGCTGCATTCTGCACTAGCTGCAGCCTGCAGAGGGTCACTCCCATGACCCTGAAGTACAGAACGTTACAGTAGTAGAATCTAGAAGTCACAAAGGCATATAATAGTGTCGGCAGGTTCTCAGTCGGAATGAGGGGCTTAATCTGGGCAATGTTCCGCAAGTGGTAAAAACCACTGCTGACTACAGCTGACACCTGATCTGCAAAGGTCAACATGCAATCAAGGATCACACCCAGATTTCGCACCCTCAGAGAAACCACCAATGGAGAAGATCCCAGAACAAGTCCAGAATCGGACCCCAGTGGCAACCCATCACAAGTGCCTCAGTTTTAGCCAGGTTAAGTCTCTGCCAGCTAGAAGCCATCCAATCCTTGATTTTAGCCAGACAGCTGTTAAGTATGTCAACCGCTCCCGATGTTCCAGGTGCAAAAGACAAATACAGTTGGGTATCATCTGCATAGCAGCGAAACTCCACACTGTATTTTCAGATGATCTCGCCCAGGGGCAGCATATACACTGCGAACAACATTGGTGACAAGATCGAACCCTGGGGTTCACCACAAGACAGAGGCATTGGGGAGGAGGAGAAATTCTCCATCACCACCTGCTGCACTCTGCTAAGAGTTAGTACTCAAACCATTTGATGATGGTACCAGCGAGTCCACAAAACTCTCACAGTCAAGAAGCGTGACATGATCGACAGTGTAAAAAGCTGAGGAGAGATCGAGCAGCACAAGAACTGACCTGTCTCCTCTATCTCTAACCCTAAGCAGATCATTACACAGTCTCATTAAAGCAGTTTCAGTGCTATGTCTGGCCCGAAAACCTGACTGGAACAGCTCATAGATATCCGAGGACACCAGGCGATCCTCAAGCTGATATGCCACCAATTTCTCAACAACCTTGCTCACAAATGGTAGGTTGGAGATAGGACGGTAATTCACCAGGATGTCTGGGTCAAGGGAAGATTTCTTTAGGAGGGGCTTCACCAGTACTTCTTTCAAAGCAACTGGGAAGACCCCCTCTGCCATCGAGCACCTGGCAATCCTGGCGAACACCAGGCCAATGGCATCGGCACATCCCATTAAGAAACACATCAGTGCCGGGTCCAATTCACAAATGGTGTGCTTCAGCTCCAAGACCACCTTAGTCACTTCAGACACCTCCACTGGCCTAAACTCCTCTCAGGCAGACTGAGTGCCTCTGAAATCCAACTCGATCACTGCGAGGCACAAGCCTTCCTGGCAGAATCTCCAACCGGATGGCCAACACTCTGTCAGAGAAAAACAGAGCAAACTCTTCAAATAAAGTGGTTAAAAAGGCTTTTTTCAACTGGAGACAGGCAGGATGTGAAAGCCTGTCCATGGTCCGAAACAGCTGAGAAGGTCTGTTTCTCCCCACAGCAGTTCTCCTGGACAGAAATGCTGTCTTCTTATGGGAAATGGCACCCTGGTACTCAACATAGTGAGAATGCAGGGCCAGCCTGTCAGCCTCCAGCTGGGTCTTCCACCAACAACACTTCAACTTCTGACCGCTGATCTTCATCACCTTGAGATCCCCATCAAACCAAGGGGATCTCAAGTGAGAGGATTTGGGTCATATACGGACTGGTGCAATGGCATCTAGAGCTTCAGTAACCACCCTGTTATAGGTGGCAACTGCCTCTCCAGTGCCAATTGCACATGCTGCATCAACTCTAGATAGGTCAGCTAATGCCAGTAGTCCCTCTGGGTCAACACCCTTTACGGGGCAACTTTCAGGGGGGCCCAAAACAGAACTCCATGGTGCAGTGGTCCGACCAAGTGGCCTGATCAATCTTGAGGTTGTCAATCTCAAGACCCAGCTGGAACACCAAATCGAGTGTGTGGCCATGTTGATGGGTAGCAGCATCAACCACTTGTGACAGGCCCAGTGATTGCATCAGCTGGAAGAGGTCTTCACTGAATCAGGAGGATTTGTCATTGACCCAGGCACTGAAGTCTCCCAGGGTTAAACACCTGGGGGACTCCAACACCTATTCAACGATGAAGTCCACTACCTCTTGCTGGAATTCCCCTCCCACCCCAGTGGGGCGGTAAACAAAGAGAATCCTGCAACCTGCACCTGCACCCCCATACACGGCGATGCACTCATAAGATCAGGTGTTGCCAACTGGGTGCACGAGAAGCCCAGACTGGATCAAAAAATTATAGCCACTCCCTCACCCCTGCGATCCTTCCTTGGGGCAGTGCACCACGGTATACCCAGTGGGGATGGCAGCCTCAAAAACAGGGCCCGCATCATCAACCAGCCAGGTTTCCGTAATGCGAGCCAGGTCGACAGAAGAAATCAAGTCCGCAAAAATAGCAGTCTTGTTCCTCCTTGACCTGGCATTGCAAAGCAAAAGCACTGCCAGAAAAGGATTAGAGGACACAGCCAGTCCTCTAGCTGCCAACCCACTTGGTCCAGTGAGAACCCTGGGTATGGAGACCAAATACGTCGGGCCTCTCTCTAGGCTTCATCTGCACTCAGGGCATCTCCTGCACTGGACAACCTCAGTGCTGCTCACCACCCCCTCCTCAGCTGCCTTCGGCGCTTGACAAATCAAATGCCTCCTAGTAATACTGACCTCTTTGCAGCGCCTCACATAAATAGGGTGCCAGATGGTAGCATTTTTCAGAAAAGGAGATGTTCAGTAATGAGGGGGCATGACATGAGGTTGGAAGGGGGTAGACTTAGGGGTAGTGTGTAGAAGTATTTCTTCACAGACAGGGTGGTGGATGCATGGAACAGACTCCCAGAAGAGGTGGTGGGGGAAAACACAGTAGGAGGATCAAGCATGCATGGGGCAGGCATAGGGGAACCTTAGCAGACTAGGTGGGCCAAACAGCCCTTATCTGCCATCAAATTCTGTGTTTCTATGTTTATGTTTTAGCAATAAGAACAAGGAGGTAAAACTGGTGATCAAGTAGGCTCTGTGGCTTTTATAGTAGGCAGGAAAAATGGGCAGATTAGATGGGCCTAGCGGTCCATATCTGCTGTCAATGTCTATGTTTGTATGTGAGAAAGCAGAGAGACTACAATGCTGTTCAGTGATGTAAATTGCTCTCCAACTGCAACGCTGTTCAGTAATGTAAATTGCTGTCTGACTATGCTGTTCAGTAATACAAATTGCTCTCCCTGCCTCTTCTCCCAGAAAGACACATGAAGTCTCAGAGGCAGCAGAGAGACACTCATTACTTCAGAAGGATTATTCTAGCTAATGTACCTCAGGGTGGTTGTTGAAACCCTTCAGGATCGGGTCTCAAACCCACTGTTTGGTACATTAGCATAGCATAATCCCACCTCTGTCATGCCTTATTCCTTACTGGTCTAGCTCTGATTATGAATGACATCTGTATTCACTTGGTTCTTTTATTAATGTACAGGCTACAACATCCCAAAGGAACAATTGTTACTGCTTATTGAGAGGGATGAGGAAGTCTCTTTTGGTGATGTGAAGGTGGAAGAGATAGCACAAGAGAAGGATCACCTTGAAGACACTCCCAGCAGTAAGTAGCTGTCTAGAGAATGAGTTTATATGGGAATTTGCCAACTGTGGTTGAGAAGTGCTAAGGAAGAACTGGGAAACGGTTCAGAACTGGAGGAGTAGAAATTATTAGATTACAAATTTGCATGGAGGAAGACAGCAGGATAAGATGGAGAAAACCAATAATAACTGTAAAAAAAAAAAACAGGTTAATTTTATAGTGGATGTGGGATTGACTGGGAGTTGGAGCACATGACAGAGCATTGAATTCCTGGGGTCTTCCTTCCAGCAGTGGGAGAGCAGCCAGGTGTCTGCATTATAAATATTTTGTTATTGAGAAAGGAGGGACTTGGCATGTCCTGAGAGGAGTGAATTACTGTAGTCATGACAAGAGGAGATATAGGCAAGAAAAAGGGTTTCAGCAGAAGAGAGATATAGGGGGTGACAGTTAATGTAGTATTGCAGACATTTTATTAATTCAGTCAAGGATTCATAAATGAAAATACCCTCAGCAGAGAGGTCTAGGGATAGGGAGTGACAGTAAATGTAGTATTGCAGGCATTTTATAAAATCAGTAAAGGATTCATAAATGAAACTATCCTCAGCAGAAGAGATTTTAAAATATTGCAAGTGATGGCAATCATTTGTTTATTTATTTAGCTTGTGTTAACCAGGTAAGCACACTACATAGTCATATGCCTATTTTCAGGTGCGACCCGGGAGATTACATGATATAGAGAACAGCAGGTGTAACAGCATTGCAGAGAAAGGTAAATAGTCAGATGCAGCATGACTTAACAGGAAGGCATAAAGAAAACATAACATAACAAGGTAGCAGCTGACAGCTGGGTGTTGTACATCATGCAAGTCAATAATAAAAAATATTTTACAAAAATGTCTGAGGAAAGTGAATACACTGTCATCCAAGGAAGTCTGGAGTACATTTGTACTAAAAGTAAGTCTGTCAGTAAAATGTTATTTATAAAGTGCACTATCCACGGAGGCTGTAGTCGCTGTACAAAAATAATACATAGAATAAAATGCATCATCCCAAAGTTAAAACAAAATATGACATCATATCCAATAAGTAACATAAAACATAGGATCCAGTCTAATATTAACTGAATTAACTTAGACTCATTACAAATTTCAGCAATTCAGTAGCTCAAAGAAAATGCCTCCTTAAATAGGTGGCATTTTATACCCCATTGAAAGACTTTCACTGAGGGGGGGCCTCTCTTAAAGACCTTGGAAGTGAGTTCCACAGGGCCATACCGGAATCTGAAAAAGCATGCTCACCAGATGATTTTAGTCAGGCCCTGGGAACTGCCAAGAGGCCCTTCTCAGAGGAACGGAAGGGGGGGAGCTGGTAGGGAGACAGTAGGTCACAGAGGTAGCTAGGACCCAGGCTGTGTAGGGCTTTATAGGTCAGTAAACTGACATTGAAGGCAATCTGCCACCTCACCGGCAGCTGGTAAAGACTATGTAGGATCAGCATAGTGTCTACATATGGAGAGAACAGGGGTGTCAGAATATGTAAGTATGAGGAAAACAGGAGCGCAGGAATATGGAAGTGTTGAGAGAGAACAGCTGGAATATGTGAGTATGCGGAGAACAGTGGGTGCATGACTATGCAAGTATGTAGAGAACATTGACTGCAGGAATATGTAATTATGGAGAGAACACGGGGTTTAGGAATATATAAGTATGGAGGGAACAGGGGTGGAGAAATTTGCAAATATGGAGAGAACTGGGGTCAGGAAAATGTAAGTATAGAGAGAACATTGGGTGCAGGACTTTGTAAGTATGGAGAGAACAGTGGGTGCAGGAATATGTAAGTATAGAGAGAACATTGGGTGCAGGACTTTGTAAGTATGGAGAGAACAGTGGGTGCAGGAATATGTAAGTATAGAGAGAACATTGGGTGCAGGACTTTGTAAGTATGGAGAGAACAGTGGGTGCAGGAATATGTAAGTATGGCAAGAACAAGGTGTGCAGGAATACGCAGCCTCCTCCCATTGATTGATTACTTCACCCCTATCTTCACCCTTACCTGCTCTACAAAAGGATTGGCTAAACATCACCTATAACAGCATCTGCCACTATGCCCTTCTGGACCCTTATTACACCCACCATTGCTCACTCTATCAGGCCCTTGGCTAGCACTCCCCCCAGCTAGACATAACTATCTCCTGGCCAGCACAGTCAATGAGGCTATCCGAAACTGAGCTGCTGCTCCACTCACCTCCCTCCTCCAGCCTATAGTGTTTTTATTTCCAGGAGAACCTCTTCACTGCTGGCCCTATGCCTGACTGTCCCAGAGTCTCCAATTGCATGGGCAAATGTGCTTTCTTGTGTGTGGCCAATTCCCTCTGGAATACTTCCCCCTTCCCCATCCGCTTAGAACATCAGACTCACCGGCCTGTTTCAACTCTCTTCTCAGGTCGTACCTTCTGACCATCACCCTATGCTTCTGCTCCCCTGGGTGATTTTAATGCTTCTTACTTCCCCTCCATTTTTAGGTCAACATCTATACAACTTTGGGGGCCCTTTTCCCTATATCCTTTACAACTTGCCTGTGACTCCTATAGTCTTCATTGTATTTATTTATTGGACTGCTATTCGAAATATTTGTGTTGCTATTTTATATATATTTGTAAATATCTTGTACTTTCATTGCCTACTGATGTTTCTACAGTATATGCCTTGTATGCTACTATTATCTACTTGCTGTATTCCTATGCCATTCTCAGTGGCCTGGGTTGTGCCAGAAAATGGTTCTTGGACCAGTGCGCCTACCCGGTCATTAAATAAACATATAAATAAATAATGAATATGTAAGTATTACGACAACAGCGGTGTAGGAGCATGTTACAATGAAGAGACCAAGAGTGCAGGAATATGTAAGTATGGAGAGTACAGGGGGTGTACAATATATAAGTATGGATAGAACTGCAGTGTAGGAATATATTAATATGGAAAGAAAGGGGGTGCAGGGATATATTGGTAGAGAGAGAGAGAACAGGAGTGCAAGGATATACAAGTATGGAAATAATAGTGTGTGCAGGAATATGTAAGTATTGAGAGAACATGGGATACAGGAATATGCAGGCATGGCGAGAACAAAAGTTGGGAATATGCAAGTATGGAGAGAGAACAGTAGGTGCAGGAATATTTATGTATAAAGAGAACGGGTGCAGGAATATGTAAGTATAGAGAGAACGGGGTGCAGGCATATGTAAGTACAGAGAGAACAGGGTGCAGGAATATGTAAGTATGGAGAGAACAGTGGGTGCAGGAATATGTACATATGAAGAGAAAGGGTGCAAGGATATGTAAGTATGCAGAGAATGGGGTAGCAGGAATACATAAGTTCAGAGAGAATAGGGGTGCAGGAATATGTAAGTATGGCGAGAACAGTTGGAGTGGGAATTTATACATATGAAGAGAACAAGGGCATAGGAATATTCAAGTATCGAGAGACCAGGAGTGCAGGGATATTTAAGTATAGAGAGGACAGTGGGTGCAGGCATATATTAACTATCTGTGCCAAACCACCCAACTGGTCCTTTATGCTGATGACACTGCCCTCTACTGCAGCAACACTAACCTGGACATAGTGTTCAGTAACATGCAGGCTGACTTCAGCAAGCTACACACTTGGTTCTCTGCAAAAGGCATGGTTCTCAATTCTAAGAAGACCACGTTTTTGATCTTCTCTGACCCAAGAAAAGCCTCAGTCATTGACCGATCCCTCTCAGACAATCTTGGTAAAATCATATAACAAGTCTACAAATTCAAATACCTTGGACTGTACTTAGACCCTTACCTGACCTACAGTATCCATATTACCAGCCTCATCAAGAAAATCCATATGAGTCTAGCGCTCTTATACCAAATCAGAAAGTTCCTTATCCCCATCTCCAGACTACACCTCACCAGCTCCCTTCTCCTGCCCCTCCTTGATTATGGCTCTATCAGTGACATTGCGCAGGACCTAGAAGGCAAAATTTCCCTGTTCGCTGATGACATAAAGCTCTGTAACAGAGTAGACACACGAGAGGGTGTAGACAGAATGAGAAGGGACCTGCAAAAACTTGAAGAATGGTCAGGGGTTTGGCAGTTGAAATTCAATGCAAGGAAGTGCAAGATAATGCATATGGGGCACAAAAACCCTGGCACAATATATCAGTTGGGGGGAGAGGATATAGCATGCACCAAGCAGGAAAGGGATCTTGGGGCTATCATCTCTGATGACCTCAAGGTATGGAAACAGTGCAACAAGGCAACAGGTAAAGCAAATAGAATGCTGGGATGCATAGGCAGGGGCATCACCAGCAGGAAAAGGGAGGTCATAATTCCACTATACAAGACACTAGTGAGGCCCCACCTGGAGTACCGTGTACAGTTCTGGAGACCTTACCTACGTGAGGACATAGACAGGGTAGAGAAGGTTCAGAGGAGGGCAACAAAGTTGGTACATGGATTGCATCATAAGTCCTATGAGGACAGGTTGAAGGACTTGAATATGTACTCCCTGGAGGAGAGGAGGGAGAGAGGGGATATGATAAAGACATACAAGTATCTTACAGGGAGGAATAGGGTGCAAAAATACACTATTTTTAAGCGAAAAAGATGTTCCAGGACTAGAGGGCATGGGATGAAGTTGGAGGGTGAACGATTCAGAGGAAACATGAGGAAGAATTTCTTCACAGAACGGGTGGTGGACAAGTGGAACACCCTGCCAGAGGAAGTGGTGGGGGCTGAAACAATCACAGAATTTAAGAATGCAAGGGATAGACATAAAGAAATTCTGGAGGTCGGGTAAGGAGCAACAGACTTCTAGGAAAACATAAAGTGAACTTACAAGCTCAAATGGGCAGACTGGGTGGGCCATAGGCCCTTATCTGCCGACACTGTCTATGTATCTACTCCTCCCCCAATGCATCCCCCCTCTTCTACAAACTCAGGACTACGTACAATAATATCACGCACTTTGTGACTAGCCTCCCCTGGATGACCCATCACTGTACCCTCTATGCCTTACTCAACTGACTCACTCTTGAAGGCAGGTTCCAACTTAAAATGCTCTCTTTCCTTCACAAAGTTCACCATAACCTGCTGCCGATCAATGTTAACTCCCTTTTCCCCTCATCGGTCCCCAAACGCAGTACAAGAGGGGCAGCCTATCATATCTTTGACACTCCTTTTTACCACACTAAGCATGTGCAGAACTCCATCACATACAAGGGCCCAAAGTTTTACAATGAACTGCGCCCTGAACTTCAGACCTATAGTTCAATTTGCTCATTCACTTCCTCCCTCAATGACCACCTCCACCAGTCCACCACCTGTGCCTGCCCCAGTAGGTAACCCCCCAGAATGTCCACCAACCCTTGAGTTACCTTAGAGTTTATATGTATCTATATTGGCTCTATTGTTGTGTGCTCTGTATTTAAAAACTTTTATTTGTATACAGGACTTAAAATGACATCTATTTTTAGTCACCATTAAGATGAAATCCTATTTTACAAGGCGTTCCTATCTTAGATGTTAAAAATAAAAAAATCTGTAAAGTTTCATAAAATATATGTGACAGGGTAGAATAGGACCCTGTCCCATTTGTTATGGAGAAAGTGTTTAAATGCAAGGATCCTTCCTCTTCTGTCTCTTTTCTATCTGGTTGCGCAGCCAGATTTTCCTGTGAGACCTCAGACTTGGTCAACCTGAACCCGAACAGTCTCACAGTTCTTTGCCTCTCACTGTTTCTCATTCTCCCTTGCTGTCTGTTTTTCTTCCTTGCATATCTAGATCTGCTGATATAAAAATATGTGCAAATCATTGTATGGAAATTAAACTGATATTGGGATCCCTCGTGTTTGGAAAATATATAGTGTCACAAATGCGCTCTGCATGTCAGGCCCTCTGCTCCCACAGTGCCAACCTCGAAGTGCAATAGTGTGAATAGGAGACAGACCAGGTAACCCTCCTGTCTGTTTTGGGGTCCAAATCACCTACTAGCCTCGAGTGCTGGGGGTCAAATGTGAACCTTATGCTAGCACAACCAGTTAACCGGCTCAGATATGTACCCTCTTCGGGAATGCAGCACAATCCTTCGCCCAGTGGCACCCAGTCAGGTTTCCAAAATGTACCCTTACGACTCAGTATGAGACCTAGGTATATTCTTACCTTTAGCAAAATTAGTAACACATTCAAGCCCTTAACAACTCTCAGACGTATACACAGGTTCAGCATTCACATGTAAAAGAACTGAGAAAAAGCATGGGCAGTATTTTAAAGAAAATACTGTTTACTAAAAATGGAAAACAGGTAAAATCAAACAGAACAATTATATCAATAACTTAGTCACATAAAATAAATGTGAAGTTACAGAACACAAATACGCCTATCACAAATACTTAAGAGTTCTTGTCTAGCTAGATGTTACCATAAAGTGCCTTCTTAAGTCCAGAGAACTAGTGTCTCTCTTGAGTCCAGAATAAAAAGCTCTGTTTCCCTCAGATGCCCGATTCTTTCAAAATCCATCTCCCCACCCCCTTTTTTGAGGTCACAGTTAGATCCTCCTATAACTTTAATTTCTTAGCATACATATCCACAAGGATGTATGTTATTACTGTGAAAATCAGCAACTAGCATTTCCCAAATATGACAGTCTTTCATCAGAACATTCCCTTTGAGGTTTCACAATCCCACAATCATGTGACTAGTTCTCTGCTAGGTGAGAAAATCATAAAGGATGAGCCAGATGACTTCCCTTCCTGCTAAGGTCATAAAATTCATATTTAATTTCCAGCTTCAAAAGCAGGAACAGGTTATAAGGGGTAATAAACTGTCCCTCTGGAAGGAAGGCTTTAATTAGGGGTTTCCCTGGGCAGTTTAACATAATGCTACTTCAGCAACACTGACACATTGGAGGTCAAAGGTCAAGTTTCCTTACATTGTGGCTGCTTGTCCTAGGCAGACAATCACATACACATACCCTTTATTTATAATACAAATATCATACATATAACCATAAGCAGGTGGCAGAGCATCACATATAGCATTACTGCTGAATTGTGTAAAATTATATTTTGAAATGACTGCAGCTATTGTAAACTCATGAGGTTACTGTAGTGCAAATATTTGAGCCTTCTGCAAGAGCTGTGCAAAGGGGGGGCCTCAACTCAAGAAGCACACTGTGTTCTAGCAGCCCTGCCTGATATTTACAAGGACAGGATGTTTGTTTAGAGTGGGGGTTGAAATGACTTACAAAGGAGCTGAGCTGCAGCTGGAGATTGAGAAGAAAAAGGGACACAGAGACTGAAGGAAAACTTTATTTTATTTTGCCTCGGTACATAGTTATTATGAACAAGTTTATTTTTTTATGATCTTACTTTGAGTGGGAACTCTTGCAGCAGGCTATAGCCATTAGGACTAATACTGCAAGCCTTTGGACCCACCAGAAAAAATCTTAGCTAGCAGTACCCAGCAGTGATGCCCCCTGACGTCGGCTCCACCCCAACGTCGGTCACGGTACAAAAGGGGGCGGACCTAGCTTCACCCCAGTTCTTTTCCTGCCCGACCCACTCACGTTGGGGAAGTTCCTGGCTATTCAGCAAACCCCCGGGGCAAGCACCGGGACAAGGCTACAAGACATGTGGCAAGGACCAGAGCCGGTCCCATCATCGCTGCCGGTCTTAGTCCCGCTCTCACTCCTCCCCCAAGAAGTCCTCTTCCTCCTCCTCTGGTTCAGGGGACCATTGCAAGCACCCGGAAGGCTCTAGAGTGTCGAGCCCTCCCACCAAGAAACTGATGCCGGCCAAGATGGAAACGTCTAGGGAGAAACCGGCAAAACCAAAGGTGGCTCCGCTACAGGTTACCCCCCAGGCTTTTTTGGCAAAAGCTATGGCCCTGCTTAAGAAGATCTCGGCCTTGCCTGATGTGGGTGTCACCGGGCAAGAATCGCTTCTCGGCACCGCCTCCTGCAAAGCCGACATTGGACGCTGTACCGACGCTGGTAGAGGCTACTCTGGTGGAAGACACCCCTGCGGCAGGAGGCGACCTCAGTGACTCCCAGGTCTTCCACTTCGCAGGGCTCTGCGGGGGGGGGGGAGTTCCCCCTCCCACACCCTGCTGGATCCTCCGGCTTCCCCGGCTCCCTTTCCTAGTTCTGCAGCCGTGGTTTTTAACAAAGAGGAACTGCAGGAGCTTTTCACCTTCTGGTGGAGTCAGGTGAAAAAAAAGCAGTCTCCACTGAAGCCAGACCCGACACTGGGTACTGACCGACCGGACCAACGTGACCACCAGGGCCTCCCCACTCCACCTGAGAAGACCCCTGAGCAGCCGCTGCCTCGCTCGCCCTCACGGGCTCGTTCCTGGACCCAGTCTCCGGACTGTCGTCGGTGCCCTTCCCAATCAGGACGCCGTCGTCGGTCCTGATCATTGCCCAGGAGCCGTTCCCACTCTTTGCAGGCAGGCCTGCTCCTGCTCCCACCGCTGGTCCTCGGGCCGACGTCGATCACTGTTCCATCGTCGGTCCCACAGCCGGGGGAAGTCCTAGGCATAGCTCTGACTAATCTAGGCCCAGTAGCAGATTGTTCTCTTCACCTTCCACTTCCCCCTCGTCACTTTCAGGGATTGGGGATTCCCCATCGGAAAAGGACCAACCCCACTCACCTCCTGATGATACGTCTTTCATGGATGTCATTAGGCATATCCATGCCTCCACTGAATGGGAAATGGAGAACCTGGATCCAGAACACCGTAGACTAGCCCATTACCTGAGGCTGAAGGAGCCCAAGCCTCTGATGGTACCTCCTTTGGTGGACACCTTCCAAGATACTACCAGGATAACTTGGAAGTGTTTGGCTTAAGTACCAGCTATTTTTAAAAAGTTAGATAGGCTGTACAGAGCCCTGAGGGATGAGCCTTTCCTGGCGGAACACCCTCAGGCGGACTCATCAGTTATTACTGCTGCCCACGACAAGTCCAAGCAGCCCAAGCACCTTAGCTCCCAGCCTCCTGACCCAGAATCTTGTTATTTGGACCAGGTGGGCAAGAAAGTTTATTGTGCCTCCACCTGCTTCATTAGGTCTCTTAACTTACTAATGCATATGGTCCAGTACCAGAATGCGTTATGGAGAGGGGACACGAGCTAGCCAGTGCCTTGCCAGACTCAACACAAAAGACGGAGCTTCTGGATATTCTAAAGTCGGGCTCAGACATTGGCACGCATGTTCTGTGTGCCTCATACGATACTGCAGATATGGTGGCCAGAGTGGCAGCGTCAGGTGTCTGCCTCTGGCACCATGCCTGGTTGAGAGTCTCAGGCTTTCACCAGGATTTGCAGTCTGGAATTCGGGACCTCCCATTCCAGGGTTCCATTTTATTTGGACAGGAGACTGAGTCTCTCATCTCTCGTCTCCAGGAGTCGGGCAAATCCATCTGGTCTGTCCGACAAATGTACAGAGGGGACCAGAGGCACGTGAAGCGACTGCCCTTTCTTAAGCCCTCAGGTGCTCAAGCCCTCAGAAGCCAACAGGGACAGAGTGGTGGCTTCAAAAGGAAAGCCGGCAACCAGCAACCTGGAGGCGCTCCTTTTCGAGGCCCCAAGTCCTCCCAGGCCTCTCTGCCAACTCCCTGCTCTGCCCAATGACTCCCTTCTGATCCCCCTCCTCCAGAAGAGGTACCGGGGAGGCAGTAGGGGTCACTTCTCCCTTCATCTGAAGGGTTGGAGCTCCATTACAGTGGACCAGTGGGTCCTGGACATTATAAGGAGGGGACATACGCTAGAGCTCACCAAGATCCCCCCAGACACTCCACCAAGGTCCTCAAGATATCCTCCTCCTCACATACCCCTTATAGAAGGAGAGATCCAGACCCTCTTGCAGAAAAGGGCGATAGAACCGGTCCATCTGCCGCAGTGGGGAAAGGGATTTTATTCCCATTTTTTCCTGGTTACAAAGAAGATGCAAGACCTTGGACCCATCCTGTACCTCAGCTCCCTAAACAACTTTATAAAGTACTAAAGATTCAGAATGGTGACCCTTCCAGGTCTAATTCCTGTGCTGCACCAGAGAGACTGGCTCTGCTCTCTAGACATGTAAGATGCGTACATGCATATTGGGGTCTTCCCCCACCACAGGAAGTACCTGAAGTTCCACTTCCAGGGGGAACATTATCAATTTCAGGTTCTTCCATTCGGTCTCTCCTTCGCCCTGTGAGTCTTCATCAAATGTCTGGCAGTGGTAGCTGTGGCTGTAAGGCGCCAAGGACATTGAGTCTTCCCTTACCTCGATGATTGACTGTCTGCGGCCAAGTCAAGGTTGTGCTTTCTTCAAGCTCTCTGAGACACTTGTACTCTGTTCCAAGAAGTGGGTATCACCCTGAACTTTCAAAAGTCATCTCCAGAGCCCAGCCAAAGACTCGTCTTCATAGGGGCAGTTCTGGATTCGGTCCAGGACATGGCTTTTCTTCCCCAAGAGAAGGGAGATCGCCTACGGGAGATAGCCGGATTGGTTCTAGTAACCCCTCTGGTCCAAGCCAGGACCTTCCTCAGACTTCTGGGGCACATGGCGACGGCCATCCCTGTCACTTCCTTGGCCTGCCTCCACATGAGAATCCCACAATGGATGCTCAGGGTGCAGTGGGATCAATGCTTCGATGATCTAGACCAAATGATCAGGGTCATGGAACCAGTCAGGAGGACCCTACTTTAGTGGTTGGACCACCTCAACCTAGGAAAAGGGGTCCCCTTCCATCAGGAGCCCCCAAGCCAGACCCTAGCGGTAGACACATCTGACTTGGGATGGGGGCACACCTGGGGACCCACCAAGCACAAGGACTCTGGTCCCCAGAGGATCACACTCTCCATATCAACATCCGGGAAATGCGAGCGGTCCTCAATGCACTAGTTGCCTTTCAAGAGGACTTCATCACAGGCTCTCTTATAGTTCAGACAGAGAACATGGCGGTCATCTTTTACATCAACAAGCAAGGGGGAACACACTCTTACCCCCTATGCAGGGAGGCGATGAGAGTCTGGTACTGGGCACTGAAGCATCGCATTTATCTGTCCACAGTGCACGTTCTGGGCATCCAAAATGACTTGGCAGACAGTTTAAGCAGGTCTCAGTCTAAGACGCACAAGTGGGAGTTGCTACAGTCAGTAGCGGACCAGCTCTTCGACACATCGAAGAGCTGGACCTCTTTGGGTCCCCATGCAGCGCCAAACTGCCAAATCTCTGCTCGCAAGAGCATGCGCCTGGTGCTTTCTACCCAGACGTGTTGTCCCTTTGTTGGACAGGAAGGTTCCTCTACGACCTCCCTCCCTTCTCTCTCATCCAGAGGGTTCTGTTGAAGATTCAGGCCGACGAGGCTCGAGTGATCCTGATCGCCCCGTTGTGGCTTCAGCAGATTTGGTTCCCACTACTCCAGCGGCTCTTCTTGGAACCTCCAATTCCGCTGCCAATATGCTCGCAATTGCTATCCCAGGACATGGGCCAGCTGGTCCATCCACATCTCAGGTCTCTGCACCTTCATGTGTGGCTCCTGCAGACATAGCCATATCCAGGTATGGGGTCTCCCAAGAGGTGGTGGACATCCTCATCTCAGAGAGGAAGCCCTCTACTCGTCCCACTTATGCTATGAAGTGGAAGCGTTTTTGCTTATGGCGTTGTCCCACCGTCTGGATCCCCTCACCTGCCCGGTGAACTCAGCATTACAGTATCTCCTCTCCTTATATCAACAAGGCTTGAGCTACTCATCCATAAAGGTGCACATGTGGGTCATTTCTGCATATCACGTCCTTTTGGGGGATAGAACTTTGGCCCAGCTGGACGTGGCCTGCACCTTCTTACAGGGTATTCTGTACTTGAGACCTCCCATTAGGGATCCTATCCCTCCCTGGGACCTCCTGTTTGTGTTGTAGAAGCTCACTCTCCCCCCTTTGAACCAGCGGCTGATTGTGAGCTGCGTTATCTTTACTGGAAAGTTTGTTTCTTAGTTGCCGTTACCTCAGCTCGAAGAGTTTCTGAGCTCCAGGCTCTGATGTGTAAAGAGCCTTATCTGGTTTTTCACAGGGAAAGGGTTTCCCTTAGAATAAATCCTAAGTTCCTTCCTAAAGTGGTCTTGGAATTGACCCTCAACCAATCGGTTGATCTTCCAGTTTAATTTTCTTCTCCTTCCAATAGGGGAGAAGCTCTCCTGCACACACTGGACGTTCACAGGGCACTGAGGTACTACCTCAAGTGCACAACTTCACACCGTAAATCGGAGCAACTGTTTGTGGCCTTTGCACCACAACACTTGGGCAGTCCGGTGTCTGAACAGACTATATCAAAGTGGCTAGTCCTCTGTATTGTGTTTTGTTATGAGAAGTACAATAAACCCCTTCTGGGCCCGGTTGGGGGTCACTCCACCAGGGGAGTCTTGGGTTCCTTTGCTGCCTTAAAAAATGTCTCTATAAGAGACATCTGTACAGCAGCCACCAGGAACGCTGTGCACACTTTTGTGAAGCACTACAGCTTGGGCATTGCATCCAGACACCATGCCGGTTTTGGCTTGGCAGTCCTTCAGGGGCTTCTCTCTTGAGTGGCTTTTTTTTATCCCTCCTCCTCCCGAGGTTATGCTCCTCCTTGGCTCGGGACTGCTCGGGACTCAGTAGTAATGGTTATAGCCTGCTGCAAGAGCTCCCATTCGAAGTAAGATAGTACAGTTACGTAAGAACTTACCGTAACAGTAGATCTTTCAGAGGAGCTCTTGCAGCAGGTGCTGCTTTCCCGCCCTCCATTCCCCAGTGAGGTGTTCAGCACATCTTCTTCAGGCTTCGCTCGGTTCTCTTGCCGGGATCCATTCGCGGATCTTAGCGGGGGAACTGGGGTGGAGCTGGGTCCGCCCCCTGTTGTACCGTAACCGAAGTCAGGGTGGAGCCGATGTCAGGGGGCAGTCCCTGCTGGGTACTGCTAGCTAAGATTTTTTTCTGGTGAGTCCTAAGGCTTGCAATGTTAGTACTAATGGTTATAGCCTGCTACAAAAGCTCCTTTCAAAGATCTGCTGATATGGTAAGTTCTTACATAATTGTACTTGTCTGCTACTATAAATAAATATTTTCGGTGAATTCTACAACTGCTCCTGGTGTTTTCCTATGCTTCCTGACCTGTGCCTCGATGACAGATGGTGTTAGCAGTGGGATTTAAGCCGTGCATACCCTAAGACAGGAGTTTTGTGCATGGGTGCTGGACCTAGTACCAGGGAAGCACAGAGGAATGTATGGATTTTGCAGCAGCAAGTCCAGTCTGAGATTGTACAGCCAGCACAAGTTATGGAAAAAGAACAGTCAGAACAATTGGTTATACCACAGAGATATAGAACAGAATTGTTACAGATAACACATAATAGTTCTATGGCTGGTCACTCGGGGAGGGATCGCACCCTTGCCAGATTGTTGTATAGATTTTACTGGCCTGGAATTCATGAAGATGTTGCTATCTATTGTAATTCCTGTGCTGAGTGTCAGAAAGTAGCCCCAGTCACTAGGAAAGACAAGGTGCCCCTGCCCTTGATAGATGTGCCTTTTGAGAGAATTGCAATGGATGTGGTTGGTCCTTTAGACAAAAGTAAAAAGGGCAATAGATTTATCCCGGAAGTATGTGACTGTGCTACTCAATACCCAGAAGCAGTTCCAATGCGTACTGTTACAGCCCCGAAAGTTGCAGCAGAGCTTGCCAAAATTTTCAGCAGAGTAGGCATACCTAAAGAAATTATTACTGATCAGGGTAGTAGTTTTGGTGCTGCATTGCTTAAAGAGCTATACAGACTGCTAGGTATCACTGCCATAAGAATCTACCCCATGACCTTCAGACAGATGGTCTTGCTGAGCGTTTTAACCAAACCCTAAAACACAGGTCAAAAAGGTTTATAAAAGGGGAAGGGAAAGATTGGGACCAATACTTGCCTTACCTACTTTTTGCTTACAGAGAAGTGCCACAGGCATCAACAGGGTTTTCACCATTTGAGATGCTGTATGGTAGGCAGCCAGGAGGGCCACTGGATTTGATAAAAGAAACTTGGGAAGATAACCCCACTCAGAAACAATCTATAACATCTTACATGTGTGCCCTAAGAAAGAAGCTGGCAAAATATGTTGAAATTGCCCATTGTAATCAAGAAGAGGCCCAAAACCAGCAGAAGGTATATTATGACCATGGGGTAAAAGAAAATGTTTTTGAGCCAGGTGAAAAGGTTTTGCTGCTGTTACCCACAACAGAAAATAAGCTGTTAATGCAGTGGCAAGGGCCTTATAAAGTTCATAGATGTACTGGCACTGTAAACCACGAGACTGAGACTCCTGACGGGAAAAATCCTACTAAGATATACCTTGCTAACCTCCTCAATAAATGGGTTGAAAAAATGCCAAAAGGTACTTTGCTAGTTTTACCAGAAACCGATAAGGAAGATATTGATGTAGCTTATGATGGACTGGAACAAACTGTAAATGCTGATGCTGTAAAGGTGAATGTTTCCTTAACCTTAGAACAAACTGCAGACATTCGTAATGCGCTGAAGACATTTAACAGTACTCTTACGAGAGTACCAGGCCGAGCAAAAGGGGTTGAGCACATAATAGTGACAAGGAATGCTCGTCCTATTAGGCAAAAGACATCCAGGTTGCCAGAACGGTTAAGAACTGATATGGTTAAGGAAATACAAAAAATGAAAGAATTGGGTATCGTAGAGGAGTCGAGGAGTGCTTGGTCATCTCCCATGGTAATTGTAAACAAAAAACAAGGAGGTGTCAGAATCTGCCTTGATTTCAGGAAACTTAACCAAGTGTCAGAATTTGACAGCTATCCTATGCCCAGAATAGATGATTTGGGGGACAGACTGGGGAGTGCAAAGTATATCAGTACCCTTGATCTCACCAAGGGTTACTGGCAAATACCTTTAGCTAAAGACTCCAGAGATAAAACTGCATTTGTCACCCCTATATGATTCTGTCAGTTCACCACGATGCCCTTTGGTTTACGTGGTGCGCCAGCTACATTCCAAATGGTACAGGGATGTAGTTTTATCCTCTCACACTGGTTATTGTGCTGCATACCTGGATGATGTCATGGTGTACAGTCCAGACTGGAAAAGCCACCTGGAACACCTATGAGCAGTTATCCAAGGTATCAAAAATCCAGGTCTATTAATCCTACCAAATGTGCATTGGGCATGCAGGAAACCAGATATTTGGGCTATGTGATGGGACATGGAGATGTTAAGCCAGAGATTTCTAAAATAGAAGCTGTAGCTAACAGCCCTGTACCTAAAACAAAGAAACATGTCAGGTCATTTTTAGGACTGGCTGGCACTATTATCAGAGATTTGTTCCTGTGCTGAGTGTCAGAAGGTATCCCCAGTCAGTAGAAAAGACAATGTGTTCCTGGCGCCCCTACCTTTAATAAATGTGCCGTTTGAAAGAATTGCAATGGATGTGGTTGGTTCTTTAGACAAAAGTAAAAAGGTAATAGATTTATCCTAGCAGTATGTGACTGTGCTGCTCAATACCCAGAAGCAGTTCCAATGCATACTGTTACAGCCCCGAAAGTTGCAGCAGAGCTTGCCAAAATTTTCAGCAGAGTGGGCATACCTAAAGAAATTATTACTGATCAGGGTAGTAATTTTGGTGCTGTGTTGCTTAAGGAGCTGTACAGACTGCTAGGTATCACTGCCATAAGAATCTCCCCCATCGCCCTCAGACAGATGGTCTTGTTGAGCGTTTTAACCAAACCGTAAAATGCAGGTTAAAAAGGTTTATAAAAGGGGAAAGGAAAGATTGGGACCAATACTTGCCTTACCTACTTTTTGCTTACAGAGAAGTGCCACAGGCATCAACGTAAAAATTCCAGAATCACAAAGTGGTAACTGACACTGCAGCCATTTAAATTCACGGTGATTCACAAATCTGGTAAAGAGACTATAATGCTGATTTTCTGTCAAGATATGGCTCAGGAATTGAGGGCTCTGAAGGTTGGGGGGAAAAAGTATGCATTTGAACTGTTCTGTTTGCTGTACTGTTAGAAAAAAACAGATCATGCATATGTGCTTAATTGCTGAAAGCAGCAAATTTTGTTAGCGAATAAAAGGTTTTGAAAACCTGTTTAATAAAACAGGTTCCCTCTTTGGGGGGGTATATGTGACAGGGTAGATTAGGACCCTTTCCCATTTGTTATGGAGAAAGTGTTTCAATGCAAGGATCTTTCCTCTTCTGTCTGGTTGCACAGCCAAATTTTCCTGTGAGACCTTGGACTTGATCAGCCCAAACAGTCTCGCAATTCTTTGCCTCTCGCTGTTTCTCAGTCTCCCTTGCTGTCTGTTTTTCTCCCTTGCATATCTAGATCTGCTGATATAAAAATATGTGCAAATCATTGTATGGAAATTAAACTGATATTGGGATCCCCTGCGTTTGGAAAATATAGATCATTACTGTTGAATTGTATATAATTATATTTTGAGATGACTGCAGCTATTGTAAGCTCAAGAGGTTACTTTAGTGCACATCTTTGAACCTTCTGCAAGAGCTGTGCGAAGGGGGGCCTCAACTCAAGAAGCAAAGAAGCACACTGTGTTCTAGCAGCCCTGCCTGGTATTTACAAGGACAGGATGTTTGTTTAGAGTGGGGGTTGAAATGACCTATAATGGAGCTGAGCTGCAACTGGAGAATGAGGAGAAAAAGGGACACATACACTGAAGGAAAACTTTATTTTATTTGCTTCTGTACATAGTTATTATGAACAAGTTTATTTTTTTATGTTTCTGCTACTGTAAATAAATATTTTTGGTGAATTCTATAACTGCGCCTGGTGTTTCCCTATGCTTCCTGACTGGTGCCTTGATGACAATATATAAATACAATACAAGTTCAGTATAAACAATCATAATTATTCCTAAAACATTCAGGGCAGGATTCACAAAGGACTTGTGCATGGTGCATCTCAGATGCACCGGCACAAATGAGATTCGCTGAGCGCCAACAGTGGTATTCACAGACAATGTGCTGGGGATGCCCCCAGCACATCCTCTCTGTGAATACCACTGTTGTGCCCAGCCCTGGTTGCACCAGTGCAACCCTCATGTCGAGCTAGGAATCCAATGGGGTAGTGCATTGTATGATGTGCTGAGCCCAAAAGTGCCATTCACAGCCACGAACATGCAAATGGGGCCATTAGGCATGCAAGGCGCAATGGGGCCATTTGCATGTCTTTATGGCTTCATTTGCATGTGGTCTGCAGAGATGCACCTGGCGGAATGCCTGGGGCATCCTGCAGCGCTGTCAGTACAACCTGATCACAATACCCCAACCTGGTGGCATAGTGGACCCCCCCAACCCCCATAGCTCCAAACACCCATCAGTGTCTCTGTTCATATCCCTGGTGGCATAATGAACCCCCCACCCCACCCGTTGCACTATATCCCCATCATTGCCACCATACAGTTCCCTGGTGGTATAATGGTTCCACCCTCCCTGCCCGTAGCTCTGAATCACTCACTGACCATCTGTACGATACCTGGTGGTATAGTGAAAACCCACCCATGCTGGTACTGGCAAAGCTCATGGGCAGGTCATTCGAACCAATGCACAGGTGTGATCTCTCACCTGTCGTGGAAGACTGCCTTCTTGGTGGCTATCACGTCAGCCAGAAGGATGGGAGAGCTCCAGGTGCTTTCCATCGAGTCTCCTTACCTGGTCTTCCACAGGGACAAGGTTGTCCTGCGCCCCCACCCGAAATTCCTTCCGAAGGTGGGTCGGAGTTTCACCTTAACCAGGTGTTGACTCTTCCGGTGTTCTACCCCAGTCACACCTCGGAGGCCGAATATAGGCTCCATACTCTGGACCCTAGAAGGGCGCTCGCTTACTATAAGGAGCACACGGCTGAAATTCGGGGAGAGGTTCGCCAGCTGTTTGTCACCTACGCTGAAGCCGCACCTGGCAGACCTGCAGCCAAGCAGACGATAAGCAGGTGGGTCACCTCCTGCATAGATCTCTGCTATAAGTTGGCGGGCATGGAGCCTCCCAGAGGGATAAGAGCTCATTCTACCCGCCATACTGCTGCATCGGTGGCTGCTTCCAGGGACGTCCCTATCCAGGAAATCTGCAGGGCTGCTACCTGGAAGTCAGCACACACCTTCATCACCCATTACCACATCGACCTTGAGTCACGCCGGGATGCTGGTTTTGGGGCCTCGGTTCTCCAGTCTCTATTCCCTAAGTAGGGGGTGTGCGCCTTGCCTCCCTCCTCCCGGAGAACTGCTAGGAGTGTGCCAATAAGTGTGGATGAACAACATATCCATGTCCCTAGAAATACAGGTTACTCACCTGCAACATGAGTTCTAGGAATGGTATATGTTGTTCATCCCTACGATGACCTCCCGGCTGACCTTTAACCTGAGCTTGCCAGAGCCAGATCTGGCGTCATGGGGGAGCCCGAGTTTTACCACCGGGTGGGTGGCAGGAGCCAGCTTGAAGACCTTCCGGCAAGATTTAAAGCGGCAAGGATACCTGCCAATAAGTGTGGATGAACAACATATACCATTCCTAGAACTCCTGTTACAGGTGAGTAACCTGTATTTCAGCCTGTCTGGTCTGTTACCAGTAGTGTCCCCCTCCCTACACTACTGTAGCATATAGAAGCATCGAATGTGGTGACAGAAAAAGGCCATTCAGCCTGTCCGGTCTGTTACCAGCAGTGTCCCTCTCCCTACACTACTGTAGCATATAGAAGCATCGAATGTGGTGGCAGAAAAAGGCCAATCAGCCTGTCCTGTCTGTTACCAGCGGTGTCCTCCTCCCTACACTACTGTAACATATAGAAGCATCGAATGTGGTGGCAGAAAAAGGCCATTCAGCCTGTTCTGTCTGTTACCAGCAGTGTCCCCCTCACTACACTACTGTAACATATAGAAGCATCGAATGTGGTGGCAGAAAAAGGCCAATCAGCCTGTCCTGTCTGTTACCAGCGGTGTCCTCCTCACTACACTACTGTAACATATAGAAGCATCGAATGTGGTGACAGAAAAAGGCCATTCAGCCTGTCCTGTCTGTTACCAGTGGTGTCCTCCTCCCTACACTACTGGAGTACACTGTGCAGTTCTGGAAACCTTACCTACGTAAGGACATAGACAGGGTAGAGAAGGTTCAGAGGAGGGCAACAAAGATGGTGCATGGATTGCATCACAAGTCCTATGAGGACAGGTTGAAGGCACTGAACATGTACTCCCTGGAGGAGAGAAGGGAGAGAGGGGATATGATAGAGACATACAAGTATCTTACAGGGAGGAACAGCGTGCAGGCATGCACTATTTTTAAGCGAAAAAGATGTTCCAGGACTAGAGGGCATGGAATGAAGTTGGAGGGAGGACGATTCAGAGGAAACGTGAGGAAGAATTTCTTCACAGAACGGGTGGTGGACAAGTGGAACACCCTGCCAGAGGAAGTGGTGGGGGCTGAAACAATCACGGGATTTAAGAATGCATGGGATAGACATAAAGGAATTCTGGAGGTCAGGGGTAAGGGGCAACAGACTTCCTGGAAAACATAAACTGAACTTACAAACTTAAATGGGCAGACTGGGTGGGCCATAGGCCCTTATCTGCCAACACTGTCTATGTATCTATGTAACATATAGAAGCATCGAATGTGGTGACAGAAAAAGGCCAATCAGCCTGTCCTGTCTGTTACCAGCGGTGTCCTCCTCTCTACACTACTGTAACATATAGAAGCATCAAATGTGGTGGCAGAAAAAGGCCATTCAGCCTATCCAGTCTGCCGAACCTTACCTAGCACTTGGGTGTTGCCCCCCTTTGACCGTCCATCCTTTTTTCAAATAGCATCCATATCTCCTACTGATTTTATACTGCACCTGTCCCCCCTCCCCCCAGTTTGAATCCCCCACTGTTTTTGTGCATACTACTACTTTGGGGAATGTATTCCAACAGTTCACCACTCTTCAGTGAAAAAGTATTTTTGGACATCCCTCCTAAATTTTACTACAGCCAGTTTTAGAAGATTCCTCCACGTGTTCGTGTTGATGTTTAAAGTAAGCAGTTTGCTGCAATTTACCCCATTAATTCCGTGGAGCTACTTATATGTATCTGTTATGTCCTCCATTTTCCTGCTGTTGAGCACTCATCAGACCTGCAGGAAAACAGCACCGCTGATAAACGCTTAACCTTATTATTTTCTAAACTTTGTTCAACTTATTTTATGTTGCTGTTGAAAGAACCTTTGTTTAGATTTTGTACCTCCTGTTCCAAGATATGCAAGAATGACATTTATATATTTTGTGTTTGCTGTTTGGGCCTGTCTCACAATGTGAGGACTTGTGGTGTCCTTGATCTGTAGTATATGAAACGGGTAGGGAAAATGGGCAGACAAGGTAGACCAAGCAGTCCTTGTCTGCCATCAAATGCTGTTCTTTGTATCTTTTTTGTTCTTACTTATACTTTATGCCCTCTTCCGTTGTTGTTAAATATATTAGTAATTTATCTGGTTGATCCTGCCTCTGTGCTGGCATTTCGTAATTCAGTGCCCTGGGCATGTCTTGGTGCTACAACGGTGGACAGATTGCTCCATCTAGTCTTGTCTACAGTCAAAAAGAGCCTTTTCAGTAGCAGTGTGTGAAGAGTTTGCTTTGTTCTTCTCTGACAGGGTATCCTCTATTCGGGCTGGGATCTCACCAGCGGGTCTAGGTCAGTACTGCATGGTGGGGCCCAGGTGGAGCAGAGACACTCCTATTGTCTGGGCAGAGTTTCAGCCAGTGTAGGTGGCTGAGGTCTCCAAGGTAATTTCAAAGCTGCAGTCCACTTTCTGTGAGCTGGACCATGGTCGGACGTGTCTCCTAGTGGGATGGGTTGAGGTCATTGGTCCAGTGTTCACCAGAAAAATCGAGTGTTCACTTTCAGCGAGGGTCTTCCCCAACGCCATGAAGAAGGCACTGGTGAAGCCCCTTCTGAAGAAACCATTTCTTGACCCCAACATCCTGGCGAATTATAGACCTATCTCCAACCTCCCATTCTTAGGGAAGGTTGTCAAGAAGATAGTGGCTCTGCAGCTTGAGAAGCACCTGGAGACTTTTGACATCTACAAGCCATTCCAGTTTGGATTTAGGACATAGTACAGTATAGAGACGGCACTAGTCCAGGTGCATAATGATCTCTTCAGGGCTAGAGATCGAGGAGAACAGTTAATTCTCATTCTCCTCTATTTGTCATCAGCATCAAGAAATTTGACACTGTGGACCACATTGTGGTGTTGTATCATCTTGGAGAGTATTGTGGACTCGCTGGTATTGTCTTCGACTGGTTTGAGTCCTTTTTTTCCTCGGGCAGGAGGCAAAGTGTGGTGATGCGGATTTCTCCTCCTCCCCAATGCCCCTAACCTGTGGGGTTCTTCAGGGTTCGATCCTATCACCGATGCTGTTCATGGTGTACATGCTTCCTCTGGGCAGGCACATTAGACAGCACAGCTTGATTTTTCACTGCTGTGCAGATGATGTTCAGCTGTATATGTCTTTTGCACCAGGGACAGTTGGTGCTGTCGGTGTGCTGAATAAGGGTATGCCGTTGCTATAGTGACAACTTTACAGCAACATGGTCAATACCAACAACATCGCCATGTCACTGTAAAGTCTGCCTGGGACCCGGGCACCTTTCGTCAAGGTCCTGCACCCCATCCCTGACTTGGCTCTGTCTCGGAGTTGATAATTTTAAATAGGAGGTGCAGGGGGCTCAAAACAAGAATTTTCATCTCAGCGGCACCATGCCAACTGCAGTTGCGGTCAATGTAGTAGTGTCGGGTAAACGTCACATCAAGAAATTGACGATGTGGCGTCGTGGATCCCTGAATAAATGCCTTGCCGAGATCCATGATTGGATGAATTTTAACTGGCTGATACTTAACCCGGACAAGATGGAGGTACTGGTGATACAGCCGGGTCAAGGGCATGATGGGGATGCCCTCGGAATGACAGCGGGCTTGGTCCTGGGGTCAGTCTCATTGATGGCATCTTTTAGAGTGAGAAGTCTTAGAGTTGTCCTTGATAAGCTTACATTTGAAGCTCAGGTGTTGGCTGTCGTCAAAAGTGGTTATCACTTAAGTATGTTTCTGTCATCTTTCAGAAAAAGAGATGTGCAAGAACAAGGGGGCACAATTTGAAGATAGAGGGGGATGGCTCAGGGGCGATATAAGGAAGTATTTTTTCACAGAGAGGGTGGTGGATGCATGGAACAGCCTACCAGAGGAGGTTGTGGGGTCAAAAACAGTGGGGGAATTCAAGAATGCATGGGACAAACATAATGCAATTATTGTGGGGGGGGGGAGGGAAGTAGGCTTTTGGTTAACTGGGATCTATAGCTTATCCAATATATAGGGAAATGGGCAGACTGGGTGGGCCAAGCAGTCCTTATCTGCCGTCAAAGTCTTGTTTTTTACATTTAAGGAACATCACCCAGATTAAACCCCTAAGTCTTCCCGAAGACCTGCCGTCACTAGTGCATGCCTTTGTAACATCCAGGATCGACTACTGTATTGCTGTCTGTCTCAGATTTAGTGGAAAGAATCTCCATCGGCTGCAATTAGTGTAGAATGCAGTGGCCAGGCTGCTGACAGGGCTGTCCAGGTCCTGTCATGTGACCACGGTCTTGTAGGGTCTGCACTGTCTGACGGTCAGATGGACAGTTCTCTTCAAGGTGGGCTTGCTCACCTATAAGGCTGTATATGGATTGGGCCCTGGCTACCTGTCTGTCCTCCTTACCCCTGCTGTCCAAGCCTGCTCCCTTCATTCCTCCACCATGGGCCTCCTAGCGGTTCTGAGAACCAGGCTGAAAACCTCAGCTGACTGCTCATTCAGGGTGGCTGACCCAGTTCTCTGGAACTCACTGCCAACATCTTTGAGGGAGGCCCCTACGGTGAAGGCATTTAGAAGGGGCCAGCTGATACATTTTAAATCCCTACTGATGCTTTTTAAATTCCGCTTGTTGAAATTTTAACTATTTACGATGCATTTCTATGTATGTAATTTATTGTTTTCGTTTTTTTGTTTTACTGGGCCCAGAGCTTCCAGCATTGGCAAGGCAAATTTTATTTGTATGGCCAGCTGGGAAACCCCGGGCAGTAGTCGTCCCTGACCCGGAGGAACTGCAGTTCTCCCCATCTTCTCCAGAGCATCCCCATTGGTCCCCCCAATGATCGATGTCCAGGTCTGGGATATCCTTGACTGAAAGGCCGAGGAAGTCGCATAAGCGGCACACCAAAAAGTGGCACCGTCGCCATTCGTCCTTGTCCTCCTTGGATGTGGGGAGGCTCCGACGCAAGTTGCGTTAGCACTACAGGGACATGCTGTGGCAGCAGCTAGTTCTGGCTGGGCCGAAGGTGGTCCCTTCAACCCTGGTGATGACCTGGCTGTCGCCTTCCAGGCCGTTGTCGACCGCCCCGGAGTCAGTCGTCGTTGTCCCTCCGCCTCCAAAGCTGGCAACTTCTCTTCCAACTCTGCCAAAGTTGGTCTCTCCACCTATCTTGGTGGAGCCACCATCGAAAACAGCCTCCCCCGGGTGCTCCCCCCAAGGAGTTTTGACCTGCTTCAGGCCTCCCGCATAGGCTGTCCATCACTCTCTTACTCCTCACCACCTGTGGTGGGTTCTTAGTGCCTCTGGTAGCAGATCACTGTACCCCTTAACTGATATCCGAGTTGCTGTAGTCTGGATACTTGTCCAACCTGCCTCCTCGTGGGGTATGTGGATGCCGTTGGATCGATCCTTGCTGAGATAGTCTGGTGTTCATCGGATAAGGGTGTGTTCCCGGGCCCCCTGAAGGAGGCAGTGGTGACACCCCTTTCGAAGAAATCTTCCCTCGACTTAGACTGTCTTGCAAACTACAGACCTGTCTCTAACCTGCCCTTTTTGGCCAAGGTTATTGAGAAGGTAGTCACGTTGCAGCTCGAGAACTTTCTTACCACCCATGGAGTCTATGATCCTCTCCAGTCCAGTTTCAGGAAGAGGCATAGCACTGAGACAACTCTGATTCTGGTACTTAGTGATCTTCTGATGGCGTGGGATTGGAGGAGTCGTTCAATCTTGGTCCTGCTTGATCTCTCTCTGCAGCGTTTGACACCGTGGATCATGGGGTGCTTCTGGAACTCCTGCTGCTACTCTGTGGACTGTCAGGGACAGTCCTCAGGTGGTTCCATTCTTTCTTCACAGGCAGGATGCAAAGGGTGGTATCAGGAATTTTTTCCTTGGCCCCCTTCTCCCTACCTTGCTGGGTGCTGCAGGATTCCGTGCTGTCTCCCATGTTGTTCACGGTGTACATGCTGCCGTTAGGAGACATTGCAAGGCAGTACAGGCTGAGTTTTCACTGCTGTGCAGATGATACTCAGCTGTATATCGCCTTTGTACCCAAATGGAACAACACAGTCTCGGTCTTTAACAGCTGCCTCCATGAGATTCAGGACTGGATTTATGCTAACTGGTATAGATTGAATCCTGATAAGACTGAGGTGTTGATGGTGGGCCCAGGTCATCAAGCAGAGAGGTTGACTCCTGGTCAGTCATCTGGCCTTGTGCTAGGGGGCAACCAGTTGAGACCCTCTCAACAGGTGCGGAATCTGAGCGTTGTGCTTGATGGCAAGCTAACTCTAAAAGCTCAGGCGTCAGCAGTCGTTAAATTCTCTTTTTACCATCTGAGGAACATCGCATGGACAAAGCACCTAGTTCTGCCCAAGGACCTTCCTATGTTGGTCCACCCCTTTGTATCTTCCTGCCTTGACTACTGCAATGCTGTATACCTAGGGCTACCGGGGTGGACCTCTGTCACCAGCAGCTGGTGCAAAATGCGGCAGCCAGGTTGTTGACAGGTTTGTCGAGATCTAGCCATGTATCTCCTGTGCTTCACAAACTGCACTGGCTGCCTGTGCGATGGAGGATCACCTTCAGGATCACGTTGCTGACCTATAAGGCCCTACATGGACAGGGACTGGGCTACTTGAAAGACCTCCAGCCCTGTTGCCCCCTCCGTTCACTCCACTCCATCGACAAGGGATTCCTAGAGGTTCCTGGGGTCCATTTTCAGACCTCAGGTGCAAGGGCATTTTCATTTGTAGCCCCAACCCTGTGGAACTCTCTACCTCATTGGATTAGAGAGTGCCTGTCCACTGAGACTTTTAAGTCCTCTTTGAAGATGTATTTATTCAACTTACCCTTCGGGGAGAATGTTTAGTTCATGAGTTATTGGCTGCCTATTTTTTTATTTATTTATTTTCTTCTTTTTGGCCCTACTAGTCACATCGGGATCTGCTCTGGTCATGGACCCCTTTCGCCTCCACCTTCGGTTATGCCTGCATACCCCAGTTATCCCTGGCTTTCCCCCCAGAGAGTGGGGCCATGGCACCGACCCCCTATTCGGGCCCCGGTACACGTATCTGGTCAGGATTGGCTCAGAGGGCTAATCAAAGGCGCATGGGGGCAGGCGTCATGAGGCAATGAGCTTCAGGAGTTTCTTCCCCTTTAAGCAGGACAGGGATGTGCAATGAGCGACCTCGTCCTCCCGATCCTGACATTCTGTTGAGTGTCGACGTGGTGCAGCTACCCAGCCTCCGCTAGGTGCTGCTTATGCGTCGAATGCTGCTCTGCCCTCCCCCCGGAGAAGGAGAGCTGTCCTAGGGACGCTCAATCCTTCTCCCCCCGGCCAGCCCTCCGGCAACGCAGGCTCATTCCCAAACCCAGGTCGCCAGTGTCGCAAGCAGAAATCCAACCGCTGTGACGACGGGCTGGCTCGGCTGCCTATTTTTATATAATTTGATACATTTTATCTGATTTATGTTTTTTTTTTATTCAAAGTTTATTAATTTTCAAAAACACATATATAAGAACAGCTCAAAACATATCTGACAAAATTGCTCATAGGTAAGCTTCTCTCCCTCACATCGGAGCTGCTCTCCCCATACCCAGGCCCCCCACCATACCCCCTCAGCACAGCTCGTACTCCACGAAAAGTGTATCATCCGAACTTATACAATCGTTTTAAAGTTACTTTCACCATCTATGTGATCTAAATACAGAGCAGCGTGTGAAAAGGATCCCAAATTTGCCTATATCTTTTCATCCTATCACTTAGACTAGCCACCATTTTCTCCATCCTGAGGTTGGCCAACATTTCCTTGAGACATTCCGAAAAAGGAATATCAACAGCGTCTTTCCAATGACGAAGTATAACCTTCTTAATCGATAAAGAGATTAGTGCCATATAATACCTCCTAGATATAACGGGAATGATGGCGTAATCCCCTAATAGGCAGATCTCCGGAGTGAAAAGGTCCAAGAGTCCCAGTAAAGGATCCATCCTCCGTTGGACATCTCTCCAGAGGGTGGAAGCCTTAGAACATGACCAAAAAATGTGATAAAGCGTACCATCTGCCTGTCCACATCTGGAACAGGTAGGGGAATCAATAAGGCCATACTTGTATAATTTTGGGAGTATAATATATGTTATGTAAAATATGAAACTGCGTAACATAATCTGTCCTGGGTGACATATTTGTGACAATTTATCCATAATGCAGCCCAATCTATCCCTGAATCAGGAAACTGTGCCGCCCAGTATCTCCTCAGTATAAACACCTCTGGGTGTTTACAATTGTACACATTTTATATATATCAGATACTGAGTGGGGACTACCAGATATCTGAAGCAGGATATCTCGGATCGCATTCTTACCACTTTGAGACGGAGCTGGGCTGAATACCTTTGTTAACAAGTGCTTCAACTGGATTACTTTGAAAATAGACTTAGTGGGTATATTAAAATTACTCAATATTGTGGTAGCTGGAAGCCATGTACCATCCGGGGCAAGAAGCTGAACAAGCTTGACCTTTTCCAATTGCGAGAGCCAGTTTGACATGAGCGACTTGTTACATATTTTTAAATTAGGATTGCCCCAGACGGGTTGAGCTAAATCAGCTGTATGATCATATTCCATAAATGAACACATCAGAGCATGCACCCTGACCGAGATCACCACCGGAGTAACTTTCAACAGAGGGGGAAGGACATTCAGTCTAATATAAAACAGCGAAGCCAGCGACAAACTAGATTGTCTAATTAAGGACAGCTCTATTTTGAGCCAGATAGGCATCCAGCCCTCTGGTTCTGATTCTGTCGCGCTACCCATCCATCTTGCATACTTTACCATGTGACTCGACCAGTAGTAAATAATCATATATGGGAGGCATAGACCCCCTGTATCCTTGGGAGCCACCAACTTATGAAATGCAATCCTGGGTTGTCTATTGGCCCAAACAAATTTTGTTATCAGGGCATTAACTTTCTGGAACCATGAAACGGGAATCCAGTTATTTAACAAGTACAATGGGTAAAAAATCCTGGGGAAAAAGTTCATCTTGATTAGATTCACCCGTCCCCAGAGTGAAATAGGTAGCTTGGCCCATCTATTCAGGTTCATTCTCAGAGTTTTAACTAATTTGTCCAGATTCAGCTTCTGAATCAAGGCCTCACCATTTGTATCCCTAAATATTTTAAAGAATTTGGCGCCCAGGACATACCGTATTCTTCAACACTTGCCTTAACCACTCTGTAGTTAAGCGGAAACACAAGGGACTTATCAATGTTCGATTTATAGTTGGAAATATTAGCAAATTCTCGTACCGTGGACAACAAGGCCGGTATTGAGTTTTCCGGATCGGACAACTGTAACACAAATGCGTCAGTGTATGCGATACTTTCACTCATATCCCTGAATAGATTTATACCTTGTATAGCGATGAGAGTTTCAGCCGGCGAATAAAGGGTATCAGATATAAATTGAAAAGTTACGGTGATAAAGGACAACCCTGCCTGGTTCCTGAATACAGCGGAAAACATTCCGAGGTAAGACCGTTTACCATTACCCTAGCTGAAGGGGCATTATAAAGGGCTTTAATCCAAATCTGAAACAACTCAGGGAACTTGTAAACATTAAAGGTTCTAAATAATGATTATTTATGTTTTATATTGTATCTGAGCTTTGACAGTTGAAAAGTGCATTATAAATAAAGCTTGATTTGATTTGAGAAGAGGGCATTCTCTGACCATGGCCTTTCCAGTAACTGAAGCCATTGTTGGCCCATTTCTGGAACTCTGGCAGCACCCAGCCTCCTGTCCTGCTCCATCCACCAGGATGGTCCGCAAGTACACGGTACCTACTGGTTTCCTTTCGGTATTTACACAGCATCCCTTGACTGAGGGAGTGGTGACTGAGTCTTTGTTCAGATGGGTTGGGAACTCTGGAGATTCCAATAGACCGCCAGACAAAGAATCCAAGAAACTAGATCATTCTGCCTGCAAGGTCTATGCCGCCGCCTTGTCGCTAGAACTCCATTGGGCAAGCTTGGCTGTAATTGTGGCACACTTTTCTCATGCCCTGTTGGGTTCCCTAGATGAGGTGCTCCCTCACATTTCTGCAGACCTTCAGACCATGGTCAAACAGGTCCAGGACCAGGTCTGGGCTGTTGCTAGGCAGCAACTCCAGACATCCTTGGACACTGGGAATTCCTGTGCCTGATCAGTTGCAGCCATGGTCACCATGCACCGCAGGGCTTGGTTGCAGGTCTTGACTTTCATGGCAGACATCCAGCATAAGTTGGCAGATGTCCCGTTCCTGGGTACCGCTCTTGTTTGGTCCAGGAATGGACGGTCACCTTGAACGTATCGAGAAGTCCTGTACCACGTTGGACTCCACTACATCTGCCCAAAAGGAATCCCAAAGTTCCAAGAAGCAGAAGAAGAAACCATTTTGCCCTTCTGCCCCTAGACCAAGCAGCCCCAGTTTAAATCTGGGCAGTAGTAGCAGGCCCAGTCTTGGTGCCCTCACCCCAAGTCAGGCACTCAGTCACACAAACTTGGAGAGAAGGGTTCCAGCAGTCCCGCTTCCGGATCCTCCTCTTCCAGGCCTCCTCCATGATGAGATGGGGGTGACCAGCCCCATGCCTGCTCTGGGTCTTCCCATGGGGGTCCAGCTCCACCACTTCCTTTCTACCTGGTGCACTGTTACCATGGACAGGTGGGTGTTGGAAGTGGTCGGTCAGGGACTGCCTCTGGAGTTCAGGCTGTACCCACCAAACTGAGCCCATGCCCCACGCGAGAAAAGAGTATCTGTTCGCATTCAGTTGGCTCTCAGAGAGACGACATAGCCCAACTCCTCCTCAAGGAAGTAGTGGTCCAAGTTACAGATCCCCCAGTCAACGCAGGGTTCGTTTCCAGGTACTTCCTGGTCCTGAAACCGATGAGGGGTTGGCACCCTATTCTGTATCTGCATGACCTGAATCAGTATCTCAGGTTGTGTACTTTTTGGATAGAAACTCTGTCCCAGATCATACCATCTCTTGAGCAAAACGTGTGGTTCTGCTTCCTGGATCTTCATGACGCATTCTTCTACATCCCAATCCGTCCATCACACCAAAGGTATCTTCACTTCTGAGCGGAGAGAACCATCTATGAGTTCCAAGCCATGTCAATCGGCCTGTCATCGGTCCCCCGGGTCTTCACCAAATGCATCGCAGTGGTGGCAGGCCATCTTCAACATCGAGGGGTCAGGGTGTACCCTTACCTCGACGATTGGCTCATAGTGGGTCCCTCCAGGTTGGAGGTGGAGAGATCCAGCGGTCTGGCCCTCAAGGCCTGTCTCAAGCTTGGCCACCTAATCAACGAGGCCAAGACAGAACTCGTGTGTTCCAAAACTTGCTGTCTGAGGCATGCCACCTGTAGGGCATCGAGAATGGCCCTGCTCTTGGATGTAGCTGCAGCAAAGGTGCTCCAGTTAACATCTGGCATATTCAGGTCCCCCAGTCTCCCATCAACAGTATCTCCCTTTTCTGTGCCATCCTAAGGATGCCTTCAATCATATCCTTGTCCATTCCCTCTCCCTGACATGGGGGTCTGTATACAACTCCTGTGCGGATTGTGGTGCCATTTCCAGTTTCTAAGGTGACCCACAGTGCCTCCTCTCCTCCCTGTTTACTTTTTTGTTCCATTGCCTTTATCCCTTCCCTTACATAGAGAGCTACTCCTCCCCCTCTTCTCCCCTCCCTTTCTGTCCTGTAGGTTGTGTACCCTGGTATGTTAACATCCCAGTCATGGTTCTCTGTGTACCATGTTTCTGTGACTGCTACAATATCCAGGCATCCCTCTTCCATCAAGGCCACCAGTTCAGGGAGCTTGTTGCCCAGACTACGGGCATTGGTGCTCATTACCCTCCATTTCTTGTTGGCATTACCCCCTTTTTGCCCCATCCCTGTCCTTATTGCCTTTGTCATTTTCTCCATTTACCCCTGCCCTTCTCCCTATCGACATCTCTATCTTGGTGTTTACCTCACTTACTACCCTGATTTTTTTTTTTTGGGGGGGGGCTAGGATTTCCCTGCTCCTTTCCAGTGCCTCCCTCCTTGACTAGTTTAAATGCTTGCCAATGAAGCATTTAAACCTACCACCTAGGATCCTGGTTCCCCTCCTGGACAGATGCAGAACATCACGCCATTATAGGCCTGCATCACACCAGGTAGACCCCCAGTCCCCAATGAAGCCAAATCCCTGAGCTGTGCACCAGTTTTTCAACCACTGATTGAATCCCATGGTGTGTAGCACCCTAGCCTCATCCATGCCTTAGACAGGCAGCACCTCCGAGAAGGTTACTGTGCATGCTACTTGTCTAAGGCCCCCCTTCCCCAACTCCACACACTCTTCCTGCACTGCTCTGATCCCTTTCTCAGCCAGGTCATTTGTCCCTTGGTGGACAATGACATCCAGCTCCCTCCCGCTGCTCCAGCGATCCTGAGGATTCGCTGCCTGTCCCTCCAAGCCATGGCACCAGGCAGGCACATTACCTCCCCCTTCCCTTCCTCCTGCAGTTCAACCCTGCACTTGACAGCCTGGTACCTGAGCGGCTAGAGTTCCAAGCTTTGGGTCTTTCCAGTGATGTCCTCAGCAAGGTTGAGGCATCTAGGAAGGAGTCGACCAGGAGGTGCTATGCCTTCAAATAGAAAAGGTTTTCCATTTCATGTCAGGGCAAGGGCTTAGACCCTAACACGTGCCCTGTGGCCAGTATCCTTGACTACCTTTGGTCCCTCTCCAAAGGTGGTCTCCGGGCAACTACCCTTAAGGTGCACCTGGCAGCCATCTCCGCTTACTGAGTGTGGGCCGGTCAGCGGACGGTGGCACAGGAGACAGTAGTCTGGCATTTTTCAAGGGCCTTGCTCACATAACCACTCCGGTGCTTGAACCTCCACCTCCATAGGATGTACTGCTGGTATTGGCTAAACTCGTGGGCAAGCCATTCGAACCAATGCAGAGGTGTGAGATGTCACATCTGTCGTGGAAGACCGCCTTCCTGGTGGCTATCATGTCAGCCAGAGGGACTGGGGAGCTCCAGGTTCTCTCAGTGGAGTTTCCTTACCTGGTATTCCACAGGGACAAGGTTGTCCTGCGCCCCAACCCAAAGTTCCTTCCGAAGGGGGTGTCAGAGTTTCACCTTAACCAGGTGTTAACTCTGCCTGTGTTCTACCTGAACTACACCTCTGAGGCCGCATACAGACTTCATACTCTGGACGTGAGATGAGCGCTCTCTTATTAGAAGGAGAGGACAGCTGAAGATCAGGGAGAGGTTTGCCAGCTGTTTGTCACCTACGCTGAAGCCATACCTGGCAGACCTGCAGTGAAGCAGATGACTGGCAGATAAATTACATCTTGCATTGATCTCTGCTATAGGTTGACAGGTAAGGAGCCTCCCATAGGGCTAAGGACTCACTCCACCAGCCATACCACTACATCAGTGGCTGCTTGTAGGAATGTCGCTATCCAGGATACCTGCAGGGCTGCTATCTGGAAGACAGCAAACACCTTCATACCCATTATCACATCAACCTTGAGTCATGCCGGGATGCTGGTTTTGGAGCCTCAGTTCTCCAGTCTCTATTCCCAAAGTATGGGGTGTGCGCCTTGCCTCCCTCCTCCAGGAGAACTGCTAGGAGTCTGCCAAATAATGTGGATGAACAACCTATCCACGATCCTAGAAAAACAGGTTAGTCACCTGTAACAGTAGATTTTCCATGGAATGGTCTCTTGCAGTAAGTCATTACTTGTGGGAGTTCCTGATAGGTGGTGCTCCAGCATGGAAGTCTCTTCCAGCAGTCTCTATACCAGGGACCACCCACACTACCTCACTTCCTGGGCCGTACCTATAAAAGTGGGTGGTCCCTGGTAAGCTCCGTTCATTTTCACGCTGGCTTCAGCTCTGGCAGCAACTCTCCTAGTAGCAGTCTTTGACGTGGATTGAACCCATAGCCTGGGTGCATGGGCTTCATACAGACACCATATACCTACAATGGATGATTCCCTGTCACATACACAGGGTGCTCAACCAAAGGGCTCAAAAAATGTAGAGTCCTCTTCAAGAGAAAATACTGGGAAGGAACCCCCTTCACCTAAAGTCCTGCCTGATGGCCTTTCAACAGTCATGCCTCCAAAACCTGGATCATCAAGAAGATATTCATCATTGATGGGCACCTCACCCCCATCAATGGCAGGCTCTACTCCATCAAAAAAGAAATGTTAATCATCAACGGGGCGTCATTCCTCAGCTCCCCCGTCAACCAGGACTCCTGCACCATCGATGATGGAGGTCTTGCTGCCTTCCCCATCGATGGGGCATAACCCCCTGTCAACGGGAGGGCTTTACAAGACGCATCATCAATGAGAATGCCTTCTCCGTTGACTGAGCGGATGCTACATGCTTTCTCATCGACTGGGCTGCCTCCCCGTTAACAGGACATGCTCCCTATGCTCTTCTATCAACGAGAGGCCTGCCATCATTGACGGGCTATGCATTCACTCTCCCGTCGTCGACAACAGCATTTCCATCATCGACGGCGCATGTCTTCACTCCACCATCGACGACTATGGCACTCCTTTCGTCGACGGAGCCTGCCTTCACTATACCGTCGTCGATGGAGCATATCCCACCATCAATGACACATGCCCTGCCTTCCTCATCATCAAGTGAGTATATTCCAGGTTCGGGAATGACTCGGGCAGCTGGAGGGCCGGCTGGGGGGAGGAGGATTGAGCGCCCAGTGGCTGCTCTCCTCCTCCGGGTGGGGTGGGATGCAAGTCACGCTGCTATACCGCCACCTGGGTGACCACAGGTGGAGGTGCAACGAGACTGCACACAGCAGGGTGGGAGGACGTCTGCCGAGAGCCGGAGTGCCAGCACGTTGCGACGTGCTCCGCCCCTGGCCTTCCCTATCATGCGGATGTCCTGAATGCAGGGAGACAAGAAAACAGAAAAAATCCTGCACCAGGCTCCCATAGACGGGACCCGGTCGACCCGAGAACACCTATAACCAGGCTTCACAGAAGGGGCTGGCAAGCCTTCCGACGCGGACTTAAGGACTAAGAGAGGGAAATGAGGGTCCCCTCTGCCCTTGAGCAAACTGAGGCAGGATGGGGACAGGCTTCCTTGTACCCGGAGGGAGGTACCTGTAGCAGGACTATGGGAGCGCACACGACCTAGGGATCCCAGAAGAGAGGATCCTGGTGCAGTGAGGAGAGTAGCACAAAAAAAAAAAAAAAAAGAGAGTATATTCCACCGTCTATGGAGCATGCTGTTACTGACCCTCCACTTGTAAGGCACAGTACATCATCGACAAGACATGCTTCTCTGCCTCTCCCATCAACAGGTCCAATGCCCTCATCATCAAGACGATCATGGCTGCATAGAACAACACCCATGCCTGCATATAGTATAGCTATGGATGATCCTTATGGAAGGCCGACCATGAAAAGCCAAGAATATTCTCAAAAATATATATTGAAAGATGCAAATGGAGCTGCATTTCTACAAATACAGAACTATATGCTTCAGAACACGGAGGCCCTCAATCCTTGTTATCATTCCCACGTGGGGATCACAACCCCATTGAAAATGAGCAAAGACGACAAAGAAACACCGGATCACTTTCTCCAAGAGGCATTTCCATCATCACAAGTTCCAAATATTGAAGAAATAGTCAATAGAGTACTGGATTCTATGGGTTTTGACCATAGCCTCACTCCAGAATATAACCCTCAAACACAAATAATATTGCCACCTCCATCAAAACAAGCCTGCACAGAGCTAGAATGCTCCCTGGTCCTGCCTCCTCCTGAATATTCAGATGAATATTTCTCAGATTATCACATGAATCCAAACCTCCATAGGACCTATGATGGTTCCCCTGACACAAGAGAATATGAATCCCCTTCAGAGGTGTCCTCCTACTGGGACGAAAGGCTATTACAACCGTGAAAGGTCATTTCTCCACCGCATGGCCTCTCATTGCTTGAAATGATGCTACAAATACAAACAACAATGGGGTTTACCATAACGGAACAGGACAGATTAAGTAAAGATATGGCTGAATATCTGGGCCTACCGGAAGACCCTGTCAGGGCTATCCCTCCTTTTATACCTATGTTCAGAAATGCTAGTACTGAAGCTTGGAGCCAACCCATAGCAGTGCAGGAGTTACCTAGACAGGCCCACGGCCTGTATCAGGCTCCTCCTGATTATCAATATTTAACGAATACGCCAGTGGCAGATTCTGTGGTTACTGCGGCAGCCCACAACTGCACCGGCAAGCCTAAACATACAAGCACGATACTCCAGAGAGAGACTCTAAATGTTTTGACCTTACAGAGAAGAGAGTGTTTGCTCTAAACACACTAAATATCAGAATACTTAACTATATGGGGCACATGCTGCAATACCTACGTACAGTGAACACTTCTGCTGCAGAAGTTATAAACAGAATACCTGCATCCCCTTAAAAAGAGCACCTTACATCTATAAATAATACAGTTACTTCACTGTCTCAGCAGCTATTAAGATCAGGATATGATCTTGCCGATGCCTCGGCTTGAGCCTCTGCAGTCAGTATTTTTATACGCCGCCAGGCATGGCTCTGTCTTTCAGGGCTAGCACCTGATATTCAACACAAAGTGGAGGAGGCAGGCTGCGATGGAGGGGTTGCCTGGTCAGGCGGAATGGGGGCCGAAGGGTTGGACGACTTACCAACCTTCTCCGTGCAGGCGTCAGAGGAGCCAACGTCCGGCTTATCGGAGCCGCTCACACCAGTAGGTCATGAATCCACAGCTTTACTGGGAGCGGAGGCCTCCACAAGCCCGAGGGCACCAGAAAGGCCAGCGCAAAAGTTCCCTGCTCGTTAGGTTTTTCGTCGGCTTATTCATGTATTTTCTATTTTTTCTTAACCTTCGTCAGGTATCCATCCAGGTGGTCAGGGCCTAGGCAAAAAAGGCACAGAGAATGGCCGTCCTTGTGTGGGAGTTGGGCGCCGCACGAGTCGCACTTGTTTTTGTGCTTGGAGGGTGTAGAGGATGACATACACCGACGGATACCTGACGAAGGTTAAGAAAAAATCGAAAATACACAGTTAAAATACTGACAAAGGAGCCTAACGAACCTCTAAGGTGGCCATCGTGGAGTGGTCTCCCAGGGGGGATGTTACCTGTTTCACGGCGACTCCTGAGGAAGACGCGGTTGGAGAGGACCCCTTGTCCCGATGCCTTTCTGTGTCCTTTTTCTTGCGATGGCCTTCAGGGGAAGTTGACGCCTGCTGAACCTTTTTCAGTTCTTTCTCCATGGAGCTAATTTTCTTTTTCAAAATGTGGGCTTCCAGGGACTGCTGCTGCCTTCTCCGAGTGGCCGCGTTAAAGCTGAGGAAGTGCTGGCACTTCTCCACCGGGTGGTCAGGGCCTAGGCAAAAAGGCACAGGGAATGGCCTTCCTTGTGCAGGAGTTCGGAGGGTGTAGGGGACGACATACACCGACGGATACCTGACGAAGGTTAAGAAAACATCGAAAATACATGGTTAAAATACCGATGAAGGAGCCTAATGAACAGGGAACTTTTCCGCGAGGCGCTGGCATAAGCTAACAGCAGGAAAGAACTGGAAGACGGGTGTGAGGGACCACCCCTTTAAACCGACGACTCCTGACGCTGGTCACTTGATGTGGGGGCGGTCCCTCGCCAGAGACTGATAGCTAGAAATTTTTCCGTGGGGTCCTGCCGCCTGCTGACATCAGTCCTATATGTAATTACCTACTGCAAGAGCCCTCTCAAAGTAAGATCTACTTATACACCCTTAAGGACAGAGAACAAGTAACAAGGACTCCGGCGAAGCCAACCCATGGCTGCCCCTCCGGCCACCCCAGGGCTTCTGCCCCTCATTAAAGACTCTAGACTCCACCCCAGTCCCCTCTTCTTGGCCTCTGGGACCTTTTGGGGCCACAAGAAAGACTGAGGCCTTTTTTTTTTTTTTTTAAACTTTATGTTTATTGTTTCAATATGAACACAGAGTTATACATTTCCAGCAGAGACATTTCAAATGATGATAATAAAGAACGCACTGAGGACGCCACTGCCCATATAGTACAGTATATGATCTTAATCTACTGCATAACGATACGTCTGTGAGGGTTACCTAATAAACACGTTCCTTTATATCTTGTAATCCTTTTATGCTGTATTAGAAAGCCCAAGAGCTGCATGGAAAGCACCAAATCATTTTACATTATATTCTGCTCACGTTTATTCTCTCCTCTAAAAAAGGGGATACTAAAGTCCATGCTTTAACACTTTAATGCACATCTTATGACGCAAAAAGCTAGGAAAACAATGCTACATCTCCTGTACCCTTACACTGTATCACCCAGCTCATAATGCTATAAAGAACTTCATAACGAGTTCAATCTGGTCATTATTATAGTAAGTAGGAATACAAAAATTGTTATACTTCTACATTACATTATACTCATATTTCCAGCCTTCTTTCAAAATGGTACTGAAATACAGTTTAATATGTCCACTGTAGTTCTGTCAAAGGTTTAGTTATCTCAGTTCATTTTAAGAATCATCGTCAGATGAAGGCTCCTCCTGATCCCTCGATCTCTTCCTTCTTGGTGTCTGCTTCTGAGCCCATCGGCTAGCCTCCTTCGGATCTGAGAAGATGAATGAAGATTTTACCGTGATGTGTAATCCTCAGATGAGCCGGGAAAATTACACTATGCTGAATGCCTTCCTCTCGTAGAAGCGCTCTAGGACCATCGAACAGTTTGCGTCTTTGTCTGGTGGCGTAACTGATGTCTGGATAGATTCGCATTGTCTCAACTTCACACAGCAGCACTTTATTCTGTCTAGCTAAAGCCAAAAAATAATCCCGTGTTGCCACTCCATCTGATACTGCTAAGATTGCTCGTGGGGTTTCCGAATTGTCTGGGGATCCCCACCTGGTGATTCGGTATGCTTTTTGTATATTTTTAACACGCTCCCTGGCTTCATCCCCGAGCTGCTGAATTAGCCAATCTTGCAGAAATAACACCAAGTGGTCTCCTTCACATCCTTCTGGAATACCCAGTATTCGGATATTTGAGGCCCTAATTTGATTTTCCAAAGTCTCGAGCCTCATTCATAGATGTCTATTTTCTTTCAGTACTGTAGTAGTAACCCCCATCGCAGCACCAGAATACGTTTTGGCTTCGGAGGATTCGGCTGCTACTAGATCCAAGGAAGTTTCTAAATTAGACACCCTGTTAGCAATACCGTCCATTTTATCTGCCAAACTCGAAACTGAGGCTATTAGGCAGTTTATTTTAAGCCGAGAGTTGCAGAGTTTCTTTTCTGTAGTTTCAGGAAACCAGGGCCTGCAAAGTAGAGCCAGACCGCATGGCAGAGGTAGCTGGAGCATTTTTGGTTTTTGCTCCGTCAGGGTGGTTGCGATCTTTTCGAGGGTTTCCCATATTTCAGGAGATAGCTTCTGATTTCTGTAGCTATTCATAGATCTGTAAAATTTTGACCAGAATTCTTAGTTTATATGCTTTATAGCCGAGTGAGTTGGAGGAGCATTATTAGTAAGTGGCCATCTTGCTCGGGCTCAACAGCACCCCCCAGAAAGACTGAGGCCTTTTTGTCACATCGGCTTGATACATCTAGCCAATTTCTCAGGTGTCACTGTCTATAGACCATCACGACCATTCCGTCGAGATGCTTTTTTGACCTTTGGTGCACCGAACATCCTGTCCCTCCCTTGACCAGATTCACTTACTATTAACTCACATGCTGAGAGACAATCAGTTCCACTATGGACTATATTCTTCTCTCCTTTACTGCTATTCGAAACTTTCCCTTGATTATGAACAAAGATCATATCGAAAAGGGTGAGTACATATACAGAGATTATATGTTTTAACCACTGCTTCATTTTTATTAGTCGAAGATACATTGTTTCACTTGCTACATTATCTGTTACTTCAGTGTCCTACTTTCTGTCAAATGGATTCATTCATTACTGGCTAGACAGTTTAAAAAAAAAAAAAGAGGTCTTCACTTGCTACTTTGTAGCGCCTCTGAAGAATAACATTGTATTACTCGACTCGAGGTCACCCTGGAAACAGGAAATGGGACAGCCATAAGAACTGGGGTTGTCTACAGGCCCCCAGACCAGAGGGAGGACATAGACACATTACTGTTAGAAGATATACAAAACATGACAGCTAAAGGGGAGGTTCTGATAATGGGAGACTTCAACATGCCAGATACAGATTGGTCAATACCAGCAGGAACATCTGCCAGAACTAGACTCATAGTGGATTCCCTGCAGGGGGAGGGCCTCAAACAACTGGTACAGCAACCCACAAGAGACAGGGCTATCCTAGATCTAGTACTGACTAACAAAGAAGGGATCACAGATCTCCAGGTAGAAGGTCACCTGGGGACCAGTGACCATCACATGGTATGGTTCAATTTGGCTACTACATCTAAATCATCCCATTCCAAGGCAAAAATATGGGACTTCAGAGAGCTGACTTTGATAAGATGGCCAACAGAGTTAAGCTAGCCCTGGCAAAGAAACACAGGTGAGGAGGTACAGGCAAAGTGGGCAAGCATTAAGGATACAATACTTGAAGCAACATCCCATTGTGTTAGACAGAAAAGAAGTGCAAAGAAGAAGGAAACCACTTTGGTTCTCAAATACAGTAGCAGAAAAGGTCAGAGCCAAAGGCTGGCCTTCAGAAAATATAAGGGAACACAGCGGGATGAAGATAGGGAGGCATACCAAACTGCCCTAAGGGAAGCAGGTAAGGCAGTAAGGCAGGCAAAGTCCCAAACTGAGGAAACACTAGCTACGAACAGTAAAAGAAGGTGACAAGACTTTCTATAGATACATTAGTGAAAGGAGAAAGTCCAGAGATTGCTATAAGCTTAATGGAGAAAAGGAGCATGTGAGGAGGAGGACCCTGTAAAGGCATCTATCCTAAATAGATACTTTTGCTCAGTATTTACTGAAGAAGGTAGGGCAGGGCCACAGCTCAGCATCATGGACACAGGGAGGAGGGAGGTGAGCACTACTCCCTTCACAAAGAAAGGTCCTACAAGAGCTTGCTAAGCTCAAGGTGGATAAGGCAATGGGACCTGCTGGCATACATCCCAGGGTACTTAAGGAGCTAAAGGAGGAACTAGCAGAGCCATTAGCAGAATTGTTTAGTGAGTCTCTGAGCACAGGAGAGGTCGTGAAGACTGGAGAAGGGCTCATGTGATCCCACTCCACAAGAGTGGTAGCAGGGAGGAGGCGGGGAACTACAGACCAGTCAGTCTTACCTCAGTAGTGGGCAAGATTATGGAGGCACTCCTTAGGGAAAGGATAGTGCAACACCTGGAATCCATAGGGGCACAGGATCCAAGACAGCATGGGTTTACAAAAGGAAGGTCCTGTCAAACTAATCTCATAGATTTCTTTGACTGGGTAACCAGAGTGGTGGACCAAGGGGGAGCAGTTGATGTCGCCTACCTTGACTTCAGCAAAACTTTTGACACTGTTCCACATAGAAGATTGATAAATAAGCTAGGTAGGCTCGGGGTGGGTCAGAAGTTGGTCAACTGGGTGGCAAACTGGTTGACTGGCAGAAAACAGAGAGTGGTGGTAAATGGTATACAGTCAGAAGAGATGCAAGTCACAAGTGGGGTACCTCAGGGATCAGTCCTGGGGCCAGTCTTATTCAACATCTTCATTAGTGACCTCGCAGATGGACTAGAGGGTAAGCTTGTCTGTTTGCAGATGACACCAAGATCTGCAACAGAGTAGATGATCCAGATGAGGTGGGCAGAATGAGAAGAGATCTGGATAAACTAGCAGAATGGTCAGAAGAGTGGCAACTGGGATTTAATGCAAAGAAGTGAAAAATCATGCACATAGGGAAGAGAAACCCTGAAGCCACTTATAGGCTGGGAGGAGTTGCTAGCAGTCACAAAGGAAGAAAAGAGACTTGGGCATCATTATCACTGATGACCTAAAATCATCAAGCAGACCTCTAAAGCAGTAGGTAAGGCTAGGGGGTGTTAGGGTGTATTAGTAGGGGTATCACAAATTCGTAGAGGAAGTAATAATCCCTCTGTACAAGACATTGGTTAGGCCCCATCTGGAGTACTAAGTGCAGTATTGGAGCCACACCTTCACAAGGACATTAACCAAATTGAGGCAGTCCAGAGAAGGGCAACAAAATGGTGCAGGGACTGCATCAGAAGACATATGAGGACAGATTAACGGAGCTCAATATGTATACCCTTGAGCAAAGGAGGGAGAGAGGTGATATAGATCGAGACATTTAAACACCTTAGGGCATAAACAAGGTGAAAGAGTCTAACATGTTTAAATATAAGAAAATAGCAGGACAAGAGGACACAGCATGAGATTAGAGGGAGGCCGATTAAGGGGAATGTGAGGAATTCTTTTCACAGAAAGGGTGGTAGATGCATGGAATGACTACCACAAGAAGTGGTGGCTATGAATACAGTGCAGGGCTTCAAACAGGCATGGGATAGGCATAAGGGAGCAATACAAATGACTATGAATAGATAGGTCACTGACAGAGCAAAGGCCGATGGCACATTTATAAGGTAGAAAAAGAAATGGGCAGACTGGATGGGCCTTGCGGTCCTTATCTGCCGTCAACTTCTATGTTTCTATGTTTCTATGACCTACTGTTACAATTCGTAACAAAGTTGCCTTTGCCTTAGCTTGTTCTTTCACTACTGATCACTGAAGCTCCATAATTGCTCAGTGCCCTTAACATATTCCTTATAGTTTTTTAAACACAATGCTTCACAGTGAATCATGTATCCCTTTATTCCACTGCTATGCCATTTAGCATTCATTGGTCCCAGGACCACATTTTACCTACAGCAGAATGCCATCTCTGGCCGCCCACTGCCATATAACTGCTTGGTAATCTCCCAGAAGTAATGACTTACTGCAAGAGACCATTCTGTGGAAGATAGTGCAGTTACACAAAGACTTTTGCTGTAACAGTAGATCTTCTAGGAATGTCTCTTGGAGTAAGTAGTTTCCCTCCATCCCCCTGCCTTATGTAAATGGAAAAATGATATAAAGGTGGGAAGCTTCAGTACCTTGGTTCCCCTCAATCCCTCGCTTCCGAGCTGAAACCCGGCGAGGAATGGAGCTTACCAGGGACCACCCACTTTTATAGGTACAGCGCAGGAAGTGAGGTAATGTGGGTGGTCCCGGGTATAGAGACTGCTGGAAGAGACTTCCGTGCTGGAGCGCCACCTATCGGTAACCCCCAGAAGTAATGACTTACTGCAAGAGACATTCCTAGAAGATCTACCGTTACAGCAAAAGTCTTTGTGTAACTGCACTTTCTAGGAGTGGTATATGTTGTTCATCCACACGGACCCACCCGACCTCCCCGGCTTTGACGCACAACCTAGCTTCCAGCGGGCAAGATCTGGCATCTTGGGGTGGGGCCGAGGATTATACCTCTGGGTGGGAGGAGCCAGCTTGAAGACCTTCCAGTAAGATCTTAAAGGGGAAAGGACATGCCAGATAGTGTGGATGAACAACAACGTCCCTCCTAGAACTACTGTTACAGGTGAGTAACCATTTGTTTCAGTGTGTCTATATAAAAAAAGTGGGCCGGCCTAGTGGTTAATGGGGGGAAGGGCCAAACGAACAATGAGCAGCCACTTAGCAGCCTCTCCTCTTTTGGACTGTGGTGGTGGTGGGTCTTCCTAGCTCTTAGCTACGCCAGGTAACGGTGTGGTGGCACTGCATATGTATGGGAGACAGACATAGGTTGGGGGTGAATGGAGCCTCGTTTGCAGAATGCATGTGCAGCTCCATATGCATACATCCACCATACTGCTGTGGCTTCAAGAGCTACAGGGAAGAAAACGTGGAAAACTGAGCAGAACAAGCTCTGGGAAGCCTCACCTGAACACCTGAACCCACCCTCCCACTCCAGCTGGTAAGGCAATTCTCATTTGTGTACTCCTGAAGTAGAGGCATGGACCTGCTGGGGGGGGTCTGCGGGGAACTAGCCCCCAGTGTGTAGGGAGGATAGAGACAGTCCAGGGTGTCTGGGAATGGCTGAGCAGCCTCCGAGTCTGGCTCCATTGTATAAAAACCATTATGGAAAAAAACAGCAGAGTCTTACTTCTGCTTAGGACTGCTTGACACCTTTCAGTACCATCGGTAGTTTTACTAATGGTGTGCACATTTAAACTTCAGAGCCCCTGTGTTTCTCCATGTTTCAACACCCATGTGAGCAGCTATTGGAGAAAAAGAAAGAAATGAAGGGAAAAAGGAAGATCAAAGGCAGTAGGAAGGAGAAGTCAAAGAAAGGAAAAACGGATAAATCCCAGGACAGCAGGACACACAAGACTGGTGAAAAGGAGCAGAGACCAATGGAGGAGGCAGGAATGGAGCAGCCCAAGGACAAAACTGGTGAGTATCTACATAATAATAATAATGATGGAGGGGAATACTGACAGTGTACAAGGCCACTGATTTGCAACAATTGAAGTAATGAAATTCCATTTTCAAGACTTGAAAGTAAGGGAATTGCACCAGATTAAGTTTTATTCCCAGATTTTTTTTGCAACTCAGTAAACTTTATTGAATTTCAGAAGTGAAAATGAAAAGCACAACAATCAATAGCAGTAGGGATGATAGAGCAATACAATATCAATAACAGTACACACACAACAATCAATAGCAACAGGGACAATAGAGCAATACAATATCAATACACACACAACAATCAATAGCAACAGGGACTATAGAGCAATACAGTATCAATAATGGTACACATACACACACACACACACACACCAGACCATAGCAACAGGGACAGTAGAGCAATATAATATCAATAACGGTACACACACAGCAATCAACAACAACAGGGACAATAGAGCAATACAATATCAATAACAGTGTACACACACACACACATATATATATTTATATATATGTGTGTATGTGTGTATATATATATATATATATATATATATATATATATATATATATATATACACACATACAACAATCAATAGCAACGGGACAACAGAGCAATACAATATCAGTAATGCTACACACACATACAATAATCGGTAGCAATGGGGATGATAGAGTAATACATTATCAATAACTGCACACACACACACACACACCAATCAACAGCAACAGGGACAATAGAACAATACAATATCAATAACGCTACACACACCCACATACCAAATATTATATGTAAACAAATAAGGTTCTGGCACACACCAGTTCAGAAGAGGAACACATGGAAAAATAATCAAGCTAAATTTTATTACATCAAGATAAACAAAACATCTTGTCTGACATGTTTTAGATTGACTTCCAATCCTTTTTCAAAGGCTAAAATCATACTACAGACACTCCTCTTAAATATACATAGCAGAAGGTGATACATGTAACACAGTAAAAACAATTATTACAATTAATTAAACAAAAATCTCAAACCATCTATACTATAATGAATTAAGAACTATTCTAAAAGGCAGGATAGGGGATTCTAGATGCAATAATGCAAAAAACATCTCATTGAGCTAATTTGTAATCATTCATGATATCATTTTCATGAAATAAGGAACTAGATAAGGACAAACAATTAATCCCTTACTAGAAAGGTATAATAACTTAGAGCTCATATAAAGTTGGAACTAATATGTATGAAAACAAAGACTAATATATAACCATATATAAAAACGCTAGATGACATTTATAGAACTAAACGAGACCAATGTACACAAATAATATATTCGTTTGAAATTGTTGCATAGTTATAGTTCAAAAACATATTGATCTGTAAAAATAGAGAATAACGCCAAATCATGCAGGAATATAATGAAACTAGGTCCTAGAAAACTACTGAAATAGTCTGAATTATTACTTTTTCAAATAGGGGTAAATTTCTATTGGAGCATTCAGTCCTGTGCTAGTATTAGCCTGCAATCTTAAAATCCAATAATTTTCCCTTCGCAAAACAAGATTGTTATAATCTCTCCCCCTTGGATTGCGGCATATCCTGTGAATAGCCATGAATCTAAATTCACGGAGGGAATTGTCACTCGCTATTAGAATATGGGCTGCTGTAGCGTAAGAACCATCCTTTCTTTGGGTCGCTCTAATATGCTCCCCTACCCTTATTTTGAAACTCCTAGTGGTTTTACCCATATAGAAGGCATTGCATTACATGTAGCTAGGTAAATCACACCTTCAGTGCTACATGTAATGCACTGTCTTACTTCAAAAGTCCTATCGCTATTTATGCTGGAAAAATATTTACCCTGAATAACATATTCACAGTACATACATTTTTGCACTGAAAATTCCCCTTACTTTTATTTAACCAACATTCTGATTGTTTAGGTTTAAAATGGCTATGTGTGAGTAAATCTCTTAATGTAGGGGCTTTCTTATAACACATTCTTATTGGCTGGTTGGCCAGTTCTTTCACGCCAGGCTCAACTCCCAAAACATGCCAGTGTTTTTTCACAACTTTTTCTTACTCTTTGACCTGTGCTGAATATTCAGTAACGAAATTAAACCTGTTTTCTAAATTGTTTTCTCCTACACGATCATTAAGCCATGTCTCTCTGTCAATATTTTTAGCTCTATCATGAGCTCTCTGAATGCACGTTCTACCATACTCCCTCTGTGTTAATCTCTCAGTAAGATTGTCAGCTCCCTTTTCAAAGTCTTCTATATCAGAGCAATTCTGTTTTGTTCGCAGAAACTGACCATAAGGAATATTTCTGGCTATATGTACTGGATGGCAACTGTTTGCCAATAAAATTGTGTTGCCATCCACTTCTCTCTGATAAATATTTGTTTTCAGAATGCCAGAGTCAGTTTTTTGAATAATCAAATCAAGAAAAGTAATTGAATCCTTAGAAAAAGTGGAAGTAATTTTGAGATGGGGGTTAGTACTATGTAAATATTCTACAAATGAATTAAAGCTAGTAATGTCCCCCTGCCAAAAAAAATATCATCATCAATATAGAGTTTCCATAGCAACAAATTGTCCATAAACACGTTTGTCTCATTACAGTAAATGTAGTCTTTTTCCTACTTGCCGACATACAGATTGGCTATGGAGGGTGCACATGTTACCCCCATAGCAGTCCCCTTAATTTGAAGGAACATTTCTTGCTTAAATAAAAAGGTGTTGCATTTTAAAACACACTCTAACAATTTGATCACCAATTCAATCAGTGGAGGTGAATTTAATTCAAAAACATTCCCAGAAGGTTGATTTAGAAAGAATGCTATTGCATCCAAAGCTCCTTCATGGGGAGCATTGGTATACAATGATTCAATGTCTAGCATAACCAATAGAGTATCTCTTTGTACTGTCACATTCTTAATCGGATTCAAAATCTCTTTGGTATCTTGACTATAGGAAGGCAAACATTGAACTAAAGGTTTTAAAAAAGAATCACAAAATCTGGATAATGGTTCAGTAAGGGAACCAATCCCACTAACTATGGGTTGTCCTGGTGGATTATCCAGAGTTTTGTGAACCTTAGGTAGCAAGTACAAAGTGGCTGTAGTGGGATTAGAAACCGTGAGATAGTTTCTAGTCAGTTTATCAATAACTCCCTTCTGAAAAGTATCGGTTGTTATTTCGTCAATTCCAAACTTAAAATCAATAGTCGGAGCCTCTCTTAGTTTAATATAGAACTGTGCATCATTTAACTGTCTGTAGATTTCTTTCATATACATATCTCTATTCATTAATACCGCTGCCCCCCCCATCAGCCTGTTTAAAAATCTAATCTTGATCTTGCTGTAAAGTTCGAATTGCTTCTCTTTCTTGTTTTGTTAAATTGTTAAATAAACAAACTTGAGGGGTAGAGAAGAAAATCTCAACTTCATTTTCAACCAATTCTTTAAAAATTGTGACGGCAGCACATTGGGGGGGGGGCACCGCACAGAGGGATTCTTAAATTCTACAGAATGAGCTTCCGTGTTGTTGGTTTCAGAGCTTGCTTCTTTTTTGGCAAAAAAGGCTTTCAAATTAAGTTTGTGGCAGTTAAGATTTAAGTCAATAACCATCTGCACTCGATTAAGAGTGTTCGTTGGTACAAATCCAAGTCCCTTTTTAAGCAAGTCAGTTTCTCCTGATGTTAAATCGTGCTTTGATAAGCTGATAATGTGACTAACTTGATTAGTAGAGGAGCTAGTCCTTACCTCCTCTGTCGGTTCCTCTGTCTCGCTCCAAACGATTTCCTCCATGGATTTCTCCCCCTGTGGCGTCCCCTGAACTGTCTGCCACCATCCTATTCTTTCTTCCCCGTCTCGTGAATAATCTCGCGGTCTCTCCTGAAGTCTTCAACTTCTTCGTGGAGGAGGTGGGGCATACGGTATAATGTGGGACTGATATTCCACAGTTGGTTGTGGATCTAAATGTGGCTGATGCCTTGGAAAAAAACGTTCTCCATTCATCACATCCCCCTCAACATCACTGTTTGTACTGATGTCTGTACTATATTCAAAAGAGACATTTTTATTGTTACGGTGATTTTTCAGTATACCTTTGAGCTGATTTTTCTTCCATTTAAAAATGGTACCTTTTTCAAAATTACCTTTGTCTCTTTGGAATTTCGTCATTTTGATTTTCTGGATCTCTGCGTCTAATTTAAAAATAGATTCTTTAAGTCTTGAGTTGAATCTTTCAAAATCTGCATGTGTTCGATATTTTAAAACTTCTGGTTCCTGAATTTCATCTCTCAATTTAAGTAATTTTTCTTTGCTATACTTGATAATCAATCACATAAGTTTAGCACTAGCTTCCAATAAAACATTTTCCCACTCTTGCAAAAAAATTAGATTATCCGTTTCACAAGCTGGATCTTTAATCAGTCTCAGTCCCCTTGGGACATGTTTAACCTCCAGATATGCTTCCAAGTTGGTACTATTCCAATATAATCTTCTAAGTTGGTGTGTCATCTTTTCTAAATTTCTAAAGGCTTCAAGTAGTGACTGAGCTTCTTGTGGTACTGCTTTCTGTCCATTTTCAGAATTAAGAAATGGATTATTGTTTGCTACTGTTTGTAAAAGTAAATCCACATTTGCTAATGGATTTATTTGTGAATTACTGTCCATGGTAGAAAAAATTAAATTCAGAGTGCCTTCGTACAACATTTTAAAATCTATCTTGTCTTGGTGAATATTTATAAAAATTGAAAAAAGCTACTAATGTGTATATTCTCGAGTTTTAAGGGATAAGGAGACAGGAATGAAGTTCCAGATAGATTCTGTTGCAATTTTCACAATTGAATCCATTAGCGTATGTGGATTTACTTATATTGGAATAGTACCAACTTGGAAGCATATCTGGAGGTTAAACATGTCCCAAGGGGACTGAGACTGATTAAAGATCCAGTTTGTGAAAATGAATAATCTAATTTTTTTTGCAAGAGTGGGAAAATATTTTATTGGAAGCTAGTGCTAAATTTATGTGATTGATTATCAAGTATAGCAAAGAAAAATAACTTAAATTGAGAGATGAAATTAAGAAACAGGAAGCTGAAGTTTTAAAATATTGAACACATGCTGATTTTGAAAGATTCAACTCAAGACTTAAAGAATCTATTTTTGAATTAGATGCAGAGATCCAGAAAATCAAAGTGACGAAATTTCAAAGAGACGAAGGTAATTTTGAAAAAGGTACCATTTTTAAATGGAAGAAAAATCAGCTCAAAGGTATTTTGAAAAATCACCGTAACAATAAAAATGTCTCTTTTGAATATAGTACAGACATCAGTACAGACAACATTGATGTTGAGGGGGATGTGATGAATGGAGAACATTTTTTTCCAAGGGATCGGCCACATTTAGATCCACAACCAACTATGGAATATCAGTCCCACATTATGCCGTATGCCCCACCTCCTCCACGAAGAAGTCCAAGACTTCAGGAGAGACCGTGAGATTATTCACAAGACGGAGAAGAACGAGATGGGGGAAAAAGGAACAGGATGGCGGCATGGAGGCAGACAGTTCAGGGGACGCCACAGGGGAAGAAATCCATGGAGGAAATCATTTGGAGCGAGAGAGAGGAACCAACAGAGGAGGTAGGACTAGCTCCTCTAATAATCAAATTAGTCAAATTATCAACTTATTGAAGCATGATTTAACATCGGGAGAAACTGACTTGCTTAAAAAGGGACTTGGATTTGCACCAACGAACTCTCTTAATCAAGTGCAGACAGTTATTGACTTAAATCTTAACTGCCGCAAACTTAATTTGAAAGCCTTTTTTGCCAAAAACGAAGCGAGCTCTGAAACCAACAACATGGAAGCTCATTCTGTAAAATTTAAGAATCCCTCTGTGTGGTGCCCCCTCCACGTGCTGCCATCACGATTTTTAAAGAATTGGTTGAAAATTAACTTGAGATTTTCTTCTCTACTCCTCAAGCTTGTTTGTTTAACAATTTAACAAAACAAGAAAGAGAAGCAATTCGAACTTTACAGCAAGATCAAGATTTGATTGTTAAACAGGCTGATAAAGGGGGGCAGTGGTATTAATGAATAGAGATATGTATATGGAAGAACTCTATAGACAGTTAAATGACGCACAGTTCTATATTAAATTAAGAGAGGATCCGACTATTGATTTTAAGTTTGGAATTGACGAAATAACAACCGATGCTTTTCAGAAGGGAGTTATTGATAAACAGACTAGAGACTATCTCACAGTTTCTAATCCCAGTAGAGCCACTTTGTACATGCTACCTAAGGTTCACAAAACTCTGGATAATCCACCAGGACGACCCATATTTAGTTGGATTGGTTCCCTTACTGAACATTATCCAGATTTTGTGGTTCTTTTTTAAAACCTTTAGTTCAATGTTTGCCTTCCTGTATTCAAGACACCAAGGAGATTTTGAATGTGATTAACAATACGACAGTACAAAGTGATACTCTATTGGTCATGCTAGATATTGAATCATTGTATACCAGTGTTCCCCATAAAGGAGCTTTGGATGCAATAGCATTCTTTCTAAATCAACTTTCTGGGAATGTTTTTGAATTTAATTCACCTCCACTGATTGAATTGGTGATCAAATTGTTAGAGTGTGTTTTAAAATGCAACACCTTTTTATTTAATCAAGAAATGTTCCTTCAAATTAAGGGGACTGCTGTGGGGGGAAACGTGCACCCTCCATAGCCAATCTGTATGTCGGCAAGTAGGAAAAAGACTACATTTACTGTAATGAGACAAACGTGTTTATGGACAATTTATTGCTATGGAAACGCTATATTGATGATATTATTTTTTTGTCAGGGGGACATTACTAGTTTTAATTCGTTTGTAGAATATTTACATAGTACCAACCCCCATCTCAAATTTACTTCCTCTTTTTCGTAAGGATTCGATTACTTTTCTTGATTTGATTATTCAAAAAACTGACTCTGGCACTCTGAAAACAAATATTTATTGGAAGGAAGTGGATGGAAACACAGTTTTATTGGCAAATAGTTGCCATTCAGCACATATAGCCAGAAATATTCCTTATGGTCAGTTTCTGTGAACAAAATGGAATTGCTCTGATATAGAAGACTTTGAAAAGGGAGCTGACAATCTTACTGAGAGATTAACACAGATGGGGTATGGTAGAACGTGCATTCAGAGAGCTCATTATAGAGCTAAAAACATTGACAGAGAGACATTACTTAACGATCGTGTAGGAGAAAACAATTTAGAAAACAGGTTTAATTTCGTTACTGAATATTCTGCACAGGTCAAAGAGTATGAACAAATTGTGAAAAAACACTGGCATGTTTTGGGAGTTAAGCCTGGCCTGAAAGAACTGGCCAATCAGCCAGTTAGAATGTGTTATAAGAAAGCCCCTACATTAGGAGATTTACTCACACATAGCCATTTTAAACCTAAATAATCAGAATGTTGGTTAAATAAAAGTAAGGGGAATTTTCAGTGTAAAAACATATGTACTGTGAATATGTTATTCAGGGTAAATATTTTTCCAGCATAAATAGCGATAGGAATTTTGAAGTAAGACAGTGCATTACATGTAGCACTGAAGGTGTGATTTACCTAGCTACATGTAATGCAGTAGCTTCTATGTAGGTAAAACCACTAGGAGTTTCAAAATAAGGGTAGGGGAGCATATTAGAGCAATCCAAAGAAAGGATGGTTTTTACGCTACTGCAGCCTTATTCTAATAGTGAGTGACAATTCCTTCTGAATTTAGATTCATGGCTATTGACAGGATATGCCAGTAACCGGGGATTATAACAATCTTGTTTTTATGAAGGAAAATTATTGATTTTAAGATTGCAGGCTAATACTAGCCCAGGACTGAATGCTCCAATAGAAATTTACCCCTATTGGTATTTGAAAAAGTGATGATTCAGACTATTTCAGTATTTTTCTAGGACCTAGTTTTATTATATTCCTGCATGATTTGGTGTTATTCTCTATTTTTACAGATCAATATGTTTTTGAACTATAACTATGCAACAATTTCAAATGAATATATTATTTGTATACATCGGTCTTGTTTAGTTCTATAAATGTCATCTAGCGTTTTTATATATGGTTGTATATTAGTCTTTGTTTTTGCATATATTTATTAGTTCCAACTTTATATGAGCTCTAAGTCATTATAGCCTTCTAGTAAGGGATTAATTGTTTGTCCTTATCTAGTTCCTTATTTCATGAAAGTGATATCATGAATGATTACAAATTAGCTTAATGAGATGTTTTTTGCATTATCGTATCTGGTATTGTCTGCTTTGCCTTTTAGAATAGTTCTTAATTCATTATAGTATAGATTGTTTGAGATTTTTGTTTAATTCATTGTAATAATTGTTTTTAATGTGTTATATGTATCACCTGTTGCTATGTATATTTAAGAGGAGTGTCTGTAGTACGATTTTAGTCTTTGAAAAAGGATTGGAAGTCAATCCGAAACATGTCAGGCAAGATGTTTTGTCTATCTTGGTGTAATAAATTTTGGCTTGATTATTTTTCCATGCGTTCCTCTTATGAGTTGGTGTATGTCAGAACCTTATTTGCTTACATTTTTGGTTGGTTCTTGAGCACTACATCCCAGTGCGCACTCATTTTGGAAAAAAACAAATATTATATACAGACTAGAAAATAATCCCAGAGTTGAGAAAACTATACTAAGCAAAATACCCTCAAACAAAAATTACAACCCTCTTTGGAGGGGCTGTGAGATAACAGATAGACCAGATACTGAATGTCAAGTTCAACACACAATTTCTGTGTGATGTTCAAAATACAGAGGATAACCTTCAGCACTGGCATATCCCTTCTTCAGTACATCAGTTTGCAGCAACAGACTATTCATGTCCTGCCTCTGCACTTGTCAGCACCTACAGACTCATTGACCTCTGATCTAACTTATCAGTTGAGAGTCAGCCTCCCCTATGGGGGGGGGGGGGGGCTTTGTTTGCTTGGATGATAGGGGCTCAAATAAAAAAAAAAAAAAAGGCTAAAGACAAAGAACCTCTGTGCAGAAGCACTGAAGCAAGGGTTACCCCGGAAGGGCACTGGCAATATAGCCAAGTTTCAAAGAAACACATCACACATACTTCCATAATGCAAAGCATCATGGAATATATGCAAATCATTATGGAATTTCAAACGTGTTCAACTAACAGCAATTTACATGCATTTCAAACAGCATAATTAACCTAATATCTATAATACAATTCACCTAGTACTTTCCACCTTTATCGAAAACACCTATTGCCATGGTATTTCCAGCATTTACAGGTTTCAGAAACATGAGGTATATACATCAATGTGTTTTATGACATAGTGCCATTGCATACTAAATCCAACAGTGATAAACACAGCCTGTTTTTTTACATAAGCTTGGAGGTCACTACAACAACTTCCTTGTACGAGGACCTGAGAGGGAAAAGGAAAATTAAAGAGGACACTATAGCATAGTCAAGAAAGGGAAGGGGGTGTCCATAGGTGACCAACCTTACAGACTAGAAATTGTAAAGAATAGGTTAGGCTAAGAAATAGAAGAATTGTTGCAACAGATTTAAGAAAAGGTTGGTCCTCAAGAGTGGCAGGAGCTCCCTGTCACACATGCCTCACCTTAAGAGGGAAGCAGTTATTGCAGACTGCTTACCATCTTCCTGTCCCAGGAAGGGATGGAGATTCCACTCATCCATCTTCAGAACCTCAGTCTCATGAACAATAAATATTCTATTATAAACATAGTGGATATCATCATTCTTTACCCTGAGGCATTAACAGATTTCTCAACAAAGACTAACGGTACCTTCCTATCTCCTTTTAGGGAAAGTATGTCATATTCCATTGACATCAATTCCTGCACCGTATCTAGACATGAAATAAGCATTTACATGTTGTCTGCCTTGTTTCCTAACCGAAAATTTGGACGACTTTAAAGTCTAGTACTACAGAAGGAATTTCTCTGGGGTGAGTAATTACCTGCTCCAACCCCACCAGACATGTCAGTTTTAAGTAGGGGCCCAGTCCTAGGTTCAACCCCTCTATATAAACCCACTACATCTCTTGATTCATTCATTTCACTTGCTATTGATACAGACACCTGAGGGTAGACACTCTTTTGGTGTTACCCCAACACAGGCTCCAATCTATTTTTCACCCACCTCCTCTTTGGTAGGTTTTCCCTCAGAAAAGAATAAAACACACGTACCACCTCAGACTACTTGTCTGCCTTTGGGTACCTCTTTCTTTGACATCAGGTCTGGCCCTTGAGCAAACATGCTGCACTTTTGCTTACAGAAAGGAACCATTGTAGAGCCACATCAAGCCTTGTGCCTGCAACCAATTTTACCTCTCTGTCTTACACAAAGTGTCTACGAGAATATGGAAGAAGCAATAGTAGTTCCTACTCTCCTATTTCAACCTCTGATAACCCATGACCCCAAATCCTTGATCATCTTATCCACAGGCAGGTCTCTACAGAAACCTACAGGAAGCTAAGGAACCTCACATGCTGGATAGCCTGCAGTGTTAAACAGCAGGGCCCAGATATTCAAAGGGGTTGCGCCTGGCGCAACAGAGATGCACCGGCGTAACCCCGCATTGCTCCATGTTGGAATATTGAAAAGGCTGCCTGGTGCAGCATAATTCCCGATTCGCCGGGGCCAATGTAATGGTGTGCAGCACAGCTGCAGGGGGCATGCCCATGCATATGCAGCACATACCGATATTCAGCCCGGGATGTGCAGTACATATGTTAGCGTAATCCTGCAGTGCGCCGCATAGAGGGGCTCAAAGATGAGCCCCTACAGAGTAGGAGCAACTCCCAGCCACCGAAAGGCTGGCTGCAGTACTGCAGGGTGCAACACAGCAGCCCAGCCTTGGTTGGCCACCCACCCACCCAGAACACCGTCCACAAGCACTCACTGTACCTGCCCCCCCATAGCCGCGATCATGCAGTATACATATAAAATGAAACCCTGGTAGTCTAGTGCCCCCCTCAGTCCCCGATTCCCCGATGAATATAACAGATGACCATCCCTGGTGGTCTAGTGGTCCACACTCCCACCCGAGTCCCGGATGCCTGGTATCATGTAATGGTGCCTATCCCTGGTGGACCCCCCCTCCCTGTTGCTGTGATCACAGTAAATGCATATTACTAAATTCCCTGGTAGTCTAGTGAACCCCTTTCCCCGAGTCCCGATTGTGGTAAAATGCACATCATTCCCTGGTGATACAGTGGCACCCCACCCACCCACCCACACAGGGCCCTTGCCCACCCTGCTCCCCTCTTCCCGTCATCAGCGGATGGCTGCATCCCGCCCACATACCATCCAGTTGCTCGTCGACGACAACACAGAGTGGGCTGTAAGTTCATTTGCCTCTCGAGTGACCAATGGGCTTGCAGGGCATACTGTATTAGGACAGTCCCAAATATGTGAATGAATCATTCACGTATTTGGGATCAATTAGTACAGTATGTTTCTGCAAGCCCATTGGGTCCACATAGGGGACCAAATGGCTTACAGCGATACTGTATCTGTCATTCGACAGGCGGACGAGATGCAGCTGCCCGCCAATGATGGGGGGGGGTGGGAAGGCCCTGTGTGGGTGGATGGGGTTGGGGGGTGCCACTGATAGCCAGGGAATGACGGTGTGCATTTTATCATGATTGGGGACTCTGGAGGAGGGGGTCCACTAGACTACCAGGGAATGTAGTAATATGCATTTACCATGATCGTGGTAATGGGTGGGAGGTGGGGTCCACCAGGGACAGGCATTATTACATGTTATGGGGCATAGGGGACTCGATTGGGGGGGGGGACCACTAGACCACCAGGGATGGTCATATGTTATATTCATCTTTCATACCTATTGCCATGGTATTTTCAGCATTTACAGGTTTCATAAACATAAGGTATATACATCAATGTATTTTATGACATAGTGCCATTGCATACTAAATCCAACAATGATAAACATAGCCTGTTGTTTTTCATAAGCTTGGAGGTCACTACAATAACCTTCCTGTACAAGGACGTGAGAGGGAAAGGAAAAATTAAAAAGGATATTATAGCATAGTCAAGAAAGGGAAGGGGGTACCCATAGGTGGCCAACCTTATGGACTAGAAATTGTAAAGGATAGATTAGGCTAAGAAATAGAAGAACCGTTGCAACAGATTTAAGAAAAGGTTGCTCCTTAAGAGTGGCAGGCGCTCTCTGTCCCTCCCCCCATCTTCCCGACCCATAACCAATCAGCCTTCCAAGCGCTTGCATAACTCAAGCATTTACAACTTGAAGAAACCAATTCTGGGGCCATCATTCAAACTGGTGTGTAAATCTAATACCACAAGTAATTAATTCCCTGATTTTACTGTCATTCTACTGTCATTCTTGTAGTATGTGTATGAATAATCAGAATAAAAGAAGGCTTAACTCATTGTACCCAATAGCTCTGTATGAAGTCCGAACCATCCATCGATTCTCCTGATACAAAATGGGCATAATAAGTTAACCTACAGATTAAATGAAGCAAATTGAAAATAGTATAGAAAGCAATTATGAGAAAAATACAACTTGTATAGATTTAATAATCTTATACAAAATTCCCAAATCTGTGAAGTTCTTTGTTTTTACCAGTGTGGAAGCATTCCAAATTCCAAAATTTTACTGGATTTGCAAGCAAAAAACAAAACCTAGTGGCCTTGAAAATGTATTCATGGAAATAAAAGGAGTGAGGTGGCATTTTGTGGAATTTCTAGCATGTGGAAGGGAACAAAGAGGAAGAGGCTTGCTTGACATGGTCCATAGTCTCTTTCCACCCCTGAGATGATAAAAGAAGTGAAGCAGATAGGGTTTCAAAGGGGAACATTGCAGAGCTGGGGGAGAGTGCGTTAAAAGAAAAAGCAAATCCTTGGAACAGAACTGCAGGGGAGTCAGTATTGAACCATGTGAGCATGGCAAACAAAGATTTGTAAAGGGGACTATGTGAGTAGTTTCACTTTGTCAGATAAGAGTGCAATTAAAAGGGGGAGGAAGGCAGGGTATAGCGCTAGCGCTACCACATGCGATGATGACGACCCAGGTTCGGGAATGTGCCTGGGGAGATGGGCCGTGGGAGGAGGCTTGAGTGTCCGGAGACTGCTCGCCTTCTCTGGGGAGTGAGAGGGGGTTGAAGCTCGGTGCTTGACTGGCCTCTGCCAGAGGCTGGGGGCACAGCAAGCACTAAGCAGTGCAGAGGGGATGGGTCATAATGGACATTGGCGACTACTCCTGGATGTCAGTGTGCACGTCACGCCCCCGTCACAACACTGGAAAAGAGCTTCTTGTGTGTTGGGTAGATGTAGCGCTGGCACAGATCCCTCATCTCTTCCTGCCTGTCCCGCTGGAAAGTGGACCCCCATGAAGGATAAGAATTATGGGGTGTACAGGCCCCACCTCGTCCCTACCTGGGGGGGGAGATCCACAGCTCCATGGGGAACCACCCAGGGGCTCAGGCAAGGTAGAAGGGGCTAGATGCCACTGGCAACTCCTGAAGTTGCATCGCACAGGGGGTGGGGGGGCATAAAAAAAGGGGAAGGGAGGAAGAGAGGATAGGTAAGATGGATTTGGCTGTAGTGCTAATGTTGAATAGAAGACTGCTGGTAAAATGTTTAAGGTAAGAGCCTTAAACCTCTGGGTGATGGGTTTATTTGATATATGACATCTGTGCTGGAAAAATATCCAGAATAGACACACCATATGCTGGCATATACATTATGAATGGACATGGGGAGGTGCTTGGCTGCAACATGATGTAAAGTTTAGTCATTCTGTTGCGACTCACAGGGATGAAATGGGACTCAAGGTGCACTGATTCTTGGTTGCAGTATATGATTGGATCAACAAGCAGGGTGTTTTTTTGAGTCAGGATGGGATATAACACGAGAGGATAGGGGAGTGTCAGGACTCATTGCTTCTTTTTCCCTAGTGAGGCCTCCAGAAGCTTTGTTTATTGATTTATTTTTTTAACTATGTAGCCACACTAGACATAAAATGCCTATTTTCAGGTAGGGGTGCAGGTTCAGACATGTCTGTTCAAGGTGCAGGGGGTTTCATTCTGTCCTGTGCTGCAGAAAGAACAAAATAAGTGAGAGAGATGACTCCAGGGATTTGATGTCTTGGCTTTAATGTACTTAGCAGCCACATCAGACAGTGCTCAACTCTGCAGTTTAGAAAACATTGACCCTACCATAGATAATCTACAAAAAAGTCTTTGTTCATGCCTTACTGAGCAAGTGCCATTGGCAGGAAATGCATCAGGTGTATGGACTCATGATTTTATGGCTGCATGGGCAGAGCCATGCTGACGTATTGCTGGGATGTAGGATAGAGAAGGTACTGTGGTAGCACATGACTGGACTCCTGCACTGCTTTCATCCACGGAGTGCTTCAGCACAAACTGATTCACATATCTCTGCCTTCTGCACATTGATTACAGTGATGTTCCTTTGTCTGCTCCCCCTTCCCGCCTGGATTACACTGCACTATTTCCTTCCTGCATCACATATCTTCACCTCCTGCACACTGATTACAGTGATGTTCCTTTGCCTGCTCCCCCCACCCCTGCCTGGATTACACTGCACTGTTCCCTTCCTGCATCACCTATCTCCACCTCCTGTACATTAATTACAGTAATGTTTCTTTGTTGGCTTCCAAAACCCCTACCTGGATTACACTGCATTATTTCGTTCCTGCAGCACATATCTCCACCTCCTGCACCTTGATTACAGTGATGTTCCTTTGCTTCCGCCCCCCCCCCCGCATTGATTACAGTGATGTTACTGTGTCTGCTCTCCCACCCCTGCCTGGATTTCACTGCCCTATTTCCTTCCTACATCACATATCTCTGCCTTCTGCACCTTGATTACAGTGATGTTCCTTTGCTCCCTCAACTCTGCCTGGATTACACTGCACTAGCTCCGCACATTACCCCTCCTTGTACTTCCCTGATCTCCTCTACACTTAGGCACTGTTGCCCTCCCAACTACTCTACTGCCCTACATCCTCCTCAGTACCTCCCTCCTTCTCCCAACCTCTTGCCTCCCTATCCCCTCTCAGCCCTCCTTGCTCCCCTTCCCCGGTCTCTAGCAGTATCTGGTGTGGCCACTAGGAGTCGCTATTTCCACCGCCTTCCTAGCACCTTCTGCCTGTCCCTTCTAGCTCCTCTCTCGCCCCAGTCCACACCTCTCCTAGGCCCCGCAAACCCACCCCCCGCTGAGGGTTTCAAACCTTGTACCTCTGACACCAGAGGCGGTGACGCTTCCCCTACCCCGTAGTAGCAGCCACACTTGCCAAAGAACCACTATCCCCCTTATACACCGGGCATCTCTCAACCCATTGGGCATACCGGCTCTCATGCTTCAGTCTGCTCTGGTCACCATGCTTGCTCATCCCTCGCCTACCCAGCCCCACCATTCCCACCCTGTACCCCAGTCTCCCCAACTCCCCCCCACACCAGAACACCATATCACTCCACTGCACCTCTTGCCAACCTCTGCACCCACCCCTGGGTCCTGCTGGACTCACCCCATCCTAGCTATGCCTACAGCACAGTTTCTGCCCTGAACACAGCACTACATTGGCCCTCCTAGAGTTCTCGCAGCACATACACTCTGCATTCGACTCCAGGGATGTTGCCGGGGCAGTGTTCATCGACCTATCTAAAGCCTTTGACACTGTGTGTCACCCCTCCTGCTCGACTTCCTCCACCAACTGGGTTTCTCATCTGGCCCCCTTGCTTGTTTCTCTAGTTACCTCCATGCCAGATCCCAGCGGGTCAAGATAAATGGGACCCTATCAACTGCCCTACCAGTTTGCTCCAGTGTCCTGCAGGAGTTGGTGATGATAGTGTTCAACAAGAGTCTGAGAATCCTGGAGATAGGGATAGTCAGCCCCCTGAGATGGCTGTAGAGAAAGGAAAGGTGCCATGCTCCAAGAAGTCAGTGATAGTGGGGAGGAGGAGGAAGACAAGGACAGCATGTCTATTGGTAGTGATGACGATGACTGGGCTGATCCCACATGGGATCCTAAGTTAAAAAAGGTCAAGGGTGGGCTGGCCGGGTGGTGCTGAGGGTTGAGGCGCTGGATGCCACACCTCACGCCACACCAGTGACCCAGGTTCGGGAACGGACTTGGGCCACTGGGGATCGGAGGGGAGGAGGAGAAGGATCAAGCATCCCAATGGATGCTCTCCTCCTCCTGGGGTGGGTTCCTGGGATGCTTTGAGCACCCGACACACCTATGCCTGTGGAAGCATGGGCATCTGGGCACAGGCGGCTCTCCGGAGTTGGGGAGGGGAGGACGTTGTGGGCATGTAACAATGGTGTGCATCAGCACGCTGTCTGTCTGGACGTCAGTCCTGCATGCTGACGCCCTCAGGGGAAGGAGGGACCAAGGGAAGAAAAGCAGAAAAAAACCCTCTCAGTCCAAGATGTTGACCGATCATAGCCCCAATCACCTACCCGTGAGCAGACCCTGTTGTGCAGGTGCTCCGAAGGGAGGAGTAAGGTAGGGGGATAACGGAGTAAGCCTGGCACTCCAGGGCAGACACTGTGGGAGGGACCCATGGGGATTGCTCAGGTCTGAAGTAGTGGACTAAGCGGGTAGTAAGGTGGGATAAAAAGAAATTAAAAAAAAAAGGTCAAGGGTGAAGTTGGCCATTTACATGCACAGCCCATGGGTCAGTCTTGTCACCAAGCCGATACGCAAACCTCCAAGCAGTCAACTAACACCCCCTCCCAAAAGTAGTTTTATTGAAATGATGAGAGCAGCCCAAAAAATATACACTTCCACACCTGTTTCTGAATTATTCCAGTCCTGCATCTGAAGTCCAGAGCTCAAAAGTCCCTAGTTTGGGACTTTTGTGTGGTTGATCCTGCTGATGAGACTATAGCAATATGCCAACTTTGTCAAGCATGTGTTAGTTGGGGGAAGCCACATAGGCATGGTGGCCAACACGCCCACCTGAAAAACAAGCACCCTCTAAGATGGCAGCAACACCAGAAGGATGCCAGAACTGTTGGTGGCAAGGTACATGTAGTAGAGCAAGAGCAGGAGGAGGGAGGGCAGAGTGGGTCATTGGTGGAGGAGGACAGTGAGCAATTCTTTGATCTGTCCAGTAGTGGGCATAGCAGTGGCAGTGTGAGTCCCAGTCCCGTGAGTCTGAAAAGTACACCACCACACCCACAAGCAACCAAAATAACTTTTTTCATGCGGTCTACACAGCCCCAAGAGTGAAGTGTTACCCCTAAAAGAAAATCATTGCTGCCATAAGTATAGCGTTCTAGTCAGACAGCACCAAAGATGCAGCCCACTCTGAAGACCATCCTTGAGTGGCACACAGTGTACCCCCAACCCCCATTCATGCTCATACCTCTCAACCTCTTGCCTCATGAATCAGGGACAAGGCTTAAAAAAATCAGGGACAAAGACCTCAAAGCAGGGACACATCTTAAAAATTGGTACTATTCACTTAGAAAGCTGATAGAATAAAGGGATTTGTGATAAGATGCATTTTCTGAAGGAGAACAAGTCTGCAACTTTAATGTTTGACATTATTTTGTGCTTTTAATCCCCTTGTTCTGTCACAAAAACACAAATTTTACGAGGGACAGAGGAAAATGTTGAGGCCAAATCAAGGACTTCCATGAAAATCAGGGACAGTTGAGAGGTATGTTCATGCTGCTGCACGAGAGTTAAATGCTGCCACTTCTGAAATGCTGGCCATCGATCTGTTGCCATTCTCTTTAACAGAGAATGATGGTTTCTGCAGGTTGCTAGCCCATGCCTGTGCCAAATGGCAAATTCCATCGCAAACCTGTTTTACTAAGCGTGCCATGCCAGAGCTGAACAGTAGAGTTGATGATTCCATTAGACATGCATTGAAGCATAGTGCATCACAATATATCCATCATAGCAAGGGTATGTGGATCAGTGGACAAACAGCAGCAAGCTCGTATCTATGCATAACAGCACACTGGGAAGAGTTGCCAGGGGCAGCACTTGATTTGGGCCTGGCAAAACATGCGTGAAGCAAAATTTTGGTGGTAGTTACACACACCTGAAATTCAGCAGCATGCGACCCTGAGTATGACAAGTGTTACATGTTCTCACACAGCTGTGAAAAAGCTTAATGTTCTGCTGGATGAGATTGATGGGTGGCTACACACACAGTCACTCTTAGCAAGTTTCTTCACAAGTGATAATTGCTCCAGTGTAGTGAAGTGCATTAGCGGTGGTGTTTTTTTTGGAGTGCCTTGCCTGGCACACTGCCTTAATCTTGTTGTTCAGCATTTTCTCAACCATGCGGACATTAAGGAAATAGTTACTGTCGCTCATCGCATCTGTGTCCATTTCACCCATTCTGCAAAGGCCCGTGACCATCTCTGTGAGCTACAGCACAATAACCATCTGCCTCTGCATCAGAAGAAGCTTGATGTTGTCACCAGGTGGAACTCCACACTGTACATGCTTGACCAGCTGTATGAACAGTATAAGGCTGTGTCAGAATACCCACTGCTGCACACCACCCATGACAATGCTGGAGTGTCCATCGCTCTAATAACAGAGCAGTGGCACCAAATGGATGGGCTAATTCGCATTCTCCATCCATTCAAGCATGCTACACAGGCAGTGAGTGGGGACACTGCTTCTGTAAGTCAATTCATACCCCTCTTTCTTGTGCTAAGGCAGACACTAGTTAATGTGCGATACAAGACAGAGGCACGTGAGGATCATGGCAGTTGTGATCTAATGGATCACATGCTCCATGTGCTGGACACAGATACCCATGTATGGCCAACTCGGTTAACATGGGGGATAACACCTTGCATAGGTACATCAGGGAGCATAGAAAGACAACGGGAGGGATAGTGAGGCTGAATAGAATGGACGGTGGGTAGGCAGAGAGGGACAGTGAAAAAGCAGGGATACTAAACGAATATTTCTGCTCAGTATTCACAAAAGAGGAGGAGGGGGAGGTGCCTAATCCAATTAACAGAAGCACTCTTATTTGGGGGTCGATCCCAGTCCTTTCACAGAAGAAAGGTTTCTGAAAGAACTCCTAAAACTGAAGGTGGACAAAGCAATGGGTCCTGATGGAATTCACCCCAGAATTCTAAAAGAATTAAGGAGAGAACTAGTGAAACCACTGACTACCCTTTTTAACAAATCATGGGAGGATGGTGTGGTACCTGAAGACTGGAGGAAGGCAGATGTGATTCCCCTTCACAAAAGTGGGACCAAAACAGAGGCAGGAAACTACAGACCTATCAGTTTGACATCTGTGGTAGGGAAAGTGATGGAATGATTTCTGAAGGAAAGAATTGTTGAGTACCTAGAGGCCAGTGGGGCACAGGACCCAAGGCAGCATGGGTTCACAGCAGGAAGGACATATCAGATGAATCTAATTGATTTCTTTGACTGGGTGACCAAAATAGTAGACCAGGGAGGGGCTGTGGACATGGCCTACGTAGACTTTAGCAAGGCATTTGACAGAGTACCACACAAAAGATTAATAGTCAAATTAACCAGCCTGGGAGTGGGTCCCAGGGTGGTGGCCTGGGTAAAAGATTGGCTGGACAACAGGACACAGAAGGTAATTGTAAATGGAGTCCACTCTGAAGAAAGAGGGGTTACTAGGGGTACCGCAGGGTTCAGTACTGGGTCCAGTCCTTTTAATGTCTTTATAAGTGACATTGCAGAGGACTGGAGGAAAGCTGCCTCTTTGCAGATGACACAAAGATCTGCAACAGGGTTGATACTCAAGGAGGCATGGAAAGGATGACAAGGGACTTGGCAAGTTGGAGGAATGGTCAAGATGGCAGCTCGGATTCAATGCAAAGAAGTGCAAATAATGCACCTGGGAAACAAAGACCCAGGGAAGATTACACAATGGGGGAGGTAGTAACAACAACAAAATGGAAAGGGACCTGGGGGTAATCATATCAGATGACCTTAAGGTTAGCATGCAATGTGAGAAGGCAGTAGGAGGCTGGGGTATACTGGGATGTACTGTATGGGAGGGGCATCACCAGTAGAAAACAGGACGTTGTTATCCCTGTGTACAGACAGTTGGTGAGACCCCATCTGGAGTACTGCGTCCAGTTCTGGAGACCCCATCTCCGCAAGGACATAGGCAGGATAGAGGCAGTCCAGTGGAGGGCAACTAAAATGGTGCAGGGTCTGTAAGAGAAGCCATATGAGGAGAGACTAAAGGAGCTTAATATGTAAACCCTTGAGGAAAGAGGGAAAGGTGGGACATGATAGAAACTTTTAAGTACCTCAATGGAATCAACAAAGTCCAAGAGGGTAGCATCTTTCAGAAAAAAGAGATGTGCAAAAACAAGGTGACACAATTTAAAGATGAGGGGGCAGTTCAGGGGCAATGCGAGGAAGTATTTTTTCACAGAGAGGGTGGGGACGCATGGAACAGCCTTCCTAAGGAGGTTGTGGGATCTAAAACTGTGGGAGAATTCAAGAATACATGGGACAGACATAAGGCAGTTCTTGTGGGGGGTTAGAAGAAAGGCTGTTGGTTAACTAGGATCTGCAGCTTATCCTGTAGGTAGGGAAATGGGCAGACTAGGTGGGCAAAGCAGTCCTTATCTGCCGACAAATTCTATATTTTTATGTGTCTGGCATTTTACAGTAGGCTGACTTTACATCCGCCACCATGGTGGATCCACGCTACAAATGTGGCCTGCCCTCTATAATTGAAGGAGGTCATCAGCGAGTACAACAGTTGGCAGAGAACCTCATTAGAATGGTACATGCTGCACACATGAAAAATGCATGCACTGCGAAAAAAACAGGTGTTTCTACCACCGCCAGAGGCTCATGTGATTCAGTCTAGTCAGAGAAAATGGGCAAGGCATAGCAAAAAACAGCAAGCAGTCCCATTTGGGATATTCTCTTTCAAGTGGGAGCGGAAGATATGGAGGAAAAGGAGGAGAAGGAGACAGATGAGACAGCTGGACTCCGGGCAGCAGAACGAATGGTGGAGACCTACATGGGGGACCCAAAGCATTGCTGAGGCGAAAAAGGAAAACCCAGCAATTATATAAAATAAAAATGGGTCGGGGTGTCAAACTCGATTTTACACACACCCTCGTTGTGGGATGCTTTGCCCTTGGGGTTTATGTAGCATTCCACAACTCGGGTGTGTGTAAAATCTCATTATACACCCCAACCCATTCTTTATTCTATATTTATTATTATTATTATTACAGCAGCATAGGGAAATAATTGTATATTTCTATCTCAATCAGTTGAAACAGCAGCAGCAGGAAGAAAGAACTGCAAGTAGCAGCAGCATTTTGCAGGAGGATTTCATTTTCTCTGCCTTGGTTGGCAGTTGGCACCCCTTTTCAGGCCCCTGAGGTGGTGGCACACCATAAAACATCAGGACTGATTCTACATTTCAGTCTCAATTTGATGTAACATATTTTGGTAAACATTTCTGGACTTGTAGGGTCCGTTTGGCACCAGCAGCAGTGAGTTTCAGGCTGAAATACTTGGCAAACAGGCCTGGAAACAGTTATTTAATGACTGGGTGGTGGTGGGAGGGCCACATCACATCCTAACTCAGACCATATTTCACTCTCAAATTGATCTCACATTTCTAGATATGTACAACCTGTTGTGCACTCGCAGAACAAAGATTCGGCATGAGATGACCTGTAAACAATGGACCAAAGACCATCGTTTGGTCCAGGTGGGGGTTTGGGCGCCATAAAACATGATTGCTAGGACCAGATTTCTGTCTTAATTTAATGTACCATTTTTCCTGTAACATTTCTGGACATTTACTGCCTGTGCTGCACTCGAAGAAACAAGATATGGCCTAAAAACAATTGTAAACAGTGGGCAAAACAGCATTCTAATGCCTGGGTGCTGGGGGGGCACCATAAAACATCAGGACTGACACCACATTTCAGTCTCAATTTGATGTACCATTTTTCCTTTAACATTTCTGGACATTTACTGCCTGTACTGCACTCACAGAAACAAGATGTGGCCTAAAAACAACTGCAAACAGTTACCAAAACAGCATTTTAATGTCTGGGTGCTGTGGGGCACCATAAAACATAAGAACTGACACCACATTTCAGTCCCAATTTGATGTACCATTTTTCCTGTAACATTTCTGGACATTTATTGTCTGTGCAGAAACAAGATGTGGCCTAAAAACAATTGTAAACAGTGGACCAAAGACATTGTTTGGTCCAGGTGAGGGTTTGGGCACCATAAAACATCATGGCTGGGACTAGATTTCTGTCTGAGTTTAATATAACATCTTTTTGGAAACATTTCTGGACTTGTAGGCCCTGTTTGGCATGATCAGCACTGAGTTTCTGGCTGAAATACTTCGCAAACGGGCCTGAAAACAGCTGTTTAATGCGTGGGTGGTGGTGGTGCTGGGGAGAGGGGGGCCACATCATTCACACCCTGACTCAGACCATATTTCAGTCTGAATTTTATCAAACGTTTCTCCTGTCATATTTCTCCTTTTACCATTCTTGCTCTAGTCTGCACAGTATGGTGGCAAGAGACAGTGATAAACTGTGGCCAGAGTGCACATTTTGGACCGGGTCACTCACCAGGGCCATGAATGTGTGGTGGTGGTGGTGGTGGTGGTGGTTGTGTTGAGGCACTAATAAAACATTATCATGACTGGAGGAGGGAAGGGACACAAAGTTAACATTTCTAAAGGTGGCAAGGTCAGGGGGACACGTGTTGTTCAGCATAAAAAAACATATTCGTGTTTAACTTCAAAATAAAAGTGCCTATTTAATTATTTCATTCTATGACTGTTGTGGATGTATTTGGACTGATGCTGCACACAGCCAGAGCAACTGCCACCAGCCCTTAGTACACACACAGTAGACAACAGCATCACATATCTTGGGGAAAAAATGTTCGTTCATACGAACAAATTGCAGTACTTGACATTTGTGGATAGGAGGAAACAAAGAAAGAGTAACATAAAACAAGCAAGAAGGTACACAGTTTACAGGCATAGTACTTGGGAGAAATGCTGGGTCAGATTCAGGGTAAGGGTATTCATTCATATAAGACAGTGGAAATGTAGGGAGCATAAACATTACATAACACATAATATATAAGATAGAAAACCACAGGACAAGAAAAATAACAGGATATATTATGAAAGAGGACAGAAAAATTTTTTGTGTGTGTTTTTTTTTTTTAATTGTTTTGTGTGTTTCTTTTTTTTGGGGGGGGGTGAAGAGGAAAAAAGAGCAAGACTTGCTAAATGAAAGAAAAACAAATTGGTACATAGATAGCACTAATCACTTGCACCAGTGCCACTGCCACTGACAACACTACCACCACCATCCCCATGACGCAACTCCACTAGGAGGTCCAAGACCTTCTTTTGGTCCTCTGTTATTTTCTGTAGTTTTCCCCTGACCTCCTGGCGGAACTGGTCCACCTGCTGCCAGAGACCTTGCACCACCTCTGTGCGCACTGCCACCACATATTGGCACATTGACTCAAGGTCTTCCATCCTGATGTTACCTAGAGGAGCTGCTGCAGGCTGTGATGCCAAACCAGGAGCAGTTGAAGCACAGCTGCACTGGCAAGTGGAGGGTGTATCATCACTTCTCCTGCTGCTGCTACTGCAGCACCACTGGGCTGCTGGATGCCCTGATGCTCGGACCCATCACTGCCTCCTGCTGCAGCTTCTTGCAGCTTGGAGAGCCACTGTACCATGTGGTGGTACTGCAGGTGGCTTCTCTGTCCGCCCATCCCAAAGTGGGACCCTTGTTTTCTATGTCACACATCTTTGTCACAAAGGTTGCAGATCACAATACTGTCATCTCCAACCTTTGTGGGGAAAAAAGTCCAAACTGGAGAGACCGTGTTGAGGGGGCTCATCAGCCGATCTCTCTGCATTTGCGGTGGCCACCTCATCTAAGACCTGCTGCTCTTGCTGGGGGGTGGTGGGCACAGGTTGCACATGTTCCTGGGGGGTGCAGTGGGCTCCTGCTGTCTGGGGGCACATGCTGCTGGGGTGGGGTGCAAGGTGTTCCTGCTGCTGCTGGCAGGGGGTCGTTGCTGCTGGGGTGGCCATAGGTGCATGTTTCTCTGAAGGGGGCTTGGAAAATTCCCAGATCCTCCTGCTGCTGGTGGTGCACTACCAGTTTCCCTCTCTGTCATAAAGAAAACTTTTCTTTTATATAAAACTAAAGAAAAACATCAAAAAGAAAGAAAGAAAGATACAGGGAGGGACAAGGGATCGAGGAGCTAAAAACATACACACACACACACACACTATAAAAATAGACAAATATAACAATGCAGAAAAAACACTGACAAAGAGTATTTACTTTTTAAACTAAAGTGGGGAACAGATCACACACACACACAAACACTATTTTTACTAAATCAAGCTTTTGGCTTTCCTGCCCTGCTCACTAGTTTCCTACTACTTCTCTGAAGGAAGTACATTTATTCTGGCTTCCTTCCTAAGTGCAGTCACCCATGTGACCAGCAGTCTGCTTGGGAGAAAGTCATGTGACAAGCATTTTTTCACCAATTTCACCTGATACTAATGTGCGGCGAAATGTGCCGGCAAAAGGCGAAATTGACAGCAAAATTTCGCCATAAATTTACCGGCGGAATCTCGCCATAAGAGCCCAATTGTGCAAAATGTTTTGCGCTGCAAAATTGGCAATTTCACTGGCAGAATTACATTTCACTGCATTTCTATATGTACATGCCACACAATGCCAGTGTTAATTCAAGGGGACAGAGAAAGACTGGATTTTTTTTAAAAGGGTTTTGACCTTCCTTTGCCTGGAAGGCCAGCTTGTTTGCTGGGAATCTGACAAGTTATTGTCAAAGGCTTTGGAGATAACTGATCAAGAAGTATTCCTCTAAGTTAACTGACCAAGGAAAACAGGTGAATAAAATGTTCAGGAGATTGCCCTTTAACTTCAAAAAGCAGGATGCTGTGATCCAAGGTATTGCCTTTGTTGAGATGAAAGAAAAAAACCAGGAAACATCCTTCTAACAGACTGTGTGAGATCGTAAACTCAGGTGTCATAAATGTATGCTGGGTGACATCATCAGGTGACCAGAAAATCGTGTTGTGGAAGTGCAACAGTGCCTTGTACTGGCCTAAAAATTGTGGGATTTTTACTCACTATTTCAAGATTACAAAAAGGTATAAATAATCCCAGATCAGGGCATTTGGACGCGCTCTTTATCTGGACTCCACTTGACACACATTTTCATCTGGACAGTCTTCCTGACACACCAGGAACACAACTGCTGAAACCCAGTGTGGCTGCCTGGACTAAAGGAACTGAAAACCTTCATCTGCTTTTTCTGGACTTCAATTCACTGCAGTTATAAGGTAGACTTAGCTAACAGTTTTAATGTGTTTACATTACATGTATATATGTGTCCATTTTTTTTCCTGTATACTGTGACCCAAATTAGAGTGTTCTAGGGACATGGATATGTTGTTCATCCACACAATCTGGCAGATTCCTTGCCGCTTTAAATCTTGCCGGAAGGTCTTCAAGCTGGCCCCTTCCACCCACCTGGGTGGTAAAACTCTCAGCGCCGCCCCATGACGCCAGATCTTCCTTACCGCTTGGCAGCTCAGGTTCCCTCCTTAGCGCTCTGCATTTTTCGACTAGTTCCTGATCATTCGGTTCGTCCGAATTTAGTTTGGAAGTTTTCTAAAACTTCGGTCTTCTTTCCCTCATGGCTGCGATGGCCAATTCATTTCCCAGCTTTCGAAGGTGCCCGGGTGGGCGGAATACCTCCAGGATGGATCCACACACTCACGTGCATTTACTGCCTCGACTTGGACCATGATCCGCCAAGTTTTACTTGGTGTGCTGCTGCGCCCTTTAGGCCAGCGTCCTGGGATCGTGTGGCCCATTTGGGGCTCGAGGCGACCCGAGGTTTTTTCCGCGCCGGAAAAATCTTTAGAGGCTCATCAGGCGGTGTCCGTGTCGGCTGTCTTGGCTGAGCAGCTCAATCTCTTTTCCTCCCTGGAGGAGGCGGCGGCTAAGACTGCATCCTCCTCCTCCTCGGTCAGCGGCTTTTATCCGCTCTCTTTGAGTTCCTCTCCATTTCAACCGTTCACGAGCTTGTAGTCCCTCTCACGAAGGGAGGAGCCATCGACCTGCCTCTTGGCCCAGGTCAAGGGAGTCGCAGGGTAAGTCCCATCGCCAGCGTTGTGGGGGGAGAGGTCCCTTCCCTGTCTGCCGACCTTCGACTGCTGTGAGGTTGCGGCTCAGGCCGTTGTTTCACGGTGTCCCCTGGCCAGGCCAGCCATTATGGACTTACTCGACGCTGTCGAGTTCTATAGACCCATCACCGGGCGGTTGACTGCAAGAGCCGTCAACCCTTCGCCGGTTTCCCCGGTGGAGGCCAAGGTTCTGTCTGCACCTTCGGGGCGGCAGTCCTCGGTCATTCCATCTGAGCCGAGGGAAGAGCGGGTGTCCCCCCCTCCTTCCCAGACCCAACCTCGGTTTCACCGAGGATCTGGATCTCGGTCTCGGTCCTCTTCTCGGTTAAGCCGCTCCCGCTGACTTCGGCGGTCTCGATCGGGGCACTGAGTTAAATGGCAACACCGTTCCTCCTCGTCTCCCTCCTTGGATGAGGAGAGGCTTTGATGCAGATGGTGTCGATGTTACGAGGAGTTCATGTGGCAGCAGTTGCTGTTGTCCGGGAATCAATCTACTCCGATTCATTCCCCGTCTGTCAAGAAGCTGCCGCCCGAACGGCTGACGCAACCGCTCCCTGCAGTCAAGGTTCCCACTTCTGGGCCGGTTGTTTGACCAAATCTTGCTGCCCCACCAATTACGGTGGAACCTCGCGGGTCACGACCTGTCCCGCAGGTTGTCTGTCATCCTCACTCCTGCCCGCCCTCGGCGGGTGAAGAGTGGCTCAGGCCTGAGGCAGCTCTTTGCAGACCCCTCGGAGTCTGACGACAACTCCTCCATGTTCCCCAGACGGGAGGGCCCGGGGTCCTCCGTAGACCGGTCTGTGGACAACAGCCCATCGTCCTTTCTGGGTCTGCTTAGGATCATCTCAGAGTTCACTGGGATGCAGCTCTAACCCGTGTCCAGACGGGCCTCTTATCCCCTGACGGAGATTCTAGACCGAGGGGGTTCACTCTCGGAGGCCTTCCCGGTGGCTGAGGCCATCGTCGGCTCAGCCTTGGAGCTTTGGCAGCGGCCTACTTCCTGTCCTGCACCCTCGGCCAGGATGCCCAGGAAGTATTCTGTCCCTATCAGTTCTTTGCCCGGTTTTTCGGAGCACCCCTCTGCTGAGGGGTTAGTTACCGATAATGTCTTCCAGCGTTCTGTGAACACTCAGGATGTGGATTGGCTGGACTATGTCAGGCGCAAGGTTTATGCTGCTTCCTGCCTAGGCCTCCGACAGGCCAGCTCAGCCGCACTGATGGCACATTTTTCCCACGCCCTTTTGGGCTCCCTGGATGAGGTGCTCCCTCATCTCCCAGCCGACCTGCGGACCACTGTCCGGCGGGTGGCGAAGCAGCAGCTTCAGACTGCTCTGGACATAGGTGATTCCTGTGCCAGGTCAGTAGCGGCCGCGGTGGCAATGCGCCGCAGGGCGTGGCTGAGGATATCCAAGCACAAGTTGGTGGACATCCCCTTCTTGGGGACTGACCTTTTTGGCCCTGGAGTGGAGGGACACCTCCAGGGGACCGAGAAGTCCAATGCCACTCTGGACTCGGTCACCCCCGCCCAGAGGGACGAGGGCCGCCGGCAACCTTTGCGTAAGCCCCATCGTCCTTCGGCCCCTTTGGCACAACCGGCCCATCAACAGCAGCATGAGGGCCGGCAGGCTTCCGCTTGACATCCTGACCCCAAGCCAGCGGCTTCCTTTAAGGGGAAGCAAGGAGGTAAAGGCTCAGGAGCTCCCTCAGCCAGTTCCTCCTCCAAGCCTGCTCAGTGATGGGCTGAGGGGCACCGACCCCGGCCTCATCACCCCTATCCAGGTCCCCCCGTGGGGAGATGGCTCCGGCCTTCCTCCGCCTGGTCCGCTATCACCACGGACCGCTGGGTGTCGGAGGTGCTAGGGGAGTGACCTGCCTCTGGATTTCAAGCAGGCCCTACCCTTTCGAGCCGTCGACCCTTGGGGGGCCACGGGGTCCGCAGCCTTGCTGTCGGCCCGCCGAGCCGATTTTGCCCTGCCCCTCAAGATAGAGGTGATCAGGAAGGTGGCGGATCCTCCTCCAGACCGGGGTTTGTGTCCAGGTATTTCCTGGTCCCCAAACGGATGGGGGGCTTGTGCCCCATCCTTGACCCGCATGACCTGAACAGCTTCTTAAAGTCTCGGACCTTCGGGATGGTCACTCTGACTCAGATATCCCATCCTCGGAATGAGGCGTGTGGCTCTATTTCCTGGACCTCCAGGACATATTCTTCACACTTTGATCCATCTGTTTCTTGGGAGACTCCTCCGCTTCTAGAGTGGGGGGATCTCTTTACGATTTCCAGGCCATACCCTTCGGTCTCTTCTCAGCAGCATTCCTGCGGCGCCGAAGGGTCCAGGCGTACCTCTACCCGGATGGAGGGCTGACTGCAACCCCTCTGGAGCAAAGCTGAGGAAGTCCAGAGTTCTGGCCCTCTAGATTGCTCTCAGACCAGTCTCCTCTCTAACGGAGCCATGTTGGAACTCGTGTCAAAGTGGGTGATCTTTTCATCGGGACAGAGCTTGACTCTTCGAGCCAGAGCTTGGCTCCCGGCGGACAGGGCCGAGGTTCTTTCTCCTTTACCTAGTCATGTCTGACTGGGCAATTGCACCCTGCCTGGGACTTCCTGTACCTCCTGGGCCTCGTGGCGGCCTGCACCAGTGTGGTCCAATTGGACCCGTCGGTCCATGCGTCCCCTTAATGGGGGCTGGCCAGCCAGCGGTCACAACGCTGCGATCCTCTGGACCAGCCCGTGACAGTAGCCCAGGGGTTGGGGAATGCTCTCCTATGGCGGACCATTCCAGCTCATCTGCAGGAGGGCATCCCGTTCTCTGATGGGTGGGGGTGCCCATTAAGGGGAACACAAAGTGCACTGCCTCTGGTCCCCTCGGGAGTCCCAATGCCATTTCATCCTGCTGGAGCTTCATGCGGTCCGCTTAACTTGCACTGTTTCACTCCATTTGTGCAGGGTCTAGTGGTTTAGGTCCAGGCGGACAATACCACAACCATGTGCTACCTAACCCGCCAGGGCCAGACGAGCCCCTTGCCATTGCGTAAGGAGGTGCTCCGCATTTGGTCTCATGCGCAGCCTAGAGGCGGTTTTCCTAGCCATTTCTATGGCAGGAGCCTCCAGCACCCTGGCTGATGCCCTAAGCCGGATAAGGGCTGCGCCTCACGAGTGGTCTTCCCTGCCAGAGGTAGCACAAGATCTTTCTCCCTCTAGGTCACGCCTCAGGCGGACCTTTTTCCCTCCAGGGAGACTGCGAGGCTGAGACTGTCTCATGCCCGCCCCACTCAGCAGGGTTTGCTGTAGGGGATGCCTTTGAGGCAATGGACCCCGGGCCTCTGCTACGCCTCTCCCCCATTTCCCTTGACCCACAGGCAAGGCAAGGAGGGACTAGGCGCAGGTGATTCTGGTGGTCCCAGACTGGTTCTGCCAGCTCTGGTATCCAGCTGTCCTCAGTCTCAGCCCCAGGCTCCCGAGGCGGCTTCCTGCCCGCCCGGTCCTGATCTCTGTTGTCAGGGGAAGGTAATCCATCCAGACCTTCAATCCCTGCACCTGGCGGCCTGGTCCCTGTGCGGCTAGTGACCAGGCTTTGGGTCTTCCGGCGAGGTCCTCGACGTTGTTGAGGCATCCTGCCTGGAGTCGACCAGATATGCTACGCCTTCAAATGGAAGAGTTCTCCATTTGGTGTTAGGATAGGGCCTGGTCCCCTCTCCTGCTCCTCGGCGAGCATTCCGGACTACCTGTGGCCTGTTCTTCTTCTTTAGCAAGGGCTTTGGTCGACGACCCTTAAGGTGCTCCTGGCAGCCACCCCTGTCCTCCGAGCGCAGTCCGGAAGGTAGTCGGTGGCACAGGAAAGGTGGTCTGGCGCTTTTCCAAGGCCTTGATCACGCTTCCCCTCTGGGGAGAGTATCTCCACCTCCATGGGATCTTATGCTGGTATGGGCTTAGCTCACAGGCAAGCCGTTCAAACCTATGCACAGGTACGATTCTTCCACCTGTTGTGGAAGAACACCTTCTCGGGGGCTACCATGCCAACCAGAAGGCTGTGAGAGCTCCTGGCGCTCCTTCGAGTCTCCCTATCTGGTCTTCCACAGGGACAAGGTTGTCCTGCGCCCCACCTGAAGTTCCTTCCATAGGTGGTGGCGGGGCGTTTCCCTAACCAGGTATTGTCTCTGCCGGGGTTCAATCCCATTCGCACCTTGGAGGCCGCATATAGGCTCCATTGGGACCCTAATTGAGCGCTCGCCTTCTCAGGGAGCGTAGGGCTGAAATTCCGGAGAGGTTCACCAGTTGTTTGTCATCTATGCTGAAGCCGCACCTGGCAGACCTGCAGCCAAGCGGACGATGAGCGGGTGGGTCACCTCCTGCATAGATCTCCGCTATAGTTGGGCGGGCATGGAGCCTCCCAGAGGGATAAGTGCTCATTTTACCCGCCCTTCCGCTGCATCGGTGGCTGCTTCCGGGGATGCCCCATCCAGGATATCTGCAGGGCTCCTACCTGGAAGTTGGCACATACCGCCTACTCCCCTACCACATCGACCTTGGGTCACGCGGGATGCTGGCTGGGGCCCTCGCCCTCCAGTCTTATTCCCTAAGTAGGGGTTAGCGCCTGCCTCCTCCTCCTGGAGAACTGCTAGAGTCTGTCAGATAGTGTGGATGAACAACATATCCATGTCCCTAGAAATACAGGTTACTCACCTGTAACAGGAGTTCTAGGAATGGTATATATTGTTCATCCACATGACCCACCCGACCTCTCCGGCTTCGATGCACAACCTGGCTTCCAGCGGGCTAGATCTGGCGTCATGGGGCAGAGCCGAGAGTTTTACCACCCGGGTGGGTGGGAGGAGCCAGCTTGAAGACCTTCCAGCAAGATTTAAAGTGGCAAGAAACCTGCCAGATAGTGTGGATGAACAACATATACCATTCCTAGAACTCCTGTTATGGGTGAGTAACTTGCATTTTTCTATTTAGTTGTAACTGTATTTAAGTATTTTAATGAAACTTTTTTTTTCTAAAGAATATCTGCCTTAGTGAAAATGTCTTATATTGTGTGTGTGACTGTAGAAGGTTTATTAATAACCTGTGAAAATTGTTATTGCCAAAGGGGTCTCACCAATAGCAATCAAATTAGAAAAAAGGGTCGGTAAGTTACATCTGGAAGGACAGGGAGAATACTGGAGTCTACAAGGATTTTGAACCTGGCTGTTGCATGTCCTGTAGGGAGAAAGTCACATCAGGTTTTACATTGCTACCCCCTGAAGAGTGTGACACCTGGGTCTTCCTAATTGTGTAACAGCCAAGGAAGGGTTCATGACTGGCAACAAGATGCAAGACTGGTGTTGTGCCCTTATCCAGAGTTAGAGGGACACCCTGGATCCTTGTACAGTTGTGTACTCTAGCAAGCATTCAAAAAGGAAGAGGAGGGTAACCCTGCCCCCCATCATGGATTGCACTTAAGGATGGGCACTGAGCGCTCAGTGGACCTGACCCCCTGGAGTGGGTTCATAACACTCCCTACCTTGGCAGTGCACAGAGTAGAGAATGGATTGAATCCAGGGGTGGGTAAGCAGGCAAATGTCTACATTATAATCTTGGAAGTAATGGTGATCCGAGCGGTGTTTTAAAAATTGTAGTAAATCAGTCACTTTATTTTAGTACAATGTTCAGGGCATTAAACTATAGAAAAAGTCCACTATGAAATTCTGTCAAAAAGAGAGGAGAAGTCGGGCAGAAAAAGGTTGAGGGATGATTCCAGCCCAGCAACTCTCAGAAATGGTAGGTTGTGACTTGTGGAGCACTGCTGTTTAAAAGATGGGTACAAGTAGCCTTCAGGCAGAATCTTATGTGCAGTGATTTTCAAGGGTGTTTTGGGAACGTGGAAAGTCTATGGAAGCAGGTGCAAGTGGGTCCAGGTTGGGAGGATTTGGTAAGCTGGGAGTAGGGAGGTATTTTTTGCAGACTGGGATCGGGTTGGGAGGAGTTGGTGGGCTGAGTGCAAGGAGGTATTTTTTGCAGACTGGGATCGGGTTGGGAGGATTTGGTGAGCTGGGTGTGAGGAAGTATTGTTCGCAGACTGGGATTGGGTTGGGAGAATTTGGTAAGCTGGAAGTACGGAGGTATTTCTCACAAACTGAGATCGGGTTGGGAGGATTTGGTATGCTGGGAGTACAGAGGTATTTTTCACATACTGGGATCGGGTTGGGAGGATTTGGTAAGTTAGGAGTAATGGAGGTATTTTTCACAGACTGGGATCGGGTTGGGAGGATTTGGTAAGCTGGGAGTACAGAGGTATTTTTCGTAGACTGGGATCGGGTTGGGAGGATTTGGTAAGCTGGGAGTACAGAGGTATTTTTCGCAGACTGGGATAGGTTTGGGAGGATTTGGTGAGCCAGGTGCAAGGAGGTATTTTTCACAGACTGGGATCGGGTTGGGAGGGTTTGGTAATCTGGGAGTACGGAGGTATTTTTTACAGACTGGGATCGGGTTGGGAGGATTTGATAAGCTGGGAGTACGGAGGTATTTTTTGCAGACTGGGATCGGGTTGGGAGGAGTTGGTGAGCTGGGTATGAGGAAGTAATTTTTACCAGACTGGGAGCAGGTTGGGAGGATTTGGTGAGTCAGGTGCGAGGAGGTATTTTTCACAGACTGGGATTGGGTTGGGAGGATTTGGTAAACTGGGAGTACGGAGGTATTTTTCACAGACGGGGATTGGATTGGGAGGATTTGGTAAGCTGGCAGTGTGGAGGTATTTTTTACAGACTGGTATCAGGTTGGGAGGATTTGGTGAGCCGGTGTGAGGAGGTATTTTTCGCAGACTGGGATCAGGTTGGGAGGATTTGGTAAGCTGGGAGTATGGAGGTATTTTTCACAAGCTGGGCTCCAGTATGAGGTATTTTTTACAAACTGAAATTGAACTATAAGGGTTTGACAAGCTGAGAGTGGGGAGGTATTTTAGTCACAAATGTAGATTGGGCTGGAATGGCTTGGTGAGCTGTTAGCAGGGAGGTATTTTTGTCAAAAATGAGAATCAGGCTGAGAGGGCTTATTGAGCTGGGAGTGGAGGGATTTTTATTTTGTCACAACTGGAGATCAGGCTTGGAAGGTTTGGTGAGCAAGAAGGGGGATGTTCTTTGGTCACAAACAGAGATCAGACTGGAAGTGTTTGGAAAGATGATAGGTAGTAGGTAGTTTTCACAAATGGATAGCCATCTGGAAAAGTTTGGTGAGTTGTTAGAGATATTTTTCAGAATCAGGGCTTGATCTGGGAGAGTTGGTGAGCTGGGAGCAGGGAGGCATTTTTCACAAGTGGGTATTGGACTTGAAGGGTTTGAGCTGGGAGCATGGATGTATTTTTTTTTTTTTTTTATTAGTGTGAATCGCTGGCTTTCAGAATTACCTTACTGGTTTCATTGATTGATTATTTATTATCTTGGATAACAACCTTTGATCTTGGAGCTCATTTACAAAGGTGCCACATCAGGGAAAGGTTCAATTACAGGAGCCCAAAGACATAAGCTATATATAGGTGATAACAAAAGGCAAAAATTGAATAAATACATGAAAAAAAATACAGATCCATAGCTTTTCTTAGCAACTAAGCTTAGATGGAGGTTTTTGTCAGAGGTGAGGTGGAAGAAAGCACAGCCAGGGATTAGCTTTGTCCAGAGGCAGGGGGAAAGTGATGATGTGCAGAAGGGAGTAGTATATTTGGGGTTGGGGTGTGGGAGGGTGGTATGAGTGGGGAGGCAGTAGTCGGGAAGTGGGGAGAGGAAGGGGGAAGATGTATATAAGGGGATGGTAAGGTAAGGGGAGAGATGGTGGGGAGAGAGGTGGTGAGTAGGGAAGGGGGCTAAGTGGCGAGCTAGGGGGTGGAAAGGGATGGAGGTTTAGGGTAGGAAAAAAGGAGGAAAGAGGAATGTGTACAGGCAGTCACATACACTTAGAGTAGTCAGGTGTTGTAACAGTTCTTTTTGAAAAGTTTCAAGTTGTGGGTAAATTTGCAAAGGAAGAAGGAAGTTTGTTGAGCCAAAGGGGTGCCTTATAGGTGAAGGACTGCTGGGCTAGTGCTGAGTGATGCAAGAGGATATGTAGGGCATTTCTTACATTTCCACTAGTCTGGTGTAAGTTTGACACAGGTCTGAGGAGAGACTGCATGGCTGGCAGGGTTAAGCCAAGGAATTTTTTTTTTTGCCTAAGAGACATACCTGATATGTTATCCTCCCTTGGAGGTTTAGCCACTTGGTCTGGGTGTACAGCTCACGTGTGTGTTAATCTGTGTATACCTAAGACCAGCCTACAGATTTTGTTTAAGGCAGTTTTGACCCTTTTCAGAGCAGTGTCAGTGGCTGTGCTATACACAACTAAACCATAATCAATGACTGATAGAATTGAGGTGTTGACTGCCAGAGACGAGGCTTCAGCTGTCATTTAGTGTCGGGGCCTATAGAGCAAGCTGATTCTGGTATTGACTGTTTTTAACACATGATCTATATGGTGGGCATAAAAGAGGGTGCTATCAAGGTTGATACCTAGGTACTTGAAGGTGATAACCTGGTCAGGGCAGCATGTTTGCTCTTTTAGATTGTTAGCTGGCTGAATTTTGTTTACTTTGCAGGTTGGTGAACAGCATTATTTTCATTTTTTTTGTAGTTTAGGAGGAATTTGTTTAGAGTAAACCATTTCTCAGTCATGGAGATGCTTACTTGGAGATTATATTTGAGCAGGTGTGGATGAGGGCCGCTGGAGAAAATGGCTGCATCATCTGCATATAGAAGGATTTTTGCTGGTCAGACCCCAGGGAGTTAGTTGAGGAACAGGCTAAATAAGAGAGGTCCCAATATGGAACCTTGTGGAATGCCAGTGAACACCTTCCTGCTGTGAGAAAGGATGTTACTTATTTTTTCTTGCTGTGTTCTGTGAAACATAGAAACATAGAAAATAGAATTTGACGGCAGATAAGGACCGCTTGGCCCACCCAGTCTGCCCATTTCCCTACCTACTGGATAAGCTGCAGATCCTAGTTAACCAGCAGCCTACTTCTTCCTACCCCCTGTGGGCAAGATAGTTCTTAAACCACCCAACAGTATCTGGAGATAGCTCATTAGTATGTAGTTTTCTGAGCAGACTTTTGTGGTTGATCTTGTCAAATGCTTTTGTGAGGTCTGTGTGTACTGACCCCACTAATTAGCTGTTGCCTAGTGCCTCATGGATGAAGTCCAATTATTCTAGCAGTGTTGTGGTGGTATTATGGGCCTTCCAAAAACCATGCTGTCGGGGGACTGGATATCGTACTTATTTAGGTAGTCCACTAGTCGGGGCACCAAAACAAAACATTTGAATGCCTGGGACAGGAGAGGCAGATTAGAAATGGGCCTGTAGTAAGAATGGAGGGCACAATCTCTGCTTTTATGGACCGGTGTAACCACTGCAGACTTCCACCTCTTGGGAAATTGGGCTTGACTGAGAAAGAAGTTTAGTATTTTTGTGAGTGGTGGGACCATATCATCCACAGAGAGAGAAATCATTTTTAAGTCAAGGGAGCCACTACACATAGGAGGCTGATAAACAAGCTGGGTAGGCTGGGCATGGGGGGCAGGGTGGTAAATTGGGTTAGAAACTGGCTAACAGACAGGAGGCAGAGGATGGTTGTAAATGGGGTGCAGTCTGGGGAGAGGGGGGTGATAAGTGGGGTGCCTCAGGGATCGGTCCTAGGACCAGTCATGTTCAATGTCTTCATTAGCGACATTGCAGAGGGGCTGGAGGGAAAGGTCTGCCTGTTTGCAGATGATACCAATATCTGTAACAGAGTGGATACCCCAGAGGGGGTTGAGAAAATGAGGAGGGACCTGGGGAAGTTGAAAAATGGTGTGAGGACTGGCAACTGAAGTTTAATTCAAAGAAGTACAGAATTATGCACCTGGGATACAGAAACCCTGGGGAAAGCTACAGGATGGGGGGTGGGTGCTGACGGTCACAAAGCAGGAAAGGGACCTAAGGGTTATTATTTCAGATGAAATGAAAATGTCTAATTATTTATACATTTTATAATAATGAGTTATAATGTATTATACAATGGCAATAAATAATCCTGACTTCTGATTGGTCAGTTGGCCATCACAGCAGGGATGTTATCCAGGCATAACATCCCTGCTGTTCACAGGTCTACTGTCATCATTATAGCAGATGATTTTATGGCAGATGAGCTTATGGCAGATCTCTTTTTTTGCATCTCCTCTTAAGAAACAAAAATATTTTTCCACACTAACAAAAACGTTCTTTAAAATTATTTTTTTATTGTAAAACAACAAGCCATTGTATAATAGGAATAATGCCCTCCAGGGTGGGTGTTATTCTGGGATAACATCCCTTCTCGGGTGTTGGATGCCCTCGGCCGGTGGCCTCGGACCCAACCAACCAAGGTGGGATGTTATCCCAGCATAACTCCCACCCTGTCAGGCACTATTCCTTTAGTATATTTATTATCAGGTCTATCATATTGTTGGTTTTATTTTGTATGTGTTTTGAATTTGTTCGGTGTCCAGAGCCTCCTGGATGGGCATTTGTTAAATAACATTTTCCTTGCTTTGCCTCCATTTGAATCCTTTGCACAGTGGCAATAGTGGGGTCTGGGAGTACTGATCTGAGTGAGGATAAAGTTGCTGTCAGCAGCTTTCCCAGTCCTTTTGACTTTCATGCATAAATTACAGATTTTGTGAAAGACAGGAGATGAAACATACAGGAGGCAGAGTTTCAACTGCTAGGAAAAGACATCTTATGAAACAGATCAGCATTTTGTTGAGAGATGGAGCAAGATTGAGATTTAAATAGCACCTTTCCCAGTCCTTTTGACTTTCATGCATAAATTACCCCTTCTTGCATTGATTCTGGAATTGCATTTTATTACTGTCCTTTGCAGTTCGTTTTTGCATTCTGAGATGCTAAAAACAGTAGGTTGTACCAGAGCTTCTGTAGCAAGCCTGGTATTTCTGTAGACCCAGGGCTATATTGCTCACATTACTATAAGTCAGTTTTACAGAAAAACATACTGACAAGGCATTTGGATTTTGGCATAATGCATTGCTAACAGGGTGTCTTGAGGAAGGGTTAACACAGTATATACATTATGTACTGGTAGTTTTCCCCTTGAAAAACTTCTGAAAGTCAAAAGAGTTAAAACATCAGCTTGCTTGCAGAATACTAAGCATAGGAGAGGCATCACCAGTAGAAAACAGGAAGTTGTTATCCCTCTGTACAGACAGCTGGTCAGACCCCATCTGGAGTACTGCGTGCAGTTCTGGAGACCCAGTCTTCGCAAAGACATAGACAGGATGGAAGCTGTCCAGAGGAGGGCAACTAAAATGGTGCAGGGTCTGCACCGGGAGACATATGAAGAGAGACTAAAGAAGCTTAATATGTTAGCCTCGAGGAAAGGAGGAGAGGGGACATGATGAACTTCCAAGTACCTCAAGGAATCAACAAAGTCCAAGAGGCAGCATCTCAAAAAAGAAGTGGCAAGAACAAGGGGGCACAATTTGAAGATAGAGGGGTGGCTCAGAGGTAATTTAAGGAAGTATTTTTCACAGAGGGTTGTGGATGCGTGGAGCGGCCTTCCGGAGGAGGTCAGTGAGTCAAAATAGTGGTGGAATTCAAGCATGCATGGGACAGTCATAAGGCAATTTAGGGATGGGGTAGGAAAGTAGGTTGCTGGTTAACTAGGATCTGCAGCTTATCAGTAGGCAGGAAATGGCAGACTGGGTGGGCCAAGCTGTCCTTATCTGCCGTCAAATTCTATGTTTCTATAGAAACATAGACTTTGACAGCAGATAAAGACTGCTTGGCCCACCTAGTCTGTCCATTTCCCTACCTGCTGGATAAGCTGAAGATCCTAGCTAATCAACAGCCTATATCTTCCTACCCCTCACAAGAATTGCCTTTTGGCTGTCCTATGCATTCTTGAATTCTGCCACAGTTTTAGATCCCATAACCTCCTCAGGAAGGCTGTTCCATGTGTCCACCACCCTCTCTGTGAAAAAATACTTCCCCGCATTGCCCCTGAACTGCCCCCCCCATCTTTAAATTGTGTCCCCTTGTGCTTGCACATCTCTTTTTCTGAAAGATGCTACCCTCTTGGGCTTTGTTGATTCTACTGAGGTACTTAAAAGTTTCTATCATGACCCAACCGCCTCAGGAAGGTGGTTCCATGTGTCCACCACCCTCTCTGTGAAAAAATACTTCCTCACATTGCCCCTGAGCTGTCCCCTCATTATCTTCAAACTGTGTCCCCTTGTTCTTGTACATCTCTTTTTCTGAAAGATGCTACCTTCTTAGACTTTGTTTATTCCACTGAGGTACTTAAAATTTCTGTCAGCCGGCCCGTCGGCATGGCGGTTGGATTTCCGTCTGCAACGCCGGTGACCCGGGTTTGGGAACGGACTCTGGTCGCCAGGGGGAGAAGGATGGAGCATCCAGGGACAGCTCTCCTTCTCCAGGGGGAGGGGAAGGGATGCGCACCGGTGTAGGCTGACTCCTGGTGGAGGCTGGGAGTGCAGCAATACAGCCGGGCTCGGTGCTCAAGGGGGTCGGCGTACGCCTTGATGTCAGGACTTGACTCCCCACAGAAAAGCGGAAAAGAAGCTGCCTGGTCGGCCGGATGATGGCTGCTGACTCCCCGCCGCCTCAGATGCCCCGGCACCCCGGAATCCACCTCAGCAGCACCTGGGGCTGATCGTAGAGTGCGCTGGTATCCCCTCCTGGCGCCTTCCCCCTCGGAGGAGAGGGACCCATCCGACAAAGGGTTACGCCAAGCCACCCCTGGGTCGGCTGCGATCTGAGGTGAGTAAGAAGGGGGTCAGGGCAAGGAGGTCAGGGGGGGTCGTGTGCAGCCAGAAGGAGAGGCAGGCCAGGGACAAGTAAGGTGGCAAAAAAAAAAATTCTGTCAAAGCATTTATTTACACATTCATAATACACACACCATTTTATTATGGAATTAGACAGCCATATCTTTGACTGAGGCATGACAAAAGGCCTAGTCATACTTAGTTTTGTGTTAGTATATACAGCTCTCCAGCAAACAGACATGGGTACCTATTGCAGCATATTGACACATATTTACAGTCTTAGTAAACCATGGATCCCCTGTTGGGCTAGGCGTAATTTATTTAAATTGTAGAACAATGAGTTCATTTGTTTGTGTAAGTGTAAACCCCCCATTACCAGGGGTTACTAGAATCCCAGTAAGACCTAGTGGTAGGCAGGGAAGGCAGCTTGTGAAACTCCAGTTAAATAGATTTCACACTGTCTCACTCTGTTCTCAGTCTCAGTGAGGGATGACATCATTTAGAACTGTCGCAGCTACATAAGCCACACTGCAATGTTGCAGTTGGAGGTTAGAGTAGAATGCTGGGGAATTTGAAGTCAGTCTGGAGTTGAGTAGAGTTCTGTCCAGTCAGCAGAAGAGGTGCTCTGCTGTAAGCAGGCCCTTAGAGCTCAAAGCTCTGTCCAAGAACTATTTTTTGTTGTATAGGAGTGTGTTCTCACCTGAAGAGGAACACAAGAAGAGCACATTGAAGTGATGGAGACCGCTTTCAGTGGTTCAGGGCCCCATCCCTGCAGGGATGGGGGGAAGGAATCAACCTGTTTCCAGGGGCAACCCCCCTGGTCCGGCTAGGGAAAAGAAGCTGCCTGATTTAAGTTCGTGCTGAGGCACCAGAAGCTCTGGACGAGAGTTCTTTTAGGAGAAAACGCCAGTGGGGCACTTGCAACCAAGGGGTGAGTTCACTCTGCTAAAGGGCCATGTGTTTTCACCTGAATCAAGATGAAACTAAAGGGACTGTTACTGTGGGGTCAGGAAAAGACAGCCGAGTACAGTTTGGAAGATGTGGGGACTGGACTGCTTAATTCTTTCGGGGGTCTAGAGTACTGGACACAGCCTCTTATTAAGTATGTTCAAGTTCAGCACAAATGGATGTAAAGACAGTAGATTGAACATGTATACATTTAAAAAGAATCTACACAGCAAAGTGTTTTAAAGGATGAGGTGTTACAGTCCAGAGAAATGGCCGGGTATGAATTATGGGAGCGACAGGTGGGAGACCTCCCATCAGTAGTAACCAAATTCACCTCTACGGATTTGCTCTGGGACACCTGTTGCTTTCTCTCAGGTACTTGGCCAGTGCCTGAGGAAAGTACCCAAATGTGGGATTGATGAGGGAGATTCCCTTATGAAGCAGAAGTGCTCATAGGTGGTTTAGGCAGCCACCAGTAAATGTTTCCATGCTGTATGGAAAGTGTCCAAGTGGCTGGCAAGGGAGCCGAGCCGGGGAAAATCCAGAGCAGCGTACAAGTTCGGACTGTGTGCCCAGTGTGTTTCAGAGCCTGAGGGCTAAAGTGATGAGGATGTAGTCTGGTCTCCTTAAATCTGCATTATCAGGAGTGTAGCCCCATGGGGGTCCATCTATGCTTTGTTTATTCTGTTGGATGTGAATAAAAGCCACACTTTAGAATCCCACTTCTGGTAATGGACATTACAGTTACTGCTTCCTTTGTCCGGAGTTACTTGGGTGCCCCTGTGCAGAGTAGCCAAACCTAGCCAATGTGCCGAGTGACATATTCCTTCTCAAACCCAGCCCACCTGGTAGTGCTGTCAGATGGAAACGGCATACCTGGGTGGGGGTTACATTTGTATTAACCATTGTGATTACATTAAACACTGTACCCTTTAAGAAATCACTCAGACACAGGGCTTTACAATTTAGGGAGGAAGTTGCTTGCAAAATCTCCAAATCTTTATTTATAGGTAGGTGTGTGTGGCTTGAGAAAATGATGGTGAGCCTGCAGCCAGTGCCTGACCTCAGCTCCTGTTTGGGTTCAGAATCAATCTGCATTTAATTAGTTATGAAATTTTGCATAATTTAGCATAGCCCCAGTTATGTACTGCACCATGACTTAGCCAGTCATGACTTCAGTTCTAAAAAGCAGCATAATTACCTCTCAACATATTAACTATTGGCATCATGACATTTAGCCCATATGGTCAGTTACTTCATTTACACTTTTCCCATACAGTCACTTACTTTGGTGACAGTTTTTCATATGGTCAGTTACTTCCGTAAAACTTTTCCCAGATGGTCAGATACTTCAGTGGTGCTTTTCCTATATGGTCAGTTACTTTGGTGACACTTTTCCTATTATTGAGTACTTTGATGACACTTTTTTTCATATAGTTAGATACTGCAGTGACAATTTCTCCATATGTCCAGTTACTTTGGTGACAGTTTCACCATATGTTCAGTTACTTCGGTGACACTTTCCCCAAATGTTCAGTTACTTTTGTGACAAGTTTTCCACATAGTCAGTTACTTCAAAGACACTTTTCCCTTATGGTCAGTTACTTTGATAACACTTTTATATGGACAGTTACTTCTGCAACACTGTTCCCATGTGATTGGTTACTTCGTTGACACTGTTCCCATATCGTCTGTTACTTTGCTGACACTTCCCACATGTTCAGTTACCTTAGTGCTACTTTTCCTTTATGTTCAGTTACTTTGTTGACACTCTTCCCATGTGGTCAGTTATATCAGTGACCCTTTTCACATATGGTCAGTTGCTTTGGTAACACTTTTGCCATATGATCAGATCTTACTTCGAGTAAGAGCTCCTGCAGCAGGTTACATCATTAGGACTATGCCCTCAGGCACTAGGATTCCATAGCAAACTTCTAGCCAGCAGTACCCAGCTGGGGACCGCCTCTTACATCAGTCCGCCCCCGATGCCAGCCTCCATATAAAGGGGGTGGTCCCCAGCCCCAACCCAGTTCTTTTCCCGCCATCGACCCGTGTACTTGGGCTCTGCAGACGCCTCGTTTCAGTGTCGACCGCTATTTTTGCTTTTGGTTTGCAGTATCCTTTTTTTTTTGTTTTGTTTTGTTTTATCCTTCTCAAGAAGTTTGTCTTCTCCATCTTCTCCTTCAGGAGCTATGGAAGTCCAAGTGCCAGTTCAGGCGGCAGATACTGGCTAAGGACCATTACACGCTGTGCCTTTTCTGCTCGGGGCCTACCCATAACGTGGAAGACTGCCTGGACTGTGCCAGCTTCAACCACCCACATTCATTGCCGGAACACTCTCTGGACTGACTTCATGGAGCAGCAGCCAGCGACCCTCCAGCGCCCTGCTAAAGAGGGCTCCTCAGCCTCTAGGTTGTCATCTTCCCATTGAGAAAAACATGCAGGAGGTAAGCACCATCACCGGGAGCACAGTAGGTCAGAGTCCCATCATAAGGATTCTTCTTCCCGCCCTTCTGAATGGGTGGAATCAGCCCTGCTGGCAAGCCCTTCCTCAGACCTGCTGTCAAAGAAACTCCCCCGCCATTTCTGTCTCTGGGGGTGGCAGCTCTTTGAGGCATGGACTTTTGGGTCCCTCGCTCTCCCTTAGGTCTTTTCAGCAGCCTGGGGCTAAGGCAGGTGCTTCCGCCACTGCGGTGGTGGCATCGTCGTGCTCTTCCTCCACCTCCTCACCTTCGGAGGATCAGCGCAGATGTCAGGAGCATTCTCAGTCCAAGGAACATTCCTCCCTTGGCCTGTCAGCAGGTAAGTCTAGTAGTCCAGTGGTAGCCTCAGACAATAGGTCTTCTGACAAAAGGAAAGACTGTAAGCAGACACCTCAGAAACTAGCATCTGCCGACCAGCGGACAGGGGCAGCTACTACAGCCCAGACACCTCCCATTTGCCAGTCTCGGCCTTCGTCAGAATGCTCGATGGCTGTCAAACGCCAGCCTGTTGACAGGGTACCTGTCATTCCTTCCCCTGACAACAGGCCCCCCCGTCGTCACGCTACCTGCCGACACTTCCTTAAGCCAGTCACTGTCACCCCCTGTGTTGGAGAACCAGGAGTCAGGTGACCGATCAGCAGGGGTGGAGATTCACAATCCTGACGAATGCCCTAGGGATTGACCAGAGCCTGATGCCACACTAGAGGATACGTTGGGCCAGGAGCCTACGCCTCCTTCTCAGGTTCCTATGGTCCCACTGATGGATATGAGACAGTTGTTCACGTCATGGTGGAACACGGTCAGTGGGGATCTCCTCAGTCATACAGAGACCCCACCACCGCCACCTCCTCCTCCTCCTCCTTCTCCTCAGACCTGTTCCCCGCAGCCAGTCCCATCAGGAGTGGACACAGCATGTCACGGAACCCCGTCCCCCTGAGACTCTAACCAGGGGTGAGGGTGTAAGTGGAAGAGTCACTCTTCATCCAGGTCTCCATCTTCCGATGACAGGTCCAGACATCGGCGCAGACGTACGCGCTCCAGATCTTCCTCCTCTTCCTCATTGGGCTATCACCTATATATAACAGATTCCTCCCTGGAGCCTCGTTCTCCAGACTATGAAGGTCCACGCAACTCACCCCACTCACCACTGGACGACCCATCTTTTATGGATGTGATGCATCACTTCCAGGCTATCAACCACTGGGATGTTTAGGAACTGGACCCCGGAAGGAAGAGGCTTCATACCTTCCTGGTTATGAGTGACCTTAAACTACTGGTCATTCCCCCTCTGGTCCCTCCCTTTCAAGATCTGACCAGATTGGTTTGGGAGCACCCTGCCTCCTTCTCTGCTCTTCCCAAAAAAGCAAACAGGCTTTGTAAGGTCCCCAAAGAAGAGCCTTTCTTGGCAGAGACTACGAAGGCAGATTCCATGGTACTTGCCACTGCCCACGGTCGGACCAAACAACCTAGGCATATGAGCTTGCAACCCCCCTGACAAGGAGTCCAAGAAATTGGACCAACTTGGGAGGAGAGTTTACGCTTCCTCCACTTGTTCCATGCTGTCCTTGAATTTCTTGGCCCACATGGTCCTTAACCAAAAGTCACTATGGGAGAAGGCATTGGAGTTGGTCCAGAAACAGCCAGATAACCAGTCTCGAGGTGAGCTTCTGGCTGTTCTCCAATCTGACCTGGATGTAGGAAAGCACGTTTTATGAGTCTCCTATGATTCTGCAGATATGGTCGCTAGAGCTGCGGCTACGGGAATCTGCCTTTATCCACACTCCTGGCTAAGGGTATCTGGGTTTAGGCAGGACCTCCAGGATTCTATCCTGGATGCCCCTTTTCATGGCTCTGTTCTCTTTGGAGAGGAAGTACAGAAAATTATCACAGACTTGCAGGATTCTGGAAAAGCTGTGCAATCCATGCACCAGATGTACAGAGCCGAGCCCCAACACCCTAGGCGTAAGCCATTCTGGCGCCCTGGTGCCAACAGACAGAGAGGTCAGCAGTCTCGAGGTTCCTTCAAATGTAAGGCTCGCTCTCAGCCCTCTGAGACCAGTGGACCTAGGAATCCGAAGTCCTCCCAGGCTTAACTGCCCATTTCAGCCACCCATGCCTGACCCCTTGCCAGTCCCCCCCCCCTCCACCAGAGGAGGTGGGGGAGACCGTTGGGTGTCGGGTCTCCCTCTACCTAGAGGGGTGGACCAGAGTGACAGAAGATACTTGGGTTCAGGATGTTATAGGGAAGGGTTATATGCTGGAGTTCATATCGCTTCCTCCGGACAAACCTCCAGGCTTGCCAGATACTCCCCGGCCCAAGCCACCCACATTCAGGAAGTGATTCAGACCTTGTTCTCAAAAGGAGCTATTGAGCCCGTTTCTCCACATCTACAGGAAACAGGGTTTTACTCCCATTTCTTCTTGGTTCCCACGAAGACGGGAGATTTAAGACCCATCCTGGATCTAAGTCATCTGAACCAGGACATAGTGTACAAAAAGTTCCGAATGGTGACCCTCCAAGGTCTCATCCCCATGCTGAACCAGGGAGATTGGCTTTGCTCCCTAGATGTGCAAGACGCCTATCTTCATATCCCGGTGTTTCCAGCTCACCGGAGGTTTCTGCAGTTCGCCTTTCAGAGGAACCATTACCAGTTTCGGGCTCTACCCTTCGACCTGTCCTCAGTGCCCAGAGTGTTAACCAAGTGTCTGGCTGTGGTAGTAGCCGTATTATAGAACAGAGCCACTTCATCTACCCTTACCTAGACAAGTGACTCCTAACCGCGCCTTCCACGCTGCAGTTAGTGCAGACTCTGACAGACACTTTTCAGCTGTTTCAACAGTTGCGAATAACCATCAGCATCCCGAAGTCCTGTTCTTGGCCTTGGCAAAGGCTACAGTACATCAGGGCCATTCTGGACACTCAGCATGGTATGGCCTTCCTTCCTCCTGACAGAACGACTCGGGTTGAGGAGTCTGGTTGCAAACACAGTCATATCAAACCGGGTCTCAGCGAGGTCAATGCTTTAACTGTTGGGTCATATGGCAGCTGCCATCCCCACGGTACAGCTGGCGCTCTTGCATATGAGAGTTCTGCAGTGGAATTTGCGGGTCCAGTGGGATTGGGCTTCTCAGGACCTGTCCCATCAGATTTCCATCTTAAGAGCAGTCCATCAGATGCTGTCATGGTGGCTAACATCCCCCAATCTAGAGTTAGGAGTTTCATTCTGATTTCCTTCTCCGAGCCAGACTCTTACAACAGATGCTTCGAGTCTGGGTTGGGGTGCTCATTTTCAGGATCACCACATGCAGGGCACATGGTTGGAAATAGAAGTGTCCCTGCATATCAATATCCAGGAGATGAGAGCGATTCTTTATGCCATGAGGGCATTTCAGAACCTCTTGGTCCAGTGACCTCTGCTGTTGCGAACTGACAACATGTCTGTTTTTTTTTTTTTTTTTACATCAACAAGCAGGGGGAACACACTCTTGCCCTCTATGCTGAGAGGACATGAGAGTATGGCATTGGGCCCTGGAACATGGTCTTACTGTGACGGCAGTCAATGTGCCAGGCGTCCAAAATGCCCTGGCCAATGAGCTCAGTCGCGCACGATCCAGGGCTCATGAGTGGAAGTTGCTCCAAGAAGTGGCAGACAACCGCTTCAGCAAGTGGGATAGTCCAGAGCTGGATCTCTTTGCATCCCTGTGTAATGCAAAACTGCCCAGTTTTTGTTCACTATATCCCGGGCCTGTTGTTTTCTGGTGAGATGCATTGCCTCTTTGGTGGTTGGGGAGATTCCTTTACACGTTCCCGCCCCCCTTCCCTCTAATACAGAGGGTACTCCTCAAGCTCCAAGAGGAGGGAGCAACCATGATTTTGGTAACTCCTCTGTGGCCACGTCAAATTTGGTTCCTGCTGTTGCAGCGGATGGCAGTGCAGCCCCCTTACCAGCTCCCTTTGTCTCCCAGGAGCAGGGCATTCTGATTCATCCAAAACGCTGGTCTCTACACCTTCATGCATGGCTCCTACAGACTTAGCCGTTTCTAGACATGGAGTCTCGCGGAGGGTGCCCGAGGTCTTAGTGGAGGCCAGAAAGCCTTCTGCAAGGACTACTTATGCCATGAAGTGGAAACGGTTTTGCATTTGGGCAGTGGCACGTTCCCTGGATCCCTTTACATGTTTGATGAAGTTGGTTTTGGACTACCTCCTGTCCTTCTCAGATCCGGGGCTGGGGTACTCCTCTATCAAGGTGCATCTGTGCACTGTTTCAGTTTATCACGCACTGTTAGAGGGATGGAGCCTTGCTCAAGTGGACCTGATCCGAACCTTCCTTTGGGGCATCTTTCATTTAAAACCACCCATTAGAGACTCAGTTCCTCCATAGGATCTCTTGTTCATTCTAGAGAAGCTTACGTTGCCTCCAGACGTGCACAGAATCCTTCGTTATTACCTGTATTGGACTAAATCAATCAGGAAATCAGACCAGTTCTTCATGTCCTTTGCTCACAGGTCTTTGGGGAAGCCTGTGACTAAGCAAACTATTTTTAAATGGTTAAAAAATTGCATCACATTTAGTTATGATGCACATGAAAAGTCTTTGCCGGGACCAGTCAGGGCACATTCAACTCGGGGGATGGCTGCTGCTTTTGCAGTCCTAAAGAATGTCTCAACAGTGGCTACTTGGAACTCCATGCACACCTTCGTGAAGCACTACACTCTGGAAATTAAGTCCAGATTGTGGGCAGGCTTTGGTCTAGCTGTGCTCCAGGGCCTTGTTTTCTGAATTTATCCCAAATTTCTATCTGGGATTTTCTTGTACCTTACACCCTTCAGTTTGTCCTTTGACACTGCTTGGGACTCTGTCCTAATGGTGTAACCTGCTGCAGGAGCTCTTACTCGGAGTAAGATAGTACAGTTACGTAAGAACTTACCGTAACAGTAGATCTTCGAGATAAGCTTCTACAGCAGGTGCTTTTTCCCTCCATCTATCCCTGTTTAGTTTTTTCTTTATGGGAACATTTGGCACCTGCCTCAAGTATTCTACTGCTGATCATCCTTCGGGTCTCCAGCGGGTGAACTGAGGTGGGGCTGGGGACTGCGCCCTTTATACGGAGGCTAACGTCAGCAGCAGAGCAACATAAGGGGCGGTTCCTAGCTGGGTACTGCTGACTAGAAGTTTGCTATGGAGTTTTAGTGCCTGGCGGCATAGTCCTAATGGCGTAACCTGCTGCAGGAGCTCATCTCAAAGATCTACTGTTACGGTGAGTTCTTACGTAACTGTACTTCACCTCAGTGATGCTATTTCCATATAGTCAGTTGTTTCAGTGATGCTTTTCTATATGGTCAGTTACTTCAGTAACCTTTTACCCATATGGTCAGTTACTTCGGTGACCCTTTTCCCGTATGGTCAGTTACTTCCATGACACTTTTTCTATAAAGTAAGTTATTTCAGTGACCCTTTCAGCTCTGTGGTCAGTTACTTCAGTGACGCTTTTTCTGCATGGTCAGTTACTTCAGTGACACTTTTTGCTGTATAGTCAAGTTATTTCGGTGACAGTTTTACTATATGGCCATTTACTTCTGCTACATTTTCCCCATATGGTCTGTTACTTCACTGACACTCCTCCCATATGATCGGTTACTTTACTGACACTATTCACATTTATTCAGATACCTCAGTGACCCTTTTTTAATATGGTCAGAAACACAGGTGACCCTTTCCCACATGGTTAGTTACTGCAGTGACTTTTTTTCCAGTATGGTCAGTAAGTTTGGTGACCCATTTCCCATATTTTCAGTTCTTTCTGTGACACTTTTTGCATATGATCTGTTACTTTGACACTTTTCCCTCCGATCAGTTACTTCGGTGACACTTTTGCCATATGGTCAGTCACTTCAGTGACCATTTTGCCATATGGTCAGTTACTTCAGTGAGCCCAGTCAGTGGAAAATGTGCCAAAATTGGCAAACTTTGCCTCGTTGTGAGTGAGAACTGCTGTAAGGTCACTTTGTATGTTAATTCTAAATCATTAATGAAGCTTAGCCTAATTTTTCCATTTCCTACTTTTATCTCTCTGCATGTGTTTGTAACCATTCCTCACTACACATTCTATCAGTCAGTTTCTGTAGTATGCCATGATCACTATTGCAAATTTAAACCTGACACTGTAGCACACCTATTAGTCTCATGAAGGGGTTTTCCTGAAACATCACCACGTTTTGAGGCCACCGGTAGCAGTCATTCCATTTTTCTACTGAGTTTGTTGGCATATTTGAGCACTCTTGCCTCTAATATTTTGCACAGCTGTTGCTTCGGTGACCCTTTTGCCATATGGTTAGTTACCTCAGTAACACTTTTTTTCATATGGTCAGTTACTTCAGTGACACTTTTCCCGTATGGTCAGCTATTTCACTGAAACGTTTCCCATATGGTCAGTTACTTTAGTGACAATTTTATCATATGGTCAGTTACTTACATGACACTTTTTCTATAAAGTAAGTTATTTCAGTGACAGTTTTTCCTTATGGTTGGTTACTTCACTGCCACTTTTAGCCCTATGGTCAATTACTTCAATGACAGTTTTACCATATGTTCAGTTACTTTGGTAACACTTTTCCCTTATAGTTAGTTTACTTCAGTGATACTCTTTCCATGTGTTCAGTTACTTCAGTGCCCATTTTCATAAATGGTCCATTACTTCAGTGACACTTTTCCTTTATGGTCAGTTACAACAATGATGCTTTTCCCCATGTGATCAAGTACTTTGACACTTTTCTTATACAGTTAGTTACAATTATGACACTTTTCTCATATGGTCAGTTACTTTGGTGACACTACAGGAGTTGAGGAGATGTAAAGCTTTACTATGAGTATCTATTTAAAGCCATGGGATCAGAGACTCCAGAAATTGCTTCAAGATTTCCTTTTGTGGGTATGTGGGAATTGGATGATGAAGTTCTCTTTGCATTTGTATTCAAAATGTGAAACTACAGTATTGCTTTCAGTAAGCAAAAAGCTGGAGGTTTGTGAAAAATTGCCTTTTTAACCTTGTGCCTTTTTGAACTTTAGCCCTCCACGTGTCTTGCATGTTCCAAGACCCATGTAAGAAGCCATCAGAGAAGAAGAAAGAAATGAAGGAACAGAGAACATCCAAAGGTAGGAAGACAGAGATATCATCAGAGAAACTAAAGGAGGACAAACCGCTGGACAGCAGGACAGAAATGAAGAGAAGAAAGGAGCAGAGATCAAAGAAGAAGGCAGTAACAAAGCAGACAAAAACAAAAGCAGGTGAGCATTTAAATATACTATAATAATGATTGAAGGTAATATTGAACATGTGTACAGGAGAACAGCGGTGGTCAGAGGGAGAAACATTTTGTCTGGATTTAGCATGGGAACAGAAACAGCAAAAGAGCCAGCTTCACCAGTCCCTCGCAAGACAAAGTGGGGGAAGGAAAGCGGAGATCAAAGAAGAAGGTAGGGGCAAGGTAGCCAAAGGACCAAGCAGGTGAATATGCAAGTATAATATTGAAAAAGGTTTACAAGGGAGTAGTTGGGGGGGGGGGGGAGAGACTTCTCACATTTCACTGGTAGGGACATTTTAAATGTGAAACTGTACTAAATAAAAATAATAACAATTGCAATGATTACAAAATTACAACTGGACAGAGTTGACTGTAGACCTGGTGATGCCTCCTGAATGACCCCCTGGAAGATGTCCTTCTTCCGTATGGTCCTCCTGCCAGAATGGATACAGGATGCTGCTGTACAGTAAACAAGGCAAGGTAGAGTGGCAGACATACAGCCTGTTTGGGGAATGCTATGAAGTTTGGCATCACTGGATACAGTCAAGAGGAGTTCTATGACCAACAGAGGGTGAGGCAGCAAGAACTTAAAAGTCTTGCATTAGTGAAACAAAACAGAGAACCTGGGAGATTTGGGTTCAGGGTCATTGTGCATAGTTTGTGTCCATCGTTAAAAGCATGCTAAACTAAAAGAAATTTCAGGGGTCTTTGTTAAAATGGGTTTAATATAAAAAAGACTTGGTCAGTGCCAATAATGTCTGGTCAAATGCGTTGAATAGAAACAACACTTGGTCAGTGCCATCAATGTTTGCTTGTGTATTGTTGACACTGAGGACCCTGCATTATGAATAGACTCAATAGAATTAGTAACCTTATTCTGCTGGTTTCGTTTGTTCGTATGTAAATGTGATATAGTCGAGCAGGCTGGTATGCACAAGGGTGGTGGTGCAACTTTGTGAACTGTGGATGCGAAATTGTAGAAAAGAGCACTCCCCCCTCGATTAGGCACACAAAAAAGTTGCAGTCAGATGATAGATAACGTTCTTCATTGCATCATCAGTCCTCCACAAGAACACTAGTGAGGAAACAATAAACTCCACATTTCACCCCTATGGGGCTTCCTCAGAAGATACATTCACTGGGCTTCTGAGTGATTTTAAATTAGTCCAGCCAATCAGATTCAATATTTCATCCTTGCTTCCTATTGGCCGAGTAATACTCTGTCACCAAAACTAGCAAACAAACTCCACATTGATGATAAAATCAAACAAATAATGTCCCATGTAACATTTAATCAATTATAGAAGTTAAAAACTCATCCTAAATCCAAATTGCTAATCTGCACAGGGCTCCTTGTACCTGTACAAACAGAAATGGAGAGAACATAGTTAAAAACTATCCATTTGCGCACTGAATGTCATGGTATGTATCTCTGCTATTTGTCATGGTATCCAGCACTGATTCTGGTAGACATGATTTCAGATGTGCTGTATAATGGAAGGGGAGAGGGCAGATTGGGGGGGGGGGATTTTGAGAGGAAACAAACTAAAGAACAATACTGGTCAGCTGTGCTATTTAAAAAACGTACGAACTTCAAATGTTTTATTTTTTTTTTACTTGCTGTTAATGCCCCCTTCTCCACCACAGCAACTGCCCTCCCTCAGGGACTCCCAAGGCATCTTGCCCACCAGGTCTTCTGGGAACTGCAAGCCCCCCACAAAGTTCTCCTGTCACCAGCCCTTGGATTACCTCCGGAGTGGGATGGGAGGCATACCCTGAGCCTCCCATCCATCATCCAAGTTGGATGGACTCATGCGACTCCTGCTGGTCTCATGATGCCGGGACCCATCTTCAGGCATCGCTCTGGGTCTTTTTCTGCTTTCTGTTCCCTCCTTCCTGTGGACGTTGGCACATGAGGAAGGACCAAGGAGACAGGGGCACACAGAGATGTGCCTTTGCTCTCGATGCTCGACCAACGTCCACCCCTCCCTGTTATTTCTGCCCCCTCATCTGCACGTCCACCTGTGGTCACCCAAGTGGTGGTATTGTAGCGAGAAGTGCAGCCCACCCTTCCTAGAGAGGGAGAACAGCCCACCAGGTGCTCAATCCCTCTCCCCCCAGCCATCACCAGTGACCCGAGCTCACTACCAAACCCGGATCACTGGCATCATAAGTGGAAATCCAACTGCTGCACCGACAGGCTGGCTCACTTAAAATTTTAACTGTGATATAAACAAAGGCAAGATATATATGATGACATCTTGCCAAGTGTTTAGATGGGATTGAATCTGTGAGCCTTGCTTACTGGCAGACAGTGTCAGGGTGTAGACACATGCCTGGTGGCAGAGGTTTGGGTTAGGGACTCTGCTTTTTGGAAGCCCCAATATAGCCGTGTCCAGTGACAGATGATGTGATTGCAGGTACAGAAGCAGCTGCCACAAGAGGTTTGGTAGGTCACACAGACCATGAAGTGATGGAATTGTGAAAATCATTGGTGCTGGGCCAGTGTGGTAGGGAACGGTGGCCAATCAGTGTTCAGACACACAACCAGGAAGTTCCTTTCACTTGAGTTGTACCAGGAAAACGTTGTCCACTAATGAAAGTTTTCTCCTTTGACCATGCATACACCTGATGAAGGGTCACTGGACTCAAATGGCTGGGGCTGTTTTTAGGAGTGTACCAACCTTCTATTCACAGTATGTACTTTTCCTCAATAAAATGAGGAATTTTATCAGTAGATGGTGTTTTCCTAGTTAAACTCGAGTATAAGGGACTTCCTTGTTGTGAGGTTTGGGTAGGGGCTTGGGGGTCCTTAAGAACCCCCATATAGCCATGCCAGTTGGCAGACAATGTGATTGGGGGTAGAGACGTTCCTGGCAATAGAGGTTCGATTTGTTGTTTTTGCTGCTTGGGAGCCCCCATATAGCTGCACCCAGTGACGGGATATGCCTAGGGGTAGAAACATGCCTCATAGCAGAGGATTGCATTGGGGCTTCTGTTCCTTGGGTGACCCCATATAGCTGTGCCCATTGGCAGCAAATATGATTGCAGGTAGTGACAAGTTTGGTAGAAAATGATTTTTTGGGGGGGTTCTGCTTCTTGAGAGCCCCATATAGCTATGCCCAGTGCCAGATGATATGATTGTTTATTAACTCGAGTCTGGCAGCAGAGTTTTTATTTGCCACTGCTGCTCCTTTTGTAGCCCATATATAGCCATGCCCAGTGCCGACGATGTGATATGGGATAGTGACTTATCTAGCCATAGAGGTTTGGATTGGGGATTCTGTTCCTTGGGAGACCCCATGTAGCCATGCCCAGTGGTAGATGATATGATTATTCATAGACTCATGCCTGGCAGCAGAGCTTTGAGCTGCCACAACTGCTCCATTTGCAGCCCATATACTGTATAGCCATGCCCAGTGCTGATGATGTGATTGGGGGTAGTGACCTACCTAGCTGCAGAGATTTGGACTGGGGCTTCTGTTCCTTGGGAGACCCCATATAGCCATGCCCTGTGGCAGAGAATGTATTTGCAGGTGGTGAAAAAACACAGTTCTCTATATTTCATTTCATTTTCATTTTTATTTTTTATAGTTGTAAGCGAGATGAGCATTACTGCCCGTTTTCACAAGCGACAAGTTATAAATCACTATTAGCAGCAACACTCATCCTAATAGTGACCTTTTACTTGTTTTTTCTGTCCAATAAAAAAAAAAACATAAAACAATGAATATGTACTAGGTTAACTGCAGATACTATGGGGCACTATTTGTTAAACAAATCGTCCTTAATATAGGTTATTGCCCAACATGTTATGCTCTAGGAAACCTGCAGCATCAGTTCCATGTCACTTGGAATGACATTGCTCATCTCAGAGACAAGCTCCTAGAGACCACTCAACACTACACACCCCCACCAACTAACCATGTATGGATGCCTCTGCCACAAAGGTTGGCTAAACTCAGGGGCTGGCAGATTGTCAAAAAATGGTGACTGAAAAAGAAACATCATCCCAATGCACCTATACCTATGTTAACTAGATTTGCACAACTGTCACCTTTGTCAAACATTGGGACAGGGGAAACAGTGAGTCAGGACCTATCATAGTAGCCATGTGCACAAACAGGAAACAGAATGAAAGCACCACTGTTACCCATGTCAAACCTCTAGGCAAAGGGACAGGAGTGGACCCATCACATGAGCCAAGTGCACCACTGTCACCCATGCCAAATGTCGGGGCAGGGGAAACAGTGAGTCAAGACCTATCTCAGGAGTCATGTGCATGGACAGCAAACATAAAGAAACAGGCAGATCTAAACAGCAGGTACTAATCACTGGTGACTCTATAATCCATGGATTACAGCAACACATCCAGCAGACAAATCGGACAGTGTCGCGATCTGGTGTCTGCCAGGATCATCTGCATACAGGGACACAAACCAAATTGTAGGAACTGTGCAGAGATCAGAAACAAAAGCGCACACCTTATTCCACCTTGGCACCAACAACCTAGCTGGTAGGTAGATGGAGGGGACAAAGACGCAAATGATCTCACTAGGAGACAAAGTAACTCCCATTTCATCCTCTGTGTCTTTCTCTAAGATTCTTCTGGTATGGAAACAAGTAGCCAATAGGAAGATTATCAGAGAGAAAGACATTTCTAAGCTGAACACTTGGCTAAGAGGTTGGTGTGCTGAGAGAGGCTTCAAAATTTGTAGGAAGCTGGAGCACATTTTGGGAGACAGTTTCTTTAGATATGATGGCCTACACCTTACAAAGGAGGGCACCCAGGCACTCGGCCAGATGTTCGATGTCTGTTATGCATTTAAACTAGGAGATGGGAAGTGGACCACAAAATCTTTTGAACCACAAAGGGATAGTGTTGACACTCCACACTCATCTCGTACTTCAACACAGCCAGGACAAGGTAAGAAAAGCACAAACCGTGTCAACAAATATCCAGATCAAACTAAGGTACTTAATCTAAAGACACAGACCACAAAGAAAACTGAACAGAAGTGCAAAAATTACAACACAAATACCTCAGAGCAGAACTGGTGGACTTGATTTAAATGCTTGCAGCCTGGCTAAAAAAATCCCAGATCTCATTGCCATGCTGGCAGAAGCAAGTGTAGACTGTGTTGTAGTCACAGAAGCATGTTTCACAGAAAACCACACCTGGGATGTAGTCATCCCAGATTGCACGTTCTTCAGAAGGGATTGGAAAGGGAAGAAAGGTGGGGTGTAGCACCTTATGTAAAAGACAGCATCAGCACCATAGACACCAAAGGACAAAACAACAACAACACAGAAGTCTTCTGGGTCACCCTTAATGCAGAGAGTAAGAACGTTGTCTGGATTGGAGTAATATACAGACCACCATCTCAGGATAAGGTCCTTGATAGGGAGCTCCTGGAATCCATCCTACAGATGGCTGATAGGAGAGAACAGTTGCTGATGGGAGATTTCGATCTAGCAGATGTGGATTAGCTCTCATGCTCAGCTTGTTCAGAAAGGAGCAAAGACTTACTCCTTGCACTACAAGGAGCAGGTCTGGTATAGATGGTGACCTCACCTACCAGAGAAGAATCTATACTTGACCTTGTGCTCATGAATAGCAACAGGATCTCAGACATAGAGGTAGGCAGCAACCTGAGTTCCAGTGACCATAGGCCCGTCTCATTCATGGTCACCAGAAAATTGGAAGTCACCCACAGCAAACTTTCAGTCCTGGTCTTCAAAAAGGTCAGCTTTGCACAAATGAAGGAAAGTATAAAACCACTCCTTAACAGCATACCAGGTGATACAGTAAAACAGAAGAGGGAAGCACTGAAGGGGGCATTACTCATAGTAATGCCCCAGTGCACCAAACAGATTACGAAGTCCAAAAAAAAGTAGAAACATAGACTTTGACAGCAGATAAGGACTGCTTGGCCCACCTAGTCTGCCCATTTCCCTACCTATTGGAGAAGCTGCAGAGCCTGGTTAACCAACAGCCTACTTCTTCCTACCCCCCCAGAATTGCCTTGTGTCTGTCCCATGCATTCTTGAATTCCCCCACTGTTTTTGACCCCTCAACCTCCTCAGAAAAGCCGTTCCATGCGTCCACCACCCTCCCTGTGAAAAAATGCCTCCTCACATTGCCCCTGAGCCATCCCCCATCTATCTTCATATTGTGTCCCTTTGTTCTTTCACACCTCTTTTTCTGAAAGATGCTACCCTCTTGGACTTTGTCGATTCCGTTGAGGTCCTTGAAAGTTTCTATCATGTCCCACCTCTCCCTCCTTTCCTCAAGGGTATACATATTAAGCTCCTTTAGTCTCTGTTTGTGTGTCTTCTGTTGTAGACCCTGCACCATTTTAATTGCCCTCCTCTCGACTGCCTTCATCCTGTCTCTGTCCTTGCAGAGATGGGGTATCCAGAACTGCATGCAGTACTCCAGATGGGGTCTCGCCAACTGTCTGTACAGCGGGCTAACAACTTCCTGTTTTCTACTGGTGATGCCTCTCCCTATACATCCCAGTATCCCCCCAGCCCTCCTAACTGCCTTCTCACATTACTTGCTTACCTTTAGGAAATCTGCCTGAGGAAGTGGTATCCTGTGGAACAGTGGACTACTTCAAAAGGGGAAAGGATAAGTTAAGAGGGACGGTCGGGAGGAGGAGGGGCAGCTGCCGTATAAGGGCTGCTAGCTGCACACCCAAGCAGACTCGCTAGACCATAAGGCCATTATCTGTTGGCAAATTTGTATGTTGATATCTGATATGACTACCCCCAGGTCCCTTTCCAATTGTGTTGTTGATAATACCCCAACTGTGTACTTTACCCCTGGGTTTTTGTTTCCGAGGTGCATGACTTTGCACTTCTTTGCATTGAATCTAAGCTGCCATGCTTTTGACCATTCCTCCAACCTTACAAAGTCCCTTCAGTATACTAAAGAGGTAGCATCAAAAAGAAAAGACAAAAGAAAAGGATTCAAGGAGACAAAAGCGGATGCCGATATGGAGGTCTACAAAACCAAACTCAAAGAAGCCAGAAGTGCAGTCAAGATGGCCAAAGCTCAAACAGAAGAAGAAATAGCAAGGGAAGTTAAGAAGGGTGAAAAAACATTTTATAGGGGAAAAAAGGAAAATAAAGTGGCATCATTAGACTTGCAACTAAAGACAGACATCATGAGGAAAACGACAGTGGCAAGCCTGAGATTGTAAACAATTTTTTTCTGCTTGATCTTCACAAAGGAAGACAAGGGTAATAGCCCTAGGTTACACAAAGTAGATAGGCTCGGCAAGGAGACTGACACAGAACCCATCACAAGAGACAATGTCCTGAAATAACTTCATAAATTAAATACAAATAAAGCAATGGGACCAGGCAGAATCCACCCTAGGATTCTGAAAGAACTTGCGGAGGAACTCGGAGACCCACTCGCAGATCTATTCACAGAGTCCCTAAAGAGTGGAAAAGTAGTAGTAAAAGATTTATTTTTATACAGGAACTTGGCTTACAACATCATTAGGTTCAAAGAACCTGTTCTCAAAATGATCCTATGTACAATTTTTAAGGTACATCACAAATTGATATAACCACAATACATACAATTTAAGTACATCTCATTAAGAAAGCAGTATGTACAGACACAACACAAATACAGTCTAAAAACATGCCATTTACAAATGACTGCCCTATAACTTATCATCAAAGCCCCACATTAGGCTTTTGCCCCTCCACAGTCTTGAATAAATATTTACAGCCAGCTCATTGTTTATTATTCAGTTGCGGTATAAAACCTTTAGGTGCCTTAGTTAGTTCTTTCCCCTCCTGATCAGTAAGATTCCAGGCTTTGGTAAACTGATTTAGAAAGGTTAATGCCCCATACTTATTTTGTATTTTAGGGCACACAAAAGATTCCCCCCTCCCCCAGTTCTATGCCGATGCTTATGGACCTTTTTTGTAGTTTTTTAGTTAAATATTTAGGGATACCTGAGTATATTACTTTGTATGTTAAACAAGTCCATTTCTGGTCTCTTTTAGTTTCAAAATCTTTCCACCCCAGTCTATCATTCATTTCACTATGGTGGGTAAAGAAATCACATTTTAGTATAAAACATGCCATTTTATTAATAATCTATTTATTTTCCTTAAATTTGACTTATAAGTACAGGAACATGTGCTCCATAGTTGACTATTGGCATCAATAATTGATTAACCACAGATTCTCTCATTTAGTAGTGTAGACAATACTGTGAACGTCTGAAAGCACCCATATGTATTTCAATTTGATTAATAGTTTTTTTCAATATGCAATTCAAAATCCAGACTTTGATCCATCCAGATACCCAGGTGTTTGTATTCAGAAACCTACTAAGGGATTTCTCCTTGAGCTGTTCTGATACAAATCTCCTTACCCTTCTTATGAGCTTGTTTCATCCCATAGATCATTACTTTAGACTTTTTCTCATTAGCACAAGGTGAGAGTTGTAGAACCAGTGACAGTGGGTAGATAAATCATCCTGAAGACTTCTTTCCATCTCCAATTTATCTGTACCTGACCCAATAAGGACTGTACCATCCTCATAAAGACAAATGTGGGTATTTTCCAAATGGGTAGTAACTGTGTTTATGTAGATTAAAAATAGTGTTGGCCCCAATAATGACCCCTGGGGTGACACCACTCCCATTAACAGCCTTATTAGAGATAACATCGTCCAGTTGTACATGCTGAGTTCTAGTTTATAGGTATGATAGGAGCCACTGACAGGTCTCAAAGTCAACCCCAATATTCTGTAGTCTCCTGCCCATGATCTCGTGGTCCACGGTATCAGATGCTTTTGATAAAGCCACAGACACCTCACCCACCTCCCTGCCCTCATTCAGTGGTGTTGAAATAAAATCTAGCAAGTCGGTGAGTGCGGTATCCATGGGAAATCCTTGTCTAAAACCAGACTAATATCTAGACAGAATAGCATTCTGGTCCAAGTAATTTACCAGTTGTTCCAGTACCAGTCCCTCAATTACCTTTGAGATTATGGGCAGGACAGCAATGGGGTGATAATTTGTAGGAACCGATTTCTCTCCCCCCTTATACACAGGAATTATTTTCGCATGTTTCCAAATCTCAGGAGACCTATTTTCATATAAGTTCCAATTAAATAATCTGGTCAAGATTGGGGAAATAATATACTTTGCATCTTTTAAGGATCTACATTCCAATCCATCATACCAACGTGCTTTATTAACTTTTAACTTTAGGATATGCCTCTTTACCTGGCTACATGTAATTTTTTTGAATCTGATCCTATGTCTGCATCCTACAGATTTGTGTACCCACCTATTACCCTGGGCCTCAAGAGTTTTGGGGGGAATATCTACATCTGGCAAGTGAACAAAGTATTCGTTCCATTGATCAACCAAGGCCCTTGAAGACTGTAGAACCCCGTTCTTAGCCATTCGAATCTCATGCTTATTGCTTGAAGGTGCTTCAAATGATCTTATTAAGGCCCTGTACTGACTGGGATCAAATGTTTCTTTTATTTTGTTGGCATAATAATTTCTCTTTGTATCCCTTAAACTAGATCTGAATTTATTATTAGCTTTCTTAAATCTATTCCTATCTTCCGGGTCCAGGGACTTGTTTGCTAACTTCCATAATCTTTCTTTGACCCGAATGTCTTTTGTCAGTGTTTCTGTAATCCAAACTGCCTGCTGTTTCCTTCGAATCTTTTTAGTATGTGGAGCCTATAAACTTTTTTATAGCCAAATTTAGGCAGGGGATTAGAAAAATCATATCCCAATTTACCTTTAATAAGTGGAAAACCAATCTCTCATTAGTATAATTTTTAAAGGCTCTCCTCCTATGTACATATTATTTGGGCACACTCCTCTTCGTATCTCTCCTTTTACCTCGAAAATTGAAATAATAGAATTACGGTCCCCCAATAGCAGTTGCCCTTCCTTAATCTCAGTGTGCATAACTTTAGGGGAAACAAAAATCAAATCCAATATGTTCCCTTTACTGGCAAAATTACTTTTACGTTTCAGGGTTACTATTACCTGTTTGACCCCAAGGGGCTGAAAACTTTTATATAGAGTCTTACCCCAGGCTGCATTAAAATCCCCCATAAGGAGCAGATTTTTCCCCATTGTTTTGTTTAATAACCGTTCAGATAGTGAATCAAAAAATGCTGTATTTAATACTGGGTGGAGTATAGCCCCCACCAACAGATTTTGCTCCTGAATTTCAACCAATAAACCTTCTATTTTATCTGATTTGTGTGAGTGTATTATTGAAGTTTGACCCAGTTCCAACTTTGTATAAATCAGTATCCCCCCACCTCGCTGCCCGCCCCCTCTTCTGTGCTCATAGTAGCCTTCAATTGCCATCTCCTGGTCAGTAATATTTTTATGTAGCCTGGTCTCTGTCAAAACTATCACCTCTGAGTTTTCAGCAGATACCCGTACTTTAAGATCTATTTTATTTTCTAAACTCCTTGCATTATCATAGAGTACCTTAAGGCCCATGTTTGACTGTTTGACTTTGATGTTGACCGTGGATTTACTTCTATATCTCCAGCCATAGCTAGAAACTTAAATAAATATACTTCTCTAGAATTTTGATTCACAAAAGGGGCCCCTCTCCATTTGGCTAAATTTAAAGCCTGAATTCTCACCTCTCTAAATTTATTTCTCCTTGGGCCTAGAGCCATTTCTGATTCTCTCCATTTATTACAGGTCTTGGACATGACTCTAATCTATATTGCCAGGGCAATCACAGGATATCTCTTCATTCACATATAAACTTAAGAATACAAGTCCAATAATCACAATTAATAAATTCATTTTTAAAAAACATGGGCATAAACTAACAACACTTTATATTTGGAAAACTTTCCCCACTAAAGACAAAATACTAACAGATTTAACTGGAAGTAAACACATTATATAAACAACATTTATCCCTTATACTATTTAGATATACCACTGTATTTCTACTTTCCCCGCTAGTATTTATTTAAAATAAATCTCATCAGCAAAGAGACAGTTTCTTATCTTGACTTTTCCTCTTATCAAACACTAAAATTTACACTGAGTGCTGCTCGCGCCGTGTGATGCTGGGCTTTTATATCTGGGTGCCCTGCCCCCTCTGCAGGTCAGATGCTGTTTGGTCTGCCGCTGGACCCCCTCCAAACAGTATGAACAAGTGGGATATACACAGAATAGCAGTAGTGTTTAAATGGCAGAACCAGAGTTAATGCAGCAAAAAATTCACATAAGCAGAGCAGCAACTTGTAAAAAGTTCAATGTAAATCGTCGGTCAGTAGCCCTCCTCGCCAATGGCAGCTCTCACCTGCAGCAGCCTTTGATGTTGCAGGTGCTTAATCTGTGCCTAAGGACTAGAGGATGGCTACAGTGGTGCCTTTGCACAAGGGTGGAAGCAGAGAGGATGCCGGAGCCTATTGCCCCATCAACCTCAACAGCTTAATCTGGTTCAAAGTCAGTTGGCATTCATCTGTATCCCCCTCCCCCGGGTCATGCCTGAAAAAAGGCAGAATTTGTCTAGTGCACTTACCCAGTCAGCAAAAACGAAATAAATTTAAAAAAAAAAAAAAAACTAACCTCAGTGGTGGGAAAATGTATGGAACTTCTACTTAAAGAGCGACTAGTGAAATACTTGACAGAAACTGGGCTGCTGGTGTAAAACAGTTTGGGTTCACTGCAGAACAGTCGTGTCAGACAAATATGGATCGAATTCTTCGACTTGGTCACAAGAATAGCAGACCAGGGAGGAGCTGTAGATTTAGTACATCTGGATTTCAGCAAAGCTTTTGACTCTGTGGCTCACAGGAGACTGGCAAACAAGCTGGAACACACAGACGTAGGGCATAAGATGGTCAAGTGTGTTCAGAACTGGCTTCAAGACAGGACCAAGTGAGTCATAGCCAACGGAAGTCTGTCTAAGGAAGGAAAGGTAACCAGTGGGGTACCACAGGGACCAGTCCTAGGACCGGTCCTCTTCAATGTGTCGCTCAGCGACATAGCTGAAGGCCTATAGGTGACGGTATGCCATTTTGCAGATAACACGAAGCTCTGTAACAGGGTGGACACAATGGAGGGGGCAACAGCAATGGAAGCAGATCTAAGATGCTTGGAAGTATGGTTTAGAAACTGGCAGTTGAAATTCAATGCCAAAAAGTGCAAAGTCATGCACATAGGGAAAATAAACCCAAACAGATCATACACACTAAATGGAGAACAACTGACAGTAACAAGACTCGAACGGGACTTTGGAGTACTGATTTCTGATAACTTAAAGGTAGGCAGGTAATGTGAAAAGGTGGCACAGAAAGCTTGTGGTATCCACAGGTGTATAGACAGGGGCATTTTAAATATAAAACAGGAGGTGATAATGCCACTCTGCAGGACATTGGTGAGGCCACATCTCGAGTATCGTGTGCAGTTCTGGAGACCACACCTTATAAAGGACATAGATTGCCTGGAGGCAGTACAGTGGAGGGATACTAAAATGATGCCAGGCTTGCACCAAGAACAATATGAAGCTAGACCAAAGCACTTGCAGATGTACTCCCTTGAGCAAAGAAGGAACAAGGATGATATGACAGAAACCTTTTAATACATGAAAGGGATAAATCAGGTGAAATAGAAAAACCTATTCCAAGAAAACAAGACGGCACAAACAAGGGAACACAACATGCACCTAATAGTAAATAGATTCAAATCCAACCATAAAAGGTCCTTCTTCACAGAGCAAGTGGTGGGACCTTGGAATAGTCTTCCTGCAGCAGTAGTGGAGACTAAAACAGTCACTGCATTTATGTTAAAGAATCCAAACAGCAGCCATGACCAGTCCATTGTGCTTGGTGCGCACCAAAACAAGTGGCCAGCTCATTCACAGAACTAAAGCAAACAGACCAAGGGATGGTGTCACTCGGGTTCTTCAGTAAGGCTACAAAGAGTCCAATGTATCAAAAATACAACAAATAGTTTTATTGAAGACCAAACACAACTGTGCTTCCTCTAACCACCCAGCACTCTGACTTCTCACGAGTCTTCCTCAGGGGTGTGGTCTAGAGTGTGTGGTGAGTCATTTAAGTGCAGAGCTCATATATATATGTTTTAACAATCACATAATTACCCAGTGCTTAAAGGGAAAGGGTAAAGGAAGGGGTGGGGGGAGAGGGGGAGGTTTGTTACAAAATCTGTGATTATTCAGATATGAGAAAAGATTCTTAATTAAAAAAATCCATCCAATTGTAACAAATGTGCACTTTATACAAACTGTTTCTTTAGAAAACATGTAATGGTCACTACGACAGCCCTCTCTTGTAGATCAAAATTATGAAAAACGTAAGTTGCTGCCATTTGGCACTTATTAAAATCAACACTATTCATGTATCATTAAATCATAAATCATAAATACTCCAAGAGGTGTATAAACCAGTTCCTGGACTTTTAGGTGAATTTTTAATCAGATGATTAAAATTCTATACAGAGTGGTGATCTGTATGTCCATGGTTCCTGGTAAGACAGGTTGCCCTAGAAGGAGAAAGAGCAAAGAGAGAAGTTGTAAGACAGAAAATCAAAACATCATCCTAATTACATCAGAAAACTTTATTCCATATTTATATCAAATCTTTATTTTTCATTATCACTTTTTAAGAAATGGTTTCAAATCCCATCTATCATTAAGTCCCGATGGTTTCACACTGTTGAGTTTATAGATCCACATACTTCCTTTTTCTAATAATAAATTTGGCCTGTCCCCTCCTTCTGCTAGTGGGGGTACCCATTCCAGACCCATACATTTCAGTTCATCTGGCTTGGACCTATGACATGCTGCACAATGGTTGCCTATTGGTGTGTCCTGTCTCTGATTGATGATGGTCCTAACATATTCCTGGATCCTCTGTTTTAAAGGCCAGACTGTTTTTCCCACATAAATAAAATTGCTTGCACCCCCTTCCTTACCCCACTCCCCCCTCCCTTCCCATACCCCTCCCCTTTAAGCACTGGGTAATTATGTGATTGTTGAAACAAGAATATGTATGAGCTTTGCACTTAAATGACTCACCACACACTCTAGACCACACCCCTGAGGAAGATTCGTGAAGAGTTGAAGCGCTGGGTGGTTAGAGGAAGCACAGTTGTGTTTGGTCTTCAATAAACCTATTTGTTGTATTTTTGATACTTTGGACTCATTGTAGCCTTATTGAAGAACCCGAGTGACACCACACCTTGGTCTGTTTGTCTGACTGCATTTATGTTACTTAGGACAAGTACTGCAGTGATCTGGGAAAATAACAAGGTGAGGGGTTAGACAGTTTGGGCAGACTGGATGGATTTTATGGTCCTCTTCTATCATCACATTCTTATGTGACATGCCTGGTGGCAGAGGTTTGGTTGTTGGGCCTCAGCATCTTGCGAGCGCCCTATAGCCATGTCCATTAGTAGCCAATATAATTGTGGATAAACTGGTAGCAGAGCTCTAAGTTGCCACTTCTTCTCCTTGGCAACCCTCATATAGCCACAACCAGCAGCAGATGGTGGTATTTGGGGTAGAGACATGCCTGGCATGACAGGTTTGTTTTTGGGATTCTGTTCTTTGGAGTCCTCATAAAGCCATGCCCAGTGACAGGAAATGTTATTAGGAGTGGAGACACTTCTAGCAGCAGAGGTTTGGGTAGGGGCACCTGCTCCATGGGAGACCCCAAATAGCCACACCCAGCATTGAATATTATTAAGGGTACATACACAGCTGGCAGTTGGTATTTTGTTAGGGGCTTCTCCTGCTTGGGTCCCCATTCTCAGTGCCAGACGATGTGATTGGGGTAGAGACACACCAGGCAGCCAGTGTTTGGGTTGGTGTCTCTTCTCCATGGGAGCCCCATATAGCTAAGACCAGTGACAGTCAGTTTGACTGTGGGTAGAGACATGCTTATCAGCAGAGGTTTGGGTTGGGACTTCTGTGACTTAGGAGTGCCCATATAACTGTGCCATTAGGTAGATGATGTGATTATGGGCAGCAACATACCTGGTAGCAGAGGTTTTGTTTGGGGGCCTGTGCCCCTTAGGAGCCCCATATAACCATGTCAAGTTGCAGACAATGTCATTGTGTGTAGATGCATGCCTGGCAGCATAGCTGTGCATTATGGCCACTGGTGTAAATGCATCTTGAAGGCCCAGGAAGGGCTCCAAATAATGCTGAATCTCTTTCTAAGAATGTATCTTACCACGTTGCCACAGATCATGATAAAGGGTACCCTCAGACTCTCCACATTTTAAATGGAGATTTGAAGATGTCCTACTCATATGGTGCAGTTTACTGTGGAGAAAATATAAATTATGCAAAACATAAAATTTCTGCAGATAGTGTCTATCCTGTTTAACATGTCATAAAGACCTTTCTATATTCTACCCCAGTGTGCCTCATCTATAGAGAGTGCCCAAGTGGAATCCCAGTACAGACATCCAGTATTACCTCTTCTAGGGTCCCATTTTTGTAGGGCAGAATATATATTTGAAATAGGGCGAGGTGAACTGGGCTTAATAATTAACAGTAAAAGCTGTGCTCGCCTTTATCAACCAAAGTGAAGAGCATTTGTAACTAGTAATACAATGCCATAATTGTATTAGTTTAAAACTGTCAGACAGATGTATCTGACGGGACTGTTGAAACAAGAAAGAGGTCTTGTCAGATAGAAAATCAGAAACCTTAAGCTAAGATATTTCTATCGAAGAGTAAGGGCAAAGTGTCCTGCCAGCAATCTGAAAGTTTGGGTTTTGAAAAAGAGGTTGGCCAGTGTCCTTATTTGGGTCAAGCTGTAGAAAACAACAAAATTTGGGGGAGGCTTCAACAACCAAAAAGCTGGAGCTCGATGCAAATCAGCCTGCACTGTAGTTAAAGAAATATAAACTAATGAAGTGGCATTCAGGCTGGTAGCCAAACATAGATTATGTTCAATCCGGAGCCATTGTGGAACATAATCCAAAGATAACTGTTCCTGGGTATGATCCCATAAAAAATATTTACTGGCATGTGTGGCTAAATAATAACGTTGAAAGTTAGGCAAACGGAGGTCCCCCCATTTCTTTATGAAAGGTGAATTTTAAAAAAATCCCAACACTGTGCCTTTCTCTTCCATAAGAAAATAGATGTGGTTGATTGCCAAGTTTTGAACCAAGCTAAAGGGAAATATGTATTAAGCATTGTATGAGGTAAAGTATACGGGGTAAAATATTCATTTTATTAATTTTTATTCAGTCCCAGAATGTAAGGGATAAGGATTTCCACCTGGCTAGATCCTGGGCTATCAGCTTAAGCAAGTATAAACCATTACATAACATATCAGCTGTCTGGTTAGTGTATAAGGTTTGAACTCGTATGAAAAAAGGGATGCCAAAGTGATGCAAAATATGGAAAAGATAGTGCCAATCCACCCTACTGAAACCTTTTTTTGGTATTCAGGGAGACCAGAGCAGTTGGAGGACCTAGCTCCCTGGGTGCCGAAATAAGATTGAGTACTTTCCATAAATGGTCACTACATAATGTGCCTGATATGAAACCTACTTGCTCCGGACCTATTAAGGCAGACTAAACCTTCTGTAGCCTGTTAGCCAAGATTCAAGCAAGTATCTTCATATCAAAATTCATAAAAAAAATAAGTTAGTAATTACCAATAAGGGTGGGGTTCTTCCATGGTTTAGGGATGAGATATAATGGCCTCTGTCAGTAAAGGGTCTGATATACCCCTGCTCATACATTTGATTAAAATATCTGTAAGAGGGTTAGGTAGATTACATTGGAAGCATTTATATAATTCAGCCAGGAGCCATCGATCCCTCCAACCCCAGAGCCTTCCCAGCTAAAACTGCTTATATCACCATTTCCACCTCCAAAACCCAAATAGGCATACCCAGGAGAGCCTGCGGTGCTTCAGTTAAGTGAGGAAGTGGGAGATCCTGCAAAAAGGCCTCCATCAGTTCATTAACATTCTGGGCAGACTCATCAGGTCCATGTACTATAGGTGTTGGTAATAAAAAAATTTAGTAATAAAATCTTTACTTTTATACCAGATTTGGTGGTATATCACACCATTAGGACACTAGTCCTATTTATAAGGAGGTCCTGTTACAACAGTTACACAATCATAAAATATTGTAAAACCATAAATAGAACTAAATCATCCCATTCCAAGGCACACATATGGGACTTCAGAGGAGCTGACATTGATAAGATGGCCAACAGAGTAAAGCTGGCCCTGACAAAAACAGATACAGTTGAGGGGGTACAGGCAAAGTGGGCAAGCATTAAGGATGCAATACTTGAAGCAACCTCCCATTGTGTTAGATAGAAAAGGAAGTGCAAAAGAAAAAGGAAACCACTTTGGTTCTCAAAAACAATAGCAGAAAAGGTCAGAGCAAAAAGGCTTGCCTTCAGGAAATATAAGAGAACGCAGCGGGATGAAGATAGGGAGGCATACCAAACTTCCCTACGGGAAACAGGAAAGGCAGTAATGCAGGCAAAGGCCCAAACCGAGGAAACACTAGCACAAACAGTAAAAGAAGGTGACACGACTTTCTATAGATACATTAGTGAAAGGAGAAAGTCAAGAGGGTGTATTACTAAGATCAAAGGAGATACGGGGGCGTGTGAGGAGGAGGACCATGTAAAAGCATCTATCATAAATAGATACTTCTGCTCAGTATTTACTGAAGAGAAGGTAGGGCAGGGCCCACAGCTCAGCACCATGGACACAGGGGGGAGGGAGGTGTGCACTAGTCCCTTCACAAAAGAAAAGGCCCTACAAGAGCTCAATAAGCTCAGGGTGGACATGGCAGTGGGACCTGATGGCATACATCCCAGGGTACTAAAGGAGCTAAGAAGAGAACTAGCAGAGCCATTATCAGAATTGTTTAGTGAGTCTCTGAACACAGGAGAGGTCCCAGAAGACTGGAGAAGGGCTCATGTGATCCTGCTCCACAAGAGTGGTAGCAGGGAGGAGGCAGGGAACTACAGACCAGTCAGTCTTACCTCAGTAGTGGGCAAAATTGTGGAGGCAGTCCTTAAGGAAAGGATCATGCAACACCTGGAATCCATAGGAGAGCAGGATCCAAGACAGCATGGGTTTATAAAAGGAAGGTCCTGTCAAACTAATCTTATAGATTTCTTTGACTGGGTAACCAAAGTGGTGGACCAAGGGGGAGCAGTTGATGTTGACTACCTTGACTTCAGCAAAGCTTTCGATACATTTTCACATAGAAGATTGATTAATAAGCTGGGTGGGCTTGGGGTGAGGCAGAAGTTGGTCAACTGGGTGGCAGACTGGTTGATGGGCAGAAAACAGAGAGTGGTGGTAAACGGTATACAGTCAGAAGAGATGCATGTCACAAGTGGGATACCTCAGGGATCAGTCCTGGGGCCAGTCCTCTTCAATATCTTCATCCGTGCCACTGCAGATGGACTGAAGGATAAGGTTTGTCTGTTTGCAGATGGCACCAAGATCTGCAACAGAGTAGATGATCCAGATGGGGTGGGCAGAATGAGAAGAGATCTAGATAAACTAGCAAAGTGGTCGGAAAAGTGGCAACTGGGGTTTAATGCAAAGAAGTGCAAGATCATGCACATAGGGAAGAGAAACCCTGAAGCCACCTATAGGCTGGGAGGGGAGTTGCTGGCAGTCACAAGGGAAGAAAGAGATGTGGGCATCATCATCACCGATGACCTGAAATCATCCGAGCAGACCACTAAAGCAGTAGGTAAGGCTAGGGGGATGTTTGGGTGTATTAGTAGGGGTATCACAAGTCTGAAGAGGGAGATAATAATCCCTCTTTACAAGACACTGGTTAGGCCCCATCTGGAGTACTGCGTGCAGTACTGGAGACCACACCTTCACAAGGACATTAACCAAATTGAGGCAGTCCAGAGAAGGGCAACCAAAATGGTGCAGGGACTGCATTAGAAAACATATGAGGACAGATTAATGGAGCTCAGTATGTATATCCTGGAGCAAATGAGGGAGAGAGGTGATATGATCTAAACATTCACATACCTTAAGGGCATTAACAAGGTGAAATAGTCTAACATGTTTCAGTATAAGAAAAATAGCAGGACAAGAGGACACAGCATGAGATTAGAGGGAGGCCAATTAATAGGTAATGTGAGGAAGTTCTTTTTCACAGAAAGGGTGGTGGATGCATGGAACGGCCTACCTCAGGAACTGGTGGATATGAATACAGTGCAGGGCTTCAAACAGACATGGGATGGGCATAAGGGAGCAATACAGATGAGTATGAATATATAGGCCATTGACAGAGCAAAGGCCAATGGCACATTTATAAGGTAGAAAAAGAAATGGGCAGAACAGATGGGCCTTGTGGTCCTTATATGCCGTCAGCTCCTATGTTTCTATGTAACATTGGAAGCAGGCCTCTATTTGATGAGCATCTTTTAATAAAAAGTGACTGCTTAGCGTCTCAAACCACAACAGTATAGTGGTGAGCATCCATCTGTCTAAGGTGGAGGGTGAGCATACAACCAGCATTTTCTCCCTAATCCAGATAATGTACCATAGTCCTGAATATAACCATTTCAGCTTTTACATTGATTAATTCAGCATACTTCACCCTCAAGGTACTTAGTCACTTCCAGACATTATCAGGAGAGGTGGAGCTAAGACGCTTTTTCAGTGTCATGAATGTTGCATAAAAGGGAAGCTGAAACCTGGTCCTGCTGCTTTTTTTAAGCAGTGGCCAAGTGGATAGATTTGCCATGAATGTAACATTTAGCCACGGCCAACAGTGCTTTCACCCAGTCAACAGAGGGAGAACTATCAGAAAAAAAATTAACAGTGCATTTCTTAAGGTCCTTAACAATTTTAGGTCATGCAAGAGTTGGGGATTAAACCACCAAGGGTGGTTCATCTCCGATCTGCAGCCCAGATTAACTTGTAATACGATGGGTGAATGCTAAAGGATTGTGGGATTCGAAATGCATCAGGCAGGTGCACTTTTAATTATTCTAAATATGTGAATACATTTTTTGCTGCTCATTTCTGGAGTCTGTCATATGTAGTGGTGAGTACCCGAGTTTGGAATGTCTTTATGTCATGAGTATCACCAACCTTGTGCGCACTTGCCATGTTTAACTGTAGCATCCATTGCAGCTGAGCCTGCAAGACGTATTGGTCAACACCGAGTCCTTTCGGTGTTGCTGCTGACACTAATTTACTGGCTGATGGATGGAAATGTCTCACATATATGGCAGGATGCAGCTGCACTCATCATAGACTGGCTGCACACTTTCATATTACTGTCATCAAACAGCGTCCTCCCTCCTGCCAACCCAGCTTTGTAACCAGTGTCAGGTGTGCAGTCCCACTGCTAATATCCCCCTCCTATCCGTGCAGTTTTCTTTAAGTCTGGTGGTTGGGTGCCCAACTTGGCCACTTGAAAGCAGATTGATCCAAAGATTTTAATCTATCTTTATACTCAGTATTATGTAGATTATGTTATTTGTGATTTTTCTTTGAACTTTCTCTACAGTGGTTTTGTCACCTATTGAGGTAGGTGAGCAAACGGGAACACAGTATTCAATGTGCGATCTGACTAGGCTGGTATATAATGGAATAATAACCTTGTGATCCTATCTCTTAACATGTTTGGGAATGCATTAATAATTCCATGGCACATTTTGACCTTTTTGTTAATATGGGTTCCGAACTTTAGATTGTTTGAAATAGTAACTCCTAGATCTTTTTCAGACATTACCACCTGTAACGTAGTATCATTAATTGTAAAATCATCCAGTTTGTTGTTTTTGCTAAGATGCATTACCTTACATTTGACAACATTAAGTATCATTTTGTTCTCTGATGCCCATTTAGTTAAACTGTCCAGGTTAGTCTGTAAGGACCTGATGGATTGGTCATTTACTGTACAGCCAAGTTTGCTATCATCCATATATTTGTTAATCCAAACCCCATTAAAAGTCTGCATACTAGAGATCAGGATATTAAACAATATAAATCCCAGTACAGAGCTTATTGGGACCCCACTGTTAACATTACCCCAGGCAGACTTATGTCCTCTTATAATGACCCTCTGCTGCTTTTCTTCAAGCCAGGAATTTATCTATTTAATAATATTTTGGTGAAGTTTAATTCTGACTAATTGATCAAATAGGATTTTACGAAAGACAAAATGAATGCCTTTTCATAATCTAGAAAGATGTCAGCTGGAAAACCCATGTCTAAGGCCTTACTAACCAGTTCAAAAAAGCTAACTAGATTACTCTGACATGATCTTCCTTGTGTAAACCCGAGTTGTGATATATCACAATTACTTCTCTTGCAAGTGACAGCTTTAGATAGATTGGATCAAATATATTATGGACTGGGGAAATTTATCACAAAAAGTGCTCTAGGCACACACCATTGTGATATGTACGGTAAGCTTGGATGGCTTAAACCAGAAAAACAAAGAGCTTACCAGTGGCTAATACTTTGTCACAAGCTCATATATTCAAATGTAAAACACCATTTAGCTCATTTGGTAGAGATAGCACCCCACTCTAAACAGTTGACTTGTTTAAGAGTAACCTCGCTGAAAGTCCCTTTGATGAAATCATGCAATAGACTTGGAGATATTACCTTACAAAACAGCTTAGCTAGGCATTGGAATAATCTTACATTTGATTTGAAATCGGTAGCTAGCTTGACGGTTTTTAAGACATTATTTTATAATCACTCTAGCACAACTTGTTCTTGTTTTAGAGTGATGTGATGTGATGTGATGTGATGTGATGCGGTGATTGTTGTTTTTTTATGTATTATTTACAACTTGCACCACAGGAAATTGTTGAAAATGGGGATAAACCCCAACAATTTGTATCCTATATAAAAATCAATTTGTAATAAATCAATCAATAAAATCCCCCCCACCAAAGTCCAGTAGTCAGGTGTGTAACCCCACCAACAGAAATCACAACAAACCTACTTCCCCATCAAAGTCTGGCAATCAGGTGACCAAATTTTCCACCAGAATTTACACACCCCCCAGTCTTATGGTCAGATGTCCACCTATGCTGCATGAAGATGCTTCCCCCCCAACAGCATGCGACACCTGCCAAACCACATACCAATATTGGGGTGGTAAATCCTTAGTGTCAGTACCTGCAGTAAAGAAAACTATCCCTTGTTATCCTCTTTCTTATGTTTTTAACCTGAAACAAAGAAATCTGGCCATTGATGTGCTCTGCTACACCACAACCCTCCATCCCTACACCAGACCATGGTTCACCCATGATGGTGTGTGGCTAAGAACTGTAAAAGTCTTTTAGGGTTCCGGCATAATGCCATTTCAACTAATGACGCCAGGCAGTGATGTGAAGACACAGAGCATGCTACTAATTTCTGTGGGATTTAAGTGGGGGCAAAGCCCCCTGCACCCCCATCATGCAGAACTGCACCTCCCACCCCTTAAAAGAATATAATCACCTCCACCCCTGGCATATTGGGGTGGAGGTGGCAAAGTGAAGACCAGCACACAGAAATATGTGGTGCCCAGATCCATTTTGCCCTAATAATAATATCCTAATCATGGTGCCCTAATCACAGTACTTTAACAACATGATACCACTGACCAACCTCTCTGCACCTACCCCCTTCCTCGATGCATGCCAACTGTAACAACTGGCACTTCCTGTGGCTATTAATGCCAACCGCAAACTGTCTAAACACGAAGTAAGTTTGGTTAATGCTTTTTTTTAAGGCATTTTGAACTTTTGCCCACAATTTTGTTAATTTTTTAACATTTTCCCCATATTTTAAACATAGCCTTTTTTTAGCCCACATCATGAACAAGGTAGGTGTCATTTTTCAAACCTCCTCCAAAGTATGTTTTCACAGTCACTCCATGAAATCTCCTTTCCGAGAGGATGTAAAAATTTCCAGCTGTCTTGATCATATAGTCGTGTCCTAAAAATAATACATTGACAAGTTGGGGTCTAACTGGGGCTTAAAAGGCAAGGCCCAGAGTCATGCACAAGGAGAGAACCTCTTGCCACAGTCGGTGGCAATCCAGAAGATCTGCGCCGCAGTCAGGGGGCCAAAGAAATCCTTTGCCACATTCAGCGGCCGGTAATAGGAGCAGCAACATCTGTATTGGTGGGCATGGACCAGACTTGACTGTGGCCAATCACAGGCCAGGGTTCCAATATTCAAAATTCAGCCAGACATAAAAGGCAAGGCCCAGCTGTGCAAAAGGAGAGAACCTTTTGCCACAGTTGGCAGCAAGTCAAGGGAACTGCACTGCAGTTGGTGGCAGTCAGGGAACGGAGAACTCTTTTGTTGCATTTGGTGGCTGGCAAGAGGAGCAGCAACATCCACATTGGAGGGCAGGGATCAGACTTGAATGCTACTGTGTGGCTTTAAAAAAGCCGCCCCCCACCCGGCCTTCATTAAATACCCAGATAGTTCAGGGCTGGGCTTGAGGGTTGGGGAAAGGGCTCAGAAGGCAGCTGATTGGGCACAGGAGCCGAGGGGAAGAATTCGTTGCTGTTAGCTGGTTGGGCAAAAAACTTGGAGGAGGAGCATCTGAACAGGGTCATAAGGACTGGGGAGAGAGGCTCCTTACTGTTGCTTGTTCTACTACTAGCTTACTATTTTATGATTGGTAATTATTCTTGCTGTTACTACTGTTAAATGTTACACAGAGAAGGGGTTGCTTTGGGCTTGAAGCAGTTTGCTAGAGGCATGACACTGGAGGGAAGGAAGGAAGGAAGGAAATGAGAGGGGAGTGGGGTTGGGGGATGGAGGACGGAGCAGTATGAGTATGGGGGGAATTGCAATAGCAGCAACAGGGGTAGGGGCAGTATGGAGGGATACGACAGGAGGTGGGTCTGTGGCAGTGAAGGGATAGGGAGAATCAGGAGAGGGGATAAGAGGACACGGAGGAGGCAGGATCATGGGATGCAGTAGCCATGGTGCAGCAGTGTTCATGGTCACACTATGGAGCCTGGGGTCTTGCCTGGTTTATCAGCTGCTGGGGAGAGTGGAGGCCAAGCTAGCATGGCTGCAAGAGGAGCTGTCCTGGGCAAAGAGGGGACTAAAAAGGAGAATCACAGAGGGAATTTGGCCAGAGGGTGAGGGACAGGCAGGCCGGGGGATCTGGAAGGGCAGGGATCAAGTCGCACAGGAGGACTGAGGGGGAAGGACTAGGTTAGGTGACAGCACAATGGGTAGGGGTGGGACATGTATGAGCCTAGATACACAGTCAACTCTTAAGTACTGACCCCTAACAGGGTTAGTGGAGTAAGAGGCAGTCAAGGATACATGGACTGGAGGCAATAGGGAACAATACCCAGATAGGTGAGAGGTGTCAGAAGTAAGGGCTGATCATGCCATGGTAGTCCAGGAAGAAGGAATTTCCAGGAAAAAAGGGGAAAACGGTAGGGGGAAAGCTGCACGAGTCAGAAAAAAGGGGGGTCATCTGGGGGAGTGATCTGAAGGGAGACCAGGGAAGGGCACTGTGTCCAGGAGTTCAGGGAGGGGATGGGTTACAGGAAGAGAAAGGGGAATAGTGGAAACAAAATGGATGAGGGAGGGAGGGGGCATGGGGAGAGAGGAGGCAGGGGATCATCATCCAGTAAGACAAGGAGAAAGGGGGATAGAGGAGGAGGGGAGGCGGAGGACTGGGGAGCTGGAATAAAATGTCATGCAAGGCCTGCGGAGGCACCTTTGGGGATAGCACAGATGATGGTGTACGGGGACACTATTATCAAAGAGATCCACTGGTTAATAGGGGAGTAGCTTTTAGAGGGAAGGAGGTTTACTGTGAGCCATGGATGGAGGCAAGCAGAGCATTCCCAAGAATGAAGGTGTGGATCAGGGGAAAGCCTCACTTGGTTTTGCACCTTTGTACAAATGACCTGGCCGGAGAGGAGGTGCAGAGGAAATTTGAAAATCTAGCAAGTGGGTGCCAGGGATTGGTGGGTTCAGTAGCTTTTTCGGATATTTTGCTGGTGCAGTGCACCAGAACTGCCAAGCAATTAAGAATCAAGGACTTCAACCACTGACTAAGGCAGTGGTGCAAGAGGAAAGGCTATGAATGCATAGGGGATTGAGAAAGCACTTGGGTGGACCAGAGTTTGTATGCGAGAGACAGACTGCATATTAATTATGAGGGTGCTAGGCTTCTGAGGGGAAATTGTAGGGATACATAGATAAAATACTAGAGAGTGAGTTAAACTAGGAAAATGGGAGGGTGAAGCTAGGTGCAGGCCGGGAAGAATGGCAGAAGGAACTGCTCAGTCTTGCTCTCCCCCACAGAGGGCAGGGGAAGCCAGAATAGGGGACAGAGGAAGGGGACTACTGGAAGGGATTACAGATGAACACCAGGAGCCTAAAGAAGAAATTGGGTGAGCTGCAGGCGGTGATGACTGAGGATGACCAAGACTTAGTGGCAGTCATGGAAACGTGGTGGACTGGTAAACACAGTTGGGAGGTGGAAATACCTGAGTATGTACTCTACAGGAGGGACAGGTCAGAGAAAAGAGGGAGGAGTGTCCTTCTGTGTAAAGAAAGAGATTCATGTGATGGTATGCAGAGGGGGGTGAACCTGCAGAGACCCTCTGGGTCACATTGGGCAGAGAGGGAGGAAAACCAGTAAAGGTAAGGGTAGTCTACAGATTGCCAAGTCAGTAGGAGGAGGTAGACGAGCAGCTGGGGAGGGAAGGAGATACAGGAGATGGCCAGCAAAGGAGATGTAGTGGTGGAGGGTGATCTAAATCTGCTGGATGTGGATTGGGGAATCCCAGCGGCATCCACAGAGATGAGCAGTGAGATACTGGGAGCCTTACAGGAGGTGTTCATCACCCAGCTAGTAGTGGAACCCACCAGGGGTAAAGCCTTACTTTACCTGGTTATGACTAATGAGGACAGTGTCGAGGGGGTCAAAGTGGGGGAGCACTTGTGTAATAGTGATCATAGGTTAGTAAAATTCCAGATTAGGAAGGGTCTTGATAAGAACAGATCCAGCACGGGGGTACTGGACTTTGAAAGAGCAGATTTCAGGAGGATGAAGTCTGTGGTCCAGGAGGAACTAGAGAGAGAAGACCCAGAGGATATGGAGGAACTATGGGAGAGAATTAAAGGAAGAATTTTAAAGGTGACAGAACTGTGCATTAGGACAGTGGGCAAAAGGAAGAGGGGAAGGAACCCACTCTATTTCAGATCAGAAGTGAGGACTGCAGTCAGAGAAAACAAGAGAGTGTTTAAGATATACAAAACATCACAAAGGGAGGCAGACAGAGAGGCATACAGGGAAAAGCAGCGGGAGGCGGGGAGGGTGATTAGGCAGGCGAAGGCAGAAAAGGACAGCAAATGGGGAGCAAAAGGGGACGAGGTTCTTCAGATAGGTGAGCGACATGAGGAAGGGGGATGAGGACTGACGAAACTCGGGGGCTGTGAGAGCTTTGGTGGAGGTGGATATAGATAAAGCGGAGGTCCTGAGTAAATACTTTACTTCAGTTTTCATGGTCAAGGAGGGGGTGGGGCTGAAGTTGGAAAATAGGGGAAGAATGGATAGGGAGATGAACGCCAGTCCTGTCAGAGTAGATAGGGTATTGGAGGAATTAGGAAGGCTGCGAATGGATAAGGCAATGGGCCTGGATAGGATCCACCTGAGGGTACTCGGAACTGAAGGCACTGCTTTTGAAGCTATTTAACCTATCACTGCACGTGGGAAGGGACCCTGGTGACTGGAAGAGGGCCAGTGTAGTACCTCTACACAAATGGGGCGGAGCTGAGAGACCACAGCCCACTTAACCTTACCTCGGTGGTCAGTAAACTAATGGAGGCACTCATTAAGGAAAGACTGATCAAATATCTGGAAGAGGATGACCTCCTAAATGACAATAAACATGGAGTCACAGGCAGTAGGTCATGTCAGACCAATCTGATTGAATTCTTTGGCAGAGTGATGGAGATATGCAACCAGGGAGGGGTGGTGGATGTGGGCTACCTGGACTTCAGGAACGCATTTGACACCATCCCCCATAGGAGATTGGTAAGCAGGGTAGGCAGTTTGGGAGTTGGGAACAAGCTCATAAAATGGATTGAACATTGGCTGGAGGGGAGGATCCAGAGGGTGGTGGTAAATAGGGTGCATTCCAAGGAAGTGAGGGTGATGAGTGGGGTTCCCCAAGGGTCTGTCTTGGGACCCATACTGTTCAACATATACATAGGAGACATAACAGAGGGTCTGCGAGGGAAGGTATGTATTTTGCCGATGATATGAAAATCTGCAGTAATAGGGTTGATACGGAGTTGAGGGGCGAAGGATATGAGGGAGGATCTGGTTAGGCTGGAGGAGTGGTCGGAGAGGTGGCAGCTGCAGTTCAGTACCAAGAAGTGCAAGATTACGCACGTAGGGCGTAAAAATCCAAAGGTAAAATACCAGCTTGGGGGGGGGCAGAAAATTGAAGGTGGTAGCATAGGAGAGGATCTGGGGATCACTGTCTCAGTCTGAAGGTCTGGGGTCAGTGTGACAGAGCAGCTAAGCGGGCACTCAAAATACTGGCATGCATTGGGAGGGGATCCACTAACAAGAAAAGAGGAGGTGCTCTTGCCATTATACAAAACCATGGTCAGGCCACACATGGAATGTAGGGTCCAGTTCTGGAGGCCTTACCAGCAAGGGGACAAGGTCAAGGACAAGCTGGAAAGAGTCCAGAGAAGGGCAACCAAGATGGTGAGTGGGATGCAGAGCACGTCGTATGAGGAAAGGTTGGGTGAACTGGGTCTGTACATGCGGGAGGAGAGGAGGGAGGGAAGGGGGATGTAGTGGAGAGGTTTAAATACTTGAAGGGCAAAAACAGGGTGAGGGAAGACAGCATCTTTAAGATGAGCAAGAATAACTCTACTGGGGTATATATCTACAAGCTTGAAGGGGGACGATTCAGAGGGGACATCAGGGGAGAGTTTTTTCTTTGAGAGGGTGGTACGATCATGGAATGAGCTGTCTGATTGGGTGGTAGGGGTGGAGACAGTGGAGAAATTCAAGAGAGCCTGTGATCTGCACATGGGCCTGACCGGCAGATGGCAGATCAGGAATCGGGAAGGGGCTTACGGGCAGACTGGATGGACCATGAGGTCTTTTTCTGTTGTCAGATTTCTATGATAAATGTCAAAAAACATTAGTCATGAAGAATCATTGAATTATTCCAATGTTTACCCATAACGTTGTTATTTTTCCAGATCATGGCCCCAAATTTTAGATGTAGCCCTTGTGTTACCCGACCACATGAACATGATGGGTATCATTTTTTGAAATCTCCTCTGACTCATGTTTTCACATTCTTTCCATGAAATCACCTTTCACTAGGATTATAAAAATTCCACCTGTCTTGATCATATGGTGGTGTCATAAGGAAACTTAAAAATCTGAGGTCAGAATATCAAAATACTGAACTTATGAAGAAAATGTTTTTTTTTCAATATTTACTAATGATTGTGAACGTTTTGCATATTTTAACCTCAAATGTGTCACATATCCTTTTAGTTACCCCATCTGATGAACATGACAGGTATTTTTCATATCTCTTTAAAACATAATTTCACAGTTGTCACAAACCCACTTCCTGGGGCCAGGTCCACTGAGCATACAATGCCCACCCCTAAGTGCAGTCCATGACTGGGGGGGGGCAGGAATACAATATCTTCCCCATGTCCTTTTAGAGTGCTTGCTGAGTTCACAACTGAACACTCACCACAAGGGCCCATGGCTTCCTCTTTAATCTGCATAAGGGTCAAATACCGTCTCAAGTCTGTAGCTAGATGAGAACTGTCCCTGGTTGCCACACTAGGGAAGACCCAGGCATTACAAGCTCTTTGAGACTAGCCTCGTAACCCTGATTGTGTCTTCTCCCATGGCGGGTACAGGAACCTAGTTCCAAATCCTACAGACTCTCCTTCCTGAGACTTGTGTATCTCCCTACTTAACCCCAGATTCCCTTACAGGATCCTTGTCTGGTTGGTAGCTATGGTAACACCTCTAGCAATAACGGTCTGGTCACAGATTAATAAACTTTCCCACTTTCAGATACACAAAATTACTTCCAGGCTGTTTTTCTTAAAAGCAAATACTTTCACTAATACTTAAATAATTATCGTACAAGACTTAAAAACAAAAGATTTAGAAATTTGGTTACAGGATATCGAATGAAAGTTGGAAATACTGTATACCATACAAAAACACACGGTACAATTTAACTGTCTAGTTTCTAGCTTATCTGGAGAGAATCAGAAGTCCAGAAACTTGAAATGAAGTCTGCAAAGGTCTCCAAGCCCAAGTCTTTCTTATAGTCACTGGTCTTCAGTGTGAGCAATGGCAGTCTGGCTCTGTTGTCAGGTAAGTTCACTTAATTGAGGTATTGGGCTTACCTGTAGCTAGAAGCAGTCCGGTGATATAGATGACTGAGTCTGTGCAGTATAAATACTACATTAGAACCATTCTTAGAACCTTATGATGTCAGTGACTGTCAAGCAGTGCTTAACTCAATGCAGTTAGGCACTTTATGATAGTCACCGACATCATAAGGTTCTAAGAATGGCACTAATGTAGTATTTATATTGCAGACTCAGTCATCTATATTTCAGAACTGCTTCTAGCTACATGTATGTCCAATACCTCAATTAACAGAACTTTTCATGGGCTTTCAAACTATGCCTACCACTGTACGTGAATGTGTCCCCTTTAATGATTTTTACCTACAGTGGCTTGTAACTCTCAGTCATTCATGTTCACAGATGATATTACTTTGTATGTAAAACATTCATCGGTGCATTATTTAATAAAACAGTTAGAATATGATTTTTTTCCTGGTACAGGAGTGGCTGAATGTTAATAGACTGATTTTGAATGTTAGTAAAACAAAATTAATGATATTTAGTACCCCACAAACTCATGCTGCAAATGATTCACACTAGGCAATTAAGGACTCAAAAGGAGTCATGATTGAAAGGGTGAACTGTTTTAAATATATAATTGTTTTTTTTCTTAGATAGTCCCCTGTCCTATGCCAACCATGTTGATTCCTTAATTTAAAAAAAAAAACAATTCCTTCAAGATTAGGTTTACTTTATCAAGTGAAGAATTGTTTGATCTTTAACTCTAAAAAAATATCTAGCACAAACAATGCTTTTGTCTCTTATGGACTACCGTGTGTCCATTTAAACTGCTGTCAATAAAACTACATTAAAACGAGTATTTATTTTATTTAGTTTTTGTTAACCGGGTAGGTGCGCTAGCCAGCAGGTGACTATTTTCAGGCACGACCCGGGAGAGTACAATACATCATATCACGGGAGAAACAGCAATACAATTTGAGGCAGCAAACCATACAATTACAATCATACATTTAGGACATAAAGAGGCAGTACCAGCTAGACTAACATGATAAAGGCTAGTAGAGACCATCAGGTCAAGAGCAAGGAGGTGTTAACAGGGGGATATCGGTTCAGGTGAGGGGTTGAAAAGGGGCACGGTCCAGAGGGACTGCATACGGTTATGCTGGGGCACGCAAGGGAGCAGCCATCTGAGCAACAGAAAAAAAGCAGCCAGTGCTCATCTGGCTTTGGCAGTGGGTGGCGTGTATAGGCAGCCGGGATCATGGTTCAAGGCTGGGCAAGAGGGCCTGCGGCAGTCCCTGGCCAAGAACATCCGGTAATGGAAGCCAAAGAAGGGGAGGGCGAAGGTCGGGATTTACAACATCCACCTGTGATTAGGTTGGAGCAGTGCACAGCTGGCGTTGAGAAGACACGGAGGGGAGGGAGGGCTAGGAAAAGGACCTGGCGGCTTTACGCCTTTAGCGGGACAAAGGTCTGGGGTGAGGCCGAGCTCGTGGTCATGGCTCCACTGTCAGAGATGAAGAAAGGGGGAGTGGGGGGTGGGGAGTGAAGGAGACTTGGATACGGCTTTAGCGGTAGGAGGCAAAAGGTGCAGCCGGGCTTATGGTTCCATGGCGTGGGCATAAGGGCCAGTGGTAGTCGCTGTCCGCGGGCGTCAAATGGTAAATGGAGGACAGAAAAAATACATAATACAGTAGTCCTGTAGGTAGTAGTAGATAAGTGCAAGACATAAATAAAAACTATACATGAGTGTAATCTGAGATGATAATAGGTGAAGGGTTGAGAAAAGGGGAGAGAGAGCAAAAGGAGGGTAGCAAAAAGACCAGTATCAGGGGAGAGGAGAGTAGCAGCTGGGGGAGTTTGAGGGATCGGCTAGGATCAAAGCAGGTGCATGGATCTGAGGTGGCCAGGTGACGCTTCAACCCACGTTTAAAAGAGGGGTGCGAGGGTGCTTGCCTGAGGTCAAGAGGATGCTGTTTCCATAGTTTTGGGGCTGCATATAGGAAGGAGCCCGTTCCTTTATTTGTGCGGCAGCGAGGAGTTTCCAGCAGGTCTTTATCTGCAGATCTGAGTGGGCAGTTTGGGATCACTGGGAGAAGGAGTTTCGCCAGTGCAGCCGGCTGACTTTGCCTCAGTATGGAGTCATTTAGGCAGGCTAGAAAGTAGCTCCTGATGGCCGGGGGGGAGAGCCACCCAAGGTCCTCATATAGCTGGCAGTGATGAAGTAGTTGTGGGGATTGTGAGGCATATCTGCATATGTTATTGTAAGTAACATCCCATCTGTGCAGCGCAGATTTGTGGGCGGAGGAAAGTATAGGTGCACAGTAAGTAAGTGTTGGTAGCAGGATCCCCCTGGCTTATGGCAAGCCTGGCGGAGGAGGTGAGCATATAGCTTGTTCTGTAGGCTGCCCTAGCTTACAGTTAACGTTTTGCAGGTGGCTTGGATATGGAGGCTTAAGTCAGCGATTGATCAAGTAGGATTCCCAGGTAGCGAAAGGAGGTAACTGTCTGCAGAGGATTTCCATTAGAGTCAAGGATGCTTAGGGGAGTGGGGCACCTTCGGATCTTTTGCGTGGTCCCAAATAGCATGGCATTTGTTTTGGCGGAATTCAGAACGAGGCAGTGGGTGATTAACCAGCTCTGGACACTGGAGTAGGCTCTATTAAGCGAGGTATTAATAAGCTCAACATTGGGCGAACTGGTATAGATAACTAAGTCATCAGCGTAGAGGAGCGAGGAACAGGCAGGTAAAGCGTCTGGGAGTTTGTTAATGAAAATAGAGAATAGAAGAGGACCCAGAATGGAGCCTTGGGGCACTCCAATGTTCATAACCACAGTGGAGGAGATGGCTGAGTTGAATTTGACAGCCTGGGACCTGTTAGCCAGGTAGCTCTTGAACCATTCCAGTACAGGGAAGGAGCAGCCTATATCCCTCAGGGAGGATAGAAGCAGGGGGTGGTCTACAAGGTCAAACGCCTTGGTTAGGTCTATAAAGACAGCCCCTGTGAGCGTGCCATGATCCATACCAGTGAGGATGTCAGTGGTGAATTTAGCCAGCGCTGTTGCGGTACTATGATTTTTTCTGAATCCATGCTGTGCATCGTTGAGCTGCCTGGTAGTGTCGAGGAAATCCTGGAGTTGCATGGCAACCAGTTTCTCTAGGATTTTGCAGAGTGGGGATAGAATGGCAATAGGCCTGTAATTAGATATCTCTCTTTTCTTCCCTTTTTTAAAGATGGGGGAGATCCTAGCCATTTTCCAAAGATCAGGGACTGTGCCGCTGGAGAGAGACAAGGTGAAAATTCTTGCTAGAGGTCTGGAGATGAAATGCGCGGCTAGTTTTAAAAGGCGAGGTTCAAGTTGGTCGGAGTTGGGACTGGTGTAGTCTGACAGTTTTTTTAGAAGGTTCAGGACCTGAGAGCTGGTAATAGCTTTAAAGTAGAGGAGGTGGTATAGGGTTTGAGGTACTGGCACAGGTGGCAGAGTCTGTAGGCGGCATGGAGTCGTCATTGGAGGCAGCTGGTGGCATAGCTCTAGTATAGAGGGAGAGGTCAGAGAACAGGCTGTTAAAGGCGTTTGCAATGGTGATGGGGTTGCTGCAATGGGCGCCACCTATAACCATGTCAGATGGTGTAACTGATTGAGGTGTCCCCAGGAATGTTTTTATGTGCCCCCAAAATTTTCGGGGGTCATGGGCAGAGTTCTTTAGCAGGTTCTGATGGTACACACTTTTCGCCAGCCTTATGTTTTTCCTGCAAGAATTTCTTTCTTGCCTGTAGTTTGTGTAGTCCCTGATTGAAAGAGAGCATTTGTAGGATGCCCAGAGCTTGTCCCTATGACTTAGTTGTTTAAGGAGGTCTTTATGTAGCCATCTGGTTTGTTTACCCCTGACTCTTCACGTGGTTTTTGGGGCGTGCTTATTTTGTAATGGGAGAAAAAGTTGTAAAAATATGTTCAGGGCAGCCTCTACATTCCTCGTACGGTATATATCCGACCAGTCAATGTTAGAGATGTACCAGAGGAAGGACTCTGTGTCCAGGCTTGCAAAATTTGTGAACTTGACCTGCCGAGGTGGGGGGGGTGGCTGCCCGGAGCGCCACTGGCAGTAGATAGGTGAGTGATCGGTGATGGTATCTGCCATGACCCCAGAGCAAATAATATGTTCAGGTCTGTTTGACAGGATCCAGTCGATAAGCGTACCAGACTGTCTGGTGTTTTCCGTGATTTGTTGGTGGAATTTTAGGCCTTGAACTAGTGAAGCCAGGGAATTTTGAGAGGGGCCTAGCCAGTTCAAGTTGACATCCCCAAGGACGATAGCTTCATTTTTTTTGACTCGTTTTAGGGTGAGCTGGAGTGTCTCCTAGAGTCCTTTTACTCCTCCAGAGGGAGGGTTATAGACGCAGATTATGTGGAATTTTTTCGAGCCAAGAGACAGGAGCGCGTGCAATGATTCACTCATTGTGTGGGGGTTTGAGTCACTGAGTATGCTAACGTTCAGGTAGGATTTGTGGTAGAGGGCAACTCCTCCACCTTTCTTAGACCCAGGTCTGTCCCGTCGAATGAGAGAGTAGCCAGGTATGGTGCAAAAGGTATCGGGGAAGTAGAAATAACTTATAACCAGAATTGTAGGTTTGTCACCTCTAACCTACTCTCTACTCATCATAGTATCAGAAACTGAATTGGTTTTCTTTTGCATCTAAATGTTCATGCAGTATGTAAGGCTTCTTGCATTCTGGAAATCATATAGAGGATTTATTCCTTTTCATTTGAAATCTTTTCTGGGTGGTCAGATAAATTGTGTTACCAGGTCAGTTATCAATGGTAAAATCAAAATTCCTTTATTCCATACTGCTACAGTGTAACAGTGTTTTGTATTTAAGTCCGTCATTGATTAGAACTCTTTACCATCTGAGTTTCATCAATTTATGTCCTATTCCATGTTAAGGTTAATTTGAAAAGCCATTTTCTGGGATTATCTAATTGATGCTGTTTTGGTTTAGGTGGTGTTCCGATCTGTATTTATAATCATGTATTCATAATAACCTTGTATTTGTAACTTTGTATGTATTGTATTTTGTTTCTGTTGTACCATTTGTACCTTCTGGTTTCCATTTGAAAATAGGCATTTTATACTCTTGGGCTCTTACGTAGTTAACAAATCACATACATTATAAAAAAAGCAGTGAATTCACTTTGTGTGCATGTCTGTATGCACTTACATTTAAACCTTGTTTGTGTTTCCTGTGTATACTTTAGCCCATGTCTAACTATTTGTGCTGGACTTTGTTAACCTTGTAACAGCTGCTATCCTCTCTGGGACCACCATGAAAATAAGATGCTGTATCCCACTTGGAATAACTTCAAATAAAGACTAAAAAATATAGTACATTTTTACTCTGACTTTGGTAAATGTCTGTATTTTAAAAATGTGGTTTCGTTTTTAGGGCTGTGAGCAGAGGCTACAGCACTATTGCGATTGCTCAGTAGCTCTACAAAATGGCCGATTGTGGAACCTTCCATTGGACTTTTGGAAGTATCCTTCTGAAAGTCCAAAGGAGCTTGAACCCCTTCACTATAATCGACTGCTGCGGAATAACAGCCACACTATTTCGGCTGTTACTTCCACATTCCAGTGCATGAACTGTGCATGCGCAGTTCTGCTGGCACCATCATCTTGTGAATGGCAAGATGCCATTCATTGCAACTGAGCATGTGTGAGTGCCGTGCATGTGCAAGTGTTTCACCGGCACCAGCTCTGTGGCATTCTGTGCCCCCCTCACCAACTCAAGTGGCACATTAGGAGCCCACCCCAGTGTGCTGAAAGATTTTTCTGTGCTCGCCAACTCATGTGGCACACTGGGAGCCCACACCAGTGTGCCCAAAGATGTTTTTTTATCTGCCTACTTTGGGGTGTCCAATCCCCATGTTGGCATTATGTGCACCCCCCCACTCATGTGGCACACTGGGAGCCGACCCCAGTGTGCTTAATTTCCCCCCAACCCTGCCAACATCAGGATGCCCAATCCCCATGTTGACATCCTGTGCAAGCCCCCTCCCTAGTTATGTGACACACTGGGAGCCTACCCCAGTGTACCACAAATGTATTCTTTTTCTGTTTTCTGTAAAACAGAAAATGGTCCCTCCTCATCGCTGCAGTCCCCCTCCTCCATCCCCACCATCCCACTAAGCACCCACCTCCTTACTCCCCCCCCTTACTCCATACTTACTCCGGTGGCCAGCACCATCTTCTTCTCTGGACCAGGACACATCTGCACCCTTCAAAGTCGAGCAGTTAACTGGAGAATCAAAGGTTAGTGTGCTGTAATGCCATTCAATGGGGTTTTCAACTTATGCTGCTAAATCAGTCATTTTTGGGAATTTTTGCCCCAAATTTTCAGCATGGGGTTCTTGACTATCTACAGCCTTGTGAAAACTGTCACTGTCATATTGTTACTCAGTCACGAAAGGTGATTTTGTGGTCGCTGCATGGAATTACCTTTCAAGACTGATTCACAAAATGACAGTGCTGCTGTTTGTGAGGTGTGGTCCCAAAAAGCCCATGTTGCAAATCTGGTGAAAACATTTCTAAAAAATTACTGTGTTATGTGACTGCATTGCGTAGTTTCTATGCATGCTCCTAACGTCACCAATTTTTAATATTTTCACTCCACATTTTAAACATTGCCATTTTTGCACACCCTCTTTAAAACAGTACAGCTTTCATTTTCCACAACCTGACCAAAATGTGTGTTTGCACCTGTAGCACAGAATAGCATGTTCACTCTGTGAAATCGTCTTTCAGGACAAGTGAACAAAATGACACTGGCACTCTTCATGAGGAGGGGTCCCAAAAAGGCCATGTTAAAAGTTTGGTGCACCACCTCCACAAAATGGGCAAGTTACACCTGGGCATTGAATAATTCCTATGCACATGTGTAACTTTGGTCACTAGGTAGCTCTTCAACAGCTCTATCGACTCTAGGTAGAGTTTGTTTACTTGGAAATAACATTTTTAAAATGCATATAGTCACAAGAGTCAGTCAGTCAGAATGCAGTTGCACTGTGATGAACTCTGGTGACTATCTACATTATAAAGATATAATTTTGTTTTTTCATAGCGGAATCACATTTTTATAATGCAGAGTCAGTCAGAATATATTTAAATTGTACTGTGACTGGCTCTGGTGACTATCTGCATTACAAAAATTTGATTTTTGTTTTGTTGTTCCTCGGAGAAGGGGATAGCTTTTGTTGCATTGTATTCTGCTTGGATCTGGTAACTATCAACATTACAAAAATGTGATTTTTGTTCTTTACCCAAGGAATGAGGTAACTTCAATTGTATTGCATTCTGCCTGACTTTGGTGACTACATTTCTAACCTATAGGATGGCAACTGAAATGAGAACATATAGGAATTTTGGACTGATATCAGTCCACGGCCCTCAAGGGTTAAAAATGTGCTATATGCTTTTTTATTTGGGGTGGCTGCAGCTGCATTGTATTCTGTCTGTTTCTGATGAATACCTGCATTCAAAAAACTGTTTTTCCTCATGGGAGGGAGTGGCTGCAGTTGTAATGTGCTCTGTCTGACTTAGCTGACTGCCTGCATTTAAAAATGTGAGTTTTCTTTTTTACTTAGGGAGGTGGTACCAGGTACTGTAGTTTCTGGTTGATGTTTTATTCAGTCTTACTATGACTCTGGTTTCTATCTCCATTTTGAAAATGTGATTTAATGTTTCTCTCTGTTGGAGATGCCTTATGTTGTTCTGGGTGATTTGCTTTATTGTCTTTTGTCCTGTTTCATTACTGTTTTTGGTTTTAGCATACCCTTCCTGCCATGTTGTTATTGCCTGTTAACATACTCCTTTGTGACCAGGTTTAGGCCAATAAGAAGCCAGACGTTGTCAGCTCCATTATATGAGTACCACTGAAAACTATAAATTGAAATGTCACAGACAGAGAATGATTGATTCCAAAGTATTTTAAAATTGGAATGTATGAAAAACACGTTTCTAAAGTTAAATCTCAGGAAAGTTTATGGAGCTCTTGAAAATATTAAGGAAGAACAGCTGACACGTTTGTTTCCTTATTGTAAGGAAATACTAATTAAATGTCTATGTTTAGTTGGCAGGAAATTTGAGTGCAATGAGACTTGGAGCCAGTCATCATTGCTTGAGAAGTTCAAGCTGAGTCACACAACAGAGAAACCCCATCAGTATCCTCAGTGCAGGACTCGTGATGAAGGGCAATTTGAATGTTTTAAATATCAGATGAATTTAAGTAACTTAAATACAGTTAAATGTATTGATAAGAGTTTAACTGTGCAGCATAAAACTATAACACACCAAATTCACACAAAACCATATAAAAGTGCTGAATGTGACAGCCATTTTATAACGCAGAATATCATCATGAGGCATCAACGAATTCACACGGGGAAGAGACAACACAGATATGCTGAGTGCAACAAGAGTTTTAACCAGAAGAGTCATCTCATGACACATCAGCAAATTCAGTCTGGAGAGAGATCATATAAATGTGCTGAATGCAATAAGAGTTTTGGGCAGAAGACTTACCTTATAAGACATCCGCGAACTCGCTCTGGAGAGAGACCATATAAATGTGCTGAGTGTGACAAGTGTTTTTGCCAGAAGAGTAGCCCGATAATACATCCGCAAATTCACTATGGAGAGAGACCATATAAATGTACTGAATGCAGCAAGAGTTTTGGTCAGAAGGGTCACCTGAGAGTACATCAGCGAATTCACTCTGGGGCTCGGATGGAGTGATGAAGTGAGAGTGACGAATCGTTGGTGGAGCAATTTGTGACACTAGTGACAAGCCACAGTTATTTCGTGCTCAAGTCTTGGTGAGTACCTTCACGTGGTGGGCCCTGTTTTAACAGAATCTCACCAAGGCGATACTATTGTATAGACAATATATAGTATGGAAAGAGACAAAAATGAAACTGAAAGCTGGGTGCACAGATCCCAGCATAAAAAAGTGCCCAACCCTAGCCTAGGCACTAGGGCAAGGGTTGGACGATGTGATAGTGCCATATCCTTGAGTAATAGTACCATCCCTGCCACAGTGTCAGACCATGGAGTGCATGGTCCCACAGTGGTAGCAGAAGCCAGCAAGCCACAAACAGTAAAAAGACTGATAGGCCAGCCCAGAGGACTGCAAACAGTTAAGTGGACTTACGAGGACAAACTAGAAATTATGTATTGTTATTATTATGCTACGCACCCTGAGTTTCCAGTAAGAGGATATACCATCAGACTTCAGAACAAATTGCAGCAGAGAGAAATTATTGCCACAGACAAACTGAACAGTGTGACAGATGCAAACTTTAGATCCCTAATAGGACAAATAAAAACCAAAAAATACATAGATGAGATTAACTTGGGCAGACTACAGAAGGAAGCAAGTGAAGAGGTAGCAAAAGGGAAGGAAGAGGTATCAGAGGCTTTCATAGCAGGAAGAGCAGATACATGGGACACAGCAAAGAAAAGGGATCTGATATGGTGTAGCATTTATGCCAAAAAGAAAGCAGCTCTTCCCAACACAACAATGAAAATTACAGACATATTCGAACAGACATATAGACAGAGACATCCAGATATGGCAAACATCACAAAGAAAAGAATAACCACACAAAAGTGGAATGTAATGAAAAGTGCACAGTTTAGTGATCTAGAAAGGCAACACATCGAAATAGAAGTCCTTGAACAGTTAAAGAAAGAAGGATTTGAGGTAGAGACTCAGCCTCCACCAATATCATCTGTGTCGTTAGCAGACAACTGCTCAGCCAATATTGGTACATGAAACGAAACATGACACATCTCCTAAAGACACCCAGCAAAGTGCACATCAAGTGCCATATCCGAGTAAAACAGCTGCAGTTCCAGTTCAACCCATACAGAATGTGGAAGAGCAGGAAATGCCAACTACAGGAACAACCCTTAACCAAGAGGAAGAAAACATGAGAGAAGACTTGCTGGACCTAATTGACATGGACAACTATATTAAAATACATCAAAGGGGAAAGACTGCAAAAATTACGCCTGACATACACAGTTAGGGAACACATAAAACAGATAAACAAAGTTATTGGAACCATCCAGAGGCCCCATATGATGTCACTGAAATAAACAGAATACACTATTGTGCAGCGAGACTAATAACAAATAGAGAAGTGCCAAAAAAGCAAGGAATGAAGAACAAAAAGAGAGGGAAAATTCAGCATACCACCATGGAAAAAGCGGATAGAAGGGACAATTATGGAACTAAGATCAGAAGTATCACTGCTGGAGGAGTTTAGAAAAGGTAATAGATCAATGAAAGTCATCAGGAAAGTGGGTGAAATCAAAGAAAAATGCTGTATTAAAACAGATCAGGACCTAAATTTTACCATCTCAAATAACAAGCTTAAGATCTCTGCTCAAGCCGAGAAGCTCAGGAGATACGTAGAAAGGAACAATGAAAAATGCAAAATAGATGGTTAGAGAAGACCCAAGAAATTCTACAGGAGCTGGAAAAAACAGCCAACATAAAAACTCCACCAGTAAAGAAAGAAATTGAGGAATTCTGAGAAGTATTTATGAAGACCCAGTTGAACATAATAGGGATGCAGAGTGGATACAGGAAATAAAAGACAGCATTAGAAATGGTACTACTAGAGATATGGAGTGGCCTGACGAACTGCTAAGGAGATAGAAATGAAGATAAGGAAGGCCTCCAACTGGAAAAACCCCAGGTCCAGATGCAGTACCCAACTTCTGGCTGAAAGTACTAACATCTTTGCACCAAGATTTAGCTACCTCAAAAACTATTTATACGCACACCCTGACTTGACACCCATCTGGTTAACGACAGGAATACCACACTCTTATTAAATCTGAACCTGCCAGTCTCCCCAAGAACTATCGCCCAATAACCTGTTTACCAACAACATATAAACTATATACTGGAATCGATGCAGATAGAGTCTACAACCATTTAGACTGCAATAAACTCATGGCAATAGAACAAAAGGTAATAAAAGAAAATCATATGGCACAAAGGACCATCTCATGTTGAACAAAGCCATTATGGAGAGCTGCAAAAATGCTGAAATCTTAGTGTAGCATGGATCGACTACAAAAAGCATTTGACAGTATCCACACTCCTGGATCACTGAGTGTTTACGGATCTACAGGATACATCCCACACTGATAAACTTCATCACAACAACAATGACAAAGTGGCAAACCACCCTGCAATTAAATCATGAGAAAGGTCAAATCACCATTCCAAATATAAGTATCCAACGAGGGGTATTTCAGTGACTCTTGTCACCACTTCTGTTTGCCTTGCCCTCAATCCCTTGAGTAGCCTAATCAACAACCTAGGCTATGGATACAGCTTGAACCCCAGAAACAAAAACAATCAACAGCTAACATCTCACCTTCTATTTGTAGATGACCTAAAACTTTACAGTTCATCTGACAAACATTTGAAAGAACAACTACAACTTGTTAAGACCTTTTCTGATGACATATGGATGACGTTTGGCCTAGACAAATGTGCCAAAGCAACATTTGTAGCAGGAAAGTTAACTCATAAAGAAAACATGAATCTGGCGGAGGTTTGTGACATAAAAGAACTTGAGCAAGAGGGAGTGTATAAATACCTGGGAATAGATGAAGGAGCAACAGCACAACATGAACAAATGAGAGTAAAAGTAAGCAAGGAATATTTTAGAAGGTTAAAGCTAATTTTGAAAACTGCTTTGACAACACAAAATAAAGTGCAAGCTATAAATCAACTCGCCCTTCCAGTGATATCATACAGCTTTGGTGTCATAGACTGGCCACAGAAAGTGTTGAACCAGCTAGATATAAAAACAAGTAAAATGTTTCATGCTCATAAATTAATATACAAAAATCAGTGCATGCCAAGATTATACATCCCAAGGGCAGAGGGAGGCATAGGCCTCATTGAGATTGATTACACATATAGATCCACAATAGTGGGACTACATGCATACTTACTGACATCCTTGGACCCAAATATAGTCAAGGTCTTGCATCATGAAGAAAATAAGCCTAAAATGACTTCACTCATCAAATTAGGAGAAACCTTCAGAAGGGTAGCAGAGATTGTTGTCAATCCACAAGTAGATAAGGAATTGTCAGCAACAGAAAATGCAAAGAATCAGAAAAAGGAGTATAAGGATAAAGACCAACAGAAAAGAAAAAACAATTGGAAAGCCCATAATTATAGTGGAAAATACAGGGAGCTACTGGAGCAACCACAGGTCGATCAAGCCCTGACCCATGATTGGTTAAAAAGAGGTGAATTTAGGCAAGAAATGAAAGACTAATAATGGCAGCCCAAGATAGTGGGCTACGCACAAGATGGTTCACAAAATCCATAGAAAAAAACAGGAGAAACAGACAAGTGCAGGTTCTGTAGTACAGAATTAGAAACAGTTGCGCATCTTGTGGCTGGATGTGAAGTACTCATGGCAGAAGGTCTGTATACTGAAAGACACAACAATGTAGCAAGATTGATCCACTGGAAACTGTGCAAACACTATAACATACAGGTAGCAGAGAGACACTGGAAACATGAACCACAGAGAATGAAGAAGTAATGATCACATGGGATCACCCAATACCAACAGCCAAGAAAGTGGAAGCAAGAAAACCCGATATTTTAATCCAAGAAAAGAGAACAAAGGTAGCATTACTGATTGAAATAGCCACCCCTGGTGACTACAATGTGCTGCGTACAGAGAGATACAAAATCATGAAATACCAAGATATGCAGTCAGAAACCAAACTGATGTGGAATTAGGACACACAAATTGTTCCAGTAGTGCTTGGAGCAATGGGACTAATCAAAAAGAACTTTCAGGCACATTTAAATATGCTACCAATACTTGTGACACCTTATGAACTTCAAAAGGAAGCCATTTTGGGGACGTTGCATGTGCTGAGAAGAGCGCTCTCAGCAGACATCAAAGATTAATACAGTGCTAATTTCTTGAGTTTTGAATATGCCCTGGCTAAAGAATGGGGTCCATTCTTGCCACGGTATTAGAAATCCCTAAACATTTGGAGACACTAACCCCGAGAGAGACCATATAAATGTGCTGAATGCAATAAGAGTTTTGGCAAGAAGAAAAACCTTGTAAGACATCAGTGAATTCACTCTGGAGAGAATGGGGTCCATTCTTGCCGTGGTATTAGAAATCCCTAAATATCTGGAGACACTAACCCAGAGAGAAAGAGTTTTTCCAAAAAGAGTATCCTGATAATACATCAGAGAGTTCACTCTGGGGAATATGCCCTGGCTAAAGAATGGGGTCCATTCTTGCCACGGTATTAGAAATCCCTAAACATTAGGAGACACTAACCCCGAGACAGATATATAAATGTGCTGAATGTGACAAGAGTTTTGGCCATAAGAGTAGCCTAATAGATCATCAGTGAATTTACACTGGTCACGAGATGAAAGATTGATAATAGCAGCACATGATAGTGGACTACACACAAGATGGTTCACAAAATCAATAGAAAAAAAACAGAAACAGATAAGTGCAGGTTCTGTAGTACAGAATTAGAAACAGTTGTGCATTTCTTGGCTGGATGCAAAGTACTCATGACAAAAGGCCTGTATAACAACACAACAATGTAGCAAGATTGATCCACTGGAAATTGTGCAGACACTATAACATACAGGTAGCAGAGAAACAATGGAAACATGAACCACAAAGAATCGCAGAGAATGAAGAAGTAATGATCACCTGGGATCACCCAATACCAACAGCCAAGAAAGTGGAAGTGATAAAACCTGATAAGTGTAATACAAGAAAAAAGAACAGAGGTAGCATTGCTGATTGAAATAGCCACCCCTAGTGACTACAGTGTCTTGCTTACAGAGAGACACAAAGTCATGAAATACCAACATTTGCAGTCAGAAATCAAACTGATGTGAAATTGGGACACATACATTGTTCTAATAGTGCTTGGAGCAATGGGACTAATTAAAAAGACTTTTCAGGGACATTTTAAATATGCTACTAATACTTGTGACACCTTATGAACTTCAAAAGGAAGCCATTTTGGGGATGTTGCTTGTACTGAGAAGAGTGCTGTCAGCAAACATCAAAGACTAATACTGTACTAATTTATTGAGTTTTGAATATGCCCTGGCTAAAGAATGGGGTCCATTCTTGTCACGGTATCATAAATCCCTAAACATTTGGAGACACTAACCCCAAGAGAGAAATAAAACAGATAAACAAGGTTCTAGGGACATGGATATGTTGTTCAATCCACACTTATTGGCAAGTTCCTTGCAGCTTTAAATCTTGCCGGAAGGTCTTCAAACTGGCTCCTCCTACCCACCCGGGTGGTAAAACTCTTGGCTGTGCCTCATGACGCCAGATCTTCCTTACCGCTTGGAAGCTCAGGTTCCCTCCTTAGCGCTCTGCATTTTAGACTGGATCCTAACTCTTCAGTTCGTCCGAAATTGGTTTTGAAGTTTTCTAAACTTCGGTCTTCATCTTCCCTCGTGGCTTCGATGGACAAATCTATTCCCAGCTTTCGGAGGTGCCTTTGTGGGCAGAAAATGTCCAGGACAGATCCGCACTCCACGTGCTTCTACTGCCTAGGCCGAGATCATGACCCGCAGGCCTGTGAGTTGTGCCGCTCTTTCTCGGCCAACGTCCTGGATGATCGCGCTGCCCGATTGAAGCTCGGACGCCCTGAGAAGCGTTTCCCACCAGTAAAATCAAAAGAAGCTCGTTGGGCGGTGTCCGTGGCAGCTGGCTCGGCTGAGCAGCTCGAGCAGATGATCGCCCTCGAGGAGGAGGCAGCCCAAGCCACATCTTCCTCCTCGGCCGCGGCATTTATCCCGCTCTCTCTGAGTTCCTCGTATACAGCTTCGTTCAAGGAGCTTTGTCAGTCCCTTTCCATGAAGGGAGAGGGGCCATCGGGACATTCTTCTTGGCCCAAGAAGAAGGAGTCGAAGGTAAGTCCCACCATCGGGGTTCGTGGGAGCGGAAGAGGTCTCCTTCCCCAGACAGCCGACCGTCGACTTCGGTCGAAGTTGCGGCTCAGGCCGCTGGCTTCACGGTGTCCCTGTCAGGCCAGCCTGCTGAGACTTCCGTCGACGCAGTCAAGATTTTTCTCGATCCGTTAGACGGGCTGTCGACTGGTGAAGCTGACAGCCCATCTTCACCGGTTCCCCAGTGGAGACCGAGGATCTGCCTGCGCCTTCGGAGCCGCAGTCCCCGGTTAAAGTGCCCGAGGTGTCCCCCGCCCCTTCCCAGACCCACCCTCAGTCCCAGCGAGGGTCTCGGTCTCGTACTTCATCTCAGTCAAGCCGTTCCCGCCGACATCGGCAGTCTCAGTCTCGATACTGAAGTAAGCGGCGACACCGTTCCTCCTCATCCTCTTCCTTGGATGAGGGGAGGCTTCGCGCCACTACGCCGCCGCCACGAGGAGATTATGGCAGCATTGCTGTTGTCTGGGTCTAAGCCGGCTCCGGTCCAGACCCTGGCCATCAAGTGGCTGTCGCCTGAACGACCAAAGCAACCACTCGCTTCAGTCGAGTTGCCCATTCCAGGGCCGGTTGCTCGGCCAAAACCAGCTGCTCCACTGATTGTAGTGGAACCTCCGCCTCCACAACCGAGGTCTGGGGCACCGTCCAAGGATTCTCGGCCGGGTCACAGCCTGCCCCACAGGTTGTCGGTCACCCTCACTCCCGACCGTCCTCGGCAGGTAGAGGGTGGCTCAGGGCCGAGGCAGCTCTTCGCAGACTGTTTGGAATCCGACGACGACTCCTCCCTGTTCTCCAGGCAGGTCGACCTGGAGTCCTACAGGGGCCAGTCATTGGAAGATAGCCCATCGTCCTTCTTGGGTCTGCTTCAACTCATCTCAGAGTCCACCGCGATGCAGCTCGAGCCCGTGTCCAAATGGGCCAAGTATCCCCTGACAGAGATACTGGACCAAGGGGATTCCCCCACGGAGGCCTTTCCGGTGGCTGAGGCATTGTCGGCCCAGCCTTGGAGCTTTGACAGTGGCCTGCTTCCTGTCCTGCGCCCTCGGCCAGGATGGCCAGGAAGTATGCAGTCCCTACCGGCTCTTTGCCCGGTTTCTCGGAGCACCCCTCTGCCGAGGGGCTAGTCACTGACAGTGTTTTATGGCGTTCCAGTAATGCTCGGGATGTGGATAAGCCCCCCGACAAAGAGTCCAAAAAGCTGGACTTTGCCAGGCGCTGCATCCTCCCTCGGTCTTCGACAGGCCGGCTCAGCCGTGCCGATGGCACACTTCTGCCACACCCTCTTGGGCTCCCTGGATGAGGTTGTTCCTCATCTCCCGACCGACCTGTAGACCATGGTCCGCCAGGTGTGGGACCAGGGTAGGGCGGTGGTGAAGCAGCAGCTTCAGACTGCTCTGGACATAGGTGATTCCTGTGCCAGGTCAGTAGCGGCTGCAGTGGCCATGCACCGCAGGGTGTGGCTGAGGATATCCACCTTCACGGTGGATGCCCAGCACAAGTTGGCAGATGTTCCCTTCCTGGGGACTGACCTCTTCAGCCCTGGAGTGGAGGGACACCTCCAGCGGATCGAAAAGTCCAGTGCCACCCTGGACTCGGTCACCTCCGCCCAGAGGGACAAAGGCCGCCGTCAGCAACAGCAGAAGTCCTTTCATCCTTTGGCCCCTGCATCTCGACCGGCCCAACAGCACCAGCTATAGGGCCAGCTGGCTCGTGCTTGGCATCCCAACCCAAGCCGGCGGCTTCCTCCAACAGGAAGCAAGGAGGTAAAGGCCCAGGAGGTCTCTCGCCCGGTTCCTCCTCCAAGCTTGCCCAGTGACGGGTTGAGGGGTGCTGCCCCAGCCTTGTCACTCCCCCCTGGGTTCCCCTCATGGGGGGATGGCTGTGCCACTTCCTTTCCACCTGGTCCGCTATCACCACAGACCGCTGGGTGTTGGAAGTGGTAGGAAAAGGCCTGCCTCTGGAGTTCGAGCAGGCTCCATCCTTTCGAGCCGTCACCCCTCGGGGGGCCACGGGGTCCGCAGCCTTGCTGTCGACCCGCCGAGCTGATGTTGCCCTGCTCCTCAAAAAAGAGGTGATCAGGAAGGTGGTGGATCCTCCTCCAGACCCAGGGTTTGTGTCCAGGTATTTCCTGGTCCCAAAACGTACGGGGGGCTGGCACCCCATTCTCGATCTGTACGACCTGAACAGGTTCCTAAGGTCTTGAACCTTCAGGATGGTCACTCTGGCTCAAATAATCCCATCCTTGGAACGAGGAATGTGGTTCTGTTCCCTGGACCTCCAGGACGCGTTCTTTCACATCCCAGTCCGTCCGTCTCATCAGAGATTCCTCCGCTTCAAAGTCGAGGGATCCCTTTACAAGTTCCGGGACATGCCCTTCGGCCTCTCCCTAGCTCCCAGGGTCTTCACCAAATGCATGGCAGTGGTGACAGCATTCCTGCAGTGCGGAAGGGTCCGGATGTACCCCTACCTGGACGACTGGCATATTGCAGCCCCCTCCAGAGTGGAGGTGGAGCGGATTAGAGATCTGGCCCTCCAGGTTTGCGCTCAGATTGGCCTCCTCATCAACGAGGCCAAGTCAGAACTCGTGCCGAAGCAGGTGATACTCTTCATCGGGGCAGAGCTTGACTCTCTTCGAGCCAGAGCTCGGCTCCCGGTGGACAGGGCCGAGGTTCTTTCCTCCTTTGCCCAATCATTTCTGGTTGGGCAATCGCACCCTGCCCGGGACTTCCTGCACCTCCTGGGCCTCATGGTGGCCTGCACCAGCGTGGTCCATTGAGTCTGTTGGTACATGCATCCCCTTCAATGGGGACTGGCCAGCCAGTGGTCACAACACTGCGATCCATTGGACCAGCCCGTGACAGTGACCCAGGAGATGTGGAATGCTCTCCAGTGGTGGATCATTCCAGCGCATCTGCAGGAGGGCATCCTGTTCGTCCACCCCGAGCCGACGGTCTCTCTATCGACCGATGCATCTCTGACGGGTTGGGGTGCCCATCTGGGGGAGCACAGAGCGCATGGCCTCTGGTCCCCTCGGGAGTCCCGATGCCATGTCAACCTGCTGGAGCTCCGAGCGGTCCGCCTACCTCTCACCGCCTTTACTCCGTTTCTACGAGGTCAAGTGGTTCAGGTCCAGATGGACAATACCACGACCATGTACTAGCTGAACCGCCAGGGCGGGATGCGCGCCATGCTGTTATGCAAGGAAGCTCTCCGCATATGGTCCCTCATGTGCAGCCTGGAGGCGGATCTCCTAGCCATTCACGTGGTAGGAGCCTCCAACACCCTGGCCGATGCCTTAAGCTGGATAGGGGCTGCGTCTCATGAGTGGTCTCTCCTGCCGGAGGTAGTACAAGATCTGTTCTCCCACTGGGGCATGCCTCAGGTGGACCTGTTTGCCTCCAGGGAGAATGTGAAGCTGAGTCAGTTCCATGCCTGCCCCCCTCAGCAGGGCTCGCTGCAGGGGGATGCCTTCTTGAGGCCGTGGACCCCGGGCCTCTTCTACGCCTTTTCCCCATTTCCCTTGATCCACAAGGTGCTTCTCAAGGTGAGGAGGGACAAGGCGCAGGTGATTCTGGTAGCCCCAGACTGGCCCTGCCAGTTCTGGTATCCAGATCTCCTCAGCCTCAGCTCCAGGCTCCCAAGGCAGATTCAAGCCCGTGCGGACCTGATCTCACTCAACCAGGGGAAGGTATTCCATCCGGACCTTCAATCCCTGCACCTGACGGCCTGGTTCCTGAGTGGCTAGAGTTCCAGGCCTTGGGTCTTTCCGACGAGGTCCTCAGCGTCGTTGAGACGTCCCGTAAGGAGTCTACCAGGAAATGCTACACCTTCAAATGGAAGAGATTCTCCATTTGGTGTCAGGGGAAGGGCTTGGGCCCTTCCGCCTATCCCTTGGCAAGCATTCTGGATTATCTGTGGTCCCTTTCTCAGCAAGGGCTTTGGTCGACGACCCTTAAGTTGCACCTGGCAGCCATCTCTGCTTACCGGGCGCGGGCCGGGAAGCAGTCGGTGGTGCAGGAGAAGGTGGTCGGGCGCTTTTTCAAAGGCCTTGACCACACTTCCCCTCCGGTGCGAGAACCTCCACCTCCGTGGGATCTACTGCTGGTATTGGCCAAGCTCATGGGCAAGCCATTCGAACTGATGCACAGGTGCGATATTTCCCACCTGTCGTGGAAGACCGCCTTCTTGGTGGCTGTCACGTCAGCCAGAAGGATGGAAGAGCTCCAGGCGCTTTCCATCAAGTCTTCTTATCTGGTCTTGCACAGGGACAAGGTTGTCCTGTGCCCCCACCTGAAATTCCTTCTGAAGGTGGTGTCGGAGTTTCACCTTAATCAGGTGTTGACTCTGCCAGTGTTCTACCCCAACCACACCTCGGAGGCCAAATATAGGCTCCATACTTTGGACCCTAGGCGCGCTCGCTTATTATAAGGAGTGGATGGCTGAAGTTTGGGGAGAGGTTCGCCAGCTGTTTGTCACCTACGCTGAAGCCGCACCTGGCAGACCTGCAGCCAAGCGGACGATAAGCAGGTGGGTCACCTCCTGCATAGAGCTCTGCTATAGGTTGGCGGGCATGGAGCCTCCCAGAGGGATAAGAGCTCATTCTACCCGCCACACCGCTGCATCGGTAGCTGTTTCCAAGGATGTCCCTATCCAGGATATCTGCAGGGCTGCTACCTGGAAGTCAGCACATACCTTTATTACCCACTACCACATCGACCTTGAGTCACGCCGGGATGCTGGTTTTGGGGCCTCGGTTCTCCAGTCTCTATTTCCCAAGTAAGTATTGGGGGTGTGCGCCTTGCCTCCCTCCTCCCGGAGAACTGCTAGGAGTCTGCCAATAAGAGTGGATTGAACAACATATCCATGTCCCTAGAAATACAGGTTACTCACCTGTAACAGGAGTTCTAGGAATGGTATATGTTGCTCATCCACACGACCTCCCCAGCTTTGATGCACAACCTGGCTTCCAACGGGCTAGATCTGGCATCATGGGGCGGAGCCAAGAGTTTTACCACATGGGTGGGTGGGAGGAGCCAGCTTAAAGACCTTCCGGGCAAGATTTAAAGTGGCAAGAAACCTGCCAATAAGTGTGGATGAACAACATATACCATTCCTAGAACTGCTGTTACAGGTGAGTAACCTGTATTTATTGGAATCATTCAGAGGGATCCATGTGATATCACTGAAATAAACAGAATACACTGTTGTGCAGCCAGACTAATAACAAATAGATCAGTGCCACAAATGCAAGAAATTAAGAACAAAAAGAGAGGGAAATGCAACATACCACCATGGAAAAAAACAGGATAATTATGGAGCTAAGATCAGAAGTATCACTGCTGGCGGAGTTTAGAAAGGGTAATGGATCAAAGAACGTCATCAGGAAAGTGGATGAAATCAAAGACAAACACTGCATTAAAACAGATCTGGACCTAAAGTTTACCATCTTGAATAACATACTCAAGATCTTTGCTCAAACTGAGAAACTTAGGAAACATGTAGAAAGGAACAAAGAAAAATCACAAAACAGATGGTTTACAGAAGACCCGAAGAAATTGTATAGGGTGCTGGGAAAGAAAACAACCAAAGTAACAACACCACTGGAAAAGAATTAAAGAAAGAAATTGAGGAATTCTGGAGATGCATCTATGAAGACCCAATTGAACATAATAGGGATGCAGAGTGGATACAGGAAGTAAAAGACAACGTATGAAATTGCATTGGAGTGGCCTGATGTAACAGCTAAGGAGATAGAAGCAAAGATACAGAAGGACCCCAACTGGAAAACCCCAGGTCCAGATGCAGTACCCAACTTTTTGCTAAAAGTACTGACATCTCTACACCATGATTTAGCCACCTGTAAAAACTATTTATATGCACATCCTGAGTTGGTTCCCATCTGGCTAACAACAGGGAATGTGTGGCACTTCTAGCCAGTCTTCCAAGAAACTATCGCTCAACAACCTGTTTGCCAATAACGTATAAACTATACACTGGAATTGATGCAGACACAGTCTACAATCATTTAGATTGCAATAAGCTCATTGCAATAGAACAAAAAGGTAATGAAAAAATAATATGGTACAATGGACAATCTCCTGCTGAACAAAGCCATAATGGAGAGCCGCAAAAAATGTTGAAGCCTTAATGTAGCATAAGATCGACTACAAAAAAAAAAAAAAGGCTTTTGACAGCATTCCACACTCCTGGACCATGAAGTGTTTACAGATCTATAGGATACAACCACTATGAGAAAGTGGCAAACTACCCTGCAGTTAAACCATAAGAAAGGTCAAATCACCATCCCAAGTATATGCATCTAGTGAGGGATATTTCAAGGTGACTGTTTGTCACTTCTGTTTTGCCTTTCCCTCATTCCATTAAGTTGCCTAATCAACAACCTCAGCTATGGATACAACTTGCACCCCAGAAACAAAAACAATCAACAGCTAACATCTCATCTCCTCTTTGTAGATGACCTAAAGCTTTATGGTTCATCTGACAAACATTTGAAAGCACAACTACAAATTGTTATGACCTTCTCTGATGATATACAGATGACATTTGGCCTAAACAAATATGCCAAAGCAACATTTCTAGCAGAAATGTTAACTTATGAAGAAAACATTAAGCTGGTAGAGGGTTGCAACATAAAAGAACTCTAGCAAGAGGGAGTGTATAAATACCTGGGAATAGAGGAAGGAGCAACAACACAACGGCCCAGATATTCAAAAGGGTGCCATGCGCAAGTCCAAAAATGCGCCATTCTGCGATATTCAGCAGGAGGCAGTTACGCCACTGACAACAGGTTGTGCAAATGAGCAATGCAAATGAATGCATGCTCAACAGGAGGGGGAGGAACCATGCATAACCTGCGCAACCCGATATTCAGTCGGGTTGTGCAGAGTTGTGCATGCGCAACCTCCAACCTGCGCCTGCACAACCTTGAGCCAAAAAAAAAAGGATCAAGTTGAGGGCCACCCACAGGTGAGCTGCTGTATTGCAGGGTGCAACACAGCAGCTGCCACCCTGGCTGGCCCCAACTCGATCCCTAGTGCCCCCCACCAACCCGATCGTTGCGGGCAGGCAGTAAAAACAACCCCCGCCCACACATCTCCTGAAGCCCGATCGGGCGTATGGTATACTATGCCCCACACACACATGACAGTCCAGATTTGTGAATGATGTTCATTCACAAATCTGAACTGTCATGTACGGCGGCTGCAACGCCCATTGGCTGTACCTCTGCACCAATGGGTGCAGCCCTACCGGACAGTCAGTCGGGGGCAACGGGCGCAGGCGGTGGATGCCTGCCCGCCGGCTGCCGGGGGAGCGGGTGGAGAGGCTTCGTGGTGGGTGGGGACACTAGACACCAGGGAGATGTTTGGGAGGGGGTTGTAACTTGACATTCTGCCCGCGATGAAGCAATACGGTCCACTGGACCACCAGGAGATATTCAGGTTGGGGCTTTTACATTCCTGCCCACGACCGGGCACTGCTGGTGGGGGTTCACAGGTTATGCCCGCTGACTGCTTCTCGGAGATGGGGCGCGATACAGGTTATGCCTAACATCGGCTTTGTGGAGATGTGGGCGGGGTCATAGTTACTGTATGCCCGCCATCAAGCTTTCGGAGATGTGAGCGGGGGCATAGCACGTATGCCCGCGATCGGGCTTCGGGAGATGTGGGCGGGGGTATAGCATTGTATGCCCGCGATCGGGCTTCGGGAGATGTGTGGGCAGGGGACATGTTACTGTATGCCCGCGATCGGGCTTCGGGAGATGTGTGGGCGGGGGCATGTTACTGTATGCCCGCGATCGGGCTTCGGGAGCTGTGTGTGTGTGGGGGGGAATGTATACACTGATACTGCCCGCGATTGGGCTGCAGGGTGCGTCGGTCCCCGACGGCTGCTGCCTGGCAGGGCGGCCAGGCGCAAGTCCTCAGGGATCGGTGCACCTACATGCTAATGGCATGCAAATGGGGCCATAAATAGATGCAAATGGCCCCCCCTGCGCCTTGCATAAATTATGGCCCCATTTGCATGTCACCTTTTGAATATCGGAAATTTGCGCATGGCGCAGTAGTACTTGCGCCACTGCAAGTTTAATGCTCAACTCTGGCAACTTGCGGTGGCGCAAGTTCCACTGCGCCATGTGCAGTGGCTGTGGCTGGGGGGGTGATATTCAAAGGAGTTGCTCAATAGCGCAACTCCTTTGAATATCGCCTGGGCCTCACCCCTGCGCAACTATTTTGAGCAGCGAAGGGGCTTGCACCTCCGAATGGTGCAGTTTGAATATCTGGGCCAACATGTGCAAATGAGAGCAAAAATAAGCAAGGAACATTTTAGAAGGTTAAAGCTCATACTGAAAACTGCTTTGACAACAGAAAATAAAGTGTAAGCTATAAACCAACTTGCCCTTCCAGTGATATCATACAGCTCTGGGCTGATAGACTGGCTACAGAAAGTGTTGAACTAGCTAGATATAAAAACAAGAAAATTGCTTCATGCACACCAGTTAATAGACAGAAACCAGTGCATGCCAAGGTTATGCATCCCATGGTCAGAGGGACACATGGGCCTCCTTGAGATCGATTACACATACAGGTCCATAACAGTGGGGGGCTACCTACATACCTACTGACATCCTTGGACTAAACATAGTCAAGGTCCTGCATCATGAAGAAAATAAGCCTAAGATGTCTTTACTTGTCAAATTTGGAGAAGCTTTCAGGATGGTAGCAGAGATGGCTGTTAATCCACTAGTAGATAAGGAACAGCCAGCAACAGAAAGTGCAAAGAATCAGAAAAAGGAGTATAAGGACAAAGACCAACAGAAAAGAAAAAACAACTGGAAAGCCCATAATTATAGTGGAAAATACAGGGAGCTATTGGAACAACCACAGGTCGATCAGGCCCTGACCCATGAGTGGTTAAAAACAGGTGAATTAAGGTCACGAGGTGAGAGATTGATAATGGCAGCCCAAGACAGTGGACTATGCACAAGATAGTTCACAAAATCCATAGAAAAAACAGGAGAAACAGACAAGTGCAGGTTCTGTAGTACAGAATTAGAAACAGTTGCATATCTTGCAGCTGGATGCAGAGTACTCATGGCAGAAGGCCTGTATACTGAAAGACACAACAATGTAGCAAGATTGATCCACTGGAAATTGTGCAGACACTATAACATACAGGCTGCAGAGAAACAGTAGAAACATGAACTATAAAGAATCACAGAGAATGAAGAAGTAAAGATTACATGGGATAACCCAGTACCAACTGCCAAGAAGTGGAAGCAAAAGAAAACATTGTAATACAAGAAAAAAGAACAAAAGTAGAATTGCTGACCAAAATAGCTACACCTAGTAACTACAGTGTCCTGTATACAGAGAGATACAAAATCATGAACAATCAAGATATGCTAGCAGAAGCCAAACTGATGTGGAATAAGGACACACAAATCATTCCACTTGTGCTCAGAGCAATGGGACTAATCAAGAAGAACTTTCAGGCATATCTAAATATGCTACCAGTATTTGTGACACCTTATGAACTGCAAAAGGAAGCCATCTTGGGAGTATTGCATGAGCTGAGAAGAGTTCTCTCGGCAAACATCAAAAACTAATACAGTACTGATTTCCTGATATATATGTGTGTGTGTCTGTCTTCTGTCTGTCTTAAGAATGGGATCTGCTCGTCATGGTACTAGAAATCCCTGAACAGTTGGAGACAGTAATGCCAAGAGAGACCATATAAATGTGCTGAATGCAGCAGGAGATTCAACTAAAAGATTAGCCTGACAACACATCAGCAGATTCACACAGGGCTAGTGACTACAGTGTGCTGTGTTCAGAGAGACACAAAATCATGAAATACCAAGATATGCAGTCAGAAACCAAACTGATGTGGAATAAGGACACACAGATTGTTCCAGTAGTGCTTGGAGCAATGGGACTAATCAAAAAGATCTTTCAGACACATTTAAATATGCTACCAATATTTGTGACACCTTATCAACTTCAAAAGGAAGCTATTTTGGGGACATTGCGTGTGCTGAGAAGAGCGCTCTCAGCAAACATCAAAGATTAATACAGTACTAATTTCTTGAGTTTTGAATATGCCCTGGCTAAAGAATGGGGTCCATTCTTGCCATGGTATTAGAAATCCCTGAACATTTGGAGACACTAACCCCGAGGGAGGGAAGGCCTGTATACTAAAAGACACAATAACACAGCAAGATTCATCCACTGGAAACTGTGCAGGCAGTATAGCATACAGGTGTTGGATTAGAGGTCATGTCAATAGTGTGTGTATATCATTAAATCAGCTTTATGAGAACAGCATACATATACATGCTGTGACAAGTTAGGTTTTTAGACTTGAAACCTTAAAATATACTAATGCTTGTTAGCATGAACACATCAGTTGTTTAAATACATTTTTCTATGTGTATATTAGAATAGGCACAGAACCTATTAATATTTACTAGATTAGCGTTAGGGGTTTAGGCACACAACACACATGATTAAGCATATCTTAGTCTACATCACCAAAGGGACTTAATACAATGTTAGAAATTTTATAAAAAAAATATGTTTAGTTATAAAGCCTTGAGAAAAGATATGGCTGAAAGATGTTTTAAGAACAAAGTTGTTTTGGAGTATGACTGTGTCTGACATGCTGTCTTGTTTTGATAAGACAGGTGCCAGAGGTGTTTTAAATTTAAAGTTGTTCTTGAGCATACAATAAATAAGACCATAAGACATAGGCTAGTGTAAGGTCACACTGATCGAGGTCTGCAAAATCAGCAAAAATCATACTTTTATCCTATTGCTAAAAAGGTATAAAAATACTAGCTTTTAATCAGTATGATGTAGCACAGTAGATGTTAGCAATAGCATCAAGGCCTTCCTCTACATTGACCCTGTCATAATGCAAGTATGATTTTTCATACTTTGTGGTAGTTCAGCTGATGGTAATGGAATATTATACAGTGCAACTTAAATGTGTATTGTGTTGTTCTGTGTTTGTGCATTTACAGGGGGCATCAGGTAATGCTGTACAGCCAAAAGAGTCAGGGGTTTGATTTCGGGCAACAGCACTTATTTGGAAAGGCAATATGATCTATGAGTTAGAACACTACAAGATCCTAGTTTCAAATCTCATTGCCCCCTGTGACCTTGTAGAAGCAGGACTCCATTGGGAATAATAAGTTTTATCTCTTCTTGACCATTCAGGGTAAAACTTCTTTTTTAGGACAGTTAGTCAACAACTCTATTTCAGGTTAGACTGGGAGCAGGTGAACAATAAATATAGAAACAGAGATGATGGCAGATAAGGACTGTGTGGCCCACCTAGCGCACCCTTTTTGCTTGCCTAATGCAATGCAATAAAGTACATGAGGGAGAAGAATACAGTGAACAATAGTAAAGCACCAATGTAGGACCCTATAACAATTACTATAGATACAGGACCAGGGGGCACCCAATGGGCCGGGGGGAGACTTAAAGAGGGATGTGACAAAGTACTATTTGTTAAAAGGGTGGTAGATGCATGGAACAGATTGCTGTCATATGTGCTGAAGGCAAAAACAGTAGGAGCTTCAAGCATGGGTGGAGAACACATAGTGGAATATAAAGGCAGGAAGAGGGAGGGTCACTGGAGACCAGTTTGAGTCTACAGGGACAGATGATGAGGCAGGGAGCATCCAGGAGGACTGGGCGGGCCAACTGGTTCTTTTCTGAAGTCGAATTATATATTAATATTTTGTGTTTTATTTCAGTGATAAAAGGTTGAGAAGAGTGTTGCTGTTTGTTAATGTTGCTCTTTATTGCATTGTTAACAAGGAACAAGTTATGAAATTCAACTTGATATTTTTTCTACAGACCAGCTGTCAATGTGCTTCAACCTTCCACAAAACTGAACGGTCCAGTCCCTAAGGGTTCTCAGCTTGGTAACCTTACCAAGATGTTCAAAACTGACTGCATGGTCTATATCGTGCAACAAGACTGAAGGGTGTTGTATAATTAACTATCTGAATTTGGGACAAAATAAGCCACCTTATTCTATGCCTAACCCTCAGTAAACCTGGATGACAAAAAAGGTTGCAAACATATACAAAGCTTTGCATTAAAGTCTTCTCAGTCATGTACTTGAGCTACAGGGTTTAGGCTATGACTCACTGTGTGAAACACATTCTGTATGTGGGAAAATGTAGGAGACATTATCAAACCTGGAGAGAAAACTTCATAACACTGGAACTTAGTGACTTAATAGGGCAGAGAGAAAGCTACTGGATTTATACTCTAGGAGCTTGTTCAAATATGGGCCTTAATGAGAACATAGAGCTTGCAGCTTTTAAAAAAAAATATATGTGATACATGGGATTGGTTAATATAGGCCCCAGCGAGGGTGAGTTAAAATAATATAAAGACATGACAGATAAAATTGTTCTATGCTCTAGAAAATCTGTCCAAATACCAGTTTTAATGAAAATATATAAGAATACGCTGTTTCCAAAAAGCATAAGTGACACATAGTTTTGTTTTCTCCCACTGTTGCTTAGTAGAAAGATAATGCCTGGTCACCTCATTTTAATTTAGTAAAATTACATGGACAAGTGATTAATGCTGAAATATATATGTAATATGAATTGTGTCTGAAAAAGTTTCATATAAATATATCACTTGATGCAATATTTTATCTGAGGTCACCAAGTTTAGCATGTTTTGAATTTTGGGGTGATTCCTTGTAAAAGTATGGGACTAATGGATTAATAAAATATATTGAGAGTTTTTAGTCTCAAATGGTTCACTAATTTATGATTGTTATTTATCTAATAGGGACACTACATGTATTGGTGGACCAAAGTCACATGGTTAATTGAACTGTGTATTTAGTGAAGCATTGTCATGCTGTTTTTTTACTCTGAAGAAGCCTGGCAGTGTACCAGGTGAAACGTTAATATTTATTCAAGCCACTGTTTTGTATTTGTGCTGGTCTACATATTAAAATTTGGATTTATATTTCCATCTATAGACGTTTTTATTGCGCTGTATGGGTGCTTGCATTTTTGCCTTTCTTTGTTTGATAATTGCCTAGCACCATACTAGTCCTGGTGCTCCTCACTTTTTCCTTTTTTCCTATAGTTTATCCAGGTGAGGGAGTCTATCATTTGTGCTGCATTAATGGAAGAGATGGTGTCCTTGTAGGGGCAAGCCAATTTACATTAAAGTCCCCTAGAAGCACCACTTCAGCATTGTGTTGTAGTTTAGAGAGGTGTTGTGTGATCAAATTGATCCTATAGTCCTGGTTTCGAGAGGGAATGTAGACAGAGACTACCATAAGTGCCTTACTATTAGAACCTAAGTGTAACTTGCTAACCAGGGTCTGGATGTTTTTCCTGGTGTCTAGGCTAGATATGGCATGCCCCTGAAGGGTATCACTGAGGTAGATAGTGCACCCTCCTCCTCTTTTGCCTAACCTCTCTTGCCTAAAGAGAATGTATCCAGGCAGGGAGATAACAGTATTGGTGGTCTCCACCACAGACAGCACATCTGGACTATGCGGAGTTACCCAGACCTAGAGAGCATCATATTTGGACAGTATGCCACAGATATTGATTGAGGCTAACATTAATGTTCCAGCGTTTGCATTAGGGCAGTGTTGCTGCTTCATAGGACCAGGGTGGGGGTGAATGTTCCTTGATAAGAGGTGGAGTGGCATTAAGATCCACGGTATGTAATGTTTAAGAATTTTAAAATTGTTTGGTGATATGCGCCTGCTGTTGTACTGCCCATGCATTTTGCAGTATATTGGCATGATGTGGCGGGTTATAATAGAGAGGGTGGGAGAGTTCAGTGAGCCATGTGGCACATAGGTTGGTTGGTCTGGGGTTGGTGGTTGTAGAGTATCTCAAAGTGGCACGGTTTGGGGGTTAAATATTTGAGGGAGAAGGGATTTTTCCTGTTTGGTTGGGGTTTAACTGGGTTTGCCAGAATTGTTGCTGCTATTAGTAGGGCTAGGAGAATTATGTCTTTAAGGAGCCTCATGGTAAAACCAAAAGGACAGGAAAGTGAGGGTGTAAAAAGGAAAAAAAAGGTGGCCAGAGATAGATGGGTAGAGGAGGAGGGTCAGGAGCATAATTTAGTGATGTACCTGTAGGGGGCAGGGGGAGGCTTGTTCGGACTAAGAGGGACTCAGGAGCTCAGTAAAGGATTTGTTGGCGGAGCTATGACTAGGCAAGGTGTGGGCTAAGTTTTTATTTATTTTATTCAAGTCTCAGATTACAACCTGGATTACAAGTTGGTATAGAGGGGCAGAAAGGAGTAAGGCTAAGTGTGGCACCAGAATGGCTTAGTGGTGAGTGTCACTAATGCACTCAGCAAGTCAGGCCCCCTGCTCCCACAGTGCCAACCTCTGAGCGCAATAGTGTGAACAGGTAACAGACAGAGTAACCCTCCTGTCTGCTTTTGGGTCCGAATCACCTTTAGTCTCAAGTTCTGGAGGGGTTCAAACTGTGAACCTTATGCTGGCATACCGAAATGTACAGCCTCAGATACGTACCCTCTTTGGGGATTGTGGAACATTCTTTCACCAGGGGCACCAAGCCAAGCTTCCAAAAGAAACCCTTAAAACTCTATGAGACCTTAGGTATATTCTTACATTTTCCCAGTTTAGTAACACCATCAACTTCTTGAACAGTTACGTCAGACTTAACCATCTATATGTCACATGCAAAAAAAGAACTGACAGACACCCAGGCAGTCTTTCAAATAAAAGATTCTTTGCTAAAAGATGCTAAAAATATGAAAAATGTAAACACAGAACACTATATCAAAGAGCATCACTATCACATAAAAGAAAAACAAGGAACACTTACAAAGCAAAACTGATACCGCAATACGGTTAGATTTTTTCTATGTATTGTATTATCTCTGTAAGTGCTTAAGTTAGTTTCTCTCGGAGTCCCAAAATAAAATGTCATATTCCCCAGTTACAAGGATACATTTCAACTCCATCTCCTCACCCCCCTTGGTGAGTCATCTAGCTCCTCCTTTTTGAATATAAAAAAATACAAACATGATGCCCTATCAGGAGGTATATTAAATAAGGTGACATCAGCAAAAACTAATTTCCTAAATTATGAGTCTTTGATCCACCAGTTTCTTTGAGGTTTACAACCCTGCAATCCATCACCCTGGTGTGATATATAGCCAACAGGAAGCAGCTAAATGATGTCCTGTCCTGTAATAAAATGTTTATTTAGTTTCCCAACTTCAAAGCAATAAGTCATAAAAAAGCCATAAAATGCAATTTCTCAAGGAAGTTAATTACATTAAAGAGATCTCCTGGTCAGTTACATATCCTGTAGCTTCACTGCAACCTGGGGGGAGCGGCATGGAAGCACAGGCTAACATACTACATTTTTATATTACAAATATCATACAACAATCATAACCAGCTGGCCAAGTGTCACAATCCTCCCCACCTAGACTGAATTTAGGGGCTCTATCCCCTGCATGGGATGAGCTCCCTAAGTCAGTTCACTACTCATATACATGTGACAGGCCATCTGCATTCTGATTGGTCACTCCAGCCCTATGTAAGATCATCATGTTATACCTTTGCAAGGCAAGACTCCATCTTAATAGTCTACCATTAGTTTTTCCCATTTGTGTCCGCCAAACCAGGGAGTTGTGGTCAGTTTGTACCTCAAAATGCTGCCTATATAAGTATGGCTCTAACTTCTTTAGTGCCCACACTATGGCAAGATACTCTTTTTCCACAGTAGAGTAAGCCTGCTCCTTGGGAAGTAACTTTTTACTCAGGTACACTATGGGGTGATCTTTCCCTTGGTTGGATGTCAGACTGAGTACTTCCTCAATACCCACATCTGAGGCATCAGTCTGGACTATAAAAAGTCTGCTATAGTCAGGACTTGTCAATACAGGAGCACTGCACAGTACCTCCTTCAGTTTGGTAAAGGCTTTTTCACAGGCTGGTTCCCAGGTAATTTTCTTGGGCATCTTTTTCTTTACCAGATCAGATAGGAACACAGCCAGGGCACTGTAATTTGGTACAAATTTCCTATAGTACTCTGCTGTCCCTAGAAAACTCCTGATCTGCTTCTGTGTTTCTGGTCTGGGCCATGCCTTGATCACCTCTATTTTTACTTGGTTAGGACGGAGCTGTCCCTGGCCTACAACATGCCTGAGGTATGCCACTTCAGCCATGGCCACCTGGCACTTCTCAGCTTTGACAGTGAGCCCAGCCCTCTGTATCCTGTCCAGCACTTCCCTAAGGTGGGACAGGTGTTCCTTCCAGCTAGCACTAAAGATGGCAGTGTCATCCAGGTATTCCACAGCATACTCCTCAGCACCATTTAACACCTGGTTCACCAACCTTTGGAAAGTGGCCAGGGAGTTCTTCATTCCGAAAGGCATTACTTTATTCAAATAAGCCTATTGGAGTGATGAAGGCTGACCTCTCCCTATCTCTGTCAGTTAACTCTACCTGCCAATACCCCTTTGTCAGGTCAATAGTTGTAAGGTATGTTGCCCTCCCAACTTGTCCAGGAGTTTGTCCATCCAGGGCATCGGGTGGGCGCCTAACTTTGTGACCGCATTCAGTCCACGATAGTTTACACAGAAATGAGTAGAGCCATCAGGCTTGGGCACAAGGACTACAGGTGAGGCCCAGGGGCTGTGAGATCTCTGGATTACCCCTAAATCTAACATTTCCTCCACCTCCCTCCTAATGTCTTTTTGGACAGCCTTTGACGCACAATATGCTGTCCGCCATATGGGCATCTGTGTCTCTATCTCCACATCGTGCGTTGCTAAGGGGATTAGTCCAGACTTCGTGTTAAACGGTGGGGCAAAGTCTGCTAAAACCTCCCTTACTTCCTGGATCTTGTCCGGGGCCAGCTGGGGTGACAGTTTAACTGCCTCCACAGAGAACTTCTGCCTGCTTTCTTCCAGAAAGACTAGAAGGGGGTCTTCTTCATCTGTCCCTTCCCCAGGACTACGTACTGCAAACACCATGTCAGCCCTATTAGCATATGGCTTCATCATGTTGACATGGTATATTCTTTCTGTATGTCTTCTGACAGGTAATTCTATGATACAGTTCACGTCATTTACCTTTGTAACTACTTTGTACGGTCCTGCCCACTCAGCCTGCAGCTTGTCTTTCCAGACTGGAATAAGGATCATGATTTTCTAACCCACTATGTATGAGCAAGCTCTGGCTCTGTGGTCGTACCACACTTTCTGTTTCTGTTGGGCAGCTGGCAAGTTGTTCTGGGCTGTCCCCTTAAGCTCCTTCAACCTTTCCCTAAACCTAAGGACGTAATCCACTATGCGAGTTCCCTGGGTGGCATACTTGCCTTCCCAGTCCTCCCAGATCAAGTCTGGGGCACATGTACCCGGCGTCCATATAAGAGCTCGAAGGGGGAAAATCCTGTCAACTCTTGGGGCACCTCCCTGTATGCAAACAACAGGTGGAGAAGGTTTTTCTCCCAGTCCCTCCCATGCTGTTCAGCAAACGCTTGGAACATTGACTTCAGGGTACCATTAAATCTTTCCACAAGCCCACTGGCTTGCGGGTGATAAGGTGTTGTGCGCCTCTGCACCACCCCACACTTCTTCCACAAACATTTCATCAGGTCCGACATTAAGGAACACCCTCAATTGGTGATAACCTCCTGTGGAAACCAAACACGGGAGAAAATCCCAAGTAAGGCATTTGCCACTTTGTCTGTTCTCAGTGAGGATAGGGCAACTGCCTCTGGATACCGGGTGGCATGATCCACCACAGTCGGGATAAACCTCTTCCTGAAGGAGCTGGGGGTATTTAAAGGCCCCACAGTATTCATTCCCACCCTTTGGAATCGCTCCTGCACTATGGGCAATGGAATTAGAGCAGCTTGGGTTTTCTTACCCACCTTCCCTATTTCTTGGCACCGGTGACAAGACCTGCAATACTCCTTCACCTGCTGGGTGAAGTTGGGCCAATAGAAATTCTGGGCCAACTGCTGTGTAGTGCGTGCAATTCCCAGATGACCAGACAAGGGAATATCATGTGCAGTCTTGAGCAACTGCTTACGGTACCCCTGGGGAATGACAAGCTACCTGCCTATCACCCCTCCCTTAATCTTCACATCCTGAGTATACTTCTGTCCATTTTCCCAATAAACTTCATGTTTTCTGTCACCTCCCTGTGTTCCATCAGAGTCTGCCCAAGCTCTCAACTTCTGTAGACTAGGATCACTTTTCTGAGCAGCTGCAAACTCCTCATACATTCCCAAGGTGTTGGACAGATCCCCTTCAGTCTCTAAACTACTAGGGTCCCTAGCTCTAGTGTCAGGGCACTCCAGATCACTGTCATCCCTCACCCTCTGACAATGGGTCACCCCTCCATAGTTGTGTGATTAACTGTTACTGGGGAAATTTCTACCCCCTTTTCATTAGTCTCCATGTCAGGAGACACAGGCTGGGGAACCAGCCTCCCAGTGGTTTCCACAATGGCTTCTATGTGGTCCAGAGATCTACAATTACCCCTTCCCACTTGGTTATGGGTAACTGCCCACACCATCCCCTGTTTGAGACTGTTGCCAAGGATGACGTCAACTGCTAACATTTTGGCTACAGCCACCTGTTGCACAGTTTCCCCTGTTTCACCCCAGCCTAGGAGAACACTAGTGAGTGGCAATGTTTTCTCCTCCCCAGTGAAGTCTTGTACAGTTACAAATTCATTGGGTAGAAGCTGACCAGGCTCTACCAGATCCCCTTTTACCAATGTCAGGGATGCCTCTGTGTCCCTTAACCCTTGTGTCTGTACACCATTCACTGTAACTGGGTGCATGTGTTCCCTCATGTTCACAGGCATGCTTCCAGGGACACAAAAACAACCCACTTCTTTCCTAGCCCCATTTTGTGTATTGCTAATCCTTTTGGGACACTGTCTGGCAATATGTTCAGTTTTTTTGCAAACCCAACATTAGTTTCTTTTCTCAGTGGAATCTTTTCTTTGAAACCTGGGGCTAACTGGTTTCGGTGGAGGCAGTGAGGGTTTTAGCTGCCCTGAAGGTGTGCTTTTCCATTTCTGCACTGCCATGACCGCCCCATTTGCTCTCAGATCAGGTCTGTTCTTGGCATAGTGGTCTGAGAGTTCAGCAGCCTCTTGCACTGTTTTGGGATCTTGGTCCTCCAGCCAGGTTTTCAGCTCTGCTGGTCATGCCCCAAAAAACTATTCTAACAAAATAACATTTTCAATTTTATCTACAGAGTTTGCTTCAATTCCTTTCCACCAACGTTTTAAAAATTGATGTTGTATCGTGGCTAGGTCCTCGTAGCTCATATCAGGGCTTCTCCTGAGCTTACAGAATTTAGCTCTGTATGCTTCTGCAGTTAAATCAAACTTTTTTAAAAGTGCAGCTTTAAGTTTGCTGTAATCATTACTGTCCTCATTGTCCATTTGACCCAATGCATTCCGAGCTTTCCCGGTAAGTAGCGGGGATAGCTGGAAGCTCCAGGACCCTCTAGAAATATTTGCCTGAATAAAACTTTTTCAATGGAATTTAAAAAGGCATCCATATCCCCCCCCCTTTAAATTCAGCTATTAATTTGGAATTTAATTTGTAACCCAGTCCTGTAGTTCCAGTTAAACCCAATACACTTACTTGCTCTGGTGCTGATGGTTGGAGTCGTAGCTTCTCCAGTTCATGTCATCTCTGGCGCTCATGCTCTTCACAGTCTGCCTCTCGCTGTTCATGTTCAGCCTCTTGCTGTTCTCGCTCTGTCTTCTCCTCTGTGGCTCGCTTCTCTTGCTCAGCCTCTCTCTGGAACTCCAGCTCCATTCTGCACAACTCAATCTGCAGCCTGATTGCTTTTGTCTCCTGAATGCTGGTGACCTTCCCCTGCTGCTGTGGCCCTTCGCATGCACTGGCCCCACTGCCCTCCTCACCAGATCTGAACACTGCACTGGCCGCTGGCCCTTCCATGCCCAAGGTTTGGTCCTTTACAGTCACAGTCTGTGACTCGATGCTCTGGGTATTTGCTGCCATCAGGGCATCCACAAGGTTCTGCTTGGTGGCTCTCCCCTCATGCAGGACTCATCTCTCCTTGCACAACTGCTTCAGGTAGTCTGCATTGTGCTCACTGTAGTTGGAAGCCATCTGCTTCCCTAACTACAGCTACTCTAACTTGCATTTTGAAAATTAAAAAAATAAAACAGGTAGGAACTTGACTGTAAGCAAAATGATATAGTTCTGTTTCCTTTTTTAAAAATAAATCACTGCCTTATTTTGCAAGTGAGCTGTACAGTATTAAGCTGACACACTGAACAGTTAAAGCTTGTGGTAACAATTTTTATCACACCGCTGCTAACCAATCTGTCACAAACGTACTCAGTAGGTCAGGCCCTCTGCTTCCACAGTGCCAACCTCCAAGTGCAATAGTGTGAACAGGTAATAGACAGGGTAACTGTACTGTCTGCTTTACGGTCTGAATCACCTTTAGTCTGAAGTTCTGGAGGAGTTCAAATTGTGAACCTTATGCTAGTGTACCCAAATGTACAGGCTCAGATATGTACACTCTTCAGGGATTGCGGAACAATCTTTCACCAGGGGCACCAAGCCAAGCTTCCAAAATGAACCCTTAAAACTCTGTTAAGAGACCGTAGGTATATTCTTACCTTTTCCCAGTTTAGTAACACCATCAAGCTCTTGAACAGTTTTTTCAGACTTAACCATCTATACATCACATGCAAAAAAAGAACTGGCAGACACCCAGGCAGTCTTTCAAATAAAAGATTCTTTACTAAAAGATGATAAAAATATAAAAAATTTAAACACAGAACACTATATCAAAGAGCATCACCATCACATAAAAGAAAAACAAGTAAAACTTTCAAAGCAAAACTGCTACTACAATAGTTAAGATTTTTTCTATCTAATGTATTACCTCTGTAAGTGCTTAAGTTAGTTTCTCTTGGAGTCCAAAAATAATATTCCCCAGTTACAAGGATACATTTTAACTCCATCTCTCCACCCTGTTGGTGAGTCATCTAGCTCCTCCTTTTTGAATATAAAAAAATACAAACATGATGTCCTATCAGGAGGTATATTAAATAAGGTGACATCAGCAAAAACTAATTTCCTAAATCATGAGTCTTTGATCCACCAGTTCCTTTGAGGTTTACAACCCTGCAGTCCATCACCCAGGTATGAGATATAGCCAACAGGAATTAGCTAAATGATGTCCTGTCCTGTAATAAAAATAAATATTTCGTTTCCCAAATTCAAAGCAGCAACAGGTCATAAAAGGGCCATAAAATGCAATTTGTTAAGGAAGTTAATTACATTACAGAGATCTCCTGATCAGTTACCTATCCTGTAGCTTCCCTGAAACCTGGGGGGGGGGGCATGGAAGCACAGGCTCACATACTACATTTTTATATTACAAATATCATACAACAGTCATAACCATCTGGCCAAGCATCACAGTGTCACTGGTTTTGTTTTTATAATTCGAAGTCTGAGTTTACGACATCATGAATACAAAGAATTATCACTTAACCCAACAAAACAGACATAATAATAAGAACAAACAAATGACACACAAGTCTAAAAAAAGCAAGACAAACCCCTACCCCACCCATTCTACTAACCACCCCTCCCACTTCCCCAGAGCACAGCCTTGAAACAAAATCCCCAGAAAAGAAAACAGAATGGCAGGGAAGGGGAGCAAATTAAGGATGGGGCAAATGAATTGATCAATATGTGAACAGAAAAAAGTATGGAATTGCTCACATCTATGTTTGTAGAGGTCAGGTCGCTGATGAAGTCCGGTGATTTGTTTCTCTACTGCAATGCCTGCAGCATCTCACCATACTATTCCTTGTACGGTGGGATACTAGCATCCTGCCAGTGCTAGAGGATGAATATCTTAGCCACAATAAAGATTATAGCCAGGTGCACTTTGTGGTGACCAAACGATGAAGGCTAGTAGTCCCCAACCAAACACATCTCAGGGGTGAAGGCATCCTCCAACCCCAGAAAAGGGTCAAGGGAGGCCTTAATGTGAGACTATAAGGGGGCTACCTTAGGACATTCTCATAACATATGATAGAGGTTACCATCCACAGCATCACTACGAGTGCAGACAGGTGTATCTGATTGTCCCATTTTAAACGAGATGAAAGGGGTATAAGAAAGATTATGTAAAATGCCAAACTGGGTTCAGCTATACTGGTCTCTCTTGATAAATGTAACCAGGTTGCATAAGACATACCTCCACCAGTCTGGATCAGCTAGCCACTGGAAAATCTGCTGCCAATAAAAGTAGAAACCCAATGGAGCATCAGGTGCAAGCGACTGCAGACAAGAGTACACCCCAGCCATAGAATGAGGCTGACCAGCCAGCAGCAATAGCCAGGAAAGAGAGGATGTCCCACAAGGAAGGCCTCCAGGGAGCACCCAAAATCTGAAGTGAGGGAAGCCACCAGTTGCCAATATTTAAAAACATGGAAAGTGGGGATTGCAAAAAAGCACTTGAAGATGTGAGTGGGAGATAAGCTTCCTATCATCTACCTGAGTGGAGACAAGAACATTAACTAACTGAGGGAAGACAGTTATGGGTATCCAGTAGCCCCCTATCCTAATATTGGGGTTAGGTGGGATAGGCTGGGATAGTGACCGGGGACCAATCCATCCACAGGAAGCATTACAACTGTGACCTGGCTTTGATAGACCAAAGAAGTGGAGGAGCATGGACGACTGCAGCTGGTAAATGGGGGAGCATAACATGCAAAAGACTAGTACAGGAGACACCAGCAGACTGACAGCTGAGACTCAGTACAGAGCCAGAGAGGAAGGTAATATCCTTCCTCATGCTCTACTGAGGATGTTCCCCAATGCAGGAATTTAGCAGCATGGAGAGCTAAATAATAATGATAGAAATGAGGAAGGCATAGGCCGGCCAGGTCACTGGAAAAGGTAAGTTTATTGTAAGGCCACCTGATCACTCCCTCCCTCTTGTGGAAGTGATTCAAGAGCCTCTGCAAAGAGATAAACCAGGTCTTGAAGAGATGGACCCCAATCATCCCCATCAGATAAAACAGCCAAGGAAGAATATTCATCTTGCGAATGTGGAAATGGCCACAAAAAGTCATTAGGAGAGATGACAACCTAGAGAAATCATCTTTAATCACCTGGAGCACGGGTGGTATGTTCAGAGGGACCAGATCAGAAAGGTGGCAAGACAAGTAAATCCTCAGGTATTTGAGATCCTTGGGTTCCCAAAAAGGCCCAAATCCACAATATTTCACTTGAGAACAAAAGCATTAAGAGGCATGATCTGGGTTTATCAAGATTCAGCCTATACCCGCTAACCTGGAATAGGCAGCAATTTCAGCCAGGGTGTTGGGGATGGAAATTGCTGGGTCATCTACATAGAGCAGCAGATCATCTGCGTATGTGGATAATTTGTAATGCTCCTCCCCAACCAGTATACCTTGGATAGCAGGAGAGGCTTGAAGGCGCCAAAGCAGGGATTCTAAGTAAAGATTAAACAAAAAGGGGAGTGGTAAGAGAAGCCTAGGAAAAAGGCCGCTGAGGACAGGTCATTACAACAAATTATTGCTGTAGGTTTAGTATAAAGCACTCACAACCAAGAGCAGAAATTATGAGGGACACCAAACCACTGCAGGACTTCAAAAAGAAAGGACCAGGACACAGGGGACCTGCTCTCGTAGAAAAAAGTGCTGTGCTTCAATTGTATGTGGAAGGTGCAGAGCAGAGGTTGCCCCCTCACATTTTAAGCCAAAAGGAACACAAGAAACCTTTGCACTCCACTCTGAAACAATTTTTCAAAGTAGTCCCTCAGGAAATATGGCAATTCCAGACAATTTTTATGTAGTTTCAAAGTTTAAATACATTTTATTGTTTCAGTCCACCAAACACAGAGACAACGAAAAACTCCTGCACTTTGCTGTTTCAGACTTCCTTAGGGAGACCTGCTTTGCCCAATGCAGAGACCAAATGTAGTAGCTTCCAGACATGGTTGCAGGAGTGCCGCCCTGCTATGAAACCCCTCTGCACTGGTGAAATAAGAGGGTCACAGACTGCTTGCAATCTGTTAGCTAAAACCTTGGCAAAGATTTTTAGATCTGAATTAAGAAAGGATGTCCATCTATAACTGGCCGGCAAGAGGTCATCCTCACCTGAGTGTCACATTTTGGTGTGAAGGGTCAGGCATTCGATTCCCTATGGAGGGACTCTAGAGGAGAGGAGGATAAATTCACTAGGAATGTGGTAGATAGGGCAAGGCAAGTATAGAATAGGGACTCTGAACTTGTAAGGAAAGAGTTAATTATGCTTAGGGATGCAGGATGATTTAAATGGTTCAGCAGTTATTCTAGTGGCCACCCAGTATAGCCAGCAATAAGGAAACTAGCGAAATTGACTCAGGAGTGATGAGTTATGTGACCCATCACGTGGCATAAACTACCTATAAATGTAAGCTCACCCAGGGTAAGAGGGTGCAGGTGGGCAGGGCAGTCACCGTGTAAGTGGCAATGGGCTAACACAGTCCCCAAGGATGCTATCTGTACCAGCTGTGCTGTGTTCAGGAGCTCCATAGGAGGGAGAAGAGAAATGAAGCTTGCAGTCTTGGGGAAGTAAAGAAAAAAGCAGTGTGATTAGAACAGGGAGGTATCTATGTGACAAAGAATTAAAGGCTTAGGGCAGGAAGCTAGACAGAGTTGATGGGGAACTCCTGACCCTGCTCCTGTCCTGGGAGGTCTGCATGTGCACAGTGTGGCACTCCAATAATGGCTGTTATACAAGGCACAAGAGAAGGACCCAAGGAATCCCCCTTCAGACTCTAAGTACAACATGGTAAGCAACACATCACAGCAAAATATGCTAATCAATGCAGGTGTCACAGTGAAAATGCTGGTCAGCTCACAAGCAGACAAACTCTGACTAGTAAAATGGACAGATAAGCAGTAAAGTCACACAAACAGCACTAAGAAGGTATTTCCATTAAAGGTGATAGGAAACCGTTTTTACACCTCTCGGAGCCCTCCAGTTGTCCTTTTATTGGCTGCCTAGTATTCTGATATGTTTTTGACCTTTTCTATTAAACTGATAATCTAATTTTGTTGCCTTTGCAGCTACCCTTAATCAATACCTCCTCTGTAGTTTCTGCTTTCTCTTTTTCATACTGCCTGAACATTCTATGACATTACAAACTCGATCTAATGAATAGCATGGAATGGGAGTTATTGATGTCATAGAATGTCTTAGAACTATGAAAATCAAGTGCAGTAGCTGGTGAGGAAAGTGGAACTTTGTAAGATCTGAGGGCATCCCAAAACTAGGATATTTAACAAAAAATCATCAAAACATATTATAGTACATAACTGCCATGGAAAGAAAGATGGGGGGGGCACTTAAATATGTGAGCCAACAGAAAAGGAAATAATCCCCAAGGATGCTGTCTGTACCTGCTGTGCTGCATTCGGGAGCTCTGTATGACAGAGGAAGAGAACTGCATCCCATTTTTTATTCTTGTTTATTCAGAAAACCTTGCTTTTTCTCCCTCTGTCCTGTCCTGCTCACTCCCTCCCTCTTCTATGTCACTCTGTTTCTGTAGAGTTATGTCCATTTTTCTGTTGTGAGAATACACCTTTTTTTCTCTCTCCATCATGCTCCTTCCCTCACTCGCAACTATCCCTTCATGTCTAAATAGTAATGCGGGTATTTTGTTCATAAATCCTTGCTTTTTTTGTCCTTCCAACCCCATGTCTTTGCTGTGTTCTGACCACTCCCTTACTGTGCCCTGTTCCTTCATGGCTATAGACTAATGCCCTCCTTCTTGTGAGAAATACTCCCTTTTTGTTTCCCTCCTGCACCTTCCCTTTGCATATCCCAGAAGTACCCTCCCTCTGTCATGTTCCTTTGATTCTTGTGTCAGAGTGGCTCAGTTGGTAGCACATCCTCCTCTGGACCAGAAGGTCGAGGGTTCTCGTCCCACACTGGGATTGGACTTGCATCTAAAAATTGCTGGCATCTGAGTGCAGTATTGGGGGGTGCTGTACTTATGGGGTGTGCCGTCCCTCGGATGAGACGTTAAACCAAGGTCCCTTCTGCCCATCCTGGTGTTGTCCTGGTGGGTTTCCAGGTGGAAGTAAAAAAAACCAGGGCACTCTTCACAAAGAGCAGGGAACATTACCGGTTCATGCAATTATCCAGGCTGTGTGTCGTTGATGATGTGCGATATGGCTGCCACCACACATTGTCACTTCACTAGCAGTCTAGCATTGCTTGTAAAGCGCTTTGGGATACTGTGTATGAAAAGTGCTATATAAATGCTGATTCTTCTTCTTCTTGTTAGTTATGCCATTCTATTTTGTTTAGAAATTCCCACAATCTTTTCTTCCTTCCACTCCCCCTGCTCTGTCAGACCCACTCACTCCTTTTTCCCTGTTCCTCCATTTCATGTAAGTAATGGCCACTTCTTTTTTCCAGGAATCACTGTATTTTCTTCCTCACTCTCTCTCTCTCTTTCTCTGCCCTTACATGGCTGCAGAATTATGCCTAGTTTTTTTGTTCAACAGTCCTCACTTTTGTTCTTCCTTCCCCTCTATCCCTCTGCCATGCTCCACCTTCTCCCTCCATCTGCTGTGTCTCTTCATGGCTGTAGAATTATGCCTAGTTTTTTGTTCAGCAATCCCCACTTTTGTTCTTCCTTCCTTCCTCTCTATCCCTCGGCCATGCTCCACCTGGCCTCTCCATCTACTGTATCTCTTTGTGGCTGTAGAATTACACCTAGTGTTTTGTTCAGTGATCCCCACTTTTGTTCTTCCTTCCCTTCTGTCCCTCTATCATGCTCCACCCACTTCCTCCATCTGTTCTGTCTCTTCATGGCTGTAGAATTATGCATAGTTTTTTGTTCAGCAATCCCGACATTTGTTCTTCCTTCCACTCTATCCCTCCACCATGCCCCACCTACTCCCTCCATCTACTCTGTCTCTTCATGGCTGTAGAGTTTTGCCTAGTTTTTTGTTTAGCAGTCCCCACTTTTTTTTCTCTCTCACTACCCCCCACCATGTTCTGCACTCTCCTCCCTCTGTGTCATCTTTCCATGGCTGTAGAGTGATAACCACATTTTTTGTAAGAATTATGAGCACATTTTTTGTAAGAAATTTCATCTTTTTATCTTCCTCCCACTCTTTACCTCTGCCATGTTCTGTCCACTGCCTCCCTCTGCCACATCTCTCCTTTTTTGTTAGTTAAGCTGTTTTTTTGTTCAGAAATTCTGATTTTTCTTCTCTCTCCCACTCCTCCCTGTGTTGTGTCCTGCCTCCTCCCTTTCTCTGCCACCTCCCTCCGTTTCTTGTAAATAATGCCCATCTTTTAACCTCAGTATTGCAATAAAGTGACCTCTAAACAGAAAATGCAGTGCACTATCGTCTAGAAGGAGTTATTGCAATACAATACAATGCATAGAATGAAGCAATCTCAGTGATACACCTGAGGTAAATACAGAACATCAAAGGGCAATACAGAGTGCAATGGCACTTTTAACAAAACTTACATATGCTGTAGTCATATGCAAATGCTTAAAGCAAAAAACAAAAACAAAGCTGAAATACTTCCTAGTGGAACTGCAAACACCAGTGCAGTAGAGCTTTTCAGTAAACTTGAAATGTGGCAGTCACATTATATCTATCTATCTATCTATCTCTATCTATCTATCTATCTCTCTATCTATTTACCTATCTATCTTCATTTCAAAAAAACTCCATTAATGCATCAGTTAGAGTAGATGACATAGTGATGAAAGTTTCGAAAGGTGATGTTAGGGTTACACTCCTACCACCCCACCACCCACCATCCACACACCAACAGGCACCGAGGCGTGCATTGGAGTTGTCGGGCCTAACTCTCACCCCATTCCATGTGTAAACAAGCTGAGGTGGTGCAGTATAAAAGAATGGGGTGAGAGGCCTGACAACCCAAATGTACACCCTGATGCCTGTTGGTGTGTGGAGGGAGGGGGGCATGATGGGGTGGTAGGGGTGTAACCCTAACATCACATTTCCAAACTTTTGTCACTGTGCTGTCAACTCTAACTGATGCATTAAGGGTTTTTTGCAATGAATTTCCCTTCTTTCTGAGAAAGTGTAAAGTAACTGGTAACTGGTATGTGTTAGTGAGTGCGTGGACCCTCCAGGACATGCGCTCCCTTTACATAGTCCATTTTTAGCATAATAGTATGCCTGTGTGGGAGTGTGGACCTTCTGGGCCCTGTGCTCCCACTTACACATTAGTATGGAGCCATACAGCAGCACCATAGTAGTCCAAAGGAACCCTTGTAACACGATTTTGCCAATATCTCCGTAACCATAGCAAGTAGAAAAAAAAATTCACTTTAGGTGTAATCTGTGATTTCCAAATTTGTTTCCACAGCTTAGTTCACCATTAGGTGATCTAAGCTACAGGCAGTAAAAAAAAAATCCATATCTCGCTTATTTTTTGAGATACGGGCACTGAAAGGCATCATGGGTGCCGCAGTATTATCCTATGGGAAATTTCTCAGCTTCAAAATGCTGTAACTTTGGGCCCATTGAATGTTTTGGTGCCAAATCACCAAAGGGTACATCTGTGGGACAAGAGCTTGCCACTCGGCAGATTTTAGCCCAAAAGCCCAACTGATTTGTTGCAGGGGATGGCAAAGATTTGTTGTTTTTGGACAAAGTAGTGTCTCAAATTGTGACAGTTTCTCAAAAACAGCACAACACTTTTGTGATTTGCGAAAGTGTCACAGCCATTTCTGTTGCAATTTGAGACTGTTCTGGGGTGCCAATTTTAAAAATGGCATTTGTGGGCTGGCATCCTCAGGATCTATGTAAACACAACAGTCAATGTATACCTAGGGGGTTCCAAATTTAAACACCCGACCTTTTTCTCTCTCACTAACTGAAAACAAGATGGTCACTGCATGAAAGTAAAAGGGTCATTTCTGAAAGTAAAATGTAGTGGCAGCAGCTTTCAAGAGATGCATATATTTTTTTCCCATTGACTGTAATGGGAAACTTGTTTTTGAATAACATTTGAAAGGTTTAATATTTTTTCACCAAATCCTCAAAAGGCACATCAGTGACCCAGACTGCATCTTCTCTAAAGATTTCAGACCAAATAGACAAATCATGTGGGCTATAGCCGTGAGCAAAGAAATGTGCAAAAAGTCTGGGTTTTTGGCATTCTGCAGCTCTGCAACTGCTCATCCAACCGTAACACAACTTGCCACATCCCAAAACCTATGGTACCAGAACATGCATGAAAACTTTCAGACAAATCTGTTGAACGGTGACAAAGTTATCAATGTTCAACATTTGGGGGTTAACATTAAACTGCTTACTCAACCCTAACTAGACATTCCTCACTATAGTGTGTGTGTGTGTGTGTGTGTGTGTGTGTGTGTGTGTGTGTACACATATATATAATACTGGCATGCTAGGGTTACATTACACTTTCTCAAAAAGTAAGGAAATTAATTGCAAAAAACATTGTTAATGTATCAGTTAGGGTTGCAGCAACAAAAGTAGAGACATGAGATGTTAGGGTTGAGCCCCTAACCCCCCACCCTACCATCCCATCCTACACACACCAACAGACAAAGAGTGTGCCATGGGGTCATTCGGCCTAACTCTCACTCCATTCTCCTATGCTGTACCATGTCAACCTGTTTGTGCATGGAATGGGGTGAGAGTTGGACCTAATGACCCCCATGGCACATCCTAATGCCTGTTGGTGTGGAAGATGAGGGATAGTGTGAAGGTGGGGGTTGAGGGCTCAACCTAAAGTCTCATGTCTCTGCTTTTATCACTTCAACCATAACTGATGTAGTAATGTTTTTTGCAATGGCTTATATATAAGTGGTGCAGTCGCACCACTATTGTTAGGGTTGAGCAGGCAGTTTAATGTTAAACCCCAAATTATGCATATTAATAACTTTGCAACCGTTCAGTGGATTTGCACAACATTCAGAATGCAGAGTCTTGTATCACAGATTTCTTGATTTGCCAAGTTGCGTTTTGATCTGATTTGCAGTTATCGTGCAGTAAAGTGCCACAAAACACGTTTTTTGCCTTTTTTTGCCCATCACACTACAGTTACACCATCTGGCATTTTGGTCTGAAAGTTTCAGGGTAGAAAGATGTTTGCCGAAAGAATAATCCAGCATTGGTTTGGAGAAATCTTATTAATCAATTCAAAAGTTATTTAATTTTTAATCTTAGGGTTCTGAGCATGTTCAGTTCAGTCGTAGATTTATATGTATGTATTGTAAAAGTGGATTGAGCTCATGATCAAGGATTTTGTCACTTTGCGAATGGGGATTTATAAAATCCCTGTTCGCGAGGAGAAAGTTCTCTTTTGTGAGATGCCAACTTGCTTCTATTTTTCTCAACAAGCAAAATGTTGTAGCTAGCCCCACGGATGTGTTGTTTTGTTAAAGAAACGTGTTTTGTTCAGGGTGATGCCCTCTACAAACCCATGGCTTTAGTTTGCTTCATTTTGATAAAAAAAAATGGCCATTTCAAATTTAAAAATTCTTTGTTCGTCACTCGCTTCCGATCCTCGTTCGTGAGGTAACAAAATCCTGCGAGCTGATCCCCTTTAGCAAGCTGACAAAATCCTCAATTGTGATTTCTGGACCAGATGGCCCTATCTGGCGAACAAGGATTGGCTCGCGAACAGGGATTTTGTCAGCTTGCGAATGGGAATTGGCTCTCAAAAGGGGATTTTGACAGCTCGCAAAAGGGGATTTTTTTTTAATCCTCTTTTGTGAGCTGTTAAAACCCCCTTTCATGAGCCGATCCCATTTCATGAGCTGACAAAATCCTTGATCATGATTTCCAGACCAGATGGCCCTTCTTGCAAACAAGGATTGGCTCGCAAACATGAATTTTGTCACCTCAAGAAAGGGGATTGGCTCATGAAAGGGGATTTTGACAGCTCATGAAAGGGAATTGTTTTTTATAAATCCTCTTTCATGAGGTGACAACATCCACATTCTTGAGCTGTCAGAATCCCCTTTCTCAAGCTAATCACCTTTCATTAGCTGGCAAAATCCCTGCCCATGACTTCCAAACCAGATGGCCAAAATTTGTCGAACAAGAATTTCTTGCAAACGGTGATTTTGACAGCTCATGAATGAGGATTGACCTTGGGAATGGGGATTTTGCTACCTCACAAACTAGGAATTTTAAAATTTTCCCAGTGAACTGTAAATAAACAGTTTGGTCTTTTGGCTTGAAATTTGTAGGGTATAAAGGGGGTGTCCCAGAGATGTGAATTATGCATAACATATATGGATACTGTTGTACTGTCTCGATGGAGGGATGGGAGCACAGGGTCCAAATAACCCTGCTTTCTCAACATAATGTATATATACTTTTGTTCTATCTTGATAGAGGGAGAGATGGAAGTGTAGGGTCCAAAGGACCCTGTGCTCCCACCATTAAATAAGGATACTATTATACTCTCTCAAAAAGCAAGGAAATAAATTGCAAAAACTTTGTTAATGCATTAGTTAGGGTTAAAGCGACAAAAGTAGAAATGTTAGGGTTTGAGCCCCTAACACACACCCCTCCAACCCAACCTTTCCGGCCCACCCCAATGATCCCAAGGCATGCCCCAAAGCATGTTGATTTGGGGAGGGTGGATGTGGGGTAGACTGGTGGAGTTGGTTGGTAGGGGGTGTGTTAGGGGCTCAACCCTAACATCTCATTTCCCTACTTTTATCACCTCAACCCTAACTGATGCATTAATGAAGTTTTTGCAATATATCTATGTATCTTCATTCCAAAACTGTGTGAGACAATAAATCGTGTGTACTTGATTGTACAAAATTAAGGTTACAGTGATTTGTGCTGTGCACATAGGGACATACAAAAGTGCCAGCAAAACAGGCCTTGTGGTCTATTGAGTCTGCTCAATTGTGCAGCTAGCCCCTCATCTTGCAGCTGCCCACCCTCCCCTCCCTACTCATATTCATCCCCCTCAATCAGCCCCCTCCTCTTGAAGCTGCCCACTCTTCTACTGGACACCACCTCCTCAGGCAAAGTATTCTACTTGTTCACCACCCGTTCTGTGAAAAAATGTCTTCTGATTTCTCTCCTGAATCTTCTCCCCTCTAATATCAGCTGATGCCCTCTCATGTCCCTCTGCCTCCAAATCTTGAAAATTCCTTCTGTATTAGTATTGTTTATCCTCTTTAGTTTTTAAAAGTTTCAATCATATCCCATCTATCTCTCCTCTCTTCCAGGGAAGACATGTTTGGTTCACACAGCCATCCCGGTAGAATTTCCCCATCAATCCCTAGATCATCTTTGTCATCCTACACTGCACCCCCTCCAACAACCCAATGTCCTTCTTTAGGAATGGGTGCCAGTACTGCAAGCAGTATTCCAGGTGTGATCTGACCAGGGACCTGCAGAGGAAGGTCACCTACCTATACAGACAGAAAAGGACTGCTAGGCCCGCCGAGTCAGCCCAAACTCATTATCTGAAAATCAGATCAAAGATGCTAGCTCATACACAGAAACACAGACTTTGATGGCAGATAAGGACTGCTTGGCCCACCAAGTCTGTCCATTTCCCTACCTACTGAATAAGCTGCAGATCCTAGTTAACCAACAGCCTAATTCTTCCAATCCCCCACAAAAATGCCTTATGTCTGTCCCATGCATTCTTAAAGTCCCCCACTGTTTTTGATCCTACAACCTCCTCGGGAAGGCGGTTCCATGCATCCACCGCCCTCTCTGTGAAAAATACTTTTTCACATTGCCCCAGAGCCATCCCCCCTCTATCTTCAAATTGTGTCCCCCTTGTTCTTGCACATCTCTTTTTCTGAAAGATGCTACCCTCTTGGACTCTGTTGATTCCCTTCAGGTACTTAAAAGTTTATATCATGCCCCCCCCCTTTTCCTCAAGGGTATACTCATTAAACTCCTTTAGTCTCTCTTCATATGACTTCCGTTGCAGACCCTGCACCACTTTAGTTGCCCTCCTCTGGACTACCTCCATCCTGTCAATGTCCTTGCAAAGATAGGGTCTCCAAAACTGGACACAGTACTCCAGATGGGGTCTCACCAACTGTCTATTCAGAGGGATAACAACTTCCTGTTGTCTACCAGTGATGTCTCTCCCTATACATCCCAGTATCCCCCAGCTATCCCTACTGCCTTCTCACACTGTTTGCTAACCTTTAGGTCATCTGATATGATTACGCCCAGGTCTGTTTGTTGTTGTCAGTATCTCACCTCCCATTGAGTACTCTTCCCCCGGGTTTTTGTTTTCCAGGTATATTACTTTGCAACTCTTCACATGGAATCTAAGCTGTCATACTTTTGACCATTCCTCCAACCTTGACAAGTCCCTTCTCATCCTTTCCACCCCCACACCTTGTGTATCAGCCCTGTTGCAGATCTTTGTGTTGTCTGCAGAGAGGCATACTTTTCCTTCCAATCCCTCTGTAATGTCACCTATAAAGACATTAAGGAGGACTGGTCCTAGTACTGAATCCTGCGGTACCTTGCTAGTAACCCCCTTTCTTTAGAGTGGACTCCATTTACTATTACCATTTGTGTCCTGTTGTCCAGCCAGTGTTTTACCTAGGCTACAACCCTGGGATCCACTCCCAGGCTGGCTAACTTGTTTATTAATCTTTTGCATGGGACTATGTCAAATGCCTTGCTAAAGTCTAGGCAGGCCATATCCACAGCCCCTCCCAGGTCTACTACTTTGGTTATCCAGTCAAAGAAATTGATTAGATTCATCTGACATGATCTTCTTGCTATGAATCCATGCTGCCTTGTGTCATGTGCCCTGCTGGCCTCTAGGTACTCAACAGTTCTTTCCTTCAGAAGTGATTCCATAATTTTCCCTACCACTGAGGTCAAACTAACAGGTCTATAGTTTTCTGCCTCTGTCTTGGACCCACTTTTGTGAAGAGGAATCACATCCACCCTCCTACAGTCCTCAGGTACCACACCATCCTCCCATGGTTTGTTAAAAAGGGTAGTTAGTTGTGTCACTAGTTCTCCCTTTAGTTCTTTCAGAATTCTGGTGTGAATCCTATCAGGCTCCATTGCTTTGTCCACCTTCAGTTTTAGTTCTTTCAGGACCCTTTCTTCTGTGACTGGACTGGTATCACCCCCAATCAGAGAACTTCTATTGTTTGGTTTAGGTACCTCCCCTCCTCTTCTTTTGTGAATACTGAGCAGAAGCATTTGTTCAGTATCCTGCCTTTTCACTGTCACCCTCTGCCCTCCCAGCTCCCCTTTATTAAGACTCACTATCCCTCCTTTGGTCTTTCTTTGCTCCCTGATGTACCTATAAAATGTTTTATCCCCCTCCTTAACTGAGTTGGCTATCTTTTCCTCAGTTTGGGACTTTGCTATTCTGACTGCCTTCCCCTTTTCCTTTTGCTTTAACTGATACAATTCTCTGTCCTGCTTCTTCTGTGTTTCCTAATACTTCATGAATGCTACCTTTTTCTCCTTAACTTTCCCCGCCACTTCTTTGGAGAACCATAGTGTTTTTTTCCTTCATTTTGTTTTGTTAATTTACTTCACATAAAGTCTTGTTGCCTCTGTGATGGCTGTTTAGATTTTTTCCCCATTGTTCCTCCACCCCCTCCTTCTTGCCCTTTTGCTATTGCTTTCTGAGGCATGCTCTCATTTTTTCCAAAGTCAGCCCTCCTAAAGTCCAATACCCTCACTTTTGTATAGCTTGACTCTACGGCTGTGTTTATAGTGAACCACGCTGTTTGGTGGTCAGTTGTATGCAGATAGCTACCCACTTCTAAATCTGAGATCCTCTCTCTGTCCCTAGTTGAGAATACTAGGCTTAAGGTTACTCCCTCTGGAGTGGGTTCCAGTACTAGCTGTCTAAGGCATGCCCCCTGTAGGGCATTGAGAATGACCGTTCTCTTGGATGTGGCTGCAGTAAAGGTGCTCCAGTTAACTTTTGGCATATTCAGGTCCCCATCAATGATATCTCCCTTTTTTCTGCCATTCTAAGGATGCCATCAATCATTTCCTTGTCCATTGCCTCTCCCTGAGATGGGGTCTGTATACAACCCCCATGCAGATTGTGGTGCCATTGCCTATCTCCAGGGTGACCCACAGTGCCTCCTGTCCTCCCTGTTTACTCTTTAGTTCTGTTGCTTTGATCCCTTCCCTTACATAGAGAGCTACACCTCCTCCTCTTCTACCTTCCCTGTCCCTCCTGTAGATTGTGTACCCTGGTATGTTGACATCCCAGTCATGATTCTCTGTGTACCATGTTTCTGGGACTGCCATGATATCCAGGTGCCCCTCTTCTATTAAGACCACTAGTTCAGGGAGCTTGTTAGCCAGACTATGGACATTGGTACTCATCGCCCTCCATTTTTTGATGGCCTTACCCTTTTTAGCCCTATCCTTGTCCTTACTGCCTTTACTTTTATCTTCATTTCCCCCTGTCCTGTTCCCTATTGACTTCTCTACCTTGATGTTTACTTCACTAACTGCCCTGATATGTGGGAGGAGTGCTGGGATTTCCCTGATCCTTTCCTCCCTTAGCATTCCTCTTACCAGCCTGTTTATTCATTTTACAGTTTATCTGTATTTTCATTGTTTGCACTCATCCTTTAAATACTTTTTTTGCTTTATTATATGTGTCTGTTCACTTCCCTTCTATTTAAGCACTTTGCATGGAACACCACTTCTCTTTTTTACTATATTAGTTGGATATGTACTGTATGCCAACAACCAATAAGGAAATAATACATATATGAACACATACAAAGTGCTGTGTTATCACGTGATCTGAAAATGAAACAAAAAAGGTAATATTAAATGAAAATAGAAAACAGACTTAAAATCAATGTTTCAACCTTGGGTCTTCTTTAGGAAATCTCTGCAAGAGAGAAAAAAAGCCACTGTAGTTAGGGTTGAGTACCCCATTTAAGGTTAAAGTCTGAAATTTGGCAGCTTAATAGCTTGCCACCGTATGACAGATTTACCTGAAATTTGGCAGGCATGGAGCAGTACCATAGATCTCTGGATCTTCCAAGTTTCATAATGGTTGGATATACGGTTGCAGAGCTACATATCGCTGTAGAATGTGGTAATTACTGTTTTTTATGCATTCTTTGCTCACACCTATGGGCCACACAGTCTGCGCGACCAGTCCAAAACCTCAGGGAACATGTAGCCAGGGTCCCCGATGTGCCTTTCAAAGATTTTGTGAAAAAATATTAAACAGTTTAAAAGTTATTCAAAAAACAAGTTTCCCATTATAGTCAATGGGAAAAGTTAACAAAAAGTTCAATAGTGTCGCAAATGCAGTTTTTAGTGTCGCAAATGACCCCTGTAGTGTCGCAAATCCACCATTTTGTTTTCAGTTGGTGGTCACAGAAATACTTAAAATTGGGACCCTCTAGGGATACAGTTCTTTTTCTGTTCACCTAGTCGAGCCCTGAAGATGCTAGCCATTGATTTTTTGGGGGGTTAAACACCCGCATTTTTGTAAACTGTAGTGTTGCACTTGTGATACTTTTATGATTTTTTTTCGAAAGTGTCGCAAATCATGACACTACTTTGCGACACTATGCCTAAAACTACAGGAAATATTTGCCACCCTGCTGCAAAAAAACGGTTTGGTCTTTGGGGCTGAAATTTGGAGAGAAGACTGCCAAGATGCCACAGATGTGCCTTTTGGTGGTTTGGTGAGAAAATATTAGAGGGCTGAAAAGTTACAGTATTCCAAAGTTGACAGTTCTTCCCACAGGCTAACATTACGGTGTCCGCTGCACCTTTCGGGGCCCGTATCTCAAAAACACTTCGAGATACGGACTTTTTGTTGGAAAATTTCTTAGCCCCGCTAGGGGAGCTTAAATAAAACTAGCCAGAAAAGTCATAAATAATATGAGATTTTAATTTTTATTCTACGTTATACGGTTCCAGAGATAATCAATTTAGTATTCCAAGTGCTAATTTTCTGTTCCGAGGGCCATTATTATGCATACATTCTTTGTATTCACTGTGCTTCTGAATGCACTTTTTGGGGAAAAACAGTGGGTGCATTTGCATTACTGTTACACTTAGCATTTCCGCTTGCGTTTCCGTGGCGTTTATGTTTGCGTTTCCGTCGCCACGTGCATTACCCTTTGCGTTTGTGTTTCTGCTTGTGTTTGTGTTACTGTTACTATTTGTGTTTCCTTTACTGGTTTTGTTTGCATTTGTATTTCCTTTTGCGTTACTGTGTGCATTACTATTTGCGTTTGCGTACGCGCTTCCGTTTGCATTTCCATTTCTCTTTCCTTTGGCATCATCGTTGCTGTTACCGTAAGCATTTGCGTTTCCAATTGTGTTACCGTAACTGTGTGCGTTACTGTGGTAGTGAGACCCCACTCATTATTTATCCTTTCATGGCTTTCATGGAACATGCCCCTAGATATCTGGCTACTTTTTCTTTCTCCATCTGCTATAGCTTTATAGTCTGTTACGCAACAGCACTCCTAAACATTCTGATCTTCTAGGTTTTCTGTTTCCCACTGTTATGTGTTGGCCGCTCATAATTGGGAATTTCTTTCTATCCTTTCTAAAGCTGAAATTATCTCTGAAAGCCCGGAACCATGGGAACTTTTATTATTTTACTCCCCGTGCCATATTCTGGCTGTGAAAAACTCTGTTTGCTATGTCCTATTATTAACATGTCTTTTTGGTACTTATGGACTACCCGCTCAAGAAATAGAAGTTTTGCAAGCTTTCAGGAGTATAGCATTGCTCTGGAAAATATAAGGGAGGATTCATTTACTTTTTGTTTATTTTATGCTGCAACGGTTCACAAAGCTATTTGAGGGGGGAGCAACTAGAGGGCATGGATGGAAGCTGGAGGGGGAGATTCAGGGGAGAAAGGAGGAGGTGCTACTTCACTGAGAGGGTGGTGGAGCCATGGAATGCACTGCTCAGGGGACTGGTGGAGGCAGAGACGATGGAGGGGTTTAAGAGGGGGTGGAATGAGTACAGGGGAAGGGTTCTGGAAGCAAAATCCAATGCAGTTAGAATATCTAGGACTGGGAAGGGAGAAGCCAGAGAGGTAGAAGGGGGCAGCAAGGTCAGTTCCTAGGTTGGGGGCTGACCAAACAAGCAGACACAAAAGACCATTAGGCCTATTCTGCTGGCATTTTAGTATGCCAAAGTGCTGGGTTTCTCTTTGTTGAGGGAGCCTACTCATGCTTCGGGCCAGTTGGCAGTTCAAGAATAATGTGTGACCGGAGAGTTTGTGGTCTGCCTACCTGAACTGCTGAATTGGGCCAGCGTGGATGTTGAGCAGCAAAGTTTCCTTGTTGAATCCCTTTAGGGAGTGAGCGGCTATTGGTAGCCACATAAAATACTGTTTTGGAGACTCCTTCTTTCACGTAGGAGTAGAATATAATGCCACCCTCTTTTGCCTAATTTAAGGAATACAATGTTATAGACTGTAGATTTACTCTTTTTGAAACATATGTTACAGATTATTATGTTAGGATGTTGGAAAAATGTACTCAGATGGCTAAAGTATGATATTTATATTGTACATATTGTATAAAAGACTTAATTGATGGGAGGAGTCTGAGTTTATAAGAGGAGTCTTGGATGTATAAAAAGACTAGCTTGATGGTGGTAAATCAGATAGTGGTTGGGAGAGAGGATCTGTGTGGTTCTCCCCCTAGAAAAACAAAGTCTGTGTTAGAGAACAGGCACAGAGCTATATTAGCTGATAGATTATGCCATGCTAAGCTGTGCTATTTTCATGTTTGTTTGACTCTGTAAAAAGTGAATTACTTTGTTTATTTATTTTTTTTATTTTGTTTTAATAAAAATCACACCTGGTACGTGTGTTGTACCTGAATTTATCACTTCCTTGTTATTTATAATACACCACCCATGACATTTTGGTACCAGGAGTGGGGTTTAACTGAACGTCCAAGTGACTTGGGAGAGTTCAGTTTGGGGTGTACTGGAGGTCCAGGTTCTTTGGGGGACTCCAGAACAGGTACTGCTACCATAAGTATCTGTCCAAAATAACTGGTAATGATAGGTACATGGCTCAGAAGATGGAAGACATGCTATTTCCATCCGGAGTTGTAACCAGAAGTCAGACTGTTCTAACAGGGGAGCCCTTACTAACAGGACTTCCATATGCTGTTAGACCTAAAGTGAAACAAGGACCTGATTCGGATATTGAGGATATTACTTCTTGTATGGAAGCTGTCAATATGGAGGAACCAAAGGATTATCGGCCTGAGGATGTACCACCTGAAGATATTTGGAACCTGATCAGATGGTTGGCCTTGAGGCAGGTTGAAAAAGAGAAACAGAGGGAAAGAGATTATCATGAAAGAGAGTTGGAACGTAGGAGACAGGACCAAATGTGGACGGACACTGTCAAAATGTTCCAGACTTTAGGGACAGGCCAAGGGGTACAAACTAACCCCAGGGACATTAAGTTAACAAAAATGACTATCACGGATGATGTAGAATCCTATTTAACTACATTTGAATGGGTGGCAGAAGCATGTAACTGGCCAAGAACACAATGGGTGGTTCGCCTAGCCCCTTATCTGACTAGTAAAGCCCAAATAGCCTATACAAATATGGACAATGCCCTAGTGCATGATTATACAGCAGTAAAAAAGAAATATTAAAATGATATGACATTACCACTGAGACTTATCGGCAATGGTTCAGAACCCTTAAACATCTGCCTCATGTCCCATCAAGAGAGACATATACACATCTGCAAGATTTATGTACAAAATGGATACAGCCAGAGGGAAAAATTGTAAAGGCTATTATGGAGGTTTTTGTTCTAGAACAATTTATACAAGTTATGCCCTCCGAAGTACAATTGTGGATAAGAGAACATAATCCAGATACTTCAGAAAGTGCTATTACATTGGCAGAAGACTTCTTATCTGCATGGCGGCCTTTAAGAAAAGGCTATCGGAGGACTGATGGAACTACTAATTATGAAACATCACCATTACATCCATGGTAAGACATTCTGTTACATCTCCTTCCAACCCTGGACAGAAAAAAGATAATATAACTACTACATATTCAGCTACACCCATAGAATGTCATTATTGTCATGATTTAGGTCACATTGCCAGATTTTGTCCTAAGAAAAAAAGGAACCCTCTTATTTTGCCTCAGTAAATGTGGGTAATTTTACTACACCTGTAGAGCTCAATGGACAAATGATAGAAGGGTTGGTGGACTCTGGAAGCAGACAAAGTCTAGTACGTGCTGACCTAGTGGACATAAACAATAGAAACACAACTTCCACTGGAATCATCTGTATTCATGGAGATATACATCCGTACCCCATGACTTCTGTGACTGTAACTGTGAATGAAATCTAGATTTAGTAGTTGCCGTATTGGTCCTTGCAAGAATAGATCCAGAAGCAAATGATTTGATACCTTTTAATGGACCAACATAGATGAAACAACAAGAACAAAGTGCTCTAGCTTTCAGACCAACCAGTCCTTCTTCAGAAGCTCGTGGCAGTTGTTTAGAAAATACAATACTTATAACAGCTAGATAATGCAGAGAAAAACAGAAAAAAATCCCCATTGGTTTAAAATACTCATTTAAAAAATTGTCACATTGAGGTAAGTCTCTATTTAGGTATATGGATTTATAATGTGTTACTATTTTTATTTCACACACATAATGAATATTAATTCCTCCTTACTTTTTATCTTTGCATGGGGGGGATTGATTCCATTGCACCATATTCATATTCAGATTACCCAGCCTGCTAGTGTACACACAGGAGTGTTATCTTATACTGTTATATATAATTTTTGTAACTCTGTACATATTGGGGTGTGTGATCTCATTTGCATGGGGGTCCTGCACAGATCCTTTTACATTAGGCTAATATTGTAGTAATTTGTGGATATGTGGGTATGTTAGACCTCTGGTCTTACACATATACTTTATATTTACTTCTAGTTACCTTATCCTGGGGAGGGTGGCAGGTTTATTTCATGGTAGTTCTATCTAGTATCCTTGGAAATGTTACTTTGCAGATAGTAGTATGGTTAAATAGTGTTACATTTTTACTCTGTAGATATTAAGAGACATAAGCCCTTTTACTCAGGATTTCATGATAAGTTGAATTCCTTTGGGGAACAATCACAGTGACTGAAGTTAATATAGGTTCACTAGTTCACTAGGAGAGAGAGTGAGAGAGAGTGTGTGTGTGTGTGTGTGTGTGTGTGTGTGTGTGTGTGTGTGTGTGAGAGAGAGAGAGAGAGAAAAAGGAGGGGGGGGGAGAGAGAGAGAGAGAGCGAGACATCTCCTTTAAGCTATGTATCTCCCCCACCCACATTATTGTGATGTGGGGTGGGTTAGGTTGTATTGTTTGTATGAAGAGGAGGAGAGAAATTACATTTTTATCTCTTTTTCAGATTCCTTAGACACTTGTGGTACATCAAGTTGCTACATTCTCAGTATATATTGACATCAGTACATATCAGGCTACATGGTCTTAATTCCTTGAAGTTCCTTGACTAGAGTTTTTTGTTTGACACTAATATTATCAATTTATATTTAAATTATCATTTATATAGTCCTGAGGTTTTTGACATTTCTTGGGCCTTTTATCTAGCTTGAGAATACAGCTGGGTGACATGTCCAGCTAGGTTTTACACATCACACAGTGTGCACTGAAGTTTTAAGACAACTTTACTGGTAAATTCTTGTCTATAATGCTAACATTGAAATTTCATGAGCCCTATAACAATCTTAGTTTGTCTTTAATCTGGGTGGGGTTGCCTTTCAGTAATTACATCCATTATACTAACTATGACACTCATAGCTTGATTTAGGAGTTATCTGCTTCAGCAGTGTTATCTTATGTCAATTAAATTTATATGCAGTAGGATTCTTTGTATGTGTGTTCCTAAAGCACATCTGAACCCAGGGTTCTTTCTGGCTGAAGCAGTATTGTACTGTTAAACTTCTCTGACATCATCTTCTGTTTTTTTTTTTAAATGAGTATTTTAAACCAATGGGGATTTTTTTTCTGTTTTTCTCTGCATTATCTAGCTGTTATAAGTATTGTATTTTCTAAACAACTGCCATGAGCTTCTGAAGAAGGACTGGTTGGTCCGAAAGCTAGAGCACTTTGTTCTTGTTGTTACATCTATGTTGGTCCATTAACTGTGAATGGACATACAGACATTGTCAATATGGGGGTAGTTGCTTCTTTACCTGTAACACTAATTATTGGGCAAAAGTACATTAATTTTAATAAATTACTTTTTTCATGTCCCAGTCAGTCCTCAAACCTGGCTGCAATGGTTACTAGAGCTAAAGCTCATGAAGTAGAAAGGTTACCTTTTTCTTTTCAGGATGAGATATTTGGGGAAGTTGATAAAATTACAAAGACTTGAGCAGAGAAACGAAAAGTCCAAGCAATGTGGAAACAAAGTAGTACTAAAAATCAAGAATCAGTGCCTTTATTTCAAATGGTTGATTTGTCTAAAGAACAGAAACAAGATATGTCTCTTAGAATTTTTTTTGATCAGTTAGGAAAAGATGTATTGCCAGGTTCTCCTGTGATACAAAGTAAACAACAGGTGCTATACAGAATTTGTACTCATCCTACCACTAATGAACAAGTAGAACAGTTGTTAGTCCCATCTAAGTATAGGCAGGATTTACTATATTTAGCTCATGATATACCCAGTGCTGGACATGCTGGAAGAGAGAGAACACTAGCTAGACTCTTACGACGGTTTTACTGGCCATGTATTCATATCACTGTTGCAGAATACTGTCAGAGCTGTCCTACATGTCAACAGGTTGGCCATGTTAAAAAAATCAGGTACCATTACAACCCTTACCAATTGTATCACAACCATTTGATCGTATTGTGATGGACATAGTAAGCCCCCTGATTAAGAGTTCAAAGGGTAATCGCTTTATATTAGTTATCTGTGATGACACCAGTAAGTATCCCAAAGCCTTCCCTCTCCGGACTGTTACCACCCCTAAAATAGCTGAAAAGATTGTAGAATATTGTAGCCGGATGGGAATTCCAAAGGAGATATTAACTTACAGAGGTACCAATGTTAATGCAATGCTGCTAAAGAATTGTACAAAATGTTAGGGATTACTACATTAAAAACATCCCTTTACCACCCTCAAATTGATGGCCTTGTGGAATGGTTTAACCAAACATTGAAATGTACAATTTGTAAATTTGTAAACGATGAAGGCTAGAACTGGGATGTGTATTTACCCCTATTTCTTTTTGCTTATTTTGAGGTCCCCCAGGCTTCCACCGGATTTTCTCCTTTTCAGTTGCTTTATGGGAGAAATCCTCGTGGGCTTCTAGATATAGTTAAAGAAGCTTGGAAAGGTGAGTTACACATTAAGTATGTGAATGTCTTGGAGTAACTCACACATCTCTGTGAGAGAGTGTTGGCATACACTAGACAGGCACATATTAATAGCAGTATATCACAGATAAAACAAAAAGTTCTTTATGACTTGAAAATAAAGGAAAGAACTTTTCAACCAGGTGAAAAGGTTTTACTTCTCCCTTCACAATGTTGTTTGGCTATGTCAGAAGCCAGATATTTGGGTTTTATCTTAGGAAATGGAATAATACATCCTGTGATAGAGAAAATAGCAGCTGTGGCAAACTGCATGATTCCTAAAACAGAAAAAGAGGTTAGAGCCTTTAAAGCGTTGATTATTACAGGTGATTTATTCAGGATTTTGACACTCTTGCGACTCCTATAATGGACCTTACAAAGAAAGGAGTACCTGATAAGATCCCTTGGTCTCCCAAGTGTGATAAAGCCTTTCATGCTATAAAAGCTGCCTTATGTTCTTCCCCTGTATTACGATCACCAGATTTTTCACAGCCATTTGAGGTACATACTGATGCTTCAGGGACAGGATTGGGGGGCTGTATTATCAATGGAGAAGAGCATCCTATTATATTTATTAGTAGAAAACTATTTCCTAGAGAAGGAAAATATTCAACAATAGAAAAAGAGTGTTTGGCCATCAAATGGGCTATTGAGGCTTTAACATTTTACCTTTGGGGAAATCATTTTACACTGATAACTGACCACAACCCATTATGTTGGTTAAAACAAATCAAAGATAAAAATGCTTGAATCTTATGATGGTATTTGGCACTACAACTATACCAATTTGATATTAAGCACAGATCTGGTTCTCAACATAAAAATGCTGATTTTCTATTAAGGTATGGTACTGAGTAAGTACCATACTGTAGCCCCAGGGCAAAAGAAAAATCAAACTGTCATTTATTAATAGATATGATACTTATGTATATTCATTTATTAGGATGCCCTGGAGTGGGGTTTCTGTGAGGGAGGGTGGAAGTCCCAACCCATTCCTTTATGGAATGTGGATACTACCACAACCCAAATAGGTGTGGTTTGTTCTTAAATAGGGGGGATATGTGGTAGTGAGACCCCCCCATTATTTATCCTTTCATGGAATGTGCCCCTAGATATCTGGCTACTTTTGCTTTTTCCATCTTCTATAGCTTTATAGTCTGTTACGCAACAGCACTCCTAAACATTCTGATCTTCTAGGTTTTCTGTTTCCCACTGTTACATGTTGGCCGCTTGTAATTGGTAATTTCTTTCTATGCTTTCTAAAGCCGGAATTATTTCTGGGAGCCTGGAACCATGGGAACTTTTATTATTGTATTCCCCGTGCCGTATTCTGGCTGTAAAAAAACCTGTTTGCTTTGTGCTATTGTTAACTTGTCTTTTTGGTACTTATGGACTACCCACTCAAAAAATAGAATCTTTGCAAGCTTTCAGGATTACAGCGCTGCTCTGGAAAATACAAGGGAGGATTCATTTACTTTTTGTTTATTTTATGCTGCAACGGTTAGCGAAGCTATTTGTATGCTGAAGCGCTGGGTTTCTCTTTGTTGAGGGAGACTCCTTGCGCTTCGGGCCAGTTGGCAGGTCAAGAATATGAATAGATTATGTCATGCTAAGCTGTACTATTTTCATGTTTGCTTGATTCTGTAAAAAGTGAATTACTTTATTTTTATTTTGTTTTTATAAAAATCACACCTAGTAGGTGTGTTGTACCTGAATTTATCACTTCCTTGTTATTTATAATACACTATCCATGACAGTTATCATTACTGTTTGTGTATGCGCTTCCGTTTGCATTTCCGTTTCTGTTACTCTTCCTTTTGGTGTCATCGTTGCTGTTACAGTTACAGTTTGCATTTCCAATTGCATCACCATTACTATTTGTGTGTTCATCACCATTTTAGTTTCTGTTGGCCTTAGCATTTGCGTTTTCTGTAGCATTTCCATTGTCGATTGCATTACTGTTTCCATTTCTCTTACCATTTGCATTTTTGTTACCGCTTGCATTTCCGTTGGCGTTAGCATTTGAGTTGCTGTTTTCATTACTGTTCGCATTTCTGTTGTCATTACCATTTGTATTACCATTTCTGTTTTCATTAATGTTTGTGTTTGCATTTTTCTCTTACCGTTCGCATTATCGTTTACATTTGCATCACCATGTGCATTACCGTTTGCACTTGCATTTGTGTTTATTTATTTATTTAGCTTTTGATAACTGGGTAAGTACACTAGACAAGACATTTGCCTATTTTCAAGAATGACCCGGGAGAGTACAGGAAAGTACACTTCAGATATATAGGACAACATAGTACAGATACAATCAAATTAACAGAGTCAGGTAAAACATTACATGCCCAGATAGGGTACGTACAGTGGTACAAAATGCACAGAGATATAAGCAGTACAGTATATAGAGTTTGAAGTGCAAATATAAACAGTTATGCACACTACAGGACCCTATAGAAGTGGAGCCAGTCACAGCATACCTAGAACATCAGGTGGAGGGAATTACAAGCTGAGCTGAACCCCAGATGGTCTGGCAAGTCTAGAAGACAGGAGAGGAGAGGAAATGATGCCAGGAGACAGGTGAGCATTATGGAGGCTTGGTACAGCCACATGCTGAGGCAAGCTTAAGGTGATTCCAAAGGGAGGATCTAAGGCAAGCCTGTAAGAGGAAGGAGCGAACCTGGACAGGAAAAGAGTCCCACAACCTGGGCAAACACAAGGCAAAATCTCTGTCACCCATCTGGGTGTGAGTGGCAGGTATGTTGAGGACAGCAGGACCCAGCAACTGTTACTAATTTCCATTCACTATTTATAGTGCACATTCTCAAAAAAGAAGGGAAATTCATGGCAAAAAACTCCGGTCCTTCCCCTACTTGCTATATATGTGTGTGTGTGGTGGTGGTGGGGGTGGAGGGAATGCTCAGTTAGGATTTTCAACCCTTTCACAGAATTTCCTCACTTTTGTCATTGTGGAACAACCCTAACTGATGCATTAAACAGTTTTTTGCAATGAATATATATATATATATATATATATATATATATATATGCACACACACACACACACACAATAGGGTGAGAGCAATATCAGTGTGATAATCACAGTTTTTCCACTAGAGTGAGATATCTGATGATGACATCACCGGAGTTAAATTTTTTTGTTGTTGCTTTTTTAACCAGGAGAGTCGCACAACGCTGAAAGCTCATTTACAGGTGCAGCCTGGGAGCACAAGGAAGTTAAGCGACTTGCTCAGGGTCACACAGTATGCAAGTGGGGACTGTGGAATTTAAAACCAGGTCTCCAGGTTTGCAGCTCAGAACCTTAAACCACTGCACTATACTGCCTCCTTCTGTATATAAAAATATGTGACAAATATACATGCTTTGCTGATGTCACCACTCACTTTCTACAGCCTGCATTCTAAATTGAACTGTCTTACAAATCTGTTTCTCACTGCTACCTCCAACTAACTCAATTAGCATTGCAAACTACACTCATCTGTGTCCCATAGTGTTTCTGAAACTCCCAGCCCATTACTATGCTGATCTCAGCTTCACTAAAGCCTGCATTCTAAATGGCAGTGTTTCACAACAGTTTCTGTTTCTCACTGCTAGCTGCAACTAACCCAATTAGCATTGCAAAAGACACTCACCTGTTTCCCATAGTGTTTCTGAAACTCTGAGCCCATTCAGAAAAACTCACACACACAAAGAGCAGACAGCACAGAGGAACAGGAAAACATAACAATACTTCCTCAGCTCTTACCCCATTGTATAAATAGCACACATGATGTGCAGAGCATTGGGGGTTGCAAACCCAAAATGCTAACCCCAATGTTTTATTCTGTTCCTATGTTAAGTAATTAACTGTTAAAATAGGGTGAGCATTAGGATTCACAACCCCAAGGCACACCCCTCACTCTTATTCCTGCATGCAGGGTGGCGGTAGGGCCTTAGGGTTCAAAGTCAAGGGTGGGGTGGGTTGTTCAGGCTGGAAGCTGAAGGTGGGAGTGGTGTCTTAGGCTTGGGAACCCTAAGATCTCATTTCCCTACTTTTTAGGCTTCAATCCTAATGGTGCATTAACCTCTTCATAACGATGTGCCACTTTTGTGGCACTTTTCAGTACTATTTACAATTGCATCAGCTGTTACATAAGCTCAAATAACATGCATTTTTTTAGCTCCCAAAATTAGTAAACAGCACAGTAGCTTGATTGCAACACATAAAATATTGGTTACACCATGATTTCCCACAGGTTTTACCTTTTATTTCAGCATAAAACAGTTTATTTGCACTACTTACCAAAACCGGAAGTGATGCAAAGGGATCAGGATTTCAAAAAATGCAGAGGCATTTCGATACTGATTTTTATATGTCTCCTCATTAACACTGACATATTCTGTTATGTGAAATGTACTGTGAGTGGGCAACATAAAGAAAAGTGCAAACTACAGTAAGCAAACCACCTGTTGAGATTCTCGGCACTCACTGCCAACAAGTGGGACAACCAGAAGTGACCCCCTGTGTGCAGTTGCAAGGAAGCCCTCTACACAGCCCCTGATGCTATGAGCTGCATAACATGTTACAATAAAATGAAAAATGCAAAAGCAGTAAGTATTGCAGCTCACAGCTCAAAGCAGAAATAATTTTCCCTTGAACATTTAACAGAAGCAGAACAGCAGCTTACATAAGAACACATAGCACGTCATAATGCTGAATGCCCCATCTGCTGAGACATAGAGCATTGCAAGAACCCGCATTGTGAGGACATTTTTATAAGCATATTGAACTATTGATGCAAATTATATTATATTCTGTGCAAAATGTATCTGTAACTCCCCTGTTACCTGGGGTTACTAGAATCCCAGTAAGACCTAGTGGTAGGCAGGGAAGGCAGCTTGTGAAACTCCAGTTAAATGGATTTCACACTGTCTCACTCTGTTCTCAGTCTCAGCTGAGACTGAGGGATGACATCACCATAGAACTTTTGCAGCTGCATGAGCCACATTGGAATCTGCAGTTGGGAGTTAGGTTAGAATGTTGGGAGTTTTGAACAGTGAGCTGCAGTTGTGTGTGAGCAGTCTTGAAGAGAGGAGCACAGCAGTCTGTGCACAGGCTCTTGCAGCCTAAAGCTCTGATATAGGGCTACTTTAGGGAAAGGTGTGTGTTTCCTCCAAAAGAGGAACACAGCTGTTCGCGAAGTGGTGGAGACCGCTGTTACTGGTCTCTGTGCCCCATCCCTGAGGGGATGGGTGTAAAAGGTTTGCCTGTTATTCCAGGGGCAATCTCCTGCCTTATTTTTCTAAGTTGCGCTGTGGCACCAGAAGCTGTCAAGAATCGCCTGTGGGGCACCTGCAACCAAAGGGTAAGTTCTGCTGTTACATGGGGCCTATGTTTCACCTGAACTGTTGTAAAGTGGGGATTGGACTGCTTAATCAGTGGGAGGCCTAGAGGAATAGGCTAAACCAAAGTAAAAGTATGTTCAAGTCCAGCACAAGGGGAAAGCCAAGACATGTAGAGGAAATGTGCTATGCATTTACCCTTTAATCTACACTGCCAAGCTTTTCAGAAAGATATGTTTAAGTATGTTCGAGTCTAGTACAAGGGGAAAGCCAAGACATGTAGAGGAAATGTGCTATGCATTTACCCTTTAATCTACATTGCCAAGCTTTTCAGAAGGAGTTGTTTAATGTCCAGAGAAATGGCTGGGTATGAATTGTGGAAGCTAGTGGTGGGAGACCCCCCATCCTTAGTAACCAGGTTCACCTCTACGGATTTGCTCTGTGGCCCTTTTACTTTGCCTCAGGCACTTGGCCAGTGCTGAGGGAAGTACCCAGATGTGGGATTGAAAGGAAATTTTCCTTAAGGAGTCGAAGGCTCTAAGGTGGTTTAGGGAGCCACTGGAAAATGTGTCCATGTCAAATGGAAAGGGTTCGAGTGGTCGGCAGGGGAACCGAGCCAGGGAAACCCTAAATAGTGTACAAGTTGGGCTGTGTACCCAAAGCAGCATGCAAGTCTGGACTGTGTGCCTGGTGGGTCCAGAGCCTGAAGGCTGAAGTGTAGAGGAAATGTTCTGTTTCTCTAATCTGCATTACCAGGAATGTAGCCCTGTGGGGGGCCATCTATGCTTTCTTTGTTCAGCTTGGATGTGAATAAAAGCCACACTGTAGAATCCCATTCCTGGTTCTGGAGATTACAGTTATTGCTTTCTGTGTTCAGATTTACTTAGGTGCCCCTGTGCAGAGTAGCCAAACCTAGGTCCCCTGTGCCAAGTGACCTCATTCTCCCCGAACCCAGTCCCCTCCAGGTACCGCTGTCAGCCTCAACAGCATGCCACCTGTCGTTTGCAAAAAGGCAGGGTGTAGGGGTTACATATCCCCACCCTCAACTGTGTTTCAACATATATTTCAGGAGGCTGGTACTGTACATGGCAATAGCTGATGATAGCCTGTGGTAGAGCAGTGAATGTTGTCAATGGCTGTCAGTAAATGCTGCAGAAACATGCTTGCCCTCAGAGAATGCAATTCAACACAAGATGTGAGGGTCAACAGTTCCCATACACTTTTCATGTATGAAATCTGAAGGGGAAGGGGTCATCCTGGATATGCACTGATACATTCTGTCAAACAGCCACTCACCAGCTTTACTAGCCCACCTGGGCTACTAAATCAAATACTGGCTACCTTGCCTATCACATGGGCAATGGATCCCAGCTGAGCCCCTCTCCCTTCTCCAAACCCCACTCCCTTTCCTTTCCTTTTGCTTTCTTACTGCTTTCATTTTTCCCTCTAACTAACCTCTTTCTCTTTTATTTTTACAGGTCTGACCAGATGAGGGCTCGTACCTTATCAGATAAGTACTCCTATTTTTTATCATGTCCCTTCTGCTCTTGTGGACCTCATAAGAGCTGTGGATCCTTTGTGATCCCTTTTCTATTTTTAATTTTTTACAGGTAACTTGGTTTCACCCCTTTGGACTACGACCCCAGCACACTGCGGGCAGGTAAGTCCATTTGTTTCGCCTATCATAAGCTGGTAGATGGTAACAGGTGTCTGTGCCCATTACAATCCTAGCCAAGAATGCTATATTGTAGAACATAGCTTGTGGCACATTGTCATGTGTTTTTGTTGGTCTATACCTCACAGTACAATTCAGGAAAATCACCAAATTGAGACTTGCCATAGAAAAAACCTTGCCATCCCTAAAAATCACTTTCTCAGCCATAGCACAAGATATAGACATAAGGTTTTCTGTTTTGGTTGCAGTGGAACTTGAACTACTATCCCAGACTCTGTAGGGACCAAAACAAAACTCCAGTGGCATGCCACAGGTACACAAAAACACAAACATGACCATAAAACGGTGTGAAAATCATGTTCAGACACACCACGTGGGCCTGTAAAAATACAAAATATGGTACTGTGTACCTCAGACATATCACGTGATGATGCCCCTGCACCATACTGCATTGAAAAGCATGATCTGGGCTGGTATCTCATAGTCTGTGACTCACTGCCGTGTGTTTTTGCTGTTCTGTACCTTACAATACAGTTCTGGAAAATCACTAAATTGAGACTTGCCTTAGCAAAAGCTCATTTTCTCAGCAATGCAACAAGCTAGAGATGTAAGGTTTTCTGTTTGGATGCAGTGGTGGGACCTGAGCTACTATCCCAGACCCTCTACAGACCAAAGCAAAACCACAGAGGCACACCTCAGGTACACAAACAACACAACCGTGACCCAAAAAATGGTAAAAGAACCATGTGCTGTCACCTCATGTGTACCTGTAAAAATACAAAATATAGCTTTGTGTACCTTGGGCATGTCATGCGATGATACAGCACGATCACACTTCATGAAAAAGCCTGATCTGGGTTGGTAGCATATAGTTTGTGGCACATTGTCGTGTGTTTCTGTTGGTCTGTACCTCACAGTACAATTCTGTAAAATCCTCAAACTGAGTCTTTACCATCCATAAAACCCATTTTCTCAGCCATTCCACAAGATAGAGACATAAGGTTTTCTGATTTGGATGCAGTCAGACCTAAGCCACTACTCCATACCCTTTATGGACTGAAACAAAACCCCAAAGGCACACCTCAGGTACACAAACTACACAATCGTGACCCAAAAATGGTGAAAGAACCATGTCCTGTCACCCCATGTGGACCTGTAAAAATACAAAATGTAGCTTTGTGTACCTTGGGCATGTCATGGGATGACACCCCACCATCATACTTGATGAAAAAGCCTGACCTGGGTTTGTAGCACATAGTTTGTGGCACATTGTCATGTGTTTTTGTTGATCTGTACCTCATAGTACATTTCTGGAAAATCACCAGATTGAGGCCTTATTATCCCTAAAACCCATTTTCTCAGCCATGCCACAAGACAGAGACATAAAGTTTTCTGTTTTGGATGCAGTGGGACCTGACCTAGAAGGAAGTGAAGTGTCCAAGCAGTCATTATATAGTGCTATTTCAGTGTTACTGTAGCAATGTACACTTTCTGCACACTGCATTTCATTGTGTACTCCATCAGTGGTAAATCAGTGCACCTGTATGTTTATGTCAGTGTCCATGCAGTCCTGATACAGTGCATCTGAATTACTGCATGGTAATTAGCACTTCAAGTCACATTGAGACTGTACTGCAGTTAGCAGTGCTGTTCTTAGCCCAACAACACTGTCTGAAGCAGCATTGTGTTGCTTTCTCAGCGTGTCTGAATTTCAGTAATTAGTACTGCAATCACACTGAGAATGTACAGCAATTAAGAGTGTTGTTCTTGACCCAGCAAAACTGCCTGAAGCAGTGTTGCATTGCTTTTTCAGTGTGTCCAAATTATGATAATTAGCACTGAATCAACACCTCTATTTATTTATTTAAGAGTTTTACCAGGAAAGCATACTGAGCGGGTTACCACTCGGTTCCAGATGCATCCTGGGGAAACATACTGTGGAACATACGAGTGGAACATACAATCAATTAGAATGAAGAAGAGTGTACAAGAATGCATTTACAATTACATACAATTTACAATTACATACAATTGGAGCAGATTTTGTAATGTTACAGATACACTGTGCGGGAAGATGCTAAGAGAGTATAATTGGAGGGCAGTAGTATACAATTAATAACATAACAGTGGAAAAAATCAACATATATGCTGCTACAATGTTACAGTAATAGAAAGGATCATGTAACTATTAACAACAAGCAAAACTATTAACAACAAGCAAAACTATTAACAACAAGCAATAAGTAGCAGAGAGCAAGTAACGAAGAATAATAAAGAGATAAGCACAGTATATCTGAGACCCCTCAGTTTGCTCAGCAAATGTATATGCTTCATAGGGACGGTGTACAAAGAGCTCAACATGGGTGCCTAGAATATGAGTATGGGGCTTGAGGTACAAGCACCTAGGTGGCCCTATGTACAGGCGCATGTTGGGGAGAAGTGAGCCTTGAGGAGGTGATATAGATGTACAGTGTTAGCAAAGTCACGAATATCCGCTGGGAGTGCAATCCAAACTTTAGGCATGATGTAGTTGAACGCCAGTGGGCCCCTTGAAGTGGCCATGCGTGGAACAGATAGAAGCCGGGAGTTACCACTCCTGAGGGAGTAGGAGGGCTGTGAAGGGACTGAGAGGGCAGATGCAAGGTAGGGGGGAAGGGACTGAGAGGGCAGATGCAAGGTAGGGGGGAAGGGACTGTGTCCAGAATTTAGCTGTGGTCCTGATGCTGTGGATGTGTCTGTGAGCGTGAAGCAATGTTAGACCGAGGGTGCTGTAAAGGTTGCAGTGATGAGTCAAAGTGGGGGAGTTAAGGGCAAAGCGACAGAAGGAGTGGTAAAGAGGGTCAAGGCTGGCTAGGGCAGACTTGGGGGCAGCACTGTATACTGTATCCCCATAGTCCAGAATCAGGAGGATCATTGTTGGGGCAATTTCCTTGCGGGCAGCCAGAGGTAAGCTACCCTTGTTTCGATGTAAGGCTCCTAGTTTTGGGCGCAGCTTTTTATGGAGTGAGTCTATGTGACTGGAAAAGTCAAGGTGCTGATCAAACCAGATCCTGAAGTATTTGAAGGAGGTGCAGGTCTCAATTGGAGTCCCTTCAGTGGTGAAAAAAGTGGGGGTAGAAAGGAGTCTGGAGAGCTTTTGCCTAGTCCCAAAAGTTAGGGAGACTGTTTTCTTGGGGTTAAGAAAAAGTTGGTTTGAGTGAAACCAGTGCTGTACCACTGTAAAATCTTGTTGTAGAGTAAAGGCCACTTCTTCGGAGGAGGGGCCTGTTGTGAACAGTATGGTACCATCAGCGTATAGGTGTATGGAAGTGTGAGTGCAGATTGAGGGAAGATCATTTAGGAAAATTGAGAAGAGTAAGGGGCCAAGGACCGAGCCTTGTGGGACCCCAGTAGTAACAGGGAGGGGGGAGGAGGTGATTGATCCAATTCTTACTGATTGGGTTCTTCCTACCAGGTAGGAGTGGAACCAGCTGGTGGCATCAGCAGAGAGTTCTGCACTAGAGAGTTTGTATAGCAGTAGGGAGTGTGAGACAGTGTTGAAAGCTTTAGCGAGGTCGACGAATATGGCAGAGGTGGAATGCCCTTTATCCATCCCCGTGAGAATGGCGTCGGTGAGCCTTAGCAGGGAGGTTATGGTGGAGTGCGATTTCCTGAAGCCTGATTGGTAGGGAGTAAAGAAAGAGGAAGAGTCAAGGAAGGAGGAAAGTTGGGCTAGGAAAATCCACTCCTGTAGCTTAGCAAGGATGGGGAGTAGAAAATTGGGTGGTAGTTCCCCGGAGATGAGGGGTCACCCCCTTTAGGGAGGTGGATGACAGTAGCATGCTTCCAGTCTGATGGTACATCAGCTAGAGAGAAAGTGAGATTGAACAGCGCAGCCAGTGGGAAGGCAATGGCAGGGGCAGATAGGTATAACAGTTTGGAATTGAGCCCTGCTGGGCACTTGCCTTTTGAGGGGTTGAGAGACCGCAGGGCTTCAAACACAATGAGCGGAGTAACCTGACAAAAAGAGAAGCCCATAGTTTGTGGGATGCAGGCATTGGGGTTGGTGCATACTTGGGGGGTGTGGAAAAAAGGCTAGAAGTGAGGTTGCACAGCTGGTGAAGAAAGTGTTGAAGACGGAGGCAACTTCAGCTGGTTCAGAGACTATGGTGCCTTCCACAGTTAGGGTTGGGGTGGGGAGGTGGGCCGGGGGAGAGAAGAGTGTCTTGATTGTTTTCCAGAAATTAGCTGGGTGAGTAAGGTTGGTGTTGAGGGATGCCTTGAAATAGTTGGCTTTGGCCTGTTGGATTTACCTAGTGCAAGAATTATGAAGTGAGCAGTAAAGTTGGAGTGCCGTCTGGGTGCTTGTTGCCTTGTACTTTTTCTAGGTGTGGTCCCTAGCGTGGAATTGGTTAATGAGATCGGCCAAGACCCATGGTAGGCGGGCACCCCTTACCCTCTTTCTCCGTTGGGCGCATGGGTGTTCCAAACAGCTAGGAAAGTTTCCATGAAGAATTTCAGGGCTGAATCGAAGGAGGAAACATGGAAAATGAAAGTCCAGTCGGCTTGTGCCAGGTCCCTCAGAAGCGCATCTAGATTGAGAGCTTTGTACGACCTAGTTAGTAACGTCCTTTGTGGTGGTGCTTTGGGTATGGATATTTGTCTTACAGCATAGATTATGTGGTGATCACTTAGGGAGTCAGGGAGGAGTCCGGATTCGATGATCCAATAAGGGGGCGAGGTGAGAACCCAATCTAAGTGGGAATGCTTCTGAGATTTGTGATTTAGCCGAGTGGGTTCAGAAATTTGTTGGGTGAGGTTTAGAGCGGTAATTTGGTTACGCAGTTTGAAATTATTGTTTGTGAGCCAGTTGAAGTTGAAATCCCCTAGGATGTGTAACTCACCCTCGAAGGAGTTAGCCTTCAGGGTACTCAGGTAGTCCATCACGTCAGGATGCAAGGTGTCTGGGGTGCAGTAGGACCCTGCAATGTAGATCGGAGTGGAGTGTGGAAGGGAGAGTTTGATTAGGAGGGAATTGATGGACTGAGTGGGCATGGAGTGTTGAACCTGGGTGAACTGAAGCATTGAGGAGACAAACATGACGACGTCTCCCCCTTTTTTCTTGTCCAGGTGGTCTTGGCGAATGAGCGAGTAGCTGGGTATAGATACTTCAGAATCCAAATTATGGGGTTTTAACCAGGTCTCAGTGAGTATCATTACATCTGGGTGAAGTGACAGTACAATTGGTTGAAGGGCTGTGATTTTATTCAGGATGCTACAGATGTTGAGGTGAACAAGTTTTAGACCTTTTGGTAGTGTGAGGGTCTGTTAGGTGCTGGGGGGTATGTGCCGGAGTTTAGTTCTATGTCCCCAGACAGGAGGAGCAGTAATACTATCAAGTGTTTAAGGGGAAGCAGTCTCCATTTTGTTCTACGAGGGGTTACCACCTGAAGAGATGTTTGAGGAAGGGTATTTAGTAAGGAGGAAATTTGAGCTGTGAGATCTGCATGCATAGATGGAGGCAGGATGCTAGCGCCAGGGATCCAGCCATTAAGGAAGTGGTGATGCTGCGTCGGTATTGGGAGAGAGTTTCATGTTGGGGAGTAGGGACGTGCCCTAAAGAGAAAGGGTTTGGAGGTAGGCGAGGGTGGGAAGCTGGTGGGAGGGAAGTATGGGGAGTGAGCTGGCAGATTGTGGTGAGAAGCAATAGCAGCATGATACTTGTAGGGTTTGGTTGTGGGATAGGAGAGAGTAGTGGCCACTGGAGGGTGGGGTGGACAGAAGGGTGCCAAGATGGGGGAGGAGGATAGGAAGGCACTCAGCCGGAAGGGGAAAAAAATGAAGCAGTAGGCTTGAAAACTGTGTAGAGAACAATTGTGATGGAAAGGAGTGAACTGGATGCTGAGGCGACCTCTAGTGGGGAGAAATGATAGCCTGCTAATGGGGAACTTGGCTGATTGGTTTCAGTCGTCACGTGACTGCTCCTATAAAACACTGAGCCAACCAAGGGTGGTGGGGAGGGCGGTAGGGAGCTAACGCAACGTGTCAGCGGGGCTCTCCTCAGTCGGGAGCCGAGAAGCGTGCTGCTGTTCCTCAGATGGCGTACCTGGGAGCTGCTGTGGGAGAGGGCGTCCGACTGACTACCCTCATGGACCCTCAGGGAGATCGTCGGTGATTCAGGAGCTGCACCCAGCGAGGGTGTCCAACCGACTGCCCTCACGGACCCTCGGGGAGATCCTCGGAGATTCTGTGGAGGTGACAGAGAGAGAGGCAGAGCGAGTTAAATACTCTGAGACTGTTGGGAGAGGCTGGGTGGCGAAGTGGAGTGCGGTTCAAATTCGGATCAGGGCAGGGCTAACACTAAAATAGGCAGAGTAAAACCAGCAGTAGAACACAGGATCAATGCATTTGGAACAAAATAACACTACTACCAGGCTAATTTGCATAGAGAGAAAGGAATGCTAACATTTCTTTTAAAATTAAAGCTGTTGAGTTGCAGGGCTAACACTAACATGGGCAGAGAAAAATCCAGCAGGCTAATTAGGACGGAAATGCTAACATTAAAGTTTGTTATAGCAGTACATTTCTTTTAAAATTAAAACTGCCAAGTTCTCCTGAGAAATTCTAATTAAATCTGCCAAGTTATCCTGAGAAAAACTGTCTCCATTGCTGTGCCGATGTATAATGTACTGCCTTTAAGGGACTAAGCTTTGGTTAAAAAAAAGCAAGGCGCCAAGTCCTCAGTCGGGAGCCGAGAAGCGGTGCTGTTCCTCCAGATAGCATACCTGGGAGCTGCTGTGGGGAGGGCGCCTGACCACCACCTCACGGACCCACAGGGAGATCTTCGGTGATTTGGGAGTTGCACTGGGCGAGGTTGTCTGACGACTGCCCTCATGGACTCTCGTGAGATCCTCAGAGATTCTGGGAGCTGCCGTGGGGAGGGCATCCGACCGACTACCCTCATGGACCCACGGGAGATCATCGGTGACTTGGGAGCTGCACTGGGTGAGGCGCCTGACTGACTGCCCTCACGGACCCTCAGGGAGATCTTTGGTGATTCTGGGAGCTGCTGTGGGGAGGGGCATCTGACCGACTACCCCTCACGGACCTCTGGGAGACGCAGGATGAGGCTGCACTAGGTGAGGGCTGCCTGACCAACTGCCCTCACGGACCCTCGGGAGATCTTGATTCTGGGAGCTGCTGTGGGGAGGGGCGTCTGACTGACTACCCTCGGACCCTCGGGGAGATCGTCAGTGATTCGGAAGCTGCACTAGGCGAGGGCGTCCAACTGACTACCCTCACGGACCCTCAGGGAGATCATCGGTGATTCGGGAGCTGCGCCAGGCGAGGGCGTCCAACCCGACTGCCCTCACGGACCCTCGTTTGCCATGTGGTTTAATTGCAAGTAGCACTCCTGACAGTAGTGCTGCAGTGCTGTTTCAGTGTGTCCCCATTATGGCTGCCTGTAAGCATGCCATTATCATCATTTAAGAAGGCCAAGGGGACACGCGAATCTGCATGAGAAGTACATAACCTGGACCAATACAACTTCATTCACCAATAATAACAGTATGCTGTTGTTCATGTTTTACATGTTAATTGTAGTGGATTTAAACTAGGGGGGGTGGCAAGAGGACTGATGATAGTAAAAAGGTCTAGAAAGGGAAGCCTAGTGAGCTCACCCCACTAGTTATGGGTAAAGGCAGAGACAAAGTGACACAGGGAAGGGGTATGCACGGTAGCCTCTGTCGAGTGCAGAATGCACCTCCACCCTGTAATAACAAGGTGAATAAAGGGTGTGGATTACCGAGAGGAGGGGAGCAGACCAAGGAGAAGAGGGGAGAGAGGAAGGAGGGGTACGGATGGAAGGTGGTCTCCCTAAATGTGAGGAGCCTGGGAAACAAAATTGTGGAACTCCAGGCTCTGTTTTTAGGGGGAATGTGGACATTGTTGCAGTAACAGAGACTTGGGCCACCGAGTATCATGACTGGGATCTGGCAATCCAGGGGTATAGTCTTTACAGAAAAGACCAGGGGTTGGAAGGGGGGTAGCACTCTGTGTGAGAGAAGGGATCAAATGCATAAGGGATGGGGGGAGGGAGAACAGAGGCACTCTGGGTGCAGCTTCTGGACTCCAAGGGTAGAAAGCTGAGACTGGGAGTGGTGTACAGGCCACCAGCCCAATCAGGGGAACTGGATGGGGAGTTGGCAGAACAAATAAGGAGGGTGTGTAGGAAGGGGAGTGTGGTGATAGTGGGGGGATTTCAACCTACCAGGGGTTGATTGGAGCACCCCTGCCACCAACAGCGCCAGAAAGCAGGTGCTCCTGGATGCAATCCAGGATGGCCTCCTGACACAGATGGTAAGGGAGCCTACAAGACTTGGCAACACACTGGACCTGGTACTGGCAAATGAAGAGGCAGCTAGAGAGGTAAAGGTTGAGGACCCACTAGCTGGTAGCGACCATCCATCAGTGTGGTTCATACTCTCAATGGGCAGGGAGACTGGAGGCATGGGCACTAAGGTGGTGGACTTTAAGTGGGTGGACTTTGGGAGGATGAGAAAAATACTGAAAAGAAGACTCCAGGATATAAGGCCGGAGATGAATGCAGAACAAAAGTGGGAAGTTATTAAAACTGGACTAACAGAGGCTACAGTAGCCTGCACCAGGACTAGGAGCAAAAAGGGCAGCGCCAGAAAACCAAGCTGGCTGAACACTGAAGTACTGAAGGGGGTGAGGGTGAAGAGGGCTATGTATCAGAAGTACAGGAGAACAGGGAAGGAAGAGGATAAGGCGGCTTACGGGAGTTGGTCTAAGGAGGTGACCAGGTGGATGAAAATAGCCAAGGCCTCCAGGGAACTAAGGTTAGCGCAGGGCATAATGGGAGGGGAGAAGGACTTTTTTAGATATGTCAGGGAAAAGAGGAAGTGCAAAGAACATATAGTAAGGATAAAGTGGGGAAGGGAATGGGTGGAAAAGGAAGTAAAACAAGCAGAAATTCTGAATGACTACTTCTGCTCTGTTTTCACTAAAGAGAAGGATGGACAAGTACCACTATGATCTGGGGGGGTGGAGGAAAGGGGGAGGAGGAGACAGACAAAATGATCATAGGGAGTAGAGTGCTAGAGGGGCTGAAGGTGTTAAGGGTGGACAAGGCACAAGGTCCTGATGGTATCCACCCCAGTGTGCTGAGGGAGATGGTGGAGGGGTTTGCTAAGCTACTGGCAGATCTGTTCAGCACCTTCCTGGAAACAGGTTGTGTGCCTCAGGACTGGAGGGTGGCCCATGGGGTGCCCATACACAAGAATGACCTAGGGAAGAGCCAGGAAATTATCAGCCTGTCAGTCTCACTTCCATAGTGGGGAAACTTATGGAGACGATATTGAAAGAGAGGCTGGTATCATTCCTCAAAGGAAATGGCCTCCAGGATGAGCAGCAGCATGGGTTTATCTCGGGGAGGTCTTGTCAGACAAACCTAATAGAGTATTATGACTGGTAACAAGGGAGGTAGATGTCCTGTACTTGGACTTCAGCAAGGCCTTTGATACAGTGCCTCATGGGAGACTGGGGGGGGGAGCTGACTGCTGCGGGGTGGGGAAAAAGCTGAAACTGGATAGAGAACTGGTTACAGGGGAGGGTGCGACAGCTGGTTGTGGGGGGGCTCTTGACACTCAGAGCAGTGACAAGTGGTGTGCCGCAGGGTTCAGTGCTGGGCCCAGTGCTATTTGGGCTCTTTATCTCAGATATTGCACACAGAGGTGGGAGCAGGGTTAGTCTGTTCACAGATGATACCAAAATGGGGGCTGTGGTGGATGAAGAGGATGGATGGAAACAATTGCAGGGGGACTTAGCCAAACTGGAGGCATGGTCGGAGAAGTGGCAGCTGGGATTCAATGCAAAAATGTGTAAGGTTATGCACTTTGGTGCAAAAAAAACATAGGAGAGACTACTGGTTGGGTGGAGTGAGACTGGGGATCACTGAGGAGGAGAAAGACCTTGGGGTGTTGGTAACAAGGAGCATGAACAACTCGGCCCAATGCAGGAACAAGGCAAACAGGATGCTGGGTTGTATCACAAGGGGTTTCTCATCCAGGCATAGGGAGGTGATCCTGCCCCTCTACAGATCCTTGGTTAGACTGCTTTTGAAGTACTGTGTGCAATACTAGAGGCCATATCTGAAGAGAGATATAAAATTACTGGAGGGGGTACAAAGGAGGGCAACAAAATTGTTACATGGAATGGAAGGAAAAACCTATGAAGACAGGCTGCAGGAACTGAATATTTTAGAACTACAAAAAATGAGTACCAGGGCTGAATATGTATACACTGGAGGAGAGGAGGAATGGGAGGATATCACAGAAATGTTCAAATATTTGAGGGGAGTAAATGAACCTAGCACCGAGGGGGTGTTTAAACTGAGGAAAAGTAGGGAAATGAGGGGCACAGCCTAAGACTGGGGGATGGATGATTCAAGAGGGAGATGAGGAGGCACTACTTCACTGGGAGGGTGGTGTCTAAATGGAATATACTACCAGAGGGGGTGGTATCATGCATGACAGGAAGTTTTAAGAATGAGTGAGATAAAGCAAGAGGGAGGGTCTGGGTGGTGGGGGCTGTGACAGGTATAGGAGGGACAGTGGGGCAGTTGCAATCTAGGGTGCTAGCTGCACACTCAGGCAGACTTTGATAGACCGGTTGGTTTGTTTCTACTGGCAAATTTGTATGTTTGTATGTAATTATGGGCATTACTGATGGTGGTAACAGGTCTGTCAGGCTGGCTGTGCTAATTTTCTACCTCTATGCTATTCTCAAATTTAAGACACATGCAAAACAAGCTTTAAAATGTGCACACAGTACACAGTGTTGGCATAGGGTTACCACTAGACCAAACTGCAGGATGGTTCATATTTGTGTGTGTCCTGCAACAAACCATGAGAAATACTACATGCCCTTACATTATAGTAGAAATAACATTTTCTGAACAATTTCTGAAAAACTATACCTTAACTAAAACTTAACTACCATGGTCTGTAGTACATTATTGCAGTCATCTTGTTTGCCCTTGTTCCCTTCCCTGACTGCCACCCTACATCCTCGTTCCGTTGTCTCCCGACCCAAAAGAAGGCCATGCCAACTAAGCATAACAGCCACAGGCTTTTTAGTAAATGAATTTCTTTCAAAGTTGTAGGAAGTCCATTGGGTGTGCATGCACAAACATTTGTGAGAGGTACTTTTAAATGTTAATCTGCCAATGGCAGAAAGTGTGGAAGGAGCTACAGAGCTACACCAATCATTAATATCCAAAACAATGTAAAAACAGCAAGCTCTGAGATATATAACTTACTGTTACTAAAAGTAAGCAGTAACCCATGACAATGTATTGGTTTATTGTGGATTAATCAATACACCTTGCATGTTATGAATCATGTGGTTGCATGAATCATCTCCTCACAGAACCTGTGTTAAATCTTCAACAAACTCATACCTTGTCATGGGTGACTGCGCTTATGAAAGTGTCTTTCCTAACATCCAAACCCACACAGAGGTCAGCCCTTCTACCAGCCATGGTTTATTAGGTGAAGTCATGAGCAATCTGCCAAAAATAAGGTTGCAAGGAATCTTTTCTTCTGTTGTATGATGCTTCTTCATGATGTGCAGTTCCAAACTTCATCCAGCTATATGGTTGTATAACTTGTTTGCACCAGGGAAAGTAAAAGACAAGGAAGTGGACAGTGACACACACACCCCTGTTAGCTGTCAGCATAACTTAGAAAATATGAATCCAGAACAATAGCTTTCTCATACAAACATACAAAGAAGCCAGCAGAAGAAGGCCATTCGGTCTGTCAAGTCTGCTCATGTTGCAGGGTCCACTGCTTGAGCTACTGTCCCTGCCCCCTCTCCCCATTCCTCCCATCCTCCCTTCCCATGACCCTTACCCTCCCCCATACGTGCCCCAGCCTCTCTTAAAGCTGCCCACTGTCTTCAATGAGATTACCTCTTCTGGCAGCACATTTCTAATGTCCACCACCCTCTCTGTGAAGAAATGCTTCCTGACCTCCCTCCTAAACCTCCCACCCCTCCAGCTTAAGACTGTGCCCTTCATGTTATGGTTGCCACTCAGTTTAAAGAGACTCTTACCAACCTTATTTATTCCTTTCAAGTACTTGAAGGTCCCAATCAAGTCCTCTAAAAGTGTGCACAAGGAGGGTGGTGCTCCAAATTAAAATAAAATTTACATGTCCATAAAATGTAGGCACACACAACCCATTCAGAGGGATGCTACAACCTGTGTAGAAATCAAAGCATTTTATTAATAATAAAAAAAAAAACACCTGATGCATTTCGGACAAGTCAGTGTTGGAAACACATCAGGCATTTTTTTTATTCTTAACAAGTCTCCTTCAACAAGGCTGCAGCGGTATTGGGCACCAATCACCATTTCACAAGAAACTGCAGCCTTAAGTCCTGTCGTTTGTGCCATCACAGTAATTGTTTTGTTTAACAAGCAAGGGACATGTCATATTGATGAGCTCAAAACTGCTGAACAGAAGAGAGAGAAAAGCAGTCTTAATCATGACTCAGCTTGGGGTGCACCATAAGAACTTGGATGCAACAGAAGCCAGGGCAAGGAGACAAGGACTGAGGGGGAGAGAGGGATGAGGTCAGTCAAAAGAATATATTTTTTTAAGTTTTATTTTGAGACGGCCAAGAGACCAGAATAGTGAGAGGCCAGTAGCCACCAAGCCACAGCCAGGCAGACTGAGGTGGGAGGAAGATCAGGGTGGACCATGGAGGGTGTATAGCCAAGTCCGCTTGACTGGAGGCCTGAGTGATAAGTCACCACCATATAGTGAGCCAATCCAACAGTCACACACCCACAGCGTGCTAGAGTCATCAGGTAACAAAATTTGCTATTCCAGGCTGCAGCTAGTGAGTTGATATGGTAGTGGTGTGGACAAACTGAAGGACTGCAGCAGACAGAACAGCAGCATCACAGTGGGGGCTGGGGGGAGCCGCAGGAAAAGGTGATTTATTTTTTAATTTTTTTTATTTTTATGCCTTGTCCCTGTCTTTCTGCCTGCCATAATTATTGGGCAGGCTAACATTTACTTGATGAGATGGGAATTGGGTGTGGATGCATGTGTGTTTGTGTGTGTGTGTGTCTGTGTGCCTATTCTTCTTTTAAAGAGCTGCGGACGCCTCAAAAAAAACATTGAGAAACACAATAATTAGGTACAATTCAGCTCGCATTCCAAATATATTCTATAGATTTCTCCTCCTCATCTTTTATTACAGAGGAAATGTGCTTGAATACATGATATTTATCCCTTAGCGTTCATCTGCCTCTATAGCTTACTCCCTATTTCATGTCATAATCCTCTGTTGTGACATCACACTATGTTGCCATGGTCTGTCAGGGCCCTGTCCCATTTGTTTTGGAGAAATTGTTTAAATGCAAGGATCTTTCCTTTTCTGTCTCTTTTCTGTCTGGTTGCGCAACCAAATTTTTCCTGTGAGACTTCAGACTTGATTAACCCAAAAAGTCTCACAATTCTTGGCCTCTCTCTGTCTCTCAGTTTTCTCTTGCTGTCTTTTTCCTGCCTTGTATATCTATATCAGCTAATATGAAAATATGTGCAAATCAATGTATGGAAATGTAACTGATATTGGGAATCCCTTTTGTTTAAAAAATATTTAGTATTACTGTTGAAATGTATATTAGTTGTAGAAAACTAGAGGTTACTTTAGTGCAAATACTTGAGGCCTTTTTGCAAAAGGGGCCTCAGAAAGCACATTGTGTTCATCCTGCCTGATGTTTACGAGAACAGAACATTTTGCGAAAACAGGATGTTTGCTAAGGATGGGGGTTGAAAAGACTTTTAAAAGAGCTAAACTGCTATTACAAAAAATATTTTATTTTGTCTCTGTACATAGTTATGAACAAGGTTATATGTTTTATGATACTGCTAGTGTAAATAAATAATATTTTGAATGCTACAACTACTCCAGGTTTTCCCTATGCTTCCTGACCTGTGCCTCGACTACAGATGGTGTCAGAATTTGACAGTTATCCTATGCCCAGGATAGATGATTTGGTGGACAGACTGGGGAATGCAAAGTAAATCAGTACCCTCAATCTCACCAAGGGTTACTGGCAAATAACTTTAGCTAAAGAATCCAGAGATAAAACCACATTTACCACCACTATAGGATTATGTCAGTTCACCACCATGCCAATTGGGTTTATATGGTACGCCAACTACATTCCAGCGCTGTTTTTGTTTTTTTTTTAACTGTTGACTTTTCCATTAGCAGATTATAGCCTTTCACCACTAGAGGGCTATATCTCTGGTAGCAGCTCCCAGCCTATCTGGCACATCACACACTCTGTTCTTTTATCATCACAATGCTCCCCCCTCAGTGGACTCTCCTTTTCCTCTATCTCTCTCTTCTTAAAAACTAGATAAGCCTGCCATCCACTTTCACCTATAACCACTTGTGCTTCTAGCTCCAGTCTACCTACAGGGGTTAAATGCAGATGCTCTCCCACCATCTGTAACCACACCTCTCGAATAGCAGCTGATTGGCCAGCCCTGTCTTCACTGCCTTGCTTTGCTCTCCGGGCACTGCGCCCATTGACTTTGCATTAGTTTTGCCGCAAAATTTCCCCAACCCCCCTCCTACCTTACTTAAATAGACTTCTAACCCCACCTTCCCTCTTACATACCCTGCCTCCCACTGCCTATTGGCCAACACTTGTAGCTTCCTCTGCTCTGCCTATGCCTCCCATCCCCTTCTCTCATCCTACATAGTGCTTACTGATTGAGGTGCTCTCTTTCTCAATCCCTCTCTTTCTATCAGCCTCCTGCTAAGCAAGTTACTCCCTCCTGTTCATCTCACTTCCCCACCCCTACTGTGCTAGTACACAAGCCATGCGGGTTCTCTCTGCCTTTCTCTCGCCTCTCCTCCCTCCTCCTTTCCTGCCCCTTCTCTATCCCTGGTCCTAGCCACCCACCCCACCCCACTTTGCCCGTTATCCTCTACTCTGGTTTCCACTGCTACTCCAAGGGAACCTCCACTTCCACTCGAGACTTGTGCTTGGTCCACCGCTTGGATATTCCTGGTTACTTACCCTGACCACTACTTTCAACAAGTGTGGCCACCTCTACACTGTACCACCTTGCAGTCCATATGGGATACCGCCTGGAACCTTGCAACCTCTACTCCTGGAAACAACGATCAAAACTGTCTCTCAAATGCTGCGACTCTGCTCCTTAAAACTCCTACTCCTCCTCCTCCTCATCTCAGGCAGCTCCATCCCAATCCTGGCCCTAGAATCAGGCCACACACAAACTCCAGGTGCCCTTATCCTTGCAACCATTAATATCTGCAGCCTACTACCAAAGCTGGATGCACTCCGAGCCTTCATATGCCAACACAACCCTGACATCCTTGCAGTGGTGGAAACTTGGCTGACGCCTAAAGTTCCTGACTTGGCAGTAACAATACAGGGCTACAATGTCCACAGGCTGGACCGGATAGCCAAAAAAGGTGGTGGTTGTGCAATCTATATCAAAGATTCCCTGTCATGGCACCCTGTAGCAACTCCATCACTTTCTGCCTCGGCCCAGATTCCGCCAATAAAAATCATCCCAGGTCCCAACCATAAAGCCCTGACTATTGTCTCCGTATAGATCCCACCCAGGGACCCTAAATATGGCTTTAATGACATCCTAAACTTTATCAACTCTCATCTTCCTGAAGCTGAACTTATTCTACTAGGGGATTTCAATATAAACTGGTTAGCATCCAGCACCAGTGCCTATAAAGACTCCATCTCAGCTGCTAACCTCACGCAAATGGTTAACTCCCCTACTAGGATTAACTACAAGACTGGCACCAGTACCATCCTGGATTGGGTCCTCACCACTCACCCCACAATAATTTCTCATACGACTGTTCTCCCAGACTCTCTCAGTGACCACTCCCCAGTCATATGTACATGGTCTAACAAATTCCTCAAGCCCCCTCCCAAAATTATCGCTAGCAGAGTCCTTCCTTGTAGAAAACTTCCACATCTCAAACAATACTTGCTTCTACAAGACTGGCTACCCATCTATGAAGCAACAGATGTTAACTTGGCTCTTGATCACTTCATCTCAATTTTCAACAAAGCCTGCGACCTCTTTGCCCCTGCTAAAAGGCTCAAAACAAAATCTCTCTCTAACCCATGGCTCACCATGGTTCTCCTCTCACAGCTGAAACTAAGGGACCGCCTCTGGGCAGTTGTCAGGGCCACTGGCAAACAACTGGACATTCAAAATTACAAACAAGCATGAAATGCCTGCACAAAAGCCGTCCAGCTCACGAAATCCACCTATTACAAAGACGGTCTCACCAATACATGGGGAAATGGTTGTGCTTTCTGGGACAATATCAAGGATGTCACGGGGAAGCAGCCAAAAACCTCTCCAGCCATGTTAATGGTTGATGGATCCTCAACCCTCGACCCCAAGGTGATTGCAAACATCTTTAACATGGCTTTTTCAGACCTTTGTGCTGTCCTACCCTATGACTTTTTCGAAAACAGGGCGTACTCCCCAAATACCTAAGCCCCACAGTCTAACCATCCCCTCTTCTACTTCAGGGAGGTAAGGCTGAATGAAGCTCGCCACTATATTACGGCAGCTATCTCTAAATCTAGATCTAGTAGTGACACCCTGGACCTTAAGCTTCTGTTGCTCACCCTCGATGAGGTAATTCATCCATTAACAAAAATCCTAAACCTCTCTCTCAGCTGTGGAAAATTCTGGACTTATGGAAAGCGCCACCATTGACACCTGTCCATAAAAGTGGGGATAAGATGAATCACTCAAATTATTGCCCTATCTCCATACTGCCCCCACTCTCTAAGGCACTCGAGCGCATCGTGGCTGATCAACTTACCGACCACTTGGATAAATACAATATACCTTGTCCACAACAACACGGTTTCCGGAAAGGTCACAGCACCACCACAGCCCTTCTTGAGTTCACTGGAGCTTTGCACAAATCCCTTGACAACGACTTTCTCACAGGGGCCATTTTCATCAACCTCTCCAAGGCCTTCGATACAGTACACCATGGACTATTAATTGACCAGCTACTGAATGCCGGGCTATCACCCGACTCTTCTCTCTGGTTTAAAAGCTACTTAGAAAACTGGTTGCAGAGAGTAAAAATTGCTGATGCTCTTTCTGACACCCTGCCTGTTCGCTCGGGTGTCCCACAGGGATCCATACTGGGCCCCTTCCTTTTTAGCCTTTTCTTAAACTCCCCCCCCCCCCTTACCACTGCTCTGAGCAGATCATACTATATGCCGATGATACTGTTGTATTCTCCACTCCACAGATCCTGCAACTCTTCACACAACCTTCAACTTGGTTTCAGTTCTGTAGAGACATGGTTTCTTAATCATAAACTGGTCCTCAATGACAAGAAAACCAAATCTATGCTCTTCTGCAGCTCTCATAACCCACACAAGCTACACCACTTGGCTATCTCCACCACCCAGGGGAACACTCTAGATCAGGTGGGATCCTTCAAATACTTAGAGATACAGCTTGACCCTAATCTCTCCTATGGATCTAATGTAGATAATGTAGCTAGAGCTGCTAATACACGGCTTGGTCTCTTCTACAAACACAGACAACACCTCACGCCAGAAGCTTTGACGGTTGCAGTCCTGATCGTTGTGATCTCTGTAATAGACTATGGTCTCATTATTTATGGCTCAGCCACAACCACAACCCTTAGAGGCATGTTGGCTCATCACTGGTGCTCACCGTCTCACTCACACATGTGACCTGTACACCCAGACCAGCTGGATCCAACTATCAAACTGCATAAAGTTTATCACCTGCTCCATGGTGAAAAAAATCTACCTTGGCCTTGCACCTTCTGGGGTCTCAACTCTGTTACAACACCGAACCAACAAACGGTGCCTTTGGAGATCCACGCTACAGCGACTGAAAGTCCCCCACTGTCACACTTCACAGGGACAATGCTCTTTTGCTTATTGAGCGCCACTCTGGTTCAATGGCCTCAGCCCCACCATCTCCTCTGCCCCGACAATTGGTGTGTTTAAAACTAGGCTCCGGGACTATCTCACTACCAACAGCTCCTGTGACTGCCCAACTTAACCTTGTTTCTCCACTTAGAAACATAGAAACACAGAATTTGATGGCAGATAAGGACCACTTGGCCCACCCAGTCTGCCCATTTCCCTACCTGATGGATAAGCTGCAGATCCTAGTTAACCAGCAGCCTACTTCTTCCTACCCCCACCCCCTAGAATTGCCTTATGACTCTCCCATGCATGCTTGAATTCCACCATTGTTTTTGACTCCACAACCTCCTCTGGAAGGCCGTTCCATACATCCACAACCCTCTCTGTGAAAAAATACTTCCTTAAATTACCTCTGAGCCTCCCCCTTCTATCTTCAAATTGTGCCCCCTTGTTCTTGCACACCTCTTTTTTTGAAAGATGCTACCCTCTTGGACTTTGTTGATTCCCTTGAGGTACTTGAAAGTTTCTATCATGTCCCCCTCTCCCTCCTTTCCTCGAGGCTATACATATTAAGCTCCTTAACTCTCTCTTCATATGTCTTCCGGTGCAGACCCTGCACCATTTTAGTTGCCCTCCTCTGGACAGCTTCCATCCTGTCTATGTCTTTGCAGAGATTGGGTCTCCAGAACTGCACGCAGTACTCCAGATGGGGTCTCACCAGCTGTCTGTACAGAGGGATAATAACCTCTTGTTTTCTACTGGTGATGCCTCTCCCTATGCACCCCAGTATCCTCCCAGCCCTCCTTGCTGCCCTCTCACATTGCTTGCCCACCTTTAGGTCATCTGATATGACTACCCCCAGGTCCCTTTCCATTTTTGTTGTTATTAGTATCTCACCCCCCATTGTGTACTCTTCCCCTGGGTTTTTGTTTCCCAGGTGCATTACCTTGCACTTCTTAGCATTGAATCTAAGCTGCCATACATTTGACTATTCCTCTAACCTTGCCAAGTCCCTTCTCATCCTTTCCACCCCACCTTGTGCATCAACTCTGTTGCAGATCTTTGTGTCATCTGCAAAGAGACATACTTTTCCTTCCAGTCCCTCTGCAATGTCGCTTATAAAGACATTGAAGAGGACCGGTCCTATTACTGAACCCTCCACTTCCCTGCCTGTTCTAGTGGCCCCCCTCCCCTCCTCACTGGATTCTACCCTCACATCTTGGTATACCCAAGGCTTCACTTTTCACCCTCTCCCTACCCTACCTACATTCCTTCTCCCCCCTCCTCCTCCCCTCTTCCCTCTCCCTATGACTCTGGCACTTCTTATCTCTTATCTGTTTTCTTTGACAAATGCCGCTGGCTGCCTTGCTTACAATGTTACCCTTGAATTGTATTAATCTGTAATCTGTTTGCAATGTCTACATTGTTGTAATGCCTGTCTTGATGTTCCCCATAATGTGTATTTCTCTGGCGTGGAACCTTTGTAAAAGAGCCTTGGCTCAAAGTTATTTGTAATCCTAGACTTGATAAATAAATAAATAAATGAAAACATGGATGTAATTTTATCTCCTCACACTGGTTATTGTGCTGCATACCTGGATGATGTCGTAGTGTATAGTCCAGACTGGAAAAGCCACCTGGAATACCTATAAGCAGTTATCTAAACTATCAAAAATGCAGGTTTGACTATTAATCTCACTAAATGTGCATTAGGCATGCAGGAAACCAGATATTTGGGCTATGTGTTGGGAAATGGAGAAGTTAAGCCAGAGATTTCTAAAATATAAGCTGTACCTAACAGCCCTGTACCTAAAACCAAGAAACATGTTAGGTCATTTTTAGGGCTGGCTGGTTATTATCGGAGGTTTGTTCCTAACTTTGCTGAGTTAGCTACTCCTCTCACTGAATGAATGAAATAACGGTACCAAAATAATGTGAAATGGACCCCAGAGTGCAATGAAGCTTTTCAAGCCATAAAAGCTGCATTGAGTTCAACACCTAGAAACATAGAAACATAGAATTTGATGGCAGATAAGAACCGCTTGGCCCACCTAGTCTGCCTGTTCTCCTACCTAACAGATAAGCTACAGATCCTAGTTAACCAACAGCTTACTTCCTTCTACCCCCCACTAGGACTGCCTTATGTCTGTCCCATGCATTCTTGAATTCCCCCACTGTTTTTGACTCCATGACCTCCTCAGGGAGGCTGTTCCATGCATCCACAACCCTCTCCATGAAAAAAATACTTCCTCACATTACCTCTGAGCCTCTATCTTCAAATTGTGCCCCCTTGTTCTTGCACATCTCTTTTTCTGAAAGATGCTACCCTCTTGGACTTTGTTGATTCCCTTGAGTTACTTGAAAGTTTCTATCATGTCCCCCTCTCTCCCTTCTTTCCTCAAGGGTATACATATTAAGCTCCTTTAGTCTTTCTTTATATGTCTTCTGGTGCAGACCCTGCAACATTTTAGTTGCCCTCCTCTGGACAGCCTCCACTCTGTCTATGTCTTTGCGGAAATGGGGTCTCCAGAACTGCACACAGTACTCTAGATGGTGTCTCACCAGCTGTCTGTACAGAGGGATAACAACTTCCTGTTTTCTACTATTGATGCCTCTCCCTATGCATCCCAGTATCCCCCCAGCCTTCCTTACTGCCGTCTCACATTGCCTGCCCACCTTTAGGTCATCTGATATAATTACCTCCAGGTCCCTTTCCATTGTTACTGTTGTCAGTATCTCACCCCCCATTGTGTACTCTTCCCCTGGATTTTTGTTTCCCAGGTGCATTACCTTGCACTTTTTTCCATTGAATCTGAGCTGCCATACATTTGACCATTCCTCCAACCTTGCCAAGTCCCTTCTCATCCTTTCCACTCCATCTTGTGTATCAACCCTGTTGCAGATCTTTGTGTTGTCTGCAAAGAGACATACTTTTCTTCCCAGTTCCTCTGCAATGTCACTTATAAAGACATTAAAAAGGACTGGTTCCAGTACTGAACCCTGTGGTACCCCACTAGTAACACTCCTTTCTTCACTGTGGACTCCATTTATTACTACCCTTTGCGTCCTGTTGTCTAGCCAATTTTTTATCCAGGCTACCACCTTGGGACCCACTGCAAGGCTGGCTAACTTGTGTATTAATCTTTTGTGTGGGACTGTATCAAATGCCTTGCTAAAATCTAGGTAGACCATGTCCACAGCCCCTCCCTGGTCTGCTACCTTGGTCACCCAGTCAAAGAAATCTATTAGAGTCATCTGACACATCCTTCCCATCATGAATCCATGCTGCCTTGGGTCCTGTGCCCCACTGGCCTCTAGGTACTCAACAATTCTTTCCTTCAGAAGTGATTCCATCATTTTCCTTACCACTGAGGTCAAATTAACTGGTCTGTAGTTTCCTGCCTCTGTCCTGTTCCCACTTTTGTGAAGAGGAATCACATCCACCCTCCTCCAGTCCTCAGGTACCACCCCATCCTCCCATGATTTGTTAAAGAGAGTAGTCACCAGTGTCACTAGTTCTACCCTTAGTTCTTTTAGAATTCTTGGGTGAATCCCATCAGGCCCCATTGCTTTGTCCACCTTCAATTTTATTAGTTCTTTCAGAACCCTTTCTTCTTTAAATGGACTGGTATTGACCCCTGTCTTCATAGTGTTTCTCTTGTTTGGTTTGGGTACCTCCCCCTCCTCTTAACTTTGTAAATACTGAGCAGAAATATTCATTCAGTATCCCTGCTTTTTCACTGTCACCCTCTACCCACATTCCCTCCCCTTTATTAAGCCTCAGCATCCCTCCTTTGGTCTTTCTTTGCTCCCTAATGTACCTATAAAAGGTCTTATCCCCCTTCTTAACAGAGTTGGCTATCCTTTCCCCAGTTTGAGCCTTTGCTATTCTGACTGCCTCCCCAGCCTCTTTCTGCTTTAACTGATAAAGTTCTCTGTCCTGCTTCTTCTGTGTTTCCTTATATTTCCTGAATGCTATCCTTTTCTCCTTAACCTTCCCTGCTTTACATTAAGGCTTGTTGCCTCTATAATGGTTTTTTTGATTACTCCCTATTGTTCCTCCACCCCTCCTTCTTGCCTGTTTGCTAGTGGTTTTCTAAGGCACTCTCTCATTTTCCCAAAGTCAGCCCTCCTAAAGTCCAATACTCTTGCTTTTGTATGGCTTGATTGTATGGCTGTGTTTATCGTGAACCACACTGTTTGGTGGTTGCTTGTTCCCAGATGACTACCCACTTCTAAATCTGAGATTCTTTCTCCATCCCCATTTGAGAGTACCACGTCTTAAGATTGGTCCCTCCTGAGTGAGTTCCAATACTAGCTGTCTGAGGTATGCCCCTTATAGGGCATCAAGAATGACCCTGCTCTTGGATGTGCCTGCAGCAAAGGTGCTCCAGTTAACATCTAGCATATTCAGGTCCTCCATCAGCAATATCTCCCCTTTTTCTGCCATTCTAAGGAAGCCTTCTATCATTTCCTTGTCCATTCCCTCCCCCTGAGATGGGGGTGTGTATACAACCCCCATGCGGATTGTGGTGCCATTTCCTGTCTCCAGGGTGACCCAGAGTGCCTCATCTGCTCCCTGTTTACTCTTTAGTTCTGTTGCTTTGATCCCTTCCTTTACATAGAGAGCTACTCCTCCTCCTCTTTTCCCTCCTGTCCCTCCTGTAGATTGTGTATCCTGGTATGTTGACATCCCAGTCATGGTTCTCTGTGTACCATGTTTCTGTGACTGCCACAATATCCAGGCAACCCTCTTCCATCAAGGCCACTAGTTCAGGGAGCTTGTTACACAGACTACAGGCATTGGTACTCATCACCTCCACTTTTTGATGGCCTTACCCTTTTTAGCCCCATTCCTGTCCTTACTGCCTTTGCCTTTTTTTACATTTACTTCTATCCTGCTCCCTAATGACTTCTCCACCGTGGTGTTTACCTCACTAATTACCATGTTTTGTGGGGGTAGGCTGGGATTTCCTGTTTTAAGAAGCTCAGACTTTGAGAAACCATTTCTGCTACAAACAGATGCATCTGAGGTAGTCCTAGGTGCTGTCCTAAGTCAACATATAGATGGGACAGAACATCCTATTCCATACATAAGCAGGAAGTTGCATGACCGAGAAAAAAGGTACTTCACTATCGAAAAAGAATGCTTAGCAGCAAAGTGGTCCATGGAGTCCCTCAAATTTTATTTGCTAGGAACTGACTTTGTTCTTGTAACTGATCACAGTCCTCTCTGTTGGTTTAACCAGATGAAAGATAAACATTACAGAATCACAAGGTGGTACCTGGCACTGCAGATATTTAAATTCACTGTGATACACAAATCTGGTAAAGAGAATAGAAATGCTGATTTTCTGTTAAGATAAGGATCAGGAATTGAGGGCTCTGAAGGTTGAAAATAAATGTATGTGTTTAAAGTATGCTGTCTGCTGTACTGTCGGGGGAAAAAAATCGAATGCACATGTTTCTGAATGCAGTAATTGTTATTAAGAGAATAAAAAGTTTTGGAAACCTGTTTAATAAAATAGGTTCCCTCTTAAGGAGGGAGATATATGTGACAGGGTAGAATGGGGCCCTGTCCCATTTGTTTTGGAGAAAGTGTTTAAATGCAATGATCTTTCTTTTTCTCTCTCTCTCTTCTCTGTCTGGTTGCGCAACCAAATTTTCCCTGTGAGACCTTGGACTTGATCAGCTTGAACAGTCTCACAATTCTTTGCCTCTGTGTGTCTCTCAGTTTTCCTCTTGCTGTCTTTTTCCTCCCTTGCATATCTATATCAGCAAATATGAAACTATGTGCAAATCAATGTATGAAAATGTAACTGATATTGGGAATCCCTTTTATTTAGAAAATATTTAGTATTACTGTTGAAATGTATGTTAATTGCAGAAAACTAGAGGTTTCTTGAGTGCAAATGCTTGAGACCTTTTTGCAAAAGGGGCCTCAGAAAGCACACTTTCATCATGCCTGATATTTACAAGAACAGAACATTTTGCAAAAACAGGATGTTTGCTAAGAATGGGGGTCGAAAATACTTATGAAAGAGCTAAATTGCTATTACAAAAATATTTCATTTTGCTTCTGTACATAGTTATGAACAAGTTGTATATTTTTGTGATACTGCTAGTGTAACTAAATAATATTTTGAATGCTACAACTGCTTCTGGTTTTCCCTATGCTTCCCGACCTGTGCCTTGACTACTCATGGGAATAACCGTGATGTCACAAGCAGTGCATTATGACCTCAGGTGGGGAGAAAGCAACAGGAATAGCTGAAATTTTCAGGAGCAGAGAGCCTGTTTTCATGCAAATGGCCTCAGTAATAAATAATGGGGAGGAGGAGGAATACAGAACTAATATAAAATATAAACTGAACTGTGTCTAAATGTTATCTTTTGTTTAAGTTATCTTGAAGGCGTCAGCTGCTCTTTAACATTATGCTGGTATTTACTCCATTAGAAGCTGCATGTTCACTGTATATGCACTACACTACCTGACTGTCATCAGTGTATAGGATACTGGCCACCACAATTCTCACCAAAAATATCAGGAGTGCCAGCGCTTTTCCCAAAAAATGGCAGGACAAACACTTTTCTGATCCAAAAGAAGAAATTAACTTACTGTACTTCTGAGTAATACATTTTATAAGAAATCTTCACAGCTCCCAGCTTAATTTGAAAATGTCTGTTAACCTTACCAAAGTCTGAATACTAATTTCTGTCTTCAATTTGTCTTCTGTGCTAGTTTTGAAATAGTAATTTTATGAACATTTTTGGCTAATATTTAGCAGTAGTAAAGTAGTCTGCCCATGAGCCAAGAATTTTAAATGAGTTATGTATTTGAAGACTAACTTAGTAATAACTAAGTACTAAGTTAGTAGTTAGGTAACCATGTATGCAAATTAAGGCAGTGCTGTGAAGATTAAGTGATTACTTAATGAATACTTCTCATTTGCACACGTGAATACCAAAGAAGACTAGTTGAATACTTTGTAATAATGGTAAAGTAGCAGTACTATAGTACTCAGATAGTATTTATATAGGACCATATATGCAATTTGTACAGCTATAGGCTGTGTTCTGTCCTCCAGCTGTGCTTGCCAGTTACCCAAGGGCCACTCACAGGGACAGGGTTTGAGTAAGCACCAGTATGCATATGGTTTGTATACAGTGCCAGTACATGGGGGCAGAATATTGCCTATAGGCATCCTGCACAGTTATGTATTCCCTGAAGGATAAAAGGGAGAGTGGGAATATGACTGACACCTTCAAGTACCTAAAGGGTATGAACAAAGTAAGCACTGGAAGTATTTTCAAATTAAAAGGTGGAAGGCAAACCAGGGGCACAGTCCAAAGTTGGAAGATTCAGGGTGGAAATGAGGAGGCACTATTTCACTGAAAGGGTGGTGGCGAGTGGAAAATGCTGCAGAAGGAGGTGCTATCACTGAGGACAATGGGACAGGTTCAGAGGGAGGATTCAAACCATGGGGGAGCATGGAGTGGGAATGAAGGATACAAGGGCAAAATCAATGGGGGTTGGGATTCAAAGAGTGAGGGGCAGCCACATTCTGAAAGACTAAAGTGCTGCACACTCAAGCAGACTAGATAGACTGACAGGCCTGTATCTGCTGGCAATTTTCTATGTTCATATGCTGTGTGTGCCACTCAAAGCAATGGCTATCTCATCATGCATGAGTATGTCCTCATCCCTCCTGATGTGTGATGAGATCTGGAGAGCAGGAGATGGCACCTAGCTTTTATTTTATTTATTTATTTCTTGAGGATTTGGAAATTACCTTTGAGTCAAAGACTCTTTTTCAGAGGTTCCACTTCAGTACAGATAAACACAATAGGAGAACAGTACAGATCAAATACAGAAGTAGTAACACAAGCAAGCAAATACTATATATAATAATACATTAAATCAGCTAACATTTTAGATACTGGTTATACTTGGTGCTAGTCACAAAGTCCAGGGAACATTTGAAAACTCCAGTGCAGGGCTAACAATGAGAGATTCTAGAGTTTGTGGGGGTAACTCAAGTCCAATCAATGGATGTTGGGTGGAGGGCCGGCTCGGTGGCAGTCACAGAAATTCGTAGACTGTAGATGATTCCTAAGGTGGGTTTTGTAGAGGCCTAGTCTATTCAAGTTTGTGAGGGTGTTTGGCAGGCTATTGACCCAGGATGGGGCTCAGTAACTGAAGGACCTTTGGAATTGGGAGGTGCGGCATCGGGGGCCACGAGGAGTTGCCTGCTAGCACTACAGGTGTGCTGCTGTGATGGGACCCATTGTATTGGGGGGGAGAGACCAATGGGTGCGAGACCAAGGGAAATCTTTTTGGCCATGAGGCAAGTGTGAAACCTGATTCTGTTATCTAGGTTAAGCCAGTCTGTGGCATTGTAAAGGGAACATGTGTAGGTTAGATGATCACAGCCCAGGGTGAGGTGGCAGGCTTTGTTGAGGGTGAGCCAAAGTCTGGATAAGGCCAAGGAGCTGGCAGCACTATAGATAAGAATGCCATAGTCTAGAAGGGAGAGGACCAAGGAGGAGATCGCAAGAGGAAGGGCATCAGGAGTGAGAGTGTTTAAACCGGTAAATGATGCCCAGCCAGATGTTGAGGGCTGTAGACAGTAGGTGAATGTGGTGGTGTAAGTTGAGGGCTGGGTCAAGAGTGATGCCCAGTAATTTAAAGGAGTCCACTTGCTCAAGTGGGGTCAGGTTGGCTGTTAGTAGAGACAGACAGCGGTCCTTCTTGGAGCTAAGTGGGTGAGAGAAGTACATAACTTCAGTCTTTTTATAGTTTAGAATAAGGCGCTGCAACGTGAACCACTTTTCGGCATCACTGAAGGAGGATTGAAGAGAGAGGTGGATCTGAGTGGAGTCATGGTTGAAGGAGTACATGACAGCGTCGTCCGCGTAAAGTAGGATGTTACCTGAACAAGACTGGGGGAGTGAGTTGAGAAAGAGGCTGAATAATAAAGGTCCGAGTATAGATCCCTGCAGGACACCAGAGTGGACAGGCAGCTTGCCGGATAAGGTGGTTCCAATTCTTACTTGCTGTGAGCAGTCAGCCAGATAGTCAGTGAACCAGCAGAGAGCATCATGAGAGAGACCATGTTTGGAAAGGGTAGTTAGTAGGAGGAAGTGGTCGACAGTGTCAAACACTTTTGTGAGGTCAAGGAAGACTGCATCAGAGAGCTGACCACTGTCGATGGCCATGTGGAGATGGGTGGTGAACTCAAGTACGCCGGTAGTCATGCTGTGTCCCTTGCGGAAACCATGTTGCCGGTAGCAAAGTATTTTGTGTTTGCTTAGGTGATCGGTGAGCTGATCAGGGACAATACGCTGTAGGGCCTTAGATGGGGGGAGAATAGATATAAGGTGATAGTTGTTGGTGGAGGTACGGTCTCCGTTCTTAAATATGGGTGTGATGGAGCCAGATTTCCAGTGTGAGGGGAATTTCCCAAGACATAGGGATCGGTTAATAATGTGAGTAAGGGGGATGAGCACCTCAGTGATAGTGAGCCAAAGAAGTCTCAGGTCTAAGTACTACAATCTATCTACAATTCTACTGTATTGGGAGTGGCTTATGGCTTTTTTAAGGTAGGGCTTTGCAGACTTAGGGGAGATGCAACGTAGGTGAAATGGAGGGTGTGCAGGGGAGGAGGTGTAAGAGGCAAGGGGTGAGACGGGGTGGGTCAAAGAAGTGGTGAGGGAGGATGTGGCTGAGGTCAGTGAAGGCATGGTTAAATTTGATGGCAATCCAGGTGGGATCAGAGGTCAGTCCCTCTTTGATAAGGATTTACGTGGGGGCAGGGTTGTGGGCTTTGCTGCAGATGTCCTTAATATTGTCTCAGAATTTGTGACCCACACCCCAGGTAGAGGTTAGGGCAGATTTGTAGAACTCGACCTTGGTTTTACATAGAGCCCATGTGCATTGGTTACGGGCCTCTCGGTACTTCTGTCTGTCAGTTGGCAGGCCAGTCTCATTGGCGTGATGTCACTGGGAATCCCTGGACCACATCAGGGCCAGTAGATGATCTGATATCCATGGTGCTGGGTTGCCATTGACCATCCTTTTGGCCGGGGGGGGCAACATATCACAGACAGCATTATAGGAGTGAATGAAAAGCTACTGTAACCTTCATGGTCCTACGTGTATGTGTAGGTGGCAGAGACTGGCGTTGATTGGGGTATCCAATTCTATAAATTAAACCTCAATTCTGTGAACTTGAAATTTACACCAAATGAGGGGTCCTGAGTTTTCAATGGTACAGCCACATAATCTAAGAAAAGTAATTACTGAAACTATAGGCTTCCCAAAAATGTCTTTGTAATACCATTGTAATACCTGTTGTTTACCACTATACTACCACTGCGATTTCCATTATACTACAATTGTGGGTTTCATAAATGGTATCACAGTGGATTTGTTTCAACTCCACTGTGATACCATTGTAACTATTGTTATACCATACAGATAGTGGTAGTTCACTGGTAACACCACCTCTGCTGGTACCTTAGTTGTAACAATGCGCACCATTGTGATACCACTGTTTGTTGGTATCACAGTGGCTTTGTTCCAGTTCCAGTGTGATGCCATTGTGTCCACTGTGATATCATTGACACACAGTGGTAACACAATGGCAAACACTCTTGTGATGGTAGCACAATGGCAAATACCAGTGTAATACCAGTGCAATTGGTATCACATTGGATTTGTTTCAATTCCATTGTGCTATCATTGTGACCACTATGGTACCATGTGTCAGTGGTGGCAGAGTATTATTTTTATTTATTTAGTTTTTGTTGACTGGGGAAGTGCACTAGACAAATTCTGCCTATTTTCAGGCACGACCTGGGGAAGGGAGATACAGATGAATGCCGAAGGACCTTGAATCAGATTAAGCTGTTGGTGGTATTTTTAGTGAATGAGGGAAATTTGGCCAGGACATCGGGGAAATTCCCCTACTGTTTGGCCAGTAGGGGGACAGGCTGTCTGCAAGATGGCCACTTGCAGCAAGTCAGTGGAGGCAGAGGACGTCTGCACAGGGGGAGTGTTTGCCTCAGCTCCCTCTGTTATTGAGCCTGAGGCAGTTTCAGAAAGTATTGCGGATTTTGACTCGGAAGATGAATTCCACGAAGCTGCTATCTCCATGGAGGGTCTAGAGATACCTACGGATACATCATTTACTACAGCTCTTTTGGAACAAGTTAATATGGGCGCTGAATCCAGTGGTTTGCACGAGGAGCACGGTTTACCACAATCAGGATTTATGCCAATGGAAAAGCAGCTGCAGTGTGCTGCGGCTCTCCATGTCATTAGTGAAGTGCAAGCTGTCAGTATACCAGCTGAGGAACAGCTTTCTACAAACCCTACACAGCGCAGTGAGTCACCTCTTATTCTTCCTGACAATGCTAAAGCCTCTGATATTGTCAGGGTTTCTCTCAAGGCTGGCAGTGAAATCATTGTAGAAAATGAGTGCCTAAAGCCTGAAGTTTCCCTTTTGAAGGACCGCGATGTGTATCATTCTGTGGCCAACGCTAAGCCGCCTGACGTTGTTTCGGTTGCTATCTCCTCTGACATTGGACTAAAACTGACAAACCCACTTAGTAAAGAGGCAGGCTTTGTTTTTAAGAATCCAGGAGGGGACGACCCTGCAGTCCCCTCAGCAATCATTTACCAGTCTGAAGCGGAGTCCCAAATGGGGGTTTCAGAATTTCTTTTCACAGACATTTGCTTAAAGCAGCCAGCTGTTAAGAATGCTGCACCTACCCTGGTCAGTCCTTCTAAACTCCAAATTAAAACTGACTCACTCTTTCCTAATTCATTAGGCGGCCCCTGGACGCCAGGGAAAGCCCTAGTGGGTACAGGCTGGAAACAATCTTCAACATCTGTAGCCTCCTGAAAAAACTGGACTCTCTACAGTGCTGGGTGACGCTTCATAAACCTGATGTTGTTGCCCTGGTTGAAACCTGGCTGTCTCCCTCCACTCCTAACTCTCATGTCTCTCTCCCCGGCTACACTCTCCACCGGTTGGACCGTGTCGGCAGGAGAGGTGGGGGCTGTGTCTTCTATTTGAAGGATTCTCTCATGGGGCTACCACTCCCCCCGCCTGACCTCGACCATAAGGCCCAGGCACTTACTCTAAAGCTGTCCCCTGACCCAGCTAGTGGCCCATTATTCCTAACTGTAGCCTACATACCCCCAAGAAACAATCCCAGGCCCTGGGCCCACTAATTGACTACCTCACCTCCCTACCCAACTCGTCGGACCAAATCTTGGTGGGTGACTTGAACATAAACTGGCTCTGCCCCTCGTTCTCCTCCCACTGTGAGGCTTTCGATTCAATTGACCTAACTCAACTGGTCACACAGCCTACTAGAAAAAACCCTAGGGGGGGGACAAGCACCCTCCTGGATGTGGTCCTCACCAACAGGCCAATCCGCATCCACAACATCCAAATCCTCCCTGACTGCCTCAGTGACCACTCCCCTGTGCTTTTAACTGGGAAACCCTCAGCCCTCATCCCGGTCAAACCACCTCTCGAAGGTGGCTTAGGCCTGGGGACTCATAGGCCTTAAGCGCTTCTGCCCGCACTGATTGGTCCCATCTGGACTAGGCAACCAACATTGACTTGGCCCTGGCCTTCTTTGTAAGCACTTTCAACTTTGCCTGTGATATCTTTGCTCCCATAACTGCTAGGAGGTCCAAAGTGAAACACGCCCTTGGATCACCCCTGCCCTACTGTGGCAACTTAAGCAACGCGATAATCTTTGGTACCTGCTGTTGCTACGCTCGTTCAGCTGACAGGCAGTCCCATGCTGCCGCCTGCAACCAGTGCACCTGGGCCACTGCAGCTAAAGGCAGAATACTACCAAGCCTCTCTACCTCCTCCTGGGGAACCCCAGGTGCTTCTGGGACAACATCAAGCAACTGAATGGTCACTCCCAGTCCCCTCTCCTTCTCTTCTCAACATCAATGGTACCGTCTCCTCTGACCCTGCCCTCATTGCCACCCACCTCAATAACTCCTTTACCGACCTTAGCTCAGTACTTCCTGGTAACTTTTCAGTCCACCTCCTCCATCTGTACCACCACCCATTGCCCGTCCCTCTTTCCACCCAAGGCCGTGTCACCATGCAAGAAGCTAGGCCTTACTTGCTAAAAGCCCTAAAGGTAACACCATCGGTAACACTCACTTGATCCCTGCCTTTTACGTCCAGGTCCTGGATCAGGTCCTCTCACCTATTACGTGCATTTTTAACAAATCACTCTGTCTCGGACAATTCCCCTCTGCCTGGAAGATTGCCACAGTTACCCCTGTCCATAAAGGTGGTGACAGGACTCTTCCGGGTAACTACTGACCCATCTCAATCCTCTCCCCCCTCTCTAAGGCGTTAGAAAAAATTGTGGCGTCCCAAGTCTCTGACTACCTCTGTAAGTACAATGTTCTCTGCCCTGAACAACACGGGTTCAGAGCAGGTCATAGTACCAATACAGCACTCCTGGAATTTTCCAACTTCCACCATGCCTCCTTGGACTCTGGTGCCCTGGCTGGTGCTATATTCATTGACATGTCTAAAGCATTTGATACCGTTTCGCATCCTCTTTTGCTCTCCACCCTCAACCTAATAGACTTTGCCTCAGGACCTGTTTCCTGGTGCACCAGCTATCTCTCTGCCCACTCCCAATGTGTGAAAGTCAACGGTACTCTCTCTGAAACATGCCCCATTCGCTCTGGGGTGCCGCAGGGCTCAATTCTTGGACCCCTACTATTCTCACTCTTTCTTAACTCCCTACCCAGCAGTTGTATGGGTAAGATGCTTCTCTATGCTGATGATGCTGTTCTCGCTCTCCCACAATGACCCCATGCTGCTACAGAACTCCCTCCAACTAGTCTTTGACTCTGCAGCTACCTAGTTCACTGAGCACCGACTTGTTATCAACCTTAAGAAAACAAAATGATGCTCTTCTCCCACCCCCAAAATAAGTACAGCAAGTTTCCCTTAGCTGTCCACTCCACACCAATCTCGTCATTGACCAGGTGCAGTCCTATAAATATCTTGGTATAACCTTTGACCCTGCACTTTCATTCCATGGATATATCTGCCCTAAATTCTGTCGCCAACTCATGGCTAGGCATTCTTTACCGGCACAAGAAATGCCTCCCTCCTGATGCCCTCCGCCTGGCTGTCACCTCCTCCATCATGTCTCTCATTGACTATGACCTTCCGGTCTATGGCTCAGCAGATCAGACTGCCCTCAACAAGGTTCGCCTCACAGTTAATAAGGCCTGCAGACTTATCACTGGTGCTCCCAGACTCACTCACACGTGAGCTGTACACCCTGGCTACCCTACTCAACCTGGAAGAGCGACTCCTGTATCAGACATGCCAGCTCACCTTTAAAGCCCTGCATGGCCCTATCCCCATAGAGCCTATCCAACTCCATCGCCCATTACTACTGACTCCTGATCACGCCAGCTGTCAAGAGCTACCCTAGTTATTCCGAGAGCCAGACCTCTCAAGGTCAGAGGGCATTCCCCTCACCGCGCCCCACTGGTATTAACTCCCTTCCTGCCAGTGTCTCAAACTCACTAACCTTAGCTTGCTTTAAGCCCAGGCTCAGAAACTTCCTGCTTAGCTCTCGCAAATGCAACTGCCGCTAGCCTAGTGTAAAAAAAATATATATACTCTGTTTGACAATGCTCACTAAGCGCCCCCTTCCTTTCCTACTACTTCCTCCTCCCTATCTCCTCCCTTCTACTCCCACCAGCTCTCCCCCGACCATAAGTTTTGCACCTTTTGTTATCTTTTGCTTCGTTGGAGATTGTATTCTATTGTAACAAAATTGTAATTCAACTGTAACTTTTTTGTTTGTAAGTACTGTGTCCCTTGTACTACTGTTCTGATGTCCTCTTTGTGACGAGGTACCTTTGTAAATGAGCCTCTGGCTCAAAGGTTTCTAAACTGATGTTTAACTAAATAAATAAACTGGTATTTGGTAACCAGACTCAGAATGGGGGTCCAGCCCGAACTTTTTTCAAGATTCTCCTTCCTGGGAGCCTGCATTAAATATTAAAAGTGGCCCAGCAGCTGTGTTGAAAGGGTCTACACCCAGGGAACTGCAGCCTCATGTTTCTCCTATACTACCCAAATCTTTTCCTTTGCAAGATAATGTTCCTAGCAATGACTGTAAACTTCAGACTTCAGTTATCTCATCACATCTAGAGGTCTCTGATCCCCCTCCACATAAACTCCCTTCACTTTTCTCCAAAAGATGTCTTCGCTTTCATAAATATATCTGGCGAGGATAATTTTGATGTTAGCTATAGGACTACTCATGCTTTAGATCTCTTTTGGGAACGGTATGGGCAGGTTAAGTTTTCTCCCACATGGGCCCCTTTTCTAGTCATTCCCCTTACTAAACCATTGATAAAATTTGTAACTGTGATGTTCCGGAATGAGGGGGTCCATGTGGAAGATATTACTTTTTGGTTACCCCAAAAATGTGATGTTTTAAGTTCTCCAGAACCCATTTTGGATTCAGAGCAATTTTGGATGGGGGATTGGAAGTACAAAATCAAGCTTAAGCAGACAGATTCTGGTACTGAGCATATCCCTAACTCTTTTTTGCTGGGTAGGGACAGAGGGGTATGTTTTTATGGAGGGCAGCCAAGGGCATGTTATAAGTGTGGCTCAAGGACTCACGTGTCCAGTGTCTGTGACCAACCCTGATGTGACAATTGTGGGGAAATTGGGCATGGCACTATGCAATGTGCAAACCATACCAGATGCGATCTTTGCGAGGAATATGGACATGTTTTGGGGGATTGTCCTTGGGCTGCAAAGAATAAGGCATCTTGCATCAGTTCTGAGCTTTTGATTCAGTAGGCTCAGGATGCTGCTTTCCCTATCCCCCCCTCCCGGAGATTGTTACACATACTAATCAGACTACCTCTTCTATTGGGCCTTTTACCTCAAGGCCTTTAGTGGAGTCGACAGCTGTAGCTCCGCCAACCCAGAAGAAAGAGGAGGCATGTAATGACTCCCGGGTAAATCCAGAAATGGTCCCGGTGTGCTATACAGATCCAGTGGGCTCTGAGAAACCAATTCGGGTAGCAGCTCCTTCATCCCCACTACCCAGAAGGAGATCTTCTAGGAATTTGCAACCAAAATCTCCTCCCTCTTCTATTTCTGTAGAATCTAGTAACTCGTGTGCGGCTTTGTTCACCCCATGGGGGGAGACTGAAATGGATGTAGGGGATTCTGATTCTCAAAAATCTACTTTACCCACCATTTCCCATTCTGTGGATAATTATAAAGAAAAAAAAAGAAAAAAACGGAAAAAATAATAGCTAGGGGTCTTCTGTTGCCTTTGTCATGCTGTTAACTTGGGGGTCCTTGAATACTCAGAGTTTATTGAATGTTATCAAACGGCAGGCTTTATTCCAAGATATTCATGATTGCAACCTTTCAGTCAGTTTTGTACAAGAAACTTGGATGTATTCAATCGAGCAATTATCTACTTTTAAAAGAGATTGGCCCTGGGATCCCTCCTACTGGTCCTTTGATGCAGATAGTGCGGATGGTTAGGTATTTTGTTTGATTTTACAATCCACAACTTAATTGATCTCATTCCTGGTAGGGTCCTTATCTTAGACGGGAAATGGCACAATATTTGTTATAGATTCATTAACATTTATAACCCCCAATGAAAAGCAGAGAGAGTGGCCTACATGAAGGCAGTAAAACCATATTTGGTCACTTCAGTTAACATATTATGGGGTGGGGATCTTAATTGTAGCCTGATTACACCCCAGAGAAATAAAAAAATATATTGTAATTCTAATGCTCTAGCTTCTATAATTCAGACTGCTGGTTTACTGAATTGTATGTCTTTTCTTTCCCAGGGTCCCAGGTTTTCATTCCTAAAGGGGAAATTGCATTCTCTTATTGATTATTTGTTGGTTTCTACTTCTGTGTTGGTAAAAGATTTTCAAATACGACTTATTGTGTTTTCTGACCATCTATTGTTAATCTGTTTCTTTCAAACTAAACACCTGATTCCCAAACCACAGGTGCAGTGGAAAATGAATACTTCCAGTTTAGATTCCCCACCAATAATATCAGGTGTCAAATTGCTTCTTCATGCCCGACTTTCAGTGGCTTTTTTGTATACAGACAAGGGGGCATGGTGGTCTGATACCAAATTAGCACTTCGGAGTTGGTTTAAAAAACAAGGAGTTGTGGCAAAAATTCAGAAATTCTTAAAATATTTATCTCTACGACAACAGCTTCAGAGACTAATGTCACTTACATATATTGCTAAACAGAATTACTTGGAACAAATTTCTGTGCTGAAAAATGATATGAAAACATATCAGTATGATAGGGCGAAAACATTGCAAGCCAATGGTACGAGGAAATCCCCTATTGGCGACCCCTTTGAGGCTTGCAAATTTCTGAAGGAATCTTCCACTATTGATTTTTTACTTAATGCAGATGACACTAAAGCAATCACAAAAGAACAAATTAGGGATGCTATTGGTCAGCATTATCAGCTATTGGAACCTAAGACCCCTATTCCAGAGGAAACAATTTCACATTTTTTAAGTTCCTGCAGTTTTCCCTCTGTTCCAACGGAAGGTTTTAGTTTCTTAGAACCTATTACCTGCATAGAAATACAGGAGGTTATTCAGAAAATGAAGCCTAATGTATCACCTGGGATAGATGGCCTTCCTAACCGGCTATGTAAATGTTTTCTGCAAGAATTTTGTGAATGTCTAGTGATTTTATTTCCGTATTTTTGGGATACTAACTCTGTTTCCATCTTACACTACAGGATTGTTAATACACTTATTCAAAGCTGGGGATAGGCATAATATTAAGAATTGGAGACCTATTACTCTTCTAAACTCTGATTATAAAATATTCACTACCATTTTAAATAATAGACTTAAACGATACACAAAGCTGGTTATTTCTCCATATCAGTGTTGCGGAATTCCTGAGCAGCGGATCCAATCAGCCTTAATGATAATACGAGATGTAATTGAACATCTATCACTTTCTGGTACATCTGGATATATCCTTGCAGCAGACTTCGAGAAAGCTTTCGATAGGGTTTATCTCCCTTATCTTTTCTGTGTCCTGCATATTTATGGGATCCCATGAAAATTTATTTGACTCATTGAGTTGCTCTATCAGCATACTAAAGTTCACCCCATTTTGCAAGGGGGCTGTACTTCGAGCATACACATAAAAACTGGAGTCCGGCAAGGATGCCCCCTGAGTCCACTTTTGCATGTTTTTTCATTGTTACAGTTTTTGGTTAACCCCCCCCCCAGATGGGTAGGACTTGGGGGAGAGTTTTTTCTCCTCAGCTTCATTTACAAGCTTATGCTGATGATTTAAATCTTTATTTTTCCAACCAGGCACAAATTCAGGAGTTTTTACAGGCATTTCAGCTTTTTTTCAGTGGTTTCAAATGCAAAGTTAAACTTGCAGAAAACCAGAGGGTTATTCATTGGGGCACTTAGTCCTGTTGCGGTAGTTCAGGAGAATATTTGTATTTCTAGAATGCCTCTGAAAATTTTAGGCATTCTCTTTGGTCCCCAAAATCTACCAATAGAAAATTGGGAGTTAGCATTGAGAACAGTAGAGGGGAAAGTGAATAGATGGAAACAGTGGAAGTTCTCTAAACTTAAATGGATACATATCCTAAAACAATATATTATACCCTGCTTGCAGTATACTGCCATGATTTTCCCTGTGCCATCAACGTTGGAGACTAAGCTTTACAGTATATTTTTTCAAATGCTGTGGGGAAATCGCCTAAACCCAGTAAAAAGATATTATACTTATTTGGGGAAAAGTCTGGGAGGTTTAGGAATGATAGATCCAATTGTGTTTATGTTTTCTCTTTTTTTCATGAATTCTATTAAATGTAATTTGGATCAGGAAGAGAGTGTTCAAAAGACATGGGGAGTCAAGGCTTTGAGCTCTTATTTCAAAGCCTGGCATAGTTTAGCTCAGAAATTAAACTCTCATTTGCATATACCTGAGTATTTTAGACCAGCAACGCAAAAATTATTCCAATGGCAAATCTCGAAAACCATGATTCAGAATAATAATTTGCAGTCTATGTATAAATTACTTATACATAGATACATAGACAGTGTCGGCAGATAAGGGCCTATGGCCCACCCAGTCTGCCCATTTGAGCTTGTAAGTTCAGTTTGTTTTTCTAGAAGTCTGTTGCACCTTACCCCTGACCTCCAGAATTCCTTTATGTCTATCCCATGCATTCTTAAATCCCGTGATTGTTTCAGCCCCCACCACTTCCTCTGGCAGGGTGTTCCACTTGTCCACCACCTGTTCTGTGAAGAAATTCTTTCTCATGTTTCCTCTGAATCGTCCTCCCTCCAACTTCATCCCATGCCCTCTAGTCCTGGAACATCTTTTTCACTTAAAAATAGTGTTTTCCTGCACCCTGTTCCTCCCTGTAAGATACTTGTATGTCTCTATCATATCCCCTCTCTCCCTCCTCTCCTCCAGGGAGTACATGTTCAGTTCCTTCAACCTGTGTTCATAGGACTTGTGATGCAATCCATGCACCATCTTTGTTGCCCTCCTCTGAACCTTCTCTACCCTGTCTATGTCCTTACATAGGTATGGTCTCCAGAACTGTACACTGTACTCCAGGTGGGGCCTCACTAGTGTCTTGTATAGCGGAATTATGACCTCCCTTTTCCTGCTGGTAATGCCCCTGCCTATACATCCCAGCATCCTATTTGCTTTACCTGCTGCCTTGTCACACTGTTTCCCTACCTTGAGGTCATCAGAGATGATAACCCCAAGATCCCTTTCCTGCTTGGTGCATGCTATATCCTCACCCCCAACTGATATATCATGCCAGGGTTTTTGTGCCCCATATGCATTATCTTGCACTTCTTTGCATTGAATTTCAACTGCCAAACCCCTGACCATTCTTCAAGTTTCTGCAGGTCACTTCTCATTCTATCTACACCCTCTGGTGTGTCTACTCTGTTACAGAGCTTTGTGTCATCAGTGAACAGTGAAATTCTGCCTTCTAGGTCCTGTGCCATGTCACTGATGAAGATGTTGAATAGGACTTATGGCATCCATTCATCCACAAACTCCTTGTTTTAAAAATTGTTCCCTGGTAAGGAATCCCATGGTGTTGGCCCAACTCAATAATTCCAGATTGCCTTTACATCAATGGGAAACTCAATGGCTTATCATGTATGGCCAGCTTAACATTAGGGGGAATGCAAAATATGAAGTTAAAGAAGAAATAAATTGTCCGTATCCAGAGTGTATAAATGTTGAAGAAACTATAGATCATTTTTTTCTTACAGTGTTCTTATGCAAAGGGATTGTGGGGTTATTTAGCAAATTTGTGGAGATTGAAATGGCTGCCCTGAATTACATTATGATATATTTGTGTTAGGGATTTACCCCCCTAGTTATGTTTCTTATCATCTCAGCACTTTGCATTTATTTTTTTGTTGTATGCGGGTTTTTTATGGCAGGCAAGATGTCAATGGGTTCTTTATCAGAAGAAAATGGCTTATGAATGTTTAGCTTGTTTAGTATCAAATGAACTTTCTAGAATTTACTCACGAGAAGCTCAAGTGTGCACCTCGCTCAAAGTTATGAAATAGTGGAAAGGTTTTACACATTTCATTAAATTCAAGTAATTTGTTATACTGTATGTATAAGATGATTTATTGACACATAATGGGTTCTCTTTTTCTTTTACAAAGTATGGCATGTCTGTGATATTCTGTATTACTGTGTTGTGATCTATGTTTCTTATTATAATAAAAACTCCCCTACTGTTTTCGATAAGTGCCATGGGATCTTTAACATCCACCTGAACTATCACCAATCCAGGCAGATGGGACCTCGGTTTAATGTCTCAGTGGTAATACAATGGTTTCATTCCATGCCTTATGTTGGTGGTGGCACAATGGTCATGTAGCATGGTATCACAATGGCCTGCATGAGTCACTGGTTTCACACTGACCACACTGTATGGGAAAACCTGCCGTCGGAGTGATCCTCAAAAATAATTAAGGCACATTCAACAAGATCCGACATCTGCACATCTTTAGCGTAGTTGTCTTCCAGCATCTGCTAATTGCCATCTGCACATTGGGAATCCTATCAAAGTTATCCTTACACTAGTTGTGTCCCTAGTCTATGCTACACCGTGTCCTAGCCTCACAACATGGTGCCACTTGATGTGATCTCAGTGCAGGAACCCTCCTTGTTCATAATGAAAGCACAAAGGGACCTTGTGGGTCACTCCTTCTCCCTACAAAAATGAAAACAATAAAGTAAATGGCCCCAATCTTACCTGTTCCTAGAATTAAAGGAAAGGGTCTTCATGGGAGTGCAGACAGTTTCAGCCAGTCCCGGCATTGCCACTATGGGTTGCTCCAATGACATCTCCCTGCAACAGAATATACACAGTAGCTCAGCTGAGAAATGACTTTCTTCAGCATGGTATCCTATGTTTTGCTGCAGGTGGGGCAAGAATTGTTAGAGGTCATGACCCCATGTCCCTCCTTGCACTGTCACATCCACCAACCCCATGCAAGCTGTTGCATCAACAGACCCTATAACATCAGCTACGCTGTCACACCTCACAGTCCCATACTCCCATGCATGCTGTCACAACTTTTGATTCCATACTCCCATGCATGCTGTCATGTCCCTCAACAGATCACGTGCCCCCATTCACACTGTCACAACCAATGACCTATGTTGTGGGGGAATTCAAGAATGCATGGGACAGACATAAGGCAATTCTGGTGGGGGGCAGGAGGAAGTTGTTGGTTAACTGAGATCTGTAGCTTATCCAGTAGGTAGGGAAATGGGCAGACTGGGTGGCCCAAGCTGTCCTTATCTGCCATCAAACTCTATATTTCTATGCCCTCATACACTATCACACTCATCATCCCCATACACCCTTTCAAACTCACTGAACTATACCACCATGCACGCTATCACACCTTACAACTCCATGCTCCCATGCATGCTGTCGCACCCACTGACCGCATAACACCATGCCTGCTATCACATCTCATGATTCTATATTGCCATGCATGCCATCTCACCCACCAATCCTACGCATGCTGCCATACCCACTGACCACATGCACATGCTCTGCTGTAAATAAACAGCATCGTGAGCAGCGAGATCAGAGTATAATTTTTAAAAGCTATTATTATAACCTACCCTGCCCCACGGCAGATTACACAGAGCTAGAAAGAAGACTAGAATTGCAATGCCCCTCAGTTATTCCAGGTGCAAGTATATTGAGCACAGTGCCATGTTATGGATGGCAATAAGAACCAAAGTCATACTTATCTATAGCATTATGTGTGTTGCAAGCACTGACACGGACTGGCTGAATTGCAGTTCCTGCCCTTTTTTTCTCTCCAGTTGTGTGGACTTGAAGACGGCACAAGCTGATGTGTGGGTTGTGAACCCTGGATAAAGTCCATGAGACACCTGCTTGCCTTCTCCATCAGGGCCATGGATGGAGCTTCTTGTTTGAAAAGCGACAGCATGTGCTTATAGACACCAGGATAATATTAAATGTAATGATTATACAAATTGTGTGCATTCCTTGCCCAGCTGTTATAATGAAGTCATTTGCACTTTCTGCTGTATTTTCCTCACAGTCAGATATACAGCAGCGGCCTATATTTCACTCACAATACTTTTGCCCTCTTGCTGCACCTGCCTCTCAACCTCTCCCAATGCAGCTGGCATGCTTTAGGCAAAATCTGTTCTCCCTTATACTACCTAATCTGCCCCTGCATGCCAGTAGCAGCTCTACTCTGCCTTATCCTTCCCCCAGAAGCCAGCCTCTTTCCTGCTGGGCAAATTCTGTGTTGTTGCCCGGGATCCAGGTGCCAAACCAGGCTTGGCCCATAGCCTGCAAGCGCTCTTGGAGGCAGCATTCCAGCATAAACAAGGGGTCCCTATCAACGTGTTACCCTACTCAACTACCTCAGTGCACCTGGAGCAGCAACACCTAGCACCTCTTCCAGTGGCTGTCTCAGCCTCCTAGCATCATGCCATCCATGGCAAAAAAATCAGCTTCTGCTGGCCTTTATCAAAGATAAATGCCAGAACTTCTGAACCTTGGAAGATGAATTAAACCTGTGGAGAAAGGCAAAGGCTTATAATAGAAACATAGAATCTGATGGCAGATAAGGACCACTTGGCCCACCTAGTCTTCCCATTTCCCTACCTAACGGATAAGCTGCAGATCCTAGTTAACCAACAGCCTACTTCCTCCTGCCCCCCACTAGAATTGCCTTATGTCTGTCCCATGCATTCTTGAATTCTCCCACTGTTTTGACTCTACAACCTCCTCCGGAAGGCTGTTCCATGCATCTACAACCCTCTCTGTGAAGAAATACTTCCTCACATTACCTCTGAGCCATCCACCCTCTATCTTAAAATTGTGTCCCCTTGTTCTTGCACATCTCTTTTTCTGAAAGATGCTACCCTCTTGGACTTTGTTGATTCCCTTGAGGTATTTGAAAGTTTCTATCATGTCCCCCCTCTCCCTCCTTTCCTCAAGGCTATACATCTTAAGTTCCTTTAGTCTTTCTTCATATGTCTTCTGGTGCAGACCCTGCACCATTTTGGTTGCCCTTCTTTGGACAGCCTCCACCCTGTCTATGTCTTTGTGGAGATGGGGTCTCCAGAACTGTAGGTTCACAGGAAATAAAGGCACCATACAACGCTCAATACATATGTCACAACATTTTATTGCACATAAAATCAGCAAAATAAAAAAAAAAAATTAAAAATGGTATATAGTGCTGACCCCACTCCTACAAGGCCAACAAGGTGTTGTGGCATATGTATTGTGTGTTGGTTGGTGCCTTTATTTCCTGTGAACCTGAGATTTTTGCTTTGGATAGCACATCGTTGAGTGGAGCCTGCTTTCTTCTGTTGTATCCAGAATTGTACACAGTACTCCAGATGTGGTCTTACCAACTGTCTGTACAGAGGGACAACAACTTCCTGTTTTCTACTGGAGCTGCCTCTCTCTATGCATCCCAGTATCCCCCAGCCCTCCTTACTGTCGTCTCACATTGCTTGCAGACCTTTAGGTCATCTGATATGACTACCCTCAGGTCCTTTTCCATTTTTGTTGTTGTCAGTATCTCACCCCCATTGTGTACTCTTCCCCTGGGTTTTTGTTTCCCAGGTGCATTACTTTGCACTTCTTTGTGTTGAAGCTAAGCTGCTATACATTTGACCATTCCTCCAACCTTGCCAAGTCTCTTTTCATCCTTTCCATCCCACTCTGCATATCAACCCTGTTGCAGATCTTTACGTCATCTGCAAAGAGACTTACTTTTCCTTCCAGTCCCTCTGCAATGTCACTTATAAAGACATTAAAAAGGACCGGCCCCAGTACTGAACCCTGTGGTACCCCACTAGTAACCCCCCTTTCTTCAGTGTGGACTCCATTTACTATTACCCTTTGTGTCCTGTTGTCCAGACATTGTTTTCCCCAAGCTACCACCATGGGACCCACTCCCAGGCTGGCTAATTTGTTTATTAATCTTTTGTGTGGGACTGTGTCAAATGCCTAGTTAAAGTCTAGGTAGGCCATGTCCACAGCCCCTCCCTGGTCTACTATGTTGGTCATCCAGTCAAAGAAATCAATTAGATTTGTTTGACATGACCTTCATGCTGTGAATCCATGCTGCCTTGGGTCTTGTGCCCCACTGGCTTCGAGGTACTCAACAATTCTTTCCTTCAGAAGTGATTCCACCATTTTCCCTACCACTGAGGTCAAACTGACAGGTCTGTAGTTTCCTGCCTCTGTCTTGCTCCCACTTTTGTGAAGGGGAGTCACATCCACCATCCTCCCATGATTTATTAAAAAGTGTAGTCAGTGGTGTTACTAGTTCTTCCCTTGGTTCTTTTAGAATTCTGGGGTGAATCCCATCAGGCCCCATTGCTTTATCCACCTTCAGTTTTAGGAGTTCTTTCAGAACCCTTTCTTCTGTGAAAGGACTAATATCAACCCTCCCTATCCAGAGTGCTTCTATTGACTGGATTAGGTAGCTCCCCCTGCTCTTCCATTGCGAATACTGAGCAGAGGTATTTGTTCAGTATCCCTGCTTTTTCACTGTTGCTCTCTGCCCAACAATCCTCCTCTTTATTAAGCCTCAGTATCCCTGCCTTAGTCTTTCTTTGCTCCCCAATGTAGCTATAAAAGGTTTTATCCCCCTTCTTAACCGAGTAGGCTATCTTTTCCTCAGTTTGGGCCTTTGCTATTCTGACTGCCTTCCCTGCTTCCTTCTGCTTTAACTAGTACAGTTCTCTGTCCTGCTTTTTCTGTTTCCTTATAGTTCCTGAATGCTGCCTTTTCTCCCTAACCTTCCACGCCACTTCTTTTGAGATCCATAGTGTTTTTTTCTTTCATTTTGATTTGTTTATTTGCATCACACAAAGGCTTGTTGCCTCTGTGATGGCAGTTCTGATGTTTTCCCATTGTTGCTCCACCCCACCTTCTTGCCTGTTTGCTAGTGCTTTTCTGAGGCACTCTCCCATTTTGACAAAATCGGCTCTCCTGAAGTCCAGTACCTTCACTTTTGTATGGCTTGACTCTACAGCTAAGTTTATCGTGAACCACACTGTTTGGAGGTCACTTGTTTCCAGATGGCTACCTACTTCTAGATCTGAGATCCTCTCTCTGTCCCCATTTGAGAGCACCAGGTCTAAGATTGCTCCCTTCTGAGTGGGTTTCAAAACTAGCTGTCTGAGGCAGGCACCCTGTAGGGCATCGAGAATGGCCCTGCTCTTGGATGTGGCTGTAGCAAAGGTGCTCCAGTTAACATCTGGCATATTCAGGTCCCCCATCAGCCATATCTCCCCTTTTTCTGCCATCCTAAGGATGGCTTCTATCATTTCCTTGTCTATTTCCTCCACCTGAAATGGGGGTCTGCATATAACCCCTATGTGGATTGTGGTGCCATTTCCAGTCTTCAGGGTGACCTACAGTGCCCCCTCTCCTCCCTGTTTACCCTTTAGTTCTGTTGCTTTGATCCCTTCCCTTACACAGAGAGCTACTCCTCCTCCTCTTCTACCCTCCATGTCCCTCCTGTAGATTGTGTACCTTGGTATGTTGACATCTCAGTCATGGTTCTCTGTGTACCATGTTTCTGTGACTGCCACGATATCCAGGCATCCCTCTTCCATCAAGGCGACCATTTTGGGGAGCTTTTTACCTAGACTATGGGCATTGGTACTCTTTGCCCTCCTTTTTTTATGGCCTTATTTCTTTTTGCCCCATCCCTGTCCTTACTGCCTTTGTCTTTTTCTTCATTTACTCCTGCCCTTCTCCCTATCGACTGCTCTATCTTGGTGTTTACCTCACTAACTACCCTGATTGAATAACTTACTCAGGGCTGTCCCCACACATTTATATTGGCACTGTAAAAGAAAGCCCTTTAAACTGACAGATCTGTTTTAGTTCAAAACATTTCTTCCTGCAGGGTTAGGAAATACCATGTGGGAACCTAAACACACATGTAGTTGACTTGTTGCATTACTGTTGGTTCTGGAATTTTGATTCCTGATGTTCCACTGCAAATGCATTAACATGATATATGGGTTATGGACATAGGCAATGCAAAGGGTACAGGAGACAAGCAATGCACATTTGAGGCTGCATCATCACAGCTTGCCTAACCAGCATAGATAAGAGATCTTTTACCTGGGATCTGGGGAGCCTGGGATGGGTGTCTTGGAGTGATGTCCAATTGTACCTCAAAAAAAAAAGAATATCCATGGAGTCACAGAGAATCCTTAATTCTTCAGGCACAAAATGGGACTAACGGGGAAGGTTAAACATAATCAGTACTTATCTAATATATAAGTAGTCTATGTCCTGCCAGACCAGGGTCAATGTCCTTTGGGACCTGTAGAAATAAAGGGAAAAAAGGATTATTATAAGAAATAAAGAGAAGGAAGAGTACATACAGTGTTCCAGAGAAAAAAAAGAGCTACAGGGAGAACATAGCTACTGTATACACAAGTCCGGACATACCTAGTTCACATCCCACCACTGTAACTGGCTCAGGATGTGATATTGGGAATACTAACATACTATTTGCCAGCAGATTAGGCCTTACGGTCTATTGAGTCTGCTCGAACATTAGATCCTTAGTTGGGTGCCGAGGACCTCCCATCCCTTGTGCTCCAGAAACCCCTATCATCCATCCCCACCCCCTGGGACAGGCGGTCATCTGATACATCCACTTTCTGTGTCTGTCCCACCCTCTCTTGAAGCTCTCCACTGTGGATCTCTGAACCAGCTCGCCAGGCAGTGCATTCCAAGGGTCCACCACCTCTCAGTGAAAACCTCCTCCTCCTCTTTTCCCCCACCCTTCCACCTTCCAACTTCAAACCATGCCCTCTGGTGATACCTCCCTGCTTTAGTCTAAAGATCCCTCCATGTTTACCCTATTTATTCCCTTGAGGTACTTGAAGACTCCACCATGTCCCCCTGTCTCTCCTCTCCTCCAATGAAAACAGGCAGAGCTCCTCAAGTCTGTCCTCATCGTCAAATCCCTAGCCCTCATATCATCTTAGTTGCCCTCCTCTGTACCCTCTCCAGGAGCTGTATGTCCCTCTTCAAGTGTGGTCTCCAGTACTGTACACAGTACTCAAGGTGTGGTCTAACCAGTCCATTGTACAGCGGCAGAATCACTTCCTTGCTCCTAGAGGTGATCCCCCTTACGATGCATCCCAACATCCTGTTTGCCTTGCTAGCTGCTCTCCTGCACTGCTCAGAGTTATTCATACATGCATCCACCATGACCCCTAGGTCTTTTTCCCCTATTGAGGCCTCCAGCGCCTCCCTCCCGGGTGTACCTGTGTTTAGGGTTTCTGACCAAGATGCAACACCTTGCACTTGGTGATATTGAAATTTAATTTCCATGTGTGAGCCCAGCTTTCCAGGGTGTCCAGGTCCCCTTGCAGGGCCAACCTCCCCTCTTCTCCCTCAACTACTGCTCCCATCTTGGAGTCATCTGCGAAGAGACTCATTTCACACCCTATACCCTCCTTGATGTCCGATATGTATGCATTAAACAGGATTGGACCCAGGACTGAGCCCTGCGGTACCCCACTACCAACCTCTCTAGGGTTCGAGAGCTCCCCACAGACCACTAGTCTCTGGGTGCGTCCAGCTAGCCAGTTTTCAATCCATCTGACCATCAAAGGGCCTACTCCTAACCCCATCAGTTTCTCCACCAGACCATTGTGGGGGACAGAGTCAAACGCCTTGTTGAAGTCCAAGAATAATACATCCACAGGCTTTCCCCTGTCCAGTTCTGATGTTACCCATTCGTAGAACTCCACAAGATTGGTTTGACATGATCTACCTGGCACAAACCCATGTTGCCACTATCCAGACCTCCACCTCCTCCAGAACCATCTAATCATTCCTTTAGTATACTTTCCATTAATTTTCCCACCACCGAGGTCAAGCTGATGGGTCTATAGTTACCTGGTACTTCCTCGACCCCTTTATGGATTGGCACCACATGTGCCTCTCGCCAATCCCTAGTGGTACCCTCCTGTCTCAAGTGACCTGTTGAAGAGCTCGCCAGGTGTGCTAGTATGTCCGCCAATTCCCATAGTACTCTCGGATGAATGCCATCCGGCCCAGGAGATTTGTCTTTCTTTAGGGCCTTGAGGGCTAACCACACCCTTTTGGTGGAGATAGCATCATCCGTCCCCTCCGCCTTACTGGCCTTTTTATCCTTATCCAGATGTGACACCCCTGGGGTACCTCTCCTTCCCTCTTGCTCCATTTCTGTTGCTCCCCTGATCCCACTCACTGCCGCTTCTATCCCCTTCGTGCCTTGCTTTGTAGATATCCCATCCCCCTCCCTAGTGAACACAGAGGCAAAGTACTCGTTAAATACCTCTGCCTGGTCCCTCGCCTCTTCCACCCACCCTCCTTCTGATCTCAATCTGCTGAGATGGCCCTTAGTTTTTCTCCGCTCCCCAATGTATGGGAAGAACCCCTTTTCCCCTCCATGTATCCCCTGTGCCAGCCGTTGCTCTTTACTGGACTTTGCTCCTCTCACCATATGGGTGACTTTTCTAGATGCAAGATGGTACATTTCCTTATCCCTATCACCTCTTGTTGTTTTATATTTTTGTAGGCCTCTTTTTCTCTGACTGCTATCTGTACCTCACTGGACCACCAGCATGGTTTATGTGACCTTGTCCCTCACGCTTCAACCTAGTGCAGATCCTGACTGCCTCATGAAGTCCCCGTTTTATGACCTCGCATCTCCTTTCCACACTTGTCATTGATGTAATCCCCTTCAAGTGATACTTGAGAATATTTCCCATGCCCACAAAGTCTGGCCCCCTGAAGTCCACTGAAAGTGTCCTAGATCTCACCCCCCTCCCCCCATGCTTATTTGAAACCAGACAGTATTGTGGTCGCTCCCAGTCAGGGGGTCCTATCAACCAGGTCCCTACCAGATCCCCATCTGCCAGAACCACGCTCCAGGACATGCCCTCCCTTGTGGGCTCCATCACATGCTGTGTTAAGAACACATCCTGGAAGCCGTCCCAGCAGCCTCTGCTCCTTGGCCACCTTAGAGGACATGGTTCCCAGTTTGTACCTGGCATATAAGGTCCCCATCAACACCACCCTTCCCCTTTGGTCCACACTGGCAATGATGTTGGTCCAGCAAACCATCCTCTAGAACATCACTCATCCTGGGCCTATATACTACACCCAGCTTGACCTTATCTCCTGCTGGGGATTGTAAGGTGACCCATAAGGCTCCACGTTTCCTCTGCCTCTTCTACCCTAGCAATTTCTATGTCATCTCTAATGAACATAGCCACTCCACCCCTCTGCCCTCCTTTCTATCCTTCCTGCTATAGTGTGTCCTGTACGCTTAGGTCCCAGTCATGGTTTTTGTTGGCCCATGTCTCCGTGACCACTGCCACATCCACCCCCTCGAACAGCATGGCCTGGAACTCTGGCAGCTTGTTTCCCAAACTCCTGGCATTTACTAACACCAACCCCCCTTATCCCTGATCTTCTTGTTGAACCCCACCCAGATTCCTTTATACTTCCATCCTCCTCTGCTCCTCCTGAAACCTCCACCCCAGTCTGTTTTCCCTTCCCCTTGGGCTTGAAGGCTACTCCCTCATCTGAGGAGAGGGCTTCTGGCCGACCCTCCTTATCCCTTCCCCACTCACAAGTTTAAACCCCACCTTTCTTGAATGTAGTCAGCCATCCCCTGTTTAAGGACTTCTTCCTAATGCGGCAAGATGAAGCCTGTCCTTGGTATATAGTCCCTCATCCTCCCAAACTCCATTCCAGTTCCCCAACACCCCAACCCACTCTCTTCACCCCACTTCCTGAGCCAGTCATTAACCCTCTGTAGTTCATTTTTTTCTCCACTGACACCTTTGGTACTGGCAATATCTCCGAAAAGGAAATGTTGCATCCATTATCCCGACAGACTCTGGCAAGTTCTTGGAACCTTGTTTGGATTTCCAAAATGCTATTTCCCTCTAGATCGTTAGTTCCCAAATGCACCAGGAAATCCAGTTTCCCTCCACAATCCCTAACCAATTCATACACCATGAACTTTGCTCTGTGCACTGTCAGCCCAGAGATACTCACTACCTTCACCTGGCTATGGCATTCACCCCCCTGTCTCTCCCACTGGATACCCCTAATCATCGAGTCTCCCAATAACAGAACTTAACACCGCCATCATCCTTATGGTTACCTCCACTATGCTCTCTCAGACCCCCTTCCCCCCCTTTATTCATGATCTCAATTCCATAAGAGTCTTCCTGCCTTATTAGAGACCCCCTTGTCACCCTCCCTTTCTGCCTTCCTCTTTATTTTGCCCACTTAACTCAACCCCTCTGAATAGGTGTCCCTTAACCTCTCTTATCCAAACCATTTATCCTGGCCCTGATGGTTTCCTTCCCCACACCACCATCCTCCCCTTGTAATAGTACCCTGCCTCCAGAGGCTCTCTGTGGTCCCCTTTAGCTAGGGCCCCATCCTTGGTACTGACCCCTTTGTGAAGGGGGCCCTCTCCCAGCTCCTTGTCTCCCAGTTTCTCTCCAATCATGCTCTCTCCTCATGTCTGCAATATGTTGCATCTCCCCATTTGCTTAACATTTATGTTTCCTTCTCCCTCTGGAACTATTTCTATCCTTTCCATTGCCGGTCTGTGATGCCCTATGGTATCCGACTCCTCCCGGCCTCTGTATAAGTTTCTCATTTCCACCAACCCTTCCTCCCCTCTAGGTTGCTTTAGTAGCTCAAATTTATTGACATTCTATGTCAGCTCCATCATAAACCTGAGTTTCCCTGACTGCACCTCTAAACGTCTCCTCTTCTTCCCTCTTGCTCTGTTCACCTTAGGAGCTCCTTTCCCACAGTCTGCTGTTTTAGACTCCGCACAACAGCCCTCCTGACTCTTCCCTCCACTCTCTTGAATTGAGAATGTTCACCCTGTACGCTTCCCCTTAGCGCCAACATCCCTATCTAAGGGTCCTTCTGTCCTAATATCCCCCTCCTGCTTGCTGTAACATAACGTCCTGTCATTTCAGAGCATTGCCCAGCCTCCCTCAGCCCCACCCTTCTGCTGCCCATATCCACACCCTTTATCCTTGACACCTCCCCAGCTTACTCCTTAACCAATATACCTCACTCCTGATACAAGATAGCTGTCTACAGAGTGGGCAGCCTCCTCTCTCCAGGCCCAACTGAGAATTATTGCCATCCCACAGCCTGTGCAGCCTACAACCCTTCTGAAGATGCCATGCATGGTAGAATATGGCCACCCTGTTTATCCCCTTGTTTATAATGGCACACCCCTTTCTCAGTCCCTTTCCCTGAATACATGTTTCTCTCTATACTGACTGCAGTTATTTACAAACCCAATTTCAACCCCACCAATAAAGTTCCCAAGTCTCACAAACACATACAGTCCAGTGTGTGTTCAGTTCCACTAACAGTGTGTGTATGCAGACATCAGGTACCATATGATGTCACAGGCCCACCAGCTCCTGTTGTTTCAAATTTCAGTCCCAAACAGAAATACTCAGCTCTTTAATCCCAACCCCCAGTGGCTTTTCAGTATTTAACAACACATTTAAATTTCGCTCTAATTATCACTGCCAAACAACTGTTCCCAGCCTCCTAAAGTTACAATATCACAGCCCAAGTAACAGTTCTAACTCAAGGTAATAATTTTTAACACATAGAATTAATTTCACTTACAAAACTATTCAAATATTTCAGTTAAAACAGAATATAACCCCAGACCTCTGTCCTTACCAGCCTCCTGCTATGTTTCCAAGTGAACAATGACACATGTCTTCCCAGCTTTAAAACTGGGTTGAAACTGGGTGTCACTGTGAACTGTTAAGGGGACTGGCCAGGCTGTAGCCTTAAAGTGCAGGCCTTGTTTTGATTTAATAATTTTAACATCATATGCCTTAATTCTGCTCCCCAGGGATTCCACCTAACCTACAGGGCATGTATCAATACTTGGCCTTCAAGGGTGGGTGGATGAAAATAACTGATGCCACAGATGCCCCAGCCTTGAGCCCTGGGCCAATGAGCAAGGGCACAGCAACAGTCAGGCAGTATAGCGCAGTGGTCTAAGGCTCTGAGCTGCAAATTTGGTGACATCCAGCAGACCAGACCTGGGTTTGAATCCCACAGCTTCCACTTGCATACTGTGTGACCCTGAGCAAGTCACTTAACCTCCTTGTGCTCCCAGGTCGCTCCTGTAAAAAAGCTTTCAGCTTAGTGTGCTATACCTGGTTAAACAACTAAATAAAAAAAAAAAATAAACAGTCAACACCAGGCACAGTTCCAGCGAAGTTGGCAGTGCACATGGCACCAAATATTGATAGCAGTGCAAATGACTCATGTGATACAGCAAGTGGTGCAGAGCATAGCCGTAGATTGTGGGGGGGCAGAGGGGCAAGCTGCCCCCCCCGAGAAATTAGACCAGGACATTTTTAGGAGCCCAGCCACCACTCTCCAGTTATCATTTTATTTTTTTTAATATTGAATGGGTTCAGGGCTATGCCCGGACTGCCTGCACCTCTCCGGGGGAGGGAGGGGGGTGTGGGCATGGCGCCGTGTCTCTTAAACAAAAACTATCCCCTTTTCCGATTGGCTGCAAGCTTGCAATCATAGTAGCCTGCATGTTACAGCCAATCAGAGAGTGCTGCAAGCTGGCGCCATCGCGTGAGCAGTACTCCGTTAGTGGCGCCATTTAGTTGTCTGTGTGCCTTCCATGAAGGAGCAGCAGCAGCATCCATATAGCATAGGGCTGAGGAGAGATAGCTATTTGAGGATGTCGATCAGCAGTCGTTGGTTGTCTGTCAGGTGTCACCAGTGTCTCAGTCAGTCTAGTGTTCCCACCCTCCTCCTGTCCTGAACAGCCCAGTTTAAATATACCTCATCCGAGTCCTCTGACTACCTGCTCTCTGTTTTTCAGTGCAGCCAGCTGTGCTCTGGGCTCTCTCGCTGCCACCTGAGCCTACGGCCACAAGGCCTCTACCACTGGACAGACCAGGTGGAGGAGCGAGTAGTACAATTACAGTGAGACTGAGGCACAGCCAAGCTTGCTGCACACCCAGCTCCTGTGTCCAGCAGGCCAGAAAAAGATTTACCGTGTAGTCGGCAAGTCCCACACCACACCCATTGCCCACCAGTTCCACGGTCTACTGAGAGGGATTATTCAGGTCAGTGAATAGCCAGGCCCAGAACAGTGAAGAAGCCGGCCGTCATGCAGGCTATAGCAGATCCATAATGCAACACGTTCATCTGGTGTCAGAATAAATGAGTTACTGTCTCATTGGGGGATTAATCGGGAGAGGAACGGGACTGTTGGGAGAGACTCGGCTACCTGACCTGCCTTCTTGGCCTTGCTGTGCCCTGCTGCATGCTGCTTTGTCTGTGCCCTTACTGATTTGGTAAGTAACTGTGCTGCAAGCTAGTTGTTGGAAATTAATACCATTCACATCCCAGAAATGTGTTTTTTATGGGGGGGAGTTGTCTTGGCCATGGCCATGTGTCTGGGGGGTGGGTGGAAGGTTTGCTGTCAGCTTGTGTTTCTTTGGGTGGGAGGAGATTTGCTGGCTGTTGAGGCTGTCCATGTTGGTGGGGTGGGTAGGGCGGCCTGTTTGATTGGTATGGTGTGGACACTGGTCATGTTGGTGGGGTGGGGACACACAGTTACTGTGCTACTGTTGTGGTGGGTTTGCTGGGGAAACTCACTGGACGGTCTGTGTTTGGTGGGGCTGGGGGGATGGTCTGTTTTGTGGGCTTGGGGTCAGGGGAGACAGTCTGTGTGTTTTGGGGCTGACTCACTGAGAGGATGGTCAATGTTTGGTGCTGGGGGATGGCCTGCATTTGGTGGGGCTAGGGGCGACGATCAGTGTTTGGGGCTGGAGTGGTTAGTGTTTGGGACTGGGAGGGTGGTCAGTGTTTGGTGGGACTGGGGGGACAGTCTGTTTTCTATTCTGGGATCTGGTGGGGTGGAGACACAGGCCATGGTGATGTGGGGACACTGGCTGTGATGGTGGGGTGGTGACACTAGCCATTGTTTGGTGGACTTGGCTGGCCATTTGTCTGGGGGGACTGTCCATAATGGTGGAAAAGGAGGACTGTCCATGTTTTCCTGCTGGGTGTCTTGTTGGGGGGGACTATTTGCTGATCGGGTGTCTGGGGGGAATCTTCCCATGTTGGCTTATGGGTGGGTGAATGTCGGTGATTGCTGATCAGGTGTCTAGAGATGGACTATCAATGTTGTCGGGAGGGAACTCTCCGTGTTTGCTAACCAGGTGTTTGGGGATTGTTCATGTTGGTGGGGGGGAAATTCTGTGTTTGCTAGCTGTGTGTGCGGGGGTGGGGATTGTCCTTGGTGGGATATGGGGGGACCGTCTATGTTTTGCTGGCTACCTGGGTGTCTGGTGGGACTGTCCTTGTCGGTTGGGAGGGGGCATTCTATGCTCACTGGCCCGGTGTCTGGTGGGAGGGGGGAATGTTCGGGTGTCTGGGGGGACTGTCCTTGTAGGTGGGGTGAAAGGGGGGACTGTCCATGTTTGCTGACTGGGTTTCTGCTGGACTGTCCATGTTGGTTAGGAGGGGGGCCATTCTGTGCTTGCTGACTGGGTGTTAGCATATAAACATAAGTAAATGTTAAAATGTAATTTCCACCTCATCCTTTACCTGTCAAGGGATGTATCTCACTGACCTGTGCCCGCAGCTAGCATACAAACATTAGTAAATGCTGAAACATTATTTCCCCCTCATCCTTTACCTGGCTGTAAAAGTAATCTTTCACTTTCTTGATTTCTCCGATCATCCACTGTGGAGGGGTGAAACAGACAGATTCCTTGGCCTTGCTGTCTCTGTCTTCATTGCCTGGCAAACACAACCAAAGGGGTAGCATTTTGTGTTCTCCCACGTACAGTGTTACAAGACTAGAAAAAAAAATATTGCACTAAAACATGCACCCTAAAGAAATGATTATACTACTACCTGGTTATTGTTATAGCAACTACTGACTGGCCATGATTTTTTTGGGGGGGTTGTAACACTGGTCGTGTGTCTGGGTGGGGTTGTGGACACTGCTGGTTGTGTGTGTGTGTGTGTGATTTGGGACACTGCTGATCGTGTGTGTGTGTGGGGTTGGGGACACTGCTGGTCATGTGTGTGGGGGGTTGGGGACATTGCTGGTCATGTGTGTGTGTGTGTGGTGTTACGGACACTGGTCATTTGTGTGGGTGGGGTTGGGGACACAGGCATTGTGTGGGTGTGGTGGAGGCACTGGCATTGTATCGGTGGGGCAGGGTTGTTATTGTATACCAGGCAAACTGTGCTGACCGGTAGCTCAACATCTCTCTTTCCAGACAAAGAAAGAAACATAAACAAAATGCAGTATAAAATGTGGTTTTATTTATTTTTGTATGTCTGTGATGGGGTGGCACAGACCTGGATGCCTGGAGCGGATACCAGATAAATGGAGCTGGAAATGGTGTTGCTTGGGTGGGGTGGGGAGAGTGGCTGTGCTGGTGCGGTGGGGAGAGTGGATCTGCTGGTGGGGTGGACACAGAGTGTTGAGAGTGGCTGTGCAAGTCCATCAGGGTGCAGAGAGTAGCTGAGCTGGCCAGTCTGGGTGGAGATAGTGGCCTTGCAGGTCTGGGGTGGGGAGAGTGGGCTGTAGCTTTTTGCATGGGCATTTAATTCACTGTTGCTTGCTGTGCCTTCTGCTGCCCTGCCAGCTTTGTTTAGTTTTAGTTTAGTTTATTGTTCTAGGAATTACTACCTTTGAGCCAGAGGCTCTTTTACAAACGTTCCACATCAATTAGGTACAGTACAAAAAAGGTTACATAGATAACACAACAATTTGTGCTGTGTCAAGAGCGAGAAAACATAAACAAATACATATCAAATCATTTGTGCAAAAGGATATGAGATATCAATAATCACATTATTATTACAAGAAAGAGGTCATGCCAGATTAGGAGAAACAAATAGGGAAAAGTCCAGAACAGAGAGGTAAGTGAAAGGTGTGGGGAGCAGACAATAGCAGGAGAAAAGGTTTCCCAAGCATGTCTTTGTCAAATAATGGAACAGGGTGGGTAGTGAGAAAATAGGAGGTTTAATCAGGGCAGTCACAGGAGCTGGAGGTGGCAAGGTGAGAGAGAACAGCCTTGATTTGAAAATTCTTAGAGAGGTGGAGGCAGTAATATGAGTGCTGAGGGCATTTAGCAGTGTCAGTGGCTCAGTAGGTAGCACACTTGCCTCCGAGGCCGGGAGATCAGAGGGCTGTGGGTTCAGTTCCCACATCTGGCACTTGGGTTAATATCCCAGTACTGACACTGTAGTGCAGCATGAGAGGGGTGCTGCACTTCTGAGGTGCCGTCTTTCGGATGAGACGTTAAACCGAGGTCCCATCTGCCTGGATTGGTGGTGGTTCAGGTGGATGTTAAAGATCCCATGGCACTTATCGAAAAGAGTAGGGGAATTTCCCTGGTGTCCTGACCAAATTTCCCTCATTTACTAAAAATACCACCAACAGCTTAATCTGGTGCAAGGTCAGTTGGCATTCATCTGTATCCCCCTCCCCCAGGTCGTGCCTGAAATAGGCAGGATTTGTCTAGTGCACTTACCCGGTCAACAAAAGCTAAATAATAATAATAATAATTTAGCCAGCTGGGAGCATGATAGGCAAATGATCTTTGTCCCTGAGAAGTCCAGCATCGGGGGACTTGGAGAGGCTGGTGTTCTGATCTTCTGGTAAAACGGGTGCTAGCACTCAGGCATAACAGGTCTTTGATACAAGGTGGAGTGAGGCCCAGAGTGGATTTTTTCGCCATCAGGCAGGTAAGGTACTTTATCTGCTTTGAGAGTTGCAACTAACCTGAGTCAGCATAGAGTTCACATGTGTGGGTACGTCGATGTGCACCAGTGAGCAGCCGACAAGCCTTATTTAGGGATATTGTAATGTGACTAAGTGCTGTAGTAGTGGCAGATCCATATATAACTAAGCCATAGTCAACGACTGAGATGATAGAGGATTGGATGGCAATCCTGAGTGCAGAATGGGTAAAGAACTAAGGGTAGAACTAGTGACACCACTGACTACCCTTTTTAACAAATCATGGGAGGATGGGGTGGTACCCGAGGACTGGAGGAGGGCAGATGTGATTCCTCTTCACAAAAGTGGGAGCAAGGCAGAAGCAGGAAACTACAGACCTGTTAGTTTAACCTCAGTGATAGGGAAAATGATGGAATCACTTCTGAAGGAAAGAATTGTCGAGTATCTAGAGGCCAGAGGGGCACAGGACCCTAGGCAGCATGGATTCACAGCGGGAAGGTCATGCCAGACGAATCTGATAGATTTTTTGACTGGGTGACCAAAGTAGTAGATCAGTGAGGGGCTGTGGACGTGGCCTACCTAGACTTTAGCAAGGCATTTGACACAGTCCCACACAAAAGATTAATATACAAGTTAGCCAGCCTGGGAGTGGGTCCCAAGATGACAGCCTGGGTAAAGAATTGGCTGGAGAATAGGACACAGAGATAATAGTAAATGGAGTCCACTCAGAAGAAAGGAGGGTTACTAGTGGGTACTGCAGGGTTCAGTATTAGGACCGGTCCTCTTCAATGTCTTTATAAGCAACATTGCAGAAGGACTGAAGGAAAAGTATGTCTCTTTGCAGATGACACAAAGATCTGCAACAGAGTTGATGCACAGGGTGGGTGGAAAGGATGAGAAGGGACTTGGCAAGGTTAGAGGAATGGTCAAATGTATGGCAGCTTAGATTCAATGCTAAGAAGTGCAAGGTAATGCACCTGGGAAACAAAAACCCAGGGAAGAGTACACAATGGGGGGTGAGATACTAACAACAACAAAAATGGAAAGGGACCTGGGGGTAGTCATATCAGATGACCTAAAGGTGGGCAAGCAATGTGAGAGGGCAGCAAGGAGGGCTGGGAGGATACTGGGATGCACAGGAGAGGCATCACCAGTAGAAAACAGGAAGTTATTATCCTCTGTACAGACAGCTGGTGAGACCCCATCTGGAGTACTGTGTGCAGTTCTGAGACCCAACTCTGCAAAGACATAGACAGGATGGAAGCTGTCCAGAGAAGGGCAACTAAAATGGTGCAGGGTCTGCACCGGAAGACATATGAAGATAGACGAAAGGAGCTTAATATGTATAGCCTCGAGGAAAGGAGGGAGAGGGGGGACATGATAGAAACGTTCAAGTACCTTAAGGGAATCAACAAAGTCCAAGAGGGTAGCATCTTTCAAAAAAAGAGGTGTGCAAGAACAAGAGGGCACAAGTTGAAGATAGAGGGGGGGCAGCTCAGAGGTAATTTAAGGAAGTATTTTTTCACAGAGAGGGTTGTGGATGCATGGAACGGCCTTCCGGAGGAGGTTGTGGAGTCAAAATCAGTGGAGGAATTCAAACATGCATGAGACAGTCATAAGGCAATTCTAGGGGGTGGGGGTAGGAAGAAGTAGGCTGCTGGTTAACTAGGATCTGCAGCTTATCCAGTAGGTAGGGAAATGGACAGACTGGTTGGGCCAAGCGGTCCTTATCTGCCATCAAATTCTATGTTTCTATGAGCTGTCGGTTCGATACAGAATCCCAATTCTCTGATTAATAGTTTTTGCTGTACTATCAATGTGAGTTGCAAAGGTTAGGCCTTGATCAAAGTTGATTCCAAGATATTTGAAAATTGGCACTTGTTTAAGGGTATTTCTCAGGTATGTATTAATGGTGAGTGGGACTTGCCGTTTCTTGTTTTGCGGGTTAGAGAAGAGCATGGATTTAGTTTTTTTGTGGTTTAGAACCAGCTTATGTTCAAGGAACTACATCTCAACTTTGGAAAAGCATGCTGGAAGGTTGAAGCGTAAGAGGTTCTAATCTTTATGAGTGGCAAGAATCACGCATTGTGGCATAGAGGATTATTTGTTCAGGGCAGGATTTGGGGAGGGAGTTTAGGAAAAGGCTGAAAGGAGGGGGCCCAGGATGGATCCCTGGGAACTCCTGAGCTGAACCGGTTTTGAGTCTGAGAGAACTCCAGCTACTTTACAGATTGAGAGCACTGAGCAGGTAATTTTTTACCCAGTCACCAGGAGCCTGTGAGAGCCCTAGGGATAGTAGTTGTTTGATAAGTAGGCCATGGTGTACTTTATCAAATGCCTTGGTTAGGTCAATGTAGACTGCTCCAGTTAGGTTTGCTTTGTCCATGGCATTGTGGATTGCTCCTGAGAATTCAAGTAGGGCAGTCGATGTGCTGTGCCCTTTCCTAAATCCATGCTGCTGAGTGCATAAGATGTTGTGCTTTTCCAGGTAGTCTGAAAGTTGGTCTGCCACCAAGCCGCTCAAGGGCCTTAGAGAGAGGTGGTAGTATTGATATCGGGCGAGGTTACCAGGCAGTGACTTATCACCACTTTTGTGCACTGAGCTTATTAACTGCAGCCTTCCATTTCTAGGGAATTGGCTGCAGCAGAGGGAGAGATTGAAAATTTTGTGAGGGGAGCAGTACTTCCTCCAGAGTGAGGGACAGAAGTTTAAGGTCAATAGTGTCGCTGCTTGCCGGGACTTAGAAATGGCCTTCTTTACATATTTATAGACTTCATGTGCCTTTACTAGTTTGAAATGGAAGGGTGGTATGGTTGGAGAGGCAGTAGTAGAAGTATAAATTGGAGGGTCAGCATCAGTGAAGAAATCAGATGAGAGGACACCACTAAGGTGAAGGTGTCATTTAGGGTGTTTGCAATGATCTCTGGGTCTAATGTAGTGGTTCCATCCACATTCATTATTGTAGGAGAGGATTTGGACTACTGACCCATGATATTTCTTATGTTGTCCCAGAAGGATTTCCCTTCACTCCAGGAGTTGGAGAGGGCATTCTTGAAGTAGGAGCTCTTCATCAAGCGGATCTGTTTAGTACAGTGGTTGCGAGCCTGTTTATATTTTTGGATGTCCGACAGAGTGCCAGTAGCTCTTGCAGTGGCCCAGAAGTGATCCCTATTTTTGAGTTGTGCCAATAGCTTCACCGTGAGCCAGGGATTTGTGAGTGCTTTGATTTTGTGCTTTTTTACTGGTGCACTGGTGTCACAGGCAGTGTTGAAAGTAGTAATAAAGTAATCAACGGCTAGGTCAACATCTTGAGTTTTGTAAATCAAGGACTAGTCTATCTGCCTAAGACAGGTCTTGAGATGAGTAAGGTTGCCATAAGGTAGGACTCTGCTGTAGATGGTTTTTGGAGGAGGCTTACGAAACTTATATGTCCAGGTACATATTATTGGACAGTGACCACTGAGCGAGTCAGGAAGAACACTTACATTGGTTATAAGGGTAGGGTGGCTGGTAAGGATCCAGTCAATGAGGGTGCTGGTCCCTGATTTGTAGTTTTTCCTGGTAGGGGAGTTTACCACTTGTGTTAAATTTGCTGCTAGGATAGCATCTTTGTTTGACCCTGCATCAGGAGCAAGCCAATTTATATTAAAGTCCCCAAGGAGAAGGAGTTCGATGTCAGAAGGTTGTGTACTTACGAACTCGAGGACAGCCTGTAGGCCGGAATCAGGATCTTTGGGTGGGATATAGACAGCAGCAATTGTGAGGACTTTGTTTTGGGCACCAAGTAGTATCTTGATAGGGAGGAGTTGCACTTTGTGCTGCTGTGCTGACCAGGGCGGACTGGTACACATGCTGAAAAAAATGGTTCTAGCCACTGGTGATGGAGGCGGGAGGGGTGGACGGGCATACTGGCACAGAAATATTTTTTCAACATGTATGCCAGTCTGCTGGGTCCTTGCCATTCTTACCTCCCTCGTACAAGGGGCTTCCGAGCACTAAAGATAAGTTTCTGTGTCAAAATTAGGAACTGTTGGAAAGTATGAAATCCTACAGTATAAAAATTGTGCATGTTTATGTAGTTTCACCTTACTGTGTAGTTCGACAAGATGTTCTGTGGTCTCTACTCCTCAATTAGCACCCTGACCTGTGACCTAGCCATTCCCCCCCCCCCCACAGGGCAGGGGGAAGGTCCGTTGTTTTGTGGTCTTTTGGTGGTTTGTTGGGCATTGTAAAATGCATTGTTTCATTTACTGTGTTGTACTGCCTGGACCTGCTTTACCCTGTCTCTATCCTGAATGTAAACATGGTATAAAAAAAGTTCATTTTTTGGTGGTGTGTGTGTCTGTGTCTGTGTGTAGAAGAATAGAGACACATGCTCGGACAAAAAAAAACAAACTATTAAACCACATCAAACTGAAGCAACCATGTTTTATTTGTGCCCTTCAAAACTGTCAGATGAGACGATTTTGAAGTAGTCTGTTGGGGGGGGGGGAGCATCCACGGCAACCTGGGCTACCACAACCAGCCCACCACACACTGTCATAGGTGATGCTAATAAAAACCACCAACCAAGTACTTACCTTTCAGGGTGGGTCCTGCGAGGATGTGCACAGGTATCTGGAGTCGTCGTTCCAGCAAACTTCCTGTGGTGTCTGTTCTCTTAGGTTATGTGATGCGACCACTTTTGCGCCAGGGCAGTCCGTGTTTGTTTGGATGGGGTTGTGTAACCCTGGGGAGGAGAGTGGTAGGGGTTGTGGTGTGACCACACCATGTCCATGATCATCTTGAACAATTAGGGGATTTACATTGTTCTGTTGCATTGTCCCAGGTACATCAGCATGCTTGTTAAGAGCTCTGCCTGAGGGATATCAGCAAGTCCCATGCTTATGTATGCGATGCTTGCTTGCTTGAGGAGAGCATTATCCTCTTCACTTACCTTACCTAACCAGATTCAGGCATGTGACATTGAATAATATGGGATGGGATGGGAGACTAGTGAATTAACTTGGTTATTACAAAGAAAAGTGTTAACACTGGGTGCAAGTACGCAATAATGCCCAACAGGGCACGTGTCATGCTGGGATAACATCACGCCTCAGGTGGTTGGGCACGAGTGCATCCAATACATAAGGCATGACGTTATCCTACCATGACACACACCCTGGAGGGCATTATTGCTATTATACAATGGTGTGTTGTTATACAGAATTAAAAAAAATAATTTTAAAAATGTTTTATTTGGTGTGGAAAAATATTTTTAAGAGAAGATACAAAAAACCACACTAATGCTAACAATCATCAAGAGGTTCACGAAGAGGCTGAGACTAGACCTGTGATGAATCGGATGTACTGGGATAACATCATGGGTCTAGCCCAAGACTGACCAATCAGAGGCCAGCATTCATTCTTGTCATTGTATAATCACATTTTTTTTATGTAATCTGTGTAAATAAGGGCTCATGCTATGAGGATGCACATGCTGGGATGTTTCCCATACCATCCATGTTTATAGGTATACTGAGGTGGCATAGCCATTTGCTGCACTTCCTCGAAATATGCTTTTTGCACTCCTCAAGGATGTGAGGGCTAGCTCAAGCAGACATTTCAAGAAGTTCAGGATCCACTATAAGGGCTGGACTTGGAAGGGTTATGTAAGCAGCAAAGGGGGGTGAGAGACTAGTGAGCTATCCACCTGGAGGTTCAGGTGGGGACAAAATTAGGTCAAGACTGATTTGAATTTAAGCTGTGGTGAGGTCCTGTCCTCTTGAGAAGGAAGTTAAGTTCCTTACATATTTTCAACTTTACAAGTAAGTCCTCACTCCCAAGGCAGAAGAACGAAGAACTGAATACAAAACGGATCTTGGTCAGTTTTTCGACTCTGGTCTCATGAGGAGTTGGGTTGAGAGCAGGTTGCAGTAAAATTGGTGGGGTGGGGAAGTGCTCTGACTTAACCTGGGCTGGTCCCTCCCAGGAGTTATTCAGCTGTAGTCTTACATGCTTTTTGGGCATTATTTGATGCTGGTTGATTTGTTTGCATTACGCAAGTCACCCGCCCTCTTCACTGTCATGATACGTGAAAATCAGGACTTTTTTGTTACTTTGCCCCCCTGTAAAAATAACAAACTATGCCCCTGGTGCAGAGAACAGCAAGCTGAGGGCTGTGCAAGTGGCACTGTGAGGTGATGACAGTGTACATGGACCAGATTGGCAGTGCATGTGGCAATGCAGTTATAACAATATATGAGTCACTGTGGTGTTGGCAGATCAAGTGGCACAGCATGGAGTCAGCTGGGTACATGGTACCACACAGAGATGGTGGTGCACGTGACACAGTGTAGTGGTGGTAGTCTACCAGTGAGGTGGTGGCAGAACCCACAGTATTGCATGCTGCACTGCAGTGTCTGCAGTGCACATGATGCAGAGTTGGCAATGCATGTGGAAATGCACTGTGATGGCAGTGTACGTGGCACTATGCAGTGGCAGAAATATGTCTGGAACAGTGAGGTGGTAACAGTTAGGGGTGTGGAAAAAAAATTTCACAGGGTTGGCAAAAGTCGTATTTTCACTTCCATGAAAGTTCGGAAATCATTTAGCCAACGTTTGTGGAGATTCTGCTGAGAAACTGAGGAATAAATGTGAGAAATGTAGGTTATTGTACTAAACTGCAAAGGAAAAAAAATCCACGGAAGTAATGCAAACCGCGGATAATTACATAATATATGGCGAAATACTAAGCAGGAGACTTTATTTCCATGTGTGATGTAAAAAGTCCGCAGTTCATAATTAAATGCTGCAGTACTAGGCAAAAATCCACAGTTATTTGGTGAAAGTTTGGAATTCAGCCACAGGTGAAAGAGTGGAAAATTTGTGAAAACTTCGAAATTTCACGGAACTTCCACAATGGCAGAAATCCACACTTTTGCCCAACCCTAGTAACAGTGCACATGACACTGTGATGAGGGGAGTGCATATGGCACAATGCAGAGCGAGCAGTACCAGCCTTACCAGTTGAAGGCTATAGAGAGAAAATATTTACACTAATGGATCAACTACTGAGTGTCAGTTGTTATGACTATTGGTAGTCAATAGTTCATCCTGAAAAGTCATGGTTTCCCATTACAGTATATACTGTGTGTGTGTGTATGTATATATATTTATATATATATATAATATAACAATTCTGGTGTGTATATCCTAACAATCCCAGTCTGACCACCACCTTCACCATCCATTGCTTGGATCAGACCCCCCCAACAGCCAACCACCCTCCTCTGTGCTAGATCACCTTAAGAGACACCAGACTATCCTCCATGTAGCTGGACACCCCTTCAAGCCCCAGCCTCTCCCATGATGAGCAACCTCACTGGTGGTAGAGCACCACACAGCCTCTAGATCAGCCTCTTCCCCAGCTGACCACTCTTCCTGCATCTGGACCAGCCTCCAACTAAATGCCACACAACCTCCTTGCAGCTGGAGATCCCCCCAAGCCTTGTTACCAACAGGCCACATCTCTGCTGCTGTACCCCCATGTCGCTGGACCAGCACTCCCCCAGCAAACCACTCTACCTACAGCTGGACTCACCAGAAGCTCCATATCAGCCTCACCATCCAACCACCCACCCTGCAGCGGAACCTCACTTCCATCCCCAAACTAGTCCCCCCCCACACCAGCCATCCTCCCTGCTGCTAGCACACCCTTTCATGCCCTGGACTAGCCTCCCCCAGCAGACAACCCTTCCTGCATCTGGACCCTCTGTGTTCATTCCTACCCATAGACATGCCCTTCAAGTTGAGTACCCTCCTGGAGCTGGACACCCAGATAACCACCCTTCCCAAGAGCTGGACCCACCCTTCTATCAGAGCAGAACCTCCCCTAGACCTTCCCTCCCTGCAACTAGCCCCCAGATCACTCTTCTGCAACCATGGCCCCATACTTCTCAATGTAGTATAACTAAAATGTGAAACACTAACATACAAAATATAAATTCATAGAGCCTTTTAAAATAAACTGCTATAAGGATTCAAAGAATCAGTTAAAAGGCATGCCTTTCAGAAACAAGAAAATTACTCAAGAAATTCTTATACAATGCACAAAAGAGTGATTTTCCTAATCAGCAGTCTTCAGCAAAAGAAAAGAAGTACACTGATCCAAGTATTACTATTTAATTTAATGTAATTGATTTACAAATGCTAAAGTTGTAATTAAAATGTCTTTCAGATGAGACGTTAAACTGAGGTCCCATTTGCCTGTTCAGATGGTAGTTCAGGTGGATGTTAAAGATCCCATGGCACTTCTTGAAAAGAGATGGGGACATTTTTATTAGATAACCAAAACCAGAACACAATATGAAAACACAAATCAGGAAGACAGGCAGAACAAAAATACGACATATACAGCATCTTGTCAGAAACTAAAATATGTGCACTTAATGACAAGCAAAAACATAAACAGGATCATAAACAAACCAAACACAATAACAAATATTGAAAATAATACAGACAATCATCAGCTATCCACATTACCTATAAAATATACAAGCTAACCCACCCACCCGACATTATGCCATAGATGTTGTCCCACTTCAGACCCCAAGATATGAATCTCATACTCATATAATTTATCTAGGTCACTCCGAATTTGGAAGAAAATTTCCTGCAACTGAACGGTTTGATTCTGAAGACAGCGCAAACATCTCGCTTGCCAGATAGCCCATTTAATACATGCTAAAAACACAAAAACTGTACTCTGATTCCATTTATGCTATTCTTTTGGAATTTGTCCTAAAATTAAGATATCATATGTCATAAATTGAAAAACAGGCTTACTTCACCAATTAGCCAGTGCAGACCAGAATCCCTTCACATGAATGCATTCAAAATATAGGTATTGTATAATTTCCAGACACCCCTGACAGGATAACTCATAACAGTATTTATCTCCGAACTGTTTGTGTTTCTGATTATTTTTGACATTAAGCTTCTGATGTCCACAGAGCCAGATCATATCTTGCATCTTTTTTGGAATTCTAGGCTCAGTAATACTAGCAAGCAATAATTCAGGTTTCACAGTATCAGGGACCAAAAACAAGGGATCTTCAATATAACAAAAGTCAACAATATGTTTACAGAATGATTTTTTCTCATGAGAAATAAACCAAAGAAGCTCAATCTTCCACATTCTAATGTATTTATTATTCTAACACAAATAGGGAGTAATTTTTCTGACGGGTGCCATTTATCTCTTACCCCAGGCCATCAAGAATTCTTTTCCCCATAACCTCATGCACAGAGACCCCATATCCTCAGTAGCTAGTAACATTGTTCGAATAGTACTATAAAAGAAATTACCAAAAAATACACTAAAGGTTGAACCATATTAAGATCTCCAGATTTCCAGGCTCTGTAGGTATGGGCCCATTTCACCGGGTTCAGCCTTCATAAAAATGAGAAGAAAAGGCCAATTATTTTAGCATGCATACTATAAGGGAGAGGGAACACATGTGACACATATAGAAAAATCGGGGTTATATATGTCCGAAGAAGAAATACCTTTTTCTTCTGCGACATCTTCCAAGATTGCCATCTAGCAACTTTCTGTTGGGCTACATCAAAAACCATATCCTAATTACATTGTAAAGCAGTCGATATACCGAAGTATATACCCAGTAACTTTACATTATCTGTAACAATCGGTATGACGAAAGATTCTGGAACCAAAGCCAAGCCTAAAACCAACATTCGACTCTTTGTAGGATTAATCCTTATACCTGTATAGGGCTATAACTACTGGAGGACTTGAAGAACTCTTTTTCCTGAATCCAAGTTCGCCACAGTAAAGATACAATTGTCTGCGTATGCTAGCACTTTTCGGAAGGTACATCCCTCTGTAGTAGTAATAGGTACCATCTGAGGATCTACATCTATCAGTCTTAAAATAGGATCAAGACCAAAAACAAACAACAAAGGACTTAAAGGACACCCCTGCCACACCCCAATTTTAAGGTTGACAGGAATGCCCATATGTCCGTTTACTAAGGGAGTAATTTGTGTCTCAGAATACATAGTTTTCAACAAGTTAAGTAAAGATTCTGGAATACCATAACATTTTAAAACAACCCAGATATGTTCATGTTGGATAGCATCAAATGCTGTTTCCTGATCTAGGGACAAAAGATAACCGGACAAAGTATTAGACAAGCCTTGCTCAGCCAGTTCCCTTAAATAATTCAGATTATGCACAATATTTCTGCCAGGAACTGCACACGTTTGGGTCAAAATAAGCAAACTCCTTGCCACCTTTGAAAGCCTATTTCGTAAAATAGTGGCCAAAATCTTATAATCTGAGGTCAATAGGCTGATAGGTCTCCAGTTTTTCAACTGTTTTGAATCCCCTTTTTTTATAGTGAAATATAATTATCCCATTATGCATACTGGGTGTGAGTCTATTTTCTGACCAGATAGATACAAAAAGAACACGCAACCATGGAAGCACACTATCTGAGTTAACTTTATAAAATTCATTGGGAATACCATCAATGCCTGGGGTCGTACATGCCGACAATTTATTTATAGCTAATTTTATTTCATCATCAGTAATAGGGGCTACCAAATCCTCTATTTCTTCAGGTAATAAATGTGGAATAACTGCATTTTGAAAAAATGAACTAGGCAAGGCTTGGGAGACATCCTGAAATGTAGATCTAACATGAGTTTGTACAACTCGACAAATTCCTCTGACATCCTGCACCACTGTGCCATCACAATCTTGTAAAGCAGTCATTCCAAATTGTTCTGAACCCTGTAACGGAAGATCATAGGGGTTTACTTGCTGCCAAGTACATTTAACCAAGTATTTTCGCTGGTAGGAACATCTGTCTTCTTTGATTTTTAGAAAATTGTACATTTTAATTTTAATGTTCTGAAGTTTGGTTAAAGCCATACCGTCTGAAGCAGACAGCTGGGACAGTAGTTTCATATACTGTGCTCTATAACCCAAATATGTTAAATAAAGATTTCTGGCTTTACATTTTGAAATTTGGAGAAATAACAATTTCAAATCCAACTTGGTATCCTCCCACCATTCATTAGGGCCATCATATAAAAAACGAATATTTGCCCGAGCAGCAAGTAAAGCTTTCACCTGCTCTGCAGACATAGCATCATGCAATAGTTCAACATTTAATTTCCAATAGGCACAACCCAAAGCAAGTTTTTGATATGGACCTATCTGGATTTTGACCACCATATGATCTGAAGTTTCCATAGGTAATATCATTACCTCTGAACAAGTAAGCCTCCCTGATAAAAAACAAAATCTATTCGAGAAGACAGAACCCCCATAAAATAAATATGCTGAGGGGTAATTTTTAAAATATCATATACATCCGCAAGATTATTGTTTGCAAGTACCTCACAAAGCATATTTGTATCACAACAAATCTGCGTTTTCCGTCCCCAGTCCCTTGGGGCTAGGCCACAATTAAAATCACCCCCCACAACACTAGTTTCAAAGTATGTAGGTACGGGGCAATCCTCTTAAACAAAGCTGTCCTATCTGCCTTCTGTTGGGAAGTATATATATTAATTATACGATATGCACAATTAGAAAAGACAATATCAACCATCATGGCTCTACCTGGCAAAATATCAAGAACTTTCAAAATTTTAACATCTATACCAGCAAACAAAATAGCCAACCCATCACATGTATCTTCCACTAAGGACCACAAAGAAACACCCCACCTCCAGTCTCTTTCTGCCTCTTTCAATTGTAATAAGGATTGTATCCTAGTATCCTGAAGTAACATAATATTACCACGGCATTCCCGTCAGCAAGCAAAGGTAACTTGTCTTCTACGGGAAGATTTAATACTTTTCACATTAATGGTGAGAAAAACAACACCCTTATCCATTTAAGATATATGAGAAATGAGAAAGGACTAGAGGAAAAAAAAATTGACCAGAAAATACAAAATATGAACACTTCATTTCCTTTTCTTTCTCTTTTTGGGCTTAGGTTTATCACAAACTCTTACGTCCGGGACCATCTCAGCATGTGAGGAGGCCGCAGAAGAGATGTCTGATTCCAAACCATTTTCCTCTTCATCCTGTTCTAATAAAAGTGCATAGGTATTTTGTAAGGGGAGTGAATCAGATTCAATTAGGTTGTCCAATTTGGTTTTTCTGGACTTGGAACGAGTCACCCTATGAAAAAATGCCTCCTGTTGTATATCTGGAGGAGGCATACTAGATATTTCCACAGATATCGTGGGAGCATTAAGTGCACCCAAGTCCATTTCATGTACAGTGGAATCTTCTACTGTGAAGGCCACAGGTACTGAAGGGACATCCTGTGCTGAGAGAACTGAATCTTGTATCGTCTCCATCACTGGGACCATATCCGAAAGGACAGGCTCCGAAGGGGCTGGAGGGGCCTCCAGTGAAGCTGTAGGCCATGGAGGAGGGACCAAGGGGAAGGCCTGGGGGTGAGTAAGCAGGTCATGTATTTCTTGACTTTCTTTCTGGGCTGTTGCCACATAGACATCTTGTTCTGCTCGAATAACTGGGTCTATGTTATTATGAGAAGCCCAGGAACATGTCTGAAATGTATGGCCAAGTTCGTCACATAGATTACATTTTGGAGGATTCCTACAATGCGCACCTACATGTCCCAAATCTCCACAGAGTCCGCACTTCTCCTGGTCACAAACGTTACTAAGGTGGCCTAATGCACTGCACTTATAGCAGGCCCATGGCTGCCCCGGGTAGAATATCACCCCCGTGTCCCTCCCTAGGAAAAAACAATTAGGTAACTGTTTTGTTAAACCATTCTCCAATCATAAATCCACTAGAAATCTCCAGCCCCCAGTCCAAAGACTTTCTTCATCCAGAATAGGTTCTGGTTGTCCCTTAACAATACAGTGCTGCTGCAGCCAGTAGGTGATGTCTGCCACGTTAACCCCCTCATTACGGAATAGTACAGTGATTTTCTTCAAGACTGGTTTTGTTAAGGGAATCACTATAAAGGAGTTCCACAAAGGAGTATGCTTAAGGAGCTGGAATTGTTTCCAGAACCTATCTAGACCTACAGAATGCTTAAAACTAACATCAGATACAGAATCCCCAGGCATATGGATCAGTGCATAAATCTCATAAGCATAGAATTTCATACTTCCTTTCAGCAATTCCCATCCAACAAACCATCTATTGGGGATCTCAGACAAAGGGCCCCTGTATTTTAAATGCACTGCATTACGCTGTGCCGCAGGCTCTGATGAAAGTCCAAAAGTAGCAGGAAATAATTGTTCCTTAATTCCAGCATGCCAAACAGAAGGAGTAACATCTTGTGCAGGTGCAGTCTTCAAAGGGACCTGTACTGGGACAGAAGATGGTGACCATTGTGCAATATTCTGAGAACCCCCCTAGGTGTGATGTGGATAAGGGGGGGGCAGATGATGAAGCCTCTCCCTCCAAACATTTTATATCATCCAGGAGGGTATCTGAAGCCAGAGCTGAAGGGGGACTGAGGCTGTACAACAGGGGAGCCTTGTCCCAGTGGAATGGAAGTACTGGGAAGTGAGACATGTTCAGAGTCAGATACCAGCAAGTCAGAGGGCAATGATGCAATATTCACATCCCACCCCTTCCCATCCGGAGATTTCACCCACCCTGCAGCCTCCAATGCTTGGGAAACCCAAGCTGCTGGGGCCAAGACCTCACCATCAGGGAGATCACAGTTTGTGGGGTCCTGCGAGGGAGAAGTGTTTGGCCTGACAGCAGGAGAAATATCAGAATGTTCCTGTCCCGAATTGTGTAAATCAACATTGTTTAGGGGTATTGCACAAACAGTTCCAGACAATGGGGAACCTGAAGCATCAGTCAGGGGAGAAGGTAGGCCATCTCTTCCACTAGACTGCTGAAGAGACCCTTGAGAAGAACACTATTCTCGGTGTTCATAAGATGGCACCATAACCGAGATAACAGATCCCGGTTTACTCACTGTTTGTCCCTGTGGAACCGGGGGGAGATTACCACTGCAGCCATATCAGGCGGTACATCCGTAGGCTTTCTGAACATTTCAACCGGCGCCCGATCCTCATCCAGGGGAAGCCGTGCTGCTTCCTGTTCCTGCACCTCCATACAAGCCTCCTGTGCAAAATACAAGTCCTGTAACAATCGGTTCCACAGAGCAAGAAACCAACGCTCTTCCAAAGCAAGCTGTTTCTGTATCAAATCTACTTTACTGGCTCCATCCATTACTATGGTCTCTGACAGAGTATCGGTAAGACCCGTGTGTGCACTAACCTGGACCATTGCAGCATCGAGTTTCCCTGCCATAGGTTCCTCTGATGCTATATCGATCACTGATGGTAGAAGGTGGGCCGAGGAGGTGATCAGCACCTCGGCATCTCACACGTCCACACTTCTCGGTGTCTCTATGCACACTGAACACATTGCTTAGAATTGCAGCACCCTCTACCGAAAAGAGTAGGGAAATTTCCCCGGTGTCCTGACCAAATTTCCCCCATTTACTAAAAATACCACCAACAGCTTAATCAGGTTCAAGGTCAGTTGGCATTCATCTGTATCCCCCTCTCCCCCAAGTCGTGCCTGAAAATAGGCAGAATTTGTCTAGTGCACTTACCCGGTCAACAAAAACTTAATAAAAATAAATACAACATTAAAATGCAAAAAAACACAGTTTTCTCATGCAGTCCACCCCATCTTGAATCGGTTTATGAACAAACTAGAATTCATCTCAAACAATTGTTATTCAATAACTTTGAATGTAACTGTTGACCATAAATCATAACTCCTGCCATATCTTAATGTTATACTGTTTGTTGTATCTGTATAAGTTTTTTAATCTGTTGTGTCAATGTCCTTTTGTTTTATTGTAACTTGTCATCTGTAAAAACGGGCATTTTGCTCATCAGATTTACAAGTATAAAAAATAAAAATGAAATGAAAAACAGGACCCAAATAAATTAAATTCTTCCAAAAATATATAAGGAGATATTTTCATAAACAGCACTCTGCAGGTTACTCCAGATCTTCTTAGATAAAAAAAAAACTGTAAAGTCTTATCTCTGTAATTATAGATAAATAGGCTACTGAATGAATATACACACAGAAAATGCATTCTGAACTTGCTCATTCATACAATCTTCCTGCTGCTAAGTGTAACCCCTAGGTGGTGCTATCCCAAGGGCTACTACCCCTGCCTGCTTGGCTACTGACAGGTTGAGGGGCCTAGGTTCTATGACTGGTGCCTCCACCCGGAGGTCAGGGTTGATAGTGGTTAAACTAACTTGGGCACAGCCCTCTGGGACACTGTGCCCCACTTTGTTCCCACTAGTGGCCCACATAGTACACAGGAGTTACCTTCCCAATACCCCATATATGAACACATTTTACGCATATAGATACCACATACCCTCGAGACAGATTCTGCAGCACGTCTCTGAAGACCCCCTGTAAAACAAGGTTAAGCAACATACACTACACAATGCAATGCTGATTCTATATGTACTGACAACACAGACAGTATATAGTTCAATAACAACAAATCTGATTTATTTAGGGGACAGTAACATGGGAGGGGGCAATCAAGCTGATTTGGTTTGGCAATGTTCAAATCACAGTACTGTGCATACACATAGGGTCCAAAAAGTCACTTTCTGCATACCCAGGATGGGGGGGGGGCTAGCCAGGTCCGTTGTCTGGGGTTGGTTGGCCGGCTGGTGCGGCAGGATGGGGCCCTGTAGGAAGAAATATATGCACAACACAAACTTGTAATCCGGAGCTGGATGGCTCAGTTCATAGAAAGAAACACAATAAATTAGATGGCTTGCTTTTGATTTACAAGCTGTTGCAGGGGGTTGCCCTGAATTGTACTCACAATACCCCATACGGATTTCAAGCTGGAAGGTGTTGTTTCTGGGTTGCCTGCATTCAGCACACAACTCACAGCAGAGGGGAAATGGGATCACAGTCCCCACAAGCATTAGACACATTTATATGTAAAAGGAAAGTACTATACCAGGCAGGCTGCTCCTTGATCCTGATTGCAATTACTGCAAAAATACCTGGAAGCACACACAGCATCAGCAGTCCCTGACAGGCCGATCATGTTCAGCAAACTTTCAGTCTTCTTCAGGTTGAGCCTAGCTTCCACACATCTGGTTGTTCTTCTTTCTCCTCACAAACTTGGATTCAGTCCAAACTAGCACTCACAACAACTGCAGGCTGACTTCAGGGCCTCCCACATGCTTCCCGCGCAAACTACACACCGCAGCAAGAGCAGAGCTCCTTCTCTCTTCACTGTCACTACCGAACTGGCTTTCCAGCAACAGTGCAGGGCATTTCCTTTGGGTTCCCTCCAGTTCGGTTGGCTGGTTTGGCTGTCAATCACAGTAGGGCTCCCTCTGTTGGTGCAAAAAGGTGCCAAGGTCCAAACTACATTTCCCAGAGGCACTAGCCATATATTCCCCTTTTGTAGCAGGCTCCAGGTGACAGTCCAAGTTCTGGTTGGATCAAGTAGTCTCCATTTTAGGGCTCCCCTAAACCTAATTGGCCCAGCTCATCAGTTCAGGTCCAAAATGGAGGGGCAAACACACAGAGTCTCTGCTGCAAGAAAGGCAGGTTAGACAAACTGCAATTTTACTAGCAGTCTAAATAATTTCTGGCAAACAATTACATCTTTCAATTAGGCTCCCTCTGCGCTCCTAGTGACTGCAGACACAGAGCGATTAGATGGCAGCTCGAGCGGGATTTAAGCATTAAATACACAGTCCCTCCATTCAAACTAATTTAGCCTGTGAGCAGGCAGCTCTTAAAGAGACAGTACCAGAGGCTCTAAAAGCACTCACAGTTAAGCGGCTTAAACGTCGAGCACCATTCAGGCTGGGAGCACTTAGCCAGCTCCTATAAGACTTTTGGGAACCCCCAATTGCAGGGGGGTTACACTCTTCCTAGCTTGAAAAAACTTGCCGTCCGCGACAAGTAGGTACTCTTATAACACTTTGAAGCAGATTAACACATACATTTATATCACCAACAGTTTAGACATGTATTCCTTTTAAACAACAGCCAACATATTAAACCTTTGTTATATACACTTATACTGTATTACACAGCTTACTACTGGTTACACAACATTATACATATAATACATCTTGATATCAGGTCATTACTTCCGGCACATGAAACCTGTCACGAGGGGGCCCTTCCCTGTCAGCTACCTGGGAGCTGGATGGGGCAGAGCACCATACCTAGAGGGCAAGACAAGTAATCTAGAGTTGGCACCTATGCTCAGTTTGGGCAATGAGCTCGGGGACACATACACTCCCTTATGGACCACATTGAGAGGCAAATCCATAGGCCTCCCAGGGGAATCATAGCTTAAACGCACTACAGGCTTCACAGCTTGACCAGTCTTTCTAGGGGGAACTGTTACAATCTCTGCAGTTTGAGCCACACTTTCAACACTGTCTTTACTTGCCAGGGGAGTGTCTATCGGGGTAGAGTGGCTAGAACTTGGGGCACTTTCAGTTCCTGGATTTGCAATCTCTGAGTCCACAACACTTGGCTCACATGGATAGTTTTCTGACACTGGCAGTGAACCATCAGGGCACTCGAAATACTCTTCTTGCTCTGGTATATCACCAGTCTGTTCCAGTTCATCATTTTCCCCCTCTGAAAGTTCATACAGTTCCACCATGCACAGTGATTCCATGTCATCTGACTTGATACTCTGCACTTCATTTTCTGGGAGCATTGGCTCCAAGGACAAAGCTGGGGGTTTAGACAGTCCAGAAGGCCCAGCTTCATCTCTATAATTGACTAGGGGATTGCCTTGAAATGATTGACTCAGTTCATGAAAGGGGTAGTACCCAAAGTTGCATTCACTTTCCTCTGAGGTAGACTGACAGTCATTTTCGACTGGGATTTGCTGTGGAGAAAACTTTAACTCAGCATCTATAGGTGCAGACTTTCTCTGCCTTTGCTTAGCAGCAGCTCTAGTCACTGGTCCGGGGGAGCACTTTCTGGGGGCTCAGACTCAATCAATATTTGGCCTACGGGCAGCAAATGATTTTGATGCATTGTCTTAACATCTTTTGAATTATTTTTGGGCCTTACTCTGTACATAGACTGATCATCCAGTTTGCCTACTACAATGTGAGGGAGATGATGCCATCTGTCAGCAATCTTGTGTTTGCCGTGCAGTCCTAGATTTCTTAGCAATACACGATCTCCCTCCTGGAGTTCTTGCGCCTTCACCTTTTTATCATACCTTTCTTTTTTGGCCAGATTTTGTTTGACAGCCATGGTTTGAGCCAATTGGTATGCATGATTCAGCTAGGCCTTTAACTTTTGCACATACTGGAGATAGTTATCAGCCCTGACCACATCAGGAGAAACTCGGAAACAAACATCTACCGGTAATCGGGCTTCTCTTCCAAACATCAGACGGTAGGGGGAGAACCCAGTGGCATCACTTTTGGTGCAGCTGTAGGCATGTACCAAGGTGTTAATTTGCTGGCTCCATCTAGGCTTGTCCTTTGGGTGGAGAGTGCCCAGCATATCCGACAAAGTGCGGTTAAAACGTTCAGGCTGTGGGTCTCCCTGGGGGTGGTAAGGGGTGGTTCTGAACTTTCGCACTCCCCACAAAGAAATCATCTCTTTGATCAGATGACTCTCAAAGTCTCTCCCTTGATCAGAATGGATTCTTTGTGGAGCCCCATAGTGAACAGAAAAGTTTTCTACAAGTACTTTTGCCACGGTGGATGCCTTCTGGTCCTTGGTGGGGAAAGCTTGGGCATATCTCATAAAATGGTCAGTAACCACCAGCACATTATTAATATTTATTTGATCTGGCTCCAAACTCAGAAAGTCAATACAGACCAGCTCCATGGGGGTGCTGGTGGTGATGTTAACAAAGGGAGCAGCCCTCTGGGGCAAGGCTTTCCTCTGTAAATAGTGACTACAAGTTTGAATGTGTTGCTCAACATCAGCCCCCATCTTAGGCCAATAGAATCCGGATCTCACCAAGTCAAGTGTTCTGTCTATACCAAGGTGCCCCATGTGGTTGTATAGGGACCTCAGTACCAAGTCTCGGAAGGCAGTGAGCAAAACTAGCTGTTGTTTGTCTATTTGTCCCCCTCTGTCTACTGTTTCTCTGTATAACAGTCGATTAATCAGTTTCAACTTAGGACCTTCCTTGTATAACAATGCAGTTCTCAAATCAGGGGAGCATAACTTGGACACATCTCTCCCCACGTAGAAGGCTTCTAAAGCTGGTTTGATCATAGGATCTCGGGATTGAGCCTGCTGAAGACTGTCATTATCTAGCTGAGGCAATGCACCAATGTCTAATGCAGAAAAGTGGCAATAAGCAGCAGATATGCAATTCTCAGAGGGCCCCAAACAATCCACCAGACAGTCCACTGCATCTGTGGACACTTGTTCCTCTCTGTCAAACTTCTGGCAGAGTGCTCGAATATCAGGTTCTGACAGTCTGACTCAGTCATTCCGGAAAACAGGCCTCCGGGAGAGAGCAACAGCATCTATGTGGTTCAGGCATGCTCTGTATTCAACAGCATAGTCGTATGTACAGTAGATAATGCAGAAAGCCACCTATGGCCAGTAGCATCCAACTTAGCTGAAGTCTGCACATAGGTCAAAGGATTATTGTCAGTTTTTACTAGTATCTAAGCCCCTTACAAGTACTCGTGGAATTGGTCCACAATGGCCCACTTCAAAGCTAGAAACTCTAACTTATGCACAGGATAGTTCTTTTCAGATGGGGTCAGACTTCTGCTGGCAAAGGCCACTGGTATCAGACCATTCTCATGCTCCTGGTACAACACAGCCCCAAAACCTTGCAAGCTAGCATCAGTGTGTAGGACATAGGGTTTTGCTGGATCTGCATATGCAAGGACAGGAGTGTAAGTTGATATATAATTTCATGAAAAGCAGCTTTGCAGTCAGGTGTCCATCTTGTCCCAAAAACTTCATTAGGATGGAAATACACTCTCTCAGTCTCAGGAGAAACCGACCTCTTATATTTTTTGTTGGTAGGAGGGTAACCTTGAGTAAGATTAAGTAGAAGATGAATCACTCTCGAATAGTCCTTGATGAACCAGCAATAGTAGCCACAGAATCCCAGGAATCTTTGCAGTTCTTTTAGATTGTGGGGCTGTGGCCAGGTGGTCAAGGCCTCAACTTTACTCTGGTCTGTTTCTATTCCCTCGGTGGACACTATGTGTCCCACATACTTTACAGACATTTATTGGTGGATAGCTTAAGGCCAAAGTCTTCCAGTTGGTCCAACACCTTTAACAATCTGCTCTCATGTTCCTCCAGTGAGCTGCCAAACACAATAACATCATCTAGGTATACCAGGCACTCCAATAAGTTCATGTCCCCCACTGCACACTTCATAATTCGTTGAAAGTGGCTGGGGCACCTGAAATCCCTTGAGGCATCCTCATGAACTCATAGAAACCAAGCGGACAGATAAAGGCTGTCTTCTCATGGTCTTCTGGGGCCATCAGGATCTGGTAGTACCCACTGCGAAGAGCCAACACTGAGAACCACTTGCTACCATTTAGGCAGTCTAAAGCATCCTGAATATGGGGCATTGTATACTGACCGGGGATAGTCCGCTGGTTCAAGGTGCGATAATCCACGCACATTCTCACTGTCCCATTCTTTTTTCTCACTACCACGATAGATGAAGCATATGAGCTTTTGGATTCTTGTATTACACCAGCAGCAAGTATCTTTTGCAGATGCTGTCTCACATCATCTATGTCAGCAGGTGCCAGCCGTTGAGACCTCTCATGAAATGGCCTTTCATCATGCAGCCAGATATGGTGCTCAGCTCCTTGCACACATCCTACATCCCATTCCTTTAAAGAAAACACCTGGTCTCTCTGGGCAAGCTTCTCACTGATCCTCACTTTCCATTCAGCTGGCAATGGGGAGTCACTGAAATCGAACAAGTCGGGCGTCACTCTGTCACTCTTCCCTGAACACTTGTTACTGGATAACACTGCAGTATCTGCACAATGCACATTAGCCAGGGTGCAACCTCTATTTACCTGAATATCTCTATCAGAGATATTATGAACTTGAACCGTCACCCTTCTGGCATAAGCATGGGCTCTGGCAGGCAAAATACTAGGTTTGACCAGTAGTCCTTCCAGCAATTTTCCATTGCCTGGTGCATCCAGCATAAGTATTTTATTCTTGACATCCTTTCTGATACGGACCTCCCCCTGTAAGGTACACTGGGCATTTGGCACCAAGATCAGAGACTCAGAATCCTTCTTCCAGCCAATTCCAACCGGTTCCTCTGGTTCCACTTTTTCAGCATCTCTCTGTGCCTCATAGGCCTTCTTGATCAAGGCCGGAATTCTTAAAGCTCTGCCAGTCCTTGACCCCTGTTTTTCATAACATAACTGAGCCAGCCATCCAAACATATGCGCATTCTCCCCAATTAGCAGAGAAACCCCATCATACAGTCCAGTAGGGGGACACACTTGGGCCAAGGTCTCCACTTGTTCAGCCACTCCAACCACAGAGGTGGAGAAAAACAACCAAATTCAGAAATAGCCGGAGTAGGGGTAGGCCTTCTCACTTAAACCCCAGACATACAGTCCTTCCAATGATTGCAGGGGCACATCAGACAAATGCTTCTGATACCAATCCTGGAACATAATTGTCACTTGGGAGCCATTGTCTAATATAGCTCTTGTAGACACTCCATTCACCTTTACAGTGTTCTTCATGGAGGAACCCCCCACTTCAGACCATTCTGGCGGCGTTGACCTAGGTGTCGATCGGGCATTGGCCCTGGTGTCATAACTTTTCCGTGCAGCTCCCCTTGGTGGCCGGTCAGTATTTGGATGAAGCAAATTTAACAGTCTGCCACAGACCCTCCTCAGATCTTTGGGCAAGCGGCAGAAAGAGCGGATGTGCCCATTCTCCCCACAGTGGTAACAAAACTTAGTTTCTTTAGAGTCTCTGGAGGGTGGGGGGGTCACTTTTCTGTTGAGGCACCTCTGGGGCTCGACGAGGCTCTTCTTGGACTGGGGGCCTACACCTTTGTGCTTCTGAATCTCCACTATGGTTGTGGGTTAGGGCAGTTCTTTGCAGCTCCTCCACCATCACTCTCAACTCTTGTATCTCTGCTAGCAGGTTACCCTCGATCCGGGTCTCCAGGGAAACAACATGCACTCCCACTCCACTTTTGGGCTCAGGGGGAGCCTGATACAGATCCGGTTCTCTGGCTACCTCAGTCAATTCTTTAATCAATTCCCTCAACTGTTGGTCATCATCTGAATCACTCCTTTCAGGAGTCTGACAAGTGTTCACAGCCCCAGCACAGGGCTCCCAGCCCTCTTCATCAGTTTGAAGCTCACAAATTTCTTTCATTAAATGACAGTGTTCGGGAGGGCTTGCCCTCCTGTCTTGCAATTTGAGCCTCAATATCATTACACTTGAAAATCTAGCTGACTTCAGGATGTGGTTTAATCTGACCCAGTTCAACTCTTGGGCAGGCACTCCCCCTTTTCAGTGGGCCCTCTGCACAACCCTCTCTATCCTAGTGACAAAGGCAGACAACTTTTCATTTTTCCACTGTTTAGCTGACTTAAACTTCCACAATAAATCATCCTCTGATTCAGTGCTGCCGAACACCCCCTCCAAGGCAGAGAGGTATTCTGCTTCAGTAGCCTCCGGACTAGTGGCACATAGAAAATGGATGGTTTCCAGAGCGGGGCCTCTCAAGCTCTCCATCAAGCGCATCCTCTTTTCCCCCTCTGAACATTGCCATTCCTGCACTAAAGGGGTAGCATAGTCCATCCAGGTCTCTAAATCATCCTCCCCCAAAGGCACTCGGACAGTACTGGAGAAAAGTCTGAGCCTTCTATAGGAGTCCAGCTGTATCGGGGGAATTATGATGGGGGAGGCAGCTATTGGGGAGCTCTTGGGGGACACAGTAGAGGTGGTCAGGGAATGCACGGGCATGTGGTCCCCTGACAGGTCTAACACTTTTACCAGCTCTTGGGCAGTTTTGCCTTCTGAGGCTAACAGTTTTAGCAGCTTCTCTTTAAACCCATCGGTCCTACGGGACCCACCCGGGGTGACCAGACCACTATGTAAGTGAATGACCTTCCATCCCTTCTGGGCACCTTCAGGCAGAATCATAGGTGGTACCTTCTCAGGGTCTATTGGGGAGCTACATGAGAGTAGCACTAGCATAGTTTGTTCAAATAAATCAGCGTCTCAACCCCTTACCTCTACCTTGCCCAAGTACTTAACATGTTCTGCAGTGGACACAATGTCAGCATTATTAGTCCCTAAGGGAACATCCAGCAACAGAATAGCCTTTTGGGGGTCTATCTCCTCAGCTTCGCACCACCCCATCAATTTATGTACCACCAGCTTAAGGTGGCAATTTTTAGCTTGGGCGTAGTAAGCCCCTCCATTTTTTCTCCTAAATTTTTTTTTATAAATTGTTTAACCAGGTGAGACACACTAAGCTGAAAGCTTGTTTACAGGTGCAACCTGGGAGCACAGGGAAGTTAAGTGACTTGCTCTGGGTCACACAGTATGCAAGTGGAGGCTGTGGGATTCAAACCCAGGTCTCCAGATTTGCAGCTCAGAGACTTAAACCACTGCGCCATACTGCCTCCTAAATTAAACATATTGGGGTAATTCCCTCATGTGGCCACTAGAGGACACTAATCCCAGTGGTGCCTCCAAGATGTAACCCCTAGGTGGCACTATCCCAAGGGCTACTACCCCTGTCTGCTTGGTTACTGACAGGTTGAGGGGCCTAGGTTCTATGACGGGTGCCTCTATCCAGAGGTCAGGGTTGATAGTGGTTAAACTAACTTGGGCACAGCCCTCTGGGACACTGTGACTCCCCTTTGTTCCCACTAGTGGCCCACACAGTACATGGGAGTTACCTTCCCAATACCCCACATATGAACACGCTTTTCACATATAGATACCACTTACCCTCGAGACAGATTCTGCAGCATGTCTCTGAGGACCCCATGTAAAACAAGGTTAAGCAACATGCACAACACAATGCAATGCTGGTTCTATATGTACTGACAACACAGACAGTATATAGTTCAATAACAACAAATCTGATTTATTTAGGGGACAGTAACACGGGAGGGGGCAATCAGGTTGATTTGGTTTGGCAATGTTCAAATCACAGTACTGTGCATACATATAGGGTCCAAAAAGTCACACTCTGGGTACCAAGGATGGGGGGGCTAGCCAGGTCCATTGCCCAGGATTGGCCGGCTGGTACAGCTGGACGGGGCCCTGTAGGAAGAAATATATGCACAACACAAATTTGTAATCTGGAGCCAGAGGGCTCAGTTCATAGAAAGAAACACAATAAATCAGATGGCACACTTTTGATTTATAAGCTGTTGCAGTGGGTTGCCCTGAATTGTACTCGCAATACCCCACACGGATTTCAAGCTGGAAGGTGTTGTTTCTGGGTTGCCTGCATTCAGCACACAACTCACAGCAGAGGGGAAATGGGATTGCAGTCCCCACAAGCACTAGACACATTTATATGTAAAAGGAAAGTACTATACCAGGAAGGCTGCTCCTTGATCCCAATCGCAATTACTGCAAAAATACCCGGGAGCACACACAGCATCAGCAGTCCCTGACAGGCCGATCGCATTCAGCAAACTTTCGGTCTTCTTCAGGTTGAGCCTGGCTTCCACACTTCTGGTTCTTCTTTCTCCTCACAAACTCAGATTCAGTCTGAACTAGCACTCACAATGACTATAGGCTGACTTCAGGGCCTCCCACATACTTCCCATGCGAACTACACACCGCAGCAAGAGCAGAGCTCCTTCTCTCTTCACTGTCACTACCGAACTGGCTTTCCAGCAACAGTGCAGGGCATTTCCTTTGGGTTCCCTCCAGTTCGGTTGGCTGGTTCGACTGTCAATCACAGCAGGGCACCCTCTGTTGGTGCAAAAAGGCACCAAGGTCCAAACTACATTTCCCAGAGGCACTTGCCATATATTCCCCTTTTGTAGCAGGCTCCAGGTGAGATTCCAAGTTCTGGTTGGCTCAAGCAGTCTCCACTTTAGGGTTCCCCTAAACCCAATTGGCCCAGCTCATCAGTTCAGGTCCAAAATGGAGGGGGCAAACACACAGAGTCCCAGCTGCAAGAAAGGCAGGTTAGACAAACTACAATTTTACTAACACTCTAAATAATTTCTGGCAAACGATTACATCTTTCAATTAGGCTCCCTCTGCGCTCTTAGCGACTGCAGACACCGAGCGATTAGACGGCAGCTAGGGTGGGATTCGAGCATTAAATAAACAGTCCGCCCATTCAAACTAATTTAGCCTGCAAGCAGGCAGCTCTTAAATAGACAGTACCAGAGGATCTAAAAGCACTCACAGTTAAGTGGCTTAAATGCCGAACACCATTCAGGCTGGGAGCACTTAACCAGCTCCTAGAAGACTTTTGGGAACCCCCATTTGTAGGGGGGGTTACATAAGTAACTCCCCTGTCACCCCCCCCAAAGAAACTACAACTTTAAAAGTAACTAAATCAGTAAAAATACCACACATAATAGGTAAACTAAGGGCACAATGCACGCTAAACGTTTTAAGGAGTGATTTGACTGGTAAAAAAACTGTATTTTAAAACCTTACCAAATAGTTTTAGCCACAGGAGTTCAGAGCAGCGAAAATGTCTTCATAGCAAAATATTAAATCAAAACAGCACAGCATTTCAATTAAAACATGAGTAATAATTCCCTTACTGTATTTAACATTTCAAGGAGTTAAAATGATGCAGTTTTCCATTTAAACATAAGCACTTACCTTGTACATGTAATCTTAACTGCAGCCAACACCAGCTTGATATTCCAAATGCAGGCTAACAGTTGCTCTGAGCAGTGACAGGAAGTGGTTCGGGGAAATGTAGTTCACTGACTGAGTAGACTTCTGGAAAATGTAGTTCAGCAGACTTTTAAAGGGACACAGTGAACCTTTTTTTTTTGCAACATATTCTAAGTAAAAAAAACACATTTTATGATGGCTTATCTTCTGCAAAATTCATTGGTGTTGCTGGTTGTTCTATCTTTCTCTGTGCACAGTAGAACAGAAATGCATGGTAATGTACCCATCCTTGACTGGCTAATTCAAATCCTTGAACTGTAATCTTCATTAATGATTCAGTAGTATTAAAAAATTGTACTTTGAAGAGCATTGCAGTTCTGTTTCTAAGCCTCATTTACTAATAATTTACTCTTAAACAAATAGTCTGCTAAATATTTATTAGACTTTACTATTCTTAGAGGTTGTATTTTTTAGTGATGATTAAAGATAATCAGTTATGACAAAAATTTGTCTTCAAAGAGTAATTAATTACTGCTTTAATACTAAATTTTAGTATTTGACTTTGGTGAGCTGGAAGAGAGAAGAGAAATGACTCATAGGAGGAGGAATTACAATTAAAAGGGAAACAGCCTGAGCCTATGAAATTAAAAGGGCACTATCCCATTGAAGTCAAATTAGTTAGGAAAGGGGAACAATAGCCAACAGGAAGAATAAAAGTCTCTGAAACTTCATCCCCCATAAATTCCAGGAAAAAATCAGCTGGTTAAGGACAAATCCTTGATTCTTGGAAATGCAGCATCTGATTTCTCTTATCTACTATAAATGAATCTCATCCCACTACTGATGATGAGGAGCACATGTGGGGGATGGACACATCCTGCCCTTTCCCAAATAATAGCAATCATTGGGACATTGAATTTAATATCTCAAAGATGGGTTCCCAAGTAAACCCTAATATCTCCAGTAAGGTGCCCAGGTGTTCCTCATAATTCAGGAGCAAGGAAGGAGTAAACAAACTTGCTGGCAGGAGCCCCATAGAAATAAAATGCAGCTTGCAGTTTAAAAGATGTTTTTTTTATTCACTCAGCTTGCTTAGCAAGTTGATATGAACCTATGCCAGCTAGAAGGTCCACTTCACACTGAGCAGCTGGTTGCCACCCATGTTACTAGGGATGTGGCATCCCGAATGCAAGGGGGGCTCTGGAGTGTGTGGCCAGTCACATCCATTGGTTTTTGAAAAGAGTGCAGACTGAGGAGAGGACAAATAGCAGCAGAAGAGGAGCTAGTGATCAGCAGGGGGTACTTACCTCAAGCTTGGGGGGTTCCTCACTGCATCCTGGCTGGTCCTGTGAAGATATCCAGTCCCTGTTCTGTTGGTGCTGTGACCTGTAGTGTCAGTGATCAAGGCAGTGAGCCAAAGAATTAGCAGTCAACTGGCCATGGTGCTGGCTCTGTTTAGTCCTATTTGTTATTGTATTTAGTTAAAAAGAAAATGTTTCCAGTCTCCTAGTGGTGGTGCATCAGGCCAGCAGTGTCAGAGTGGAGCAAGCAACCAGCAAGGCCCAGAAGCAAGACTGCCGATCATCTGCCTGTAGTCAAATCCTACTTCCTCCAACTTGCTCACCTCTCTGTAGCTTCTTCCCGGGCTGGGGCAGTGAGTCAGCACCATCGGACTGATGATGTCTGCCAAAACTAAGTACTTAAAAAAATGTGTTTAATCGCACCAGATGGTGCAGCAAGAGATGGCCACAGCTGTTTGTGGGGTTACGGCAAGGCCCCAGAGAAAGGGACCACATGAGGGCAGATCTATATTTAAATTTATTTAAATCGTGCTACAGCAGGGAAGCATTGGCAGGGGTGGAACTATGTAAATAGGTAGCTCCCAGAGACAGCGCAAAGGGGGAAGCAGGCCCTGTATTCAAAAGTAAAGGATCTAGTGAAGGAGCAGGGCAGAGAAAGGCCCCATTTTCAGATATGTTCGCATAGGTGGGCTGCTGAACTAGGGTTAGCTAGCTCAAACATTTCATTTAGTTGTAAATAAGCACCTGGTGGGCCAGGTGGGGCAAAACAAGTCCCAGCTGCAAAAGACATAGCAGCCCAAGATGGAAAAGGGTGGCTAGTATCCAAATGGCCATCAGTAGCCAAATCCAGGGCTAGTGTTTTAAACTGGAAAATTTTGCTAATTTAAGCAGACTAGAGCAGTGGCTCCAGCCAAGAGAAAGAGGGAAGGGAGTGGGGCAGCCAACCAGCCACCCTAGCAGTACAGTTGCCAATGTCCTAGCCTAGGGCTAATTACCTGTTAAGTGTATAACTGATCCATAGCCCCCTTAGTCAGGGAGTGACAGCTGGCGTGGGATCCCTAGCATATAGACTAGCTAGTACCCGGAAGTGACACTTTAACATCCACGTTCTATAATAACTGCACTAGGAGAGGCAATAAATAAGGGAAAACCTGGCTAAAGCTGGATTTACCTAGCTACACAGGGACCCTGAGGGATATCCTTTCCCCCACGGGCACTTGCTTTGGGATCACCCTCCCCATTTCCTCATCGGGTTGTTGTCTGCTTTGTTTTGCAGTATGTCCCCCTTTCACTGCCAGGCTATGCAGCTCAGAAAATAACATTGCCCTCAGTGGCTCTCAGCTCCTCACCTGCTAAAGGTGTGTCATCTGGGCTGGTTATTTTGCTTTTTAGTGGTGCTCTATTAGTTTTTTCTCCTGTTTTTTATAAAAATTGTTAGTATATGGAACACATCCTCGTGATGCAATTAACTAATTTCAACAACAATAATACTCGCTGCTGATTGCAAGACAGTATTTAGCCACTGAGTACATCACCAAAAATACCCAGACCTGTTAGTAAAACCAAAAAAAGCAATTTGACATTTACAAAGAGTTTATATTATAAACAAATATTATCTATAATGTGGAAGCATAATAATTTTGTGTGAACCAACACTTTGAAAGTGTTTTTTTAAAACATACTCTCTAAGATTTCTAAGAACAGCATTGGTAAAATAGTGTAATAAAAATTCTAAAGTGTTGGGAGTACTGCTCCAGTGTGCATCAAAAATTAATGAAGGAAATGCAGTGGTGAAGAAGTGTGCAAGAAAACTTGTCAATTATTTGCAGTGCTATTACAGTGTACATCTAAATATAAGAACGTGCAGTGGTAAAGGAGTGTAGCACAAAGTCAATGGAGTGCAATGAATAAAAGCAGTGGTATATCAGTATGGACTGCAGTAACACTGAAATCAGACTCAAGACTGTAGTCTGCACTCCTTTACTCTCTGGGGAGCTACTACCCCAGGCCCTGTGTGGACCAAAACAAAACCCCAAAGGCACACCACAGGTACACAAACAGCACAACCGTTCCTACCTTATCAGATAAGTATACCTTTTTTTATCCTGTCCCTTCCATCTTTCTGGCCCCCCTAAGAGCTGCAGATCATTTGTGACCCCTTTTCTATTTTTTTAATTTTTACAGGTACCCTGGCGTTACCCCTCTGGACTCCTACACCAGCACCCTGTGGAAGGTAAGTCCCTTTGTTTCACCTATTATGGGTTGGTAGACTGTAATGGGTGTCTGTGCCTGTTACAATCCTAACTAGGCACTCTACATTGTGACGCAGGGGGCATTAGGGCTGCAAGTTTAGTTTTACCTCAACTCTGAAAAGGTTGAACTTCTACTTTTGTATGGGTGAGAACACCCATGAACTAGTTGCAGTTTTGTGCAAACTTTGGTTCTCTCTGTTTATTAAAAAAAAACTTTTTGTTTGTAACGTCCCTTCCTCTGAGCGACTCTAGGTGGTGCAGTGAGGCAGGTGGGAGAGGTCTGGTAAAGCTAGAAAGATGCTCATTTTTTTTTCTAGTTTGGTGACTACAACAGCCCACTCCTCTGTGTCCTGCTCTTCACTCTGTACTCTTTGTTGGCCACAGTCAGCCATTCAACACCTCCCCCAACAGTCACGGATGAGGTGCAGGAGATGACACTGCCAGACTAGTGTCAAAAGTGCCATTTTCTTCTCAGCACAACTGATAGCTGCATATTGTTATCAACTGCGCAGCTTTAAGTGTGGCGGCAGGTTGAGAGGCATATCAATCCACAATCGGTTAAAATGGTTGAGTCAGGTTGGGCCATGGTGGATGTAGAGAGAGGACCACAGCAGACTCAGAACAGCAGGGAGAAAGGGAAAAGTCTGCAGAGCCAAGAGAAACAGAATGAACGAGTGACAGAGCGGTAGTGAGCAAGCTCAATGGAGCACTAGTGTGACTGCTGCAGATTTCTTTGTGGGCAGAAAATGCGGCAACGCAGGCAGAAGCCCAGTACAAAAGGCCAGCTTGCAGCGCCGGCAGAAACAGAATGCGAGAGTGACAGAGGGGGAGTGAGTGAGCTCAGTGGAGCTGTGTTGGGACTGCTGCAGATTTGTTTGTGGGCAGAAAAAGGCAGCAATGCATGCAGGGGCCCAGTACAAAAGGGCAGCCTGCAGTGGCAGGAAAACCAGAATGAGCGAGTGAGTGAGCTCAACAGAGCTGTATTGTAACTGCTGCAAATTTCTTTGTGGGCATGAGAAGGCAGCAACGCACCAGGAGCCCAGTAGAAAAGGGCAGCCTGCAGCGCCGGCAGAACAGAATGAGCTAGTGAGAGAAGGGGAGTGAGCAAGCTCAACGGAGCTTTGTCGGGACTGCTGCAGATTTCTTTGTGGGCAGAAAAAGACGCCAACAGAGGCAGGAGCCCAGTACAAAAGTGAAGCCTGCAGCACCAGGAGAACCGGAATGAGTGAGTGAGACGGGGGAGTAAGCAACCTCAACGGAGCTCTGTCAGGACAGCTGTGCATTTCTTTGTGTGTAGAAAAAGCCACCAACACAGGCAAGAGCCCAGTACAAAAGGGCAGCCTGCAGCGCCAGGAGAAACAGAATGAGCGAGTGAGAGAGGGGGAGTGAGCCACTTCAATGGAGCTCTGTCGGGACAGCTGCAGATTTCTTCCTTAGCAGAACAAGGTGCCAATGCAGGCAGCAGCCCAGTACAAAAGAGTAGCCTGCAGCACTGGGACAAACAGATTGAGCCAGTGACAGAGGGCTACTAAGCGTGCTCAACAGACCAACGCAATCAACATTCGGCATTGACAAATGTTTGATTTTATAGCTGTCCATCTTCCATTGTTGGCTGTTTCTGATAGGAAGTCAGAGAATAGCTGATGTTTTGAAAGCTAATTCTGTCAGAAATAGTTTCTGAGTAGAACAGTTGTTACAAATAGCATAAAATACCTCCCAAAGACAGGAAATGTGAGGTACTGGCATCAATTTTGAATGATGACTGTGAAACAACATCATCTTCTGAGAGCAGCCCAGGTACGGTCTCTGATTCAGAGCTAATGTGGCCAGAATGTCCTGCCACAGACTTGGAGCACAAGCTTGGTACAGTGCCAGTAAGTTATGACACTACTGTTATGACAGATTCAATAAGTCTGGATAGTATCAACTTGCCCTCTGCATCAATGGGAGAAGGTTTCTGTGAAAAGAGAGTGAAAAAAAGTATTTATTTTGCACCCTCAAAAATATAGGAGTTAAAGGGGATAAAAAAAAGCACTCCCAGCAGAACTGCAGTAGTGGGAAACCCTCAGCAAGTAGCGCCACCTGTAGAATCCCAGTCTGATAGTGTGTGGAGTAGAACTGTTATAAGTAACAGCATAAGGCTTTCCGCATACCAACAGGGACCATACACACATTTTGTGGCAGTGTGGAATCTCGTGTATGTAGAGATTTTTCTCAGAAGATATTTATGAATTAATTGCAACTAGAGCCAACAAGTATGCAGAAGACACCAGGTGAGCAAATCCAGAAAAACATAAGATGCAGTGGGAGCCAACGTGTACAGAAGTAAAGGCATACATTGGCCTGTGTATCATCATGGGAATTGTTTATCTCTCCAGACGTCGTATGTACTGGTGCAGAGATTCCTTTGTTCTCCAACTGAATATAAGTGAAGTGATGACCAGGGACAGATATTATATGATTGGTTGTTATCTTCATGTGGAACACAAAGAAATGCAACAAACTGATGTCACCCATATGGACACACTTAAGAAAATAAGGAGCTTCTTAGACTGCATTGTCCCTAAGTTTGTCAATGAATATGACTGCAACAGGGAGCTCACTGTTGACAAAGTCATGGTGCTCTACAAGGGTCGTCTATTCTTTATTCAGTACATGATAGCAAAGCCACAGAAATGGGCCAAAAAGGTGTGGGTGCTCTCTGAGGTGAAGTTGGAGTGCATATTAAAAAAAATCCAGGTATTGGCAAAACTGTAGATGAATCAGAAAATATTCAAGACTGGGCTGCCAACCAGGGTTGTTTTTAATCTCACAAGTCACTTGTCAAAGTCAAATGGACAATTATTATGCTAGCTCTGATTTGCTAATGCACCTGCATGAAAGGGGGCTGTATGCACATGACACCATTTGAACAAACAGAAAGAATTACACCAAGGACCTGCTTCTACCAAAGAAATATCTAAACAAGCTGCCACGAGGGGAAACTGACTGGAGAAGAAACGGTCCTTTATTAGTGACACGTTGAATGGACAAGTGTCCTGTATGTTTCTTCTCCGATATACATACCTCCATGAAAATTCAGATGTGCTACCTCCAGTACAAAGGGTGCAAAATGATGGAACCAAGATAGACATCCCATGCCCATCTTCGTTGTCTAACTACATGAGATTTATGAGAGGTGTAGGCAGGGGAGACCAAATGATTTCTCTTTACAATGTGTTCCACCATGCGAAAAAACAGTGGAAGCGCCTATTTAATTATGTGCTTGAGTGCTCCTTCCTCAATGCATACATTATTTTTAAAGCACAGTCTGGTGAATGGGAATTACAACATCTGCCATCCACCTCAGTACAACGGAATGACTACCTTTTGTTTCGTCCAAGCCTGGCAAGAGAACTAACTGGCGATTTTAGTTCGAGAAAGATACCCAATAGACCATCCTCCACCACACGATCTACAAGGCTGATGAATGATGGTCACATGACAGTAGTCAGTGATATATATGAAACATATGAAACTTCCAGCAGAAAAAGGCCATTTGGTCTATTGAGTCTGCTCGATTTTGCAGCTAGCATCCCTACTCTGCAGCTTCCCCCCACCCTACCCCTCCTCCCTTTTGCCCCATCCCAGCCCCTCTTGAAGCATCCCACAGTTTTACAGGCCATGACCTCTACCAGTAGTGCATTCCACTCTGCTACCACCCTTTCCATAAAGAAATGCCTCTTCATTTCCCTCCTAAACTCTTCCACCCTGCAATCTCATGTCATGACCCCCGAGTGTCTCTCCCCACCCTCCCCTTGAACAGTCCCTCCATGTCTGTCCTGTTTATTCCTCTCATGTAATTAAAGGTCTCAGTCATATCCTCCCTGCCCCTTCTCTCCTTCAGAGAGTACATGTTCAACTCCCTCAGTCTAACCTCATATGGTAACTTCTCCAGACCCATGATCATCATTGTTGCTCTGCGTTGCAACCCTTTCAGCAATCTAATGTCCCTCTTTAGGTTAGGGTGCCAAAACTGAATGCAGTACTCCAGGTGGGGTCTGACCAGTAATCTGTATAATGGCAGAATCACCTCCCTCCTCCTAGCGGTTTTACCCCTTGCAATTAAACCCATCATCTTGTTGGCCACTGCTGCTGCTTTCCTACACTGTGCTGAGTTGTTCATTGCTCCTGTAATGAGCATCCTCAGATCTTTCTCCTCCTCCTCAGTCACAGCCAGCTCCACCCCTCGATGGTAGCTCCTCTTTGGATTCTTTGCCCCAAAATACAGCACCTTGCAGTTTCTGACATTGAAACCAAGTTGCCAGGTGTTAGACCATGTCTCCAGCCTTGTTAGATCTTCTTGCAATCCCTACCATGCCCCCATGGCCATCCACCTCTGCTCTCATCTTGGTGTCATCTGCAAATAGATTGATCTCACTATTTATGCCTACCGAGATGTCTGCAATAAACACCCCAAATAACAATGGCCCCAGAACTGATCCCTGCAGGGCCCCGCTCATCACTGGCCTAGGGGATGATAATTCACCTCCCACCACCACCCTCTGCTGCCATCCCTGCAGCCAGTTCTCTACCCAACCCACTAATTTTGCCCCTGCCCCTGTGCCCCTTAGCTTGCATGCTAGTCTCCTATGTGGCACCAAGTTGAATGCCTTACTGAAGTCCAGGTACAGGACATCCACTGCATGCCCTTTGTCCATTTCCCTAGTCATCCAGACATAGTAGTCCACTAGGTTGGTTTGGCAGGATCTGCCCTTGACAAAGCCATGCTGCTGACTGTCCTGCATCCCACTGACCTCCAGCGGGGTCACCAGCCTCTCCTTCAGGATTGTTTCCATCAGTTTCCCCATTGTGGATGTGAGACTCACTTGTCTATAGTTCCCTGGTTCAACTTTGGGACCACTGTTATGGAGTGGAACCACGTGAGCCATTCTCCAATCCTGAGGTACACACCCTGAGACCAGAGAGGCATTAAATAGGTCTGCCAATGGGCCTGCCAGGACCTTTGTCGACTCCTTCAGTACCCTGGGGTGTATGCCATCCACTTCCGGTGCCTTGTCCACTCTCATTGCCCTTAACCTGTCTAGCACTCTACCTTCTGTGATTTCCTCATCCATCACCCCTCCCCCTCTGATCCTATCCTCCCCCCTACCTTATGTATTCCCCCCTTTCTCTTTAGTAAAAAACAAGCAAAAGTAGCATTAAGTGCTTCAGCCTTTTTGTCCCCTTTTTCCACCCATACCCCTTCCTTCTTAATCCTTACTATTTGGACCTTACATCCCCTTTTCTCCCTGATGTACCTGAAGAAGTCTTTTCCCCCCTTTAATTCCCTTGGCCAGCCTGTGCTCTCTTGATGTCTTTGCTGCCCTTACTTCCCTGGTCACTTCCTTTGCTTCCTTCAGGTACTCCTCCCTGTCATCCCCCCTCCCTATTCTCCTGTATCTCCTATAGGTGACTCTTTTCTTCCTCACCCTATGACACCCTTGTTCATCCAGCTAGGTTTCTTCACCATGCTCTGCATGCAATCCCATCTCGTAGTCCCCACCAGGTCTGCCTCTGCCACCAGGTCCACCTGCTCCATTAGATTTGACCATCCCACTAAACAGGTCCACCCCATCACAGAAATTGCTACCTCAGACTCGTCCATTGCTGGGCCTGGCTCTGCCTGCACTGTTACCAAGACAGGCCCTGCCTACCCCATTTATTTCACCTGTTCCACCAAACTTACCTATGCCTTTTAACTTTCATGCCCCTCGGCAGGAACTGACTGCCCTGTCATTTCCTCACCCTACCCCATAGTTTGGATTACATCCTCCACAGGCTGTATCTGTCCCATTGCCCCCAGGAGTACAGGAGCTGGACCCCGAGGTCAAGGACATAGTAACTAGATGGATTCATGCTGATATTCCACTCAGCAGACCCTAACAATATAGTTAAGCCATTCAGGCTTAAGCATCTGCTCTCCATTTTCTGCTTAACAATACAAAATGCATTTCTGTGTGTACACATTTGTATCGATTGATTAACAATAATTATTAATGGATTTTGTGTGTTCAATTAACTGCTTAACAGTTTAGGATCTGGTAGATTGTAGTCTGCAAAGTTTGAAACTTATGTACTTAGTTTTTACTTGTTATATATCTCTAAGTAAACTACTGAAGATAGACTTATACATTTCCAGACAGGCTGTGTCTTCATGAGTCCTGGAGTGTGACCTTCTCAAACACCTATGAGGGACTTTCCACTGATAAACATAGACAGTATATTTTTATCCAATCAGCTTAGTCGTAAGAGATCAGTGATTGGTCAACCCCATTGTATTTGTGGTTTGCCTAGACTGCATGAGTGATCAAGGCAGTCAACCCTGTCCTAACAAAACTAATATCTGAACACAACCTTGTTCTGTTTGGTAAACAACTAACCACAAAAAGTGGCCAGCTATTCAAATCTCCATCTAATGTGTGATTTATCAGACAGTGTATTTTATATCAATAAGTTTTTTACCCTGCCATCTCGCACAGAAGATATTGTGACATCAAGTCAAATTTGCAAATCCAAACAACCTCCTTATATCAAGTAGATACCTTCTAGTCGCATAGACACTCCAACACCTAATCATCTAAGCATCAAAAGCAGTTTGGAGACTAAACAATCAAAATATTTTTGTTTTCTATCAATCCTCCATTTGCTGTTTTGTTGGGATTCAGTCTCCTATTTACTGTTTTATTGGGATACACTCTCCTATTCATTGAATTATCAAAAATATTTAAACCATTACCAACCCAAGGCAAGGTAGGAGTCTTAGAGGCAGAATCAAGAATCAACTCTTAGGACCTCATAGGAACATCTGGTACTGGTTTGGTGAGTTACATTACCTTACCTTGGGTGTAGGACCCAAGGCTGACAGCCTGCCAGTTGTTTTTATTTCTTCTATTGTGACTACTTTTGGTCTGCAACAAAGGAATTCTTTTCTGCTTTGCACTGTTGTTCAGAAAAATTGTAATTGCAATTTAAACTGTACCAGGTCTATTCATGTTAATGCCAAAACTACCTTGTAAATTTGGAATACTGATGTCAAGAGTAACAACATTTTTAACCATGAATTCTGACTTGTGTTATACTTCTTAATTTAATATTATAAAACTTAGAACACTTAGTTTAGAAAATGATAACCTCAGAAGTAAGTCAGTACCCTTAAGATAACAGTTCCAGGTTATAGTTATATAATTAAATGTGCAAATTTCTTATGCCCAAAATTACCACATAAATATTTGGATTGGTATATCAATGATTTTAGTAAAAGATACCGGTGTAAGATATATGGCTGTCCCAGGCACAGACAGACAAATAATTTTAAAGTAACTATATGAGTATTCAAAAAACTAAAAAGTACTCATTGTCCACTGACAAAGTAAACATGTTCATAAGGGAACTTTAGAGTCTAACAGTACAGCAAAGCCTTAATAGACCGAGGCCAAATAGTCTTGGTCAGTCTGGTGTCAGATAAGATCATTGTGGCAAGTGGTCTAGATCATAACACAGGGATCACTCTTCCAACCTTCTGTCTTGTCATTCCTAACCTAGCCCAATTAGTTGACAACTTGGAAAAACTGCCAGTCTCCGAAGGTCTCAGTGAAAGCTGTGTACATTAAACTGAGCAAAAAAGTCATATCGGATAGCTGAAAGGCACTCCACATCAAACAACTAAGACTTATCAGTGCTAGCCTCTTTACTTTGGGCCTTGCTTCAAGAAATTGTTGCCTCCACTATCCCTAGCTTAAAGAGTTTCCACCTCTGATTCATGTCCATATTAGGCTGAATTCTGTCCAGGAACCCTTGCACAACTTCACCTATTTTTTTGAAGTCAGCCTTTCTAATGTCTAGCACCTTTGTGCCAGTTGCCCCCCTCTCCCAGCCCAGCTGCAACTGGAAATATACTGTCCAGTGGTTCCTCCATCTTCAGATCCCTCACCAACTCCCTGTTAGACAGTACGAGGTCAACGGTATTCTCTTCCCTAGTTGGTTCACTGACCAACTACATCAGGAAGTTATCCTGGAAGGCATCTAGCATTATCTGCCCCCTTCTACACTTGGTGGCAGGTGTCCCCCACTCCACTCCTGGCAGGTTGAAGTCAACTATTATCACCACCCCACCCTTCTCTTAGTTCCTCCATGTCATCAGGGCACAGGTCAGGAAGCATGGAGAAAATCCAGGAGCAGTTGTAGAATTCCACAAAACTGTTTATTTATAGTTGCAGTAACATAAAATAAAATAAACCTGTTCAGGATAACTATATACAGAAGCAAAATAAAATCTCTTGTAAAAAAAAATTTCTCTTGCAACTCAGCTTAGCTGTTTTTATAAGTCTTTTTCAACCCCTATCCTTTGCAAGCATCTTGTTCTTTGCCAATTTCAGGAGCTGCTAGGATATTGAGAACTTCCTGAAGTACCTCTAGCCTTTGCAAAAGGCTCAGGCATTTGCACTCAACCTCTAGCTTTTTACCGTTATCTCAAATTATAAATATATATATTTCAACAGTAATACAATTCTCCAAATAAAAGTAATCTCATAGATACATAGATACATAGACAGTGTCGGCAGATAAGGGCCTATGGCCCACCCAGTCTGCCCATTTGAGCTTATAAGTTCAGTTTATGTTTTCCTAGAAGTCTGTTGCCCCTTACCCCTGACCTCCAGAATTCCTTTATGTCTATCCCATGCATTCTTAAATCCGTGATTGTTTCAGCCCCACGCTTCCTCTAGCAGGGTGTTTCCTTGTCCACCACCCGTTCTGTGAAGAAATTCTTTCTCATGTTTCCTCTGAATCGTCCTCCTCAACTTCATCCCATGCCCTCTAGTCCTGGAACATCTTTTCGCTTAAAATAGTGTTTTCCTGCACCCTGTTCCTCCCTGTAAGATACTTGTATGTCTCTATCATATCTCCTCTCTCCCTCCTCTCCTCCAGGGAGTACATGTTCAGTTCCTTCAACCTGTCTTCATCGGACTTGTGATGCAATCCATGCACCATCTTTGTTGCCCTCCTCTGAACCTTCTCTACCCTGTCTATGTCCTTACGTAGGTATGGTCTCCAGAACTGTACACTGTACTCCAGGTGGGGCCTCACTAGTGTCTTGTATAGCGGAATTTGACCTCCCTTTTCCTGCTGGTGATGCCCCTGCCTATACATCCCAGCATCCTATTTCCTTTACCTGCTGCCTTGTCACACTGTTTCCCTACCTTGAGGTCATCAGAGATGACAACCCCAAGATCCCTTTCCTGCTTGGTGCATGCTATATCCTCACCCCCCAACTGATATATTGTGCCAGGGTTTTGTGCCCCATATGCATTATCTTGCACTTCTTTGCATTGAATTTCAACTGCCAAACCCCTGACCATTCTTCAAGTTTCTGCAGGTCGCTTCTCATTCTGTCTACACCCTCTGGTGTGTCTACTCTGTTACAGAGCTTTGTGTCATCAGCGAATAGTGAAATTCTGCCTTCTAGATCCTGTGCCATGTCACTGATGAAGATGTTGAGTAGGACCGGTCCCAGCACTGATCCCTGTGGTACCCACTGGTCACTCTTCCCTCTGTGGAGTGACAGCCATTTACCACCACCCTCTGTGTCCTGCCACCCAGCCAGTTACCTACCCACCACACTACTGTCCTGCCCACCCATATTCCCCCAGTTTGTGTAATAGTCTTCTATGTAGCACAGTGTCAAAGCCTTGCTGAAGTCCAGATAGGCCATGTCCACTGCCCTCCCTGATCCACCTCCCTAGTCACCCAGTCAAAAATTCACGAAGTTGGTCTGAAATGACCTCCCTGGTGAAACCATGCTGCCTTGGGTCCTGTAGTCCATTGACAACCAGATGTTCCACCAATCTCTCCTTCAGTAGTGCTTCCATGATCTTCCCCACTACCGAGGTGAGGCTGACTGGTCTGTAGTTCCCTGCTTCCTCTTTGTTCCCACTTTTGTATAAAGGGACTACATCTGCTGTCCTCCAGTCTTTGGGTTCCTCCCCTGTTTCCAGTGATCGGCTAAACAGGATAGCCAGAGTTCAGCCACCACCTCTCTTAGTTCTTTAAGGACCCTGGGGTGCACCCCATTTGGCCCCATTGCTTTATCAACTCTTATTACTTCCAATTCCTTCAGGACCCTTTCTCGTGTAGGGGACTTGTGTCCATTTCTGCACCATTCTCACCTTGTACTCCCTTCAGACCCATTACCCTCCTCTTCCTCAGTAAAGACTGAGCAGAAATACCTGTTCAATATGTCAGCTTTACTGTTGTCATCCTCACGTGGCCCCATCCTCCCCTTCAGTCTCCTATCCTCCTCGTTGTCTTTCTTTTTCCTTATGTACCTGTAAAGATTTTGTCCCCTCTACCCACTGATTTTGCAATGTGTTCTTCTGTCTGAGCTTTGGCTTCCCTTACTGACCTCCCTGCCTCCCTTTGCTTCTCCTGGTACTTCTCCCTATCCCATTCAGCCTGTGTCTTTTTATATTGCCTGAATGCAATCTTTTTGGCTTTCACTTTCTTTGCTACCTCTTTGGAAAACCATAATGGTCTCCTCTTCCTTTTCCTCTTGCTAACCTGCTTAATGCATAATTCTGTTGTTCTTGTAATCCCCATTTTAAATACTGCCCTGTTCCTCAACCCCTGATTCCTGTCCCATTCCCTTAATGCCTCTTTCAAGTATCTCCCCATTTTCCCAAAGTCTGCCCCCTAAAATCCAGGATCGTGTTTTGTGTGGTTTGGTTCTGCTCTTTCTGTGATTTCAAACCACAATGACTGGTGGTCGCTGTTTCCCAGGTGCTCCCCCACTGTTACCCCCATCACACTGTCCCTGTTTGTGAGCACAAGGTTCAGTATTGCCTTCTGCCGAGTTGGTTTCATGACCAGTTGCTTGAGGAAGGCACCCTGAAGGGAGTCCAGGATAAATCTGCTCCTAGTTGATGCTGCTGCTGGGATGCTCCAGTCCACGTCTGGAATCTCATTATCAGCAACATTTTCATACACTGATTCTCATATATTTTTATATTACCGGATCTAGATATGCAAGGGGGGAAAACAGACAGCAAGAGAAAACAGAGAGACAGTGAGAGGCAAAGGATTGCAAGACTGTTCAGGTTGATCAAGTCTGAAGTCTCACAGGAAAATTTGGCTGCACAACCAGACAGAGGAGAGAGAAAAGGAAAAATACAGATCCTTGCATTTACACTTTCTCCCTAACAAATGGGACAGGGTCCTATTCTACCTTGTCACACTCCAGATCTGCTCTGCCAATACCCTATCTGTCTCTTCTGATTGGAAGGGTGGCCTATACACTGCCACCACCCATTAGTGTCCTATTTTTTGGATCTTGGATTTGCATCCATAGATCCTCTGCATTTCCCTCCTCCCCTCTTCCCTAACACACTTTAGCCTCTCCTTCACGTAGAGCGCTACCCCCTCCTTTCCCCTTAACTCTAACTTTGCAGAATAATCTGTAACCTAGAACCAACAGGTCCCAGTCATGGTTTTGGGTGGCCCATGTCTCAGTGATGGCTGCCATGTCCACCCTTCCCTCCACCATGAGAGCCTGTAGTTCTGCATTTTTATTCCCCAGGCTTCTACCATTTAAAGATATCACCCTCCATCGCTTTCTTTCTCCCCTCCTCTTCCATCCACTCCCTTAATGGCCCTCCCTGTATTGTTTGCTCCTCACCTTATCTCACTGTTATGGGGGTAAGCCCATATGGTTTCTCATCTCGAGGACTCTGATCACCTTGATCCCTTCTGCCACCCCCTCCTAGTTTAAATTCTCCTCAATATACTCCCCAGACTTTTGCTTCAGTACTTTCTTCCCCTCTTCATTTAAGTGCAGTCTACCTTTAATGTATAGACTGCTGTCTTCCTAGGTCATCCCCCACCCTCCTACTAGCCCACACCCTTTTTTCTGACACCGGGTTACCAGCCATCCATTAAACTCCTAAATCCTCAGTTTTCTTGCCATACTTGCCCTTAGGACTGGAAGTGCCTTCAAGAAGGTAATTAATCTGCCTGCCCACTCACAAACTGAACCTAAATCCTCAGACCTCCTCTTCACCTCATCTACCATCCCATCAGCCAGGTCATTCATTCCCAGGTGCAGAATTAGATGTGTTTTTTCCCTGCCCTTTCTGGCATGTTTTAGTACTAATTGCCCCACCCTTTCTGCCTTCATTCCTGGAATGGTTTCCACCCAGACCCAACTATGCTTTTCTCCCTTGCTACCCCACCTAACCCCTCTCAGTATTGTGTCCCCTAAGACTAAGATCCCATCCCTTTCTCCCCTGTCACCCCTCCGCTCCTCCCTTCCCCTTCCTGTCCTAACTCCTTCTTCCTCCTGCACTCTGTTCCTCCTCTTTGCCTCTTTTATACTACCCTCATCAGTACTCTCTCCTGACCTCATTCTATTTTGACACACATTAGGTTCTTTTCCCTTCTTACCCCCAGTCCCATTTCTCTCTATTACCCTGGACTGTTCTTCCACAGCACCTTCTCCCCCATTTGTTATTCCCAGCACTGGCCAGTACCTGTTTGAGTCTATTGTATGCCTATGTGCAGTAACTCTGACCACCGTTCCTTTTGTTCCCCCTTTCTCCTGTACTTGTATCTTCCCCCTTTGTCCCCAGTGTGGATTGTTCTCTCCATCTCCAGTCCCTACCCCATCCCTTCTTCTGTTTACCAGTTACAGTCTGTGCTTCCCATTTCTTCTTCTCTTTCTGTCCAAGACATTTCCCTCTTTAACCTTAAAATCTTATCCTCCAGCCTCCCCAGCCTTTGACAAACTGAGCACTCCCCCAGCCTCCATAGGATGCTCATGAATATGGCTGTGCCACAGTTATTACATGCCATGTTTCTCCCTCTTCTGTATCCACTACTTCCCTCCTGACACTGATCTCCCTTCCCCTTATGCAGCCACTGTTCCTCTCCCTGTTGCATCACCCTTTCCTGTCCTTTCCACCAACTTCTGCAATCATTTCACCCATCCATTCTCTCCTCTCTCCTCTGTGCCCCCCCACTCCCTGCCCACAGCTATTCTACCCATGTTGGCCCTCCAGGTGTCCTGCTGCCCCCGGCCCACTTACCTTTCCACTGTCCTCAACCACCCCACAAGTTGCCATACCCCCTCTTGTATGTCCATCCCTGTTCTGCTACATTTTCCTTCTGTGATGCTGTCCTTGCCCTCTTTATTATTACAATGGTATAAGAGTCACAGTTATTTCCTAATCAACTTTAAATTCCCGTATTTCCCTTCACACAGTACTAGAGTCCTTGTATCTTGATTCTACTGACTCAGCCCTAAGTTCCCGGAGTCTTAGTTCCTTGATCCTACAGTAATCTGCCTCAGATTCCCAGAGTTACAGACATTGTACTCCAGTAACAGTTCTAGAATCACATTACCTTAATTTCATTTGACCAACCCCAAAATCACAGAGCCACATTATCTCAGTTTCACCCCAAAGATCCAGTATTTTCCTACACAGTTCAAAAGACACAGTACCTTGATCCCAGAGGGAGTTCAGATAAATCTGGTGATCACAGACCCTTTGCGATTGGTTCTTGCTTTTCTCCACACCTTCCTTGCACCCCTGGCTACTAAACAGTACCGTAATTTACTTCATGATCTCACCTATTCAGTTATGTTTTTTTCCTTTTTTTATATGATATAGCTCAGAGCACGGGTGCTTCTATCCTCATATAATCTCATGAAGGAATACCTGTCTCCATCATCGTTAAATCATCTTTAAGACAAATGGTCCAGAATAACCAAAAATGGTTGCCAAATTGCTTCAAATTTGTCAAATTCACCTGTCAAAAATTAGATGGACTTGTCTATATTGCTATGATCCAACGTCCTCTGGGCCCACTCTCTATTTGTTGAGGATACTGCATTTTTCCAATTTTGTAAAATTAATTTGAATGCAACCAGAATTCTGGTGTCGCTCATAATTTTCTGGTACCTTAGCTGATCCTGGATGTCAACCAGAAATCTAAAAATTGTATTGCCCAGATCAAAGGGAAAATCATATCCCAAAACTTTAGAGAGAATGGATCGTATGGATGTCCAGTAAACTTTGATCTCAGGGCAATCGATTAGCATGTGGTATAGCATCCGCCTCCCCCCCGCCCCACTCATGTGGCAAAGATCTGTATTCTGAGCTTTCATTTTGTAGAGTTTAACAGGAGTAAAGTAAGTCCTATGTAAAAGGTTGAAATAAATTTGCAACAGCCGGTTATTACCTATCTTAATATTCTTTAAGTTAATAATATGACCAGGCCTCATCTGAGATACTATTATGCAACTCTCTTTCCCAGGCCACCTTGGACAAAGAGGATATAGCTCTAGTGAACAATTCTTCAGATAAGGCTTTATACAGTCTGGAAATCAAATGACTATTAGAATCAAGATTTATAAAAAAGTTCTTTCAAAGAAAGACTTGCAAGACAGAATGACCTCTGGTTACTTTTATAGGCATACTTTTTAACTCATAGGTATTGCCATTTCTGAGAGGATGGGATACCGTATTTATTCTGGAGCTGCTCAAATGACATAAAGATCCCTCATAAAAATCACCAATAGAGCAAATTTGCTTACCAAAGTACCGGTCCTTGAAAACGTTATGTTTCAGACAAGGCAAAAAGTGTTTATTATTATATATAGGAGTCAAGATTAATATTCTTCTTGAGACCTGAAAATCTTTGAGCACATGATCAGGCATATATAGCAGAGCTGGTTGTTACTAAAGAATCTACAACAGGCTTCCCAGCACCGAGGGTTGATAGGGCTAATAGGCCCATTAATTTAAGCCCCTTAACTGCTTCTTCCTCTATTCCCATACCCACCAATGACTTATTAGTTGAGTTATTACGCCAATGATAATCAACTTCTAGCTGGGCAGGCAAATAATAAGCCCAAAAATTTGGACAGCCTAAACCTCCTTCTTCCTTACTCTGATAGAGTTTGCATAAAGCTACCCAAGGATGCCCACCCTTCCACAAAAAGTTTCGTACTGCCTTGTTAAAATCCTTAAAGAATTGACTCTCTAATCTGCAAACAATAGACTCAAACAGGAAAAGTAGTCTTGGGAGAACATTCATTTTCAAAATACTAACTCTGCCCAGGAGAACCGATGGAAGATGCTGCCATTTCTCAAGATCTGACTTTATTCTAGATATTAGAGGGTCGTAGTTAAGTTGCTGTACCCTACATACCTCTCTGGCCAGAAAAACTCCTAAATATCTGATTTTATCCCTGCTTATAGCTACTTATGTTGTATTAGTCAGCATTACAGGATTACCAGGTATAACATTTCACTTTTACCCCAATCCACTTTATACCCTGATAAGGAGCTTAATTCCTCTGGCACCCTATTAAGGACAGGATAAGACTAATTAGGTTTATTCAGTGCAACCAAAATGTCATCTGCATATAGCATAATAATAGTATGCCTGCAATCCCTGAAAGGTCCAAATCTTCTGCTTTCTGCCTGATCTTAATGGCAAGTGGCTCCAAAAAGAGTGCAAAAAGCAGAAAGGATAGGGCAAAACCCTGTCTAGTTCCTCTCAAAAGTTGAAAATAAGGGGATAAACTATTTGTGGCTCTAACCCGTGCTGAAGAGCTAGTATAGACCAACTGGATCCATTTCAGGAATTCCTCCACAATGCCTTATCCCTTTTGGACTTCCATCAGGAATGGCCCTGTCACCCTTTCAAATGCTTTCTCAGCATCTAAAGACAGTAGTGGAGTGTCCATCCCTGAATATGCCTGAATGATATTAAAGGCCTTTCTAGTGTTGTGCTGCAGTTTTCTACCCTCAATAAATCCTACCTGGTCCAGATGGACCAACTCTGGGATGACTTTGGCTAGCCTCTCTGCTAACATTTTAGTAAAGATTTTATAATCACTGTTCAAGAGGGATATATGTCTATAATAGCCAGAGCTTTCAGGTAGTTTATCCATCTTGAGCAGTAAGATAATCTTAGCTTCATTAATCGAGTGTGGTAATTTGCCTTTCTGCAAAAAAAGATTTATAAAGTGCAGCAAGCCATGCGGCCAGTGTGTCAGCAAGATTTTTGTAAACCTCAAAAGAAAGGCCATCCAGCCCAGTAGATTTTGCACTGGGTAGGCTACGAATAACTTCTAGAATCTCTTCTGTCATGATTTTAGCATTCAACCTTGGCAATATCTGTTTTGAGATTTTTGGTAAATTGGTGTCAAATATATAATCCTTAATCCTCTGTACCTCTATATCTGCCTCAGGAGTATATAATTCACTATGAAAAAAATGAAGACTGAATTTATCTCTCCCTCTGAAGTAATTGGAAGACCATTTTCATCTTTGACCATCTTAATCCTATTTTGATTTTGTTCTGATCTAAACTGGTATGCAAGTAACTTATTTGGGGTGTTCCCATAGAAATAATATTTGGTGCTCACTTTGTACATTTCCCTTTCTGATTTATCCTGAAGTATCTTTTCTAACCTCTTCCTGACTAACATCAATTTTACTTCTGTTTGTACTGCCCCTTTGGCCATATGGTCGGCTTGGGTGGAGGCCAGCTCATCTTCCATTAAGGACAATTCATGGTTGTGTTTCTTTCTCCTGATGCTTATTTGAGACATTGTCCAGCCCCTTATGTATGTCTTCATGGCATCCCAGACAATGTGAGAATTAATGCCCTGATGTGTATTCTGCCTCATAAAAACTATAAATTCCTCTTGTATTTTGTTCTTAAAGTCCCTGCCAGACCAAAGGGAATTAGCAAACTTCCAAGTTTTCATATGACTTACATTTTGAACATCAAGTTAAACCTCTAAAATGACTGGAGAATGATCTGAAATTCTTATTGGTTTGTAAGAGATTTGTGCCACAGAATTACTCATTCTAACTGAAATTAGAAAATAATCAATTCTTGAAAATGTTTTGTATGTTTTACAGTAAAAAGATAATTTTTTGAAGACAGGAAAAAGGCATCTACTGTAAATGGTTTATGTAAATCTAAATCCACCATTGCCTGATTCAGCACCCCAAGGTTTTTCTTCTTTCTGTCCCATGTAGGGGTCTCTCTGTCTATCAACCCTATTACATACTAACATACTAAAATGCCAGCAGAATAGGCCTAATGGTCTTTCAAGTCTGCTTGATTGGTCAGCCCCCACCCTGGGTGCTGACCTTGCTGACCCCCTCACCTTCTCTGGCTTCTCCCTTCCCAGTTCCGGATATTCTTGCTGCATTGGATTTTGCTTCCAGAACCCTTCCCCTGTACCTGTCCCAGCCCCTCTTGAACCCCTCCACCGTCTCTGCCTCCACCAGCCCCCTAGGCAGTGCATTCCATGGCTCCACCACCCTCTCAGTGAAGTAGCACCTCCTCCTTTCTCCCCTGAATCTTCCCTCCAGCTTCCACCCATACCTCTAGTGGCCCCTCCTCCTTCCTTGAAGCACCCTGACTGTTCCTCCCTATTTACCCTCTTTATGTACTTGAAGACCTCTATCATGTCCCCGGTCCCTTCTCTTCCAATGTGTACATATTTAGCTCTTGAGCCTCTCTTCATAGTCCTGTCCCCAAGCCCCAAATCATTTGGTTGCCTCCTCTGGACCCTCTCCAGGAGTTTAATGTCCCTTTTAAGTGTGGCCTCCAAAACTGCATGCAGTACTCAGGTGTGGCCTCACCAAGCAGTTATACAGAGGGAGCATCACTTCCTCCTTCTGGAGGTGATCCCCTAGCGATGCATCCCAGCATCCTGTTGGCCTTGGCTGCTGCCTTCCTACAAGTCTCCGAGGTTGTTCATTTTGACATCCACCACCACCCCCAGGTCCTCTCCAGCCATCGAGACTTGTAGCATTCCCCCAGGTGTACACTTGACCCGGGTTTCTGACCCCAGGTGGAGTACCTTGCATTTTCCAGCATTGAACCTCAGCTTCCACTTTCTAGGCCATCTTTCCAGAGCCTCCAGGTCCCCTGTAGGGCCACCCTCCCTTCCTCCCCATCCAACACGGCCCCCAGTTTTGAGTCATCCGCAAAGAGACTCATCTCACTCCTGATTCCTGTCCTTATGTCAGAGACATAGGCATTGAACAGGAGGGGCCCAAGGACTGATCTCTGTGGGACCCCGCTAATGACCCTCTTTGGGGATGAGACTATCCCGCCAACTACGACCCTCTGTGTCCGGTCCTGGAGCCAATTGCCTATCCATCTGATCATCTGGTTCCCCACCCCCATTTATCCCAGCTTATCCAACAGGCCCATGTGAGGAACAGAGTCAAATGCCTTGCTGAAGTCTAGAAAGAGGACGTCCACTGGTCTACCAAGGTCCAAGGCACTCGTCACCCAGTCATAGAACTCCACAAGGTTTGTCTGACACGATTTCCCTGAGATGAATCCATGCTGTCTATCGTCCAGGCACCCTGACTTTTCCAGGTCCTCCCCTAGCCTCTCCTTGACAGTGCCCTCCATCACCTTGCCCAACACTGATGTCAGGCTGACAGGCCTGCAGTTCTCTGCCACCTCCCTTGATTCCCCCCCATTGACAGATTAAAGTCTCCCCCATCAGTGAAAAAGGTGGGGTCTTCTTGATTGGGCCCATACAATGAGGCTAAAGTAATAGGATGACCATGCAACTGAATGCCTATAATTACAAACTGACCAGATCGATCTATAACTGTTTTGACTAAATTATAGCCTAGGTGCTTTTTGCTAGAAATGGCAGAGCCTCTCACCTTGTCAGAATAATCTGTAAAAAAATCCACCTGCCTGAAGCAGATTTCCAAAATAAGAGACATCCTTCTTATTAAAATGGGTCTCCTGTAAAATAAAACAATCTATGCCCCTCCTCATGGCCAAATGGACAATCTTCCTCATTTTAATTCTTTCCTAGCATCCATTAAGATTCCAAGACATTACTTTCAATGGCAACATTAAAGACAAGGAAACAACCAGCCGAGGGTAATTTGTCCCTTCCCTGCCCCAAATGTCACCTCGTAACCCGGAGTGAGTGGGGGCACGCTCCACCACCATACAAGTCCCACATATTTATTTATTTATTGAATTTTGGTAACTGGGTAGTATACATATATATGGACAAAAGCCTCATTCTTTTTGCCATTGTTTGATTCTTTGCCAACTTTTCCTTTATCAACCCTATGCACCCACGCAATCCTTCATTTTCAAAAAATGACCCACTTTTGAAGAATATTTTATACATTTTTTCTTTTTATCCAGAATTAATAATTATTTTTCCCCAAATGTTTATCAGTTGCTATTACCCCCCAGTCCATGTCCAAACATAGTGTTAAGACAAAAATACTGAGCTCCCAGCTCAAAGCAAAAAAAAAGAAAATAGAGTGACACTTAGATTCTCCAATGAAAACAGATAAGAGAGTCTTCCTCACCCCCTGCACTCCAAAGACAGCCTGCCTGATTATAAAAATTGGTTTCTGATATGCAAGGCTGTCTACCAAGAAAACAAAGTAAAAGAAAAATAGAGATAAAAAGAAAAAACAAAACAAGTGCACCAAATATTGTTGGGCACTTACCTACCACCCCCCCAATACGGATGCTGAATCCTCACAGTACACAAAGATGTAATAAAGACTTTTTGAGGGAGCCAGTCCCCTACCCATCCCATCTCCTTGCCCAATCAAAGAACCCTAGGAACCCCCTAGTCATAATCCTAATCTTTATAACTCCAGTAAAGACAGAGGGTCAGGAAATGACCACTAATAATAATAAAACCAACAGCTTATAAATTTCTAAGTACCCTTCCCACCCCTACCCCCACCTATCATTATGTATCTGATAACAAAGCACAGAACCAATACACACAAAAACAAGCATTTGTCAATGCCGAATGTTGATTATATTGGTCTGTTGAGCTCACTCACTGTCACTCGTTCAGTCTGTTTCTCCCAGTGCTGCAGGCTGCTCTTTTGTACTGGGCTCCTGCCTGCATTGGCACCTTTTTAGAAACATAGAAACATAGAAACATAGACTTTGACGGCAGATAAGGACCGCTAGGCCCATCTAGTCTGCCCACTTCCCTACCTACAGGATAGGCCCCTTCTTAACTGAGTTGGCTGTCTTTTCCTCAGTTTGGGCCTTTGCTATTCTGACTTCCCTCCCTGCTTCCTTCTGCCTTAACTGGTACAGCTCTCTGTCCTGCCCCTTCTGTGTTTCCTTATACTTCCGGAATGCTATCTTTTTCTTCCTGACTTTCACAGACACCTCTTTTGAGAACCATAGTGGCTTTTTCTTTCATTTTGATTTGTTCATTTGCTTCACACAAGGCTTGTTGCCTCTGTGATGGCAGTTTGATAATTCCCATTGTTGCTCCACACCTCCTTCAGCCTGTTTGCTAGTGCTTTTCTGAGGCACTCTCCCATCTTGCCAAAGTCAGCCCTCCTAAAGTCCAGTACCCTCACTTTTGTATGGCTTGACTCTGTGGCTGAGTTTAACGTGAACCACACTGTTTGATGGTCACTTGTCCCCAGATGGCAACCCACTTCTAGATCTGAGATCCTCTCACTGCCCCCGTTTGAGAGTATGAGGTCTAAGATTGCTCCCTCATGAGTGGGTTCCAAAACTAGCTGTCTAATGCCTGCCACCTGTAGGGCATCAAGAATGGTCTTGCTCTTGGATGTGGCTGCAGCAAATGTGCTCCAGTTAACATCTGGCATATTCAGGTCTCCCATCAACAGTATCTCCCCTTTCTCTGCCATTCTAAGAATGCCTTCTATCATATCCATTTTTCTGCCCACTAAGAAATCTGTAGCTGTCCTGAAAGAGCTCCGTTGAGGTGGCTCACTCCCCTCTCTCACTCACTCATTCTGTTTGTCCTGGCACTGCAGGCTTCCCTTTTGTACTGGGCTTCTGCCTCTGTTGGTGGCTTTTTCTGCCCAAAAAGAAATATGCAGCAGTCCCAACACAGGTCTGTTGAGCCTGCTCACTCCCTCTTTCTCACTCACTCGTTCTGTTTCTGCCAGCGCTGCAGGTTAGCCTTTTGTACTGGGCCCTGCCTGCGTTGCCACCTTTTTCTGCCAACAAAGAAATCCACAGCAGTCATGATACAGCTCTGTTGAGCTTGCTCTCTCCCCCTCCACTCACTTGTTGTGTTTCTCCCGGTGCTCCAGGCTGCCCTTTTGTACTAGGCTCCTGCCTGTGTTGGCACCTTTTTCTGCCCACAAAGAAATCCACAGCTGTCCCGACAGAGCTCCGTTGAGATCACTCACTCCCCCTGTCTCACTCACTCATTCTGTTTCTCCTGGCGCTGCAGGCTGCCCTTTTGTACTGGGCTCCTGCCTCTGTTGGCACCTTATTCTGCACACAAAGAAATCTGCAGCAGTCCCGACAAAGCTCCGTTGAGCTCGCTCACTCCCCTTCTCTCACTCACTCATTCTGTTTCTGCCGGCGCTGCAGGCTGCCCTTTTCTACTGGGCTCTTGCCTGCATTGCTGCCTTCTTCTGCCCACAAAGAAATTTGCAGCAGTTACAATACAGCTCCATTAAGCTCGCTGATTCCCCCCTCTCACTCGGTCATTCTGGTTTTCCCACCACTGCAGGCTGCCCTTTTGTACTGGGCTCCTGCATGCATTGCTGCCTTTTTCTGCCCACAAACAAATCTGCAGCAGTCCCAACATAGTTCCGTTGAGCTCACTCACTCCTTCTTCCTCACTCACTTGTTCTGTGTCTCCCGCCACTGCAGGCTGCCCTTTTGTGCTGGGCTCCTGCCTGTGTTGGCAGCTTTTTCTGGCCACAAAGAAATCTGAAGCAGTCCTGACACAGCTCTATTGAGCTCCCTCACTCCCCCTCTCTCACTCACTCATTCTGTTTCTGCCAGCGTTGCAAGCTGGCCTTTTGTGCTGGGCTCCTGCCTGCATTGCTGCCTTTTTCTGCTCACAAAGAAATCCACAGCAGTCACAATAGAGCTCTGTTGAGCTTGCTCACTACCGCTCTGTCACTCACTTGTTCTGTTTCTCTTCACGCTGCAGGCTGCGCTTTTGTATGGGGCTCCTGGCTGTGTTGGCACCTTTGTCTGTCCACAAAGAAATCCACAGCTGTCCCGACAGAGCTCTATTGAGGTTGTTTAGTTTCCCTCTCTCACACGTTCATTCTGTTTGTCCTGGCGCTGTGACCTGCCCTTTTGTACAGGGCTCCTGCCTGCATTGGTGCCTTTTTCTGCCCACAAAGAAATCTGCAGCAGTCCTGATAGAGCTCTGTTGAGCTCACTCAGTCCCCCTGTTTCACTCGCTCATACTGTTTCTCCCACCACTGCAGGCTGGCCTTTTGTACTGGGCCCCTGCCTACATTGACGCCTTTTTCTGCCCCCCATAAAATCTGCAGCTGTTCTGACAGCACTCCGGTGAGTTCGCTCACTCCCACTCTTGTTCTGTTTCTCCCACTACTGCAGGCTGCCCTTTTGTACTGGGCTCTTGCATTGGGGCCTTTTTATGCCCACAAACAAATTTGCAGCAGTTCTGACAGAGCTCAGTTGAGCTCAGTCACTCCCCCCTCTCACTCACTCGATCTTAACCTGTCCCAAACACTGATTTCCCACAGCGACCGTGCTTTTCTCCGGCAGGAGTGCAAAAACATATTTTAGCCAGGACGTGAAAAATGACAGCTGTATTGTTCATAAGGAGGTGTGAAAAAATGCCACTGTTGAAAATGTGGCATGAAAATAGTACAAATTTGCGGTTACAAGGGTGCATGGAAACAGTTCAATGCACGCTTGTAACATAGTCATGTTATGGAGTTTCGTCACCAAATTTTCAACATAGGGATTTTAGGACCTCTGCTCATGAACAGTGCCACTGTCATTTTCTTAATCTGTCCCGAACACTGATTTCCCACAGCAACCGTGTTATTCTGGACTGGAACTGGGAAAACACATTTTGGTCAGGATGTGAAAAATGACAGCTGTACTGCTCATAAGGAGGTGTGAAAAAATGCCACTGTTGAAAATCTGGCATGACAATATTACAAATCTGCAAAGTTACAAGGGTGCTTGGAAAGTGCGCAATGCACACTTGTAACACAGTCTTTTGATGGGCTATCATCACCAAATTTTCAACATAGGCATTTTAGGACCCCTGCTCATGAACAGTATCACTGTCATTTTCTTAATCTGTCCTAAACAGTGATTTCCCACAGCAACTGCTCTATTCTGTGCTGGAAGTGCGAAAACACATTTGGACAGGATGGGAAAAAATGACAGCTGTACTCTTCATAAGTAGGTGTGGGAAAATGGCAATGTTGAAAATCTGGAGTGAAAATATTACAAATTCGTGAAGTTACGAGTGTGGGTGCAAACGGCGCAACGAACGCTCGTAACACAGTCATTTTATGGAGTATCATCACCAAATTTTCAACATATGCATTTTAGAACCTCTACTCATGAACAGTTCACTGTCATTTTCATAATCTGTCCCAAACACTGATTTCCCACAGCGACTGCGCTATTCTGCGCTGGAAGTGCAAAAACACATTTTGGACAGGATGTGAACAATGACAGCTATACTGTTCTACAGGAGGTGTGAAAAAATGCCATTGTTGAAAATCTGGCATGAAAATATTGCAAATTCATGAAGTTACGGCGTGCATACAGCAACTGCACAACGCAGCTAGCGTAAAACAGTCATTTTTGATTTTTCCACCAAATTTACAACATAGGGTTTTGAGAGCCACCTCATGAAAACTGAGTCTGTTTCATTACTCAGCCCCAAAGGTGACTCCACACAGTGACCGCCAAAATCACCTTTGGGGCTGATTAATGCCATGACAGTGCCAGAATTCATGAGAAGGGGTCCCAAAAACCCATGTTGAGATTGGTGCCAAAATCCAAAATTGCGAGCTATGCATTAAAGTTGGACCCCCATTTATTTCATTATACGCTTGCGGTTTCCTCAGTTGCGGTCGGCTTTGAAAGAGTGTGGGCGTGTTCCCGGTCCACTGAAGATCATCATGCGAGCTCCAGAGGTAAGTATGGGGTGAGGGTGTGGGGGAGCAGGATGCGCAGTGGGTGGGCATGGGTTGCGGAGGGGCAGGGAGACTGCCGAGGACAGTTTCCTTTTTACAGGTTAAAACAAAAAAAAGACATTGCAGGGCCATTTTTATTTTACAGGGGCATGTGGTACCTGGGGTGGGCTCCCAACGTGCCACTCAGGTGCTTTCTTTCAGGGGCAGCTGTAGCCAACGGGGATTGGGCACCCTGTTGTACACAACAAAGGGGGCTATTACATTCCTTTTACGGGATAAAAACAAAAAGACATTGCGGGACCATTTTTTATTTTACAGGGCATCTGGCATGCTGGGGTGGGCTCCCAGTGTGCCACGAGATCTTTCTTTTTGGGGGCAGCTGTAGTCGACATGGGATTGGGCACCTGTCGGCACACAACAAAAGGGGGGATTACATTATGCCGGTGAGTTGGGCACCCAGCCGGCCAGACAATAAGTGGGAGGCGGTTACATAATAAATAAACATTAGGGCACTGAAGCGATGGAGATTGGGGCCGATCTGCACAAATAAACACGGTGGTGGTGGGGGTTAATATTGTTTGTGAACAGGGCGGCAAGCTGCGGCCCTGTTCACAAACAATATCAGAGTTTAAAGATCCCACCCTGCAATGACGGATCGCTCCCTCATTGCAGGGAATGGATGACGCTGCAATGACGAGGTGGCCCCTGATTGCAGCGGCTAATTTTTTACAAGTTAGTGGCACGTTGGCTGAACTAGTGTCAGAAGCAGCATGCCACGGCATTGGGGGAAGTGGGCCAAGCCTTTACAGGATGTGGGGGCATTGGCCACAACAGTGGTGCACCTCCACAACCTGCTTCTGGAGAAAGCTGCTGCAATATGTTTCTTGTGCATGTGTGCAATCAACATAAAAAGGGGGGGGGAATTTACTGAGTCGTGGTGCCAGAGGGACCTCCAGGGTCAGGATCTCACTGATGATGATGACCTGCACATTTTCTTAACAGCTCTTCCACCTCAAAAGGAGAGCGAAAATACATATTTTTCCCATCTAAGTTTGCCCTCAGTTTGACAGGGTACAGCAGAATTAGATAAATTCCTTCTTTCCTTAATCTGTCTCTAATTGTATCAAAACTTTTTCTTTTCATTAAGATGATAGGTGGAATATCGGGATAAATTTGTAAAGCCATGCCATTATGATGCAAGCCTTTCTCTGCTCTCACTTCATACAGGATCTTTTCATTGCCTTGACATTTCAGAGGTTTTACATATATAAACCTGGGTCTGCCCAACTTATCCTTAGAGCCAAATGCATGATGCGCTCTGTCTAATTCAATCTTCTGTTCTGGAAAAGGCAGGCCTATTGCTTTAGTAAGTAATTTTTCACAATATTGTAGTAGGTCCTTCCCCTCTACACCCTCTGGCAAGTTACCAATCTTCAGATTTGCCCTTCTTGACCTAGACTCAAGGTCTTCAAGCTTTAATTATAAAGCCTCCAGTTCTTTATTGCTATTTTCCAAAGTATTAAATATTTTAGGAAAATTATCTTCATTCACACATATTCATGATTCACACTCAGTGGTTCTAAATAATAAAGATTCCAGTTTTTCTGCCACTTCTCTAAATCTCTGGGTTAAAGATATAACCACAGTGTTTAGATTTTCAAAACCTTGCCTCATTTCTTTCAAGATAGCTTTATGGGCCTTTTCTAAATTGTCCTCTGAATCTTCCAGAAAGTCATTTTCACTATCAGACCCCTGATTCTTATCATTACTATCTTTATTTGTAGCTTTCTCAGCTCCCCTCCTCCCTTCTTATCTTTGCCAGGACTCTTACTCCCCTTTTGTTTTGCTGAAGAGGCCATATTTTCTGCAGTTTTCTCCTTGGCCTTTACTTTTTTGTAAGAATATCATACAAACATACAGGAGAACTTATAAGAATGGGGGTCCAGGACCTTTATCTTCCTCCCTTTCTAGTACTCCTTCACTTGTATTTATCGTCTCCCATTTCTTAACATCTTTTTTATCCCTTTTAAAAAGCAAGTTTTTTTTCTTTTTCTTCTGGCTTCTTAATGGTTGAGAATTAATTGTTTTCCTTTTGCTAGAGAAAGCAGTCAGATTGGAAGATGCTGTAAAATTGGTTGGGATATTAAAGGGGGAGACTGGGTGCTGAGAGGGGTTGGTAGCCGCTAGTACAGGTTTTTCCTTGGTACCACTAGAACCGAACACAAAAATCCCCTCCACTGGCTTCATTCAGGTGGAGGGGTTACCTGAAGTAGCTTCCGTGGCTAAAGTGCTTGAGGGTGTAGTGGAGATCTTTGCATTCTTATCTTGCTCCCAACTGAAGTCAAGTGGAGAGTAGTTTGAAGGTGATGAGTAGGCCTGAATATCTTGACTGGATACAGGGGCCAGAGTTGAAGCAGTAACCGTTAATACCATTGATGCCGAGTCAGACCGTTGGTAGCTAGGTGAACACGCAAACTAACGCACCCGCTTCAACAAACTCGACATAACCTACCACATTAAGCCATGGAAAAAGATGCTGATACTGTGTTACAAATTTAAGTTGCAACTTAAGACCCTGCCACTGCACCATTTTTTCTTCTGCCGCTACTAATTCTGACAAGAGGGCCTATGCCACACTTCCTCAAGCTGTGCTGAACAAACCATCACACTCGCACTCTAGTGGGAGAAGAGAAGAGAAAGAAAAAGAGTATTCGACATACGGCAATACAGCTTTGGATTTGAGACAGGTTCCAAGCTAAAATGAACAGGGCTTCAAATCCCTGTTCCCGAGGCTGAAGAGCATACTGAGACAAAATCTATCTGGGCAGACTGGACGAGACAAGAGGACCGTGCTCCCTCTCCGCACATAGCTAGCTCATTCAGCCACGCATAATGACAAACACGCAGACATCTGCAGTATGCTTCTCCTCCCTTGCCTAGCCAAACTTCACCTCACCTATTCAGTAGCTCACAGTAAAGTCTCTATTTCAGGTTGTGGCTGTGTTGTGTACTGCAGAGAGATGGCTAACAGTCTGTATGTATATGCAATCAGCTGGTACCGTATGATGTCACAGGCTAACGATATAAAGGAAGTCATCCGCTGGGGGGGGGTTGGACCCCTCCTGACCTCCAGAGAGACAATCAGCTACACCAGCGAAAAAGCCCTAGAAACACTCAGCTGCACAACAACTCCTGCAAACAGGTACCTTTCCAAATGAAGCCAGAAAAGCAACCTGGTACCAATGGAAATCTACACTAAGCTGGAAAAGAAACAACAGCAGCAGTAATAAAATTAGCAAAAATCACATTCATTTTCCTTAAATGAGAATAATTCCATTCCCAGTTCCAGTCCTTTGATGAAGTAAAGCAGTGTGTTGTGTGTAATAAGGTGAGAAAAAGAGTCAGAAAATCCCATTGAGAAGGCAAACACAGGTCCAGGATAATGGGTGAGGATTGCGGAGTACACCTTTGTCTGAGCCAAGAAAGAAACTGCTACAAGAAGTATCACTCCATGGAAGAATATTGGCAGTGAGAAGGTAAATATAGTTATTATAACATTCATTACACCTACTTCATAATGTTAAATACAAAGTTTATAATTTTCAGTAAATTTTGACTATATTAATTCCAAGGGTTCACTTATGCTTGCATTATGTGTTTTATCTCATTCTCAAATTGGTCAAGAAAATTCTAGATCCTCATTAGTTAAAACATGTAACATGCCTACTGCTACAGGCAACCAGTAAAGATTCAGCTTATGAAATTTTTACTTTCCTTAAAACTGTTTTTTTTAAATAACAGATTAATTTGTATAATAGCAATGATGCACTTAAGGGTATGTGTAGTAGTGGGATTTACACACTTCTTACACTCGTCTATGCCTCGTGACACACCACAGACTCTGCACCATTTTAATTGCCCTCCAATGGACAGCCTCCATCCTGTCTATATCCTCGTGAAGATGGGGTCTCCAGAACTGCATGGCATACTCCCAGATGGGGCCACACAAACTGACTGTACAGAGGGACAACTGCTTCCTGTTTTCTATTGGTGATGACTTTCTGTATGCATTCCAGTATCCCCCCACCCTCTGTACTGCCTTCTCACACTGCTTGCTTACCTTGTCATCTGATTTGACTATTCCCAGGCACATGCCCGGTCATGCATTATTGCTTAATTTGTAATGATTGAAAAATAAGCACATTATCTTTTTTCTACATTTTGTTTTGGTTCCTGTTCTGCCCCTTGCTACCCCTTTCAGCCCAGAACCCCCCCCCCATCTGCATCACCCTGGCATCCCTGGGATTTCCCATCCACATGCTGGGGTGCACACGCCCAGAAGTCCCACAGCTGTTTCATTCCTGTGTGACCACTCGTACATCCATCTGGGGGCAGTCATTTGGTGGGCACACTGGTCATCCATGCACGAAGGAGGATAGCTGTTTACCGGACATGCAGTTCTCTATCACCATGCCCGAGCCATGGGGGACCACTCAAAAGGTGTATAAAGATCTCCAGTGTGACAAGATGAAAGGCATGGATGCTTCAGCCCTCCACTCCACTGTGTCAGATGCAAAATATAGCCAGGATTATTGATGTGAAATTTTCTAGTGTATGTATTTTATGTGCTTTTCTAATGTTACACGTTTTCAGTACTTTTCAGTCTGTCAACAGATATTCCCACGCTGTTTCAACAGAAGCGTAACAACAATGAGCACTCCTTCTTCATTCAATTCCAATCCATAGAAACATAGACTTTGATGGCAGACATACCTCTCAACCTCCTGCCTCATAAATCAGGGACAAGGCTTAAAAAAATCAGGGACAAAGGACCAAAATCAGGAACACTTCTTCAAAATTGGAGATATATACTCGAGAAGCTGGTAGAATAAAGGGTTTAGTATAAAATGCATTTTCAAAGGAAGAACAAGTCTGTAACTTTAATGTTTGACATAATTTTGTGCTTATAACCCCCACTATTTGGTCATGGAAACACAATTTTTAGGAGGGACAGAGTAAAATTTTGAGGCAAAATCAGGGACATCCCTGAAAATCAGGGACAGTTGAGAGGTATGCAGATAAAGGTCGCTTGGCCCACCTAGTCTGCCCATTTTCCTACCTATTGTATGAGCTTCAGATCCAACCAACAGCCTTCTTCTTCCTACCCCTACCAGAATTGCCTTATGTCTGTCCCATGCATTCTTGAATTCCCCCACTGTTTTTGACCCTACTACCTCCTCTGGAAGGCCATTTCATCCAGATTGAGGATTGTTATGTGCTGAATGTGTTAATGCACAAACTGTTTGCACCAGCTGGTGCATCATCGGACATTGATGATAAAAACAGTTCAGCTGTAAAAAAAAAAAAAAGAATACTTTGTATATATGTTGACACCTAGTTATAGTAGTACAGCAGTTATTTGTTCATGTTATTGGTTCCTGTCCAGGGCTTATCATGGGACGAATGCTACACCTCCAATGCCTTATGCAGAGGGGCATTGGATGGATCAATGTGCTAATCTGCATCAGAAGGTGCCATCTCGAGGTCACACCAACCCTGGTGTGGGAGGTGCTCTGGCTGAGGATCCTGCTGTGGTGACAGCTCCACTAGTTCTGTCCCCATTCCATAATGTTCCTTGCCCTCCTCCACCTATGTGTATCCTCCCAGACCCATTCCCCTTGTGTCCTGCATTGTCACTTCCTGCATTTACTCCTACCTGATTGTTGTTGCATGCCCTGTTGACACACTTTTTTTGTTTTGTGTGTCTTCAGTAAAGCTGTTATATGTTTCCACATCTGTGTCTGTGTCTCCTTTGCAGGCAGGCTGATGCACTTTGCTGCCATTGTTGTGTTGTGCCCTTGGGCATGTCCCCTTCTGTCACAGTGCTGGGCCCTTTGGGTTGTGCTGTTGTGTGCACTGGGTCCTGTATGCCATGTCCCAGTGTTTCGTGTGCCCATGCGCATTGGGTCTACACCTGCCTTGTGTGCGGTCCACTGCCTTCTGTCCCTGTCTGCCTGGGCTGCCCTGCCATCCACCTGCCATGCTGCCCTTGCCGGAGGTGGTGTGTTGTGTGGTGCTGTGCCATGTGTCCCTGCTTGTCGGCATGCCATTTGCCCCTTGTTCCCCATGCATCAGTGTCTCCTATACATCCATCTTACTGTGTATGCCTGAGGCCCTTGCACCATTACGGTGGCACTGTCCCATATGGTGCTGCTTGTCAGAGTTGTGGTGGTTGTGCACTGCCATGGGCCTGCCAGTGGCCATGCCTTCAGGCTGGGTGGGTTGGTGTGCTTTGTGACCTGTGTTGGTGTTGTCCAACTGGTATACTCTGCTGCCCCATGACCATGTGCCTCTGCTGTGTGTCCTGGCCACTGTACCCTTGTGGTTTGGGTCTGCCACTGCTAGCTTGGCACTCTGCTCTTGTGCTGCCATGCTTGTGGTCCCCTTTGCCTGTTGTGCTTGCTCAGCCTGCTGGCTACTTCAAACTTGCATGCTCCTGTGCAATCTTGGTTGCAAGGTGGCGCATCTTTGCTATATTCAGGATGCTTTGCACCTGCGCATGTCGGTGGTGCATCTGTTGAATATGACATCAGTTTCCTATGGCACAATTGTATTGCACTGTGCATTCCATTGCGCACATTCTGGGTGCAGTTTTGAATATCTGGGCCTATGTCTCTATCTTGTGGCATTGCTGAGAAAAATTTTTTTAGTGATGGTAAAGCCTTAATCTAGTCATTTTTCTAATTGTGTTGAGAGGTACAGACCTACAAAAAACATGGCATTGTGTCACAAACTATGTGATACCATCCTAGATCATGCTTTTTCATGTAGTATGACGGTAGAGTCTTGTCACATGACTTGCCTGAAATACACAAATGGTTATTTTGTATTTCCACAGGCCCACAGGGGTGCCCGCACTTGATTCTCCCATCATGTTTTGATCACAATCGTGATGTTTGTGTACCTGTCTTCTACCTTTCCTAAATTAATGTCTCCTAAGGTTTCCATCCTGCTCTCAAGAGTCATCCTTATCTCTGTCTCTTTTTCAGTGGTGGCCTGACATTAAGGATCTCATCCCCACCCCCTCAACCAGCTGCATTTCCAGATTTAATAAACACTTGATCTGGAATTCCAGACCTATGATACTAGATTTTAGTTCCTTAATCTCAACACATTGAACACATGTCATCTGTGTAAAGTCAATGTTATGCATGCTAATCCTGTCACATGCTGCACACTTTACACCAATGGTTCCATTCGGTAGGATAACATATGCTTCCTCCATTTCTGGCACAGTGTTACCTATTCCCATACCCTTGTCCATAAGAAGTATGCACTAAGATGCTTTGGTTGGTTTTTATTGGCTATTAAGCTTAAATCAGTGTCTGGAATTTACCTGTCTGCACATGTTGGACTTCTGGCCCCTTTTCCCTGTCTGACGCTATCAGATACCACTGGCCTCTGCTCATGATGCCTCCACCAGTGCTTGCCACCACTCTCTTTGGTGTCTGATTCATCCCAGAGGAACCAGATGTGACATAACTAACACTTCCGGTCCACTGGTGGCACCAAAGTAGATATTTTGACTTGCATAAAATTGCTCTCATTCAGGCATAAAAATAATAAATATAGACACAGGGTGCTGAGTAGCAGCTAAGAGCCTATAAGCAGTGTTCTTTTGAAGCCTGTACTTGCTTTGGTGTCTGCTTTACCCCCAAGGAATTAGATGTGATGTAACTGACACTTCTGGTTCACTTGTGGCACCAAAGTCAATATTTTAAATTTAATAGCCTCCCATGCAGTGACAAACACACTGTACTAAGCCTTTTTTTCTAAATAGTGCCAATTCTCTCATGGAAATCTAGAGGCTACAAAATAGTTTTATTTAACCCTACGCTACCTAACCCTATCAGGCTGTGTGTGGGTGATGATGTGCGATATGGCCGCCACCACACATTCAGTCACTTCACTACCAGTCTAGCATTGCTTGTAAAGTGCTTTGGATGTATGAAAAGCGCTATATAAATGCTGATTGCTGATTCTTCTTCTTCTTCTATTGACACACCATGTGTCCTCCTAGGTAATCAGACGCTGCTGTGACTTGCATAAAATAGCCCTCATTCAGCCATAAAAATAATAAAATAACACACATGGTGCTCAGTAGCAGCTATAAGCAGTGCTCCTTTTGAACATAGCTCATACATTGGGTCAGTTGGCCTCAGGCACCACCCCCATACTTCTAGGAGGTGACTTTAACCTTACTGTGCCCCCCATCCCCTATTGGACAGAAGGTCTAATAGTGTAGAATCCCATCCCAAAGGATCACAGGCTGTCATCAAATGATGCAGGACCAGGGATTAGTGGACATCTGGAGAACCTTTCATCCTAGGGAAAAGGACTATTTATTCTACTTGGCAGTCCATGGCTCTCAGAGTTGTTTCAACTTTTGGTTAACCTCCGCTCCACAAACTCAGTCAGCTCTATCCTCAATAATCCTCCCAATGGTAATTTCTTATCATGCGCTTGTACAGCTCCTGCTTCAATGGGACTCACCACAGATCACCTCTTCCTCCTAAAGACTGGACCCCTTCCTGTTGAGGGACCCTGAATTTCTCCATGGGGTCCAAAAAGAAGCCACCTTTTTCTTTGCAGAGAACCACATAAAGGACATATCATCCAGAATTACATGGGAGGCTTTGCTGGCAACAATTAGGTTGGGGCAGAAATTACAAGCAGAAGAGACTAAATTTAAAGCTTTCCCTCACCCCGACGTACATTCATCTGCTTGTCGCGCCATCACAGGTCTCCACTTACAAATGAATGCCCTACTTTTGAGCAAGGTAGAAATCTCTAGCCTTCAATTAAAGCATAAGTATTGGGCAGGAGGAGAGCGAGGTGGCAAAATTCTGGCATTCTGCCTTCAGAAGCAACAAACAGAGAAATACAGCAGGTTTCAGAAACCCCTCAGGGCAGGTCTTAACAAAACTGCAGGGGGTAAGCAACATCATTCAAATATATCACCATACCCTTTACTCAACAGCCTGTAATCAGGACCCTACATCTACTCAGCTGTTTCTGACTTCCATTAACTTTCTTACTCTTTCTCCTCAACAAGCAACACTGTAGGGTGGCCTAGTCCTTGCATTTCTAGTCAAATGGCAAAAGATGACACAAGAAAAGGTGTTACAGTAATACAGTTTATTACTGTCCCCAAAAGACAAACATTTGTTACAGCTTACCTAGCCAGGGACCTGAAAGATCTCTGCCTATCTAGGAAGAATGGTAGAACTTGGGGTGGAAAACAATTACTGTACACAATGTTATGAAAGGGAGATAACAGTGCTGGTTGCTGTAGTAACAGTACATTTGTACAATGTTAACATCTATCCCATAGGTCAGTTTGGTGGGTATCTTCAGGTGGTATACAGTAATCTCAGATATACTTTTTTTTAACAGACTAGGCACTTTTGGTAAAACAATAGACACTCTGTTATACATAGCAGTAATAAAGCAGTAAACAGTTATACTGAGTAATGCTACAAGATGTTGCCCTAGACCACGATTCTACTGTGGATTTCTTATAGAAGCTAAGCAGTAATAAGCAGTAGGCAATCCCATAAGCAGTGATATATATTGTACACAAACCTTGTTATAGTTCTTTTCCAACATGTTATGGTGATGTTATATGGGCGACCAGAGGGGCAGCAGGCCTACATAATCACCCCTTGTTTCCTGAATAAGGAGGCAGCACAAATAGGGTGGTTGGGTAGTGTTAGCATTCTCACAAGCCAGTTGCATGAGAGGCCAAAAGATATTTAAATTGTGCATGATGTTGTTGAAGCTTGCATCTCAAACAGTAAAGTGTAACTATTAGAAAAGTAATCAAAAATGCTTGCAAAATAATAAAACCTTTAAATATAAATTCTAACCAGGTACTAGATAATGCAGTTTCAAGATCTCCATCATTAAACAATTCATTTTATGAATCCCATACATTAATGATATTATTGATAATATGGATAAGATGCAAATCTTTTCTTTCAAGTAAAGAATGTAAATTTAGTGTCAAAGGATCAATGTGGAAATAAAAATGGGTAAATATTAAGAAAGAGCATTCAGATAGTCAGGGTCACTGTTTATATAATCTGGTTCCAGGATGGGAACAGGTGTAATAAGCATATGGCCACTAACTGTCCTTTCATGTGGAATAAAACAAAAGTTAGGTGCAGAGATATTGCAATGTATATTACCAAATGCAGATGCTTTATTTAAGTCTTAAGTCTTTATCTATTTAACCAGGTGATCACCGTTGAGCAAGCTCATTTTTGAGGTGGACCTGGGTTTGTTAACAAGGAACAAGGGACAGTATACATGGGATGCAACACACAAGAAAATAGTGATAATACAAATAACATGAGATACAATAATACAGTATATACAAAGTATCAGCAGGTAGCATTGACAGTAGTATATGTTTGGAACAGAAGATACAGCTAGTTTTGGGTAGGACACAATTTTTCATAAAAGTAAAGAAATATACATATCAGGTGCACTGAACACAAATAAAACCTAATATAAAAAGATATATAGTGATACGGTATGGAGACTTTAGAGCTGGAACCAGGGTTAAAGGAATGTGGAAGGGACAGACATGGGGGTAGAAAAAGGGGAGAAGGGTCAATTATAGATGTGAGCAGTCTTTTAACAGTAGTAATTAGAGTGTGCTTGGACTTATAGGAGTCACTATTTAGGGTAGACAGGCACAGGACTCCTTATTATGATGTAGATATAGAGATTTAAAAGCTGCTTTATGATTTGTTACAGCACAAAATTGTCCATCAGACTTGTATGAGACATGAACCTGAGGAAGTTTCCATTTGGTGAGTTGGGTAGGGCAGGTAAATGATGAACTGGTCAGACTCATGGTGAAGCGTTGAACATCCTTCTTGTAGTCCTGGTAGATCGAAGCTGATTTCAGCATGGGTGGCCAAGCTGGTGGTGAGGTGGTGCCAAAGTTCATGGTGTCAAGTTTGTAGAAAATTGCAGTTTTTGGAATAAAGTGTGGAACCAACATAGTAACAGTCACATACATAGTGTCCTGGATAGAACACTGGTTTGTGGTGTAACAGGACCCCTGGTTAGGGTTCCTAGTCACATTACCTAAATTTCTTCCTGTAGCGAAAGGGAAGGAAACAGTGCATTGCATACATTTTACTTTACATGACAAAGAACAGCAATGTGAGCAATACCATTTGGCCATATGTTTGTCTTGAATTAAATCAGAGATTTTATAAGATTCCAGATCCCAGAAGAGATTTGTCATGGTAGTCATGACATAAGAATCATAAACCAAACATAAAAGTTACCTGGCTATGTGGTGCTCAGAAGCGTCATTATTTTGAAATACTAGTTCATTGATCTTGTGCTTAGATTCATCAAATCTATGGACTATGTCAAATATAAACAGTGAAGCATTCTCCTTGGGTAGTATCTTCAATACTATGCAACGCAGGACTAAGTTCATCATGTCCCACACACGTCTGAAATTTTGGAGTTTGACTCTAAATGGCTGCTAGATCTGATCTACTGCAAATTGACATACCTGTACCAACAGACCTGTATCAGCACCTGTTGCACTGGCTGCACCAGTATGGACTTTTTTCTGTTTTCCTGCCTGTTTTTTTTGGTGGGAAAACAGAACACACCAAAGTATTCTGTTATATGTGACTGGCTACCAGGTCCTGTGTGCATGTTTGATATGCTGCTAGTAGGTCTAATAACATAACACTGTGAAATCTGGATGTGTCTGTATTATTGCAGTGTCTGAACTCTGCCATGTTCCAACTGATGAGGTTAAGCACCACTGGAACATGCATGAATTGGATGTTATTTACAAGGGTACTTGGGAGTGATGATGATACAAGACCACTAGTTGGTCCTGGTTCTTGACATTGTATAGGTTGCTCCTGTATAGAAGAGACCACTGTAGGAAACACGGCAGTGTTAGCAATGGAATGGTCTGCACAATATTGTCAGATTGTCATATTTGCAAGTTTGGCACAAAAATTAGGATTCGTGAGTGCTGCTAGTTATAGAGACCAGTATATTGAAGTAAGACTCAATGTGTGGATAGGGTATCATTGGGGGAAATGCAGGTATTTGGCCAACCTTGGAAGGTGTCTTTGGAAAGGTGGGCTACTGGAATTTGCTTGCCATTGCTATCAGTCTATCATTCAAGCTGTAGGTAAGCTTTGTTAAATGCCACCACCATTGCATTAAGATAGACGTCTTTACCTTCTTGGACGGTTATTAGTCTGGATGGAACATTGATACTGATACCATTGGATGGTTTGGATGGTGGCACACAACCTGGGGGAAAATATCATCCACAGGATGTAAGGCACAGAGGATCCTTTTTAAATCTGGATTGGTGTTAGGATTAATCTCCCTTAGGCGATCTGTGAAAACATGTCTCAGAAGCACACCCGACTGTGTGTTCTGTATCAAAAAAATCAGTAGGAATATCACCACAGTCATCTTGGATATCTGAAATGAGAAAATTAATCCATTAGTAATCAATGACCTTCCCCTCTCTTTGGTGGGAAGATAGTTACATAGGAACACAGAAACATAGAATATGTTGGCGGATAAGGACCAAATGGCCCACTTAGTCTGCCCATGTCCCTACTTGGTTTGGCAATCCCTACTGTTATCCGGACTGCTTTTACCCCACTCCGTGGGGATGCCTTTATGCTTATCCCATGCACTTTTGAATCCCTGTACTGTTTTTGCTTCCCCTACCTCCACTGGTAGGCTGTTCCACAGATCCACCACCCTCTTTGTGAAAAAATACTTCTTAACATTCCCCCAAGTCTCCCTCCCACCAGCCTTGTGTTATGCCCTCTTGTACTTCTGCACTTTCGTCTCTGAAATATGCTCCCCTCCTGTACCCAGTTTATTCCTCTAAGGTATTTGAAAGTCTCTATCATATCCCCTCTCTCTTCCAGTGAATTAGCTGTTTAGTTCCTTGAGCCTTTCCTCATAAGGTTTGTGGTGCAGTCCATGTATCATTTCTGTTGCTTTTCTCTGGACTGCTTCCATTCCATGTCCTTCCTGTGATACAGTCTCCAGAACTGGACACAGTATTCCAGATGAGACCTCACCAGTGATCTGTACAGTGGCATTACCATATCAGTCCTACTGGTTATGCCCCTTCCTTTGCACCCAAGCATTCTGTTTGCCTTCCCCACTGCTTTTTCACATTGTTTGACTGACTTCAGATCATTGGATATGATAAGCCCCAGCTCTGTCTCCTGACTTGTGGTGGCTAGAACCTGCCCCCCCCCCATCCTGTATTCCCCTCTTGGATTTATGTGTCCAGGTGCATTATCTTGCACTTCTTGGCATTAAAACCCAACTTCCAAACCCTTGACCATTCCTTAAGTAGTCTTAGATCATTTCTCATTTTATCTAGTCCCTCCTGTGTTTTGACTCTGTTGCAGATCTTGGTGTCCTCTGTGAACAAGCATACTTTTCCCTCCAGTCCCTCTGTAATGTCGCTTATGAAGACATTGAACAGAACTGGACCCAGCACTGATCCCTATGGAACCCCACTGGACACCTCCTTCTCTTCTGATTTTATGCCATTTACTACCACCCTCTGGGTCCTGCCTTTTAGTCAGTTATCAACCCAGTTTACCATTTTTTGAGCCCACACCCAGATTCCTCAATTTGTTAAGCAACCTGCTATGAGGAATGGTGTCAAAAGCCTTACTGAAATCCAAGTAGGCCACATCTACCACCCCTCCCTGATCCACCACCTTGGTCACCCAGTCAAAGGAATCGATAAGATTAGTCTGGCAGGACCTACCCTCAGTGAATCCATGCTGCCTTGAGACTTTTGCACTGCTTGACTCCAGGAACTTCACTACCCTCTAATTAAGTAGGGACTCCATCATCTTCCCCACAACTGAGGTCAGGCTTACAGGTCTGTAATTGCTTGCCTCCTCCCTCCTACTTCCAGTCATGTGCAGGGGGACCACATCTGCCCTCCTCCATTCCCCAGGTACCTCCCCTGCCTCTAGTGATTGGTTGGATAGGGTTGTCAGTGGACCTGCTAGGACTTCCCAGAGTTCCTTCAACACTCTAGGGTGAATCCTGTCTGGCCCCATTGCCTTGTCTGTCTTAATGTTTCCTAGTTCCTTCAAGATTCTATCCACCATAAATAGGATGATGTCCACCTCACCCCCGCACATCTTTCCTCATGAGCCTTGGCCCCTTCCCTGCCTCTTCCTTGGTAAATACTGAGACAAAATATTTGTTCAGTACCTCAGATTTTTCAAGGTTGTCTTCCACCTACCCACTCTCTCCCCTTCTTTAGCCTAACAATACCATTTCTGGTCTTCTTCCTCTCACTAATATAACAGAGGAATGTCTTGTCCCTCTTCTTAATAGCCTTTGCTATTCCTTCCTCTCTTCTTGCCTTAGCCCCTCTAACAGCTTTCCCAGTTTCTCTCTACTTTTCCAGATATTTCAGTCTGTCTTATTCTTTCTGATTCTCTTTCTATTTCCTGAATGTCTTACTTTTTTCTCATATTTTCATGGCTATTGATTTAGAGAACCACAGTGACTGCTTCTTTCTTTTGCTTTTCCTAAGCAATCTGACACATTGACTTGTCACTCCTGCTATGGCTCTCTTGATCCTAAGCCACTGTTCTTCTACCCCTCCCACCGTATCTTCTGCTGCCAGGGCAAGTTTGAGCTGTTCCTCCATCTCCATGAAGTTGGCTTTCCAGAAATCTAGGATCTTAATCTTTGAATGGCTTTCTTCTGCTGACTCTAAACCACACAGTTATGTGGTCACTGGTACCAAGGGGACTGCCCACCTCAACATCAATGATTATGTCCCCATTTGTCAGCACTAAGTTCTGTACAGCCCCCTCCCTGGTGGGCTCAACCACTAGGGATGGAACGAATTTTGAGAGAGAGAAAGAGAGATATAACTTACAGATACTGAACTTATCAGAAAGAAGATTAAGTATACATGAAGAGATAGTATTGATATGAGTGATAAGTGTTATCCCCACCCCACAGATTAATGAATTCCAGATTTTTGTAGATTTACAAACATTCTTTAGAAAGTTACATCTAAAACTTCATTTTTCAAGATAAAATCCAATTGGGCTTTTATTTGAGGAAAATCTAACAGACATCAACATTGGATGTCATTTTGGAGAAGCTGGAAATCTTTCTGATGATTCAGATCTTGATTTACTCTTATTGGAAATAAATCAGAAAGAATTAGAAAGCAATGGCTCCACTGTAATTCCAGGCATCAGCGAAACAACAGACTCTTTTATTGATCTACAGTTTAGAATACCGACTGAGAGTAACATTGAAACTTCTTCAGGTTCAAGTCCCACCAGAAGATGAGGGAAAATAATGGACTTTGGTTTTAATAGTTTGGAACCTGGGACATCATCCGAAAGTAATATTGGGACCTTATCTTGTTTGAGTCCCACCAGAGGATGTGAGGACTTTGAGTTTGATTTACACATTCTCGAAACACTTCTTATGGAGCAAGAAATACCATTTGATTCAATTGCTACTAGGAACATTGGAGGTAATAAAATGTTTGATGTGGGACCTGTCTTTAAAAACATAAGAAAAAATGTATTTTGCCCAGTGTCTGAATTTTGTCCTAAAATGTATAACAACACCTTAAATGTTTTGGAAAAAACTGTGGTTAAACAAGTTTCAGACCTTATGAATAATGATTCCGTCTTGAAAAAGCAAAATCTTAATTCTGAAGAAAGAGAAGCTCTCAATATACTTAGCCAGGCCCAGGACATGACAACAGTGATTAAATCAGCTGATGAGGGTGGGAATATTGTGATAATAGGCAGAGAATTTTATAGGGGGATAGTTTGGAATTTATTATCGAATGAAGAAAAATATTAAAAAATGTCCTCAAATCCCACCACCCAATATAGAAAAGAGCTTAGTCTATTATTTAGAGAGGCAGTTAATGAATCCCAAATTACCGAAGCTGAGTTCAGCTTTTTATGGAAAGAGTACCCTAGAATACCTAAATTTTATGTATTGCCCAAAGTGCATAAAAATAAAGAAAATCCACCAATTGTTTCGGGGGTGGGCTCTCTGACCCAAAATTTAGGCAAGTTTGTAGACTTTTTTCTGCAACTACTAGTTAAAAATCTTCCCTTTTATGTCCAGGACACTTCTGATTTGTTGAGAAAGTTGAATGACTTTAAGTGGGAACAAGAGTATAGTTGGCTAGGAATAGATGTGGAATCCTTGTACACCAGCATACATCACACAGATGGACTTAAGGCTAATTGAGAAGTTTTGGGAGTTTTATAAGGAGGAGTGTGACATTCCAACTGCTTCTATTTTAAAAGCATTAAACTTCATTTTAACAAATAATTACTTCGAGTTTGAGGAATTTTTTTGAACAGAGATATGAAACAGCCATGGGTGCCTCTATGGTACCCAGTTATGCTGATCTTTTTCGGGGAAGCTGGAAAGAGACTACAATACTGTGTGAGAAAACAAATCCTTTCTTTAACAACATAGTGAAGTGGTATCATTTTATTGATGATATCATTTGTATTTATAAAGCTGATGAAAGTGAGGCTAGTGCATTTATTAGCCTTCAGTCCATCTGTGTGACGTATGCTGGTGCCATAGCTTGGAGGGACAGGAAGCGCATCCTCAGGGTCATGAGAACAGCTGCAAGGGAGTCTGAGCTGAACGTCATTGTCCACCTAGGGACAAATGACTTGGCTCATCATGAGATCAGAGCAATGCAGGAGGACATTGTAGAGTTGGGGAGGAGTCTAAGACAAGTAGCACACACAGTATCCTTCTCAAAGGTGCTGCCTGTCAATGGCATGGGGGAGATGAGGGTAATTAGCACCATGCAGTTTAATGAATGGTTGAAAAAATGGTGTGGAACACAGTGGTTTGGCTTCATTGGGGACTGGGGTTCCACCTGGAGGGACACCAGCCTATACTGGCAAGATGGTCTGCATCTGTCCAGGAAGGGAACAAGTCTTTTAAGCAATCAGTTTAAATGCTTCATTGGCAAGCTTTTAAACTAGTCAAAGGGGGAGGCACTGATAAGCAGCAGGAAAATCCCAGCCTCTCCTTAAAAAACAGGGTACTAAATGAGAAAAAGACAGAGGCAGAAAGGTAAGTGGGGGATGCTGCAACAGAAGGAAAAGCCATCAAAAAATGGAGAGCAATGAGCACCAATGCCTGTAGTCTGGGAAACAAGCTTCCTGAATTAGTGGCCTTGATGGAGGAGGAACATCTGGATATCGTGGCAGCCACAGAAACATGGTACACACAAAACCATGACTAGGACGTAAACATACCAGGATACACTATCTACAGGAGGGACAGGGAGGGTAAAAGAGGAGGAGAAGTAGCTCTTTACATAAGGGAAGGAATAAAAGCAACAGAACAAAAGGGTAAACAAGGAGGAGGAGAAGAAGAAACACTGTGGGTATATTTGGAGACAGGCAATGGCACAACAATCCACACAGGGGTTGTATACAGACCCCCTTCTTAGGGGGAGGAAATGGACAAGGAAATGATAGAAAGTATGCTTACAGTGGCAGAAAAATACAGGTTACTCACCTGTAACAGGAGTTCTAGGAATGGTATATGTTGTTCATCCACACTTATTGGCAGGTTCCTTGCCGCTTTAAATCTTGCGGAAGGTCTTCAAGCTGGCTCCTCCACCCACCGGGTGATAAAACTCTCGGCTCAGCCCCATGATGCCAGATCTGGCCGCTGGAGAAGCTCAAGTTATCGTCGAGAGCCGCGAGCGGTCGGTAAGATGAACAACATATACCATTCCTAGAACTCCTGTTACAGGTGAGTACCCTGTATTTCTAGGGACATGGATATGTTGTTCATCCCAATATGTGAACTTCTAGCAGTTCTCCGGGAGGAGGGGTAAAACACACCCCAATGCCGCCCAGAAATAAGGACTGGAGGAGCCGAGGCCCCAAAACCAGCATCCCGGTGACTCAAGGTCGATGTGGTAATGGGTAATAAAGGTGTGTGCTGACTTCCAGGTAGCAGCCCTGCAGATTTCCTGGATAGGGATGTCCCTGGAAGCAGCCACCGATGCAGCAGTATGACTGGTAGAATGAGCTGTTATCCCTCTGGGAGGCTCCATGCCCGCCAACTTATAGCAGCGATCTATGCAGGAGGTGACCCACCTGCCTATCGTCTGCTTGGCTGCAGGTCTGCCAGGTGCGGCTTCAGCGTGGGTGACAAACAGCATGACCTCTCCCCTCGAATTTCAGCCGTCGCTTCTTATAATAGCGAGCACCCTTCTGGTTCCAGAGTATGGAGCCTATATTCGGCCTCCGAGGTGTGATTGGGGTAGAACACCGGCAGAGTCAGCACCTGGTTAAGGTGAAACTCCAACACCACCTTCGGAAGGAATTTCGGGTGGGGGCGCAGGACAACCTTGTCCCTGTGGAAGACCAGGTAAGGAGACTCGATGCAGAGCTCCTGGAGTTCTCCCATCCTTCTGGCTGACGTGATAGCCACCAAGAAGGCGGTCTTCCACGACAGGTGAGAGAGTTCACACCTGTGCATTGGTTTGAATGGCTTGCCCATGAGCTTTGCCAGTACCAGCAGTAGATCCCATGGAGGTGGAGGTTCTGCTGCGGAGAGAAATATGATCAAGGCCTTTGGCGTATACCTTTTCCTGCACCACCCGACTGCTTCCAGTCACGCCGGTAAGCAGAGATGGCTGCCAGGTGCACCTTTAGGGTGTCGACCTAAGCCCTTGACTAGAAAGGGACCATAAATAGTCCAAAATGCTTGCCACAGAACGGAGGAAGGGTCCAGGCCCTTGCCTGACACCAAATGGAGAATCTCTTCCATTTGAGCGTAGCATTTTCTGGTGGACTCATACGGGACGCCTCAACAACATTGAGGACCTCGTCGGAAAGACCCAAGGTCTGGAACTCAGCAGCTCAGGAACCAGGCCATCAGGTGCAGAGATTGAAGGTCCGGATGGAACACCTTCCCTGATTGACTGAAAGCAGGTCGGCGAGCTGGAGCTGCCTCGGGAGCCTGGAGCTGAGGCTGAGGAGATCTGGGTACCAGAACTGGCAGGGCCAGTCTGGGGCTATCAGGATCACCGGCCTTGTCCTCCTTGCTTGAGAAGCACCTTGTGAATCAAGGGAAATGGGGAAAGGTGTAGAAGAGGCCGGGGTCCACAGCCTTGAAGCATCCCCTGCAGCGAGCCCTGCTGAGAGAGGCGGGCATGAAACAGCCTCAGCCTGCATTCTCCTGGAGGCAAACAGGTCCACCTGAGGTGTGCCCCAGAGGAGAATAGCCTTTATACTACCTCCAGCAGGAGAGCCACTCGTGAGATGCAGCCCCTATCCGTCTCAGGGCATCGGCCAGGGTGTTGGAGGCTCCTGCCACATGAATGGCTAGGAGATCCGCCTCTAGGCTGTGCACAAGTGACCAAATGCGGAGAGCTTCCTTGCAAGGTAGCAGGGAGCGCGTCCCGCCCTGGCAGTTTAGGTAGTACATGGTCGTGGTATTGTCCATCTGGACTCGGACCACTTGACCCCGGAGAAATGGAGCAAAGGCGGTGAGAGCTAGGCAGACCGCTTGGAGCTCCAGCAGGTTGATGTGGCATCGGGACTCCCGCGGGGACCAGAGGCCGTGCACTCGGTGTTCCCCCAGATGGGCACCCCAGCCCATCAGAGAGGCATCGGTCGATAGAGAGACCGTCGGCTCGGGCGGACAAATGGGATGCCCTCCTGCAAATGGAATGGAGCGGTCCACCACTGGAGGCGTTCCACATCTCCTGGGTCACTATCACTAGCTGGTCCAAGGATGCATGGCGTTGTGACCACTGGTTGCCAGTCCCCACTGAAGGGGCGCATGTGCCAGCGAGCCCAATGGACCATGCTGGTACAGGCCACCATGAGACCCAGGAGGCGCAGGAAGTCCCGGGCAGGGCGCACTTGCCCAACCAGAAATGATTGGGCAAAGGAGGTAAGAACCTCGGCCCTGTCCACCGGGAGTCGTGCTCTGGCTCGAAGAGAGTCGAGCTCTGCCCCGATGAACAGGATCACCTGCTTTGGCTCGAGTTACGACTTGGCCTCATTGATGAGAAGGCCAACTTGAGAGCAAACCTGGAGGGCCAGATCTCTGGACCGCTCCACCTCCTGTCTGGAGGGGGCTGCTATCAGCCAGTCATCCAGGTAAGGGTACACCCGGACCCCTCGGCGCCACAGGAATGCTGTCACCACTGCCATGCATTTGGTGAAGACCCTGGGAGCTGGAGATAAGCCAAAGGGCATAGCTCGGAACTCGAAAAGGGATCCCTCTGTTCAAAAGCAGAGGAATCTCCGATGTGACGGATGGATAGGGATGTGAAAGAACGCATCCTGTAGGTCCAGAGAGCAGAACCACACGCCGTGTTCCAGAGATGGTATTATCTGTGCCAGATTGACCATCCTGAAGGTTCGAGACCTTAGGAACTTGTTCAGGTCGTGTAGGTCGAGAATGGGGCGCCAGCCCCCCGTCCGTTGGAACCAGGAAATACCTGGACATGAACCCCGGGTCTGAAGGGGGTCCTCTACCTCCATGATCACCTCCTTCTGGAGGAGAGTGATGTCGGCTCGGCGAGCCACCAGTGAGCTCTGCGGACCCGAGGCCCCCCGAGGTGCGACGGCTCTGAAGGGCGGGGCCTGCTCGAATTCCAGAGGCAGGCCTTTTCCCACCACCTCCAGTACCCACCTGTCCATGGTAACAGTGGACCAGGCGGAAAGGAAGTGTCTGAGCCATCCCCCATGGGGAACCAGGGGTGAGGTGACGGGATGGGCGACACCCTCAGCCGTCACTGGGCAGGCTTGGAGGAAGGACCGGCTGAGGACCACCTGAGCCTTTTCCTCCCTGCTTCCTGTTGGAGGAAGCCGGCGGCTTGGGTTTGGGATGCCAAGCTCGAGCCTGCTGGCCCCTAGCGTTGCTGGGCGGGTGCGCCGCAGTAGGCGCAGAAGGGCGAAAGGCTTGGCTGGCCTGGCTTCACGGCCTTTGTCCTTCTGGCCGGAAGACCGAGTCCAAGGTAGCATTGGACTTCTCGATCCTCTGCAGGTGACCTTCCACCCCAGGGCGAAGGGTCAGTCCCAAAGGAACATCCGCCAACTTGTGCTGGGTATCCGAGGTAAGGTGGATATCCTCAGCCAAGCCCGACGATGCATAGGCCACTCGCACGCCACAGACCTGGCACATGAGTCCCCAATGTCTACGCGCAGTCTGGAGCTGCTGTTTTGCCACTGCCCTGCCCTGGTCCCACCTGCCTGACCGTAGTCTGCAGATCCGCCAGAAAGATGAGGGACAACCTCATCCAGGGAGCCCAACAGGGCGTGAGAAAAATGTGCCATGAGGACGGCCGAACTGGCCTGATGAAGGCCGAGAGAAGACGCAGCGTAGACTTTTCACCCGGCATAATCCAATTTCTTGGATTCCTTGTGGGAGGTTTGTCTACATCCTGGCATTCCCGGCACACCAGAAAGCGCTGTTGGTAACCACCCCTCGGCCGAGGTGTTCACAACCGGACAGGGAACCGGTGAGTTCTATACTTCCTGGCCATCCTGGCTGAAGGCGCGGGGCAGGAAGCAGGACGCTGCCAAAGTTCCAAGGCCAGACCCACTATGGCCTCGGCCACCGGAAAGGCCTCCATAGGAGTATCCCCCTGGTCCAGAATCTCCGTGAGGGGATACCTGGCCCGTTTAGAAACGGGTTTGAGCTTCATCCCAGTGGACTCCGAGATGAGTCAAAGCAACTCTAAGAAGGACGAAGGGCTATCGTCCACTGACTGCCCTCCCGAGGACTCCAAGTCCATGCACTTGGAGAAGAGGGAGGAACCATCATCGGACTCGGAAGAGTCCTCAAAGAGCTGCCTCGGGCCTGAGCCACCCTCCACCTGCCGAGGTTTATTGGGAGTGAGGGTGACAGACAGCCTATGGGGCAAACCCAAGGCCGACCGAGAATTTTTGGTCGGAGCCCCAACTAATGGCTGTGGAGGCAGAGGTTCCACCAGAATCGGTGGGGCAGCTGGAATTGGCTGAACAACTGGCCTGGGAACAGGCTCCTCGGCTACAATGAGGGTTGTTCGGCGCTCAGTGTTCAACCATAGCTGGCTGGGGGAAGGCGACTGGAGTCGGCTTATTCCGATCAAAAGGAGCTGTTCCGCATGAGTTCCTCATACCTCTGACCTCTGAAGCCTCCCTGGGTCTGAGGGAAGAGGAAGAGGAAGGCGGTGCAGAACCGCCTATGTGGTGTCGGTCGGACCGAGGATGTCCGAGACCGAGACCGAGTCTCAACCTGGGCCGAGGAAGGCGAGGAGAAGTGTCGAAACCGACACCCTGCTCAGACTATCCCATCAAGGCCCGGAACCGAGGCACAGACGAGCCGACGGATCCACAACTCTCACCGGGGAACCGGGAGAGGATTCTCAGCTTCTCCAGCCGACAACCCGTCTAACGGGTTGAGAAAAATCTCGACCGCATCGTTGGGAGTCTCGGTCAACTGACCTGACGGGGACACCGTGAAGCCAGTGGCCGAAGCTGAGGGGTCGACCGAAGTCGCCTGTCGACAAGGGAAGGGGGATCTTTCCCGCTCCTAAGAGCGTCGATGGAGAGACTTACTTTTGCTCTTTTTGGACCTGGAAAAAGGTCCCGAAGAAGTTGGACCCTCACCTTTCGTCGAGAGGGTCAGACAAAGCTCCTTGAAAGAAGCAGAGTACGAGGCACCGAGAGAGCAGAACAAATGCCGCAGTCAGAGGTAGAAGCACCGCGCTGGCCTCTTTGAGGCGATCATCTGCTCAGCTGATCCGCCGAGCCCGCCGCAGCGGACACCGCCAACCGGGCCTCTTTAGATTTCACGGTGGAATTCTCTTCTCGGGCGCCCAGTTGTAATCAGGCAGCCACCGGTCTTCAGGGCGTGGGCGAAAAGAGAGCACAAGTCATGAGCCTGCGGGTGGTGTAAGGCCCAGGCAGTGAGCGCGCGTGGAGTGCGGATCGTCCTAGACATCTTCTGCCCACAAGGGCACCTCCAGAAACTGGGAGTCGATTTGTCCGCCAGGCAGCGAGGAGAAGAAGACCGAAGTCTTTAGCAAAAACTTTCTGATTTGAAATTTAGAAGAATTAGGAACCAGTCTTGTCTGCAGAGCATTAAGGAGGAACCTGAGCTTCCATGCGGTAAGGAAGATCTGGCGTCATGGGGCGGGGCCGAGAGTTTTACCACCCGAGTGGGTGGGAGGAGCCAGCTTGAAGACCTTCCGGCAAGATTTAAAGCAGCAAGGAACCGCCAATAAGTGTGGATGAACAACATATCCATGTCCCTAGAAAGGGGAGATATTGCTGATGGGTGATCTGAATATGCCAGATGTTAACTGAAGTGCAGTTGCAGCAGCCACTTCGAAGAGTGGGATTATTCTAGATGCCCTACAGGGGACATGACTTAGACAACTAGTATTGGAGCCCACTCAAGAGAGAGCAGTCTTAGACCTGGTTCTCTCAAATGGAGATGGAGAGAGGATCACAGATGTAGAAGTGGGTAGCCATCTGGGAAATAGGGACCATCGAACAGTATGGTTCTCAATAAACACAGCAATAGAGTCAAGCCATACAAAGGCAAAGGTACTGGACTTTAGGAGGGTTGACTTTGCCAAATTGGGTGAGTGCCTAAGGAATGCACTAGCAAATGGGCAGGAAGGAGGGGTGGAAGAACAATGGGGAATAATAAAAACTGCCATCACAGAGGTAACGAGCCTTTGTGTGAAGCAAATAAACAAAACAAAATGATGTAAGAAACCACTGTGGTTCTCAAAGGAAGTGGCAGTGAAGGTTCAAGAGAAAAAGAAAGCATTCAGGAAGTAGGAGAAGGAGCAGAACAGAGAACTGTATCAGTTAAAGCAAAAGGAAGCTGGGAAGGCAGTCAGAACAGCAAAGGCCCAAACTGAGGAAAAGATAGCCAACTCAGTTTAGAAGGGGGATAAAACCTTTTATATGTACATCAGGGAGCGAAGGAAGACCAAGGGAGGGATAGTGAGGCTTAATAAAGGGAGGGAGGGTGGGCAGAGGGAGATTGTGAAAAGACTGAGATACTAAACAAAGATTTGTGCTCAGTGTTTACAAATGAAGAGGGGGAGGTACCTAAAACAAACAGTAGAAACAGTCTGGATACAGAAGTTGATACCAGCCCATTTACAGAAGAAAGGGTTCTGAAAGAACTCTTAAAACTGAAGGTGGACAAAGCAATGGGGCCCGATGGGATTCATCCCATAATCTAAAAGAACTAAGGGTAGAACTAGTGACACCACTGACTACCCTTTTTAACAAATCATGGGAGGATGGGGTGGTACCCGAGGACTGGAGGAGGGCAGATATGATTCCCCTTCACAAAAGTGGGAGCAAGGCAGAAGCAGGAAACTACAGACCTGTTAGTTTAACCTCAGTGATAGGGAAAATGATGGAATCACTTCTAAAGGAAAGAATTGTTGAGTATCTAGAGGTCAGAGGGGCACAGGACCCAAGGCAGCATGGATTCACAGCAGGAAGGTCATGCCAGACAAATCTGATAGATTTCTTTGACTGGGTGACCAAAGTAGTAGATCAGGGAGGGGCTGTGGACATGGCCTACCTAGACTTTAGCAAGGCATTTGACACAGTGCCACACAAAAAGATTAATATACAAGTTAGCCAGCCTGAGAGTGGGTCCCAAGATGACAGCCTGGGTAAAGAATTGGCTAGAGAATAGGACACAGAGAGTAATAGTAAATTGAGTCCACTCAGAAGAAAGGAAGATTACTAGTGGGGTACCGCAGGGTTCAGTATTAGGACCAGTTTTCTTCAATGTCTTTATAAGCAACATTGCAGAGGGACTGGAAGGAAAAGTATGTCTCTTTGCAGATGACACAAAGATCTGAAACAGAGTTTATGCACAGGGTGGGGTGGAAAGGATGAGAAGGGACTTGGCAAGGTTAGAGGAATGGTCAAATGTATGGCAGCTTAGATTTAATGCTAAGAAGTGCAAAGTAATGCACCTGGGAAACAAAAACCCAGGGGAAGAGTACAGAATGGGGGGTGAGATACTAACAACAACAAAAATGGAAAGGGACCTGTGGGTAGTCATATCAGATTATCTAAAGGTGGGCAAGCAATGTCAGATGGCAGCAAGGAGGGCTGGGGGGATACTGGGATGCATAGGGAGAAGCATTACCAGTAGAAAACAAGAAGTTATTATCCCTCTGTACAGACAGCTGGTGAGACCCCATCTGGAGTACTGCATGCAGTTCTGGAGACCCAATCTCTGCAAAGACATAGACAGGATGGAAGCTGTCCAGAGGAGGGCAACTAAAATGGTGCAAGGTCTGCACTGGAAGACATATGAAGAGAGGCGAAAGGATCTTAATATGTATAGCCTAGGAAAGGAGGGTGAGGGGGACATGATAGAAACGTTCAAGTATCTCAAGGAATCAACAAAGTCCAAGAGGGTAGCATCTTTCAAAAAAGTGTGCAAGAACAACAGGGCACAATTTGAAAACGGGGGGGGCGGCTCAGAGGTAATTTAAGGAAGTATTTTTTCACAGAGAGAGTTGTGGATGCATGGAACAGCCTTCTGGAGGAGGTTGTGGAGTCAAAAACAGTGGTGGAATTTAAGCATGCATGGGACAGTCATAAGGCCATTCTAGGGGGTGGGGGTAGGAAGAAGTAGGCTGCTGGTTAAATAGGATCTGCAACTTATCCAGTAGGTAGGGAAATGGGCAGACTGGGTGGGCCAAGCGGTCCTTATCTGCCGTCAAATTCTGTGTTTCTATATTTACATAGAAATGATCTGAACTTGAGATTTACATTTAAGTTTGACCAGAAATCACTCAATTTTCTAGATCTTAATCTGGATATTAATACAAACGCAGAGAACCAACACTGTATAAGAACGAAGATTTTCAGAAAGAAAACAGCCACAAATTCAACGCTTCATGCAGAGAGTGCCCATCCCCAGAATTTGAAAAAATCTATTCCTTACAGTCAACTTCTACGTATTAGAAGAAGCTGTAACTCTGATGTGGATTTTGATATATAATCAGAAGAACTTTTGGTTAGGTTTCAGGATAGGGGATATGATTTTAAGATGTTACAGGATATATCTGAAAAAGTGAAAAAGATTGATAGGAATTTGATTCTTAAACAAAAAGCAGATACTGACAAAGGTGAACCACCGTGTACATTTGTTACAGAATATAAACATGTAGCAGGGTGCATAGGCAATATTATATTCCGCAATTGGCCCATTTTATTTGGTGATGAACAGGTGGAAAGTGCGTGGGTGTTAAACCCCGCATTACTTTCAGCAGAGCTCAAAGCATCAAAGATAGAGTGGTACATGGCAGACAGAAAAAAAACTGCAACTGTTGAAAGAAACACTTGACTTCCAAAAAGAACAAAATGTTTTTTTACCTGCAACAGGTGTAACATTTGTAAATATGGAACCAACATTCATGATATGTTCTCACACCCTAAAGAACCAAACAAAAAAATAGAAGTGAGAGAACTCATAACTTGTGATACTCCATGTGTGGTTTATGCCCTCTGGTGTACTTGCGGTTTACTTTACATTGGCAAAACAATAAGGCCCCTGAAACAGAGAATTCAGGAACACATTAGATCAATACTCGATGACCGGCAGGATACATCAGTGGGTATACACTTCTCGCTTTGCCACAATTCATAACCCAGTGATTTGAAATTTATGGACATAGAACATGTTGCACCTTTGTCTATGGGGGGGAGGGGGTGATAGATCGAATATTTTACTTAAACAGGAAAGCATGTGGATCTTTAATATGAACAGTGTAAAACCTAATGGATTAAATGAGAAATGGGATATTAAACCTTTTTTCTCATTATTGTTCTTCTTTACTGAAATAATAGATGCATAATAACAATTTTACAGCTAATAGGTTATTTTTTGTATTTTGTGTAGAACCATTATATATAGAAGTGGTAAATCCTTTGATACATATTAATAATAATAATAATGTGTTCACACTTTGAAATTTATTTATGTTTATTGTTAGTTATTAATTTTTATTTTCTTTTTTCTGATATAACATTATTTGGATATAGATTTTTGAGTGACCTCTGTTTTCTCTAAAAAACATATAAATGTGCATAAAAAGCGTGGTTAAGCAATAAGAACATTTAAATTATATTCAAGACTATTAGATTCTTGTTTTAGAACTGCATAAGAGTAATTATTTTTTTTTTATAACTAATAAGGTAATAATGATACACTTTAGATGTTTTTGTGTAAGAAATTCAGTATTGCACTTTAAGCTATTGGATTGATTTTCTCATTAATATTAATGGGCAAGTGATTTAAATTGGTATGTGTAATTGTATGCTACACCCTCTTTGAAGACTCGTGTGAGTCGAGGTGCTAGGGGAGTTCTCATTTGCAGAGGACTTAGTTTGCCCACCTTTTGTATCCACACTGAAGTTTTATGGAAGATTTGAGAAGAATAAATTGCAGTCCTGGCTACTGCAGTTGAATTATCTCCTGTGGACTGCATCTTTTTCTTCCATTTTGCATTTTAAGTTCAAAAATCTGGTGGGAAGGTACTGTTGCACATTACTGCTTGTTGGAACTTTTACCTATCAGGGTTAGCCGCCCTGTCTTTGTTGTACTGCACAGCTGGTTTCACTCCATTTGATTTTCAAGGCATTCCTTCATTGGATTTGTTCCCAGTCATAGTTTCCTGCATACTATGTATCCATAATAGCTATAATGTCCAGGTGTGTGTCTGTCATCAGTGCCGTTAGGTCTAGGATTTTGTTTCCAGACTGCATTTGTATACATGACCTTCCACTTTGTTTACCCCCTTAATATTCCTTGTGTATTGATCTTTGCCCTGTTCAGCATTAGTGATGTACCTTCTGTTCTCTCCCCCATTGTAACAATGGTAATTTTATGGTTAGATATTGTGCTAGTTATTAGGTCCTCACTGCTTTCAGTTATATCCTGTAAAAGGAGGGCTATGACAGTCTATGCCTGTGCCCTTGGCAGGTATAAATTATCACTAAGTATGCACTTAAACTTCGCAGAGAGGATACTTTTTCCTCCCCTGGATAGATGCAGGCCATCTGGAGAATATAGTCCTTTATACCTCCAGGTGAGGTTCCAGTCCCCAGTGAAGCCATACTCCACCTCCCCACATCATTTCTTCGGCCATTTGTTGAATTCAGTGATGTGGATGTCCCTTCCTTCCCCTTGCCATGGACAGGTTGCACCTCCGAGAAGGTGACAGAATGAGCTACTTGCCCTAGACTTCTCCCCAGCTCCCTGAACTTTTCCTGTACTCTTCCTACATCTACCCCCTCTCCAGCTAGCTCATTAGTTCCCAAGTGAATAATGATGTCCAACTCCCCCTCCTTGCTACCGTCCTTGCAATCCTAAGTATTCATTTGCCCTTCCTCAGAACTGAGCCTCCAGGTAGGCAGATTACCTCCCTTTCACCATTGTTACCTGACCCTAGCTCAACCCCCAGACAATGGAGCCCCCAACCAGGATTTGCTTCCTCCTCCTGTGTGTTCTCATTGCATCTGCCCTTGGAGTTCCATCCTGGATGACCTGTAGTTCTTTAATTACCTGTGTACAGTTTTAACTGACTGGAATGGGGTCATTTGTTATTGTTTTTTTGCAATTTGTGATTCAGATTTGGTATACAGCTGTGGGCTGAGTTTGTTTATGATATTGTATGGGACATCCCATTTGTTTGCAAATGGGTGAACAAGGGTGGCAAACTTGAGTACCATGACTTGATCTCCCACTTTTAAATTGGCTTCTTTTATAGTTTTGTCAAAATACATTTTGCATTGCTGTTGGGCATGTCTCATGTGTCAAGCTGCAAACAGGTGAGTTTGGATGACATCCCTCAGTTATGCAACATAGGTGTCAACTGACATTCTGTCTACCATGGGAAAGGCAAAGTAGGTTTTGAGCACTGGGACAAGTGCTGTGGTGACAACAAGGAAAGATTGAAACAGGCTAAAAAATAATGAGCACCCACAAAAGCAGATAGCACCAGGACCACAAAAATAATATTCAGAGTCCTTGATTCAGAAAAAGGGCATACAGCACCCACAATGGGTGAGCATAAAAAAGTGGTGGCTGAGCTGTTATGACTGTGGGTGCATTATGCACTTTTTCTGAATAAAGGACTAAGAATATTATTTTTGTGGTCCTAGTGCTATATGCTTATGTGGGTGCTCCTTACTTTGTTGTCTGTATCTGCCAAGGGGGCAGTGGGATAAAGCAGCAGATGTTCAGGTACTCTCATGTGTCTCTCAATCATTATTTCAAATGAAGTACACATGGTTGTTGAGCTGGGGTTGCTCTGATTGCCATTAGGTGTAAGGGCAACAAGGTATCCCAAGTCTTGGGGTTGTCATCTGTGAATTTGCAAAGCATTAGTCGGAGCTATACAACTGGCTCTTTCCACCTGGCCTGAAGACTGAGGATGGTACGGGATGTGAAATGTTTGGCCTATAACAAGCATTATCAAAGATTATTTCATTACCTCACCTGTTAAACTGGATCCTTTGTTGGAGTCTACCTAGACAGGTAGGCCCCATCTGGCAAATACTTGTTCTACCAAAATTCTTGCTGACAGGTTTGCTTTGGGTGCTCGAGTTGGATAGGCCTCCACTGATTTTGAGAATATGTCTGTAATCACAAGTGCATACTTGTTTTTGCTGGTTCTGGGTATTAGTACAAATGAAATCAATTTACATTGCAGACCAGGAGCCAGATTGCCTTTGGGGTAGCAATTTTGCATTTTTCTTTCCAGGAATTGGGTTGTTTTGTGCACAGACTAGACAGTTGTCCACATAGTGCTGGACATTCACTGTCATACCAGGCTGTCATCCAGCAGTTTTGAGTCTGCAGGGATTTATCCACCCCTTACTGTCCTCCTGTGGGGGTGTCATGGACTTGATGAATGAGCTCTGATTATAGTGATGCAGGGACTACCCACAATTTTTGTTCTTCTTCTGCAGCCTGGTGCTATATCAGTTTTCAATCTCCCGAGAAGTGTAAGTCATCTGTGTGTCTCTTGAATGGATTGCTTTTTGGATCACTTTTTCCTTGTCTTTTGACAAGTAGTGAAGCACCTTTCTGATTTGTGGACCTGCCTTTTGGGCTGCACTGAGATCCAGGGGTACCATTTGATCCCTTATGTTTGCTGCTGCTGCAACTACTGCTGCTGGTATTGGGTGAGGCATGTTCCATGTGCCCCCTGCTCAAGCAATATCCTTAGCAAGGGTGTCTGCAGTCATGAAAGGGTTCAGCCTTTGAGTGGACCTTTACCTTATAAATGTATAGTTTTAACTTGAACTTCTAAACAAGGCCACCAATGTATATGAATAGGTCCTTGTACTTGATTGGGGTGCCATCAGAGGAGGCAAAGGAATGGAGCTTCCAAAAGTGCATGAATTCTAAAAGGGAGTTACAGACCCATTAGACCCATTAGGAGTCAGAAAAAATGACTGTATCAGCTTTTCCAGTTTTTACCATTTCCAGAGCACAGTCCATAGCTGCTATTTATTTATTTATTTTTTGTTAACCAGGTGGTACACTAGACAGCATAGCTGCCTATTCTCAGGTACAACCCTGGAGATTACAACACAGGATATGCAGACAATAGTAGATACAAGAAAACATCATGGGAACAAGTAGAAGTCAGATATAGTACACATACAAAATGTTCAGCAATGACAGTACATTTGCAGGAATCTATATGCTAGTTCTGCATACTGAGATGATTTGACTTTGCAGTTTTTGGATGCCTGTATAGTGTCCCCATTGGGGTAAATAACCAGCACACCTAATATTTGTTCTCCCTCATAGTAGGAGGAAGAGCCATCTGTGAAGATATGGCACAAAGTGGGGGGTTTCAAATCCAGCTCTGTGGCAGGTTAGAATGGGCCTGGATTTGGCAGGATTGGTGGCTGGACGCCATAATCATGTGGTGGTCCTTTGAACAGCAGGCTGTTGCTAAGATGCAATATAGTTTTGCTGCCAGTATCCTGATGTCTCAATCTTGCAGGAGGAGGGGCCAGTGGGTGAGTCTGGTGTTGGAGACTGTAACACCCTTGACTATGTCTGAAAGCAAAAAATTGGTGGGGATGTGGTTGGTGTAATGTACAGTTGGAGAAAATCATATTATGTACAGGAAATGTTTGATCACCCAGTATGTAGCCAGAAAGCTTCTCTCACACACACAAAGTATTTTAATTCTACTGGTACGAACATTTGGGATGCACATGCAATGAGCCTGAGTGTGGTATTGATCTTCTGAGCATGGACCTTTGACATGCCCTCCTCAGAGGTTGCTGTTTCCAAATGAAATGGAAGTTCTAAGTCTGGATTAGCCAATGCTGGGGCAGAGGCCAATGATTTCTTATTTCTTAAACACAGGTACTGCTGCTGTATGTTGAGGTCCTAATGTCCAAGGGACATCCTTTCTCAGGAGCTCATACAGAGGGGCAGCCTTTTGTGCAAAATTACTGATGAAGTCCCTGGGGTAATTGACCAGACCCAGGAAACATCTCACTGTAGTTACACTGGTTGGGAGTGGCAGATATTGTAAGCCCTGTATCTAGTGTAGGGTGGGGTTCCTTCCTTCTGCAGTGATGTGTAGGCCAAGAAAGGAAATATCTTTTTGGCAAAGCTGTACTTTGGTGGCTGGATTGCACTTGAGGCCTGCTTTCTGATAGACAGTCAGAAGCTCATCTAGGAAGTCTAGATGTTCTACTTTGGTTGTTGCCAAAAGCAGATCATCCACATATAGCAGGAGGCATTCTGGCATTGAAAAGTCCCTGATGGCATCCCTAATGGGATGTGGAACAACAAGTGGCTATTGTGAAACCGCGGGGGCAAGCAGTTTTACGTGTACTGGCCTCCTTAAAATGTGAAGGCAAATTTGTATTGGTTCTCAGGGGCCAATGGGAGTGACCAATAGCCATTGGAGATATCCAGAGCACTGAACCACTTGTGGTTCAGTTTCAGCAATTTGAGCACATCTAGGGTAGATGCCACAGTGGGTACATAGCTGAAAGTGGCTTAATTGAGTCACCTGTAATCGGTGGTGAGTCTCCAGGTGTGGTCTGGCTTTTTAACAGGCCACATGGGTGAATTAAATCCAAGCAATCTCTGCACTCATGTGCCAATGATGTTGCAAAACAGACACCAACTTTCTTTTTCTTTCCACAAAGCTGTGAATTTTTACAGCCATATATTATGTGATTTGTTGGATGCACTTATAATGGCTGTAATTTGGAATTCTTGGAGCAGAAAGATTTACTTGTGAATCCTGACATCACACAATAAAATTCACAGCTTTGTGGAAAGAAAAGAGATTGATGTCTATTTTACAACACTAACACATGATTATGAAAAGATGCTGGATTATTCATTATTGGATGGGGCTAGCAACCCCATACTCTGCACCTAGGTTACCTGTGCACACGTCTGAGGAGCAGTCTGGACTTCACATGGGTGAATTGGCTGATGAAACACATGATCTAATAACCCTCTGCTTTAGCAATGATTCGATGGTGGCCCTCAGTGAGGGTAATGTCTCTGCAGGAAAAGGGCATCGTCTCTGTCAAGCTGGTTCCTTGCATGTGACATCTATGAGAATGTCCATTCTCCCACAGTCATGTTTGTTTTTAGCGACAGCTTCCAAATGGTTTTGCAGCATATGTTCCAGCTAAAGAAATATCTCAAGTCTGGTTATAACATCAAACTTCATGTAATTGACTGCCATTGCAGCTATTACATGTGAATCAGAAATGAGTAATGCATGACATTGTCCTGGGATATGAAGCAGGAGTTGGTTAGCTAGATTCACAACACAGCTGTGTTGTACCATGTCATAGGGTCTGTGTATACTAGAAGACCATCTTTCTCTCCCTGCTGAAAGACTGTTGCAACAGCACTGATATACTATCTGTCTCTTACTATTTTCCTATTTCTGCTTTTCAGTCTCCCCAACTACAGAAAGGCCACCTGTAGCTGTTCTTGTCTGTCCTGTATATAATGCTTTCTCTTGGTTCCTGTAGCACACACCCACCCAGCTATCTCCCTGTTAGTTTAATGATCGGGTTTCCTGCTCGATCATATGCATGTTCGCCTGCTCGATCTTGCACATACTTCCCCAGCACAATCATGCAAATGATGAGTATCAGAAGCAAGCTATATCTGAAGCCAAGCCAAGCAGAAAGAAAGTGTGGGCAGGAAATGGTGATTCAGCTCCCGTGAGTGTAATTTATTTTGCTACAGGATCAGTGGTGCATGATTGTGCGAGCGATGAGTATTAGAAAAGAGCCATATCTGAAGCCAAGCAAAAGGAAAGCCTGGGCAAAAAATGGCGATTCATTTCCCATGAGTGTAATTTATTTTGCTACAGGATTAGTTGGTGCAACCTTTTAAATGCATATGCACTACTTGCCTGCTAGTAAGAGAGAATTGGGTAACTGCCTTGTCCCAAAGTTGGCAGTCCCCCATTACGAGCTCGGCATGCACTGCTTTTAGCTTGTTCTCAGAGCTTGTGGGGCTGAATTTTGCAGCCATGCAGGGGGAAATGAGCCAGCACAGGCAGGGCAGCTTTAAGCTCTGCTTGGATCGCTGCACTTCGCATCTGTTTGTTTATTTTATTAAAGCTGCCTTCCAGTATTTTCTAGGGTGCAAAAGAAAGCTGCATTTGGAACTTGCCCAAACTGAGGGAAAGAAATACAACAAAAGGAGATAAAATAAATGGTAATTATCCGCTGAATTGTGCTGTTTGTTTTAGTGCACTTTTGCCACTTACAGGATGCTCTCCAGCTTCCTGCCTCCTCTAGAAAGCTGGTCAGCCCTTTCTTTCCTTCTTAAATAGAGCAGAAGGTCTGTGGAGGGGGGGCCTGTCCTCAATGTTTGTGTAGAAAAAGTGTTCTTTTCACTCTTATATGTTTATATGTATTGGTATCATAATTATGGGCTGAAAAATTAATGATGTTGACCTGATATATTAATTTTTAAGAATTTAAAGCTTGTTTTATTGCTGAAATAAAAAGGGGTCGGAGCCTAGCTCTATCAAATGGAACAGTTCTAGTATAAAAAGAGCTCTGTTCTCAAAGTTTGGTCAGTCTGCTGTAGGGTGGTGAGATGCTAACCCTAAGAGTACCCTAGCAGTTTTCTAGGTTGTACCATACACAGTGTTGCTAAGTGTGTTTTTGTTGTTTTTTTGAGTTTTGTTTTCTGTACATTATCTCTTAATTTTTGTTGTCTCCGTCTGCTTGTTTTGTTATACTGCTGCAAGAATAAATAATTTTGCATCCTGACAAATGGTGTCTGAATCCATCATTACCCACAGTCTCACACTTGGTGTTAGAAGTGGGATGGTGGAGCGCACAGATGGTGCCTCAGCTGGATATTGGTAGAAGTATCCTGGTGGATTGTGCATGCGGCAGGACAAAGTGGAAAAGCTTAAACCAGATTGGATTCTGACCAGAGCCACGATGGAGCACTTACAGATACCTTTCATGGCTGTTTTGGATGATGTGAGACAGTGGACAAAGAGAAAGGATGAGAAAGATAAGGAAGATGTAGAAGGTGCTACAGGAGGTAGATGTTCTTCCAGAGGAAAAGCCACTTACAGATATGCAAGATCTCTTGCATTGGCTCTGTATCTGACAGATGGACATGGAGAAACTTAGAGAGAGGGATCTGGAGTGGAGTTGGGTGTGTCGGCTGCCGGGCTGAGAGCTGTTCTACACATCCATCATGATATTGTCACATAGAATACTTTCTCATAAGCAAAAGGAAAAAAAATACTTCAGAAATAAAAAGTTGTAACTGACTACTATCTAAAATGTGTATTATTTTCCTGTCTGCCTGTTTTGGCTCACTAGTTCTTTAAAGACAAGACATAATTAGAGTGCATAAAACGTTCAAGTGTGTATCTGGGGCCTGGGGGAGAAGACCTATGTGGAGAGACTCAAGGAGCTCGATATGTACACCCTGGAGGAGAGGAGGGACAGGGGGGACATGATAGAGGTCTTTAAGTACATGAAAGGGATCAATAAAGGAGGCCCAGTCAGGGTGCTCCAAAGGAAGGAGGGTGGGGCAAGAAGATGTCATGGGTGTGAGCTGGAAGGGGCAGGCTCAGAAGGGAGAGGAGGAGATGTTATTTCACTTAAAGGGTGGTAGAGCCATGGAATACACTGCCCAGGGAGCTGGTAGAGATGGAGACTGTAGACAGGTTTAAGAGAGGATGGGACAGGTACAGGGGAAGGGTAAATCTGACCAGGCACAATACAGGTGGAACATCTGGGACTGCGGACAGTATAACCCAAGGGAGAGGGGGGGACACCAAAATCGGCCCTCAGTGGGGGTGCTGAAAATTGAGCAGACTTGAGAGACCGTTAAGCCTATTCTGCTGGCATTTTAGTATGTTAGTATGTTAGTAATTACAGAGTGAGGCAAGGTGGACTAATGTCTTCAGAGCCATTCACGCCCTTGGTACTACCCGACACCCTTCCCCTGTGGATGGCCCCAGAGACATTAAACTATCAAAGTTATCAGATATGGGTGACACTGAAGCCTACATAACCACCTTCGAGACAGTGGCAGCAGCATGTGGTTGGCCAAGAGACCAATGGGTAGTCCGGTTTGCCCCTTACTTGATGAGTAAGGTGCAGCTTGCTTACAATCATGTGGACAGCAGGTATGTCAACAACTATGATCATGTATGTCAGGCTATCTTAAAATGTTATGACATAAGCATAGAGACATACCGGCAATGATTCAGGACATTTCATTATCAGCCTGCAGATTCCCCACAAGAAGCCTATGTATGATTATAGGACTTATGTAAGAAATGGTTACAACACACTACTAGAACTGTGGACCAGATTATGAAGACCATCATCTTAGAACAGTTTGTTAAGATCCTGCCTCATGATGTTCAGATGTGGGTTCGGGAGACGCTTAAAGCTATCAATGGCTTAAAAAGCTATCAACCTTTGCAGAGGACTACCTGACTGCTAGACCCCAACATCAGAAAGGACACACCAGGACTGGTGCTACCCCACCCATGGGAAGATCTTCTCTTTCTGCATTTCTGCTAACCCTGCAAATGGTACTGGTTCCCATAAGAATGACAAACATATAAGACACTTTAATCCCAACATTATCTGCCAAGAGTGCCAGGGAAAGGGACACATTGCCAGGTTTTGTCCTAAAAAGATGGTGAGCCCACACACCTGGCATTAGCAAGCTGAGGACAGTACTTAGCACCAGTACATATAGGTCAAGAAGTCCTCAGACTAGTAGATTCTGGGAGTAAATGAACCCTGTCAGGACTGATTTGCAACAAAGAGGAGACACAAAAGGGGATAAGACAGGTGTAACGTGTATCCATGATGATGCTCATTATTACCCCTTGAAAAACGTGACTTTACAAGTACAAGATATGACCCAACAACTCAGGGTTGATTTGGTTCCAAAGCTACCTGTGCCTGTTTTAACTGTACATAATTATCCTGCTTTTTGATAGGTTGATTTCTTCAGTGGCCAGTGTGTGTGCTGTGACCACCCGGGCCCAGGCACAGCAGGGATAAACACCGACACAAGAATTCTCTTTTGATGATGATGATGAACTGTTTGAAGGGAAAGGGAAAGCCAAAAAGACCAAGAAAGAGAAGAGAACAGCAAAGCTACAATGGACACAACAAAGTAAAGACTCTGATACAGACTTATTACACTGTGTGGCTAAAAACAGTTGTGTTGATGAACAAAAGGCAAATATAACCTTACAACCTTTTTTCTTTTACAGGTAGACAAAAAAGGGCCTGAACCAATAAGCCCAGTCTATCAGGTACAGCAAAGGAGGTTATATAGGAGCTGTAAGAATCCCAAAACAGAGGAGATTCTGGAGCAGTTGGTAGTTCCAACTCAATACTGCTTATAACTAATATACCAAGCCCATAATGTCACTTGGGCAGGACATTTAGGCAGAGTCCAAACTTCCAGTAGGACTGCTACATTGTTTTTTGGGGCCTGGCATACATGAACAGGTAGCAGATTACTGTAAGAATTGTGCTGAATGTCAGAAGTTGACCCTGATTAATAGAAAAGAAAAAGTGCCTTTACAACCCCTCCCCCTTATATCCACTCCATTTGAGAGAGTGGCAATGGATATTGTGGGACCTTTGCCCAAAAGTGCCAAGGGTAACAGGTTTATCCTTGTACTTTGTAACTGTGCCACAAAACATCCAGAGGCTATTCCCCTATGAACCATAACAGCAGAAAAGACAGCAGACGAACTGGTGAAAGTCTTCAGCAGAATGGCTATTCTGAAAGAAATACTCACAGACAGGTGAAGCAATTCTGATTAGTTTTATTGAAGCATTTACATCAGACCCTGGGTATTGAAGTTATTCACACCTCACCCTACCATCCACAAACAGATGGCCTGGTAGAACGCTTCAATCAAACAATGAAGAAAATGCTTCAGAAATTTGTAACTGATGAAGGTAAACATTTGGATATCTATCTTCCATTCCTCATGTCTGCATATAGAGAGGTACCCCAGACATCCAAAGGGTTTTCCCCATTCGAATTGCTGTTTGGAAGGAACCCCAGGGGCCCCCTAGATGTCATCAAAGAACATTTGGATGATGGTAAGGGAATAGGTACCCCCACTACACTTGAATACTTAACCCAGTTGAGACATAGTTTGTTAAGGTACATCCAGTTGGCTCATCACCAAAAGCAGGAAAAACAGAAATACCAGAAGGAGAGATATGATCAAGATGTGGGCAACAAGGTTTTCCATCCAGGTGACTGGGTCCTTTTGTTACTTCCATCATCTATCAACAAGTTGATGATGAAGTGGCAAGGTCCCTATGTGGTCCAAAGACAGACAGGACCGGTCAATTATGAAATAGAAGTACCAGACAGGAAACATATACAGAAAATATATCCGGCCAATCTCCTAAAAAAATGGTGAGAGAGATCCAGACCCAACTCCACCCCAGCCATGTATGTATATCCTGAACAACATAGTAGTGGAACAGACCTAGCATATCAAAGATTGGAATCTACTGGAGTAAGCCAAACTGTATGCATCAATCCCAATTTAAAACCAATTTAAAGGGAGGAATTAGACAGTGTTTTGCAGACCTTTCATAGAACCTTTACTTCTGAACCAGGAAGGGCACATGGGGTGGAACATCATATACATGTTACACAGGGGATGCCTATACAGCTAAAACCTCATCGGTTGCCTGGAAAGGTGAGGGGTGAGGTTGTTAAGGAAGTTCACAAAATACAGAATCTAAAAGTGAATGAGGCTTTCCCATTGTTGTAGTGGAAAAGAAGGGGACAGTTCGATTATGCCTTGACTTCCAGCGTTTGAATGCCATCTCAAAGTTTGACGAATATCCTATGCCCCACATAGACGATATCATTGACCATCTTGGCAATGCTCACTACATCAACATGCTGGATCTCACTAAAGGATACTGGCAGATTCATTTAGATAAGGAGGCTAGAGAGAAAAACACCTTTAGTACTCGAATAGGGCTGTTCTACTTTGTCACGATGCCCTTTGGATTACACGGTGCCCCTGCCACATTTCAAAGATTTATGGACGGGATCCTCAGGTCACATATGTTGCATAGCACAGCCTACCTGGATGACGTGATAGTGTGCAGTCCTAGCTGGGAAGAGCATTTATAACATCTCACCAATGTGTTAAATGATATCACCCAGGCAGGCCTCACTATCAGTCCCACTAAATGTTCTCTGGCAATGAAGGAGACTAAGTATGTGGGGTTTGTAATTGGACATGGGCAGGTTAAACCATAGATAGGAAAAGTTGATGCCATTGCACAGAGTCCCTGTTCGGTGACCAAGAAACATGTCAGATCCTTTCTGTGATTGACTGGATACTATAGGTGATTTGTGCCTAATTTCATGACTATAGCTAGTCCCCTAATGGACCTAACAAAGAAAAATAAACCCACTACGGTTGTCTGGACACCAACTTGCGAGAAGGCCTTTTGTGCTATAAAGGCAAGTTTATGTTCCTCACTTATCTTAAACAGTACTGATTTTTCTAACCCTTTTAAAGCACAAACCGATGCTTCCAACACTGGTATTGGTGCAGTTTTATCCCAGATTATTGAGGGAGAGGAACACCCCATTATTTACATGAGCCAAAACCTGCACGAAAGATAGACAAAATATTCCACAATAGAAAAAGAAAATGTCTCACTCTGAAGTGGGCAGTAGAGGCTTTACGATTTTATATGTGGAGCTCAGAATTTGATATATGGACAGACCACAATCTTCTTTGTTGATTGCAGGTAATGAAGGAGAAGAACCCCCGAATCATGCGATGGTATCTTGCCTTGCAAACATATCAGTTTAATGTCAAACACAGACTAGGCACCCTACATGGAAATGTTGATTTTATGTCTCGCTATGGAGCAGATTCAAAGATTCAGACAGTATCAGATCTCGAGGTAAAGTTAGAGAAGGAGTTTGAGGACAGCCTCTGATTCTGACTTACTAATAATATTTTGTTTTTGTTTAGGGACCCTGAGGTGGAACTTTGAGAGTGGGTAAGCTGGAGCTCCATCTCTCCCTCTGAGAGGTCTGATCTGTTATGTCTGAATCTTATTTAGGCTGAGTAGGTAGACTAAAAGCATATGTTTTAAAAGCCTGTGGTTTTCTCTAGAGTGGAAAGGAGTATGTTGTAGCATCTTTGTGCACTAGGAGACCATCTTTCTTTCCCTGCTCAAAGACTGTTGCAACAGCACTCCTGTACTATCTCTTACTATTTTCTTCTTTCTACTTTCCCCATTTCCCCATCTATAGGAAGGTCACCTGCAGATATTCTTGTCTATCCTGCATTTTATGCTTTCTCTTGGTTCCTGTAGCGCACACCCACCCAGCTATCTCCCTGTTAGTTCAACGATTGAGTTTCCTGCTTGACCATGTGCACGTTCACCTGCTCAGTTGTGTGCGTATTTCCCCTGCATGATTGCACAAATGATGCGTATTAGAAAAGGGACATATCTGAAGCCAAGCCAAGAAAAAAGAAAGCTTGGTTAAGAAATTGCGATTTAGCTCCCATGAGTGTAATTTACTTTGCTACAGGATTAGTTTGTGCAACCTTTTAAATGCATACGCACTACTTGTCTGCTAGTAAGAGAGAATTGGGAAACTGCCTTGTCCCGAAGTTGGCAGTCCCCCATTGCGAGCTCGGCACTGCTTTTAGCTTGTTCTTAGAGCTTGTGGGGCTGAATTTTGCAGCCATGCAGGGGGAAATGAGCCAGCACAGGCAGGGCAGCTTTAAGCTCTGCTTGGATCGCTGCACTTCGCGTCTGTTTGTTTATTTTACTAAAGCTGCCTTCCGGTATTTTCTAGGGTCCAAAAGAAGGTTGCATTTGGAACTTGCCTAAACTGAGGGAAAGAAATAAAACAAAAAGAGTTAAAATAAATGGCAATTACCCGCTGAATTGTGCTCTTTGTTTTGGCACACTTTTGCCACTTGCAGGACCCTCTCTGGTTTTCTCCTCTGTGATAGAGCTAGCCAGCCCATTCTTCCCTTCTTAAATAGAACAGAAAGTCTGTGGAAGGGGCCTGTCCTTGAAGTTTGGGTAGAAAAAGTGTTCTTTTCACTCTTATATGTTTATATGTATTGATATAGTTATCATGGGCTGAAAAATAAATGGTGTTGATCAGTTATATTAATTTGTAAGAATTTAAAGCTTGTTTTATTGCTGAAATAAAAAGGGGGCAGAGCCTAGCTCTATGAATGGTACAGTTCTGGTATAAAAAGTACTCTGTTCTCAAAGATTAGACAGTCTGGTGTAGGGTGGTGAGATGTTAACCCTATGAGTACCCTAGCAGTTTTATAGGTGGTACTATACACAGTGTTGCTAACTGTGTTTTTCTTGTTTTATTCAGTTTGGTTTTCTGTACATTATCTCTTCATTTTTGTCATCTCAAGTCTGCTTGTGTTATTATACTGCTGCAAGAATAAATCATTTTGCATCCTGACAAGTGGTGTCCGAATCCATCGTTACCCACAGTCTCACATGCCAGGAAGTCAATTACCAGAATGCTAGGGTGATGACAAAATACCATCAGATCGAACTTATATGTCACAGCTAGTGTACTAAACTTTACTGGTATTGGTTTGGACCAGTAGGTAGTTAAATCGGTCCCGTCAAATGTTGAGCAGAAGTTGTCCTTCCAGTGGACCACATGGAGTTCCATGGGTCATTTTGGTGCAGAATGGAGACAGCTGCACCTGTATCTAGTAGTGGCTATAATTAGTGGTTCCCCCACAATGGTCCTTACACCGGGCCATCCATTAGCATCAGTCCCAAGGGTGGTGATGATTCAAACTGGGGCCTTTAACCATCATTCTGAATTTTGTGGGTAATTGTTGCTCTCTCCAGCGGGGTCAGCCTTGGCTGCTTCTAGCATCCACCTGGGCTAGGCACAGAGTGAGTCTGGGACTTCAACAGTTTCCAGACTAGCTTCTTCCAGTGCTGCAGCTGGGACAGGGTGGCAACAGCCACTAAAGCTATTGTTTTCTTGGGAATGACATCCACTATTGATGGGATCCTGATCACTAATTCCCTAATATTGTATACTGAAAAAAACAGCACTCCAGACAAAAATTCAGTGAAAGTGATAATTTTTATTGAAATTCAGCCCATTTACAAAGCACAAAATGTAGTAGTAACTACAGTCTCATAATAACATCACAGTCATACAATCCAGCTCCCACACTGGTGTAAGCAAAGCATCATCGCTTTGGGATCTGCAACCCCTTCGTCAGAAGGCATGGCTACAAGATACCCCTAGTGTTCATTGAATGCATATGTGTTCAAGAGTTAGTGATTACTTCCTCAGTAAGTACCATTATCAGTGAACTGGAGTTACTAATCAGAAGTCACTCAATTAGTGTCTTCTCTCTGTAGTGAGCCATGCTTCTGCCTATTAGAAAAATATACTGCTTTAATTATAGGGCTAATTTCCTTACCACAGGACATGTCTTACTGCAGACACTGATAGAAAGTGTTCAAATAAAATACCAAGGTAAAAGCATATGCTAGCATATTTACAGTATGCAAACACCATTAAAACATCAAACCTAGCAATACTATGTCACCATTGTATAAAGTCCCCAGTGAAATCAAGATGCATCATTACAATTTCTTTCAAAACAATTTTTTCAAAGTGCAACAAAATGACATCTTCCACAGATAAATGGATATTGCAGTATAAATCTCCAACAGCATGCAGTACATCATTTAATGTATATAAGGTTTCCAGTCAGTTTTATCATTAAATCTATTGGGCTTCAAAGTCCTTATATTGAAAATCCAACTGGACTCTTTTTTATCCAGTTCCAACTTCCTATCTCCCCCTCTTAATTTAAGGGCACAAGATCAGTACCCATATACTGGATCCTATGTTACCTAATGCTGTCAACATCAAAAAGATGCCTAACCACCGAGTGGGTCCCATCACCATGAAAAATGGAAACATGGAAAAAGAAAAGTTCTACAGAATTGGTTAGAAATCAAATTGAGGAGGAGCAACACAAGAGGGCCGAAGTTATGAAAGAGATAGATTACATTAGGAATTAGTCCCGTTTGATATCCCATACTCTTCTAAAAAAAACTAGATAACAAGTTAACAATTAAAGCAAAAACTAGAAAATGAGCTGATAGAAAGAAAACTAAGTTGCAATAAGATGAGAGAGACTATCAGAATAACTGTACATATAAATGGAAAAACTAAACACAGTCCCTTTCTAGAGGAAGCGGAAAGTCAAAGGGAGGTAAAAAACTATGCACAGTCTAATTTATTTATTTATTATCCAGGAAAGTCCCTGTGAGTCAAAGGCTCTTTTACAGAGGTTCCCCTAGTGTTCATTAAATGCATATGTGTTCAGATGTTAGTGATTACATCCTCAATAACTGCCAGTATGAGTGAATTGAAATTACTAATAAGAAACCACTTCTCTCTTTTGTGAGCCATACCTCCAGCCCTTCAAATAAAATTATTTTGGACATATTTTACATTCATAAATTAGCTCAAAACATCCATAAATGCAGTCTTTGGAGTCATTGACGTCCACTAAGAATCCCTTGTTTAAGGTCTGATGTCCACTTTTCACAGTGTGGATGTCATGTCTTTAAAGGTTTTTTTTAATCATGTGGATAGGTTGTCAATTGCCAGAAAAGTATTTTTTTGGGGGAGTTCCAAATTCTGGCCTGCTCCCCTCAGCAAACTATCAGCCACGTTCATGCTTGCACGGTCCATTTGGAGCCTTCTATGCTGCCCAACAGTTATCGGGAGGTAACTTATGAGGTGATCAGGCTAAGAGCAGTGAACAGAGTAAGTGAGTTGAGTGACTAAGACTAGATAATTTGTCTCTAGTCTGCAGTACATGCTGTAAATTTATTGAGGAGCCAGGAGCCAGTAATAATTTGGTGAAAGACGGACTCCAGTCACAGAATGACTCCATTGATGGAAGGGCGAGTCTGGATAACTAGTACTGCCACTGCCAACATGTATTGATTTAAGATGTTCTATGCCAGTTAACTTGAGGATTCAGAGCAGAGGACCATGGACTACACATGCAGTGTAGTCAGAGGCAGAGGGTGGGAGCCTGGAGGAGGGTCTTGGAGTCAGTTGCAGTCTATGGTCGCAGGTCGGTCATGCGACAGTTGGAAGGTGGATTGTGTGGAGGAGTCTGGAGCTGGCCTTGAGGTCATTGGTTCCCAATCAGTGATGATCACCGATTCACCCCAATGTTCCTAGTGAGCCAGGAGAACAGGGAGCTTGAGTTACGGGCAGTGGGAAAAATATTTCAATTACTGGCAATTCAGGCAAATTTGTACAAGCACAATAGAAGCTCTACCTATCTCAACCCCATAAAATTTAAATATCAGGACTGCATAGATGCTGTTTTTATCTTTTATAATGTTTATATTTTATTCTGATTTAGTTTTTTGTATTTCCAAAGTTTTCAATTTAGGTTGCACTTCACAATCCAAAATAAAGCTTTCAGCATTTCATGCTGCACTTCATAATTCGATATAAGGCTTTCAGCAAGTATTAATTCAAAATAAAGCATTCAGCATTTGTTCACTTTTCACAATCCAGGATAAGGCTTGCAGTGTTTCATGTTACACTTCTTAGTTCCAGATAAGGCTTTCGGCATGTGTTAATTCAAAATAAAGCTTTCAGCATTTGTTAATGTTTCAGGAATCTATCTTGTTCCCTTCATCAGAACCTGAAAGCTAAAATTATGACAATTAAAATGTATCCAGTGCCCCATATTATAATATCTAAAAATAATTAAATTGGAGCTATAAAGGATAAAGTCCAAAAGAACCCAATTTGGGATCACAACTGCTGTGACATACCTTCTGTATGAGTGTTTTCAAAACATTTCACATGCTTCTATTAAAACTGTGTGTACTTTCAGGAAGCCTGGGGGACAACAAAACAGATAAAAATATGTTTATTTCTACCCTTTAATATCATGTATACCACCTCCTAAAGGGATTTTTAAAGTGGGTTTCATATTATAAATATTAGTTTTTTTGTTACCTTAAAATAGTAATAAGACTCGCATACTCTCCTTTTGAATGTAACAGGTACTATCACCTAAAAAATAGAAGAAAGGAGAGTGCTTTCAATGGTCTGTTTTGGCATTCCTATTAAGCCTAAAGATATGCAAATAGGTAGCTTACCAGGTTACCTTTTGTGTAGGGGGAAAAAACATTTTAAACTAAACAGGCCTTCTTACAACTCAAAAGAAGGTCCCAAATGCATGCGGGAAGATATAATCCTGACTACCTCTGCCGTTATACTCGGACGCTAAGTAGCGTTTCCAAAATTCAGGCTGCTTCTCCATGCAACTTTGGAGGAGGCTGAGCCACGGTTTTCACAATGTGCGCTGCACTGTGATGATGTCACAGGGTGTGACTGTCTCTCTCGGCTCAGTCTTTTATTTGAAAGAAACCACTACTTGCCTGTATTGGCTTGAGTGGTCCCTCCTGCCAAAAAGATTTCAAAGAAGCATTAATTACAAGGGGGCCATCATTCATAGTGTGACAGTAGGGTTACTTCGGATATCGGGGGTGGAGGAAGACAGAATTTATGATCTTAGCTAGATCTAAAAAATATATGTAAATTAAATATGCTAAAGGTTACCAGTATGACCTCCCTGTGTAAAAGTATGGTTAATGTATTTATCTTATTATTTAGTAGTCTTAATACTAGTAAGGGCATAATATGCTAGATTTTTATCTTTATGAATAACATGTTGCAATGTCAATAAAAAGTCTTCTGTCAAGTTTTGCGATCTTAAAGCTTTTTAAATTAAAGGGGGATATCAAAAATGTATCGTCTTTCTTTGTTTGTATGTAGCATTTTACTGTAACCAAAATTTTACTGTCTGTTTTTGTCCTCAATGTGACGAGGTACCTTTGAAGATGAGCCTCTGGCTCAAAGGTTGTAAACCGATGTATGAATAAATAAATAAATAAAAATATGTATGACCGAAGTAGCGGAATATCTGACAGGATGTTAATTTGTACAGTCTTACACTTACTTGATGGTGAGCTAATATAATTAGGACCAGTGTTGGTCTATCCAGGAGCAAGGGTGTGTGTGTGGGGGGGGGAGAGGTGAGGAAGGTGAAATCAAAATGGGGGTGTAAATATTTATTGCTATATAATTGTTCATTATTTGGGATCCTTACTATCACTACCATTTAACTCGGATGCTGAGTGGCATTTCATAACATCCAAACTATTTTTCCAAGAAACTATGGTGGAGGCTTCAGCATAGGTTTAGTAATACTGACTTCACTGTGATGACATCACATACTGTGACTGTCTTGCAAGGCTAAGTATATGTCAGAAACTACTATTTGCCTGTTTCAGCTAGAGTGGTCCCTCCTACCAAAAGGAATTTGAAGTGAAAGGATAGTGAGGGGTTGGGGAAACATGTCTCTCTGTGTGACAGCTTATGGGGAGGGGGAGGAATGATGAATCCAAAGTAATGTGTTATGAATTTTATGTAATTTAAACTAATAAAAACATGATAATAGTGAACCTGTATAGAATCAGTATCAGAGTAAGTAAAGAAAAAAAGGGCTAACATTGTTCTTATATAATCAATGACCAATTCAAACTTTCATTGAGTCCATATCTACGTGTATATTTTTAAGGTGTAGATCCACCATGTTTCTCTTTTCAGCATCAGGATTTCCCAGTCACCTCCACCTGCAGGTTTCTTAACCTTTTCAATTCCCAAAAATTTCAAAGTCAAAATTTTATGTTGGCTTGTCAAAAAATGTTGTGCTACTGTTGACTTTGTATCTTGACATCTGATTTTACTTTTATGTTTAGTGATCCTTGTTTTTAATGGTCTAGAAATATGTCCTATATAATATTTAGAACAAGGACAAATAATACAGTAAATGATATGACCAGAGCTGCACATAATAAAATCTCTGATTTTAAACGTTTTTGACTGATGTACTTTTGATGTATTTTGTTTTTATACAATTTTTGCAGTGTATGCAATTCCCACAATTATAAAATCCTTTTAGGTCAGTATTTAGCCAAGTTCTTGGTGGGGGATCCAGTTTCCAATACTGTGTCTTTACCAGGTGGTTGCTCACATTTTTAGTTTTTCTTGCTGTGATCCATGGTTTTTGAGAGAATGTAGTTTGCTCAAGCTCTGTACTTTGCAATATATTCCAGTTATTCGATAATACTTTTTTTTATTGAAGGAAAACATTCTGAATAAGTGGCATTCATGTTAATTCTATTACTTGTTTCTGTTTTTTCTTGATTCTCTAATAGAGATTCTCTTATTCGATTATCAGTTTTATTTTTAGCTTGATTTAGAACTCCTTGTTCATAACCTATTTCTTGAAACTGTTGTTTAAGATCATTCAAATTCTTGTCACAAGATTCTTTATCACTACTGTTTCTTTTAATTCTCAACATTTGTCCATAAGGAATGTTGCGTTTTAGAGAAGGTGACTGGAAACTCTTTGCACGTAACAATGTGAGGGCTTTCTACATTTTCTATATAGATCAGTAATCAATGTATTGTTTTTGATGGAAATCAGAATATCCAAATACGCTATTTTTTCTTTATTGCCTTCCATTGTAAATTCCAGATACGAGGTGCTTATATTAATGTATTCATGAAATTCTTTTAATCTTGTTCCTGTGTCGTTCCAGATTATTATAAGATCATATAGAAATCTTCTGTAGAAAAGTACAGACATCCCAAAACTGTTGTCTTCATTGAAGATATATTTGCTCTCAAATTCTCCCATCAAAATATTCGTATATCAAGGTGCTAAAGTAGCCCCCATTGCTGTTTTTTTTATAGTTGTAAAGAGCTCTGATCCTCAAATTTGAAATAGTTGTTTTTGAGTACTATTTCTGTTAATGTCAAAATGAAAGTTGTGTCACGTTGATTTTTTGGTCTCTTCTCCAGCATGTTGCTTAAAGCTTGTAAGCCTTCTTCATGGGATATACTTGTGTATACGTTTTTAACATCACAGGTTACTAGTAAGCAATCGTTCAGATTCATTCCTACCCTGTAGATTTCTTCTAATAATTGCATACAATGTTTAGTATCCTTGATATATGAGTTGATATTTGGAACTAAATCTTTGATGTAAAAATCAACATATTGTGATAATGTTTCTGTGATCAAATTGATGCCTGAAATTATAGATCTTCCAGGTGGCTTTTCCAAATTCTTGTGTACTTTTGGTAGGATATAAAACAAAGGAGTTCTGGATTGTATATTTACTAGTTCTGTTTGTAACCATTCCTCTATCTGACCTTTCCTTACTGCCTCTTGAACTACCTCTGCTATATTAGTACGCAACCTGTCTAATGGTATGTTTGTCACTTTCAGATATGTATTACTGACATTCAGCTGTCACAAGCATTCCTCCCTGTTGTCTGTATGGTTCATAATCACAATTCCACCACCCTTGTCTGCTGGTTTTATTATAACAGAAGGATCATTTTCTAAATGTTGTAATGCTTCTCTTTCTTTTCTTGTAATATTAAATGTTGGTCTTGAGTTCTCATTCTGTTGTGTTATGTTCTCAATTTCTCTATTTACTTTCCTTATGTATGTTTATATGTTATTAGATACATTAAAATTTGGATCACATCTAGATTTTGTTCATACAGCATATTTAAATTAGGCTTTTGTTTTTTTTCACTAATGTGTCTGGTGTAATGTTTTCAGGAAGAGAGAAAAAATGTTTTAATTGTATTTTTATATAAAATCTTTCTAAGTCCAATTTTAATTTAAACAGATTAAGTTTTTGTGTAATGCAGAATAAGAGACCCTTATTAAGAATATTGAGTTCTGTTTCTGTTAAAGGTCTATCTGATAAATTGAACACAGTTATACATTGGCTGCTTTGGATCTGGTGTTGTGTGTTCTGCCCATTTCCTTTTCCTCCTGTGCCTTTTTCTTTTTCTTTTTGAGCTGTGGCACGTGAGGTTCCTGTGATTTCCTCCCTTTCTAAAAAAGGTCTGCCCCGTTGGGAATTTTCCCTTCTATCAGAATAGTAATAATCTTGTTGTTGATATTCCCTATATGTTTGGGGTCTAAATTGTTCTTCATATGGATATTGCCCTCTGTAATTGTATCTGTTCCTTGAATTTCTCCTGCTTCTTCTAGGATGCCTGAATCTTTGTGGTTTTCCTCTATAATATGTATTTGAATCAAAACTATCTGAATTTGATGTTGGTAATGAAGTATCTGTATCATCTATGTTATAATATGTGGTTTGTGTTTCTGACCTTTTCCAGCTATAAACATGTCCATCACGATAATCTATTATGTCTCTTTTAAATTTAGATAATTTAATATTTTTAATATGACTGTCATACTCTTTTAATTCAGGTAAATTTGACAGTTCAGATGTATGTGGAGAATGGAGGGGCAGCCCCCAGGCCACAGACAAGTCTGAGCCACACCAGTCAATGGTGTGTATGCACCAACAGCAGCAGCCAGTGAACTCAGTAGGCATAGCACATTGCCAAATCTTGTTCTGTGTGTCTAGCTCAAAGATAAAAAGGTATTCATTTTTCTTTTATTTGTGTCTGTCTAGTGCCTAGTGGTGACTGAGTCAGTGACATGGACTAAAATATCATGTGCCGGGATAGCTATGGGTGGGAGAATTTGGGCCAGGAGTTGTTCTGTAAATATGGGTAGTGTCAAACACTGAGATGCAGCACACAGTACCTGATAGTTTTTGTACTGAAAGATCAGCCTATCTACATAGTGTATGTTTCACTCATACTGCAGTGTAATTTACATCCATTTTAATGAATAAGCAACTCATTTCAACTGCCCGGATAATGTATTATATGGAGGTGAATGAACCCCCCCTCCTTCAGGTGGGGGCTTGTTACAGTGGTTAGAAACATAGACTTTGATGGCAGATATGAATCACTTGACCCACCTAGTTGCTCATTTCCATACCTAATGAATCAGCTGCAGATACTAGTTACTCAAAAGCTTACTTCCTCCTACCCCTCACTATAATTGCCTTATGTCTGTTCCATGCATTCTTCAATTCCCCCACTGTTTTTTACCTCACAACCTTCTCAGGAAGGTGGTTCCATGCATCCACCACCCTCACTGTGAAAAAAATACTTGCTCATGTTGCCCCTGAGCTGTCCCCCTTCTATCTTCAAATTGTGCCCCTTGTTCTTGCACATCTCTTTTTCTGGAAGATGCTCCCATCTTGGAATTTGTTGATTTCCTTGAGCTACTTGAAAGTTTCTATTATAACCCCCCTTGCCTCAAGGGTTTACATATTAAACACTTTTAGTCTCTCTTCTTATGGCTTCTGTCACAGACCCTGCACCATTTTAGTTGCCCTCCTCTGGATTGCGTCCATCCTGTCTATGTCTCTGCAGAGATGGGGACTCCAGAACTGTACACAGTACTCCAGATGGGGTCTCACCAACTGTCTGTACAAAGGGATAACAACTTCCTGTTTTCTACTGGTGATGCCGCTCCCTATTCATCCCAGTATCTTTCCAGCCCTCCCTACTGCCTACTCACATTGCTTATAGATACATAGACAGTGTCGGCAGATAAGGGCCTATGGCCCACCCAGTCTGCCCATTTGAGCTTGTAAATTCAGTTTATGTTTTCCTAGAAGTCTGTTGTCCCTTACCCCTGACCTCCACAATTCCTTTATGTCTATTCCATGCATTCTTAAATCCTGTGATTGTTTCAGCCCCCACCACTTCCTCTGGTAGGGTGTTCCGCTTGTCCACCACCCGTTCTGTGAAGAAATTCTTCCTCATGTTTCCTCTGAATTATCCTCCCTCCAACGTCATCCCATGCCCTCTAGTCCTGGAACATCTTTTTCACTTAAAAATAGTGTATTCCTACACCCTGTTCCTCCCTGTGAGATACTTGTATGTCTCTATCATATTCCCTCTCTCCCTCCTCTCCTCCAGGGAGTACATGTTCAGTTCCTTCAACTTGTCTTCATAGGACTTGTGATGCAATTCATGCACCATCTTTGTTGCCCTCCTCTGAACCTTCTCTACCCTGTCTATGTCCTTACATAGGTATGGTCTCCAGAACTGTACACTGTACTCCAGGTGGGGCCTCACTAGTGTCTTGCTTACCTGCCTTAAGGTCATCTGATATGATTACCCCCAGGTCCCTTTCCATTTGTGCTGTTGTTAGTACCCTTCCCCCTTTGTGTACTCTTCTCTTGAGTTTTTGTTTCCCAGGTGCATTATCTCACACTTTTTTATATTGAATCAAAGCTGCCACATTTTTGACCATTCCTCCAATCTTGCCAAGTCCCTTCTCATTCTTTGCAACCCCCTCGTGTAGCAACCCTGTTGCAGATACTTCCATGATATGGAGGACTGAGACATAGAGCAGCTTGACTAGGTGGCAGTGAAGACTAGGGTTCTAATCTTTTTTTACCAGAAGCTGTTTTTTGCCCCAGTCAGTGGCAACAGTAAAGGACATCTTGCTGCAGTTGGCAGCAGGGCAGAGGAGGTCAGCCGCATCAGCGGCAAGTGAGGGTCAGATCCAGAGGCAAGGAGCAGCAGAGGGAAGAGGTTCACCACAGTCAGTCGTGATTTCCCTGGGAGAGACCACTGGAGGATGGAGGGTGCACCTGACTGGCAGCAGTAGAGGCTGAAGGAGTGGGCCAGCCAATCAGGGAGTGAGGCACCAATGCAGTCTGGCTTTAAAAGCCCAGCTAGACTGCCACAGCTGTACACTGGGAGCTGTTTTTTTGCCACAGTCACCGGCAGTAGCGAAGGACATCTTGCCACAGTTGGCAGCAGGGCAGAGGAGCTGGTTTTTCATCCACTCACCCTTCTTGACCCTGGTCTCTATTAAATATTGGAAGGAGGAGGACCTAAATAAATGGAGGTGCAGTTGGCAAATCCTGAAGAAACAGGGTGTGGCCAAGTAGCATAAAGGGTGACTGGATGAGCAGAGAGCTTCACAGAGGAAGGGATCTGCAACTTCTTGAACTTGAATTCACATGCATCTGCTTGAACTTCTCCATGGGATTACCTGTGCTGGACTGAACTACAGAAATCAACGCAAGGGAGCTGTAATTGCAGATCTCTTAGACTCTGCATAAGGGAAGGGGCATAAGGAGCTGGATCGAACATACTTCAACTTAGTGACCATGGTTTATTTAAACTTATTTACCTGCAGGTTGTTTATTGTGGGGTGAAAGTCCAGGGCCTAAATTCCATAGTGGGACTTGGTTCTGTACTGTGCTGCCAATATATTAGTCTATTAAGGTTAGGTATCTTGCTGTGCATATTAGCCTATAGGATCAATACTGTGGGTGATGGTACTGTACTCTGTACTCTGCAACAGAGTAAATGATCCAGATGTTAGGACTGTTAGAACAGTTAGCCCTGATAAATTATTTTACCTAGTATAATATACTTTACCTAGATTAGGAGCTGGTTCTAGGGAGGTGTTTAAACTGTTAGGACTCTTTAGCTGCTTAATTATTTTTACCTAGATTAGGAGCTGGGTTATAGGGCTGTGCTTTATCTGTTAGAAATGTAAGGGGCTATAACTCTGTTCTTACACTAGCCCAGTATGGCTACTTGGAGAAGGGTGGGGGTAGTATTCCAGGGGGAGGAGACTGGGCCAAGTGGGAATGTCCAAATCTGTATGGAGAAGGACAATGTAGGTGACATCCAGCCATGAAGGCAGGCATCTTTGGAAGGTTTGTAGGTTGCACTGGTTGTGGGGTGGTGATAATACTAAATTGGGCCTGGAGGAAGGGTGGTTCCCCACTCTGTAGGCAGTTATTGCAAATCAGGGGAGAGGTAAACTGGCTAAGGATGCAACTGGAGGCAATGGGGGGTGAAGAAAGAGAATGGGAAGGGCTATGGACCACAGGTGGGAAGTGATGGTGCGAGACTAGAACATGTTTCATCACACAGGCAGGGAGAATTTATGGAATGTGGTCTTGTAGCAAGGGATGCAGATGCCGGGGAGGAAAGAAGTAGAGCAAACTGTCCTAATCATAAGAGGTGGAGGGTGACAGGACAGGTGGGGCTGGCAAGGAGCAGCCTAGAGGGGTGGTCAGTGGGAAAATTAGTCAAAAGCAGGAGGTTGGCATTGAGTGTTGTAATAAATTTGAGACATTGCACAACTTGGAAAGAGAGGAAGGTGTGTGTGGAGATGAGGGGGATAAAAATGTGGTCAGAGGAAGTGAGTTGGATAATTGGAGAGGGATGGGGCTGGGAAAGAAAATTCAAACAATCAATCTAGCAGGTGAAGAGACAAATTAAATGTCAAGCAGAAGGAGGTGGGAAATCGGATAGCAGGCGTGGGGACTGAGGGCATAATTGGTGGGAAAGGAGGAGAAATAGAGCCAAAGGATAGGGTGCCCCTTGAAGGGAAAGGGCCATACCAGAGAAGGGTCTCTAGATAAGGGGGACCTGCTGGGAGGCAAGGGAGGGGGAAATAAGATTGAGGAGGAGGCTGGTGAGAGGCATGGGGATATGACCATTGTCAGGGAGATGGGCGCAGATGAGGTAGGAAACAAGGAGAAGCCTGATCAGGGGGAACTTGAGCATAAAAAGTGTGTTAAGAAGGGGAGAGTGACAAGGGGAAAGAGAAAATGGGTAAAAGGTGGGGCAGGGGTTGGGACAGGAGCATAAAAAGGAGGTAAACAAAAGACTGAGTAGGACACTAAGGTACTCCTGCTGGGGGACTGCATGATAGGGGTATTCACTGGGAGGGGGAGAGAAAATCCAGTTGAGTTAAGGTAGTGGGTATCTCTGGTCTGATGGTGCATAGGGCAAAGTTCCTGGTGTATGAGCTGCCACAGGACTGTGGAGGATCACCGGACTTCCTGGTGCACATGAAGACAAATGACACAGAGTGAAATAGTGTACTGGAAATCCAACCAAGATTCCAAGAATTGGACAGAGTTTGCTAGGACAATAGATGCACAGTTACCTTCTCAGAAATATTGCCAGTACCAAGGGCCACTGTGGGGAACAAAATGAAGATCACAGAGGTAAATGACTGGCTCAGGAAGTGGGGGGAAGAATGGGGGACTGGGGTGTTGGGGGGCTGGGGGGATGTTTGGGAGGATAAGGGACTGTACGTCAGGGATAGGCTTCACCTAAAATCCAATAGAGAAGGAAGTCCTAAAACAGAGGCTAGCAGATTTCATTCAGGCTAGGTGGGATTTAAACTTGTGAAGGGGAGAGGGGAAAATGGGGGGCTGACCTGACGACCATACATTTCGCGGGTGGGCCTGTCCTTCAGCCCCATGGGAGGGGGTCGGACGAGTGCCTAGGGGAGGAATGCTCTGCAGGTGAGGAAGGAGGGAGGATGTATATAAGGTCCAGGGAGGGCAAGGTAAAAGGGGGTAGGGACAAGGGTTGGGGGTGGTGTTAACAAATGCCAGGAGTCTGGGGAACAAAATGCTGGAGTTCCAGGCTATGCAGGTTGAAGTAGAGGTAGATGTAGCAATGGTCACTGAAACTTGGGCCACCCCTAGCCATGCCTGGGAACTTAATTTGAGTGGGTAAACAATGCTTAAGAAGGATAGAAAGGAGGGCAGAGGGGGAGGAGTAGCTATGTTCATTAGGGATAACATAGTGATTAGTAGGGTGGAGGAAGCAGAAGGAAATGTGGAGGCCTTATGGGTCACTTTGAAAGCCCCCTGCGGTAGGGAAGATCAAGATGGGAGTGGTATATAGGTCCCCAGGGCTGGTGGAGACTATGGAGGATTGTCTGCTGGATAGCATTAAGGGCCAGTGTGGACCTAAACGGGAAGGAAGTGGTGTTGATGGGGGACCTAAATATGCCAGCTACTGACTGGGGAACTATGACATCCATGGTGGCCAAGGAGCAGAGACTCCTGGATGGCTTCCAGGATGTGTTCTTCACTCAGTGGGTGTTGGAGCCTGTGAGGGATAGTTAAGTCCTGGACGTGGTTCTTGCGGATGGGGATCTGGTATGGGATCTGGTGGTAAAGGATCTTCTGGCAGGGAGTGACCACAACATGGTCTGGATTGGGCTAAATTTGGGGGGGGAGGGGAATAGTTCTAAGACAACTGTTGATTTTAGGGGGTAGACTTAAGGGGCATGGGAGAAATTCTCAAGGAGCATGTGAGGGAGATTACACCAAGGACAGATGTAGAAAGTAGGTGGGAGGTCATAAAATGGGGGACTACAGGAGGCCATTGGGTCCTATGCAAAGGTGAAACATAAGGGGATGAGGTGACATAAATCATGTTGGTGGTTCAGGAGCTGGTAAGGGAGAAGAGGGCTGCCTATAGCAGATAACCAAAAAACAAGAGTGGGGAGGAATAAGGAAAACTACCGCATTGCAGCTAGACATGTCACCCGGATTGTGAGGGGGCAAAGGCCAGAAAACAACAGCAGCTTGCCCAGGGGATACAAGGTGGGGAAAAGGGGTTCTTTGGGTACACTGGGGAACAGAGAAGCTCAAGGGCCAGCTCGGCAGTTTAAGGACAAACGGGGGAGGGTGGAAGGTACTAGGGAACAGGTGGAGGTATTGAATGATTACTTTGCCTCTGGTTCACTAGGGAGGGGCTGGGGAAATTACAAAGTGGGAGCTGAAGGAGTTAGATGGGGCAGCAGGCAGGACTGCTGGAGAACCTGATAAAGAACAAGAGGCTGGGAGTGTTATCTCAGGGGTATTGCACCAGGATGGATCTGCTAAAAGGGGGTGAAGGACTGACGATGCTATCTCCATTGGCCAGGTGTGGGAAGCCCTTAAATCCCTTTAAAAGGACAAATCCACAGGGCCGGATGGCATACATCCCAGAGTTCTGTGGGAGATTGCAGATGTGCTGGCTGCACCTCTGGCAGATCTCTTTAACATGTCACTGGAGATAGGGTGGATGCCTAGAGATTGGAGGTTGGCACATGTTGTGCCCATCCATAAAGGGGGATCAAGGGAGGCACTGGGAAACTATAGACCCATCAGTTTGATGTCAGTGGTGGTAAAAATGATGGAGATTATACTTAAGGAATGACTGGGGAGTTCTTAGAGGAGATGGAATACCTGGATAGTCATCAACATGGGTTTGTGCCAGGTAGATCATGTCAAACTAACCTTGTAGAGTTCTATGAATGGTTAACATCGGAACTCTACAGGGGAAGGCCAGGCGATGTACTGTTCTTGGACTTCAGCAAGGCATTTTACTTGGTCCCTCACAATGGCCTACTGGAGAAACCGAGGGGGATGGGGGAGCAGGCCCACTGATGGTCAGATGGATCGGAAGCTGGCTTACTGGGCGCACTCAGGTGATCAGAGGGGAGGTCTCATCTCCTAGGGGAGGTCATTAGTGGGGTGCCACAAGACTCGGTTCTGAGGCCGCTCCTGTTTAATGCCCACATCTCCAATATCAGGGAAGCTATTAGGTGTGAAACAAGTCTCTTTGTGGACAACTCCTAGCTGGGTGCAGTGATTGAGGGGGAGGAAGGGAGGTTGGCCCTGCAAGGGGACCTGAATACCCTGGATAAGTTGGTCTGCACCTGGAAATTAAATTTTAACTCCTCCAAGTGCAAGGTGTTACAGCTTGGGTGTGGTAACCCCAAACATGGTACACACTGGGAGGGGTGAGTGGAAGGTCATGGCAGAGGAGAAAGACCTTGGGGTCCTGGTGGATGTCAACATGAATAATTCAGAACAGTGCAGGAGGTCTGCAATCAGGGCAAACAGAATGCTGGGCTACATCGCAAGAGAGATTACCTCAAGGAGCAGGGAAGTGATTCATCCGCTGTACAATGGCCTGGTTAGGCGACACCTTGAGTACTGTATGTAGTACTGGAGGCTGCACTTAAGGAGGGACATCCAGCTCCTGGAAAGGGTTCAGAGGACAGCAACCAAAATGATCCAGGTCTGGGGGAGTTGACGTATGAGGAGAGACTAAAGGAGCTCAGCCTGTTCTTGGTGGAGGAGAGGAGGGATCGGGAGGACATGATTGAGGTCTTCAAGTACCTCAAGGGGATCAATAGGGTAAATTGAGATAGGATTTTTAGGCTGAAGGAGGGTGGAATCACCAGATGACACAGTTGGAAGCGCAAAGGTAGAAGGATGAGGAGGGAAAGGAGGAGGAGGTGTTTCACTGAGAGAGTGGATGCTGTTGCACACCCATCAAGAGCCTTCACAAAGACTGAATACAAATATATTCAGACTGAAAAGGAGGTGCTGGCTGTAGCTTTTGGATGTGATGCATTCCATAACTACATTTATGGAACCTCTATTGTGATTGAGACAGACCACAAACCACTGATTACCAATTCAAACAAAGGTTCATGGCAGACCTCACCTCAAATTCAGAGTATTCATTAAGCTACAGAAGTATGACTATAAGATTAAATACATACCAGGAAACCAGCTGATAGCAGCGGATGCCTTGTCAAGAACATGGAATGAATCACGTAGAGCCTCCACCCAAAGTGAAGACTCAGATGTGGACATACACATTAACAGAATAAAAATCTCAGGAGCAGTGTCTGTTCATATGTGGGAAAGATTGAAAACTGCTACAGCAGAAGCTGAAATGCTGCAGGCAGTAATGTCAGCTATCCACCAAGGGTGGCAGGGACAGGTTCCACCATAGTGTGGTGACAGGAATGTTGGCAACCTCCCCCACAGCAACAAATGGTCAATTGACATCACCAACACCACTGATCCCAACCCTGATCAGAGAGAATACTAACACCTGGTCTGTGTTTATGCGGGGAGGCTGTGCCCCCCTGCACCCCCCTCCCAGATTTATGGACTCCAACTCTGGGGGTGTGGGCCATGTCAGGGGAGAGTGGCCAAACTCAGGAGTTGGTGACATGGTCATTACACTGACAACCCTGTCAACACTGCAGATGTCGACAGGTTGGTGTTGCTGTATAACAGCGTCACTGCGAAAGCGTTGCTATTACAATGGCACATCGAAGGGACAATACACATCCACCAGGTATGTGCCATTTAAGTCTGAGTTATCGGAGATAAATGGAGTACTCCTTAAAGGTGACAGGATTGTGGTGCCTAGTAATTTAAGGAAAGAAATGCTACACGAAATTCATGAAGAACACATGGGTATGGAAAAATGTAAATGCAGAGCCAGACAGGTAGTATACTAGCCAGGAATCTCAAAAGATATAGAAAACACAATATTGGCCTGCCAGATATGTCAGAAATACAGGCCTGCCTTGCAGAAGTTTGTTTGTTTGTTTGTTGAATTTTGTTGACCCGGTAGGCCCACTGGGCTTAGAAGTCCCTTTTTCAGGGGCAACCGGGTGAGGGGGGTACAGATGGTAAGCAACTGAAACTGAACCAGATTAAGCTGTTGGTGGTATTTTTTTACTGAGTGAGGGAAATTTGGCCAGGACACCGGGGAAATTTCCCTACTTCCTGTGATCAGGAGGGACCCTTTTGCTGGTGACTCCAAGATGGCGGCTGCTCCAGATCCTGGTGGAGGTGATGGGAATTCTGTGGAAGGCAGGGGAGCTTTTCTTCCTGATATGGATACTGAGAATGGAGTGGTGAAGAGTTCTGCTGTATGTACACCATGGGAGCACTTTCAAGAAAGCCACGGAGAATACCGCGCTATGGGAGAGGCGGAAGCCATAACACAACACAATATGGAGCTTATGGATGCTGTTGCAGTTCAGAATCAGGAAGTTGGTGGCCCGCATGATTTGCAGGATGGCGAGCGGTGCACAGAACCTCTGATTGTGGAGGAGGAGGGTTCGCTAGTTCCTGGTGCGGCTAGGCTGCCTTTCCAACCAGAGGAGGAACGTGGAGCCATGCGGCAGTTAAAGGCGACATCGAAGAGCTTTCAGCCAGGGACTGGAGCAAAGAAACTGCCCTGCTGAATGCAGGATGGATGAGGCAGGATGGCAGGTGGATACCTGATTCCGAATGGGTTTCTTTTTCGACAGAGGATACGGTTGCTCCAGAGTCTTCAGGAATGGTACAGCCTTTGGAGCTGCTGGTGGGGGCAGATGATGCTCCAGTTGGTTAGACTTTACAATCTTTTGCTGCAGGGGTAGACTTGGAGGCCTCTTCTGGGAAATCGCATGTTTCCCCTCCTTCTTCTCCTAGAAGAGAACATTTTCACACAGGTCCTCGCTCTTCAGACCTCTTTAGAAACAATCACCTGGAACAGGCCCCCAGATGGAATGCAGTCCATCTCAGGTACGGGGGCGGGCCTTCAGGAGCAGCCTGATCAATTCTTTGTGGCCCACAGGCTGCTCAAAGGTTCTATGAACTTTCAGGCATCAGACATTTATGCTCTGATTAACATTTGTGGGGAAGAAACTTTTGATATTAGTTTCAAATCGTTTGTGGGACTTGATAAATTTTGGCAGAAGTACGATTCTTTAAAAGCTACTCCCTTATGGACTCCATTCTGGGCTATCCCCATCACAAAACCGCTGTTTAAAACTGTGCATACTATGTTCTGGAATGAAGGGGTAAATGTGAGGGACATTCTGTATTGGCTGGAGAGTAAATGCAGTGTATTGGGGCCTCCTGAACCAGTTATTGATGGGGAGGGTATTTGGACAGGTAGTTGGAAGTTCAAGGTAAAACTACATATTGTGGGGGATTTGGTTCAACATATTCCAAATAGTTTTTTCTTGGGGAGGGATTGAGGTGTCTGCTTTTACCCAGGCCAACCCAAGGCATGTTATAAATGTGGGAGCCCACGCCATCTCAGTAGTGCGTTTGATAAAATCAGGTGTGCTTTGTGTGGAGAACTGGATCATGACAGTGGTACTTGCCACAATGCTTTTCGCTGCAATCTTTGTGATACCCAGGGGCATAATTACCACCAATGTCCATATGCAGGCCAAAACAATTCAGGGGGCCTAGATAAGGAAACCTTGATCTTGGATGCTCAGGACCGATTTAAGCCTTTTACGGAGGAGACATCCCCCCCCCCGGCCTTCATCCTCCTGGTCCGGATCCTTCAGCTTCAACTCCTCCTGAGAGAGTGGTATCTGGCTCCTCTAGTATGCCCTCCAATGTTGCACAATCACTAGAGGGTCTGGGACTCAATGCTCCTATTATGCCCATTCTAGCCCCCAAGCTCCTGGAGTTTCAGGCGCCTCATCCGAGTTGTGTGACTCGGTCTCATGCTAAAAAGATTGGGATACCACCTATCACCCCCACGCATAACACTTTTCAGGTTTTGCAGGATGCAGATGGGGACTCTGAATCTATCTGATCTATCTGTTGCTTCTGGGGTTTTGTCTGGGATGGAGTGTGTTGATGAAGGAGGTTCTGAATTGCTGGAATCCAAGAAGAAGACAGGAAGGAAGCGTAAGAAGGACAAGTCTTAGTCCAGCTCTCTGGCTTCTTTAACGGTAGTTTCCCTGAATTCTTGTAGCCTCAAGAATTCTAAAAAACACCTCAGGCTTTTACATTTTTGTAAATCCTTATCTGCAGATATTATTTACTGCAGGAGACGCTTTCTACTCTTACAGACATAAATTCTACTAGGAAATTGTGGCATTCTGGACCCTCTTTTTGGTCTTTTGGTACTAATGCAGCAGACAGGGTGGGGATATTACTCTGCCATCCTTTTGTTTAGGTTACTGGATTGGTAGACATAGCTCCTGGGAGGGTGTTGCTCCTGGATTGTGTCTGTCAAGGTTTTTTCCTCCGTATTATTAACATTTATGCTCCCCAGGTTAAATCAGCCAGGATTGCTTTATTTGTGGAAATACAGCAGTACCTGTCTACCCCTAGAAACATTATTTGGGGGGGGGGTGATTTCAACCGTGGGCTGGATGTCAGATTTAAAGATCAGATGCAGCGTAAAGTATATTGTGATTCCCATGCTTTCTTCAAACTACTTCAGATGGCCTCCTTGACGGATGCTTATAGAGCACTTCATTCCGATTCAGGGTCCACTTATAAACGTGGCAGTCTAGCGACTCGGATTGATTTTATTTTTATTTCCAGATATTTACCGCCTTCTGCTTTTTTCTTGACCCCTTGTGAATTTTTGGACCATTTATTATTGAAGACAAGATTTTCACTGTCTATAATTCCACCATCTTTTCCTGCCCTGCTGGCTCGGTGGAAAATGAATCCGGTTGTTCTTGCTACTGAGCCGTTTCAGTTTTATGTTTATCAGGTGTCTGATCTCAGGCGTTGGACAGGAGGCATTCGGTAGCTGGGATGTACGATTCCTGGGGAGATTGGTGGATGGATACTAAACTGGAGTTTCGAATGACTTCCAAGGCTTATCATTTTAGTACCCAGTCAGCAGATTATCTTACATATTTAAAACAGAGTGCACAGTTTTATAAATTAATGCCACTCCCCTCTGTCTCCGATGTTCAGATACAGGAGCAACTAGCTGTGCTAAGACAAAGCATGAGGAATTATCATTATGGGAAGGCTTGTAAAATTCATGATGAATTGTCTTATGGGCTTAAATCCTCACCAAGTTCGGATCCTTTTTCGTCTTGTAAGCAAGCCTTGGACAGTAAACTTATGGATGGCCTCTATGATCACTGGGGGGTACTACTCAAGGCTGATATTGACATGCTACACATAGTCCGGGTTTTTTTGCAAACTCAACATGGAAGGGCTTTCCAGCCCACTATTAAATAGGAGGATTTGTTTTCTTTTCCTCCACCTAATATTTCTTCCTCTAATTCCCTTGTTTTAGATAGGCCTATTTCCTTGGATGAGGTTAAATCAGAAGTAGCTCACTGGAAGTCAGGGATCTCACCAGGCCCTGATGGTTTAATTAATGAATTATACAAAATCATGATAGATGATATCAGTGCCATCCTGGCATCTGTTTTTAATGAGATTCTAGACTCTTCACGGATGCCATGTGGATTCTCAGATGCCTTGACCATTTTCTTATTTAAAAAAAGGGGTTAAGCATCGCATTGAAAATTGGAGACTGATCTGTTTACTGAATACAGATTATAAGATTTTTTCCGCAATTTTGTGCCATTGACTTCAACATGTTGCTTCTTCTTTAGTACATCCAGTTCAGACATGTTCAATTCCGGGTAGACACATCCACCAAAATTTGGCCCTACTTTGGAATGTGTGTGAGCTTGGATGGTTGGGGAAATTGTCCAGTTATTTACTTTCCTTGGACCAGGCCCAAGCCTTTGATAAGGTGGCACATGGGTTTTTGTTTGATGTCCTACAGCGGTATGGGTTTTCCATGAAAATAAGAACCTGGGTGGCACTTTTATATAATAATGCCCCAAATTTTCCCCTTGTTAATAGATTAGTTGGGAAGGGGATTGATTTTTGTAGAGGGGTGCGCCAGGGCTGCTCACTTAGTCCTTTGTTATATACTTTGGTTTTGGACCCTTTGGTTCGGGAACTCCTTCATCATCCTCACGTTCAGGGATTATCTCCATCTCCAGCGGTTCAGTCACAGTGCTTGGCGGTTTACGCAGATGACATGTGTTTTCTGCTTCGTAATACAGCTGAAGGCCTTGTTGTATTGCATGTTGTGGCCCAGTTTGGTCTGCTTTCAGGAACATCAGTGAATTATGAAAAAAGTGCTGGTGTTTTTTAAGGGGAGGGGGTTTTTGATTCCATGATCGGGTGGATAACCATCTCTACGGGGCCTATTAAGATCTTAGGTTGTTTCTTTGGGATGGGAGATTTAAATGATCTTAATTGGCAACCTCGCATTGTGCTGGGTGAAAAGAAGGTACAATTATGGAAAACCTGGTCTTTTTCTAAACAGAAACGTGTGTTAATAATCAAAAAGTTTTAACTCCCTCTGTTTCTTTACTTGAGTTCGGTTTTTCCTTTACCTAAGCATCAGAAAACCCGTTTATATAGTATTTTTTTTCAAATGTTGTCAGGAAGCCAACTGAACCCGGTTAAGTGGGATTTCACATATCTTCCAATTAAGGCAGATGGTCTTGGTATGATTAATCCAGTTGTTTTTTATTTTTCCTTTTTTATTAAAGCTACATTTAAAGAGGTGTTAAATCACTGTCATCCTTGAGATGCCTGGACTCTGCTTTCGCTTCAAGATTTTTTGATGCGGTGGTCCACAGAAGCACCTATCGTGAAATCCAATTATAAAGTGCCTTCCTTTCTGCCAGTAGTGGTGGCTAAACTTCGTATGTGGAGCATGGCTAAAGACGAGGTTTATCGGCTTTCCCGGAATGGTATATATCAGAGTATAATGTCTATGAATTTTTTAGTACGGGTTGATTTTCCCAGGTATATCCCCACAAAATTACACTTAGCCCTAAAGGTGCTGATGGACAGGAGGATTCCTGTCCAGTTGTGGGATGTATCCTGGTTAAGGGGAATTTAAAACATAAGGCTCTTGCAGAATGGAACTGTATTCATTTTGAATGTGTGGGCATTGAAGAAACTCAGACTCATTGTTTTCATACTTGTTCGTATACTGTACAGTTTTGGTCCACTTTGTCTGTTAAGTGGGGGTGGGGGATGGCATGTCAGGTTATCTATGAATGTTTGGTTTTGGGGACTATTCAGGTATTTTCCCGTTTTCATCCTAGTACTCTTAATGTGATATTTGCTTGCATCAAGTTTTATCTCTGGCAGGCGAGATGTTCTTTTCCATACAGCATACTTATACTTTACCTATGGTGGTGATAAGTCATATTGAATCAACTTTACGGACACAAAAGGACTTTGAATTCCGTCATTTTCCGATTTCTTTATTCCACGAATACTGGAAGCATGTCTACTGGATTTAATATGGTCTGGGTTTTTTTTCCTGTATTTTTCTGCTATTTTTGTTTGATATTTCTACAGTGATGTTTAAGTTATCATTTTATAATTATTTCTGTTTACTATGAATGCCCTGTATTGATGTTTTTTGGTTTTTGCAATAAACAATTCCCCTACTCTTTTCGATAAGTGCCATGGGATCTTTAACATCCACCTGAACTACCACCAATCCAGGCAGATGGGACCTCGGTTTAACGTCTCATCTGAAAGACGGCACCTCAGAAGTGCAGCACCCCTCTCATGCTGCACTACAGTGTCAGTATTGGGATATTAACCCAAGTGCCGGGTGTGGAAACTGAACCCACAGCCCTCTGATCTCCCGGCCTCAGAGGTGAGTGTGCTACCTACTGAGCCACTGACACTGTGACAAGTAGGTGTTGATTCATTCAACCTAGGAAGCAGAGAGTACCTGACTGTATTTTAAGCATGTTCCTGTTACCCCAAAGTTGTTACTTAAGCACAACCACATCAAACCAAGTGATAAAGGAACTGAAAGTAATTTTAGCTATACTGGGTCCATTTCTCTTTAGCATCTTTCTTAATCTCCCTTGCTCCTGTCACCAGCAGATCCTCCTTTATACAGATGACTTGTTCATATACACTAGCAACACTGACCCTGAATCCCTGGAACACCAACTATAACTCAGCTTTGAGGAAGTGGAGAACTGGTTCAGAAAACACAAGATGATTCTGAACTACAAAAAAATGAAAGTCATGTTATTCAGTGGTGTTCGCAGCAAACACAGATACAGTGCCCTAACCGTCAGGAACTTCTTTAGCATCCCGCTTGAACAAATTCAACATTTCAAGTATCTAGGTGTAACTGTGGATAGCTCACTTTCATATGTGCAGCATGTTGTGAATGTTGGCAGGTCTGCCAGTATCAAGATAGGGTTACTCCATAGACATAAACACAATCTAAAGCTTGAAGCCTGCATACTACCTATCTATAGCTCCATAGTATCCATTGTTGACTATGATCTGGTTATCTATGGCTCAGCTTCCACCACTACCCTCCACAGAATATCAGTGGCACTCAATAAAGCATGCTGACTTCTTACTGGAGCATTACACTGTACCTACACATGTGAACTGTATGCACAAACAGTTTGGCTTCAGCTAAACGGGAGGATTCACTATCAAATCTGCTTGCTAACTAAAAAGGCATTTCTCGGGCTTCTGTCTTCTGGTGTTACAAACTTACTTAACCCCTCTTGCAGTTCTCAGCACACATGTAGCTCAGTCAACCAACTTTTTTCTGTCCCAAGATGCCAGACTACACAAGGGCAATGATCATTTGCATATAGAGCACCACTACTTCTCTAGTGAAATCTCTTCCTTAACAAAACTGTGACCATTTAAAGGCACTGTTCATCAGCATCTTACAGCTAACAGTTCCTGTGACTGTTTCAACTATCATGGCACTACCTCAGCAGTATTGACACATCCTTGTGTACCTACTTCTTCTCCCTTCTCTGTGAATGACCGCTTTCACCCTAACCGCTCTGCTCTATTTCCTGCCTCCTTTCCCGGTCCTTCTTTCACCTCACCGCTCTCACCCTCCTCCTTCTTTCCACTGTTTATCTTCACTTACCTGAACTTTTGTTCACCCAAATCTACCTATATCTATTTGACAAATCACCTTGGGCTGCCTCCTTTTATTAGGTTATTTTTGATTTCCTACCGATTCATAGTTTTAATTTTAGCTGCAATGTTAATGTCATATTGTCATTTTAAATACTTTCTTGTCAAAATTTTATGTAATACCATCCATTGTATGTCTGTCACCTTTCCCACTGATGTGGAACCTTTGTAAAAGAGCTGTTATGTGCTCAAAGGTATTGTAAACCAAGAATGAATAAATAAATAAATAAAGATTCAGAATACCACTGATTCTAAGAACAAACAATGGACTACAGTTTACAAGTACTGAATTCAAACCTTTCACACACTGCTATGTCTTCAGTTATGTCACTTTGAGCACCACCTACCCTCAAGGAATCGGACTGGCAGAATCAAGAGTCAGAATCAGAAAGATATTCCTAAAAAAGGCAATGGAAGAAAAAAAACAGACTCCTCTATTGCATTATTGAATTACAGACCCACACCATTAGCATGTGGCAAATCCTCAGCAGAACTGCTATTGGGACATCAGCTTTGAACCCATTTGCCTGGGATTGAACTCGAATGTTACACTGACAATGACACAGCCATAAAAGAAAAGGCAATACAATTCAGGAAACAATGTGAAAACTTTAACATCGGCATACCCATCCTATGGCTGCCAGATATACTCTCACTGTGGCGCAGGCTGATCCTTCCTCCCAGTTAACCACTACAAATCTCCCCACTTGCTCTTCTGTGACCGCCCCACTTACCTCCATGTTGTGGTTAGATCTGAAAGCTTGGAAGACCCTCCATGAGCTTTCGTAGGCTTTTTGGGTGTTGTCTGTCCATGCACTGTGAAAGAGATATGCTGCTCCCTCCAGCCAATCTCCCATAGCTCCTCTGGGATCCTTTCTCCCATTGGATCTGCGTTGGGAGCCACCTCTCAAAATCTTCCCATCTGTAATCATGAGAGCCTGTCAGCAATGGAGTTGTTCATTCCTGCAATGTGCCTAGCTTTGAAACTGATGTTGAGCCTCAACCCTTGTAGTACTAACTGTAGTAGGATGCAGGAGTACCAAGACAGACCTTGACCCTTTGTTATATAGCACGTCCACCACTGCCGTTGTCACACCAGAATGTGACCCTTTGGTTCTGTAGCCATGGTCCCCATATTTTCGTCACCACCCACACTGGGAAGATCTCTAGGAAAGTGATGTCCTTCGTCAAGCCCTATTTGACCCACCTCTGTGGCCAGGGTTCTGCTAGCCACCTCCGTCAGAAGTAGGCGCCTACTCCATGCCCCCCAGAAGCATCTGTGTAGAGTTCTAAGTCTGTATTATAAAGCCACTCCTCCTGCCAGAAAGCTATCCCGTTGTAATTTTCAGTGAATTGCTCCCATATTTTTAAGTCTTCCTTGGTCTCTCTCCCTATACTGACCCAGTGGTATGGTTTTGAACCTCCCGCCATGGCCCTTGCCAGATGTCGTGTAAACGCGTGGTCTGGCCCGATCACACTACACGCAAAATTCAAATGACCCATTAATTGTTGACTGTTAATTAGAGGCACTTTCTTTTTCTTCCCTATCTCTGTCAACATTCTCTTTAGCTTGTTGATCTTTGAAGTTGGCAAACGGAATAGGCCCTGTTCCACATCCACCTTTATACCCAGGAATTCTAAACACCTGCTGGGTCCCTTTGTTTTTTCCCCAGCTAATGGGACTCCTAATTCCTTACACATTTCTTGAAAGTCCTTCATGATCTTCTGCACCCCTTTTTGACCTTCCCCTATAAACAAAAAATCATCCAGGTAATGCACCACCGTGTTGTGCCTGTACCTGACCTTGAATGCCCATTGTAGCCATGTGCTGAATCTTTCAAAAGTGGAGCATGCCACTGAACAGCTCATTGGCATGGCTTTATCAAAATAATACTCCCCTTCGATCTGGAAACCCAGCAATTCCCAATCTTCCCTGCGAACCGGCAGTAGCAGAATCGCGGACTTGATGTCAGTTTTTGCCAGCCGTGGAGTATGCCTTGCCCCGATAATCTGCACTGTGTCCTCTAATGTACCGTAAGGCACCCTACTATCCTCCTCTGAAATGTAATTATTGACTGACTCCTTCTCTGGATAGGATAGGTGGTGAATTACCCAATATTCCCCTGCCTGTTTTTTTGGGACTAGGCCCAGTGGTGATACTCACAGGTGCTAGAAAGGAAGGTCATTGAAGGGACCCTCTTTTCTCCCTGCCTCTTTGTCAGTCCCAATCTTCAATTTTAATAATGCCTCGTTTTCTTTTATTGACAGTAAATTTTTTTGCCCATGTCCCAAACCTCTTTCCTTGGTAGTGTAAACTAAAACCTTTTTGGAAACCCTCTATTAACTTCCTCCCCACTCCCTTATTCAGGTACTCTTCCATCCATTGCTCTACTTTTTCGGCCCTGATCAGGGTTTTTGCTAACCAGAACTGACCTTTTTCATCTCCACCCCTTGCTGAAACCTTCTCCCTCTCGCATGTCCCCTCCATCTCCCTGTATTATTCCTCTGCATCCCTCTGTAGCCTTCCCAAAAGGAAACGCTTCCTTGCCCTCCCCTGGGGCTGACTTCACCATGAGATCTGCATCTTGCAGCTGGGTGGGGTCTCCCACATCTCAGGCAAGCGTGCCTAAGCCTGCAGCCTGGAAAGGAGCAGAATGCCCTGTTGTACCCCAACAGCACTTATGGTATCATGGCCCTCCCCTCTGCCACTCCCCTTCAGCCCCCCCTGCTACCTTCATGGTCTCCCACCACAGGTCATTATGTCTAGAATCCCATCTACAATCTTCCTTGTAGTTGGCCATTCAGATCCTGAACTTTTTGTCATACTGTAACCAGTTAGTCCCCCCCATCATTTTATACACATTTCTTATGATCAAAGTGTAAGCTAATAGGAGAATGCCCAATTCAGGCTTTTTCTCTTGAGCTATTACATTATAATATGTGAAACCCAAGGTCCACGCCTCCCGTGATTTTCCTTTATATGTAGGCCCTTTCTGTTCCTCCCCTTTTTTGACCAGAACTACCACGGCCGCTAATTCTGTTTTGTTAAAACCCTCCTTCTCTTCATGTAGCTCCGCAGTTTTCTTGTCTACCAATGCAAAGATATCAACAAATTCTCCCTTCCATATTTTTTATTTCATTGCTAACGGTACATGGTCCCCTATTTTTACCCCCCACCCCCTTTTCTGTTCTGACATTTCTTTTCCCTCATCTCCCTGTTTTCCCCCTTCTCCTTTTCCTCTAATTTGCCCAATATTCTCTGTAACCTCTTAATGCCATCTCCCCCCATACCTAACAATATTTGTTCCACATATTCCTTCATGTTACTCTCTAATGTCAACACTGTAACTGATTGGTCATGGGGTTCTTTTGATGGTTCACTCATTCCTATGTGTCCTGGCTCCGCTCCCTCTTGTGATTCACTACCTGGGGTCCGCCGTTCCCTGCCCGTCTCTGGCCAGTTAGCATCGGGTGTGGACACGTTGGGCCCCAGGTGAGGTCTAATCACCTCCCTGGGGATGGGTTCTGGATCCCGCATCGGCCCCTCCAGCCTGGGTGCAGGTGATGGGTCGGGTGTTGCCTGGGTTGTTGGTTGCCTCCCTGGAGAACTAGCCCTGGGGCACTTTGGCACTGATGCCCCAGTTCCCTTCCCTTTTACTCCTGCCCCACTCTATCCCTTCTTTTGGACCTTCCTGTTCCGTTCTGGTATCTCTCCCCATTCCGTGTCCTCCACTGTATCCAGGACCTTGTAAGCCCCGTCCATGAGATCCATGATCATCTTCATTGCATCCGCTTTCAATGAGCTAGATCCCAGAGTATTCATCCTGTCTGTTTCCTGCTTGTAATAAAACATAAAAACGTTAGTTAGCTCTCTGGGTTTTTTCCCCTTATGCAACGCCTGCCCTAGCCCTACCTCTGTCCCCCCCTTTTTTTTTTGCAATGAGCTTTTTGCCACATACCCTGGTATGCCATTCCAGCACTCTTGACCAATATTCTATAGTTCACCTTTTCGCCCTTCCCCCCTTTTTTTTTGATCCCTTGTTTGCTTTGTAGCCACCCTGGATTGCCTGAGGGCTATCCGTAATTGCACCCCAAAAAGCCATCTATTGTTTTTTATATTATTCATTTATTTTTTTTGCTTGCACGCCTTTATTGCAAATGGCACCTCGCCCTTCCCTTCCGGCAATGCCCAGCCACGTAGCTACTTGCTCAAGCCTGTTACCATGCTGCTAAGCAGCCTCTCATCTCCCTTGCTTGCCTCCTGGCTCGGAGCCCATGCCTGTGCATCAGGGCCCTTTTTGGGCTCTCCAAAACTGCCTGCTGCCCGAATAGGGGCTTCCTTGCCCTCAGTAGTCCATCCCCAAAATGTTTTAATTTTTTATTTTTGCTACAATATCCCTCATTGTACGGAGGGCCCAGAATCCCATTCACTATCCCCTCGTCATGACTATAAATTTTTATAGGCCGCAGGTTGTGAAAATGAATTCCATATAACAGCAATAGGCCGCAGGTTGTGAAATGAATTAAATATCACAGCTAACCCTCATATTAACAGGGCTTTGCCACTCTCCCCATTGCTGTGGTGTTGAGAACCGCAGTTTCGGAATGCTGGGAAGTCCCCCCCTTCCATTTTAAGGCCCTCCCTTGGTGCAGCTCCAAATTCCTCAGGGGCCCACGCTGCTCGCTCTCTCCATGCCCTTCCGCAGCTCTCTTCCCGGTTTTTCAGGCCTGCACCTTCCTCTTGGGCCCAGCCAGTCCTCCGATTTTTCTCCCTGTCCCAGCCATTCCCTTCTTGTTTCTCTGATCCCCTTTCTCCCCCTCCCTGGATACTAGGACCTCCCTGTTTTGTCCTTCTTTGAACTGTCTGTATCCCTTTGTTGCACTGGGCCAAAGGCCCGCCACATGGCTCTCTGCGATCTCTACAGACCTCTCTCCTCTTTTGCATCCCCCTTTTTCTTACGTACCCACTCTGCATCCTTCTCCTCATGGCCTCCATTCCATCTCCCCTACTCTGAGTACTCCTACCCCATTCTTCTTAAAATGACTTTCCCAGCTCTGGTTATACACCCATACCCAACTACAGGACCATGCAGTATTTTATATTTTCTAACATGTACTATACCCCTTCCAAACTATGTGCTAGAAGGCTTAGACAGACAGATCTTTGTTTTAGATGTGGCCTGAACCCAGGGGATACATTGCATATATTCTGGGATTGCCCCAAGATTTACCCCCTTTGGGTTCAAGTTAAGCAAAATATGGATCCCATTCTAAATTACTCAGAATTTATTTCGCCTGAGATTTGTGTTCTGGGGGATACGGTCCAAATCTCAGGGATGCATATTAAGTACCATATAGCGTTGATGTCTGCCCTAGTCAAAGCTTTTGTCTTGAGGCACTGGAAAAGTGATTTAATTTACTCATATGACCAATGGGTAAGGGATTTATTGAAGACACTCAATAGGATTAGGAGCCAAATACTCAGGGATGGAAGGAAGGGAGAATATGACAAAAGGTGGAGAACCTTGGAGGCAGTTTATTCAATCCAAGTCAAAGGCCCTCAGGTGCGGATCTTTCTGTCTGAGTGTAGTTAGTCTAAAGTTTATAGGTAAATAGTAGATGCATAGTAGGGACTTGTATGTTTTTTCTTATGCTTACTACAAGAGACTATGTATACTCTTGTTGGGCATTATTAGGATTTCATAGCATGAAGGTTATTATCTGCCAAGTAATGGTGCTTGGGGGATTCTCACTCTTTCCTTGGGACACAGCAGCAGGGACACACCCCAAATTATGGATTCTTATATGGAGATTATGATAGGGGTTGGGGGTTCCCACCCAATCAGTGGTTGTTTATTATAAGGCCTGGATGCTTATGTATGTAAACCTGCTTATTGAATGGTTAGTACAACTTTTTAGGACAATGGAGGGGGGTAATCACTGCAGCTGTGTATGTACATGGTTATGAATGTATATAGTGGTCTCATCTAGTTTGGGAGGGTGGGGACCCGGGAGTTACCTGGGTATTAATGTTCGTCTGTCTGTATGATTAAAAAAATAAAGACTGGTTAAAAAAAAAATGACTTTCCCATTTACCGCATGCACAGCTTTTTCCTTTCTGGCTGCCCCGCCATTCACCGCATGGCTCCTCCTTCTTCATTCCTCCCATTCAACTTGTTATCCTCCAACTGTGCTTTCCATCCCTTGCCCCCATCTGCCTGCTGCTTGTATTCTTCCCCACAGTTGCTCGCTTTTCATCTCTACTGAAACTTACTGCCGCTCCTCCAGCTTCGTTTCGCATGTAATTCAAACACTTTCAGAGACTTTTCTGCTCCCATTGCTTCTCCATATGGATGCAAAACGCCTGCTGTTTTTTTTTTTAATTATCCTACCAAACAAAATCTATCCAAATCTTGCAACCACAATTTCTCTGGATGAAACAACGTTCTAAAAAGACCGTACCCTGATACCTTATTTTTATGCACACAACAAACATTTTTTTTAAACCACATCAACAACTTGTTACTATATACATATCTTTTTTTAAAACCACGCCTCATATTCTAACTTCCTCTCAGCTCAAGCCTTGATATCTGCCTGAATATTCCACCTAATGGATCAATGTCCCAAAATCTCCTTCCCTTACCTTCTCCTGAGGAACTTGCCGACCGATGTGCTAGGTTCTTTTTCTTGAATTTACTTACTTAAGAACCTTAGCAGAAAGTGGCAGAGCCTCTCTGTGCTGCCCTTTTTAGACCCCTTGTTGCTCTGCCCTCAATCCCCCTTCCTCTATTTCCCATTGGATCCTATCCTCTGCCCCCTTCTGATGCTGTGATGATGTCAAGGGAGCCCTCCCTCTTTGTGACCTCACTTCCTCCCTTTCCTTCCCCTCCTCCCCATTTCTCCCCTCCCCTTCTTGTCCCTGTTGACATCCCCTGTCTCTTCCCCGAATCAGATGGCCTGGAACAATGGGGGTTGCCCTTAATAGCAACCCATTTTGTGCTGCTATTTGTATGAAGGTATAAAGTTTATGCAGTGACCATCTCACATGGTTGCACAGCATGTGGGTGTACTCCAAGACACTGGGATGGCAGCAGAAATGATACGGTTACTGAAAAATGATGATGGATTCCTCTTGTGGTATGCTTTCAGAGTTATATACTCTTTCTGCTACCTCATAGTGTGTTTCTGATTGGTTGTGTTGTCTTGCACTGTCTTGCGCTTGTATGCGTCTTGTGTGGGTGTCGGGGGGGGGGAGTTAGGGTTGAAAACCCTAACGCTAAATTTCCTTATTTTTGTCACTGTGGAACAACCCTAACTATTGCAGAAATAGAGTTTTTTTGCAATGAAGATATATATATAATATATATAAACGGTAGCACAGGAGTGCTACCATAGTTAGGGTTGAGTAGCGCATTTAAGGTTAAAGGGTCAAACTTTGCACCTTAATAACTTTGCCACCGTTCAATGGATTTGCCTGAAATTTGGAATGCATGATCAAGAATCATACATCTTGTGATCTGGGAACTTTCATAGTGGTCGGATATACGGCTGCGAAGTTATTAAGTGAGATTTGTGCATGCATTTATGGTTTCTGGTGAATTCTTTGCTCGCACCTACAGGTCGCACAGTTTGTGTGACCACTCTGAAAACTTCAGGGAACGTGTGGCTGGGGTCCCCGATGTGCATTTGGAAAATTTCATGAAAAAATGTTAAATGGTTCAAAAGTTTAAAAAAAAATTTCCCATTATAAGTCAATGGGAAAAGTTAACAAAAAGTTTGACACTTTCGCAGTTGCACATTTCAGTGTCACAAATGGCCCTAGTAGTGTTGCAAATCTGCCATTTTGTTTTCAGTTAGTGATCAGAAAAATGCTTGCCATTTAAATTTGGGACCCTCTAGCAACACAATTCTTTTCATGTTCACCTAGTCAGAACCTGAGAATATTTTGGGGTAAAACACCACAGAAATATGTTTTCCAAATTTTGAGTTTCAGTAGTGTCACAAAGTGGTGTCACATGCATGACACTGTCGCACACATGACACTGTCACAAATGTTTGTGAAAGATGTCGCAAATCATGACACTAATTTTCCAGACAATGGCCAAAATGACAGGAATTCTTTGCCACCCTGCTGCAAAAACATGGTTAGGTCTTTTGCCCTGAAATGTGGAGGGAAGGCAGCCAACATCTCACAGATGTGCCTTTTGTTGGTTTGGTGAAAAAATATTGTGCAGCTGCAAAGTTACGGTACTCCAAAGTTGCCGCTTTTTCCCTATAGACTAACATGGGGGCGTACGCCGCACCTTTCGGGCTCGTATCTCGAAAACAATGTGAGATACAGATTTTTTGTTGCGTGGTGCTATGTAATTGCAGAAACCTAGCCAGGAAAATCATGATTTATGTGAAATTTCAATTTTTTTTCTACATCGTACGGTTGCTGAGATATTAGCAATTGAGTACTTCCAATGTTTGTTTTACACCTCGATGACCATTACAATGCATACATTCTTTGTACACGCTGGCCTGGATATTCAAAAGGGTTGTGCACCATGCGCAACAGGGTTGCGTCATAACCCAATCCTGTCTCTGCGATATTCAGAAGGGGCTTAAAGGCGCCCGAAACATGCTGAGCAACAGCGCAATGGAAATGAAGGGATGCGCAACTGAAGGGGCGGGTCCATGCATAAAGTGCAGCAATGCGAATATTTGAACACTAGAATGCGCCAAGAGTGGCTCAGCCAGAGGACGCGCGAGTACCGGATGTGACCCAAAATAAAAGGCTCAAGGGAGCAGCGCAAGAACCCTAGCAGGCCGCAAACTGGGGAGAGAGAGACAGAGACAGAGAGAGAGAGAGACAGGAAGGGCAGAGAGGGACAGTGGGTCCTGGAGGACAGAGAGGCCAGTGGGGGTGCCGGTGCAGTGGAAGCAGCAGTGGGGGCAGTGGGGGTAACACAGGAACAGCAGCTGGGGGCAGAAGCCAGGAGATGGACAGTGTCAGCTTCACATGGAAGCTGTAATGAGGGGTGAGACAGCATGCTGCGGGGACGTGGCCGCAGAGGAGCCCGTCGGCGGTATGCCCCCGACAGGCGGTATCGTGCCCGCATCAGCTTCGAGCTGTACACAGACGTCGAGATTGTGGGCCGGTACCACCTGAACAGGGCAATACTGAGATGGCTCAGTGAGCTGTGCAGTGATGTGATGCAGGCACCCTCACGACGGAGTCATGCTCTGTCCGTGGAGACCAAGGTGACAGCCTGCATGTGCCTGCTCGCCACGGGCACCTTCCAGAGGCCGACAGGGGACACCACAGGCATTACCCGGTCGGCCACGTCACGCATCCTCACCCAATTCCTCAGCGCACTGCTGCCTCATGCTGCGTAGTACATCCATTTCCCCAGCACCATGGCAGAGCGTACAGCAAACATGCAGGAGTTCCACAGGGTAGCACATATGCCTGGCGTGCTAGGGGCCATAGACTGCACCCATGTGGCCATTCGCACGCCACCTGGCCCCGATGGTCAAGCCTATCAGAACCGAAAGAGCTTTTCTAGTGTCAACTGCCAGGTGGTGTGTGATGCCACTGGGCGCATCATCAATGTCTGTGCCACACACCTGGCGGAGCACAAATGCCTTCATATGGCACCAATCTGCACTGTGCCATCGATTCGAGTGGGAACATCCCCACGGGTCATCTAGTGGGTGAGTACACATGTATGGAATGCAAACTCTGTGCAAGGGTGGAATGACACAGGTGCCATGGTAGTGGCACACAGGATATGGGCAATATGGACCTGACCTGACACTGATCTCCACTATCTCCACACAGGTGACTGTAGATACCCACTCCATCCCTGGCTGCTCACACCATACCGGTGCCCCACAACCCCAGCGCAGCACGGTTTCAATGAGGCACATGCCGCAACACGGAACATCATAGAGCGGGTGTTTGGGATGCTCAAGGCATGCTTCCAATGCCTGGACACCTCCGGCGGAGCCCTACAGTACAGCCCCCAAAAGGCCTGTGGGATATTCCTGGCCTGTTGCATCCTGCACAACATGGCCAAAGACCATGGGATAGCCAGACAGGTCCAAGAGGGGGATCAGCGATGGGACGCCAGTGGCGCCTGTGATGGGGTGATGAGCCGCCCCAGGACGGAGGGACCCCTGACTGATACGGCAGGCCCAGCTGCACCGGGACACCATTGCAGAAGAGCACTACGCACAACACAGGTAAGTCAAGGGGACATGTGCAGGCAACACTGTCCATGCGCAAACCACAGGCACACAGGGGAACACACCGTGCATGAAGGTGAGGGGAGTTGAAGGGTCCAGGCATACCAACACACCATCAGAGAGGGGTGAGCACTCATATGGACACACACACACACAGGCAGCATACAGGGCAGCAGCACAGCACTGCGGAAATGACATCAGCCAACACACAGCACCACCAACCACCCCCACCACCTGGACTGTCCACGACGGGTGTCAGGACCTGGGCAACCTGCACCTGGTGTACAGTGCAATGCAGGCATCATCATACACACGCATCTGTGGACAGCAGTTGGGAGAGTGTGCAGGTGGTCCGTGTGTCAGCTTGGTGAGCAGAGCACCCAGCAGTGCACTGCCCACCATGACACACATTGCACACAGGGAAGCACCAGACAGGGCCTGCATTGGGAGACAGCTCAGTCAGGGAGCACTGTCCCACGGCCACCACGGATGCGTGGGCGGCCTCGCCGTGGCCTAGCAGCACTGGCAGGCTGAGCAGGGGCCACATCGGGTGGCGCTAGTGCACCACCAGGGATCCCAGTGCGCGACCGCGACCTTGCCCGCACAGGGGTCTGCATCCCGCCAAACAAACTTGCACCAGGGGTGCTCGGGATGCCCACAGCAGAACCCGGCGTCGACAGGCCTGGTGTCGCACGACACCGGGAACGGGGAGTGGGAGAGCGCACTGTGTGGGGTGTGTGGTACAGGGGCACCTGACAGTGTGGCCAATGCGTCCGCAACAGAGACCACTGCCTGGGTCAGCCTGTCAATGGCAGCGGTCACATCCGTCTGCATAAGGACCAGCTCGGCTCGGTCCCGAGCACACTCCCTGCCATGCCGCTCCACGGACACAGACAGTGCCTCCACGGACCTTGCAACCCACCCCTGCAGCTGGACCGACTCCTGCAGCAGGTGGGTGTGCGCGTCCAATGGGTACTGTGCCCCAATGGCATCGTGACCCCCAGGGTGTGGACGGTCCTGGTGCACAGCACCCCTTGAGGGTGGGCGCTGTTCGCCAGGACCAGGTATGGGCGGATCTAAGGGCGGTGGACAAGTGCCACTGCTTGACGCTGTCCCCCCAGGCCTGGTGTGCAACTGCTGCTGCCGCCCCTCCAACTGCTGAGCCCCCAGGTCCACCTGTTCAACCCCTGTGCTGTCAACAGTGCCAGACACCTGCTCAGCCACTGATGCTGCCCCACCGGTGCTGACAGGCACAGCCTGTGGCTGTGCCAGCATGCTGGTACACAGGTGTGGAGCAGGATGGCCCAGGGGCACGTGCTGGCCTGCCATGTGTCCATCGTGGGACACACACCTAACACTGACCATTGCAGGCCTGCTATCATCAATAGTGCCGGTGCGTGCCACTGCCATAGGCACAGCATGCTGGCATACCTGCATGCCAGACTGCTGTGACACAGGCTGTGCACCCCCTGCACCCGTATCACTGCCGCCGGAGTTGTTGGGCCAGCCTGCATGCCGCTGCAGTGCCTGCAGGCTGCTGGCGGAGGTGGATGGTCCCTCCTCCAGGTCCAGCAGGTCTGCCTCACTGTCAGCACCCACCACCACCACCGTCTCCTGCAGATGAACAGGATCTGAAACAGAAAGAGAGTACATGTGAGTGCATGTGAACAACAGCCCCCCCCCACAACATCACCATGTCATACCGTGCAGTGATGGGCTTCCACCTGTCTGGAATCCTCCGCCTGGAACACCAGCAATGGCACTTGGCTGCATGGCCGCGACCAGTGTCTCCTCAGTCGGGGTCAGCTGCAACACCACTGGTGGTCCCCCACCAGTGGCAGCACGTGCCACCCTGAAGGCTGCCACCTTCTCCTTCAGCCTTCTGCGGTCAGTCCCCATCTTTTTCCGGCATTCCAGCACAGAGCGCTGGTGGCTTTCGTGCAGGTTGACGGCCAGAGCTACCCCCTCCCATGCAGCTGCACGCTGAGAGGTGCCCTCCGCCCACTCAAAGTGGCTCATCCTCCAGGTAGGCCTGGAAGAGGGCCTCAGTCTCTGCTGTGGTGAAGTTCGGCCTCCTCCTCGCCCGCTGTCCACAGCCTCAGCCTGGTTCCCGTCAGTCATGGTGATCTGTGATGGGTGGAAGTGGACACCTGTCACTGTGCAGTCCACAGCATTTCCCATGAGCATAGCTGCCGGGGGGAGGGCAAGCCCCCCTTTCCTCTCCGCATGGCAGATACTGATGGAAAGGGTGCCTCTGCCCCTTTCTAAGTGCCCTCATCATGCTCAGCCCCTCAACCTATATCATCCTCCAGCACCCCTGCCCTTGAGCATTGTCCTGAGCATCACACAGCATGTAACTCACCTCTCACCTGCAACAACCAAATCTGGCTGCCACAACCCAGTGTAAGCATTTATAGCGCAACACATGCAAATGAGGTGTGGCGAACTTTAATGACATGCTAATCGCGCCACTGTGCCTTTGAATGGCTGATCGACTGATTTGCATATGTCGGCTGAATATCGATTTAGCGCTAGCTGTCTCACGGAAGGATCCCGGCTGAGCCCGATGGTGCATGTTTGTGGCTGTGTGCTACACTGCATTGCGCATGCCCAGACATACATGCAAGCCATCTATCGGCTGCTAGACCTGCTGGTAGCGGATAAGCGATTCCGGCCATAGCCACCATTGTGCCAGTGGCGCTACAGCACTGGGCACTATATGGCGCTGTGGCACTTCTGTGCGATAGTCCACTGTGGCACTGGTGCTCTACTTAAGCAATCGCGCAGGATGCCTATACATCCTATGGCGCTGTCGCGTAGCCTTGCATCATTGCCGTGACCTTGTGATGCCCTCTGACCCCTGGCGCTGTTGACATGCCATGTGTACGTCCCTGTTGCGCTGTCTGGTGACAGCGCCATGTAAAGTGGCGGCGCTGTTCGAACAGCGCGATTGGAGCCTGTGCTGGTCTATTGCGCAACAACTCCACGTGGGGTTACAGCACAGCGGGGCGCCATATTGCCTGCTGTAAAGTTGGTGCCATGGCTAGGAGGAGGGCGGTGTCCTGGAGCCCGCTTGAAGTGGCCAACCTGGTGGCCCTAGTGGAGCCCCACTGTGAGGCACTGTATGGTGAGGCCCCCCTCACCATGCCTAGGACCCATGTGTGGCAGCAAGTGGCCACTGACCTGGTGGGGGTCACTGGCCGGGGCCGGTCTGCTGAGCAGTGCCAGCACCGGTACAGTGACCTCCGCCGGAGGGAGCCGGACCTGCTGACACGGCTGCGTTCATGTGCCAGGCGGGGCCTGGTGCCTAGGCCACGTGAGTGTACCATCTATGCACCTATATTCTCTGTAGGGGTGTGTGTGTGCTTGGGTGGCTGTGCATAGGTGTGTCACTGTGTGCAGCTGTGCGATGGATGGTTATGGCTGTGTGGGCAGGCACTCTCACTGGGGCAGGGGGCACTCTGCTTTTGAGCCACACTGATGTTTGTCTCACCATATGTCTCCCACAGGCCAGATTGTGAGGACACCCGACCGCCGTGATGTGGGCCATGACAGGGCCCCGGTGCCACAGGATGTCATGCCACAGCAGCAGCAGCAGCAGCAGCAGCGGCAGACCGAGCTGCTGGAGGAGTGTGAGTATCATTACGTCATGGATGCTATTGCATGCTGGGGGGGCAAGACCACCAACCATGCTGGACACAACGAAAGGGGAGGTCATAGTTCCACTATACGAAACACTAGTGAGTCCCCACACTGGGGTACAGTGTACAGTTCCGGAGACCAGACCTGCGTATGGACATGGACTGGGTGGAGAGGGTTCACAGGAGGGCGACATGGATGGTGCATGGATTGCATCACAAGTCCTATGCAGACAGGTTGACGGAACTGAACATGTACTCCTGGAGGGAGGAGGTGTGGGATATGATGGGACATACAAGTATTGTACAGGCGGAACAGAGTGCAGTAAAACAATATTTGTAAGCGTAAAGGATGTTCCAGGTCTAGAGGCATGGGATGCAGTTGGAGGGGGCTCATTTAAGAGGTAACATGGAAGGTATTTCTTCACAGAATGGGTGGTGGACAAGTGGAACACCCTGCCAGAGGATGTGGTGGGGGCTGACTTGGTTACAGGATTTATGTATGCGTGGGTTAGCCATGAAGGAATTCTGGAGGTCAGGGGTGAGGGGGAACGGACTTATAGGACAACAGAGTGAACGTACAAGGCCAAATGGCCAGACTGGGTGTCCCATAGGCCCTTATCAGCCGACACTGTCTATGTATCCATGTATGTAGGCATGACACAGGTGACCTGCATCACAGTGCAGCATCACGACCGTCTGTGTGATGCATCACAGGTGGTCCAGGCATGCACTGGGCACATAGCTGTGTAACTGGCATCGCCCCGTTGCCACATCACTTGACAGCCTAGTTTGTACTGTGATTGACGTGGGCAGTGTGTGTGGGCGGTGGTGCGCATAGCTGGTGCCGCCTGTTTGTGATGGCCATGTGCATGTTCACTGTGGGTGGGTGCATGCCATCACAGGTGCAGGACATTGGGTTATATGGGTTGCAGGTTGGGTGGTGTTCAGGGTTGTGGTCAGTCTCAGCCATTGACTGTGTTCCCATTTTCCTAGGCCTCGGGGTGCTGAGACACATGCAGCAGGATCTGCGGCGCCTGACCCAGGTTGGACTTGACAACGGGAGCTCCTGCAGGCCATGCTGCGCCAGGGGTGAACGCGGAGGCGGCACAGAAGGGGCGCCAGCAGGGGAAGACCAGGAGCCAGCTGGGCCATAGCCCACATTCCGCTCCCACTTCTCCCATCCCTTTCACCCTGCCTTCCTCTCCAAGTTTTTATTCCTCCCTTGAACACCCTGCCTTTTACCCGTCCCCCACCTTGTACATAGTTTCAGCTGTTATTGTTTATCTGTTGTTTTTGAAATATACATTTCTATTTTGATACAACTGCTGTGTTGGTGTTCGCTTTGCAACTGGCTATGGGTGCTCCGTTGCAGGGGTGTACATGCCATCTGGGCTGCTATGGTCCTGGGTATATATGTGTGTGTGTGTGTGTGTCCATGGGGAGGTATCACCAGCATAGCATTGCCTTTCTGTTGCTCTTGCCATCTGCTGCCACCCACTGCTGGGTGCACAGGGTGGGTCTGGCTGGTATGCTTCTCTGCAGCATGGGGTTGACGTGTGGCACGGGGGGTGCATGGTGTTTCCTGCAGTGCCTGTCACTGCACATGAGCGGTGTCTTGGGGCACGGTGCACGCCTGTGCTGTGCGACGGGGGGACTGATGTGCACTGTGGCTGTCAACCCCGTGTGGCACCTCCTGCCTGCCAGTGGTTGTGCTGGGGTGTCATGGCTCTGCTATGCTTTTAGTGCTTGTCCCCATGGGCACGTGGATCATCCGTCCCACCCCCAGTGATGCTGTGCTTGGGGTGTGCCAGTGTGGTGTGGGTTCTGCAGTGAGTTCCTGTGCCCATGTGTGGCATGGCTGGCGGTGGGCCTCAGCCTGCCTCCCTGGATGTGCAGTTCCATTGCTCTGGGGGGGGCTGTGCTTGCGCTATGGCAGCTCTGCAATGCTCAGCTGAGCTTCCATGGTTGCGCCATAGCGCAGCATTTTGGCTCAGCTTCTCCTTCCTGGTTGCGCGATGGCGCAGTATGTGCGATATTGAGACGTTGGTTGCTTGCGCAATTTGCTCTGCTCCATGTTTGAATATCGCACCTGTTACGCATTTGCGCAACTGGTTTGCGCTTGCTCCTACTGTTGCGCCAGTTTTCAGCGCAGTTTGAATATCCAGGCCCCTGTGTTTTTCTATGCACCTATTTGGCAAAAACTGGGTGTGCGCTTCCGTTACTGTTACAGTTACTGTTTCCACTTGCGTTTATGTCCCCATTTGCATTACCATTCCCGTGTATGCCACTGTATGCGTTACCCTTTGAGTTGTCATTTGTGCTTGCGTTTTCATTACTGTTACCATTTGCATTTCCATTACTGTTTCTGTTTGCATTTTTGTTTGCATCACCATGCGCATTCCCATTTGTGTTTCCGGCAACCCTTTCATTTGCGTTTGCATTTCTCTTTTGTTTTGCGTCTTCCTTGCTGTTACTGTTACCATTTGCATTTGCAATTGTGTTACTGTGCCTGTGCGCATTATGGTTTGCGTTTCCATATGCGCTTGCATTTCCTTTTGTGTTTCTGTTTCCTTTGCTGTTATTGTTGCTGTTACCATTACCATTTGCGTTTACAATTCCGGTACTCTGCCCATGCGCGTTTCGGTTTTCATTTCCGTACGCGCTTCTGTCCCCGTTTCTGTTTCTGTTTCCTTTGGCATTATTCTTCATATTAACTTTACCATTTATATTTACGGTGCATTACCCCGTGCCTGTGTTATTCACGGTTTGCGTTTCTGTGTCGCTTGCATTCGCATTTCCATTTCTGTTCCTTTTCGCATTCTTTTTGCTGTGACACTTAACATTTCCATTTTAAATACTGCTACCATCACTGTTCGCGTTACCAGTTGCATTTTCATACATGCTTCAATGTCCGTTTGCATCACTGTTTGCTTCAGCGTCACTTTGCGCTTGCATTTCTATTAAAGTTTCCTTTACCATTTACATTTGTGTTGCCATGTGCGCCACTGTTGGTGCTTCTGTTTCCGTTGCTGTTCCTCTTACTATGTCACAAGACATCATGTGGTGGGAGCTTCCCAACACCACATTACATTCACTATTTCTCGTCATCATTCTCAAAAAGAAAGGAAATCAGAGGCAAAGAACTCCATTTAATGCATCGGTTAGGGTTGTTCCACAGTGACAAAAGCAAGGAAATTCAGTGTTAGGGTTGGAAGCCCCCCTTGCTCCCCTCCAGCCCAGCCCCCCAACCGGCATCGGGGTGTGTGTTGTGGTCGTCGGTCCTAACTTTCACCCCATTCTCCTATTTCTCAGCTTCTTTACACTTCTGATGGGGTGAAAGTTAGGGCCAACAACCCCAATGAGCACCCCAATGCCAGTTGGGGGGGTGGGCTGGAGGGGTCCAAGGGGGGCTTTCAACCCTAACACTGAATTTCCTCACTTTTATCATTGAGGAACAACCCTAACTGATGCATTAAATGGATTTTTTGCCTATAATATATATATGTATATATATAGGGGTGAGCAAATAACTCATAGAATAAAAAACATGTATTCTCACTGCAGTGGAATACCCACTGTGATGACATCACCAATGGATTTATTTTCACTGTGGTGAAGTCATCTGCATTTATTTTCATTGTGGTGATGTCATCAAACCAGAAAACAGCAGAAAGCACACTCCTACTGTATATCGGATACATGATGTGCACTCATGTGATACTGAAAATATTTTCACTCCTTTAGAGTGACCTCTGGATAGTCACGAGTGGCGATATTCAGAAGTCACTCTAAAGGAGTGAAAATATTTTCCATATCACACGAGTGCACATCATGTAGTATATCTATATAGATATATCTATATGTGTGTGTGTGTGTGTGTGTGTAAACCTCTTTGCTCATGTCTAAGATTCAGATAGCAAATCAAAAACAGAGTTTTCCTTTTCATGCTAGTCAGAACAAATACTGTTACAACTACAAAGAGATGCAGCATGCTGTTAGTATAACCTATGTAGTGAGCATAAATAGTATAGACTACAAGTAGAGAGATAGTGCATGCTACTAGATAAGAAATAGTTAGAGGACTTCACAATAACCTCAGGTTAGTATGTATTTGTTCAGTCTTCAGTTTAATTTTCTTCTAGAAAACAGGGGATGTTCTGTGAGTAAAGGGTTAAAGACAGTGATCTTTGAGACTCCTGTAAGAAGAAGAAGGCTGATACTGCTTGGCTCAAGCAAGACAGTTCGAGGTTAGACAGAACATCAGGTGCAGGCTGCAAGAACTGTCTTATGCTAAGTTTTTACAACAAACTACTGTTGCTATAATGAAGCTTACAATGGAGTGAACTGAATAGTGCACAGGAATATGATGCTTTAATAACAAAATACAACCTTACGATTGTCAATTTATCCAAAAGAATACTTACCAATTCACAAAAGAGTATGTTTTTATAGACTGTCCTTTGTACCTTTTCAACATAATGATGAGTTTCAAATTTATTGTGATTTAATTTTGTAAATTAAATGTAAAGAAATTTTTTGCAGTGAATGACAATGTAAATGCAAATGATAATGCTGAGAATAATGCTATACTTGACTCCGTACCATTACTTTATGTTCTAACTGAAATTGAATTGAATGAATTGCTTACAGCTGCCAATAGTACTCCCCTTGTGAACAAGGGGAATAATGAAAGGGGGAGCTTGTAAACACACAGGGTGTCAGACCTGTAGTGAAAAAGCCATTCATTTTTATGCTCCATCTCCTGGAAGTGAAACTTTGAAAGTATTACAAGAGTTTATTTTGCGAGATGTAGCTGATTGTATTAGGAATTCAAAACTTAAACACCATTAGAATGATCTAATGAAAGATCAAAGGGAAATGCTTGCAGAGTTGCAGTCCATGCCTGACATCATTATTAAGGCATCAAGCAAGGGCAGAAATGTGGTGTTATTAGAAAGAGATTATTATCATGAGAAAGTCATAAGATAGCTAACAGATACCAATACATATGAGAGGTTAGTAAGTAGCACTTTACATGAGTTTAAAGTGCAATTGGAATCCTTTTTACAACATGGGCTAGAAGTCAAATGGATTTCTGAATAAGAATATATTAAGGTTCATACTAAGGTGAGGAAAAACAGCCAGTAGGCCGAGGCCCATAATGCTCTTATAGTAGACCAAAGAATAGCATGCGAGATTATACCCAGAGCTGATTAACTTATCCAGACGTTGTTTGAAGATAATCTTGGAGTCATTCAGAACTACAGAGGGTGGGAGCTTGTTCCTAGGCCCAATAGTACGGAGGGTAAAGAAATATTTCCGATTATTTTATTTAAAGGGTTTCCTAATTAACTGAAAGGGGTGACCTCTGATATTGTATGGAGAGAACTTGAATTGAAGATCTAACTCAATCATGATATAGGGATCATGTACCACATCATATAAAAATTACAGATCACCTCTCAGACATCTAGTGGAAAGTGACATAAGGTTCAAGGATTTTAACCTATGTTCATAAGATAAGTATTTAAGACCAGATTTTTTTTTGTAAATTTTCTTTGTACCCTTTCAAGGGATCCACCATCAGTTTTTTTTAATGGGCATCATATCTGTGATGCATACTCAAGGTGGGGCCTGACATAAGACCTAAACAAGGGCATGAGCACATTTTGATCTCTGGAACTAATATTATGAAGAATTGACCAAACCACCTTATTATTAGTTGCTGATAACAGAATGCAAGTGTTTGGAATATGTAAGGTCATTTGAAATGGTAATACTCAAGTCCTTCTCATCCATGGTGGCACTAAGCAGTAAACCATTTATATTGTATGAGAAGGTAGGGTTATTGGATCCAAGATGCATCACTTTGCATTTGGTGGTATTGAACTGCATGCCTCATGTTTTAACCCAAGTCGAAATAGTCTCAAGATCTTGCTGGATGAGATCTATTTGATCTTGATTAGAACAAGGTCCCCCAATCTTTACATCGTCTGCATATTTAGTAGTAATAGAAACACAGTTATGGGTGAAATCAAAATAAAAACTTGAAATAAACAAGGACTAAGAACAGAACCTTGCAGAACACCACTCAAGACCCTACCAATGTTTGATAGGTTGCCATTAATCATTACTCTCTGTGTTCTATTACTAAGCCAGTTCTCAATCCAGGTTATAATAAAGAAATTTATGTTTAATTTCCTAAGCTTGAGGCTTAAAGCCCAATGAGGCACAGAATCAAAAGCCTTGCTGAAATCAATAAAGACAACATCACATGGCATTTTGTTATCTAAAATGAACTGAAATGTTCACAGAAACAAAGCAAATTTGTTGTATAATTTCTACCCTTTCTGAACCCATGTTGATCTTAATCGCTGGCATCTATAACAGCTGCTATGATATCCTTAAGAAGAGTCTCCAGATCTTTACAGATGGTAGAAGTTAGACTGATGGGTCTATAGTTCTCCCAATGGTGTTTAGAGTCCTTTTTGTGTATGGGAACAAGAATGGCTTCTTTCCATTCATTGGGTATAAAGTTATTTAACATAAAGAGCTCAAACAAGATGTTAAGTGGAAATGCAAGGAGATCAGCCAGTAAGTATAAAAGATGGCCAATGATACTATCTGGTGCTGAACAATAATTTTCCTTCAGAGTTTTCAATTTATCTTTAATAATTTCTTCAGTGAAATGGATAGGAGAATCAGAATGAGTTGGAATAGGCTTAAAAGTAAGAGTATCTAACTCTGCAAAGATTTTACAAAATTAATTATTAAATACATTTGCCATGGTCTTTGAATCATGGATAATATGATTATTGTTTGTGATTGGGGCCCTACCTTACAGGAAGTCTTCTTTAAAGAATTTATATAAGAATAAAACTGCTTTGTGTTTGACTTAGTGGCTGAATGTGCCAATTTTAATTGCCATCTGGATTTATCTTTTCTAATGCAAGATTTACATTTTTGATTTGCTTTTTTATAAAGCTCCCAATCAGATGCAGTCTTATTTTTAAGGAAATTCCTATGTTTTTCCAATCTGGCCTAGCATTCAGTACTCCCCCAGCTTGCTCCCTACACATTCAGTTTGGTACCCCTTACCCTGATCCCCCTGCCTCAGACTTGCATTCTCATCATGACCTGATTCACTAAAAGAGGTGGAAGATCTCATATTGCAGTTGGATGCCAGGAAAACTGCTGGTGTGGACTCATTAGACCCATATTTTATAAAGATTGCCCATCATGTACTTGCCGTGCTGATTACCCACCTATTTAATCTATCTCTGTCTCAGAGCATCCTGCCACCCATATGAAAGACTGCCCATGTCATTCCCATTTAAAGCAGTGGACCCCGGTGATCTTAATAACAATAGGCTGAGCTCCCTCCTTCCTGTATTGTCTAAACTACTGGAGAAAATAGTGAATGCTCAGCTGTGATCCTATCTTGAAACCAAGAATCTACTAAACCCAATGCAGTCTGGCTTCAGAGCTAACCATAGCACTATCATGGCCCTTGCCAAAGTAACCAACGATTAGCAGAAGGAGTTAGACATCAAGAACTGCATCTGCAATGTATTTCTGGATGTAAGTAAGTCCTTTGACACTGTTGATCATAGCCTGCTCCTCCTCTCCCTGCAAACTATAGGTATGGACTCTTCTTCATTGCATTGGTTCACTGACTATCCATCAGGATGCTTTCAGCAAGTCAAAATGGAAGGTGAACTGTCACCCCTTAAACCTCTCCAGTAAGGTGTGCTCCAGGGATCTATATTAGGTCCCTTACTGTTTGTGATATACATTAACAATATCGATAACTGTATACACAAGGCCAATGTTCATCTGTTTGCAGATGATATTGTCCTCTACCTAAGCTGCCCAATGCCAAAAGCTGCCTGTGAGGACCTCCAATCTGAATTAAATCTCCTCCAGAGCCAACTAATTCATAAAAAGCTCTTCCTTAATGCCAAAAAAATGAAAGCAATGCTTCACTCTCCACTTACCCTCTCAATTAATCTTGCAACTACTGGCTCAGTCCCTCAGATCTCCACCTTATTAGGAGAAAAGCTGGAATATGTCACAAAATTTAAGTATCTGGGAGTGTGGCTCGATTACAGACTTTCCTTCATGGAACACACTGATGATTTAATAAAAAGACTAAGACAAAGGCTGGGAGTTTTCTTTAGAATTAGTCAATTCCTAACCAGAGATGCTATGACATGGCTGGTCCAGTCCACATTTCTATTGTTGGTAGAACATGTGGACTTCCTATACAGTCAGTGTCACTTGTCTTGCTTGACAAAATTAGATACACTTTATCACAGAGCTCTGCGGTTTATAATGAGACTTCCCTTCAGCACGCACCACTGCTCTCTGTATATGACTGTAGGATGGACCTCCCTTAAGTCTAGGAGAGACAGAAATGCCGCACTCTGGTCCTTCAGAGCTATTCCAAAAAAACTGCCACATTATATTACCAACTGACTTCCTCTAAGCGCAATAGGTAACTACGCTCTACAAAGTTACTCATATATCTCGCTCAAGGTACCTATGGCTATATCTTGCTTTGGCAGAGCAGCCATAAGCTTCATGCTGCCCTCGTTATGGAACAAAATTCAAAAAAACTCTTAAATTGCATATACCTGTCTGCCTCTCTAACTTCAAGTCTCTATATTCCCATTCCTTCAAAGAAGTTTGCAATTGCTTCTCCCTTCCTAGATCTGCATCAATGTCCTCCACAGTACCTCATCACGCCCCACACAGTACTCAAATTCTTAAGACAACTTAGTCCTGTCCCCACCTTCCTTAGCCCTAGACACTCTATTATCTTCCTCCCCACCCCCGACCTGCTTCCTCATCCCATCCTCAGTCTAAGCCTCCCATCTTTAGGGTAGGAATCTCTCATACCCTCTGGTTGAAACTTTCTCTGTGCACCCTCCCTTGCCGCTCACTCTCCTCCCTAATTATAAACTGCAGAAATGAAAAAAACTAAATAAAACTGTTTGCTGAGGCATAATTTGTGAGCAATACTGTGTGCAATTTAATGAAACTAAGGCAGACAGAGTGAAATATACGTTTTTATTTGCAGCTTGTATTATTTTGAGCCCTGGGACTGACTGGAAGCAGGAAGAGAGTCTGTAGTTTGTTGGTTAAAGCAACAAACTACAAACTATCCATTTTTAGCTGTTTTTAACCTTTAAAATACTGAGAGGTACTTCCAGACCTTTGCAAGGTTACTGGTATACTTTTGGTGACAAATATTTTACTTTTGGCAACTAAGTGTTACGAGTGATACACGGGCTACTTCTAGGGTACACACTTCAAAACTAGCTCCTCCGGCGAGCGGAGCGCGTCTTCACATGCGGAGATGCGCACAGAGACACGCGCATTGCTTGTCTGTTGTGTCCGCTGGGGACACTGGGAATCACTGGGGGAGTAACCACTTCACTACACAGGTGACATATTAATTGGGTTGCTGAGTAAGTCTAAAGATGGATATGGCTCAAACTAGACAAGGAAAGTTGAAAGGTAAAAAAACATGTTGGGAATGCCTTATGTACATGGAGGAGGTTACTAATATAGATTTTACATGTGATAAATGCATTAAAAACTCTGCTTTAATCAAGGAGGTACTAGATCTTGAAATCAGATTACAAACATATAAAGATATATCTAAATTAGAGGAATACATAAATGAAGCAGTGTGCGATGTTAGTAATAGACAATCTATGGTCTTAAAACGGAGCACCAAGAACATTTAATTGGTACAAATGAAAATATTGGTGCATCCCTTCATGATATGAATGTAGTAATTCACTCAAATCTGCCATTGGAATTAATAAACAGATTTGAGTGCCTTAATGTGGTTGCACCTGATACCTTGGATGTATCAAGTAACTGTGAGTTAATCGATGGCCCACATACATCACCAAATAAATCTGTAACATATAAAAAAAATGAACACCCACAAGACCCCCCCAAGACATTAGATAATAATGGGGAAGCAAGGAAAAACACCAGCATTTCCACAAGAGGATTGGAAGTACACAAGAAACAAGAGGATTTTAATAACCTTGAAGACACTTTCATTTAATACCACTTACCCAGTTAAATTAAAGTCACTTGGGGAAAATAAACTTATGGAAAGGGACATCTTGATAATTGGAGATTCAATTATTAAAGGCATTGATACCCAAGTATGCTTTAATCATAATGAACATACTATGTTTAGCTTCTTACCAGGAGCTAAAATACATGATATAGTGGGATTATTGCAAGGACTATTTGAAAATACGGTCACCCCCTTGGTTCTCCTACACGTGGGGGCTAATGATGTGGGTAAAACTAATTGGAATTATATGCAAACGGATTTTAAGTACATTGTTGATACAGTCAGAAATCAGGGAGGTGAAATCATTATTTCTGGAATACTTCCTATGCAGGGACATAACGCGCACAGAAACAAACAGATAATAATAATTCATGGAAAGCTCAGACAATTCAGTGTTGAAGAAGGGATTGGCTTTATGGACAATGAAAGGACATTCAACAGAATATCCCTATATAGAAATGACGGTATCCATCTAAATTATGCTGGTGTAAGGATTCTGGGTAAAAAAGTTCAAGAGGTTACCAAGTTCCATTTAAACTGGCTTTGGGGGGGCACAGTCAAAATAACTTAAATGGATCCTCATCTTCCCCTCTAAATACCTTGGGATGGAATGCAATTCTCCTTAACGCCCGTAGCTTGCAGAATAAATATGATGAGCTTAACATAATTTTGAATAAGAACAAAATACATATTGCTTTAATTACTGAAACATGGTGGGATGTTAATGATAAATGGGAAAAAGAAATTGAGGGGTATAAATTATTTTCTCACTGAAGAAAATATAGAAAGGGTGGAGGATTGGCAATATACTGTATATTCATGAGGATATTGTTTCTGAAGAAATTAAATGGGATACAGGTCCACTTGAACTTCTATGGGTCCAATTACTTCCCATTAATAGACCTAAAATTATTCTGGGTCTCTTATACAGGCCCCCATCTATGTCACGAGATGATGATAAGGCTTCACTGCGTATTCTAGGAGATCTGGAACCTACTAATAGGCTATTGATAACTGGTGACTTTAACTTACCCAATATTGATTGGGGTAAAGGTACAGGCACATGCCCCCTTGAGATACAGTATATAGACATCATGGATCATGGGGGACTTGAGCAGTTGGTCTTAGAAAATACAAGAGGTAATAATATTCTTGATTTAATTTTTACTAATATGGGGGACATATTTAATTCAGTGGAAATAGGTACTCCCTTGGGAAATAGTGACCATAATACCATTTTATTTAATATAAGTGAAACTCAATTTTCTAAACCTACTGGAGCCACCACCAAGCTAAATTTTGGGAAAGCTGACTTTCATAAAATGAAAATGAAATTAGGAAGCTGGAACTGGAGATCGGAACTTGTTAACAAACCCTTACAAACCATGTGGGACTCCCTTAAAACCAAGATAGAGAACTTAACCACCAAATTTATACCTGTCACCATTAAATATCATAGGACATTGTATCTTGAATACCTGGGTCACGGCGGTAAAGCCTACTATTGCACAATGGAAAATCCTGGTAATGCAGGCTATAACTCTGGAACGTCTGACATATGCCACTAAGCGGAAAGAGGAATTGTTTTATAGAACTTGGCAACCGTATCTTTCATCTCTGAATGTTGCAGAAAGCATTATACTTAATGAGGGCTAGTATTGAAATGATTACATCAGAAGAGGGGTGTCCTTGGAAATGAAATATGGGGGGCTTTGACTCTACATCACCTGGGTTAATAATTTTGAAGAATCGTCTTCATTGGCTTACTGAGTGAAATGAATCTTTTGTAAAGTGATGAAATAGATCTGACTGTTAATGTGTCAATAGGTTATGTACCTATATGTATGTTGTGTATGTCTGTATCTATGTATGTTGGATGTATGTCCCTGTTTTTTCCTTTTTTGTGAAAAAAGCAGAAATAATAAACAAATAATGCAAAAAAAAAAATATCATAGGGATAGGACTAAAAAACCTGCTTGGCTCTCTTCAACAATTAAAAAAATTAATCAATAAAAAAAATAGGTTATATAAGAAGCTAAAAGTTTCCAAATCAACAAAAACAAATACTGAATACAAGAAATGTCTTAAAAAAGTAAAAGTAAATATTAGAAAAGCCAAAGCTCAATGTGAGATTAATCTTGCCGACAGGGTACAGGATAATAAAAAAGCTTTATTTTTCATATATTAATAATCAGAGAAAGACCCCAAGTAGTATAGGTCATTTTATCACTGATGCAGGACTTACAACTACTAACCAACAAATGGCCAATATCCAGAATAAATATTTTTGTTCAGTTTATAATACTAAAGATACAGATGCATATAATACTAGTAGACCTTCTGAACCTGGGACTATACTATTGAACCCTGATAATATATGTGTGTGTGTGTGTGTGTGTGTGTGTGTGTGTGTGTGTGGGCGTGTATATATATATATATACACACACACACACATACATACTATATATATATATATATATATACATACACACACACACATACATACATACACACAACTAGTTGGACTTAATATTAATAAATCCCCTGGTCTGGATGGTATGCATCCTAGGATTTTGAAGGAATTGGCAGATGGGTTGGCACAACCTATAACATATATTTTCCAAACATCTATAAATATGGGTTTGGTTCCTTATGATTGGAAACTAGCTAACATCGTACCTATTTTAAAGAAAGGACCCAGTACTTTACCAAAAAACTTTCGACCCATTAGTTTGACTTCAACAATAGGAAAAATTATGGAGGGACTAATCAAAGATATACTAATGGAACATCTAGAGGGACAGGATATGTTAGATCCCCTACAACATGGATTTACAAAGAATAGACCATGCCAGACCAATCTACTCTCCTTCTACGAAAAAGTGAATAGGGAAACGGATGCTGGGAACTCTGTGGACATAGTTTTTCTTGATTTTGCTAAGGCATTTGATAAACTGCCACATAAGGAATTATTGTTTGTATTGGAAGGTATTAAACTGTCTAGTAATATCTGCAAATGGGTCTCAAACTGGCTACAGGACAGAAGGCAGAGGGTGGTCATCAACAGGGAATATTCTGACTGGGCTCCCATTTCTAGTGGAGTCCCTCAGGGTTCGGTGCTGGGACCTAGCTTATTCAATATATACATCGCTTCATTAAAAAATTAGAAATAATAACATATGGATGTATAAATTTGCTGATGATTGTAGGCTGGGTTAGTTGTTAATAATGCAGAACAAAAAACAGCACTACAGCATACATTGGACTCAATATATGAATGGACCCGCCTTAACAAACTTGTACTAAATAAAACCAAGTGCAAGGTCATGCACCTAGGTAAGAATAATAAGGAAGAAACCTACCTATTGGACAACACCACCCTGGGGGTAGTTATTGAGGAAAGAGATTTGAGGATTACAGTTATGAAAGATTTAAAATTTAGAGTGCATTGCAGGATCCAACTTAAGAAAGCAATCCAAAATTTAAACTGTATACTCAAGCATATAGCGAGTAGAGACAGGAAAGTGTTGATTCCACTCTATGGCGCATTGGTAAGGCCACACTTGGAGTATTGCATCCAGATTTGGTAACCCCAAAATAGGGAAGACATACTTTCTATTGAGGGGGTTCAGAGAAAGCTAACTAAACAAATGAAGGGATTAAAAAATAAAAGTTATTATGACAGATTAGTAAGTTTAAATCTTTATTCCTTGTATTACTGCAGATTAAGGGGAGATCTGTGTTTTCTTTACAAGAGCATGAAGGATGAAGTGCTGCTGGAGGAATTGGGCTTTATTCCTAATCATGGTAGAACTAGTACAAGAAAACATATGAAACAACTATGTCAACAAGCTTGGGATCACAATTTTCATAAACTTTGGTATAGTTTAAGAGTGGTTGAAGTTTGGAACAACTTACCGACCAAACTTGTGAATAGTACCACAATGAACGAGTTCAAGAATGGGATAGATTTGCATTTTAGAAATAATACATTTATTTTAAAAAAAATTGGTTGGCAAGCCTTGTAGGGTAGAATTTCTATCTTTCGGCTTGAATATACCTATGAATGGTCCCCTCCACTACCTCTTGCCTATACCTTCCTCCTATCCCACCGGTTCCCTCCACCTGTATCCCTTATTATCTTAACCTCCCCCGCTCCCCCTCTACTTCTACTTCCTGCTGCCCTCCTTATTTCTCACTCATCTTCCCTCTCCTCTTCTACTTCTCTTTCCCCTCCTCCTCACTGCTCTCAGGTCGAATGTATGTACCTGCTCCTTTTTTTTTTTTTTGCACTTCGGACTTAAATTGCCACAAGCCTGCTTGTTCCAGTGCTTTCTGTTGACCAGTCATCAAGATAGATAGATATATATATATATATGTGTGTGTATATATATATATATATATATATATATATATATATATATATTCATAGCAAAAAACTACGTTTAATGCATCAGTTAGGGTTGTTCCACAGCGACAAAAGTGAGGAAATTCGCTGTTAGGGTTGAAAACCCTAACTCCGAATTCACCCCCCCAGCACCACACACACACGGACACACACACACATTCAAGTATGGGGGGAGGACCAAGTCAACACAACCAATGACAGACATCCAGCAGCAGGTGACAGAAATAACAAACAATTGTCTAAATGTACTACGAGACATCCCCACCCTGGTCTGGTGTGGGGCATCGGTAGGTAAGGCCATGCAACTACTAAGTGTGGTACGTTGTGTGCAGCTGCAATCAGGGATGTGTACGTTTGGTGTACATGGCCTCAGTTTTTCTGTTGATCTCCACTGAGCATGCAGTACCTGGTCAGGTGGGTGGGGATGTCTCGTAGTACATTTAGACAATTGTTTGTTATTTCTGTCTCCTGCTGCTGGATGTCTGTCATTGGTTGTGTTGACTTGGTCCTCCCCCCATACTTGAATGTGTGTGTGTGTCTGTGTGTGTGTGGTGCTGGGGGTGAATTCGGAGTTAGGGTTTTCAACCCTAACAGCGAATTTCCTCACTTTTGTCGCTGTGGAACAACCCTAACTGATGCATTAAATGTAGTTTTTTGCTATGAATTTCCCTTCTTTTTGAGAATGAGATGTCAAACTACTAAATAGAAACTAATCACTACAACCGTGCAATCCTATCACATCATTTACTGTATCAATACAATGGTGGTACTACTCACCCTTTGCCTGCCATGATCTCATCATGTAATTTGGTGCATGCATACTATGCTGGCAGTATATGTACATCAGTCCATACAGTACCATTATGTAATTTGTCTTATAGATGTAGTGCTGCAGGGCACAGGATCTTCAAGATCTACACTATCAACAGATCATTACCTGCATGGATGCACTGCTACTACTGCATACCCTTCTGGCCTTCCACTTACATCATTAGGTGTATCATTGCACTGTTCACAGAGCACATACTGTACACACCACACCAGCAGGAATTTATTACCATTATGTGTACAGTAGTGGTACTGCACAGGCTTGCCATGCTGTCAATACACCATTTGATTTCATGTATAACACATCAATGGTAAGTCTTAAAAAAAAACAGAACTCACATTTACACCCACAGTAATGAAATGTAACACAAATCAATACTGTGATTGTCAAATGACCACAATATTTTTTGTGTTGGTATCTATCTACTTATGCATTACTATTACTGCTTGTGATTACATGTGTTTAGGGTTGCAATGACACATGAAAAACTATGTTTGCCTCCTCTTTAACATTCTGCCATTTAGCAGTAACTGCTACTACTCTAATAACACATAGAATCTGTTGCCATGTTTTCCTGATGCACAGTTCAAGATCTCCATATTTTTTCATCTTGAACTTCACTTGCTTAAGTTTTAAGATACTGCTCAAACAACTATCTACATGTCACGAAACCTTTCTGAAAACAAGTGATAATAAATAGTCTATATTTCACAATAAAGACTTGTTCAACTCTGATGTGTGCCTCAGCTTGCACTGCACAAGAAATGTAACTATTTTTCAATGTGACAATGATTGGTCAACAATTCTGTTGACACTGACATTATGGCCTTCTAGCATTCTATTATGCCACAATATTTGCCCAAGTGTTAATCTACTTACGTACGTACTTACTAATTCACCATTAACATAATGTGTCGTGGTCATGTGTTTTTATAATAATCTTAACATGTTTAAAAACATGATAAATATTGACCAGCATATTGCTTAATTGTACAGCTATGTGAACTTAAAGATTGGTATAAAGCTGTAAGTTTTCACTGAACTATACAATCTGAGCTTCAACACCTTTCTTTTAACATCTCTTAAAACAATAGTTTGTCATACCTGTTCCATAGATACTACCCATAAAGCAAAAATGAAACTGAGGCAATTTTTTTTGTTAAGAAAATATTGTATTTTTTCAAATTAAACAAATGATGTCAAATATTAATCATTTGTAAAAAAATATAAATCTGTCTTTCATATAAAAATAAATAGTTGTACCAGAAAAATAAAAATACAAAAAATGTCGGAGTCTTCAAAGTGTTGTAACAACAAACGAAAAAAAAAATATTCATTATTCTGAATAAATGAAATAAAACTTAATAATTATTTACACTCTGTAAAACTATTTACAAAACACAGTGTCCAATCTGGAGAGAGGTGTAGTGCTGCTTGAGGCAGTCCAGGGTGAAAGTTGGACAGTATGTGGAGGCGCAACGAAAGTGGAAGCTGTTGCGGCATCAGCAAGGGGGAGATACCTCTGAAGCTGTGGAGGCTATCACTCTGTCTCAGTAACAGTTGGTGTGGCTGGTGCAGGTGAAGGTGTGGTAGTTGTTACACTGCTACCTGCTGCTGTATCCACAGGCTCCAACAGTAACATTATTGTTGCCTGCTGCGCTGTGAAGAGGGACAACAATTTTTCTTGTCCCTCCCGCAGCGCAGCAGTTTCTGCTTTGATGGTGTCTATTTTGTTTTCAAGCCTGCGGACACAGCAGCAGTGCACAGTGCATGTATCTTGACGCTCTTGTTCTGTAAAGACACAAAAGAAAATCCATTAATATGCAGTTGAAAATATTTAGCTTTCTCTCTAGAGTTTCATGTAATAATGATATGTTCTTTGCCTGCATATTTTTTAAATAGGCATACTGGGCTGGATATTCAAACTCGCCATTCAAAGGCGCAACTCCTTGCGCTGTGCAAAATAGATCATGAGGGTGTGTCTATGCAATATTCAAAGGGTTGTGGTATTGAGCAACTCTTTGAATATCGCTCCCAACCATAGCCACTGTTCATGGCGCAGTGGAACTTCGCGCCAAAGCGCAAGGTGACAGAGTGGAGCAGTCAGCTTGCGGTGGGCGCAGTACCATGCGCCATCTAAATTCAATATATTCAGTTATAATGGGGGCTATAATACATGCATGACCCAGGGGGGCCATTTGCATGTCATTATAGCCCGATTTGCATGCTATTACCATGTAGGTGCGCCAATCCCTGAGGACTTGCGCCTAGCGCCCTGCCAGGCAGCATCCCTTGGGGACGCACAAAAGCGCACAGGCTGGTTTTCCCCAAAACCTGCATAGAGAAAGACAGTGAGTACAAATAATGTATGCATAATAATGACTATCGGCGCAGAAAATGAGATCTTGGAATACTAAATACATTATATCTCAGGAACCGTATGACGTAGAAAAAAAATTAAAAAGTCATATTATTTACAACTGTCCTGGCTAATTTGGAAATTTTCTGATGAAAAGTCCGTATCTCACACCGTTTTCGAGATATGGGCCCTGAAAGGCATGGCGAATGCCGTAATGTTATCCTACGGGAAAAAAAGAAAAGTTTGGAGCGCCATAACTTTGCCTCCCTGTAATGTTTTTTCACCAAACCACTGAAAGGCACATCTGTGGGCTGTTAGCTGTCTTCCCTCCAAATTTCAGGAAAAAAGACCAAACCGTTATTTTGCAGCAGGGTGCCAAAGGATTTCTGCAATGCGTTGGGTGCCGTAATGTTATCCTATGGGAAAAACTGTCAACTTTGGAGTGCCGCAACTTTGCCGCCATGTAATACTTTTTCAAAACAACACTGAAAGGCACATCTGTGAGATGTCTTCTGCATTCCCTCCAAATTCTCCAAATTTCAGCCTAAAACTCCCAACCGTTCTTTTGCAGCGGAGTGCCAAAGAATTACTGTTATTTTGGGCATAGTGTCGCAAAGTAGTGTCGTGATTTACGAAAGCTTTCGCAAAGAAAATGCGACACTTTCACTAGTTCGACACTACTTTGCGACACTACTTTTTCCAGAAATTTGAAAAACATATTTCTGGGGTGTTTTACCCCAAAATAAAGACATGGCTAGCATCCTCAGGGCCCGACTAGGTGAATACAAAAAGAATTAGGTTGCTAGAGGGTCTCAATTTTAAATGCCAACCATTTTTCTGATCACCAACTGAAAACAAGATGGTGGATTTGCGACACTAACAGGGCCATTTGTGACACTAAAAAGTGCATTTGTGACACTGTCGAACTTTTTGTTAACTTTTCCCATTGACTTATAATGGGAAACTGTTTTTTGAATAACTTTTGAACCGTTTAATATTTTTTCATGAAATCTTCAAAAGGCACATCGGGGACCCCAGCTGCATGCTCCCTGAAGATTTTGAACTGGTCGCGCAAACCGTACGACCTGTAGGCTCGACCATAGAATTCCTGAAAACCGTAAACGCCACAAGAGATCATCATGCTTAATAACCCACAGTCAAAAGATATCCCAGCAGTACGAAACTTGGCAGATCCCAAGGCCTATGGTTCTTGATTGTGTATTCCAAATTTCAGGCAAATACGTTAAATGGTTGCAAAGTTATTAAGGTGCAAAATTTTGGGTTTAACATAGAAATGGCTCCTCAACCTAACTATGGTAGCACTACCGTGCTACCATAATATATATATATATATATATATATATATATATATATATATATATATATATATATATATTAATTGCACTACCTTGTATTGCTATGTAATCTATGTTGTACCCAGGTCCATCTTGCAAATGAGCATTGCTCAATGATGTCCGCCTGGTTAAATAAAGATTCTGATTGATTGATATGGAAAAGCAGATGCCCAATCAAAAACCTGTAGACTGTGCTTTAAATCATTAAGGTTTGCTTTTTCATAAAAAAATAAAAAACAGAGAAGTTATAATTATAAGTTAAATATATCTGTAAGGTGAAAAAGACAGAGTAATGACTGCTGTCACCTATGGGGTAGATATATTAACATCTCTAATATCCAAATTTGCACTAGTTAGGGCAAGGTCCAAGCTGTTGTTACCTCTAGTAGCAGATGTGACCCATTGTTTCATATTTAGGTCTAGACTGACAGCTAAAAGCTTTTTACCCCTAGAACTAGAAGCAGTGAAAGAAATCCAGTTTACATGTGGGATGTTAAAATCACCAGAGATGATTACATTTCCGATTTGATTTGCAACTTCTATTCCAGACAAAATAGCATCTAATGTTTGGGTAGTTGAATTGGGTGAAAGGTAACATGACCCCAGGAGAAAAAAAATCCTTATTAGACATAAATACTTTAAGCCATAAAGTTTCTGTAGGAAGATCATGAATTTTAATGGCAGTAGAAATATTAACAGCACTGATTTTATTATTTATAAATACAGTAACCCCCCCCACCCTGTCTATCCTGACTATTGAGTATATGAGAGGCAAAGCCCGGTAATTGACTAGTCCAAGTTGAATTATTATCTCCCCATGGTTCACAAACTGTAATAATACTGGTATTATTTTCAAGAATCATAAGATGAAATTCATCCAGTTTTTTTGTTAGACTCCTAGCATTTAAACTAAGGAATTTTAAATGTTGACTCAAAAATTTACTTGTATTCAGAATTGAGGAACTAGACCTCAACTCCACCCCCCATGATTTAGTTCAAATAATTATTAATTATTGATAAGTACTGCCTACTCAATAGCACATTACCCTGTCTACTAAGATGTAAGCCGTTAGAACAAAATAGTTCAGGTAATTCTGAGTACTTCTCCCAATGAGTGATGCAAGTGATTTCTTGGCACAGGCACCACTGTCACAGCCAGTTATTTATAATTTTCATTTTTGAATTAAGTGTTGCAGAGTATGTGGGAATAGGCAATATCTCAGAGAAATAAATATCACACCCAAGCTCAGTGAGTTTGTTAGTCATGGCAACATAAGCTGATTTAATATGTTGTATTAAATCTTTTAAGATATTATTTGCACCCACATGTATAATACAAAGCAGATTTGGATCCTGAAAACTAAAAATGTTATCGGCCATATATGTGATGTCATCAATCTTTGCTCCGCTAAAACTGAAACATGTGCTATTGTATTTGTTTGGTTCACAAATTGCCCGATCTAGATGTTTAACAATAGAATCACCAACAACAAATATTTGTCTAGGGTGAGTGATATCCTCACTAAGAGTGGGAGAAGATGTCATACATTCAGGAATGATAGTGTCAGTAATATTTGATGAAAAGTCAATAAGAGGAGCATCAGACGACAAAGTAGGGGCTATGGGCTGGGAGTATGAGTTTGCCTGACCCAATTCACAAGCTAAAATGCCTGAGTGAGAACTAACCATAGTTGTCACATCAATACTGGGTCCTAATATGTCACTAAGCAGAAGAGATCAGGGGTCAAAACTGTTTTGGAGAGGAATATCAAAAACTTCAGCCCGTCTTCTTTTTTTACTAATTTTGGTCCTCTGAACAGTGAACCAACCAGAATCGTCAGAACTATTATTTTGACTAAGGTCATCTTCTCTGACTCTTTTCTTTGAAAATTCAACTGGGGGTACATAAGGGGTGTTTATAGGGGTAAGACAATCAGTACTTATCAATGTTAATGGGGCTGGAGATAAAACCAAATCTTGATTAAATGAAACTGAAGTAGGACCTAACTCGGGAGCCTCACATGTGTCATGTAACTTTTTACACAATAAATCCTGATTTGATTCGAGTGCAACCAAACATTTGTAAAACATACTATTTTCACATTGTGAAATCACATTTTCAGTACACTTTGGGTACTGAAAAGAGAGAATTTCATTTATGACAACCTGAAAACTAAACATATTACATTACTGCATTTATAAGCAGTTTCACCCGTAGTTGTAACAATGGTGGTAATATCACACATTGAACTTAGTGGGGATGCCATAGTGTCAGAACTCACTGAGTGGTATAACACGTGAACTCCGCGTTAGAAAATACAAAACTTACCCTACTAAATGACACGTAAATAAAGGCATTTAGATTTAAAGTAACCCCAAATCCTCCATACAAACAAGTCCTAGACTATAGAACTTGAACTATGTAATACTAATTGTCACACTTGGACCACTGATTCTGATCCATGTATCCAATTTTTTGTATTACATATAATTTATGTAAGGGAAGGGCAGTCAGAAGACCCACAGTCTTGTTGAACTGACACATCCAAAAAAAAAAACAGGGATAAGTTCAAAGAACAGGATACAGCAAAATCTGCAGCTATTTAAAATGTAATTCCTTTGTTAAATTTTCTTTGAAGGCAGGAACCAAAGTATCCACTTTATAATGCCCTCAGGGAGCTCCTTTGACTTGCAATAGTTGCCAGGAAGAACCCGTGTTGGGAGGGGTGTCACAGGAAGCCCTTGAATTACATCAGAAAGACCTTTGATGTGTAGATAACAGGAATCCAGATGAATTTGGAAGGTCTAATACACATTCCCAGGATGCTTTGGAAGGACATCACAGAAACTGTTTATGTGTGTGTGTGTGTGTGTGTGTGTGTGTGTGTGGCAGAACAAAACCCAGTTCTGACCAGTTAACCTGAGGAGAGGAAATTGAGCATGTCACTTATTTTTTTTAAATCTTGTTGGGACATCCTGTGCTTTAAAATATAACTTTTAATACTCCAAGGCAGAGTTTAATGACCTCAGAGAGGAGGCCGACTCAGGACTGCTTTTATCCAACTGAGCAAGCCTTAGAGAGACACATTTTTATTTTATTACTGACTGAGTGAAGCAAGGCAACATCAGTACTGTAAGAGAGAAGTATTATGTGGATAAGAGAGCTTAGTTTGTACTTTAAAAACATGTTTTGTTTTTAAGATTGTATGCATTTGGGATATTTGTTCTGTATTTATTGTTCTGTTTTGATATTTTAAAGTAAAGATATATTTTACAACGGAAACTGTCTGGAGTGCCTTGACATTTCTTTTTATTTAAGTGGAGCTTTTAAAGGTTACAGTTAACACTGTGTATGGGCTTATTGATATACCAAACTGGGAAACAGATAGAGTTCTCTAAAGTCTCGCATAGAGTTCTAAAGGTTCATTTGAAAGACCTGGTTGGGTGCCCATAGGCAAAGACATCTGGCCCCCCGAAGACAGAATTATCTGAGCCTGATAATTGGGTGCACTAACAAGAGGTTATCAGTTTGAATCCCTTCAGAACTTGAGACTAAGGTGACTTGAACCCACAAAACAGGTTACCTTGTTCTGTTCACTGTCCACAAATCATACGCTCAGAGGTTGCCACTTTGGGAGTAGAGGGCTGATCGAGTTTGTGACAGATTGGTTGGCTGTGGTGGCATAAAAGTTTGGTGATATAAGCTTCATTGTTCAGTGGGTTAGCTTGAAACCGTTTAGCTCACTTGAAAAAAAAGAAAGGCAGTATTTTATTTCAAAAGGAAACAGAACTATATCCCTTGACTTACAGTTATGTTTTCACCCATTGTATTTTTTTTCTGAAGTGCCAGTCAATATAGTATTAGTAGTGAGAGAAAAAGAAAATGTCTTCTGACTACAGCAAGCACACTGTAGATTTCTTAAAGCAGTTGTGTGGGGACAGGGGAGTCCCGTTTGGGGTAAAAGCCAGTAAGCAGAACCTCATACAGGCCCTGATGGTAGCAGATACCCAGAACAGCGAGTCACCAACTGTGATGAAAAGGGACCAGACCTCAAGTGTGGCAGAACTAGTGGCCAGTGAGGGGTCCTGAACTGATGAGGTGTACACAGCAGGGCCATTGTCAGTGAAGGGCCACAGCAGCAGGGACAAGTCACCAGTATCCTGAATCCGGAAGTTCTCAAGTTGCAATCTGAGTTACGCAGGATGGAGCTGGAGTCCCAGGAGAGGAGAGAAAGGGAACAGAGGGAGGTGGACCGTGAGGAACGTGAGTGCCAGTGAGAGGCAGAGGAGAAGAGAGAGCAAGAATGCAGACCTGCAGAGGAGAGGAGAGAGAAGCGCCAGTGGCAACACAAACTGGAGAAGCTATGACTCCAACCAGCGGCACCAGGGCAGGTAAGTGGCTTGGGTTTAATCAGGACTGCAGGATTGGGTTACAAATTGAACTCTAAATGAATAGCTGAGTTTAAAGATGGGGAGGACATAGACGCCTTTTTAAATTCTTTTGAAAAATTTGTATTCAGGCTAAAATTCCTAGAGAGTCCTGGAGCTTCCAGCTATCCCCGCTACTTATTGGAAAAGCTCGGGATACATTGGGTCACATGGACAATAAAGACAGTGGTGATTACAGCAAGTTAAAAGCAGCACTACTAAAAAAGTTTGAATTAACTGCTGAGTCATACAGAGCTAAATGCCGTAAGCTCAGGAAAGCCCTGATATGAGCTACGAGGAGCTAGCCACGAAACATCATCAGTTTTTAAAACATTGGTGGGAAGGAATTGAGGCAAAAGCTGTTGATACATCTGAAATGTGATTTCATTAGAACAGTTTTATTGGGCCTGCCTAGCAGGGTTAAAAACCTGGCTAGAGGACCGAGATCCAAAAACAGTGCAAGAGGCTGCTGAACTCTCAGGCCGCTATGCCAAGAGCAGACCTGCTCTGAGAGTGAATGGGGCAAGTGTGGCAGTGCAAAAGGGGAAATGCATGCCTTCAGGGCAGCTAAAACCTTCACTGCCTCCACCGAAACCAGTTAGACCCAGGTTTCAAAAAAAAGATTTCTCTTAAGTAAGAAATGTTTGTTGGTTATGTAAAGTAACTGGGCACATTGCCAGACAATGTCCAAAAAAGGCAAACAATAATACGCAAAGTAGTACCAGAAAGGAAGAGGGTTGTTTGTGTGTCCCTGGAAGCATGCCAGTGAACATGAGGGAACACATACCCAGTCATGGTAAATGGCATACAGATGCAGGGGTTAAGGGACACAGCGGCATCCCTGACATTGGTAAAAGGGGATCTGGTACAGCCTGGTCAGCTTATACCGAATAAATACGTGACTGTACAGGACTTTGTGGGTGTAGAGAAAACATTACCATTGGCCAGTGTTCTCCTAGACTGGGGTGAGACAGGGGGAACTGTGCAACAGGTGGCTGTAGTTAACACATTAGCAGTGGATGTGATCCTGGGTAACAACCTCCAGCAGGGGGTGGTATGTGCAGTTACCTGTAGCCAAGTGGCCAGGGAAAATTGTAGTTCCCTGAGCCCCCTAGAAGCCATTGGGGAAGATACTGAGAGGCTGGTTCTACAGCCTGTGTCTCCAGAGGGGGAGACTGATAAAAAGAGGGTAGAAATTTCCCCAGTGGTAAATAACCATATAGCTACAGAGGGTTACTCCAAAGAGGAAGGGGTGACTCCTTGACAGAGGGTTGGGATTGAGAGTGATACTGTCGGCCCTGATGCTAGTGTTAGGGACCCTAGTTTATCGACTGAAGGTGACCTGTACCATGTCTTGGGAAGGTGTGAGGGGTTCGCAGCTGCTCAGAGAAATGACTCTACTTTAGAGAAGCTGAGGGCTTGGGCAGACTCAGATGGTGCACAGGGAGGTGACGGCAGACGTAAGTTTTGTTGGGAAAATGGACTTATGTATACACAGGCAGTACAGACAGAGGGAGGGATGCTAGGAAGGCAGCTTGTTGTTCCCCAGGGATATCATGAGCAGTTGCTCAAGGTTGCCCATGATATTCCTTTATCTGGTCATCTGGGAATCACACACACTATGCAGCGGTTGGCGAAGAATTTCTACTGGCCTAACTTCACCCAGTAGGTGAAGGAGTATTGCAGGTCTTGTCACCGGTGCCAAGAAATAGGGAAGGCGGGCCAGAAAACCCAAGCCACCTTGATTCCATTACCCGTAGTGGAAGAGCCATTCCAGAGGGTGGGAATGGATATTGTGGGGCCTTTAAATACCTCCAGTTCTTCAGGGAAAAGGTTCATCCTGACTGTGGCGGATTATGCCACCCGGTACCCAGAGGCAGTCGCCCTATCCTCACTGAGGACAGACAAAGTGGTAGATGCCTTGCTTGGGATTTTCTCCTGTGTTGGGTTTCTGCAAGAGGTAATCACTGATCAAGGGGGTTCCTTCATGTCAGACCTAATGAAATGTCTATGGAAGAAGTGTGGGGTGGTGCAGGGATGCAAGACACCGTATCAAGCACAAGCCAATGGACTTGTGGAACGCTTCAATGGTACCCTAAAGTCAATGTTCCGGGTGTTTGCTGAACAGCGTGGGAGGGACTGGGAGAAATACCTTCCCCACCTGTTGTTTGCATACAGGGAGGTTCCCCAAGAGTTGACATGATTTTCCCCTTTCAAACTCTTGTATGGATGCCAGGAATGTGGGCCCCTAGTCTTGATCCAGGAGGACTGGGAAGGCAAGCACGCCACCCAGGGAATTCCCATTGTGGATTACATCCTAAGGTTTAGGGAAAGGCTGAAGGAGCTTATGGGGACAGCCCAGTGCAACCTGGCAGTTGCCCAACAGAAACAGAAAGTATGGTACAACTGCAGAGCCAAAGCTCACTCATACATGGTGGGTCAGAAATTCATGGTCCTTATTCTGGTCAGGAAAGACAAGCTGCAAACTGAGTGGGCAGGACCGTACAAAGTGGTTAGAAAGGTAAATGATATAAACTATATTGTGGAGTTACCTGACCGCAGACAGACAGAAAGGATATACCATGTCAACATGATGAAGCCATATGGAAATGGGGCTGACATGGTGTTCACAGTGTGTAGTCATGGGGAAGGGATGGACAAAGGAGACCCACCCCTTCTGGACTTGCTGGAAGACAGTAAGTGGGAGTCCTCTGTGGAGACAGTAAAATTGTCTCCCCAGCTGACTCCGGGCCAGATCCATAAAGTGAGGGAGGTTTTAGCAGACTTTGCCCCCTTGTTTAGCACCAAGCCTGGACTAACATCCTTAGCAACACACGATGTGGAGACAGGGACACAGACGCCCATACAGTGGACAGCGTATCAGATGTCAGAGGCTGTCCAAAAGGACAATAGGATGGAAGTGGAGGAGATGCTGGATTTAGGGGTAATCCAGAGATCCCACAGTCCCTAGGCCTCACTGGTAGTCCTTGAACCCAAGCCAGATGACTTGACTCATTTCTGTGTAGACTATCGTGGACTGAATGCAGTCATGAAGTTAGACATCCACCCAATGCCCCGGATGGATGAACTCCTGGACAAGTTGGGGGGGCGACCTACCTTGCGACCACTGACCTGACAAAGGGGTATCGGCAGGTAGAGCTGACGGACAGAGCTATGGAGAGGTCGGCTTCATCACTCCAATAGCCTTATTTGAGTTCAAGTAATGCTTTTTGGAATGAAGAACACCCCAGACACTTTCCAAAGGTTGGTGAACCAGGTGTTAAATGATGTTGAGGAGTACACCGTAGCGTACCTGGACGACATTGCCATATTCCGTACCACCTGGGAGGAACACCTTTCACATCTTAGGGAAGTGCTGGGCAGAATACAGAGGGCTGGGCTCACTGTCAAAGCCGAGAAGTGCCAGGTGGCCATGAGAGAAGTGGCATACCTTGGGCATGTGGTAGGCCAAGGACAGCTCCGTCCTAGCCAAATAAAGATAAAGGTGATCCAGGCGTGACCCAGACCAGAAACCCAGAAGCAGGTCAGCAGCTTTCTAGGGACAGCAGTGTACTACAGAAAGTTTGTACCTAATTACAGTGCCCTGGCTACTCCCCTATCTGACCTGACAAAGAAAAAAATGCCAAGGACAATCACCTAGGGACCAGCCTGTGAGGAAGCCTTTACCAAACTGAAGGAGGCACTGCGCAGTGCTCCTGTTTTGACAAGTCCAGACTATAGCAAAACTTTTATAGTTCAGACAGACACCTGAGACGTGGGCAGTACTAAGCCAGAGATCCAGCGAAGGGAGGTACCACCCCATTGCCTACCTGAGTAAAAAAAACTACTTCCCAGGGAGCAAGTGTACTCCACTGTGGAAAAGGAGTGTCTTGCCATAGTGTGAGCCCTAAAGAAGTTGGAGCCATACTTGTATGGGCAGCCTTTTGTGGTGCAGACTGACCACAACACCCTGATTTGGCTGATGCAGATGGGGAAAAACAATGGCAGACTGCTCAGATGGAGTCTTGCTTTATAAGGGTATGACTTGAAAATCGTACATAGGTCCAGAGCCAAGAATCAGAACTCAGATGGTTTGTCCCGTGTGTATGAGGAATGAACTGATTTGGGAAGATTATCCCATGTAGTGGACAGATCCTCCAAATTCAGTCTAGGTGAGGAGGAACTGCCACACTTGGACCACTGATTCTGATCCATGTATCAAATTTTTGCCCTCTATCCCACCCCTCCACCCACCCTAAGCCAGTTCTACTGTTATAGCCACTAGATTTGACTGTCAACAAGAACTTCCTGTTTGGCAGTAGGAAGGGAAGGATCATAGAGAAACATTGGTTTTGTCAACCCTAAAGGAAAAAAGTAGCTCATTCTCCCCCCTAGCTGTTGGTGGTCTGACACTGAGCAAGGAAGAAGGAGGCTACTGAAGAAGATTGGAAGTTGCTGTCCCAGAACAGGAAGGGTGAGAGTTGTAAGGAGAGGAGAGAGTAAGCATACAGAGAAACAAGAGAGGGGACACAAAATAAGGCATGATAGGAGTGGTGCAGTGCAGTGCAATGGCTGTGGGGCAGCAGTGTTCTGGAGGCTGTGATGCTGCCCTATTTTCAGGCACCTCTCTGGTTTGAGAGAGGAGGTTGCCCGTCTCCAGGCTGACCTGGCTAGGATTCGTGAAACCTCCTCCCCCACCCAGGAACCACCAGGGCCAATGCCACTACCTCAGAGGTTGCCAAGAAAGAGGAGAGACTGGACCAGGGTGGGCTCAGGAAGGGAGAATGTGGTGGAACAGAGTTGCATCCCTCCAGCTGTACCTCTCCACAATTCATTCGCTCTTCTGGTGTATAGTGGTTCCTCTATGGAGGCACCTGCAGTGGAGACCAAGGAGGATGCTGGGAACCTTTACAAAGGAGACCCACAGGAGGGTGGCATGGGACCCCACAGGGGAAGGAAACATCTCCTGGTGGGGGACTCAATCATTGGTGGGTAGAAACGGGGGAGGAAGGGGAGAGGGAGGTAAGGTGCCTTCCTGGTGCCATGGCTAGGAGGGACAGGAAGCAAATCCTCAGGATCATGGGAGGAGCTGCACAAGGGAGGGAGCTGGATGTCATTGTCCACCTAGGGACAAATGACCTGGCTAGGAATGGGATCAGAGCAGTGCAAGAGGAGTTTGTAGAGTTGGGAAGGGGCCTTAGACAAGTAGCGCATATGGTAACCTTCTCGGAGGTGCTGCCTGTCTATGGCAAGGGTGATGCTAGGGCACTCCTCACCAGGGAATTCAATGAGCGGTTGAAAACCTGGTGTGGAGCTCACGGTTTTGGCTTCATTGGGGACTGGGGAAGCCACCTGGAGGGATGCAGACCTATACTGGTGTGATGGTCTGCATCTATCCAGGGGGGGAACCAGGATCCTAGGTGATAGGTTTAAATGCTTCATTGGCAAGCATTTAAACTAGCCAAGGGAGGAGACACTGAAAAGGAACAGGGAAATCCCATCCTCCCCCCACAAAACATGGTAATTAATGATGTAAACACCAAGGTAGAGAAGTTATTAGGGAGCAGGACAGAGGTAAATGTAAAAAAAGGCAAAGGCAGTAAGGACAGGAATGGGGCTAAAAGAGGTAAGGCTATCAAAAACTGGAGGGTGATGAGTACCAGTGCCCATAGTCTGTGTAACAAGCTCCCTGAACTAGTGGCCTTGATGGAAGAGGGTTGCCTGGATATTGTGGCAGTCACAGAAACATGGTACACAGAGAACCATGACTGGGATGTCAACATACCAGGATACACAAGTTACAGGAGGGACAGGGAGGGTAAAAGAGGCATTCCTCAGACAGCTAGTATTGGAACCCACTCAGGAGGGAGCAATCTTAGACCTGGTACTCTCAAATGGGGACGGAGAAAGAATTTCTGATTTAGAAGTGGGTAGCCATCTGGGAACAAGCGACCACCAAACAGTGTGGTTCATGATAAACACAGCCATACAATCAAGCCATACAAAAGCAAGAGTATTGGACTTTAGGACAGCTGACTTTGGGAAAATGAGAGAGTGCCTCAGAAAAGCACTAGCAAACAGGCAAGAAGGAGGGGTGGAGGAACAATGGGGAGTAATCAAAAAATCTATCACAGAGGCAACAAGCCTTTGTGTAAAGTAAATCAACAAAACCCAATGAAGGAAAAAAACGATATGGTTCTCAAAAGAGGTGGCAGGGAAGGTTAAGAAGAAAAGGATAGCATTCAGGAAATATAAAGAAACACAGAAGGAGCAGGACAGAGAACTTTATCAGTTAAAACAGAAAGAGGCTGGGAAGGCAGTCAGAATAGCAAAGGCCCAAACTGAGGAAATTATAGCCAGTTCTGTTAAGAAGGGGGATACAACCTTTTATAGGTACATTAGGGAGTGAAGAAAGACCAAAGGAGGGATACTGAGGCTTAATAAAGGGGAGGGAATGTGGGTAGAGGGTGACAGTGAAAAAGCAGGGATACTGAATAAATATTTCTGCTCAGTATTCACAAAGGAAGAGGAGGGGGAGGTACCTAAATCAAACAAGAGAAACATTCTGATGATGGAGGTCAATACCAGTCCATTTACAGAAGAAAGGGTTCTGAAAAAACTAATAAAATTGAAGGTGGACAAAGCAATGGGGCTTGATGGGATTCACCCAAGAATTCTAAAGGAACTAAGGGTAGAACTAGTGACACCACTGACTACTAAAAAATCATGGGAGGATGGGGTTGTACCTGAGGACAGGAGGAGGGCAGATGTGATTCTTCTTCACAAAAGTGGGAACAGGACAGAGGCAGGAAACTACAGACCAATTAGTTTGACCTCAGTGGTAGGGAAAATGATGGAATCACTTCTGAAGGAAATAATTGTTGAGTATCTAGAGGCCAGTGGGGCACAGGACCCAAAGCAGCATGGATTCATGATGGGAAAGTTGTGTCAGACGAATCTAATAGATTTCTTTGACTGGGTGATAAAGTAGTAAACCAGGGAGGGGCTGTGGACATGGCCTACCTAGATTTTAGCAAGGCATTTGATACAGTCCCACACAAAAGATTAATACACAAGTTAGCCAGCCTTGGAGAGGGTTCCAAGGTGGTAGCCTGGATGAAAAATTGGCTAGACAACAGGACGCAAAGGGTAGTAGTAAATGGAATACACAGTGAAGAAAGGAGGGTTACTAGCGGGGTACCGCAGGGTTCAGTACTGGGACCGGTCCTTTTTAATGTCTTTATAAGTGACATTGCAGAGGAACTGGAAGGAATGTATGTCTCTTGGATGACACAAAGATCTGCAAAGGGTTGATACACAAGATGGAGTGGAAAGGATGAGAGGGACTTGGCAAGATTGGAGGAATGGTCAAATGTATGGCAGCTCAGATTCAATGCAAAGAAGTACAAGGTAATGCACATGGGGAACAAAAGCCCAGGGGAAGAGTACACAATGGGGGGGGGGTTGAGATACTGACAACAGTAAAAATGGAAAGGGACCTGGGGATAATTATATCAGATGACCTAAAGGTGGGCAAGTAATGTGAGAAGGCAGTAAGGAAGGCTGGGGGATACTGGGATGCATAGAAAGAGGCATCAATAGTAGAAAACAGGAAGTTGTTATCCCTCTGTACAGACAGTTGCTAAGACCCCATCTAGAGTACTGTGTGCAGTTCTGGAAACCCCATTTCTGAAAAGACATCGACAGAGTGGAGGCTGTCCAGAGGAGGGTAACCAAAATGGTGCAGGGTCTGCACCAGAAGACATATGAAGAAAGGCTAAAGGAGCTTAATATGTATACCCTTGAGGAAAGACGGGAAAGAGGGGACATGATAGAAACTTTCAAGTACCTCAAGGGAATCAACAAAGTCCAAGAGGGTAGAATCTTTCAGAAAAAGAGATGTGCAAGAACAAGGGGGCACAATTTGAAAATAGAGGTGGGATGGCTCAGAGGTAATGTGAGGAAGTATTTTTTCACTGAGAGGGTTGTGGATGCATGGAAGAGCCTCCTTGAGGAGGTCATGGAGTCAAGAACAGTGGGAGAATTCAAGAATTCATGGGACAGACATAAGGCAGTCCTAGTGGAGGGTAGGAGGAAGTAAGATGTTGATTAACTAGGATCTGCAGCTTATCTGTTAGGTAGGAAAATGGGCAGACTAGGTGGGCCAAGAGGTCCTTATCTGTCATCAAATTCTGTTTCTATGGTTTTTTTTGTATTACATTTAATTTATGTAAGGGAAGGGCAGTCAGAAGACCCACAGTCCTGCTGAACTGACACATCCAAAAAAACCCCAGGGTTAAGTTCAAAAAACAGGACATAGCTAAATCTGCAGCTATTTAAAATGCAATTCCTTTGTTAAATTTTCTTTGAAGGCAGGAACCAAAGTATCCACTTTATAATGCCCTCAGGGAGCTCCTTTGACTTGCAATAGTTGCCAGGAAGAACTCGTGTTGGGAGGGGTGTCACAGGAAGCCCTTGAATTACATCAGAAAGACCTTTGACATGTAGATAACAAGGATCCAGATGAATTTGGAAGGTCCAATACACATTCCCAGGATGCTTTGGAAGGACATCACAGAAACTGTTTATGTGTGTGTGTGTGCATGTGTGTGTATGGCAGAACAAAAAACAGTTCTGAACAGTTAACCTGAGGAGAGGAAATTTTTGTTGGGACATCCTGTGCTTTAAAATATAACTTTTAATACTCCAAGGCAGAGTTTAATGACCTCAGAAAGGAGGCTGGCTCAAGACTGCTTTTATCGAACTGAGCAAGCCTTAGAGAGGCACATTTTATTTTATTTCTGACTGAGAGAAGAAGGACAACATCAGCACTGTAAGAGAGGTATTATGTGAATAAGAGAGCTTAGTTTGTGCTTTAAAAACCTGTTTTGTTTTTAAGATTGTATGCATTTGGGATATTTGTTCTGTATTTATTGTTCTGTTTTGATATTTTAAAGTAAAGATATATTTTACAACGGAAACTGTCTGGAGTGCCTTGACATTTCTTCTCATTTAAGTGGAGCTTTTAAAGGTTACAGTTAACACTGTGTATGGGCTTATTGATATACCAAACTGGGAAATGGATAGAGTTGTCTAAAGTCTTGCATAGAGTTCTAAGGGTTCATTTGAAAGACCTGGTTGGATGCCGGTATGCAAAAATATCTTCCCCCCTGAAGACAGAATTATCTCAGCCTGATAATTGGGTATGCTAACAAGAGGTTGTCAGTTTGAATCCCTCCACAACTTGAGACTAAGGTGACTTGAACCCACAAAACAGACAAGAGGGTTACCTTGTTCTGTTCACTGTCCACAAATCATACGCTCAGAGGTTGGCACTGTGGGAGTAGAGGGTTGACCGGCTGAGTGAGTTTGTGACACTTTTTACCTAAGCTGATGTAGCAGTGCTACCGGTGAATAACCTATAAGGTATGTGGATATTAAAAAAAGCTTACAAGACTGGGTGAGAGGTTTTTTTAATTTTTAACTCCTCAATATGATGTACACACAAACTGCAAAGTATATCTTTACAAACCTAATAAACTATAATGCACTAGACAGAGACGCAGAATATAACTTACTAATGTGCAATCCTTACACCCTCGCCCGCTTAGCACACCTAACACGTGTAACACATGCCGATGCACATGTCTGTGCATGCATCTCCACATGTGATACTGTATGCATGCCCTGCTCACAGCAGGACTGAATTTATAGAGTGAGCAAACCCGGAAGTAGCTTTCCCCAGGTTACGAGAGTGTAAGCACACACAAAGACTGTCACAAACTAACAGGATACATAAAACCACTCATGCGTGGCAAGGTTATAAATAATAGTGAACCCCCAATTGGTATGCAGATATAGTTTGGTGGGAGGATAAATGAATATACCCCCTCACCTCTCTGCCTATGTCCAGAGGACTATAGGGCTCCACTCACGCTGAAAAGCGCTAACAAATTAAAATAATTTTCTGAGTAGTGAAGCACAGATTATCCTCATGTTTTATCATCTTCCAGAAATACACAAATAAAGATCATCCACCTGGACATCCAATAATCTCGGGCTGCAGGTCACTAATGCAGCCTTTGGCTATTTACATGGATGGCTTCTTACAACAGGAAGTTTGTATATTATAGTTCTATTTGAAGGACACTACAGTAGTACTGCAAGAAATAGAGAGTCTGAAATGGGAAGAAAGTTATAGATGGTTAATGGTTGGCATTTTCTCCCTATATACTAGTATTGCATGCACTCTTGGGATTCAGGCAGTTAAGGAAGTTTTGGAATGTTCACCAGTAAGCTATCCTGTAGAGTTTAGAACATCAGCTCTGAAACTCATTTTGAGGTCAAATTTCTTTCTTTTTGAGAATTCTTTCTATTTACAAAAGTGTGGGGCAGTCATGGGGCTGTCGGTCACCCCATCCTATGCTATTTATGGGTTGGTGGGGAAGGGTGATCTTGAACCCTGGGCAAAACCCGTTCTTTTCTAAAACTGTAAAATACAAAACTTACATAGATGATTTGATAATAGTATGGGAGGGCACAGAACTTGAAATGGACCTTTTTGTGGAATGCATAAATCAAAATAATGCAAGTCTTACATTCAGAGCTAAATTTAATTGCAGAAAGATTGATTATTTGTATCTATAACTGTTGGGTGTACGAGGTCAGTTTGTACACTAGAAGAGGTTCAGAAAATCTGCTGCAGCCAGTAGTGTTCTTTATGCCTGCAGTTTGCACACCAAACACACTATTTTCAATCTACCCATGGGCAACTCATATGCCTCAAAAGAAATTGTTTAATACAGGATGAGTTTTTAATAGCTAAGGATGAGCTATGTGAATGGTTGAGAGTGAGAGCTTACAAGGAGAAATTGTTACAGGAGGCATTAGAAAGGGTGGAGAACATTGGGAGACAGGACCTAATGAATTATAAAAGCTCCAGGAATAGCCCTGAATAAGTTACTTTTATATGAACATGTGGATCTGTGTCCATGAATTTATGAAATGTAATTTTAAAACACTGGCATGTTCTGGGGTTAGACAAACATTTAGAAAAGGTACAGGAAAATGGCCCATTTATAACTTTTGGATGGGGCAAATGACTTCAGCACCTCTTGATAAGAAATGAATAAAAAAAAAAAACAGCAGATAAAGGTATTTGGCTTGGTAATATAATAAACACAACGGGTTTTTTTCCCTGCAAACGGTGTATTACATGTAAGACAGCAGTCCAGGGAAAAGATTTGTGGACCCGGGATAAGACAGGTACATAAAAGTTGCTTTATCACTTGCAACACCAGATATGTTGTATACACACTGTGGTGTCTTGCGGCAAGATACGTTTTGGCCAGACAACTAGATTTCTGAAAGAACGCATTCAAAAGCACTGCAGAGCTATACAAAGAAATGATGAGACCCACCTGCTGGTTAAGCATCTTTTTGATGTTGACAACATTAGGAAACATAGGAACCAGTATATGGGTACTGACCACATGCCCCTTAAATTAAAAGGGGGGAAATAGGAAGTTGGAACTGAATAGAAAATATGGACTCTGAAGTCCAATGCATTTAATGATCAAACTGACTGAAAACCTTACATACATTAAATGATGTACTGGATGCTGTTGAAGATTTATATTGCAATATCCATTTATATGTGAAAGATGTAATTTTGTTACACTGCGAAAAGATTCTTTTGAAATAAATTTTAATGATGCATCCTAATTTCATTTGGGGTCCTTATACAATAGTGCCATAGTATTGCTAGGTTTGATGTTTTAAGGGTGTTTGCATAAATGTGCTAGCACATGCTTTTACCTTGGTATTTTATTTAAACTCTTTCTAACAGTGCCTGCAGTGAGACATGTCCTGTGGTAAGGTAATTAGCCCTATAATTAAAGCGGTATATGTTTCTACTAGGCAGAGGCATGGCTCACTACACAACGCAGACACTAATCGAGTGACTTCTGATTAAGTAACTCCAGTTCACTGATAATGGCACTTATTGAGGATGTAATCACTAACACTTGAACACACGTGTATTCCATGAACACTAGGGGTATCTTATAGCCATGCCTCCTGACAAAGAGGTTGCAGATCCCGAAGCGATGAGGCTTTGCTTATACCAGTGTGGGAGCTGGATTGTATGACTGTGATGTTATTATGACACTGCAATTACTACTGCATTTTGTGCTTTGTAAGTACTGGCTAAATTTCAGTAAAAATTACTCCCTTTCACTGAATTTTAGTCTGGAGTGTTTGGTTCTTTATTATACTATGAATTACATTTTCCTAGCACCCTCTCCATGCTTGTTAGTACTGCTTTCTGGATTGAGGAAAGGTTTCACTAATTCCCTAAGCCTGTTGTTTTCTTGAGCTAGCTTCTGGTACGTAGGGCTTTTGGCCTTTGTATCTGGGGTCCAACTTTGCTTGCTGCTGTGAATTGGACTATTGATTTTGCCTAGACTGATAGTGATGCTTCTTGTCATTCTTGTAGTACCTCCCTCCCCCTTGAGAGGGTTTCTGCTCGTATGTAGGCTGAGGCCTTGTTGGACAGTGCCTCCTTGCCTTTTAGTTCTACTGCATAGTGTGTAGAAGGCTTGCTCATGTTCTGCACTGCAGCCATTTTGGATTTGCAGTCTGCCATCAGGTGTCACATGTACAGCTGGAACACTCTGTCACTCTTTCTATTCTTTCTTTTTTTTTGCAGTTTAGTATACTTTATTGAATTATTTAAAAATACAAAACAAAGTAATTCTGAAACACTACCTCATATACATGTATGAATACATATGAGGACTGGTGGGTACAATTAACCATAAAATAACCAAAATACCCCCAGGGCCCTCTCCTCCCCCCCCCCAACCTTGGCCCAACCAAGCCCCCAGTGCAGCACCCTCAGAAACTGATAAAGGAAAATACATAATTTAAGAGTCAAAAGCTAAAATCAGAGAAAGGGGATATTTCTCCTTGGGAAGAGACCCTGTAAAGAATGCACCTTGGGCAATAAGTATAAATGGAACATCACAATTGTTGGAGCCAGGAATAAAAAGATAGCCAACATTTCACATAATAGGCACTACCCAAAATGGATGAATAAAACAATAAAAAATAGTATTAATGAAAAAATTAAAAAAAATCTAAGTTTTTAAAAAACAAAACTATAGATAACTAGAATTCATATTTGCTTAGTCAAAAAAATGTAAAAGGGCTATACGAAAGGCAAAAATTAAGTGGGAGCATAATCTAGCTATTAATGCTAATAAACACAATAGAAAATCTTTTTTCTCATATGTAAATTCACTTAAAAAAACATCTCGCCAAAGTTGGTCCATTACAATATAATAATCAGATAATTAATGACCCATGTGATATGGTAAAAATATTTAATACAACATTTTGTGAAATATTCCAAACATCTCATGATAAGTCCCCTTTTGTTCCATGTACTGATCAACCTACTACCATCTCAAAAGAGAAAGTCTTATTTAAATTATCACAGAAAGGTAAAACCAGTATTTCCCCTGACTATTTAACAGGCCATTATTTATATTTATTAAGACATTCTCTTGTGTTTCCACTTTGGCTACTGTTCAACAATTGTATAGTACATAATTTCATCCCTGACTCATGGAAAACAGCATTTGTTACACCGATTCACAAAAAAGGACCAAAAAATAACTGGGAAAATTACAGGCCCATTAGTTTAACGTCACCGCTTTGTAAAATGTTGGAAGGCCTGATAAAAGACATAATCACTAATAACTTTGTTATATCTGATTCATCCCAACATGGATTTAAAAAGGGACGTAGTTGTTTAACCAACTTGATGCGTTTTTATGAAAATGTTAGTTATTCACTTGATAAGAAGATACCATATGATGTCATCTTTATAGATTTTAGTAAAGCCTTTGACACCATGCCACATTTGGGCTTAATTACAAAGTTATATGATCAAAAAATTAATGGATTTATTATCAACTGGATTTCTAATTGGTTATCCAACAGAACCCAATTTGTAATTATAAATGATCACCTGTCTGATATTGGTGGGATTACTAGTGGGATCCCACAGGGTTCCGTGTTGGGACCGTGCCTGTTTCAAATTTTTATAAGTGACCTAACTGCAGATTGCATTTCCACTGCAATAAAATATGCAGATGATATAAAAATAGGTGGACCATGTCTAACTGTGGACCAAATAGACACCACCCTGTCAGATTTGAATAAAATATCTAATTGGGTTGACAAGTGGAAGATGCAATTAAATCCTGATAAATGCAAGGTTGTGCATTTGGGTACTTTGAATCAGCAGGTGGCTTATCACCTAGCTGGGAAAAAATTTAGCATTTCAGTAAACGAAAAAGATTTGGGAATAAACATATCCTCGAGTTTTTGTCCCACCACACAGATTAATAAGACTATCGCTAAAGCTAACAAAGTTATCTGGTCCATTAGGCATAATATAAAATCTAAGGACAGAACAGTTTTAATGCCTCTGTTTTGAGCCTATGTTCGGCCTCATTTAGAATATGCTTCCCAATTATGGAGCCCCTTTAAGAAAACTGACATTAACTTACTTGAAAAGGTCCAGCATAAATACACTAAACATATTAAAGGACTTTATAATGATCCTTATGAATCAAGGCTAAGATCTCTGAATTTGATGTCGTTAACGGTTCGACATATCCGGGGTGATCTTCTGTTTATGTATGATGTTATGCAGGACCCTTTTCAAATTACTGAACTGGGATTTGAGTTCAAACAGAACCCATACAACACAAGAGGCCATCCACTTCAACTATATGGTAAAACTTTTAATTTAATGGCAAGGAAATTTTTCTTCTCCTTACATATAATAAAACCTTGTAATTCCCTGCCTGAGGATGTTGTTTTTAGCAGTTCTAAACATATGTTTAAAAATCATCTGGGTAAGTACATACTATCTGGTAATGTAATTGATTATTATTAGTATCTCAAGAGCATTATGGGCATAAAAGCCCCCTGGCTCTTACAAAACCTTAGTACGAACCTTAGTATTTCTGGAATTTAAACCAAGCCCCCGTGGACCACGTAACCACTCATTCTGCAGCTAAAACCATTAGAAATGCCTGGTACCATCTGACAAATTTTGGATTCCAATTATTCATCCAATGGTGCAAACTTAGTAACTGACACCACCATATGCTATGTAGCATTTGTGTTTTGTTGATGAAATTCTTGAATAATCTCCCAGCAAACATATCTCAGGAGTGAAGTAAGCACAGAGTGGGAGTATAGCTTGCAATTTAGACTCCACTATTTGCCATAGACCTTTAACCTTAGAACAAGTCCATAGCTTATGGACCATGGCGCCGTCTTTTCCTCCATACACGTCACAATTTAGGGACACGTTTACTCATCTGATATAATTTGGTTGGGATAAGATAAAGATTGTGAAAAACATTGAATTGCAGGAGATGTAATCCATCTTGCTTAATGTAGCTGTTGGCATCAATCCAAATACTATGTCAGAATGCAGGAAGTTTATCTGTTGTTAAAGCTAATTTCCAATAAAATGCTACAGGAGAGACAGCCTCATTTGCTTGGGAACACAGTTCTTTATATAGCCCAGAGACAGGTTTGGGGTGGGAGGCCAATGAAGTCAATTTGTGGAACCAGGATCCTGTTTGAGAGTTCCAGGAAGGAGAACCAAGGAGTTGAGCACTGATGACTGTATTTGGATCAACTTAAAAATCTCTCTAGAAGATAGAACAATTTGGATTGGAGTCTGGTAAAAGACAGAATGTGGGACTCTAAAACAAAGTCCTGGAGAATAGCCCCTGCCAGTGGTGGCCAAATGAGACTGAGATTGGTTTCCCAGTTATTCAAACATTAAGGTTATTTACTAGCAGTTGGGAAAGATCTTTTACTTGCTTCAACATAAATTTCTGGCAAAACAACATATGAGCTTGCAGGTCCCACCTCACCAGTGTATCTTTAAGGTCTCTAGGGAAACTAGTTTGGGAAAGATGGTGTTTCTTGAAAAGCACTTGCTCAATAATCTGCCAGTCTTGTAATACTGTATTTTAGCTTGACTTGAGCAAAATGCCACTGTGAGGTCATGGTCCTTTGGCTGGTGAGGTGTAATAGATGTTTTTCTTGATTAAATAATCTGTAACACTGACAATGTCTTTTGCAGTGTCATGTGCAAAGAGGTCATTATTAAACAAGTATGACAAGTCTGTAAAGTTCAGGTGAGTAACCACAAACTGGCATAATTACATACAAAATGTTACATTTGCACAAACAGTTGTAACCCCACATGGCACATGGGGCTACGCAGATGTTCAGTTGCAAGGTAGGAAAGTTAATATTAATATTATTGGCTGCTTGCTGGCTGAATTTGCAGAGGCTTTGGCAGGAGGTACATTAGCATATTGTTTATCAAGTCCTTCAGTGGAGTAGCCACGTACACTGGCATAGCTTTTTTTGGAGGGAGAGGAGCAAGACATTCCTGCACAAGTATTGACAGTCCCTTATAGAACAATCAGTCTGTATGAGTTGCCAGCCAGGCTTGGAAAACACCAGTCATAAAGAAAGGTTCAATGAGTGGTACATAGTTCAGTGCTTGTGTATACTTATGAGCTGAAAGGTATATCTTGATTTTTGTAACTTGAACTTTGGTGTTTCTCTATATCCCACCCTCTGTGGGATAATAGGTAGGTGTAAGATTTAAGCCCCAGTGCAGAGGGTGAGACAAGGGTGCCAGAGAAGGAGGAAAGAGGGGAGGATGGAGGGCATTTCAAAATACTCAAAGCTGAGCAACCAGAAGCCTGAGGTTTAAAAAGGGGATGTGGGAGGAGCTATCCCCACCACTGAACCTCAGGCTAAAGCCTTCCAATTCAATGTGTGGTACGTAGCTCAGTTGTTGTGTATACTTATCAGTTGAATAGCATATGCCTGATGTTTATAACTTGAGCTTTGTTGTTTCTCTATATCCCACCCTCTGTGGGATACTGGGTAAGTGTAAGATTTAAGCCCCATAAAAACAGAATTAGTGTAGTGATTATTTCCTTCCAACTCTGGAGAGTGACCAGTAGCACACAGGAGAGGAAACAAGCCTTTGGGGAAACCTTTGAGGATCCATGCCTACTGATCTGCCAGTCCGCTGGGCATACTAAGAGGAGGATAATCTTAAATGTGGCTAAGGTTTTGAGTTATGGTTATGTCCAAGGATTCAGTCTGATTTGTCGGTCAAAGAGCCCTGTTTCTGAGGTCAAAGATGAGCAGGAAGTCAACGCTGAAGATTAAGGTTCAGATAAATGAAGAGATCCAACATGGAATGATGTCCAGATGAAAGATGGTGGTTAATCCATATCCAAGGTAGCTTGTCAGAAGGAAGAATTTTTCTTGAGACAAGCAAGGAATTGAGGTGAGTTCCATGGAGATATCCAGCACAGAATCTGGGCTGGAACTGGAACAGCAAGGAGGTGAAGTGCAGTAGAATAAGTGAATGAATTAATGAAGTGAGATAGGCCCAGGCATGGGCTAGCTGGAGCATGGGACCCCATGTAGATCCAATGCAGCCAGTATTCGAATGCTCAAGGGATACAGTAGGTGTCGGTGGTCAAACAAAGGAGGCAAACCCCCCACATGGGCCTGTCATACAGAAGATGGAAATACATTGAGTAATGAGAAATGCACCAGCATGGGGCACGATAGAAGTCGGGATAGTGAGACCCCCTCGTGGGTTCACCATCATGATGCCATGGTAAGATCCAAGGTAAGGAGGTGAAACCCCTGGCAGAGAATACCTGAAGATGATAGAGAAATACATTTTAGATAATAAGTAATGCCCCGTTAAGGGCATGTTAGTGTATGGATGTCGGGATGCTCCCACAGGCCCATCATTGCTGAATTATGACATAGACCCACTGATTGAATGGTGGGACCCTATGTGGTCCACCATCACCATAGTGATGAATACTCCAAGGTAAGGAGGACGAGGCTCTCGTACGAGTCTGCCTGCAATGACATGGAAATACGTTAGAGCAATGGATATGCATGTGTCTCAGTACTACTGTTAGGATGGTGGGACCCCACGTGGTTCACCATCACCATTTATTGAGTAGTCTGAGGTAAAGAGGGTGAGGCCTCATGGAAGTCTTCTTGTAATTATATGGAACTGCACTGAGAAATGAGTAAGGCCCCTTCGTGGGGCATGTGTGATGTAACTGGATGGCAGGACCCCGTGGTCTGCCGTCACCATATAACTGAGTGCGTGATTGGGATGACGGGACCCTCACGTGGTCCACCATAACCACGGTATAGAGTATGTATGGAATGGTGGGACCCCCCTGTGGTCTGCAATTGCCATGGTATGGAGTAGAATATGATTGGGATGGCAGGACCCCACATGGTCTGTCATTGCCACAGTATTGCACTTGTCTGAGCTAAGAATGGTGGAACCCCCATGGTCTGTCATAGTGGTATAGTGCATAGTCCAAGGTAGTGAGGATGAGACCCCAAGAGAGTCCATCTGCAGTAATAGAAATTACATTTGAGAAATGAGTAGATGTCCCTCATGGGGTGAGTGTGTGTGGGATGGCAAGACCCATGTAGTCCACCATAACCATAGATTGCACTTCCTGAGGTAAGGAAGGTGGGACCTCAACCATGGTCCGCCATTGCAGTAGTAACGCATAGTTCAAATGTAAGGAGGATGAAACCCCAAGGAGTCACTAATAGTAAATAGAAATACATTGGAGCAATAAGTGATGCCTCCTCAAGGGGCATGGTCAAGTGGACAGTGGATCCCAGCAATAGCAGGACGCTAAAACCATGTAGTAGAAATGGACCAGCATACCTCAAGACTGTCCCAGATTGGAAGAGATGTCCCTGATGTGTTGCAGAATATTTCCATATCATGTTCCACAAGTCAGCACTGGTTTTGTAGGGCAAGCCATGCTGTCATTGGACAACCAGTGGATATTGTTGAAAAGTTCAAGGCTCCCCAACTATGACTGATTGGTAGTCAGCAATGGTTATAGTAGTTTGCATACTAACATTATTTCTAGAGTAACAGCATGTCATAATGAAACTGTCATGTCTGAATGGGCCAAAGTAAAATGCACCCACAGTTGCAACTGATGAAAGAAGGTAAAAAAAGCCACCTGAATATGAAATAGGGTAAAGGTAGTATCAGGGACAAAAGAAGGCCAGTTTCAAGCACTAAAATTGTGCACTCAAAAAGAGTATTGTGAAAAAGAACCACCAAGAAGATCATGAGGAAGGATTCATATGTCCCCATAGGTGTCCAAGCTGGGAAGTGTCCACTACCTCTCCCAAGGTTAGCATGCACAACCAAAGAGTGAGGATGGTAAGCATGAGAGAAACCAGGCAATGGAAGAACAGTTTGGTGGCCAGCAGGAAGTGCCTGTAGCACAGAGTCCCACATTCAAGCATAATGCAGAGTGCGCCAAGTAAGCATAAAGCCCATGAGGTCCACAGAGCAGTTTGATAAGTAGGAGTGGTGGAGGGGTATGCAGTCCAGGGTAACAAGCCAGGAAGAGCAATGCAACCATAATGAATCCAAGCAAAGGGGAGCACAGAGCAGAATCTCAGGTGGGGGGCAGCAGCAGAATGAAGGCCGGGCCACAAGAAACTACAGGTAGCAGCAAGAACACTGGGTGGATGAACCAGCCAGGAGCAGTGTCGATGGGAGAACCGGAACAACCAAACAACAGTGGAGGCAATCCAGCAGGGCGCACAGAGGTGGTGTGGGACCAGCAGAGAACAGATGAAGAGCCCAAAGGAAGGAAAGGGAAGATGGGAGGAAAGCAAAGGTACAGGGCAGAAAGGTTGGGGTGGGAGACAAAAGAACAAGGGAGAGCACAACAAAGAGAAAGAACATGGGGGGAGATGATGAAGAGGGAAACCAACAAGGAAAACAAGAAGCAAGGCAAATGAAAGGGGAGAGGGCAGAAACCAAAATGAAAAAGAGTGGGAGGAATCCCACAGCAGACCAGCCATGTAGCCACTTTTTGAAAATGTTCGAAGCTGAGCAAGTAGAAGCCTGAAGTTTATCAATCAATCAATCAACTTTTATTTATAAAAAGGCACTTTTCTTAAATCCAAAGTGCCTGCACAATATCATAAAACAATAAATAGACAGAATTTAAAACTATTATAACTCATTAAAAGCTATACTAAAAAGATGGGTCTTCAAGGCTCCTTTAAAGCTCAGGACAGTCGGATTATTTCACACCTGACGAGGTAGAGAATTCCACAGGGTCGGGGCCATAAAGCTAAATGACCTAGCCCCTGAAGATTTCAAACGAACCCTGGGAATCTCCAGCAATCCCTCGTCAGTGGATCAGAAGGGGTGGGAGGGACAGTAGGGGCAAAGGAGCTCTTCCAGGTAAGTTGGTCCCTGGTCATGTAGAGCTTTATAGGTCAGCAAACCGACCTTGAAGGTGATTCACCAAAATACTGGCAGCCAGTGCAGCCCACGGAGCACAGGCATTATATGACTGGATCTAGAAGAACCAGTCAACAATCTGACCGCCGCATTCTGCATTACCTGCAGACGGCGAAGCTAAACCCCCGATAGCCCTAGGTACAGGGAGTTGCAATAGTCATGGCAGGAGGTAACAAAGGCGTGGATCAAAGTTGGAAGATCTTCTGGAGGAACCAGGTACTTCACTCTGGCGATATTCCTCAGATGGAAAAAGGAAGTTTTGACCACCACTGACACCTGAGCTTTAAGCATCAAGTGGTCATCAATTATTACACCAAGATTCTGCACCTGATCTGAGGTCTTCAGCAGAACGCCTGCAAGCCATAAGCCTGAGTGTGATCCAGCTGGCAGACCCACCTCACAGCGACCTTTATCCACAACCAACACCTCAGTTTTCTCCGGGTTTAACTTCAACCAACTCCCATTCATCCAATCTTGGATTTCTGCAAGGCAGTTATTAAATACCGACAAGGCAACATCCCGGCCGGGCACAAAAGACATATACAGCTGGGTGTCATCAGCAAAACAATGAAAACCCAGACCGTATCATCTTACAATCGCTCCCAATGGCAGCATATACACCGCAAATAACATAGGCACTAGAATAGAGCCCTGCGGTACCCCATAAGGCAGGGAGACTGATGCCGAAGAAAAAATTCCCGACACCACCCTCTGAGTGCTACCTTCGAGGTAAGATCTAAACCACCTGAGGACCATACCAGATAATCCACAGATGGACCACAGATGCTCTAACAGCACACCATGATCAACAGTGTCAAATGCTGCAGAGGGATCAAGAAGTACCAAGATAGAACAGGTACTACAATGTCTCGCTATTAGGAGGCCATTTAGTACCCGAACAAGTGCTGTCTCGGTACTATGCCTTTTCCTAAATCCAGATTGGAGAGCAACGTAGATATTGTTGTTGGTCAGATGATCCTCCAATTGCACTGCGACCACCTTCTCAATAACCTTACCTACAAAGGGTAGGTTAGAGACTGGTCTGTAATTTGCTAGACAATCTGGGTCTAAGGAGGACTTCTTTAAAAAACACCTAACTATAGCCTCTTTAAGGGGAACTGGAAAGACCCCCCTCTCCAAAGACTTCCAGACTATCAAAGCCAGCACTAGGCCGATTTTATCCACACAATCCACTAAGAGGTATGTGGGGCCAGGGTCCAAATCACAGCTGGTTGGTTGCAGCACTCGGATGACCATCACAATCTCATCGATTTTGGGGAGGCTGAAGTCAGACCATGCAAACTGGGTGTTTGACATCTCCGGCCGACCATCACTGCCCCCACTGGAGAGGGAAGAGCGGACGTCTGATCTGATTTTGGCAACCTTATCTGCAAATAAAAGTGCAAACTCCTCACACCGTTCAGTGGAAAAGGCCCTCCCGGGCTGAAGATAGACTGGATTGCACAGTCTGTCCACAGTCGAAAGAGCTGGGCTGGTCTATTCTGTGCAGCCGCTATCTCTCTGGACAGGAACTCTGCCTTCTTATGAGAGATTGTGGATTGATAGGCCATATAATGGTTCATCAAACTAAGTCTGTCATCATCCAGACCGGACTTCCGCCAATGCCTCTCCAGCCTTCATCCTACCCTCCTCAACTCCCTCATGGTCTCATCAAACCATGGAGACCTGGGGTGAAGAGTGAGCGGACGAACACAAACAGGTGCAATAGAATCCAGGGCCCCCGTAACCGCCCTATTATAGGCCTGTACTAGGTCACCTGGATCCAAGCACTCTATCGGAAGGTCCGCTAGGTCCAGCACCACCGTCAGGTCATCTGGGGACACACCCCTTAATGGGCGGTACCAGACCATCTCCGAAGGAGCTGACCTAATAGGGGTGGCCTCAAAATTGAACCTAATGGAGTGATGGTCAGACCATCTGAGTGGTTCCACCGCCAAATCAGAAATCCCCATCCCCAAAAGGAACACCAGATCCAATGTGTGCCCACCAATATGGGTCGAGGAGGAAACTACCTGTGTGAAGCCCAGTGATAACATCAATTGGAGGAAGTCTTGACCAAAACATGAGAGTTCATCATCGACCCAGGCATTGAAGTCCCCCAGAACCAACCATCTGGGGGACCCCAATGTCAGGTCGACAATGAAGTCTGCAACTTCCTGCAGGAAAACATTCCCGTCATCTGGTGGACGGTATACCAGAAGTATCCTGCACCCCACACCCTCGCCTAAGACACACTCAAAGGATCTGGTGACTCCCACTGGTACCTCCACCAGGCCCAATTCTGATTTAAAACAAATGGCAACAACCTGCCCCTATGATCCTGCCTCGAGCGGTGTATCACCGAGTACCCATCCGGAACTGCTGCGGCTAATACTGGCCCAGCATTTTCATCAAGCCAGGTCCCGGTGATGCATGCCAGGTCAGCTGACCCAACAAGATCAGCTATAATAGCCATCTTGTTTTTAATAGACCTAGCATTGCACAACACCGCTTGAGCAGGATGGGCCTCCGATGATGACTGCGTTACCTGCTGATAACTAGGACCCTTGGGTATGGGCACAAGACAGGGAGAACCCCTCTCCCAAGCCCATTTCGCCCCAGGGTGTCTCCTTGGCTTCACAATCCCTATCCGCCTGCTCCTTTCCATCTCCCCCCAGGATCAGCCCCAACCTCCTCCTCCCCCTCACAATCCCCAGAGCCCTACATCTTCTACAGACTCCTGGCGATGGGGGGGACAGAAGAAGGGACGGAGATCCCTGAGCCTGAAGGGGGAATAATAGCCGACTGTCCTATTTTCATTCCAACACATAATAAATGACACAACTAATACAAAAAAAAAACCCCACCAAAATATATAAATAGCAAAATTTGAAATACAACACTCAAAAGTATAAATATTATAACTAAACAAAACAAGACAAACTAAAATTATACCCTAGCAAAATACTCTAAATAAAACTAAACACTATATTCCCCTTTATAAGAAGGGTATGTAGAAGGAGCTATCCCTTCCCTACTGAACCACAGGCTAAAGCCTTCCAATAGATGTGTTTCTTGCAGATCTTACATGTACAGTCTCTTGAAACCTTTATACTTGTAAAACACTGCTAGAAACAGTTTATGAAACACACATAGCTATTTAGGTGGAGAAATGACAAGATTATTAGCAAAGTGTTTGAATATGGCGTGGTATGTGACCTAAGTTTCTGGCAGGTTATGAGAGAAACAGTGGTGGTATCGGCCATGCACTCAGAGGTGCAGATCATGGTACAATAATGAGGGAAATATCATTTCGTCATCTGTGAGTCCGTGACAATGTCAGGGATACACCCTGCTTCCAGGTCTCAGAAGAGATTGTGACAGTGATTAAAACATAGTTTCCCTGCCTATGAGTTGCTGTCTGGCCTAGTTTAGGTCTGTCTTATGAAATGAAAGTGCAATATTATACATAGAGTATTATACATTATGAACCTTTATTCACAGAAGAAATAATTATTGAGTACCTAGAGACCAGCGGGTCACAGGACCCAAGGCAGCGGTGATTCACAGTGGGAAAGTCATGTCGGACAAATCTAATAGATTTCTTTGACTGGTCACCAAAGTAGTAAACCAGGGATGGCTGTGGACGTGGCCTATCTAGACTATAGCAAAGCATCTGACACAGTCCCACACAAAAGATTAATAAACAAGTTAGCCAGCCTTGGAGTGGGTCCCAGGGTGGTAGTCTGGGTAAAAAATTGACTGGACAAAGGGACACAAAGGTTAATAGTAAACAGAGTCCACTTTGAAGAAAGGGGGGTTACTAACAGGGTACTGCAGGGTTCAGTATTGGGGCCAGTCCTCATTAATGTCTTTATAAGTGAAATTGCAGAGGGACTGGAATGAACAGCATGCCTCTTTACAGATGACACAAAGATCTGCAACAGGGTTGATACACAAGGCGGGCGGAAAGGATGAGAAGGGACTTGGCACGGTTGGAGAAATGGTCAAAAGAATGGCAGCTAAGATTCGATGCAAAGAAGTGCAAAGTAATGCACCTGGGAAACAAAAACCCAGTGGACGAGTACAGAATGGGGGGGTACTAACAACAACAAGAATGAAAAAGGACCTGGGGGGAGTCATATCAAATGACCAAAAGGTAGGCAGACAATGTGAGAAGGCAGGAAGGAGCACTGGGGGGTAGATACTGGGATGCATAGGGAGAGGCATCACTAGTAGAAAACAGGAAGTTGTCATCCCTCTGTACAGACAGTTGGTGAGACCCCATCTGGAGTACTGCATGCAGTTCTGGAGACCCATCTCTGCAAGGACATAGACATGGAGGCAGTCCAGAGGAGGGCATCTAAAATGGTGCAGGGTCTGCACCAGCAACCATACAAAGAGAGACTAAAGAAGCTTAATATGTATACCCTCAAGGAAAGAAGGGAGTGGGAGGACATGATAGAAACTTTCAAATACCTCAGGGGAATCAACAAAGTTCAAGAGGGCAGCATCTTTCAGAAAAAAAGATGTGCAAAAACAAGGGGGCACAGTTTGAAGATAGAGGGGAACAGCTCAGGGGCAATGTGAGGAAGTATTTTTTTCACAGAGAAGGTAATGGACACATGGCACGGCCTGGGTGGGCCAAGTGGTCCTAATCTGCCATCAAAATCTATCTTTATCTTATGACTAAACCATGAGTACTGTGTAGCATATGCATTAGAAAATGTTATACTAATTTGTTCTCCAAGCTGTTCTGTATTCCCCCCATGTCAGATTGACAGATTTAACCCAGATCAGCCTAATACACTCCCCACCAGGCATTTTACACCAAATCCTGCTGGGGGACTTCAACCTACCTGGGGTGGACTGGAGCACATCAAGTACACAAGTGCAAGGAAGCAGGTCATAGTGGAGGCATTTCAGGATAGCTTCCTGGTGCAGTTGGTACATGAGCCAACTAGGTGGGGAAGGACTCTTGACCTTGTACTATCAAATGGGGAGGTCATAAGGGATCTGGAGGTGGAGGGCCCTCTGGCTGGGAGTGATAACCACTCAGTATGGTTCATGCTCAGAATGGGGAAGCAAACTGGAGGTTCAGGTACCAGAGAGATTGATTTTAGGGGGGCAGTCTTTAACAAGATGGGGGAAATTCTGATAAATCATCTGTAGGTCATCCAACCAACTATGGCTGCCAATCAAAAGTGGGATATTATTGAAGCAGGGCTGGCAGAGGCTACTGGGACATGTACTAGGGCACAAAGTAAGAAGGGAAGACAAAGAAGCCCAGTTGACTGACCCATGAGGTAATGGAGAGGGTGAGGGCCAAGAGGAAAGCTTTTCAGAAATTCAAGAGAAAAGGAAGGGGGGCGGGGGACGACAGGAAGGAGTACAGGAAGAAGTCCATGGAGGTTACCAGACTAGTCAGAGCCACCAAGGCATCTAGAAAGCTGTGGCTGGCACAGGGCGTTAAGGGTGAAGAGAAGGACTTCTTCAGATACATTAGTGAGAGAAGGAAGAACAGGGACCAGATAGTGAGAATTAAGAAGGACAGGGAGTGGGTAGAGAAGGGGGAGGAGCAGGCAGAGGCACTCAATGAGTACTTCTGCTTTGTATTCTCAGAAGAGACGAGGGGAGAGATACCTCATTGGAGTGGTGGGTGAGCAGGGCAGGAGGGAGTGACAGATGCAGAAACTACAGAGGAGAGGGCACTGAAAGGACTGAGGGCACTGTGGGTGTAAAAGGCTCCAGGACCCAATGGCATTCACCCTAGGGTACTCAAGGAACTGGCATGGTGCCTGGCAGGACCACTGGCTGACCTGTTCAATACCTCTCTGAACACAGGATGCATGGCACAGGATTGGAGGTTGGCCCATGTTGTCCCCATTCACAATGTTGGCCCATGGGATGATCTAGGTAACTACAGACCAGTGAACCTCACATCAATTCTGGGAAAGCTCATGGAGACAATCCTTAAAGAGAGGCTGGTGACATTTTTGGAGGCCAATGTTCTCCGGGACGAGCGACAACACAGGTTTGCCTTGGGCAGATCCTGCCAGACAAACCTGATTGAGTACTATGATTGGATGATCAGGGAACTGATGAAGGGCCATGCAGTGGATGTCCTAAACTTAGACTTCAGCAAGACTTCTGATTCCATGCTGCATGAGAAGCTGGGGGGAAGCTGGAATATGTAGGGGTGGATACTAAGATGGTCAAATGGATCATTAACTTACTGAAGGGCAGGCAGCGAAGGGTGGTGATGGAGGGGAAACTCATCACTAAGAGCAGTAACAAGCGAGGTCCTACAGGGATCTGTACTGGGACCAGTGCTGTTTGGGATATTCATAGCAGATATCTTACACGGGACCCAAAGTAAGATTAGTCTGTCCACAGATGATACCAAGATGGGAGCTGTGGTGGATGACATCAAGGGGTGGAAGGGACTGCAGAAAGACCTGAATAAACTACAGCAGTGGTCAGAAACATGGCAGATGGGGTTCAATGCCAAGAAGTGCAAAGTACTGCACTTACATAGAATTTGACGGCAGATAAGGACCACTTGGCCCACCCAGTCTGCCCATTTCCCTGCCTACTGGATAAGCTGCAGATCCTAGTTAACCAGCAGCCTACTTCTTCCTACCCCCACCTCCTAGAATTGTCTTATGACTGTCCCATACATGCTTGAATTCCACCACTGTTTTTGACTCCACGACCTCCTCCGGAAGGCCGTTCCATGCATCCACAACCCTCTCTGTGAAAAAATACTTCCTTAAATTACCTCCGAGCCACCCCACTCCCTCTATCTTCAAATTGTGCCCCCTTGTTCTTGCACACCTTTTTTTGAAAGATGCTACCCTCTTGGACTTTGTTGATTCCCTTGAGGTACTTGAAAGTTTCTATCATGTCCACCCTCTCCCTCATTTCCTCGAGGCTATATATATTAAGCTCCTTAAGCCTCTCTTCATATGTCTTCCGGTGCAGACCCTGCATCATTTTAGTTGCCCTCCTCTGGACAGCTTCCATCCTGTCTATGTCTTTGCGAAGACTGGGTCTCCAGAACTGCACGCAGTACTCCAGATGGGGTCTGACCAGCTGTCTGTACAGAGGGATAATAACTTCCTGTTTTCAACTGGTGATGCCTCTCCCTATGCATCCCAGTATCCCCCCAGCCCTCCTTGCTGCCCTCTCACATTGCTTGCCCACCTTTAGGTCATCTGATATGACTACCCCCAGGTCCCTATTTTTGTTGTTGTTAGTATCTCACCCCCCATTGTGTACTCAGAGCTAAGAACCAGAGGAGGAACTATCAGCTGGGTGGGGTACAGTTAGGGAGCACAGAGGAGGAAAAGGACCTGGGGGTGATTATAAATGAGGAATATGAACAACTCGGCTCAGTGCAGGAAGGCAGCAGCGAAAGCCAGCAAGATGCTGGGCTGTATAGCAAGGGAAATCTCTAGATGTAGTGAGGTGATCCTTCCCCTGTACTGGTCACTGGTCAGGCCACACCTGAAATACTGCATGCAGTACTGGTGCCCATTCCTGAAAAAGGACATCAGACTGTTGGAGGGGGGTGCAGCACAGAGTGACTAAGATGATTAAGGGTTTGGAGGGGAAATTCTGTGTGGAAAGGTTCAACATGCTTAATATGTATTCCCTGAAGGAAAGAAGGGATAGGGAAGCTATCATTGAGACCTTTAAGTACCTGAAGGGGATAAACAAGCCTAATACAGTAGAGATATTCCAGATCAGAAGAGGGAGGGATACAAGAGGGCATCATCTGGGGTTGACAAGTAGACCACTCTACCTGAGGAGGTGGTATTCCGTAGGACGGTAGGCTGTTTCAAGAAGGGATGGGACAAAGTGAGGGGGGATGACTGTGAGGGGGAGGAAAGGGTGGGGCAGCTGCAAGCTGATGGGCTAGCTGCACAGTCGAGCAGACTTGACAGACAGTGAGGCTGGTTTCTGCTCACATTTTTGTATGTTCGTATCCCTGGATGTGGAGCAGTTTCCTGAGTTTATACTTGATAAGCTGCATCAATATGTAAAAAAAAATATAACAGCAGGAAACCTAAACATATTTGCAATGGAACAATGGCCATACTGGGCATACCTGTAGTACACCACAATATATTTAAATTTACAGAGACGTAAATGAAGATTTTTAAAACAGAATCCCAGGAATGGAAATGCAGTCATGTCTCTAAGTAGAACTGGCTTTAAGGTAGGCCTTGTGAAGGTTGTGATTGAAAGAAGGTGGTGTCAAAATGTGTGTAAACAGTTTGGGCCCCTGGTTGGATGAGTTGCAGAGGGTGGGTATACAATTATGTTTGTGCAATCACATAGTGTTGCGTGTTCTTTAATAAAGGAGAATTGTTCTGGTACCCCACCACTCTGTGTTGTAGATATGAAAAGGGGCCTGGCCTAGATGCTTGTGTTGCCAGGCATTATGGTTGGGACTGGCAGGGCCTTTTTGGGATACACCATTTGGAATCATACATAAATTAGGTGGAGCTCATGTATGGCTGGAAAGGTGGATATTTTGGGCCTGGTCTGGCCCTCTGTTTTACTTTCTGGCAAGTCAAAGTCAAGTCAAGTCAAATTTTATTTATATAAAGGCGCGTTTCACAAACCAAACTGCCTGTACAAAAAAATTACTAAAACTAAATTTGATTAAAATCCCAAATCAAAACCGTTCCATTAAAATTGGCAATAAAATGTATAACAAATCAGGGTAAGCTAGCCCTAATAAATACGTCTTTAGTGAGGATTTTAAATACTTGGAGGACAGGCACTCTCTAACCCGACAAGGTAGAGAGTTCTGCAGGGTCGGGACCACAAACGCAAAAGCTTTAGCTCCAGAAGTCTCCAAACAGACCCTGAGAACCTCAAGAAATCCCTCATTGGTTGAATTGAGTGGTCAGCTGGGGTGGTAGGGATAGACGATGTCTTACAAATAGCGCAGTCCATGTTCATGTATGGCCTTATAGGTCAGTAATGTGACATTGAAGGTGATTCTCCACCGCACCAGCAGCTAGTGCAACTCACAGAGCACAGGCATAATTTGACTGGCTCTTGATGAGCCCATCAGTAGCCTGGCAGCCACATTCTGCACTGGCTGCAGGCAGTGAATCTCCACCCCCGGAGGCCCTAGGTAGAGAGCATTGCAACAGTCAAGGCGGGAGAACACTAAGGCATGGACTACTGTCGGAAGGTCCTCAGGTGGAACGAAGTATTCTGCAGTGTCCTGAGGAGAGAAGAAGGAACACGTAAAGGTACACCCCCAGCTCAGTAGATTACTTATTAAGGGCCCAGGGCCCTTGCACCCAGGTTGGTGCTGGTTGACATGAAGCCACCTGTTAGAAGGTATAGTGCAGTTTGGCATTTGCACTCGACAAACAGAGGAGCTGAGCTAGTTTAGAATGTTAAAGTACATTTTGGACTTCTGTTGGGCCTAGTCCAAACTTTAAGCAACACATTTTGTAAATTCCCACCACATTTACTGTACCTATAAGTTGCATAGATGACAGATGCCACTCTATTTACAGTAGGGGTGTGGACACTTACCTGTCCTGGCTCTGCAGGAAACACAAAAGCAGAGAATGACATAAGAAGATGAAACGGTGGACAGCCTCCACCCCCCAACACCGAAGTGGGCATGCAGTGAAGGTGTCAATGAACAGTGCACCACTGTTGAATGGCCCCACATTATGCAGCAGCACACAGCAACAAGGCCTCTGACCTCCAAGTGTACATATGCAGGCATGCAAGGCAAATGGCAGTCCCACACCTGGCTGGACACAGTGTCACTGCCCCACCCCCACACCACAGCAGATTGGACCCACCCATGTGACATACAGTACACAGCACCACAGTGCAAGTGCAGCCTTGCATGAGTCTGTGTGTGCCACAGTGACTGTGCTGTTGCGTCACAGCAGCCTAAAACCCCATGCACATGACCTGCAAATGTACGACTGTCACATACCTGGTCTTGGCAGTGCACCACTATGTACTCACCCCCTCAAGCACTCCAGCTGCACTCTGTCCCTGCATTGCAGGTCACTGAGCCTGTGCCTGCACTGCACCCCTGTGTGGGGAATACCTGTGTGGCACAGCAGCAGGCCATCAACCCTGTCCCAGACCGCTGACCTGGGCTCATGCAGGTCCACCTAGCCAAACAGCCTGTCCTCATCCTGCATCACTAGGGTCACAAGGTGGAGGAGCTCTGACTCTGACCATTTCATGGCCCTTGGTCCTGCTCCCCTTGCATGTGGCATGTCTGAAGTGCAATCTACTCAGCCAGTGCTATCTGTGGGACCTGTGCTATTGAATGGCCTAATTGCATCACATGCGCCACCAGGCCATGTGTACAGCATTGCACCCAGCACGCTGACATGCAATTGGCAGCAATGGCGTGGACACACGCATGCACACTGTGCAATGACCTGGTGGGAAAGCGGGGTTAGGGGTCATGGCAGGGTCACACATTTGCAAACTGTGCAGGGCCATGTTGTATGTGTCACACAGCATTGCACATGATAACAGTGATGTGCAGTAGCCCACAGGCATGCAGTAGTGGTTGCTGCACCATCAGGGCACAAATACATACTGGACGAACAGTGGACATCATGCACATGGATGTGCATGCACATACAGATGGTGCCGTGCACCATGCACATGCTGCATGTTGGTGATGCAACTGTCAGTCTGATCGTGCATCCTTGATAATGCTGAGAGTAATGTGCTGACCTCTGGGACATGCCACGAACACATCACGCATGTGCAGATAATGCACCCACAGACTTGCACTTGATTCAGGGATATGCCCGGAACACACCATGCATGCACAGATAATGCGCCATCTGGAGATGCATCCAATGCAGAAGATGCACCATACTGATTGAGTGAGTGGAGGGCAATTATGCAATTAACAGACATTGCTCCCAAATCAGCTCATTGCCCAATTCAGAGGGATCTCACCTGTTTAGCATCTCATTATCACTGCCCAAAGCCACATTTGCATGCCCTGAGCCAGAAATGCTCCTTACTCAGCACACAATGAGCATAGGAGACTGAGAGGATTGAAAGCCTTAAAGGTAGGTTTTGTTTACATTTCCTGTGACTGTGTAGCTGTTGCATTGCACAGTATAGGCCACGGACTGACTGGTAACATCTAGAATTGTGCAGGTACACTCAACACAGCTCGGAGTGTATGACACACAGTCCCACAGCCCACCCTAGGCAAGGTGGGGGGGATTGACTGAAGGGTGCTGTAATGGCACATACATTGATGACTGCAGTGTGTGATTCTATCTAATCCACCTGCCTGTGCTACACGCCATGAATCACCCATGGCATGTCCAGCGATGTGCATCCATCTGTGGTACTGCACTTCGACAGGGCACACGCAGCACTGACATCCCTGACAGACAGTGACACTGTCCCTGACATGCTGTGTAAGCTGAACAATGTTTTGTGGGCAGTGTGCTGTTGCCCAGCAGCCCCAGTGTGGTGGTACATGCTACTCAGGGCCCTGCAAATGCATGTCTAATGTATCTGTCTTCTATCCCACAGTAGCCAACATGTCTGGAGGTGACAGTGCTGCAGGTTGCAGGCAGCCAAACTTTAGCAGGGATGAGAGCCCCAACTTGAGGTGTACAACCACCACAGGGATGTGGTCTCCAGCAGGGGCGGCAGCCGAGCCCTGCAGTATGAGGGCTGGGAGGCAGTGGCACAGCATGTAAATGCCATTGGAAAGTACAACCGGAACCCCCAGGAATGTCACAAACATCTGAAGGACGGGAAGAGGAGGGCCAAAGATAAGCTGGCCCACACTGAGGCATCACTGAGCAGGACAGAGGGTGGTCCGCAGTCGGGGGGGGCACCTCACCCTGAATGAGGAGCCCCTCATAGTCAGCATTAGTGATGCCACTGTATAGGGTGTCCCTGGCGTGGGGTTCCAGGTGGGTGGAAGCCCATCGCAGCACTGACAGTATACATGGCCCTGACTTGTGTCTTGTCACATGTGTGCATCATGGTTGCCATGACAGTCCACTTGTGTGTGACATACCACCCATGTGCAGTTGGGCACTGCCCTGGAGGGCTAGGGCCGATCCGTGGCCCCTACTGTGCATGTCTGTGCCAGCCAGGCCATGACCAGGGAGCCAAGTGTTACTGCAATGCCCATCTCACTAGTGGTGCCAAGCCACTATTGGATGGACATGGTACTGCACTGTCCCTCATGGTGCCCTGTGGATGTGGGCATGGACTGGGCCACTCCAGTCATTGCAGGTGAATGGCTGCTGTGATGGAATGGGCATTGCCTGTCACTGCCAGGAACTGTCTGGTGCAAACACGACACACAGCTTTGCACACTGTACTTGTTTGTCTGCCACCATTGCTTCCAGTGTATGTGACCATGTCTCTCTGTTTTCTTTTGCAGCTCCATCGTGTCTTGTGGGTGCAGCCATGTCCACATCCACACAGGATGCCCTAGCAGGCGATGATGCAAGCCTGTCCCAGAGGGTTGTGGGCACTATGGATGACGGTGCCATCCCTGGCCTGTCCAACATAGCAATGTCCCCAGCTACATCACCAGTGGTGGCAGGCCCCTTGATCCCAACAGCTGGTGGTGGCACTGCTGTTGCGCATGACACCACTTGGCTGGAGGGATTCCTGTGTCATGCTGATGATGACCCAGAGGATGCAGTGGACATCACTAATGCCCTGCTGGTGTTGGCCAGTGGCACTCAGGGGGCATACAGCAATGGCCCAGTCAATCCAGATGCCACAAAGTTCATGGGGGACACGGTCAACAGTGGTGCATGCAACACACAGGTGGCACCGGACAGCACTGGTGGACCCGCTGCCCAAGCCTCTCCCACAGGAGATGCACAGCCTACCACGGTGGTAAGGGCCATGTCCCCTGCATGTGATCCAGCTGTGGCGGCAGGGTCAGCCAGTGCATCAGGGCCAGGTGTCCTGGGTCACCCGCAGGCAGCACTGGACCACGACGTCACCTTACCTGGGCATACAGGGCTTGTGTATGCCCAGTCCCCACCCATTCCCCAGCCTGCCAGGGTGCAGCCACCGACTATGGATGCGCAACAACATGCTGGTACACCACCTTCCATTAGCAATGTCACCGAGAGCTTTCACCCATCGAAGGGATTGAGGGCTATGCACACCTCCTACATGGCACCTCAGAGGGGCAGTCAGCCCTAAGGGTGGAATTCAGGGGCCTCAGGATGCTGATGGCCCTTAAGCATGAGTCAGCGGTCATGTGTTGTGCCCAGATGTTGGCAAAGGCATGCCTTCTGTGGGTGGGCATGACAGCGGCTCTGGAGAGGATTGCAACCATGGGCAAGGACACGTGTGCATCCGGTGCATGACATGGCCATCAGGCCTCCAGCTGGATACCTAGGAGTGCCTCATACATGCCCAGACAGTGGCATCAGGTGAACCCATTGCTGTTGATGCCATTGCTGCACCTCAACTTACCCAGCGTCCCTGGATCTGACATGGCTCATGGGACCACCACCCCAGTGAACACCCATTCACAGTCTCACTGCAGTACCCCTTCAGGAGTGATTGCTACACCTCCTGTGGCTGGTGTTGCTGAGGCAAGAACCAGCAGTTGTGGGTGGGGCTGCCCACGTGTCTGTAGTGGCCGTGGTGTCTCCCTGAGATATTCAGGTCACCATTCCAATGGCCACTTCGCCTGCTCCCATGTGTCCCACATGCCTAGCTGACACTGCCTGGGGTAGCGTGGCTGCCCTGCACCTGCCCCAGGGCATTTCCATCATGTACACCCTGTGCAGTGCCACCTGCATGTCCGTGTGTGCCATTATCATGCTGTGTGGAAAGGGTGTGATGAGTGCCGTCCATGTCTGCTGTGCACATGTGCCAGCAGCAGTACACTGATCCATATTGCTCCTGGCATGTACATGGTGGCACCTGGCTACGTAGGTTGTGGCCTGTGCATGTGTGTGTGCTGCATGAACAGTGGCATGGCTGTGTTCCACTGCAGCATTACCAGTGCCGCTTGGCTGGTGTTGTGTGTGTAGCTGTGTGGTGCTGTGTGTGTGGTCTCTTGTGCCCTCCATGCAATACATACCTATGTTACTCACCTGCAGTCCCCAAGGTGCTCCTCCACAATTGCAACTCTGTACTGACAGAACCTCGCTGACAGATGTGGGTCACACCACACCAGTGGTGGTCCAGCCTTATGTCCCTGTGTGACTACATCCTCATCCCCACCCTCCTCCTCCTCTTTCCTGGAACTGTCACCCTCAACAGCCAGGACTGCTATTTCATGGTCCATGGCCATGTTGTTTAGTATACAACAGGCCAGGAATATGCCACATGCTTTCTCAGGGCTGTACTCTAGGCTCCACTCAACCAATCCAGGCACTGGAAGGGCATCTTCAGCATGCCAAAGATTTGCTTGATGACGGCGTGTGTGGCAGTGTGTGCCTCATTGTATCTCTCCTCCATCTCTGTTCCAGGTCTTCAGATGGGGTGAGTAGCCAGGGTCGGAGTGGGTATGCTGCATCACTTGTGGTGTGCAAGGGTTGCTGTTAGTCCACTGCTCACATGTGCATCATGACTTCCCCCCATGGCATTCTGCTGTGTATGGTGTGGGTTTACCACTAGCCATATTCTGGCCATCCCTGTCATTCTGCCAGTCCCTCCCAATTGCTGTGTTCTGGCTCTGCTGCTGCTGTCTGGCCCTGGCTGCTAAGGCCAATGCATTCCACACATACTGTGTTCCCCATTGTCCACAGCAGCTGCACCTGCCTGTGTGCCTGTGGTGTACTGTGCCCTGTCTCATGTGCCTCCCGTTGCACTGCCTCACCCTTCCCTGCATTGTGCTTGTGCCACACCATCCCTCTGTGTGAACACATGTGGCACTGTCCCAGTTGTGCTGCACTCTGTGCGTATTCTGCATTGTGCCACCTGCACACCAGCCCCCCCCATCCCACACCATGGTGTCCTATTGTTTTGCAGGTCAGCATATTCCACATACTTATTAGATGTCTGCTTGGTACCTCCCCTGCCTCAAATCTTCGGCAGAGAGTGGACTGATGCCAAATTAAGGCGTCGTGTGTTATCAGGTTGCGTGGCACAGACGTTGCTGATGCGCCCTGTGGCATTGCACACCACCTGGCAGTTTATTGAATAGTAGCCCTTGTGGTTGATGTATGTCACTGCATCATCGCCAGGTGGTGCGTGGATTGCTACATAGGTGCAGTCAATAGCCCCTATGATGCCTGGCATGCATGCAAATGTGGAACTGCTGCATAGCTTCAGTCTGCTCTGCCTGTGTGCTTGTGAAGCAGATGTACTCAGAAGCATGTGGGAGCAGTGCAGTGAGGAACTGTGTGAGGAGATGGGAGGTGGACACCTGGGAGATACCAGTGGTGGCCCCAGCTGGCCTCTGGAAGGTTTCCGTGGCAAGCAAGCACATTAGTGTTGTCACCTTGGTCTACACAGTTATGGCATGACCTCTACCAGATGGTGTCTGCATTTCATCATGGCACAGCTCACAGAGCTGCCTCAGAATGGCCCTGTTCAGGTGGTATTGTCAGACTGTTTCTGTATCGGTGAGCTGTTTGAATGTCAGTCTGGCATGATACTGCTGTGGGGCTGGCCTCCTACACTGCCTTCCTCCACCACGTTGCTGGTCCACCCGTCTCATCGCCATTAACATGCCCACCATCAGGAATGGTGCTCCATCCATTTTAGCCTTTCAGCTGCCTCTCACACCCTACTCGCCTGTTGGGGGCTTGCACTTAAGTCTACTACTTTTCTACTTATCTTTCCATGGCACATTTAGTACATGCACCATAAACACTCTGTAGTTGTACCTTCATTGTGTACTGTGACTTGCTCTGCACTATATATGCATGCCCCCCCTCGATTTGCGCTGCATATCATTTACATGCGTCCACAGCACATCCTGTTTGGGGCATCACATCTGGGTTGCACCAGGGCAACTGTGCTGTCTTTGAATGGCTCCATGGTACATTTTTGGGTTGCACCAGCTCATCTCATTTGTGCTCAGCGCATCTGCTTCATGAGTCCTCCCTCATCATCTTTTCCAAATCCCATAAAATCCACACACATTTCTATGATCCCTTTTTAACTTTCTAAGACACTTTCTTTGCATGCAATCACATTATACCTGTTATTTTCAGACTAGTATACTTATCTCCAAGGTTTCAGAAAGCACATTTGCAAAACAGGGGTGAAACATTTCAGTCACACCCTGCTTACCGCAAGGAGTGCTTATGTAAATATCAGACTGGAAGCCAAATTTGAGTCAGACATTTTTTATCATTTGCAAAATATTTTCAGAAAATAAAGATTTCCTTGTGGAATTAAAACCAGTAAAGATATTTTGAACTGTTATCAAACTACATTTAAATTACAAGTTCCTTACAGACCCTGCAAACTTTCATGGAGCTTTTCACACCTGAAATATTACACATTAAGCCTACTACACAATTAATCTTTGTACATTTGAAAATCTTCCAAAATTTCCATCAAACATACTAAATGCATGTTTTCAACCAGTAAATCTCCACACATGTACAGATCTGATCTCATCTGACCCTCTTCTACATATCAAGACAATCTTTTTATCAGTTTTCTTCAGACAAGCACAATTATTTTTTTTAAAAAACTCTTCTTTATTCAAGAATAAAATACACAGCACTGACAGAAAGCTTGAACCAAACCATATGTTCAGGATGTACTATTAAACAGAATAATAACAGCACTCAAGTACATTGTTTCTAATTGTCTCTAAAGCACAATATTTTCGTGGAACAAATAGACAAGAAATAGGAGGAAACTGCATGTTAGTGGGAGATTTCAACTACCCCAGTAATAACTGGGATACAATGACTGGGACATCAACTATGGAAAGAAGGTTTTTGGATAGAACAGACCATAAAACATTTACAGCAAATTGTAAATGAACCAACACTTGGTAATAACATCCTGAGTCAGGTATTTACCAATCTCTAGGAACTAGTGGAGCAAGTAGAAGTCCTTGAGCCTCTTGCTGACAGTGACCACAATATGATTAAAACAACTTTTCACATGAAATATGCAACATACGGAGGGAACTACCATACTCAAATGCTAAAATAGGGCTGAATGAAAGAAAATGAGAGTATGTAACTAACTGGGACTGGAGTGTGACCTACAAGATGATGATCTTGAGGTAACATGGACTAAAATTAAGGAGAGAACAAATTATTGTATTAGAGAACATGTGCCTGTGATTCAAAAATATAACTCTAACAAGTGAATACCAAGATGGTTCACTAAAAACATCAAAAAGAATGCAAGGAAGAAAATGAAAGCATATAAAAAGAATCCAAGTAGGGTAAACTGGGAACACTATAAAACTTTCACCAGGGACAGTAAAAAAGAAATAAAGAGAGACAAGGCAGATAGTGAAGTAAGGATGGATGCAGCCATACTGGACAACAAAAAATCATATTTTAATTATGTGGGGAGTTTAAAAGGAGGACAGCACATGGTAGGCTAATTAAAGATGGTCGTAACACAATAATAGATGGAACAAGTATAGCGGACACATTTAATCATTACTTTGCAACTAACTTTAAGGCAAAGGAACAGGGCAATATTGAAATGGAGCGACTGATAAGTGAACATATCACAGAAATAAACACAGAAGATGTTTCTAAACAATGTGTAGGGTTACAGGGAAACAAATATCCTGAACCAGTTGGTGTGCACCCCTGGTTAAGAGACCTGGCTGAACAACTGGCAGGCCCGATATGCATGTTATTCAATAAGTCACTCATGGATGGTAAAGTAATACTGGAATGGAGAAAGGCTAATGTCATTCCTATACATAAAAAGGGCGATAGAGGCAATGTTGAGAATTATAGACCAATTAGCCTAACGTCTGTAGTGGATAAGTTGATGGAAGGATTTGTGAAATGTTTGATTCAAGAACAGTTACATAAAAGAGGTCAGATAGATGTAACACAGCATGGCTTTATGCAGGAAAGATCATAGAAACATAGAAACATAGAATTTGTCGGAAATAAGGACCGCTTGGTCCACCCAGTCTGCCCATTTCCCTACCTACTGGATAAGCTGCAGATCCTAGTTAACCAGCAGCCTACTTCTTCTTACCCCCACACCCTAGAATTGCCTTATGACTGTCCCATGCATGCTTGAACTCCACCACTGATTTTGACTCCACAACCTCCTCTGGAAGGCCGTTCCATGCATCCACAACCCTCTCTGTGAAAAAATACTTCCTTAAATTACCTTTGAGCCGCCCCCTCTATCTTCAAATTGTGCCCTCTTGTTCTTGCACACCTCTTTTTTTGAAAGATGCTACCCTCTTGGACTTTGTTGATTCCCTTGAGGTACTTGAAAGTTTCTATCATGTCCCCCCTCTCCCTCCTTTCCTCGAGGCTATACATATAAAGCTCCTTAAGTCTCTCTTCATATGTCTTCGGTGCAGACCCTGCACCATTTTAGTTGCCCTCTCTGGACAGCTTCCATCCTGTCTATGGCTTTCTTGGAGATTGGGTCTCCAAAACTGCACACAGTACTCCAGATGGGGTCTCACCAGCTGTCTGTACAGAGGATAATAACTTCCTGCTTTCTACTGGTGATGCCTCTCCTATGCGTCCCAGTAACCCCGAACCCTCCTTGCTGCCCTCTCACATTGCTTGCCCACTTTTAGGTCATCTGATGTGACTACCCCAGGTCCCTTTCCATTTTGTTGTTGTCAGTATCTCACCCCCATTGTGTACTCTTCCCTGGTTTTTGTTTCCCAGGTGCATTACCTTGCACTTCTTAGCATTGAATCTAAGCTGCCATACATTTGACCATTCCTCTAACCTTGCCAAGTCCCTTCTCATCCTTTCCACCCCACCCTGTGCATCAACTCTGTTGCAGATCTTAGTGCCATCTGCAAAGAGACATACTTTTCCTTCAGTCCTTCACAGCAATGTCGCTTATAAAGACATTGAAGAGGACTGTCCTAATACTGGAACCCCGCGTACCCCACTAGTAACCCTCCTTTCTTCTGAGTGGACTCCATTTACTATTACTCTCTGTGTCCTATTCTCCAGCCAATTCTTTACCCAGGCTGTCATCTTGGGACCCACTCCCAGGCTGGCTAACTTGTATATTAATCTTTTGTGTGGGACTGTGTCAAATGCCTTGCTAAAGTCTAGGTAGGCCATGTCCACAGCCCCTCCCTGATCTACTACTTTGGTCACCCAAAGAAATCTATCAGATTTGTCTGGCATGACCTTCCCGCTGTGAATCCATGCTGCCTAGGGTCATGTTCCCCTCTGGCCTCTAGATACTCGACAATTCTTTCCTTCAGAAGTGATTCCATCATTTCCTATCACTGAGGTTAAACTAACAGGTCTGTAGTTTCCTGCTTCTGCCTTGCTCCCACTTTTGTGAAGGGAATCACATATGCCCTCCTCCAGTCCTCGGGTACCACCCATCCTCCCATGATTTGTTAAAAGGGTAGTCAGTGGTGTCACTAGTTCTACCTTAGCTCTTTTAGAATTCTGGGATGAATCCCATCAGGCCCCATTGCTTTGTCCACCTTCAGTTTTAAGAGTTCTTTCAGAATCTTTCTTCTGTAAATGGGCTGGTATCAACTTCTGTATCCAGAGTGTTACTACTGTTTGTTTTATGTACCTCCTCTTCATTTGTAAATACTGAGCAAAAATATTTGTTTAGTATCTCTGCCTTTTCACAGCCTCCCTCCCCTTTATTAAGCCTCACTATCCCTCCCTTGGCCTTCCTTTGCTCCCTGATGTACCTATAAAAGGTTTTATCCCCCTTCTTAACTGAGTTGGCTATCTTTTCCTCGGTTTGGGCCTTTGCTGTTCTGACTGCCTTCCCAGCCTCCTTTTGCTTTAACTGATACAGTTCTCTGTCCTGCTCCTTCTGCGATTCCTAGTACTTCCTGAATGCTTTCTTTTTCTCTTGAACCTTCACTGCCACTTCCTTTGAGAACCATAGTGGTTTCTTACATTGTCTTGTTTTGTTTATTTGCTTCACACAAAGGCCCATTACCTCTGTGATGGCAGTTTTTATTATTCCCCACTGTTCTTCCACCCCTCCTCCCTGCCTGTTTGCTAGTGCATTCCTTAGGCACTCACCCATTTTGGCAAAGTCAGCCCTCCTAAAGTCCAGTACTTTTGTCTTTGTATGGCTTGACTCTATTGCTGTGTTTATTGTGAACCATACTGTTCGATGGTCGCTAGTTCCCAGATGGCTACCCACTTCTACATCTGTGATCCTCTCTCCATCTCCATTTGAGAGAATCAAGTCTAATATTGCTCCTCTCGAGTGGGCTCCAGTACTAGTTGTCTAAGGTATGCCCCTGTGGGGCATCTAGAATAACTGCACTCTTAGTGGCAGCTGCAACTGCACTCCAGTTAACATCTGGCATATTCAGATCACCCATCAGCAATATCTCCCTTTTTCTGCCATTCTAAGTATACTTTCTATCATTTCCTGTCCATTTCCTCCCCTGAGAGAGAGGTCTGTATATAACCCTGTGCGTATTGTGGTGCCATTGCCTGTCTCCAAATTTACCCACAGTGCTTCTTCTCCTCCTGTTTACCCTTCTGTTCTGTTGCTTTTATTCCTTCCTTATGTAAAGAACTCCTCCTCCTCCTCCTCCTTTTACCCTCCCTGTCCCTCCTGTAGACAGTGTATCCTGGTATGTTTATGTCCAGTCATGGTTTGTGTGTACCATGTTTCTGTGACTGCCACGATATCCAGATGTTCCTCCTCCATCAAGGCCACTAATTCAGGAAGCTTGTTACCCAGACTACGGGCATTAGTACTCATTGCTCTCCATTTTTTGATGGCTTTACCTTCTGTTGCAGCATCCCCCACTGACCGTTCTACCTCAGTCTTTTCTCATTTAGTACCCTGTTTTGTGGAGAGGCTGGGATTTTCCTGCTGCTTGTCAGTGCCTCCTCCTTTGACTAGTTTAAAAGCTTGCCAAAAGCATTTAAACCGATTGCTCAAAAGACTTGTTCCTTCCTGGATAGATGCAGATCATCCTGCCAGTATAGGCTGGTGTCCTCCAGGTGGAACCCCAGTCCCCAATGAAGCCAAACCCCTGTGCTCCGCACCATTTTTCAACCATTCATTAAACTGCATGGTGCTGATTACCTCGCCTCCCCATGCTTTTGACAGGCAGTACCTCTGAGAAGGATACTGTGTGTGCTACTTGTGTTAGGTCCTCCCCAACTCTGCAATGTCCTCCTGCACTGCTCTAATCTCATGATGAGCCAAGTCATTTGTCCCTAGGTGGACAATTACATCCAGCTCGGAATCCCCTGCAGCTGTTCTCATGATCCTGAGGATGCGCTTCCTGTCCCTCCAAGCCATGGCACCAGGTAGGCACCTTACTTCATTTTTCCCAGCTCACCCCAGTTCTATCCCCCTAATAATTGAGTCCCCCACCAGGAGCTGCTTCCTTTCCCTGTGGTGTCCTATGTCTCCTTCCTGTGGGCCTCCCTTGTGACAGTTATCAGTCTTCTCTGCGGGTGCATCCATAGGGGAGCTATGCTCCCCCAGAATGGTGTATGGATTGTGGAGTGGAACAATTGACTGGGTGTGCCTCTGTTCCACCCTCCTCACCTCCCTGAGCCCACTGTGGTCCAACTGCTGTGCTTTCTTGCAACCTCTGAGGTAGTGGTGGTGGCGCTAGTGCTCCCTGGATGGGGAGGTTCCTTCCTACTGTCCAGTGTGGCCTGGGGAAGGTTTCTTACTACTCTCCAATGCAGCCTGAAGACGGCAACTTCCTCCCTCAGGGCAGATAGTTGTCTGCAAATAGAGCAGCATCTCAGCCTCCAGAAAGACTCCCGGAAGACTGCTGCTCCACAGCCATTACACTGCACTACTCCCACATGTTTATCTATTATTTTTATTGTATTTGTGTGTGTGTGTGTGTGTGCGGCGTGTGTGTGATTTGTTATAGAAATATATATATATATATATTATACAACGTGTATGCTTATATTAGCAGTGCAGTGTGCTAGAGAGGATATGACAGTGAAACACCTTGCACTCAGGAAATGATGTCAGAACCTCAGGTATAAAATAACTTCTTCCAGGGTGGGTGGAGTGAGGGGTGGGAAGGGTTGGGCCTAAACTGTGTCCTCACAAAACAATCAACTAAAAGCTCTCACCCGCTGCGATGAGTGCCTTCCTGTCAGCAAGATACCCTACACAACAATTTGACAGAGAAAGTACGCTGCTAATCAAACAGAGAAAAATCCAGACATCCAAGTCAGACACAGGTAAATCTCTCCAGCCCCAAAACAGCCTGGTGGTTTGTTAGCCACAAAGGAAAATCAAATATGCTTTTATTTCAGCCCTTCTGAGGATGCTGACGAGATAAGCAGTTTTCAAAACCCCCTTCCTGACTTAAAAACTAAAACAAACACCAAGCAATACCACTTTAAAAATGAGGAAAACTTCTCTCAGATGTAAGCAAGAGAGAGAGAGTTTAGTTACAGATATTTCGTCCAAAATAGTATATCCCACGCAGCTTCTCAGTTGTTTCCAAGCACTCCTGTACACAACTTGAAAGAAGATGGACTTCTGTCTCAAACAGGATCACACCACTAGTTTATAGTAATTGAATAATGCTGAAATGGTCAGCTAGACAAATGGCTATGATGCTGAGCTCTGACTTGTGAAGACAATTACCCCCACCTCAGGCTATGTTTGGCATCCAGTTACAACTTGCAGCTTTTGCTATTTTGAATCACACAACCCCCACCAAAATTTGCAAAATATATTGATGCAGATTCTCACAGAATTCTAGTAATCAGTCCAGTTAGCCACAAAGGAAAATCAAATATGCAGAAGATAAGCAGTTTTCAAAATACCCCTTCCTGACTTAAAAACTAAAACAAACACCAAGCAATACCACTTTAAAAATGAGGAAAACTTCTCTCAGATGTAAGCAAGAGAGAGAGAGAGAGAGATTAGTTACAGATATTTCATCCAAAATAGTATATCCCACGCAGCTTCTCAGTTGTTTCCAAGCACTCCTGTACACAACTTGCCTAACAAATCTGCAGTGTTTCTTTGAGAATGTAAGCAGCACATTGGATTAGGGTCTGCTGGTCGATGTGATATTCCTAGATTATTCTAGAGTGTTTGACTTGGTACCTCACCACAAGTTAATTGGTCAATTGATAAAACAGGATTTCCATCCATGTGTCATAACTTGGGGTACACTTGTGGTTGAGCAAGCAAAGCCTACGGGTGACTATTAGGGAATTTAGCTCGGATTGGATAGCTGTGATGAATTGGGTGCCCCAGGAGTCTGTTTTAGGACCCATGTTAACATCCTGATCTGTTCCATGCAGACCTCAAATGGGGCATGCTTATACAAGTACATGAATGATGCTAAAATTGGGGCAATTGTAAATAATGCAGAGGCAGCTGCTTGGTTCCAAATCAAACTAGAAAATCTGGGGGCTTGGGCAAGTGTGCAAGGCCTAGAATTTAATGTAGGAAAATGCAAGGTCATGCACTTGGGATGCAACAATGTAAATGCCTCTTATTCTAGGTGACACTACTCTAGTAACCACTGAATTAGAGAGGATCTGGGGGAGGTCATGCACTTGGAATGCAACAATTTAAATGCCTTATATATTCTAGGTGACACTACTCTAGTAATCACTGAATTAAACAGGATCCAAGCGGTATACATAAATAACAACTTGACATTCGATAATCACACTAGGGAGATGATAAAGAAAGAAGATAGAATTCTGGGATGCATACTACAGAATATAAAGAGTAGAAATAGGGAGGCATTGATCCCTCTGTATACTGTCCTGACGAGGCCATATTTTAATTACTGTGCGCCTGTTGTTGCAACGGGATATATCTCAAGCATGAAACAAATGGAGGGAGTACAAAGAAAGCACAAGGACTGGAAAATATGGGGTACAAGACCACCATGTTTTCCGATCTTGTTGGGTCGACAGATGTGGCTTGTATCACCAAGACCTGGCTAGATGACAATGTGGGCCCGATTTTTGAGGCCGCCATTCCAGCTGGGTATATGATGATACATCACCTAGGGTTGGACTGCTGGGGAGGGGGGTTGCTGTCTGTTTTAAGACCCAATTGGAATGCATTAGTGCTACAGTTGAGGAGGCCACTTCATTTGAATGTGCTGTTGTAGCAGGTGTGGGCTACCGAATTGCTCTCATCTACTGTCCACCCGGAGATGGGAAGCAATTCCTTAAGGAAGTGGCGGATTTCGTCATCAACATGGCATTTGAGTTGCCCAGGCTGATGGTCCTGGGTGATTTTAATACCTGGATGGGCGACGAACTCTTGCAATTTGGACAACACTTCCTCAAGTTAATGGAGTCACTGGGCCTGACACAGGTGGTTACCACTGCTACACATAAATGTGTCCATTCTTTTGATTTGGTCTTCCTCCTGGGGATCGAGGCTTCTGAGGTTCTGGGTGGAACCAGTCAGTTGGTCTAATCACTACACTGTGAGATTCAATTTTGGCACCTCCCCCCTTGTAGGCTGGCCCCTGTGGAAATGGTCAAGTACCGTCCTTTACAGAATATTACTTCTGATGGCCTTTTTGCAGTCCTTGACCTATCACAATTTCTTGTGCATGGCAAGGATCCAGAGGCACTGGTCTTGACTTATAATAATGCCATTTCTTCGTCCCTGGATTCTATTGTTCCAGTACGTGTGCATCCTCTCTCCCTTCGACCTCGGACTCCATGGTTTGATGGAGCCTTGAGAGAGTTGCGGCAACTAGGACGCAGGTTGGAATGTTGTTCTTGGAAATCTGGCTTGTATACCAACCACCTTATATTGCTAGAACATTATCGGTTCTACCAGTCAGAAATCTCTTGTAAGAAGGCAGAGTTCCTGTCTGGAGAAATTTCTGCTGCTCAGAATCGATCAGCTCAGCTTTTCAGAACTGTGGATAGATTGTGCAACCCAATCTGCCTGCAGCTCCGAAGAGCGTTTTCACAATTACAGTGTGATGAGCTTGCTCGGTTCTTTGCCGATAAAGGTGGCAGACATTAGGTCGGAGATCCACATGACACATTCTATGCAAGCTGCTAGTGATCAGGGCTTGGTCACTTCCCCAGCGTTTTCCTGGAGTACCTTCGACTGCCTGGAAATCATGGATGTTATGCCGATTGTCCAGGGGATGTGCCCTACATGCTGTAGTTTAGATCCGGGCCCTACATCCCTGATTATGGGATGTGGTGATTCTATCGCCCTGGTTCTGGCACAGATAGTCTGATGTTCTCTCAACTCAGGTGAATATCCCTGCTCCTTAAAAGAGGTGGTGGTGACATCCTTGTTGCAGAAAGCTTCTCTGGACCCAGACTTTCTTGCTAACTACAGGCCTATCTCGAATTTCCCCTTTGTGGGGAAGGTGATCGAGAAAGTAGTGGCGGCCCAACTGGAGAACCACTTAACCATCCATAGCATCTATGAACCTTTACAAGCAGGTTTTTGAAAGAGGCATAGTACCGAGACTGCACTGGTTTGGGTGCTCAATGATCTTTTGATAGTGAGAGGCCAGAGAAAATGGTCCATTTTGGTACTATTAGATCTGCCATCAGCATTTGACGCCATCAACCATGGGGTTTTGCTTGAGCGCCTGAGATGTATTTGTGGGCTTTCTGGGGTGGCCCTCAGATGGTTAACTTCATACCTCACCAGGAGGACTCAGAGGGTGGTTTCAGGTTTTTTTCCTTCTGATCCCATCTCTCTGTTTTGTGGGGTCCCTCAGGGCTCAATACTGTCCCCCATGTTGTTTGCTGTGTACATGCATCCCCTCGGAGACATTGTGAGATGGTATGGGCTGAGGTTTCGTTGCTATGCCGATGATACCCAGCTATACCTGTCTTTTGCCCCCGACCAGGAAGGAGCAGTCTTGGTATTTAATAACTGCTTCCATGAAATCCAGGATTGGATGAGGTCCAGTTGGCTGAAGTTGAACTCTGGGAAGACGGAGGTGCTGGTCTTGGACCCCGATCGCCGGATAGGGGGACTTGAAGCAGGCTCCTCATCAGGATTGTTTCTTGGGGGTGCCAAGCTACAGGTCTCTGAACAGGTGCGAGATCTTGGGGGGATGTTAGATGCAGGGCTGACACTTCGGACTCGGGTGTCAGCTGTGGTTAAGTCATCTTTCTATCTCATAGAAACATCACCAGGATCAAGCACCTTGTTCCGTATGGTGATCTGTCAACATCAAACCATGCCTTCATGACCTCACATTTAGATTACTGCAACTTGCTGTACTTTGGGGTTCCGGGCGTTGATATCTGCCGCTTGCAGCCGGTGCAGAATTCTGCAGCCAGGTTGTTGGTGGGAACTCCAAGGTTTTCCCATATCACACTGGTTCTGCAGGAACTGCACTGGCTGCCAGTTCAGTGGCGGATCACCTTCAAAGTTGGATTACTGACTTACAAAGCCCTGCACGAACTGGGCCCTGACAACCTGAAAGAGCTCCCGATTCCCTACTATCCTGTGAGACCACTCCGCTCGGCCGACAAGGGGTTGCTAGAGATTCCGAGGGTAGCCTTACAATCCGCTGGGGCCCGTGCTTTTATATTTATGGCCCCATCCCTCTGGAATTCTCTACCCCATCAGATTAGGGAGTGCGTGACCGTGGGGAGTTTTAAACAGGTTTTAAAATCTTTTCTCTGGGTCAAAGCATATGGTAGCGTTGATTGCTGATTTGTATTGCTTTTATGATGATGACTCTGTGTTATGGTGTTTTATTGTCCTACTGTAATGTGCCTTGATATTTGAAAGGCGCATAACAAATAAAGCATTATTATTATTAATACAAAGAGCACCTACATACTACAGATCTTTATTCAGTGACCTATACGCAATTAAGAGGGACCTGTGTTTAGTATATAGGGCATTTGAATATGAGAAGATATGGACATCTGGATTGTGTTTAAATAACAGCAAAAAGGGAACTAGATAGCATGGGAAGCAACTAAGGGGAGAAATATACAGGACCAAAAAGAGACAACAGTGATTTAGTCAAAGAGTTGTGGGAATCTGGAATTCACTACCACAGTCTGTAATATACAGTAGCACTATGAACAAATTTAAAGCAGGACTTGATAGACACATGGAAACAGAAGGTACTTTGTATTTCCACTGATATGTAACACGTTACAAAGGTTTATGCCTACAGACTTGAAAAATGACTATGAGACTATAAAGTGCATAAACGTTTTATTACTACTACTACTGTTGTGGAACTGCATGTGTAATCAATCTCAAGGAGGCCCATGCCTCCATCAGACCTTGGAATGTATAACTTTGGCATGCACTAGTTATTGTGTGTTAACTGGTTGGCATGGAATAGTTTCCTTGTTTTATATCTAGCTGGTTCAACACTTTCTGTGGACAGTCTGTCACCCAAAAGCTGTATGATATCACAGTAAGGGCAAGTTGACTGATAGCTTGCACTTTGTTTCATGTTGTCAAACAAGTTTTTAATATAAGCTTCAGCCTTCTGAAATATTCCTTTCTGATTATTGCTCTCATTTGTGCATGTTTTATTGTTGCTCCTTCTATTCCCAGATATGTGTACACTCCCTCTTACCTGAGTTCTTTTATGTCACAGCCCTATCAGGTTGATGTTTTTTTTTTTTTACAAGGTAACTTTCTGGATATAAATGTTTCTTTGGCACATTTACGTAGGCTAAATATCATTTGAATGTCATTAGAGAAGGTCATGACAACTTGTAGTTTTGCTTTTAGGTATTTATTGAATAAACTGTAAACTGTAAAGCAATACAAAAAAACAAAGGCAGAAGGGGACAGGAAGAAGTACCAGGAGAAGCAAAGGGAGGCAGGGAGGTCAGTAAGGGAAGCCAAAGCTCAGACAGAAGAACACATTGCAAAATCAGTGGGTACATAAGGAAAAAGAAAGACAAAGGGAGGGATAGTGAGACTGAAGGGGGAGGATGGGTGCCACGTGGAGGATGACAACAGTAAAGCTGACATATTGAACAGGTATTTCTGCTCAGTCTTTACTAAGGAAGAGGAGGGTAATGGGTCTGAAGGAGTACAAGGGGTGAGAATGGTGCAGAAATGGACAGCAAGTCCCCTTATCAGAAAGGGTCCCTGAAGGAACTGGAAGTAATAAGAGTTGATAAAGCAATGGGGCCAGATGGGGTGCACCCCAGGGTCCTTAAAGAACTAAGAGAGGTGGTGGCTGAACCTCTGTCTATCCTGTTTAGCCAATCACTGGAAACAGGGAGTACCCAAAGACTGGAGGACAGTAGATATAGTCCCCTTATACAAAAGTGGGAACAAAGGAAGCAGGGAACTACAGACCAGTCAGCTTCACCTCGGTAGTGGGAAGATTATGGAAGCACTACTGAAGGAGAGATTTGTGGAACATCTGGTTGTCAATGGACTACAGGACCCAAGGCAGCATGGTTTCACCAGGGGGCGGTCATGTCAGACCAACCTCGTTGAATGTTTTGACTGGGTGACTAGGGAGGTGGATCAGGGAAGGGCAGTGGGCATGGCCTATCTGGACTTCAGCAAGGCCTTTGACACTGTGCCACATATATGACTATTACACAAACTGGGGAATATGGGTGTGGGCAGGACAGTAGTGTGGTGGGTAGGTAACTGGCTGGGTGGCAGGACACAGAGGGTGGTGGTAAATGGCTGTCACTCCACAGAGGGAAGAGTGACCAGTGGGGTACCACAGGGATCAGTGCTGGGACCAGTCCTATTCAACTTCTTCATCAATGACATTGCGGAGGACCTAGAAGGCAGAATTTCACTGTCCGCTGATGACACAAAGCTCTGTAACAGAGTAGACACACCAGAGGGAGTAGACAGAATGAGAAGAGACCTGCAGAAACTTGAAGAATGGTCAAGGTTTGGCAGTTGAAATTCAATGCAAGGAAGTGCAAGATAATGCATATGGGGCACAAAAACCCTAACACAATATATCAGTTGGGGGGTGAGGATATAGCATGCACCAAGCAGGAAAGAGATCTTGGGGTTATCATCTCTGATGACCTCAAGGTAGGGAAACAGTGTGACAAGGCAGCAGGTAAAGCAAATATGATGCTGGAATGTATAGGCAGGGGCATCACCAGCAGGAAAAGGGAGGTCATAATTCCACTATACAAGACACTAGTGAGGCCCCACCTGGAGTACAGTGTACAGTTCTGGAGACCATACTATGTAAGGACATAGAGAGGGAGAGAAAGTTCAGAGGAGGCAACAAAGATGGTGCATGGATTGCATCACAAGTCCTATGAAGACAGGTTGAAGGAACTGAACATATACTCCCTGGAGGAGAGGAGGGAGAGAGGGGATATGATAGAGACATACAAGTATCTTACAGGGAGGAACAGGGTGCAGGAATACACTATTTTTAAGCAAAAAGATGTTCCAGGACTAGAGGGCATGGGATGAAGTTGGAGGGAGGACGATTCAGAGGAAACATGAGGAAGAATTTCTTCACAGAATGGGTGGTGGACAAGTGGAACACCCTGCCAGAGGAAGTAGTGGGGGCTGAAACAACCACAGGATTTAAGAATGCATGGGATAGACATAAAGGAATTCTGGAGGTCAGGGGTAAGGGGCAACAGACTTCTAGGAAAACATAAACTGAACTTACAAGCTCAAATGGGCAGACTGGGTGGGCCACAGGCCCTTATCTGCCGACACTGTATGTATCTATGTATCTATGCTTCAGGTGGTCTGCAAAAGGTAGGCGAGATGTTGGTTTCTGATCATTCTTGTTTCTGGAGTTCAGGTTGTATCCATAGCCTAGGTCACTGATTAGGCTACTTCATGGATGTAGGGAAAGGCAGAACAGGAGCGGTGACAAGGAGTCACCTTGAAATATTCCTTATTGGGTCCTTATACTTGAGATTGTGATTTGACCTTTCTCATGGTTTAATTGCAGGGTGGTTTGACACTTTCTCATAGTAGTTATGACAAAGTTTATCAGCGTGGGTGTAGCCTGTAGATCTGTAAACATTCAATGATTCAGGAGTGTGTGATGCTGTCAAATGCTTTTTTATAGTCAATCTATGCTACACTAAGGTTTCTTCATTTTTTGCAGCTCTCCATTATGGCTTTTTTTTCAACAGGAGATGGTCCTTTGTACCATATGATTTTCTTTTATTGCCTTTTTATTCTATTGCCATGAGATTACTGCAATCTAGATGATTGTAGACTCTGCATCAATTCCAGTGTATAGTTTATATGTTGTTAGCAAACAGGTTATTCGGTGATAGTTCTTGAGGAGACTGGTAGGCTCAGATTTGATAAGAAGTGTGGTATTCCGTGTTGTAAGCCAGTTGGGTGTCCACTTGGGATGTGCATATAAATAGTTTTTACATGTGACTAAATCAAGGTGTAGAGATGTTAGTACCTTCTGCCAGAAGTTGGGCACTGCATCTGGATCTGGGGTTTTCCAGTTGGGGGCTTTCTTTATCTTTGCTTCTATCTCCTTAGCTGTTACATCAAGCCACTCCATATCCCTGGCAGTGCAATTTCTTATGCTGTCTTTTTCTTCCTGTATCCACTTTGCAGCTCTATTATGTTCAACTGGGTCTTCATAGAGGCTTCTCCAGAATTCCTCAGTTTCTTTATTTTACGGTGGCGTACTTTGATTCCTTTCCCAGCTCCCTATGAAATTTCTCTGGGTCTTCTCTAAACCATCTTTTAAGTGTTTTTTCATTCTTCCTTTCTGCAGATCTCCTGAGTTTCTCGGCTTGTGCAGAGATCTTAAGTTTGTTATTCAAGATGGTAAAATGTAGGTCTTGATATGTTTTAATAGTGTTTTTATTTGATTTCATCCACTTTCCTGATGACTTTCATTGATCTATTGCCCTCTAAACTCTTCCAGCAGTGATACTTCTGATCTTAGCTCCATAATTGTCCTATCTGCTTTTTCCATGGTGGTGTACTGTATTTACCTGTCGTTTTGTTCCTACTTCCTTGCTTTTGTGGCACTGTTCTATTTGTTATTAGTCTGGCTGCCCAAGAGTGTATTCTGTTTATCTCAGTGATAGCATATGGATCCCTCTGAATGGTTCCAGTAACCTTGTTTATCTGTTTTATTTGTTCCCTGTGTGTACAATGTGTAACTTTTGAAATCTTTCCCTTTGATATGTTTTGATGTATTTATCCATTTCAATTAAGTCCGGCAGGTCTTCTCTCTCATATTTTCTTCCTCTTGATTCAGGGTGTCTCCCCGGAGTGAATTCGCTGATGAATTATCAGGCCAATCTTCTGGAAAAAACTTTTGTCACATTCAACACATGTATATGGCCTCTCTCGGGGTTAGTGTTTCCAGATGTTCAGAGATTTCTGGTACCGTGATGAGAATGGACCCCATTCTTAAGCCAGGGCATATTCAAAACTCAGGAAATCAGCACTGTATTAGTCTTCGATGTTTGCTGAGAGCACTCTTCTCAGCACACGCAATGTCCCCAAGATGGCTCTCTCTAGAATGAATTCGCTGATGTCTTAACAGGTTACTCTTATCTCCAAAACTCTTGTCACATTCGACACATTTATATGGTTTCTCTCCAGAGTGAATTCTTTGATGTAATATCAGGGTACCCTTCTGGGCAAAACTCTTGTTGCACTGATCACATTTAAATGGTCTCTCCCCAGAGTGAATTCGCTGATGTCTTAACAGGTTACTCTTATCACCAAAACTCTTGTCACATTCGACACATTTATACGGTCTCTCTCGGTTATATGGTCTCTGTATAGAGTGAATTTGCTGATGTCTTGACAGGTTACTCTTATCGCCAAAACTCTTGTCACATTCAGTACATTTATATGGTTTCTCTCCAGAGTGAATTCTTTGATGTAATATCAGAGTACCCTTCTGGGCAAAACTCTTCTTGCACTGATCACATTTAAATGGTCTCTCCCCAGAGTGAATTCGCTCATGTTTTATCAGGTTACCCTTCTGAGCAAAACTCTTGTTGCATTGAGCACATTGATATGGTCTCGCCCCAGAATGAATTCGCTCATGTATTATCAGTTCGCTCTTCTGGTTAAAACTTTTGTCACATTCAGCACATTTATGTGTTTTCTTTCCAGAGTGAATTTGCTGATGCCTCATGAAGATACTCTGGGCTATAAAACTCTTGTCACATTGAGCACATTTATATGGTTTCTGGTGAAGTTCATGTGTTATAGTGTTATGTTGCACAGTAAAACTCATGTCAGTGCATTTAACTGTATTTAGCTTGTTTAAACTCCTCTGATAATTGGTACATTTCAATTTCCCCTCTCCATCATAAACCTGTTGCTGTACATTGATGAGAGGTAGGACATGGAAACTCTTCCCACACTGAGGATACTGATGCAGTTTCTCTGTTGTGTGACACAGCTGGTATTTTTCAGGTGATAATTGTTGGCTCCAACTCTCATTGCACCCAAGCTTCCTGTTGACTGAAAATAAAAATTTATTTAGGATTTTCTTACAACAGGGAAACAAATGTGTCTGTTTTTTTCCTTACTCTTTTCAAGAGCTCCATCAACCTTCCTATTTCCTAAGATTTAACCTCAGAAATGTGTTTTTGCAGACATTACCATTTTAAAACACGGTACTTTAGACTAATTATTCTTTCTGTGATATTTTATTATTTTTATTGAGAATATTCATAAAATGGGTCTGACCGATTCTGGCTTTTCATTGGTCAACATCTGATCACAAGGGAGTTTATGAACAGGTAATAAAACATGGCAAGAGGGGGTGTGCTAACCAAAAACACTAATGAAATGGAACAAACAATTTTAAGCAACTCAAACAGAACCACAAGGAAAATTTCCAGCAAGGCAAAAATGTTAATTATGTTTTCAAAATGCAGACAGTAAAATATCAATCTGCGGCTATCCCTTCCCTAAGTAAAGAAAAAGGCAAAATCATGTTTTTTAAATGCAGGCAGTCATCAAAGTCATGGTCCCACATATTCAAAGGGGATGCACGTCCAAATGGGATATGTGTGGCACATCTCAGAAAATGCACAGAAGTGCGATATTCAAAAGAGAGAGTTGCACTTCACATTTCCTAATGTGCCATTATGCGGAAATAATGTATGTGGTGCGAAAAAGAGGGGCAGGTACCTGAATAAGCCATGCATCTATATATTCAGCCAAAATGTGCAGTGCATCTGCCATGCATCCCAGAAGTGTGCCACGCGAAGTTAAGCAGATAAAAGGATGACCTAAATTGGCCAGCCACCCACAAACTGGACGCAGAACTGCTGACAGGGCATCCAAAGACAGCCCTCAGAGGTGAACCAGATGTGCTGCAGGTGTCCACACACAGCGGTCATGCCAGGACGAAGTATCCAGAGACACAGGTGCCACCTCCTAGACTGCACCCGGGATATAGACTCCTAAATTCCACATGCTAGTGCTATCAGGTGCCCCTCAGTGTGCCAGCAGATCAGACATCCACAATGCAACACATGTATCAAGGACCATGGCCTGCACCCATGTGGCATGCAGGGTGCCACACAGTGGTGGTATGCACGCATGGTGACATCTGGGGCAACGGTGCCAAGGTAGCCTGTAGGTATGAGTGGCAGCATGGCATGGACTGACCTGTGGCACACACCCATAGAGGTATACCAGAAGTGCACACAGCACACTCATGCCAGACCCACACAACAAGGAGCCACAGATATGTCACGGATGCCTGCCATGTGGTGTGACATAACAGGGGCAGTGCAGTGGGTCAGTGTGGTGTTCCTGTGATGGACATAGCACAACAGTGGGCAGTACAGGGAAGGGGTGGCACAACCTGAGGCCTGAGGGTGCCATGGGCATGCCTTACAAACACCTGACTCCTCTAGCGTTGAGTGTGTGGCTACCATGGGCACGTCCATGGCCAGTGTCAGACTGGACCACCAGGGTACCTGGAGTGGTCAAGGTGGGATCTACACACTTGAGTACCCAGTCACTCTCTGAAAATTGACATTCCTTGCATTTCTCACCATGTTCCTATCATAAGGGTATATGTGGGGCTCTGCAGGTGACTGTAAGCTGCAAACAGCTTGTGTATCACAGTCCTGTGGTATACTGATTAGAGCATGTCACCCTGTGCCCTCCCCTGCTGCTTGTCCAGGAGGACCCCTGTAGCCATTGTTTTTTTTTTTTTTAACTTATTGTTTTTGCCCCCGCCTTTTTCACTGTTCCTCAACCTTCCACTCCTTCGGTCCCCAAGGAGTATCACTCTCCCAACCCTACCGACACACTCAGGGTCTTCCCCTAGAGTACCACACTCACTGCCCTCGGACCTCCATTGATGGCCCAGATTACCCCCACCGGGCGGGGCGAGGAGAGGTTCCCACCTTACCTCCCCTGTCCTGCAGCGAGCTGTACAGTGGGGTCTGTCCTGATCGGTCGGCGGGTGGTGAGACTGGCTCTGAGGGACATCATCTAGGCAGGCTGGAGGGCTGTTTTCCTCCAATTTTCCCTGACGTCAGCGTGCAATGAGGCGCAAGGCTGCCGGCGTGCGTGGAGGCGCACGTCGTAGCCAGCCCTCTGCCAACGTCTACCCCTTTTGCATCGGCTCTCCTCAACCGCACCAGCCACCCTGAGCTTCCCCAACAGGTGGCGGTATCGCGGCGGAGAGCCGTGATCCCCCCCTCCCGGAGAAGGAGAGCAGCCGTTGGGCACTCAATCCTTCTCCCTCCCTGCCAACCCCCGTCGACCCGGGCTTGCACCCGAACCCGGGTCGCCGGTGTGGTACGAGGTGTGGCGTCCAGTGCCTCAGCGCCACCGGGCCGGCTCTGTAGCCATTGTTGAGGTGGGCCCCTTGCACCCCAGTCAAACCCTATACATGGCCATGGGTAATAGCACTGTACTCTGGCAAATCCAGTCCACCGACCCAACACAAACATTCCATCACACCCACCTGCTAGGCTGCTGTACCTTCTGTTCAACTTTGTGGAGTGGTGGGGCAGCCCTGCAAAGTTGGAACTGTGCATGCCTTGGGTATGCAAATGGCCAGAATACATTCCAATAATGAGCTCCACATGTGAGAACTGGGCTTGGAATGTGCAGTGAGGCCATTTGCATATCCTGGCTGAATATTACAAAGTTGCACCATGCTCACCTCACCTGTTCCAGCACATTTCAGTATGTCCCTGCCTGTGGTGCATGGTTCCCCTGCCTGAGATGCACCATATATCTTCAGTTGTATGATCACGCATGTTCAGCCTATTAAGCCAGACATGAATATGACATTATTTTGTGCCGGTGCATTTCAGTTGTGCGACATTGGCACTTACATGATGCAGCCTGGGAATTTTGAATATGAGGCCCGTAGAGAGCACACTATAACTGCAGCTACCTGGTCTCGAGTTCAAGTTTAGTTCAAGTTTATTGCAGGAAAGACTCCGTTGAGCAAGCTCATTCACAAGGAAGTCCAGAGGCACATACATATGCAGTTCGCAATTACATAGACAGGAGATATAAAATGTAGAACAACAAAGAAAAAAATTATATAATACAAGAGGTATACACAACAGAAGTCCTTATGCTATATACACAGTATGAGTGAAAAACAAAAATCAGATTTTTTTAATGCAGTAACCGGAGCCAGTCAGAATGCTAAGCAATGGCAGCTACCCCAAATAAAAAAAGCAAAACTCACATTTCTAAAATGCAGACAGTTATTAAAGTCAGACAGAGTACAATACAACTGCAGCTACCCCTCCCCTGAGCAAAAAAAGTCACATTTTTGTAATAAAGAGAGTCACCAGAACCAGTCAGAATACAATACAGCTGAAGCTATCCACCCCTCTGAGTAAAAAGCAAAAATCTAATTTTTGTAAGGCAGATGGTCACCCGACCCAGTCACAGTGCAATGCAACTGTATTCTGACTGGCTCTGTTGACTATCTGCATTATAAAAATGTGATTCCTCTAAGTGAAAAAAAAAATCACATTTTTGAAATGCAGACAGTTACCAAAGTCAAACAGTATAAAAACAAAATCACATTTTATTCAATATTTATTTGAAATGACTCTCAGTGGGATAACCCCATGAGGTACAGCATCTCATTTTCATGGGAGTCACAGGCAGGACAGCAGCAGTCAGCAGGTTAACATAGGAATAGTTATCTAAAGGCTAAAGTATGCACAGTAAAAATGAACAAGCTCTAAATGTAAGAACAGTCAAACAGTAATTAAAACAAGCACACAAAGTGGGTTCAATATTTTTCATAACAGAAATATAGAAACATAGACTTTGAAGGCAGAAAAGAAACACTTGGCCCATCTCGTCTGCCCATTTCTCTACCTGCTGGATAAGCTGCAGATCCTAGTTAACCAACAGCCTATTTCCTCTTAACCCCCACCACAAGAATTGCCTTATGTTGTCCCATGCATTCTTGAATTCCCCCACTGTTTTTGACCCCACAACCTCCTCAGGAAGGCCGTTCCATGCATCCATAACCCTCTCTGTGAAAAAATACTTCTTCACATTACCCCTGAGCCATCCCCCATTATCTTCAAATTGTATCCCCTTGTTCTTGCACATCTCTTTTTCTGAAAGATGCTACTACCCTCTTGGACTTTGTTGATTCCTCTGAGGTACTTGAAAGTTTCTATCATACCCCCCTTTCTTCAAGGGTATACATGTTAAGCTCCTTTAGTCTCTCATTGTATGGTTTCTGTTGCAGACTCTGCACCATTTTAGTTGCCCTTCTCTGGACTGTCTCCATCCTGTCCATGTCCTTGCAGCCATGGGGTCTCCAGAACTGGATGCAGTACTCCAGATGGGGTCTCACCAACTGTCTGTACAGAGGGATAACAACTTCTTGTTTTCTACCGGCGATACCTCTCCCTATACATCCCAGTATCCCCCCAGCCATCCCTGCTGCCTTCTCACATTGCTTGCTAACCGTTAGGTCATCTGATATGATTACCCCCAGGTCCCTCTCCATTTTTGTTGTTGTTACTACCGCCCCCCCAATACGTACTCTTCCCCAGGGTTTTTGTTTCCCAGGTGCATTACTTTGCACTGAATCCAAGCTGCCATACCGCTGACTAATCCTCCAACCTTGCCAAGTCCCTTCTCATCCTTTCCACCTCACCTTGCGTATCAACCCTGTTGCAGATCTTTGTGTAGTCTGCAAAGAGACATACTTTTCCTTCCAGTCCCCCTGCAATGTCACCTATAAAGACATTAAAAAGAACTGGATTCAGTACTGAACCTTGCAGTTCCCCTACTAGTAACCCCCCTTTCGTCAGTGTGGACTCCATTTACTATTACCTTCTGTGTCCTGTTGTCCAGCCAATGTTTTACCCAGGCTACCATCCTGGGACCCACTCCCAGACTGGCTAATTTGTTTATTAATCTTTTGTGTGGGACCGTGTCAAATACCTTGCTAAAGTCTTGGTATGCCATGTCCACAGCCCCCTCTCTGGTCTACTACTTTGATCACCCAGTCAAAGAAATCAATTAGATTCATCTGACATGACCTTCCCACTGTGAATCCATGCTGCATGGGTCCTGTGTTCCGCTGGCCTCTAGGTACTCAACAATTCTTTCCTTCTGAAGTGATTCCATCATTTTCCTTACCACTGAGGTCAAATTGACAGGTCTATAGTTTCCTGCCTCTGTCTTGCTCCCACTTTTGTGAAGGGGAATCACATCCACCCTCCTCCAGTCCTCGGGTACCACACCATCCTCCAATGATTTGTTAAAACGTGTAGTCAGTGGTGTCACTTGTTCTCCCCTTAGTTCTTTTAGAATTCTGGGGTGAATCCTGTCAGGTCCCACTGCTTTGTCCACTTTCAGTTTTAGGAGTTCTTTCAGAACCCTTTCTTCTGTGAAAGGACTCGGATCAAACCCCTATCCAGAGTGCTTCTTTTGTGAATACTGAGCAGAAGTATTCATTCAGTATCCCTGCTTTTTCACTGTCCCTCTCTGCCCACCCACTGTCCCCTTTATTCAGCCTCACTATCCCTCCCTTTGTCTTTCTACGCTCCCTAATGTACCTATAAAAGGTTTTATCCCCCTTCTTAACCGAGTTGGCTATCTTTTCCTTGGTTTGGGCCTCTGTTATTCTGACTGCCTTCTGTGCTTCCTTCTGCTTTAAGTGGTGCTGTCCTGCTCCTTCTGTTTTTCCTTACACTTCCTAAATGCTATATTTTTCTCCCTAACCTTCCCCACCACCTCTTGAGAACTACAGTGGTCTTTTCTTTCATTTTGATTTGTTTATTTGCTTCACACAAAGGTTTGTTGCCTCTGTGATGGCAGTATTGATGTTTCCCCATTGTTGCTCCACCCTTCCTTCTTGCCTGTTTGCTAGTGCTTTTCTGAGGCACTCTCCCATTTTGACAAAGTCAGCTCTCCTGATGTCCAGTACCCTCACTTTTGTATGGCTTGACTCTGCAGCTGAGTTTATCATGAAACACACTGTTTGGTGGTCACTTGTTCCCAGATGGCCACCCACTTCTAGATCTAAGATCCTTTCTCCATCCCCATTTGAGAGTACCAGGACTAAGATTACTCCCTCCCGAATGGGTTCCAACACTAGCTGTCTGAGGCATGCCCCCTGTAGGGCATCGAGAATGACCCTGCTCTTGGATGCAGCTGCAGCAAAGGTGCTCCAGTAAACAACTGGCATATTCATGTTCCCCATCAACAATATCTCCCCTTTCTCTGTTATCCTAAGGATGCCTTCAGTCATTTCCTTGTCCGTTTCCTCCCCTTGAGATGAGTGTCTGTATATAATCCCTTTGCAGACTGTGGTGCCATTTACAGTCTCCAGGGTGACCCACAGTGCCTCCTCTCCTCCCTGTTTACTCTTTTGTTCCATTGCTTTGATCCCATCCCTTACATAGAAAGCCACTTCTCCTGCTCTTCTACCTTCCCTCTCTCTCCTGTAGATTGTGTACCCTGGTATGTTGACATCCCAGTCACGGTTCTCTGTGTACCATGTTTCTGTGATTGCCACATTATCCAGTCGTCCCTCTTCCATCAAGGCCACCAGTTCAGGGAGCTTGTTACCTAGACTGCAGGCATTGGTACTCATTACCCTCCATTTGTTGATGACCTTACCCGTTTTTGCCCCATTCCTGTCCTTACTCCCTTCACCTTTTTATCCATTTACACCTGCCCTTCTTCCTATTGCTGTTGCTACCTAGGTGTTTACTTCACTAACTTCCCTGACTTGTTTTGGGGGGCCAGGATTTCCTTTCTTTTCAGTGCCCCCCCATTGGCTAGTTTAAATGCTTGTCAATGAAGCATTTAAACCTATCACCTAGGATCCTGGTTCCCCTCCTGGAAAAATTACAGATCATCGTGCCACTACAGGCCTGTATCCCTCCAGGTGGACCCCCATTCCCCAATGAAGCCAAAACCATGAGCTCTGCCCCAGGTTTTTAACCACTGATTGAATCTCATGGTGTGGAGCACCCTAGCCTCACCCATGCCATAGACAGGCAGCACCTCTGAGAAGGTTACCGTGCATACTACTTGTCTAAGGCCCTTCCCCAGCTCCACAAACTCTTCCTCCACTGTTCTGATCCCTTTCCCAGCCAAGCCATTTGTCCCTAAATGGACAATGACATCCAGCTCCCTCCCCATGCAGCTGCTCCCACAATCTTGAAGATTCATGCCCTATCTCTCCAAGCCATGCACCAGGAAGGCACCTTACCTCCCTCTCTCCTTCCTCCCCAAGTTCTACCCTCCTATCAATGGAGTTCCCCACCAGGAGTTGTTTCCTTTTCATGTGGGGTCCCATGCCACCCTCCTGTGGGTCTCCTTTTTGGAGGTTCTCAGCATCCTCCTTGGTCTCCACTGTGGGTGCCTCTACAGAGGAACCATACTCTGCCAGAATGGCATATGAATTGTGGAGAGGTACAGCTGGAGAGATGCGCCTCTGTTCCACCACCTTCACACTCCCTGAGCCCACTGTGGTCTAATCACTCATCTTTCTTGTTAACCTCTGAGGCAGCGGCAGTGGCCCTGGTGGTCCCTGGGTGGGAGAGGTCCCTTAAATCCTGGCTAACTCAGCCTGGAGATGAGCAACCTCCTTCCTCAGCCCAGAGACGTGCCTGCATGTAATACAGGTACACATCACTAAAGATAGACAGTACAATACAAGTGAAAATATCTCACCTAAATAAGCAAGCATTTATCAGTGTCAAACATGTTTGCTTGCATGATGTTACAAGTTAGAACAACAGTAACTTTAAGGTATAGGTAGACCTCTGTTACCTCCAGAAGCCACTGCTTTGTGGACTTTGGGTTCCAACAAGCTAAAGGTGATGAACACAATATAAGTTCAGCAGTTGTTACTGGCTGCTGATTTATTATTAATTCTGTTTATGTATTAAACCAATTTATTTTATTAAAGGTAGAATTATTAGAAGGGGTAGATGCCAGCTATATGTATTAGGCATAAAGACGTACCTGATAGCGCACATAATTTTCCTCCAATACTTTTTTTTTTTAATGCAATTTTTATTTCACAGAAAAACACCTTGACACAAGTCATTTACAAGGAGATCCTGGAGTGCCAAATAAAAATACAAAAGGGAAAGGGGGCATTGTTTAACCAGGAGTAGCACGGCCGGTGCTGCGGTGCCAATCAAGGGGGTTTCCTCAGCACACTGGTGACCCAGGTTTGCACCCTGAGCCTGGGTACCAGAAGTGAAGACCGGCAATGGAGGGGTTCCATAAGCATCCATTGGATGCTTCCCTCCTGGGGGGTGGATTCTGCCTTGGGACCCTGCAGGCGGATTGGCAGTGTGCTTGGGGGATGTCCTGCCTTGACATGCCCCCTGCATGCCCCGCCCCAGGAATACCCCATGCTTATGCAAGGCCTGGAACTGTAGTAGGCGGGGCACAGAAAACAGGAAATAATGCCCCTGACTGACTGGATGATGACCGCCTTGGCCCCTGCCACCTGAAACCTTGGAGCCAGCCCACATCCAGCCTCGCAGCACCTAGGATGCAAAGTAGGATGCTGAGGCCATTCCCTCCCAGAAGAGAAGGACCCTCTCAGCATCTGAAGAGAGGTAGGTAGGACCTCTGGCAGGGGACTGTGGGACTAACTTACTGGCTGGGGATGAACTGAATGCCAATCCGGCAGTGGCAAAGTGGTTGTTAGGCTGATCCAGGCTATCTTCACTGTTTGTAAAAGTCTGAGATGCAGCCACAATTTTAGTAGGGAGGGGCGAAGGTGAGCTGTGCCCTTCAATTTCTCTCAAGATTTGCCAGAATTTGGCTACAATGCTTTTGGATGACTTCGGTGCAGCCCTATAGTAGTTGGCCTTTTCTGTCCAAATAAGCCTTGTGCGATGGTTCTTTGCTTCTCTAAAGGTGACCCAGTCTGAGTCTGCTTTAGTCTTACGGGCTTTCTTCCTTAAATGGTCTCTGTGCTGTAAGACCATTTTAAGCGTATCAAAGAACCACAGACAGTTTCTTTTCCTAGGTCTAATTTTTTTTCCATCAGCGTATGTTTGTTGATCACTTCCAAAACCAAGTTAAGAAAGTGGGTACAAGCCTTAGTGACAGATGATGCCAAGTAAGAATCTTGCCACTGAATCTTTCCAAGGTCCACCAAAAAAGTGTCTGTATTAAATTTACGGAGGTTTCTTTTGAAAAGAAATCTGACTTTGCAGTTCGCTTTCGTAGGGTGCCTCACACAGCCAATAGCACTGTGGTCACTAATATCATTGTGAAATACTCCAGTATGCGCAATTTTGATGGCCTGTTAGAAAGTATTAGGTCAATAAGGGAGCTACATTCAGGGTTACATAAATTGGGGCATGCAGATTCGCAGATTAATTGGGTGAGACCAAGTGTGTCACAGAGCATATTTAAGGGTTCAGAGCATCAGGAGTGCCAGTCCAAGTTGAAATTCCCAAACAGGTGCATTCGGAAATGGTGTGTCCTCATATCTTTTGTAGGTGAGGGATAATCCCGAGGCCATGGGGGGGTCTGTAACACCCCAAAATGAGAATAGATTAATTGGACAAGAGAGATATTTCTAAGGTGAGGCTCTCAAATTCCTTCGCTAGAAAGGCGGAGTCAAGTATGGAAACCTCATATTGATGACGGACTTAGATTACAACCCCCCACCCCTGCCCCTAGCTGCCATATCTGTTCTATATATGTTGTAAGAGGGAATATTGATAGCCTGATTTGGTGTAGAAGCTTACAGCCAGGTTTCTGAAACTACTAGTATGTCGGGGATATATGGAATACCCAGGTGTGAAATAAGTCAAACTTCTTAAGCAGACTACAGGCGTTAATGTGAAGAAAGCAAATGCCCTTTAGTGAAAGGAGGTCTGTGGGAAGCAGAATTGGTATAGGTGGACCAGGGTTTAGTTCGAGATCTCCTGAACACAACAGCATTAACATAAGGAATTCCTTGTACTCATTGAACAGTGATTTAAGCGGCAGTCTGCAACTGTTATTAGGATAATGAGACTTGGGAAGGAACACAAATACATGCAGAAGTGTGGGGATGCTATGCAAAAAACAGTGACGTGGGTAGTGACACTTACAGAAGAAGAGCTGGCATTGGGAGCGGCAGGGGATAGGCATGGCTCAAGATGGCTCAAATAGTAGGTGCCTAATGGATAGACAGCGATATGTGGCAGGTGTACCTTAAACAAAGGGAAGATACAAGCAGGCTGCATCAGCGGGGTACTGAAGGGGTGAAAGTCTGTGTCCCCCTCTAGGGACAGATGCTCTAAGATTAGACTGATGTAAGTAAAAAGATAAAAGGGAGGATAGAAGGAGATGTGCTGAGTAATATGGAGACATTTTAGCTATAGAGTTCAGGAATCTAGTTAAAGTCTGGAGCAGGGAGCAGGGCCAAAAATCTATGGCACAGGTGCTCAAGTGGAGTGCTGTGTTTAGGAGCATAGCAGAAGTAGCAAGTGGCCAGACATAGCACAGAGAACTGTAACTAAATGGCACCACAGAAATAGCCGACAGCCAGTTGGTAGAGTGCATTTCTTTAAGGTACGACACCAAGGCTTGCACTGGCTAATGAAGACTGTATTAGGTTCCCCCTAAGGACAACTAAGGAGGGATCACCAACTGGGTATGTGGAAGTGGGGTTAAGCCCTAGGAGAGAGCATTTAAAGCAGCAGTACTATGCAAAAAAAATCTATGCTTTTTAGACAGTTTATTCTCCATGCTCTGCTGAGCACGTACCTGGTAATCTTTCTCACCTGCATTGTACTATCACCCTGAAATTTGCTCAGTTATTCTTTGTTTTTGTTTACATTTCTGCCACCTGCCACACTGAATGCAGCAGTATTATATGCAGCCGCTATATTTACTCTAGCGCTACAAAACTGAAAACGGATCACGTACTGATTAGGTAGTACTACTGCTTTAATAAAGGCCGGGGGATTGTGGTGCCATTTCCAGTCTCCAGGGTGACCCACAGTGCCTCCTCTCCTCCCTGTTTACCCTTTTGTTCCATTGCTTTGATCCCACCCCTTACATAGAAAGCTACTTCTCCTCCTCTTCTACCACCCCTCTCTCTCCTGCAGATTGTGTACCCTGGTATGTTGACATCCCAGTCATGGTTCTCTGTGTACCATGTTTTTGTGACTGCCACAATATCCAGGCGTCTGTCTTCCATCAAGGCCACCAGTTCAGGGAGCTTGTTACCTAGACTGCAGGCATTGGTACTCATTACCCTCCATTTGTTGATGGCATTACCCCTTTTGCCCCATCCCTGTCTTTACTGCCTTCACCTTTTTCTCCATTTACACCTGTTCTTCTCCCTACTGATGTCACTACCTTGGTAATTACCTCACTAACTACCCTGATTTTTTGGGGGGGGCTAGGATTTTCCTTCTTTTCAGTGCCTCCCCATGGCTAGTTGTGCAAAGATGTGCAGCCAGCTGAGGGAGGGAGCCACAAGACAGTGGAGGGAGCCCACTCGGGCAGAGCCTGTCTTGTAGGGGGAGCAGGCAGGCAGTCCAGAGATGTACAGCTGGCCGAGGGAGGGAGCCAGGGCACAAGCCAGCAGGGGGAGCCTGTTCAGGCAGAGCCTGTGAGGAGAGAGATGAGAGAGAGAGAATTGAATTTGTATGTGCAGGGTAGGGGTGGGGTGTTAAGGTTGGAAACCCTAATGCCACATTGCCTTACTTTTGTCACTTTAACCCTAACTAGAATATTAATTAGTTTTTTTGCAATTTACTTCATTATTTTTTTAGACAGTATAATCATATTCTTATTTGCCTGTGGGACCTGTGCACCCATCCATAGTTGTGTATATGAATGTAACTGTAGAAACACAGGGCCTTCAGGGCCCTGCACTTTCCTTTTAGAGGGCAACAGTGACCACATTGTCAGCACAGCCATCTTATTACCCCACTTCATGTATCCAGTACAGAAAATTTTTTAATCCCTGCCAAAACATAATTCTGCACAACTGCAATGCCATTCCATGCCACTGGTGTGAGAACACATTTTGGCCAGGATTTGAAAAATGACATCTGTGACATACATGAGGTGGGGGTAATAAGAAGGCTATGTTGAAAATCTGGGTTTAAATATTTCAAAGTTACAAGTGTGCATAGTAAAACTGCAATGAATGGTCTTAACATTTCCATTTTTAATCATTTTGACCCCAGATTTTCAGCGTAGTTTTCTTATGTCCCTACCACATAAAGTCAGGAAACAAATTGTTGTGTCCAACCAAAAAGTAATTTCACCAACCGACAAAAAAAAAAAAATCACGTTTTGTTGGTGGGGTGCAGCGAGTTGTGTAATGGCAGTCAAACTGTTGATGAGAAGGGGTTCCCAAAAGGCCATGTTGAAAATGTGAGGTCAAAATCTCAAAAAATGGCTAAGTTATGCATAAAAGTTGACCCCAAATACACTGAACCACATTTACCTTAGTTTCTCATATTGCAGTTCCTGGTTCCAGCAGCAACACGTGTCTTGAAACCGGGACCTGTTCAGGTGAGTGAGGGTGCGTGTGTGTTTGGGGGGCGGGGTCTACTGAAGAGTGTGTGGTTGTGGGTGCTGAGTGGAAGTTGAGGGGCCTGACTGGTGAGGGACTTTTTTTACATTAAAAAAACACTAAGGGACCATTTTCTTTATCTAGAGTTTTTTTTTTCTTCTTCAGTGGAAGGGTGGGGGGTGCTAGACAGCAGGGAATACAGGATGGTATAATGGGGCAGCCATCAGTGGGTGGGGCATGCCACTAAACACCAGGGAAATGGGGAACAGCAATAGGAGAGTAGGGGGAGGGACTACTACAGTTCAGAAAATAATTTCATATGGGACTTGTGACCAGGAAGGGACCACTACACTATGGAAAACAAATAGTCATATGGGGGTGGTGACTGGGGATGGACCCCTACACTAAAGAAATGTAATGTTTCATATGCGATTGGTGACTGGGAGGGAGGGAGAGACACCACTACACTATGGAAATAAATTATGGGGAAAGGCTTGGAAAAAAAGCTTTTTTCTGTGTGTCCCAAATGCATTTTTCATGACCTGTGATCCTTTTTCATTTGAAAAAGGATTTACAAAAAAGGATCTTAGCGAGTAACAAAAAAGGGTTTAAATGGTTTTAAAACAAAAACCTTCAGAGGCCATGGGAGCTATAAAAAATACTAAGTGAAGCTCATTAGATTCTGATGATCAAGATGCAGTATCAGTGGCTCAGCAGGTTGCACACTCACTTCTGAAACCAGAAGATCTGAAGGCTGGGGGTTCTATCCCCACAACAGGCACTTGGGTGAAATACAAAAACTGACACTGCAGTGCAGCATCATATTGGGGGGGGGGGGGCACTGCACTGATGAGGTGCATCTTTCACATGAGACATTAAACCGAGGTCCCATCTGCCTGTTCTGGTGGTTGTTCAGATGGATGTTAAAGATTCCATGGCACTTCTTGAAAAGAGTTGGGGAGTTTTCCTGGAAAAATATCAAAAACAAGAAATACAAACATAATCAAAAAACAAATTACAATTTTTTTTCTGAAATAAATTAGACAGTCCCTACATTTCAAACCTTACTTTTTTGTTTATATTTCATTTGAACTTAATCAACCTAGAAAACCCTCTCGTCCATCTAAACACCTTCGGTGACGTGTGCATTTCTTTATCTTTTATATATACTTTACTCACAGCTTGTTGCATTAAATTGTTAATTGTTGACATTATCTTTTGACAGAACACCCATTGGCACCTGATCTGCCACAGATAACATTTTAAACAGCACAAAAAAACTTCTAATGTATCTTTGTGGTATTTTGTCTCCAACTGGGAATTCTGTCCCAAAAGAAGAGAGTCATAGGTTAGTCCCTTCCGCCAACTCATGTTCCACTTGACTGCAAGAAAATCCCATAGTGGTTTGGCATATGAGCATGTAATCAAAAAATGTTCCATAGTTTCCTCCACATTTATGCATGAGTTATATGGACAATTTCTTCTATGGCTTTGTGTTGGCAATTTCCTCGTATACTAAGTCTCCCATATGTAGGTAGCCATAATGTTTCCCGCATATGTGCAGGGATTCTGTTATTTTTTAATTGGCTTAATACGTTCTTGTTCAAGGATGTGGGGCAGTTTTTAAAAACAGGTTCTTCAGGATATATTGTGGCTAAAACTTCATTATATAATATTAGGCTTGTCCCCTGCTTATTTGGTATTTAGTTAGTCCCCATTTATACATTTTCTGTGCTGGTGATTTAAAATAATGTGGGATATGGAGATGCCCAGATAATTTTGATGCAACTATTGTCCATGCCTTGAAATATCTGGCAAGATTGCTAAACCCACTTATGCTGGAGAGAATCTGATACTATTAGGCCACATTTCACAGTCTGAGAGATAAAAAGGGTATGGAAGAAAATCACCGGATCTACCATCCCTAGGCCCCCCCCCTTTCCTTTGTGAGATATGTACAGCATCTTTTAATCAGATTGAGCCTGCTACCCCATAACATCTGGAAGAATATACTATATAATTTTGTTTCTAGTTGGGGGAAGGGGAGATCATGGCTGTATATAAGATGCATAGAACAATGAACTGTTTTTCGGTTTGAATTTTTTTTAGTTTAGACATTTTCCATTGCTTGCATTTTTGGACTTTAGTATCTACTTTCTGTAATGTGCTCTCCCAGTTTGTTAGCGGTATATTCTGAGGACCAAAATATATTCCCAAAATGTTTAAGGGATACAAAGCAATATCAATACCTTCTGCCTGACTGGGGGTAAATGGGCCTGAACCTACAAACTACCCTTTAATTTATATTTAACTTAGAGTTGGACATTTCTCACAAAAATGCCCCTAGTTGGTGACCTTCTGAAAAAAATAAGCATACGTCACCTTCATATGCCTGTAGCTGTAAACTCATGTACATACTTTCTCCTGAGATCCCATGCCATTTAGGGGAGTCATTTAATTTTCTGATGAATGGATCTAAAGAAAATATACATAGAAGGGAGCTTAAGGGGCACCCTTGTCTTACCCCTGTTTCTATTTTAAATCTTTTGTAACCGTTTTTTTAGTTACATGAAGCACTGTAGCCAAAGTATATAATAATTGTAACCAGCTTATGAATTCTAGGGGTGTTCCATGAGCCTCCAGTGTTGTAAACAGAAAGGGATGATAAACTCTATTGAATGCTTTATACTGGTCTATCGAGACTACGCATCCTTTTTTCCATGAAAGGACAAGGGGTCAATTATATATCTAATGATCATCACAGCATGTTGAATTTTTTCTGTTAGCACCACACAAATCTGTTGTAGTGAAATGATTAAACTCACATATCGTTTTAGCCTGTTCTTTAAAATTTGGGAGAGTATTTTAAAATCAGAATTCAAGATTGTAATGGGTCTCCAGTTTTGTACTTTTTTTTTTTCTGTCGCTTGATTTAAATAAAAAGGTTAGCAATCCTTCTGAGAAGGAAGGGTGCATAGTTTTTATTTAAAGGAAATATTGAAAAAACATTTCTAGACATCCTGCTAACTCTTTTGAAAAGGATTTGTACAATTCATTTGGCAATCCATCCAATCCAGGGGAGGTCCCGGTTTTTAATGATTTAATTACATACTAACATACTATTTGCCAGCAGATTAGGCCTTATGGTCTATCGAGTCTGCTTGAACCTTAGATCCTTAGTTGGGTGCTGAGGCTCTCCCATCCCTTGTGCTCCAGAAACCCCTATCATCCATCCCAACCCCCCTGGGACAGGCCATCATCTGATACATCCACTTTCTGTCTGTCCCACCCTCTCTTGAAGCCCTCCACTGTGGATCTCTGAACCAGCTCGCCAGGCAGTGCATTCCAAGGGTCCACCACCCTCTCAGTGAAAAACCTCCTCCTCTTTCCCCTCACCTTCACTTCCAACTTCAAACCATGCCCTCTGGTGATACCTCCCTGCTTTAGTCTGAAGATCCCTCCATGTTTACCTATTTATTCCCTTGAGGTGCTTGAAGACCTCAATCATGTCCCCGTCTCTCCTCACCTCCAATGAAAACAGGCAGAGCTCCTCAAGTCTGTCCTCATACGTCAAATCCCCTAGCCCTCATATCATCTTAGTTGCCCTCCTCTGTACCCTCTCCAGGAGCTGTATGTCCCTCTTCAAGTGTGGTCTCCAGTACTGTACACAGTACTCAAGGTGTGGTCTAACCAGTCCATTGTACAGCGGCAGAATCACTTCCTTGCTCCTAGAGATGATCCCCCTTACGATGTAGCCCAACATCCTGTTTGCCTTGCTAGCTGCTCTCCTGCACTGCTCAGAGTTATTCATACATGCATCCACCATGACCCCTAGGTCTTTTTCCCCTATTGAGGCCTCCAGCACCTCCCTCCCAGGGTGTACCTGTGTTTAGGGTTTCCCTGACCAAGGCTGAACCTTGCACTTGGTGATATTGAAATTTAATTTCCATGTGTGAGCCCAGCTTTCCAGGGTGTCAGGTCCCTTGCAGGGCCAACCTCCCCTCTTCTCCCTCAACTACTGCTCCCATCTTGGGTCATCCGTGAAGAGACTCATTTCACACCTATACCCTCCCTGATGTCTGATATGTATGCATTAAACAGGATCGGACCCAGGACCGACCCTCTGCGTGACCCCACTACCAACCTCTCTAGGGTTTGAGAGCTCCCCACAGACCACTACTCTCTGGGTGCGTCCAGCTAGCAAGTTTTCAATCCATCTGACCATCAAAGGGCCCACTCCTAACCCCATCAGTTTCTCCACCAGACCATTGTGGGGGACAGCGTCAAACGCCTTGCTGAAGTCCAAGAATAATACATCCACAGGCTTTCCCAATTCCAGTTCTGATGTTACCCATTCGTAGAACTCCACAAGATTGGTTTGACATGATCTACCTGGCACAAACCCATGTTGCCGACTATCCAGACCTCCCACCTCCTCCAAGTACACCCCCAATCGTTCCTTTAGTATACTCTCCATTAATTTTCCCACCGCCAAGGTCAAACTGATGGGTCTATAGTTACCTGGTACTTCCCTCGACCCCCCTTTATGGATTGGCACCACATGTGCCTCTCGCCAATCCCTAGGTACCCTCTCTGTCTCAAGTGACCTGTTGAAGAGCTCCGCCAGGTGTGCAGCCAGTATGTCCGTCAATTCCCATAGTACTCTCGGATGAATGCCATCCGGCCCAGGAGATCTGTCTTTCTTTAGGGCCTTGAGGGCTAACCACACCTTTTTGGTGGAGATAGCATCATCCATCCCCTCCACCTTACTGGCCTTTTTATCCTTATCCAGATGTAACACCCCTGGGGTACCTCTCTCTCCCTCTTGCTCCATTTCTGTTGCTCCCCTGATCCCACTCACTGCCACTTCTATCCCCTTCATGCCTTGCTTTGTAGATATCCCATCCCCCTCCCTAGTGAACACAGAGGCAAAGTACTCGTTAAATACCTTGCTTGTTCTATTTCTGTGGCACTAATAGAGTGAATCATCTCCTGCATTTCCTCGGGAAACTTAGGGATATTATTTCCATGTAAAAAAAAATTTGACTATAAGAAAATTCTTAGAGATAAACATATGGTCAATATTAGATGTAAATTTGTTCTTTTTAAATGTGTATTTGGGCCCATGTGTGTGTTATTCATTATAGTCTAATGCATTTGCTGTTTCTTTCACTTTAGAGAGAGCATCTGAGTCACAATAATTTTTTTCTTGTTCCCCTTGTCTTTAACCATCTTTGAATTGGTGTCACAGTTAAAATCTCTGCAGAAAAAAGGTTTTATAGGAGGTAACTAAAAAGGGACGCTCTGCATTTAATAATGCTACTCTATCAGCCTTTGACATTTATGAATCTGCAATTTACCTTTTCCTATTGCCCATCTAAAATTAGAACTCTACTTCGGATGAGACAATTAGTCTGGATAAAGAAAAACTGTATGAATTAAAGATTGTTCCCACCCCATCCACACTATCTCGGCCAAAGGACCAGTAGGGAGGTCCCCACATCCATTTCCCCTGGAAAAATCATACTTGGTCACAAGTAAACATCCACATATCTTACAAAAAACAGATGTTTATTTTGGTTTCATGAACATAGTTAAAAAGAACTTGTCTTTTAGTTACACTCAATAAACTGTGCACATTCAGGGAACCCATAACTAACTTAGACATCAACCGTTACTACACGTTTAGATATTTTCATCCTCTTTTTTTTCCTCCTTCCCTTTATATCCTACCAGTTTTTGGTCTGGGGCAGAGCTGTCTTCGTCAGTTGGTTGTGCATCTGAATCCCCCTACTCCATTTCTGATTCCACCCAAATTGTGGATAAAGTTGCATAGGAATTTTCTGATTCAATCTCCATAGCAGTTTGGGAGGCTCCAGATTTTACATTTCTGGAAGATCTTCTCCTTGGCAAAGGAGAAAATGAGGGGAGGATACAGTGGGCTTCTTTGCTCCTCTTTTGGATCTGTGTAGCAGACAGGGACTAAAGATGCTACAGGGTGAACAGATTGTGGGTTGGGTTCTTGTTTTATTGGTGCATCTTCATTTATCAGAATTCCAGTAAGTTCACCTTTGGCTTCAGAAGGGAGGGGGGAGGCAGGAGCAGACAGGGGCTCATGCAGGCATGATTCAGCAGCAGTAGCTGAATACTGAGCTTGTTGAATCAGTAGCTCTGGACTGATGCAGGAGGCTTTATTTTTTGCAGCCCAAGGGCATTCTGCAAAAGTGTGGCCTATCTCCTCGCAGAGGTCACATTTAATATGATTTGCACACTGGTGAGTTATGTGGCCAATTTCCCCACAGTTATTGCACCGTGGCTTATCATAGGAACTAGAGAGATGAGTCTGGGAGCCACATTTATAACACGCACAGGGTTGCCTGCACAAAAAACATACTCCCTGTCCCTTCCCAACAGAAAGGAATTTGGGATCTTGTCTATCCCAGTGTCATTTTGTCTTAGTTTTACCTTGTATTTCCAGCCATTGTCCAGAATAATCTTGTGTCTAAGATAGCTTCTGGGGGGCTGAGAGCATAACATTTGTGGGATAACTAGTAAGTAATGTCATCCACATGGACCACCTCATTCCTAAACATGTTCGTAACAAATCTCGTGAGAGGTTTAGATAATGGGATTGCCAGAAAGGGGGTCCATATGGGGGAAAACATTACCTGGTTATACTTTGCCCAGAACAAATCTAATGCATATGCAGAGTGAAAGCTGACATCAACATTGTCTTTGCCTGAGATATTGATAAAGGCAAAGGCTTCTTTAGGGAAAAATGGAGAGAAACTTTTAACAATAATTTCCCAACATAACGTCGATCTGGTCTATTCTCCAATCCACCTTTATACTGTATTCTGACTGCATTCCTTCTTACAGCAGCCTCTTTCTTTGATTTATTATATAGTTCAGAGAGTAAAGTTTTTTTTTTGGTAAAGAGGACTCTTGCTTTTCTTCCCCTTCTTCCAGTTGAGAGTCCTCATTGGCATCTGTATTCGTTTGGTTTGCAGAAATTCCTGCTGGTCTGGGGTTATCAGGGAGTTCCTTAGAAATAATTTATGTACCTGAGCCCTCTGGTTTCAGGATTTGTGACTCTATATGCTCTTGGGGATGTATTTCATGGTTAGATACAGCTACCTGTGCCTTTATGGTTCAGCACCATTTGGGAGAAGCCTGTGTGAAGGCAATCTTGGGATCCCAGTCCGGATCTGGCAACCAGGCTCCACTGGGCATTTCTTTCCATCCTGCTTCCTTTAATGCCTTTTCAGGAGACCATGAATCAAGTGGAAAAGTAAGGGGCTGAACTGAAAAAGCTTCCTGTATAGCAGCAGATGTTGACTGATTCTCAGGGCAACTTTGCTTTGCCTGAGGTAAAGTTTTTTGATAATCCTCCATTAGTGGCAGAAAGTCAGGAAGAATGTTTCTCTTGTCGAGCGTTATGGTCATTCTCTTTTGTTTACTGTCCTCTCTAACTGCAGTTTTAGCATTGGGCCCACTTGCCAAAAATGAGAAAATTGTAATGCTTTCCTGTATGGAGTTATTTGTTTGGTAAACAGTTTGCTTCTCTTCTGAGGTAACTATAGGAGCATTTTGGATTACAGATGTTTGTTTAAATACAAACCCTGCTGTTTTTGACAATGTTCCAGTGTCAGGTTTTGGCCCGTTTGTCTCTTTAGTGCCCTCAAAACTATTTTGACATTTAAGGTGCTGTGCTTCATTTATTTCTGATTGGCTAGTCGAAACAGCCATCAGCAAACAATTTTCAGTCTGTTTTTTTTTTTTTTTAACTGCTCTCAGCACTTGGCATGCGCTTATTTTAGTGCTACAGCTACCAGACAAAACTGTAGTCAGTAAACAATTGGAAGAAGTCCTTAGTGGAACTGAAAAACATGACTCACCTGGCCCTGTAGCATTCTTTGATGCTGCTGCATCACACTCAAAAGGGAATGGTCTGACAAGCAGGCTGGTAGTTTTGACGGCTGCTTTATTGACTTGTATCGCAGTGAGTTGTGCTCTGAAATGCTCCTGATTTTGCAAATATTCTTCATTTTCGTCAGCAATCGGTCCTAGACAAATTTTCTCACATTCGGCAAGTTTTCCAAAATGTGTCTCATTTGTTTCCATTGTGACAGAGTTTGCCTGACTGAGCTCTTCAGTTGAAACAAATATCTCCACGGTGCCATCATCTTCTTGCAAGTCTAAACCGATTTCAATTTCTCCTGTAACCTCTGGCAAAACAAGCATAGTGTAGGAGGTCAGCTCCCCTACCTCGGAAACGTCCATCTTCTCCTGTGTCTCACTCAGAGTGGCCATTCTCACAGCCAACAATTCTCCTACTGGTGAGTAGGGGCATTTAGTTTTTACTGAACTCATACAAAATAAAAACCACTTCAGAATAAAAAACAAGTGAAATCAACAAAGATAAGGACATTCAATATGCATGGTAAAAAAAAATACACAAAACAATTAAAGAAAATGAAATTATAATGCAGTATAATCAGAATATTCATGTGAGCCTCTTGTGCACCCCTAAATAAAGTAGAATTTAAGGTTTACCATACGAGACCAAACCAAAAACTGTAAATCAGGAAGGAAGCAAGAAAGACTGCCCCTGTAACTCAAGTAATGAGGACATCTGAGTCCGTGATCCAGGGCAAATTTCTCTATAACTGTAGTACAGAAGTCCAGTTTTTATGTCTAGCTTCAGACTGATAGATTAGTTTCGATTCAGATATAATTTTTTGAAACAGTTCTACATAGGAGGTATCTTTTTGTTGTAAGGTGTACCAACACCTTGACTTCCATATAAACCATTTTATAACTGAATATTGTATTCAGGGTAGTACTATCCCATTTCCTGCATGAATTATCAAAGTGCCCATATGACAGTATTTCAACAGCGACCTTTGCAAAATGGGTGACCTTCCATTGCTATACTATAAATTTCCAAAAGTCAGAGATATAACTACAGGAAAAGAATAAATGATTCATGGTTTCTTGCTGTTGTTAACAAAAGGGTCTGGAGCACATATGCTCTGGCAGCTGTTTGTGTTTTTGGTTTGCTTTAACTTTAAGCTTGCTGGGACAGTAAAGCCAGTGAATGTCCCACATTTTTTCAGGTATTCTTTGACTATTCAGTAGTTCAAGAACTGAGGGAAGAAAAGTTACAGGGCAAGTAGGGAAGGTCAACAGTTCAGAAAAATGTTCCCTAAGTATTTGGTTGTACAAAAGTTTTCTGGCCATGGTAGAGACTATATGGCTAGAAATCTGCCAGCCTTTGAGTTTAGCAAACATCTTTCAGAGGTAGGTAGGGCCGATATGTATGTGTTTCACTATACGAACGGTGTCACTAATCAATTGTGGAAACCAAGTTATACAAGACAGATTATATAAGAGCAGCCAGGCCTTTCTGACATGAGATAAGAAAGGTCACAGATTAGTTACTATATAAATGCAATAGAAAAAAAAAACCCAAGGGATTGACCATACTCAAACCCCCGTGCTTCACTGGGAGATAGATAATATTTATCCTCGGGGGTTTAACCTGTTCCCCCAAACAGCCTGGAAACACATCCTGTAAAGTGCGGTTTCTTGAGATTTTGGAGGAGAAAAAGGTAGCCAATGTATAAAAAGAATGGGTAATAAGAATGTTTTAATCAAGTGTATCCTCTTATGCTTATACATTTGCCACCTATTCCAGTTTTGTACCATACTCTGACCTTGTTCTGTCTTGGGTACCCAGTTAAGTTTCTCAAGGTCTCCTGAACCAAAAAGTATGCCCAAGATAGTAAAAGGATCCCTCATGAGGGTGATACCTGCAATGGCTGCAAGAGGATTGTCTGGTTGACCTAGTTGTCTACCAATACATTTCTGTGAATTAAGTGCTGCTCCAGATGTCAAACAAAACTGATTACAGATATTCAAGCCTGTGTCACTGAGGATGTCTCTTTTGCAATAATCGTGATATCATCTGCATAAGCTAGTGCAGTATGGGGAACAGTATCAGAGTCTACTTGAATATGTGGTAGTAGTGGGGATTAGTTCAATGCCCTATGTAAGGGGGTCAATACTAAACACATAAAGTAAAGGGCTGAGTGGACAGCCTGCCTAACCCCCCTCTGTACAGGAATTATAGGGCCTAGCCAGCCATTCATTTGTGGACAGACTGTGGCTATGTTGTACACATTTTTAATCCAAGTTATAAACATATCTGGGATGCCATACTGGCATAAAACTGTACATAAATATCGATGACTGACTGCATCAAAAGCTCGTTTTCAATCTAAAGAAAGGAGGAAACCTTCCAAGCCTGTCCTGTTGTCTCCTTCTATAAGTTCACTTAGTAAAATGAGACAATCTACCATTTTCCTCTTTGGTATGGAGCAGGATTGGGTTGCTGAAATGAGGTGTACTGCAGCCTGCAATAATCTCATATTGAGTATTTTAGTCAGTATATTAAAGTCAGTATTCAAGAGGCTGATAGGCCTCCAGTTAGTCAGAAGATGTCTGTCCCCCTTATTAAATGGATAAATCAACATGCCTTCAGACATGTCTAATGAGATGAAATTATTGTGTAACATATACTGTAAGTACAGGTGGATGCCAATTCTTTAGAAATAACAGTACCAAGAATCTTGCATATTTCAGGGGTAAGCCCACTCATACCAGGGGCCTTATTATGGCACAAGGATCAAATGGCAGTTTCAACTTCTAAACAGGAAATATTCCTAGTGAGTTCCACCAAAATATGATGGGGGCATGTTGGCAGCAAGGAGTTAAATAAAACATCTGGGAGTGTGTCAGACTGGCTCTGTGTGCTTTGGAATAATGATGTAGTATACTGGGAGACAATTCAAAGCAAATGATCTTTATCTGAATAAAGCTTACCATCCTGCTCAAGTAAGTGTGTCATGTGTTTTTTCTTAATCCTATCCTTACAGTGTAAAAATAGACAAAGTACCTCTGCCCTTTCCTGAGTGCAGAAGGTCAGCTGTTTTTGTAAGCTTTCCTGCTGTCTTAAATGGAAGGTTTGCACCTCATGTTTCAGGAGCTGAATTTGAGTAGTAAAGTTATGAGCTATAGTCTGGGATAGGGTTTGCAGCTTTTGCAACCGTTGTCTGTTATGGAGATACTGGAGGTAGGCAGTGGCTTTACAAGATTTACTCTCAATTTGTAAAAGTTGTCTTAAATCTGTTTTCAGATCCTCCCACCAGAGAGCAGGACTGTCATACATGTCTATGACTGATTTCTTAGTAGTCAAAAAATACTGGATACTTTGAAGTACCTCAGGTTTAGTCAGTAAAGAGGAACTGAATTTCCAGAAGCATGGGCCTTGTGTGTTAAGAAGTGAGGGGCTTATCTGTAAGGTAAGAAGTTTGTGGTCAGAGAATTCTACCTCCTCTACAGATGTGGAAGAAATACACAGGGATGTAAAAATAAAGAAAACATCTATCCTTGTGGCTAGGATTCCCTTTTGAAATGTGGGAGCAGGTACAGTGCGTATGGACATGTATGCATCTGTAACCCCTCCAACAAATGGGGGTCACCGAAAAACCTTCCTTGGGTGAGCCTAAATGCCCTCGGCCAGGCTGGTGTCCGGTGTTTCAACTGTTTCAAAAAGAAATTGTGTGAGTGCTTAAAGCCTCCCTGTACTGTCTCTTTAAGTGCTGCCTGCTTGTAGTCATAATTAATCTGGATGGTGAGTCTGTGTGTTTCCCTGCTTAAGTCCTGCTCGAGCTGCTGACTAATCGCTCTGTTTCTGCCGTCGCTATTTGGGCAGAGTGAGCACTTTTGAATGATGTAACTAGTTGCTGGGAGCTATTTAGAGTAACAGTGAAAACGTAGTTTGTCTAACCTACCTTTCTTGCAGCATGGACTGTTTCTGTTTTGCTCCACCATTTTGGTCCCGAACTGGACCAATCAGGTTGTGAGGACTCTAAAATGGAGCCTGTCAGAATGTAACTAATGGTGCCAGACTCTGGGAATTGTAGTTTTAGCCTGTTGGCACCTTACTGTAACACAAGGGGGAGCTCTTACTGTGATTGACAGCTAAACTGCCCAACCAAACCTTTTGGATCTAAGTGAAATCCCCCGAGCTGTCTGCTGGCAATCCAGATTTGAGTTGGAAGCTGAGAGAGAGAATGAGCTCATCTAGTTTGAGGGGTCGTGTTGCACAGAAGTTCGCGTGGGAGAACCGTGGAAGGCCTGAATTCCAGCCTGTTTGCTGTCTTATGTCTGGAGAAGGGAGAGAAAGAGTTGAAGAAATGTTTTGGACTAAATCTGATCTGTGTGTGTTTTTGGTGCAAGCTGCTGAATTTATACCAGGCTTACCCTGTAGAAGACCGAAGATTTTGCTGAACGCGATCCGCCTGTCAGGAACTCTAGCTGCCGTTGCACTTCCAGGTTCTAGCAGTGACTTTGCGATCGGGATCGGGAAGCAGCCTGCCTGGTATAGTACTTTCCTTTACATATAAATGTGCTAGGAGCTGGAGAGGGGGTCGCGATCTGGTTTTCCCCCCGAGCTGAGTTGTGTGCTAAAGGCTGGAAACTGTACCCAGCTTGCATTGGACTGAATCCACCTGCTATCAAATGCAGTTGGGCCCTGCCCTGAGGGTCTTGTTTTAATACCCTGCTCCTCCTGGCAATCCAGAACATGCATCATCCCTCCTGTGTTCAGCCTAGGTACTGTGAGTAACTATCAGGGTAGCTCCCTGCAATTTTTCTTGAATCCAAGTGTGTCATCTGATTGTCTTGTGCTTTTTCTTTCCACGGACTGAGCCCTCTGACTCCGGATTACAAATTGTGTGTGTGCATGTTCTTTTTCCATCACAGGGCACCAACCAACTGCAACACCGGCCTACCCCAAGCAACAGTCTTGGCTAGCCCCTTTCCCCATCCTAGGTACCCAGAGAGTGCGACTGAGTGGGACTCTAAGTGCATGCACAGTAGTGTGATTATTAATGCGTTCAAGCTAATTAATCTGATTATTCCCGCTCCTTGTTAAAGACCCCTGAATGAATCAGATCTGTTTTTTCTGCAATTTACACCGTGCTCTTCGCTTCATTACTAACTCTGCGTACAGAACCCACCACTGTGATCTTTATACAGCAGTTAGGTGGACCTCTCTTGCCACCAGATGCCTCCTGCATGCTAGCATTTGGACCCTCAAATTGCTACTTCACAAATTACCTGTCTATTTAACATTTCTCATACACACTTCGCAGAGCGCCTACTCCCTAAGGAAATCTGAACTTATCCTACTAGATGTTCCCAGGACACGTACAACAGCTGGCCAAAGAGCCGTCTCATACGCCCTCCCAAACATCTGGAACCAACTACAAGCCATGCTGAAGCTAACCAGCATCGTATCAATTAACTCCTACAAAACACTAGCTATCTCTAAATTAAAAGACATATGTACGTGCCACTAGGCTCCCAACGCCAAGTCAACTTCCTAGGTACCAACTGGCCCTCTACTTATTAAGCTGAAATGTGTTGCATAATTTAGGGCAAGGTTAAAGCTGGAATGTACTGCATATACAGTACATCATAAGTACTTCTATTGTGAATACCTCTTGTATTATAATATTTTTTCTTTGTTGTTCTACATTTTATATCTCCTGTTTATGTAATTGCGAACTGCATGTGTATGTGCCTCAGGACCTCCTTGTGAATGAGCTTGCTCAACGAAGTCTTTCCTGCAATAAACTTGAACCTGAACATTGACTGTGGTGTCAGTTTATGCTGATGGTATTGCATTGTTGCTTTTGTACTGCATCACTTTATTTTACAGGGGTCCCTAGAGTCAAGCTGAAGGAACCAGTACTGGGGGTCAGTGCTAAATATAAGTGTATGTACCAAACCTATTTGGGGTATTGGGGAGGTGCAAATTGTGTGGGCCACTAGCGGGAGACAAGGGGGGTCACAGTGTATTAGAGGGCTGTGACCTGGTTATCCAGACTAATACCAACCCAGACCTTTGGGTGGAGGCACCCATTATCAAACCTAGGCCCCTCAACCTGCTGCTAGCCATGCAGGCAGGGGTAGTAGCCCTTGAGGTACTGCCACCTAGGGGTTACACATCTATTAGAGTCTGAAATGACAGTTTTCAAAGCGGACATATCACAATAAAACCTTTCTAGTTTTAGTATGTTGTCCCTCACCCCAAACATCCAGATCATAGCCAAAGTCACCCTGAAATATAACAAAGTAGGAAGACAATAAGTAGGGTTGGACTGCATGAAATAAAGCAATCATATCAGTTTTTGTTTGTGGAGCATACACATTTACAAATCTGTAGTACTGATTAGAAATTTTAGTGTCAAGAATCAAAACCCTGCCCGGCACTAGATCAACCAGTTTAACCACATTTACTTGGATGTGTGATTTAAAAAGAATACTTACCCCCGAACAGGTGTCTGATCCTATGGACCAGTAGGATGGGCCAGCATACCAGGTCTTAATGACAGTATTCAATTCAGTAATAGTGTAAAGTCTTGTGTCGTGTAGGAATAAGACATCAAAGGAGCTAGATAGTAGGTAGGACAAGACTAGTTTTCTCTTCCTACAGCTCTTCATACCATTAACATTAATAGTCCCTATAGCCAAGAATGTCTGTGCCATAAGGGTTGTGGAACTGAAAGGAGACAAAATCTGGCCAACCTACCTCAGGGGGTTCTTGTTCATTTTTCTAGTTTTCCTCTGCTGCTTCCCAGATTTTTTTTATAAAACATAGAAACATAGAAGTTGATGACAGATAAGGACCACAAGGCCCATCCAGTCTGCCCATTTCTTTTTCTACCTTATGAATGCGCCATAGGCCTTTGCTCTGTCAATGATCTATCTATTCATACCCATCTGTATTGCTCCCTTATGCCTATCCAATGCCTTTTTGAAGCCCTGCACTGTATTCATATCCACCACTTCCTGAGGTAGGCAGTTTCATGCATTCACCACCCTTTCTGTGAAAAAGAACTTCTTCACATTACCCCTTATTCGGCCTCCCTCTAATCACATGCTGTGTCCTCTTGTCCTGCTATTTTTCTTATATTGAAACATGTTAGACTCTTTCATCTTGTTAATGCTCTTAAGGTGTTTGAATGTTTCAATCATATCACCTCTCTCCTTCCTTTGCTCTAGGGCATACATATTGAGTTCAGTTAATCTGTCCTCATATGTTTTCTGATGCAGTCCCTGCACCATATTGGTTGCCCTTCTCTGGAATGCCTCAATTTAGTTAATGTCCTTGTGAAGGTGTGGCCTCCGGTACTGCATGCAGTACTCCAGATGGGGCCTAACCAGCATCTTGTAAAGAGAGATTATTACCTCCCTCTTCTGACTTGTGATACCCCTACTAGTACACCCCAACATCCCTATGCCTTACCTACAGCTTTAGAGATCTACATGGATGATTTCAAGTAATCGGTGATGACGACGCCCAAGTCTCTTTCTTACCTTGTGACTGCCAGTATCTCCTCTCCCAGCCTATAGGTGGCTGTGATTCTCTTCCCTATGTGCATGATCTTGCACTTCTTTGCGTTAAAACCCAGTTGCTACTCTTCCGACCATTTTGTTAGTTTATCTAGATCTCTTCTCATTCTGCCCACCCTATCTGGATCATCTGGTCTGTTGCAGATCTTGATGTCATCTGCAAACAGATGAAACCTTACCATCCAGTCCATCTGCAATGTCACTGATGAAGATACTGAAGAGGGCTGGCCCCAAGACTGATCCCTGAGATACCCCACTTGTGACTTGCATCTCTTCTGACTGTATACCATTTACCACCACTGTTTTCTGCCCATCAACCAGTTTGCCACCAAGCTGACCAACGTCTGATCCACCCCAAGCCTATCCAGCTTATTAATCAATCTTCTATGTGGAACAATATTGAAAACTTTGCTGAAGTCAAGGTAGGCAACATCAACTGCTCCCCTTTGGTCCACCACTCTGGTTACCCAGTCAAAGAAATCTATGAGATTAGTTTGACAGAACCTTCCTGTTGTAAACCCATGCTGTCTTGGATCCTGTGCTCCTGTGGATTCCGGGTGTTGCACTATCCTTTCCTTAAGGAATGTCTCCATAATCTTGCCCACTACTGAGGTAAGACTGACTGGTCTGTAGTTCCCTACCTCCTTCCTGCTACCACTTTTGTGGAGCAGGATCACATAAGCCCTTCTCCAGTCTTCTGGGACCTCTCCTATGCTCAGAGACTCGCTAAACAGTTCTGATAATGGCTCTGCTAGTTCCACCCTTAGCTCCTTTAGTACCCTGGGATGTATGCCATCAGGTTCCATTGCCTTGTCCACCCTGAGGTTATCAGACCCTTTCTTTTGTGAAGGGACTAGTGCACACCTCCTTCCCCGTGTCCATGGTGCAGAGCTGTTGGCCCTGCCCTACCTTCTCTTCAGTAAATACTGAGCAGATGTATCTATTTAGGATAGATGCTTTTACATGGTCCTCCTCCTCAAATGCCCCCTCATCCCCTTTGATCTTAGCAATACCCCCTCTGGACTTTCTCCTTTCACTAATGTATCTATAGAAAGTCTTGTCACCATCTTTTACTGTTCATGCTAGTGTTTCCTCAGTTTGGGCCTTTGCCTGCCTTACTGCCTTTCCTGCTTCCCTTAGGGAAGTTTGGTATGCCTCCCTATCTTCATCCTGCTGTGTTCCCTTATATTTCCTGAAGGCCAGCCTTTTGGCTCTGACCTTTTCTGCTACTGTGTTTGAGAACCAAAGTGGTTTCCCTCTTCTTTGCCTTCCTTTTCTCACTAACACAATGGGTTGTTGCTTCAAGTATTGCTCTTTAATGCTAGCCCACTTTGCCTGTATTTCTTTTTGCCAGGGCTAGCTTAACCCTGTTGGCCATCTTATCAAAGTTAGCTTTTCTGAAGTCCCATATTTTTGCCTTGGAATGGGATGATTTTGTTCTAGTGGCCAAATTGAACCATACCATGTGATGGTCACTGCCCCCCAGGTGACATTCTACCTGGAGATCTGTGATCCTTTCCCTGTTAGTCAATACTAGATCTAGGATATCCCTGTCCCTAGTGGGTTGTTGTAACAGTTGTTTAAGGCCCTTCCCCTGCAGGGAATCCACCATGTGTCTAGTTCTGGCAGATGTCCCTGCTGGTATTGACCAATCTGTATCTGGCATGTTGAAGTCTCCCATTATGAGAATCTCCCCTTTAGCTGTCATGTTTTGTATATCTTCTAACAGTAATGTGTCTATGTCCTCCCCCTGGTCTGGAGGCCTGTACACAACCCCAGTTTGTATGGCTGTCCCATTTCCTGTTTCAAGGGTGATCCACAGTTCTTCTGGCTCCTTATGTGTATTCTGAATTTCTGTAGCTTTGATATTTCCATTGACATAAAGGGCCACTCCACCCCCCCCTTTTTTGTCCTCGTCTCTTCTAAACAGTACATAGCCATGTACTGAAGTCTCTCAAGTGTGGTTACTGGTAAACCATGTCTCGCTAATGGCTACTATGTCCAGTTTAGACTCCGTCACTGCCTGCATGTCTGAGATCTTAATTCCCAGACTGGGGAAACAAGATTGAGGCTGGGGATTCACCTATTGATCAGAGAGGGGTTTAGCCTGTGAGGACCAAAGTAAGAAGACCTCAGAGCATCAGAGACTTCTGAATTGTTCTGAAAGGCATCAAAGCAACTGGACAAAGGTAGTTCAGAAGTTTTTGAGATCTTTGACACATGCTGATCTTGAGCCTGACTGCACCTCGTGATCCTTTTAGCTTTTGTAGTGACCTGCTTGGGGGGGAGGCATGGTGGTAGGGTCAATGGATGTAGATTCTTTAGCCAGGATATGGGGTGGGTCTTGTTCCATATCCAGTATAAGGGATGGAGCTGCCATTACAGGTGGTACAGAGGAGATGATAACAGTGGGTTCTGTACTTGGAGGGGCACAGTAGTCAGGACAACAGGGGGAGACCTAGGAACAGTTGCTCTCTGTGCAATGGTGATCAATAAACTATGTTCAGAATCATCAGAGGGGTCAGCCTGATTGTGAGCAGCCCACGAACAACTCTGATATATGTGGCCTAGACTATCACAGAGGTTGCATTTTGGCTCATTTAGATGACGGCCGCTAGTATGCCCCAATTCTTTGACACAAAGTGCACTCCACCTGATCACAAATACTACTGAGGTGTGTTGTTGACCCACACTTGTAGCAGGCCTTTGGTTGGCCTGCATAAAAAAATCATGCCCCCGTCTTTACCAAGAAAAAAACAGTTGGAAAGATGACATAAACCAACATCAGAAGAATGAAGCATGACTTTTACCCTTCAACCCCCAGTCCAAATATGTTCTGTGTCAAAGATTGCCTCAGGTGCCCCAACATAGTACACCTTCATTTTAACCAATATGTTAGGTCAGTGACACAGACTCCCTCACTGTGAAACAGGACAGTTACTGTTTTACAAGCAGGCTTAGTTCAAGGAATAGCACCAAAGGGTGCCCACAAAAGGAGGGTTGTTTTAAATTATGAAATTGTGTCCAAAACCTTTGAAGTCCTGCATTCAATTTAAAACTAATATCAAAGGCAGTGTCACCAGACACATAAATTAAGACATGGATTTGGATTTCATTGGCAAAAAACTTCATACAGTCTTTAAACAGGGCTTTTGTCACAAAGATTCAGTCAGGGAATGTCTCCATTTTTCCTTTGTAGAGAAGCCTGACCACGTTGTGTCTTTCTGCAGGGTAAATAGGTTGGTGAAACAAAGGTGAATAAAGTCTAGAGGAGGTTCTGTTAGGTTGGTTAAGAGGTGCCTCTGGGGGCCCCACTGGTGCAGCTAGTTGCCTTGGATTAGTAAAGGTACATGGAAGTCAAGGGTCCGTAATGGTAGCTACCACAGGAGATGTATTATGTAGAGGAGAGTAATTTCTGAGAGGGAATACAGGATCCTCAATTAGTTGAAGTTCCAGAGGCAAATTAAGCGGACAATCAGTAATACATATGAAACATTTTTTGAGCAGTTTCAGGGTGCAAAACAGGCTCCACAATACTTACAGAAGAAGCACTAGGCAATTCAGTAATAACAAGTTCTCTAGCAGGAGAGGTAATTACTGGTGTGGGACTAGAGAGCCACTTACGAGAGGCAGTCTGTACCCAACCTGCACCTTTCAGTGCTGTGACCACAGACCAAGATTCAATTTGTAAAATGTAATCCGGGCATCATCTTGGGTGTCTGTTGATGCCATTCCTGGTGCTTCCCGGCAGGTCCTGGAACAGGGTCATTCATCAGAGGAGCACTACAGACTGCAAGTGGTATACAGTTTGAAGCAGTCTGTTCTTTCACCGGCATGCCATTGTCCACGTCAGCAGAGGTTCCTGAGGCAGCAGCAGCTGTCGACAGCTGCTGTGCTGAGTCAGGTGCGGTATTTCCAGCACTTGTTCTTGCCGTAGATAATGCTTGTGCAAGCTCCCTTTTCCTGCACTCAAAATGTGTCTCCCCATCAAGCAATAGCTCCTGCAATTGAGAGATGGTAAGCTGATTTTGTTGTACACCTTCTGTCAGGGGCACAGGTCCAGCATTTTTCTTAGAATTAGGGACAGTTAAAGGTGTCTGGTGGCCTTCATTCCTTAAAGGTAGACTTTTTCCTATATGCTCTGGTGCATCAAAAAATAGATTGGTCTCAGGCAAAGGCGAGGAAGGGGAGGAGACCCTCTCCCCAGCCTCCTGAATGCCCATCAGATCCTCCAGCTGCACTGAGGCAGCCATCTTGGCTAAGAGCCAGGATGACAAAGGATCGCCTAGTGGAGAGTAGCGGAATTTTTATTTTTGAACTTCAAAAAACAACAGAAATATGAGTACAAAACAATGTTAACTTCTCATTAATTGTAAGATACAAATCATAAGCAGGAGAAACACAAAAAAGTATTTCATTCATACATACATATTCTTGAACATAAAAAAGAAATTGTACTAGAAAACTAAAGTAACCCCCTAATTTGAAGAAAACTCACCCTACTTCCCCCACTTATAGAAACTTTGGGGGAGTTTTTAAAACAACTAATAATACCAAACATGCGGTATTTTTACACAAAATACTGTTTAACTTTTAGAAACAAAAAAAAAAGAAAACTCAGAGTAGGTATTTATAGTCAAACACATAACTGTTCCTTCATTTCACATTTCAAGGCCCAAATGTAACTTCTAAAGGAATGAGTATTCATAACTCCTTTGGGGAAACACAAAGGGACCTCAAAACAAGTTTCAGGGAAATCTATCCCAAAAGGCTTGAAACTGTGAACTAGAATACGCAGTATGTTCATAATCTTTATGCTTTTGGATGTCATTTATATGCATACTCATTAACTGTTGAGGAGACATACATTGTTGCTGTAAGGAAAATCTGCTCCTGCTCTGCCAAATCCAATATTTAATGAAGCCCAAAAATACATACAAGCTACTATTATTACAGGATGTCCAGTGATTAGATACAAGTCCCAGTAAGAAAGTATCATAGTTTAAGTACTGGAAGGGAAGACAATTCCAAATTGTACGTATTATTTCCCATACCTCTACAACGTAAGGTCACTCAAAATACAGGCGAGACATAGTATCTAAAGTGGTGCCACACCCTGGCCTGGGGCAGTAACATTCATTTATTTCCTTATGTTTTAAATTATTTTTAATGTTCAGTTGTCCATGTGCTCCTAAGCATACCACGTCCCAGATTTTAATAGGTAGTTTTTTTTCCAGAGATCATTTGACAAATCAAAAGTTTTTCTTGAGAATTTGTATCCTCAAAGGGATCAACATAAAAATGTGTGTCCATAATTAAGTCATATAAACCTTTCTTGGTTAGGTGAACAAAGGAAGATTTCTTAATTTGCCACATCTTTAACTTATCTAAACTGCTTTTCGGATAAATTGGAAATTTATGTGTTTTAAAAAATTTAGAAATACTAGTCTTCTTGCCATTGGGAAAATACCCCTTGAATTTGGTCCTGAATCCAAAACGACCAATTGGGATGTAGGCCTTTCAAAACTGAGACAACATTAGTAAAAAAGAATATGCTAAAATAAAAAATAATGGGATTAATCATACCTAAACCCCCTTTATTAACATGGAGGTAGGTTACACTTCTTTTGATAGGATTAAAACAGCTTCCCCATATTACTGGAAAAAATAAAATCCTAAAAGTGCACTTTACAATTGCTTTGGTATAGGAAACGCATGACTTGGGTAGAGGAAAAAAGGAACACAGTGATTTGTGATCATATAAATGTGTTTTAACTTCCCTATTTTCTATTTGATCCATAATTGGATCAGAGGTTTCATTTGTTCAATTTTTTTGTTTCCAATTAAACTCAGCCATATCCCCAGGGCCAAAATACATGCCCAACAGTTTCTGGGGTGTAAAAACAACTGGTATATCTCTTATTTTCATTTCTTTTTTCGATGTGTCCCCTGTGATTAAACAGAAGCTTTTAGAACCGCTTACTTCTGCTCCAGTAAGGGAGGAATAGGTCTCTAAAATGTCTAGGGCTTGTTCGCAATCTGCTTGGCCATGAGCGACAACCACTAGGTCATCAGCATAAGCACATACTTTCACTGGGGGTAGATTTGAAGCTGAGATACCTCTAATGGTGCTAAATGCTAACCTCCTAATAATTAGGTCTAAAGATGTAATGTACAACATGTGGCTTAACAGACAGCCTTGTCTAACCCCTCAGTGTATTTTCCTAGTTTTACCTACCCATCCATGTAACAACGATGCTACTGATGCAGATTCATAATAACTTTGAAGCCAGGCAATGAATTGTTTTGGGATCCCATAACCCATAAGGCAAGACCATAAAAACTCATGAGATACATTGTTGAAGGCTTGGACTTGGTCTAAGCTAAGAATATATGCTGGGGTTTGTGATGTTACGTATAACTAGAGTTTGTTATTTTTCTACATAGCAGTAAATTATCAGTGATTTTGTGCCCTGGAAGTGTGCACGATTGAGAGGGGCGAATAACTCCTGTCATAGCATTGACTAGTCTAGAATTCAGAATATTAGTTAAAATCTTCAGGTCTACATTTAACAGTGTGATAGGTCTCCAATTGGCTAACAAAGATGTGTTCACTTTTTTAAAAAGGAAAAATAATGTACCCCGTATTCATTTCTGCAGGAATTTGTAACATTTGTAATGAATGGTTGAATACTTGAACTAATTGTGTAGAGAAATGTGGCCATAGCCATTTATAAAATTCTGGGGGTAACCCATCTGCACCAGGAGCAGTTATTAATTTAAAGGAAGAAATAGCAGTATTAACCTCTAGAGCAAAAACAGGCTAAACTAATAGCGCTTGCTGTAAGGGTGAGATTTGGGGTAGAGAAAGAGACCAAAGCCATCCTTTTGTCTCATCAGAAATATTAAATCTTGTACCAAATTTGGTTTGAATGTACTGGTCAATTACATCCAGCAGACCCATTTTAGAGCAAATCACGTCACCTGATGGCAATATCAATTGATCAATATGTTTATTTTGTCTTCTGTGACTACAGTTCTCATATGGGTTTGTAAAAAGAATTTGCCCTGCGTTCCTAATTTTTGTTCTGTTTCTAAGGACAGAAATCTGTTATGCTGTATATCCTGAAGCTCTTTCGTAATTTGAGTAATGTCTGAAGAAACATTCCTTGTAGAGTGTACTCTTTCTTGAAGAAACTGCAGCTGGTTGAGTAAATATAAGCAGGAGTTTTGTCTTTTATAATGGAAAACTCTTGAAAGGTGTTTAAAACATACTGTAAAATCCTTTTTTGTGTCGAACCACCATTGTGATAAGTTATCATATAGACATATCACAGATTTCCTGGCTATTATTAATTCGGCTAAGGGGTCTTGAATATTGGGTTGTAAGAGAGTCATACTGAGTCTCCACAGCCCCTTCCCATAGGCTACCTCTGGAATATTCTCTAACTGAATACTAATTAAACAATGATCAGAAGTTGCAATAACTTGTGTCCTTGATTTTTGGACAGAAACTATGTTAGATACAAAAAAATAATCAATGCGTGAGGATAATGCGTGAGCATAATGACCCTTTGTAGAAAGTACAGGGTGGGTGGGGTACAAAGAACCTTGGGCATCTTTTAAATGTGCTCATAAAATAATATTTTTCAAGGTAACCATGTCACAGAAGGTTTTCTCTGTCTTACCACATCTGTCAGATCGTAACCACCCACAATTAAAGTCTCCTCCAAAAATAACTATTTTTGACGTGAATAAAAAAGGTTGTATCTCTTTCCAAAGATCTTTCCTACCCACTTTTGTTTGAGAGGCGTAACAACTTATGAGACAATAAATGTTTTTGAGCCTGACATCTAATAATAAAGCTCTCCTTGGGTGAATTTCTACTACTTTCAGAAATTTGATAGTGTGGTTAAAAAAAAAACAAAAAAACACCCCACTGCACAGTTCTACCCCTACTGACCAATAACATGGTACCCATTTCCAGTCAGAGGATGCTCTAAGTGATTCAGAGTATTGGTGAATCCTAGTATCTTGAAAAATATTACATCTAGCTGATAAGAATCAAATGTTGAAAAAGTCATTTTCCCGTGTTTCTCATTGCTTAGGCTGTTGGTGTTGAGCGAGGCCCCTGAAAAATCAAACATAATTAGAACATAGTCCTATTAAACTGAGTTTGTTTTGCTTTACGGGGGGATGGTAAGAACTCACTTTAGCTTTAGATCTGGTTCCCCAGCATTTCTTTTTTATTTTGAGCTTTAACATGGCTGGATCCTCGCTTTCAGAAGAGACTTCCAAAATGGACAAGGCATCAGACAAATCCTCCATCTCAGTATCACCTCACTGCAAAACACCATGTTGGTTCTGCACTGAGAGTTGGTTCAGGAGATGCTTAGGCTATTTAGTTTTCCCTTTCCCGTGTACTACCAACTGGAAGACTTGTAAATTGGGGGGAGGGGATTTCTGTTGCATCCTCAAAATTGCTACTCTCTTCAGCTTGAAAACTGGAGTAAGACATAGTAGTAACTACTTCTGCAGTTCTCTCAACCAAGAGAGTTGGGGAGTCAATACTTTGGATTTTAGTAAAAGTTTCCCCTGTCTGAGGCATACTGGGTTTTCTCATCTCTGTAGAAGCAGTCTTCTTAGCTGGTTGTGGGGTTGGGGAGGGTGTTCATGAGGGAGGGTTCTGTGGGTTTGTTTTAGCTCTAGTATTCCTATGTATAGCAGTGCTGACATAAAAATCATGTTCTGTGAAGTCAGTGTATGAGGTGTTCTGTGACACCCAAGGGCAGTTTGTAAAGGTGTGACCTTCTGCCTCCCACAGACTACATTTTGGGGTAAAAGTGCAATGAGCCCCAGAGTGGCCTAACATCCCACACATGCTGCATCTGATTTTATCGCAGCTACTACTCACATGCCTGGGGGAACCACATTTAAAACAAGCATGGGGCATCCCAGGATAGAATAAGATACTGTACCTTGATCTCTCCCCAAGAAAAAAACTGCTGGGCAGGTGTTGCACAGCTGAATCTGTAACCTTTAGCTGAACTTTGAAATGCCACCCCCCCCATCCAAAAACCCTCATCATTAATTACTGGGTTAGGTAGACCCTGAACCTCTTAGTTTTGCTCCACCAGTATAGTATGTCTTTGATATTGACCCCCTCATTTCTAAACAAGACAGTAATCATTTTTCCAGCGGGTTTGGCTAAGAGGATAACATACAAATTAGACCATACTTCAGAATTCTTTACACTAACATATTTTTGCCAAAATCTATCCAATAAACTGGAGTCCAAAAACTTACATCAAAGCTGTGTTCACCGGGGCGTGGATAAAAGAGAACACCTCTGATGGAGAAAACTGTAAAGATTGTTTTATTAACACCTTCTCAACAAATACTCTGTTGGGTAGTTCCTCTAAACCACTTGTGTATCTAATTTGAATATCATAACGCCATTTAGCATTTGTTGGGGATCATGAAATAAACTAGAAAAGCTTGGTTTCTGACCCAGGTTTTGTCCAAATGAGGAACTGTCCTGTGGCATCTGACCATAGTCATCCAGTGCTGAAGTTATCTGTGAGTCCATGAGTTTGGGGCCCCCCTGTTAAGTTTCGTTGCCCAGTGCTACCTCGGCGTCTGGAGGTTCAGAAGAAATCACTGTTCACTGAATCCTGGAACTGCGTTGTGGACAGATCCAGGGTCTTCTCTGGGTGTCTATTTTGATTCTTTGATGACTGTTTTATCCTCGATGTGGCTACCATTTCTGTAGAACAAGGGTTCTCAAATGGTGAGGCCAGCCTCCCCAGGGAGGCCCCAACCTGTTCCAGGGGAGGCTCAAGCAAGTCTGAAAAAGTAGTGTATTTAAATTTTGAGTTTTATATATTTTGTGTGAAGAGATGAAGCACACTGAAAGAGGATAATGGTAGGTGAATTTTATGTATGTATTTACTAATAGGTGACAAGGGAAGGTGAGTCAGCCAGGGCTTATTTCAGGTGTACCCAGGGAAGGGGAAGGAGTGGATACATTTCAAATGTTAACTGCAAAAACAATCAAGAAATACACAATGAACAATAGTGCAAACAAATATGAACAATAAACTAATAATGAGTGCTGGTAATTGATCAATTTGCAGACTGATGGCAGAACAGCCCAAATACAAGGGTTGAGCATAGAAGAACTAAGAGCAACAGCAGGAAGGAACAAAGCAATCCCTGAGAAGTTGCTTAGGAGCAGGGAAGGAGGGGGAGGGGCAAAGTATGTAGGAAGGTTATTTCATATAGAGAGCAAACAGAGAAAGTAGTGTGACCCATAAAGGTACTGCAACAAGGGGTAACAATGGTTCAAGAATGAAAATAGTGGCACAAGTAGGCTGGCCTGTGTGTGTGTGGGGGGGGGTACAATAAGCTGAATAATAATATTTGTTAATTTTATTCATTTGTCATTTGGATAACACCTTTGAGCACAGGAGCTCTTTTTCAAAGGTTCTACATTAGTATAAGACAAAGAACTGAACGTGACTTGTGAGCCAAGTACTCCAAGGGGTTTTGATGTATTCATAGTGTGCTGCGCAAAGTACAGTATGTTATTTTACTTTGGGGAGGTCCAGGATTATTTCAGTTTTGGGGGGATGCTCAAAATGTTTTCCATGGATTTGGGGAGGCTCACTGTGACAAAGTCTAAGAACTACTGCTGTAGAAGAACTTGTACCAGGTAAAGGAATTAAAGGACCTGGAACCCATTCTCCATTAACTGTTTGAATGCAACCTGCCTGGTTTAAAGCCAGATCTGGAGACCAGTCTGCTGCATGTAAGCCTGTAGAATTACTCAAAGTAGAAACAACATTTTTTCCAAAGAGAAAAAAATAATTTGAGGCTTTTTTTTCCAGATTGCCATCTGGGCTTGCAGGTAAACACTTCCTCTTACTTTTTTCCTCCACCGGTCTCTGTCTTTTGGGCCACACAGTGCTGTTCTGCTGTAAAAAGTAACTAATTTAAACAATTTTTTTTCTCTTATATAAGATTTTTCTTTAAGTCTTGTTCAGCTGCTTCAAAATCCATACCAGTCTCATCAGAATGATTATCTGTATTAGCTTTCTTAGAAGTATTAGAAACAGTCTTCTTCTGTAAAGTTTGTTCAGCCAACTCAAGTTCCATATCAGCCGCCTCAGGGCCCTTTGAAATACTGATATTCTCATTACTAGTAGAGGCAATCTCCATTGCTGGACCTGCAGGAGCAGAGATCTGTTCTCCCGAAGGTACACCAGCTAACTCCCCAGCCTGAGATTCCGTCATCGAAATGGGTCCCCTCTGCTCACAGGAAGCAAGGGCCCCCTGCAGAAAAAGTATTGGAATTTCCCTGGTGTCCTGGCCAAAATTCCACCTTCACTAAAAATACCGCCAACAGCTTAATCTGGTTCAATTTCAGTTGACATCCATCTGTATCCCCCGGGATGAGGCTGAAAATAGGCAGAATTGTCTAGCCTCTTTCCCCGGTCAACAAAAAACAAATAAATAAATAAATACATGTTTGGATATCTGTAAAAAGGCATCCCTGGACAATGTTATAACAGTCTGTTGTGGGGAGAAAAAAAAGAAAATAAGATGGTGGCTCATAAAAAAAGGACCGCTTGTGAAAAAGAATCCTTTTTCGTGAGACCAAATTCCTTTTTCATTCCATTCCTCTATCCTAGAGAGCGATATTCCCTTCGAAAATAATGGGAACTTGAAAATGGAATAACTTTGCAACAGATTAATACTTTTTTTCACCAAATGCAATGCAGTGCTGTGACCCAAGCTGTTTGTACCATAAACATTCACAACAAAAATACACACCACCTGGGCACAAGGAGATGAGGAAAAAACTGCAAAACAATAGCAACTTTTAAAACTTTTACGCTATCTAGATCTCAGAATCTGCACATCCAACCAGAACAAAACTTGTCAGGTCAAGAGATCTACCCCATGGGACAGTGCGTGTCCAACTGTGTGCAAATCCATTATCTAAGTTTTTAAAGTTCAAAATTTGAGGCTTAACATTAAACATGCTACTCAACCTTAACTTCTGTATAGGGGCGTGACTGTGCTCCTATAATAAACAGGATAAAAAAAAAACAGTGTTATGCCTGGTATTAATACGAAAATCTGTTATTTCGTAACTTGTTTAGAAATGTGTTGTGTGCTTTGCTTCAGTCACACTGCTAGATGCTTAGAGTTGCTTTTCCCTGTGGTTAACAGCATATCTCCACCGTAATTATGTCATTTGGGGTGCTTTTTTTCCATCTATAAGGTGAGGTAGTCACATTGCTAATGTATGTAAAGATATTCTATTTTTTTGTTGCTCTGTGTATGTTGCAAGAAACTGAAAGACAATCAGCTGTTTTGGGTTTGGGTTTTTAATATTCAATGCCAGTAATGTACAGAAATACAGCCATATAAAATTTATTATTTTAGCCTGTGCAGAAGTAATGGAGAGCAGCATAGTGCTGCAGGGCTTGCAGAAATAATGAAGAACAGCACAGTGCAGCAGAATGTACAGAAGTAACAAATAGTAGCACAGTGCTGCAGGATTTCCAGAAGTAACGGAGAGTAGCACAATGGAGCGGTGTTTGCAAAACTAACAAACAGTAACACAATGCTGCAGGGTTTGTAGAAGTAACGGAGAGTAGCACAATGCCACAGGGTTTGTAGAAGTAACAAAGAGTAGCACAATGCTGCAGGGTTTGGAGAAGTAACAGAGTAGCACAATGCTGCAGGGTTTGCAGAAGTAACGGAGAGTAGCACAATGCTGCAGGGTTTGCAGAAGTAACGGAGAGTAGCACAATGCTGCAGGGTTTGCAGAAGTAACGAAGAGTAGCACAATGCTGCAAGGTTTGCAGAAGTAATGGAGAGTAGCACAATGCTGCAGGGTTTGCAGAAGTAATGGAGAGTAGCACAATGGTGCAGGTTTTGCAGAAGTAATGGAGAGTAGCACAATGCTGCAGGGTTTGCAGAAGTAACGGAGAGTAGCACAATGGTGCAAGTTTTGCAGAACTAACAAAGAGTAGCACAACGCTGCAGGGTTTGCAGAAGTAACGGAGAGTAGCACAATGCTGCAGGGTTTGCAGAAGTAACAAAGAGTAGCACAATGCTGCAAGGTTTGCAGAAGTAACAGAGAGTAGCACAATGCTGCAGGGTTTGCAGAAGTAACAAAGAGTAGCACAATGCTGCAGGGTTTCCAGAAGTAACGGAGAGTAGCACAATGCTGCAGGGTTTTCAGAAGTAACTGAGAATAGCACAGTGCTGCAGGGTTTGCAGAAGTAACGGAGAATAGCACAATGATGCAAGGTTTGCAGAAGTAACAGTAACAATGCTGCAGAGAGTAGCACAATGCTGCAGGGTTTGCAGAAGTGACACAGTAGCACAATGCTGCATGGTTTGCAGAAATAATGAAGAGTAGCACAATGCTGCAGGGTTTGCAGAAGTAACAGAGAGTAACACAATGCTGCAGGGTTTGCAGAAGTAATTGCGAGTAGCACAGTGCTGTAGGGTTTGCAACTTTCTGTTGCGAAAGGCATGAGTCGTATTGTCATGTTAATGGTTGCTGTGCTTGTACACACCTGACATTCAAAGGAGGAGATTTCTCAGGATATCACTAGAACAATTATCCCAGCACTTTGTAAACTGTGGTGGGAGACATAATGCTATTTGAAACCTTACTAAATTTCTATATAGTAACCAGCCTAATGTTTTCTCTTTCACTACTTTTTGTTCGATCTAATTTCATGCTCAACTATTCTTTACTCCACTTTAAAATAATCTCTTTACCAGTGCTAATATTTCAACCCTAGTAGGACTCAACACAGACATGGTCCCTATTAAATCTTATTGTACAGTAGGCACTGACCAACAGCAATGAAATTGCCAGCATACTGTACCAGCAGCATAGTAGAGTAAGGGACAGGGAAAGGGGAGATTGTTTAATGAGGGACGGCACACTAATCCCAAGTGTGTTTTCAGATGCAATCTAGGAGCACAAGGAAGTTAAGTGATTCTCAGGATCACACACTACTGAGTTGGAGGTTGTGGAATTTCAACCCTGGTCTCTAGGTTTGAAGCTCAGTACCCTAAAGTAGCATCCCCTGAATACCAGGGTACAACAGCTACAGCAAAGGAAAGTTTGGCACAGGAAAATTAAAGGGCTGGAAATTTGGTCACACATTTTACTGGAGTGGTGATTTGTGGTGGTGTGTTGTTGCAATATTATATCTTATTATTACTAGTAAAGCTTACCTGTTCCTGGCTGGATTTTATGTACCCATTATGCTTAATACTCTCATTATCTGTTTGTTGAAATCTCATTATATTATCTGCAAATTGCCCTCAGTCTTTTGTTTTGCCTTTTTATTTAATGTATTTGACGTGGAACCTCTCAATAAGCATCCGCTCACAGGTGTATCCAAGACTTCAATAAATACATAAAATGCTATGCTATACTGTCCACCAAATCTGTCCATCCCCCTCACAGACACCTGTCCTTCAGGAACTTTGACTGCTTGGACCTTAGCCCTGTGCTCAGTGACATAAGGGCAATAGACTGGCCGACCCTCTACCATCTCAGCAACATCTCAGATGCAGTCACATTCTTTACATCCAAACTCTCCCACCTTCAGGCCTTCCATTTCCCCATCATAACCAGAAGGTACGAGGGGGCTGTATCTGTTGGCTATCCAAAGAACTACTGGCACTTAAGGAAGTTTGGGATAACAAATGGAAAGCCTACAAGGTATCACACTCTCCCCTCCTCTGGAATGCTTACAGACAGCTACGCAACACCTGCAAACAGACTGCGAAATCACTCAAGTGCAAAATTCTACATTAAAAAAAAAAATCTTGGCAATCCACGCAATTTCTGTGCCTCAGTTGGATCTTTCCTTAACCCTAAGACCAGCAGGCAATTAACACAGCTTGAGTCCCTCTCTGGTCCTATTTCAGGCCCTACTGAGATTGCTAATATCTTCAACACAAAGTTCACAGATTTATTCCCCCTATCTGAGCATGCTCCCCCCACAGGTGTCCTCAGCCCTGAACCACCCATCTCCCACTCCCCCTCCTCCTCCTCAGCTACTACCCTGTCCCCACCTTTCCACTTCAGAGCAACTGGGCATAAAGACACAATTAAGCTCCTGAAGTCTCTCCCTGCCAAAGGCAGCCCCGGAAGTGATGGACTTTAATGTCCTTAACTCATCTGCCCCACAATTATCTAACCCCTCATCTTCCTCTTCAATCTCGCCCTTATAATATCTACTGTTCCCAACTCTTGGAAACATGCAAATGCGGTACCCATCTTCAAAAGCAGTGACTCTCTAATCCCTGACAATTACAGGCCCATTTCCCTACTCCCTCACTTGAGCAAACTGCTTGAAAAAGTTGTACACTTCTAGTTTCAGAGCATCTTGAAAAATACAACCTCCTACGTCCCCTCCAGCATGGTTTCCGCAAGCACCACAGTACCTCCTCTGCTTTGTCCCTTTTCTCTGATCATTTGCTGAGAAACATGGACCAAGGCAAAGCCACAGGTGCTGTCTTCATAGACCTGTCAAAAGCTTTTGACCTTGTCGACCACCACCTTCTCCACTCAACCCTGTCTCTCTTTGGCTGCTCCACCAGAACTGCTGCTTGATTCTGCAGCTATCTATCCAATCGGTCTCAGTCTGTCATCATCAACAATGTACCCTCTGCTGCCTCCCTGGTACACACTGGAGTCCCCCAAGGTTCCATACTCAGACGCCTGCTCTTCTCCATATTCATTAATGCAATTCCAAGGGATAGTCTCAGCTGTCAAGCGCTCCTCTATGCAGATGATCTGGTTCTCTACCATAGCAATAAAGCCACTGAGTCCATCTCCTCGAACTTCACACACAACTATGGCCCTGCTTATAAATGGTTCCTCTCCAACAGACTCCGAGTCACTGAAAAGAAGACAAAGTCCATGCTCCAAACCTTTCCTCACCAAAGTCACCGAATCCAACTCCTCCCTCCTAGTACACATCCCAGGAGGCCCCCCCTCTTGAAAATGTCCCATCTTTTAAATACTTAGGTACCACTCTTGACCCCTCCCTCTCTTTCACTGAGCAGGTCAACTACACTGTGCAGAGAATTCAGCAAAAGCTTGGCACTACTTATAGACTCACATACTGTCTATCAGCTGAAGCATGCCTTGCTATTGCCCAGGGTAATCTACTGTCTCTCCTTGACTATTGCTCCCCCATCTACTCCCTCATATCCCCCACCTTGCAATTAAGATTAAACACTACCTATAACTCTTATCTGTCGATTCATCCTTCAAGCTCCCCACCGGACCCACCACTGCACATTTTACCAGTCTCTAGGCTGGGTCCCTCTGCAAGGTCACTTTGACTATGCTGTGGGCTGTCTAGTGAACAATGCACTTAGAAACTGACACCTATCCCCATACTTACTCCTTCTGACAGACAGAATGGCTCCTAGGACACTTAGGGCATCCTCAGTCCCACCCGCTGGAGGTACCCCACGTCTCTAAGGCAATGGGAAATACAGCTTTTCTCCATCTCTGCACCCTCTCTATGGAACAAGCACCCACCGTCCGTCCACTCATCCCCCATACACCTGGCTTTCAAACAGGCTATGAAAACCTGGCTCCTAGCTGCTGCTGCTGACTGTCACTATTCCCAGTAATTAACATTAGGGCACCTTAATGCCCACGTCTCTATCCACTTCCTCTGCCCTCCAATCATTTCCTCTCTCATCTCTATCTTTGTCTAAAACCCTCTTTTCCTCTAAACCCTCTAATCCCTGAAACTGATGTGAATATCTGACTATATGAATGTGCACAGCTTTATTGATGGCCCTGTACTAAACCGGATTCATGTCATATTTATGATGCTGCACATGTTCTTTTGCACCATGTAATGTGACTCCTATATTTCATGTTTATCTCAAATGTTACGTATGTCTCCTTTTTACACTATGTGCTTCTCGCCATGCCTGGCCATTGCCTAACTCTGCTGCGATTGTATTTTTTTATTTTTCGCACCACCTCATGCCCGAGGTATGAATTACGGCATTAACGATATTACCTGTATGTGCTGCTGTGTTTCTGTGTTGTTTTCCACTCGGTGGCCCAGGTCATGACTGAAAATGATCCTTTGGATCAGTACACTTACCTGATAAACAAAGACATAAATATATATATATATAAATCTACACTTATACCTGAAATTTTACTGGAGAGGTGATCCATGATGGTGTGGACCACATTTCTGGCTGTTTCATTTTCCTGTGCTACATTTTCCTACACTCCTGTGCAGCAACCCAAATGACATCAGCAGTCTGGAGGCATGCTGACTCAACATCAGGTAACCTTGGAGAAATGGACCAGGCCAGAAAAGCACTTAAAAAGTACAAATTTACTGACTTCTGTTATAAAACTGGAAAACACACAGTTGTCACTGCAATGTTTATTGAGTGGAACTGCATGTTTTAGTTCTGAAAACCTCTGCACATGATCTTTAAGTGGCCAAACAGATCTTACACAATAAAGTTTCACCAAAGAGCAGTCCTGTGTTACCAATTTAATTGCCTTCCATGAACCAACATAAGCAAGCTATTAGACCTGAATATACCCAGTGACGTGTATTTCAAATTCACAGTGACATTCAATAAAGTGTAACAATATAAAATATAATTACAGAATAAACAGGATGGGACTGGACCACAGAATCATTACACAGATAACAAACTGGCTAGTGGATAGACATCAGGGGGAGGATAGCAGAATCACTGTCTGACAGTGTTAAGATTAGTGGTGAAGTGCCACAGGGATCTATATTGGGCCTAGCACAGTTTACTATATTATGTCTGACATGTTCAACGGAATAACAAATAATGTGACAAAACTTGCAGATGACAGAAAACTGGGGGGAACCCGCTTAACTGATTTAGATACTTCAAAAATACAGGATGATATAGATAAAATGTACAACTGGACCATATAGTAGGATATGCAATTTACTCAAAAAATGTGTAGTCATGCACTTAGCGAAAAATAGTTCAAGAAGAAATTACAGACTGGGTACTGGGCCACTCAGAAACACAAGTGAGGAAAGGGATATGGGCATATTACTACAGAAGATCGGAGTTTCACAAACAACATCAGAAACAACAAATGCCATGGCTCTGAGAATGAGAATGCTGGGAAACAGCAAAAAGAACTTCAACAGCAGACACAGAAAAAAGTACAGTTATTTAAAAATGTTACTGTAATAGCAGAGCTTTGAGAAGATCTCTTGTAACAGGCCACACCTATGGAACTATAGCCGCTAGGCACTAGGACCACAAGGAAACTTTTCTAGCAAGCAGTCTATCAGCGGGGACCACCTACTCTAATGTCCGAAGCTGAGGTCTCCCTATACTGTATAAATGGGTGGCCTCCGTACCTGGTTTTATCATAGCACTTCGACAACACTAGCATCGACATCCCCTACAGCGACAGCTACCATGCTGACTGTCAGCATTGTAGCCTCGGGAATATTGGTGCACACAATCGGGGGGCTGTGCCCCCCAAACCACCCCACACACCCCGGTCTCTAGGATTCCTACTCTGAGTCGGAGATGGACCAGGGGCGCAAAACACCCAGCGAGGCTGTCCTGGTCACTGCACAGACTATCACAGCAACGAGCGGGTTTTGCCTGATACCTGTTGCTGTGATGGTCTTCATGGTGCCGGAGTCGCTGCGATAACGGTATATCTCTGTACCCTCAGTTCCCCACCAGAGACCATAAGCAGCACAGTCCCATGGAGGAGCTGAGGGGGTATCCGAAGGTTCCCACCAGGAAAGTATGACGTAAAGAGAAGAACTTCAGGCTCAGGAGAGCCTCACATGCACTGGATGGAAGAGCGAGGGAGGATAAGGCCTACTGAAAGAGATCCTCTTGAAGATCTACTGTTACAGTAAGTTCTTACATATCTGCATTATCTTACTTCCAGGGTATCTCTTGTAGTGGGCCAAAACCAACTGAATGTGTCCCAAGCAGTTGTGACAGAGACCAACAGACTGGGAGGTTGGAAACCAAGAGCCTAAGACATTAGGCCCTGAAGCACAGCTAGGCCAAAATTAGCCCTATGACTTGAGGCAACATCCAGACTGTAGTGCTTGGTAAAGGTGTCACCCATGCTCCAAACAGCAGCAGCAAAGATCTCAGCAGCTGACATATTCATGAAAGAAGCAATAGAAGTGGTCATACTCCTGGTGAAATGGCCACGAACAATGCCAGGAAGGTTCTTGCTTACTTTCTGTAGCGAAACGTAATACAGTTGGCCAACCATTTGGACAACCACTGTTTAGAAACATGTACATCCTCTCTCCCAAGAGTGAATGAAACAAACAACCAAGATGACTTTCACATGGTGTGTATAGTAACACAGAATTCTATACTCATCTAAAGTATGGAGTAGTGCTTCCCCTGGATTGGCATGCTCTGGATAGTATGAACTAATTTAAAGTAAACTCAGACACCACCGTAGGAAGAAATTTAGGGTTAGTATGCAAAGACACCACATCTTTGTGGAATATCAAATAAGACTACTCACACATGAGTGCCTGTAGCTCTGAAATTCTTTAAGCAGAAGTAATAGCTAAAAATAACGCTTTCCATGACAGAAAGTATAGCTCACAAGTCACAGTCGGCTCAAAAGGAGCCAAAGTAAGTTTCTCCAACACAAAATTCAAGTCCCAGGGTGGGACAGGATTGAGGATCGGATGTTTCAAGTGAAGAATGCCTCTCGGAAAGGTACGTGACACCTCCAGTTGTGCCACAGTGCATCTATTAATAGGCACATGGAAGGCAGAGATGTGCATTTAAGGGATTAGCACTTCAGACCAAAATCTGGAAGGGACAGCAAGTACTTCAAAATCTGATTCCCTGAAAAAGTGAAAGGATCCAGCTGATGTGAAGCATTCCACAGTGCAAAACATTTCCACTTCAAAGAATAAGTGGCTCTAGTGCAAGGCTTCCTAGTTGCCATCAGGACATCAGCCACCAGGGGAGACACCCCAGATTGAGCCATGGCTATGTACTTAGGAGTTCAGTGTCCAGATGCAAGGATGTAAAGTCCAGAGGCATCAGGGTGCACCAATTCTAGGACAGCAAGCTGGTGCACAGAGGAAGAGGTACTGGAGGTTCCACTGCCAGCTGCTGTAGTAAAGGGAACCAATCCTGACAAGGACAGAAGGGCGCAATGAGAATCACCATGGCCCCTTCCACCTGGAGCTTGATGAGAACCCTTTGAAGCAGGAAGAATGGAGGAAATTCATACAGAAACCTCCCTTTTCAAGAGGGGGACAATGTGTCTCACCAGAAAACTCCAGGCCCTGGATCAAGCGAGCAGAAAAGTCGCAGTTTTGCATTGAATGGGGATGCAAAATGGTCCAACTCTGGACAACCCCACCTGTCGATCAGATCTTCTACCTCTGAGGTCAGCAGTTACCAATCATGCTTCCTTGACTGTAACCAGCTTAGACTGTCAGATAGAACATTTTTGGACACCTGGAACATGCATGACTGACATTTCTAGACATGTTCCAGAGACCAGTACCAGACTCTCATGGCTTCCTGACAAAGGGGATATGAGTGAGTGCCCTGTTGTTTGCCTGCATAGTGGACTACACTGGTGTTGTTCATCTGTACTAGAAGAAGGCCCAGAGACAGCGGAGTCTGGAAGGCCTGCAGGACACAGAGGACCACCTGCATCTCCAGGGCATTGATGTGGCAGAAGGATTCCAAATCAAACAATGTCCCTTGTGTTGGTGAGGCCCCAGATGGGCACCCCACCCAGTCACAAGGCATCTGAGGTGAGAACGTGCTGGAAGCTGGTATTAAGAATGGAACCTCCCTCAGCAAATTGCTGTGTTCCATCCACCAAAGTAGAACCTTCTTGACTGGGGAGGAGTCCATGACCTGCTGTTCCTGCTTATCAGTACATCAGTCCCACTGAATGCTCAAGGTCCACTGAAGCACCCTCATGTGCAACCTGTCTAGAGACACCATGACTATGGCTGTGGGTGGCCATGAATCTCAAGAGTCTGAGGAAGGTTCTGGCTGTTACCCAGCAGCTGTTGTATAACAGGTGGGATTGTTCCATAAGGTGATCTACTCTGTCCTGTGGCAGTAAGACAATGCCCTGAGCTATGTTCAAGACTGTCCCCATGTATTAAAGGTGCTGGCAGGGGAACAATCCCAATTTAGGCATGCTGATTGGAATCCCAAGACTGTAGAACAGATGGTGAGCGCATTCTAGAGTCAGAAGGAGCTGCTCCCTGTATGTGCTGATGGGAACCAATCATCCACAGAGAGAAACACATAGAAACCTTCCCGCCTGAGGGCTGTTGCCACCACTGTCAGGCATTTGATGAAAACCCAGTGAACTGAGGACAAGCCAAACGGAAGGGCTCGGAATTGGAAATGTGCCCACTGGAACTGAAACATGAGGTATTTTCTGTGGGAGGCATTGACTGAGTCATAGGTCATGTGCAGGAGGTGTAGACTGATGCTGGTGTGCAACTGAAGGGACTGTGACAGCTGCTGCATCAGTGGGTCATCAGGAATGGGACTGGCCAATTCCTTGGCCTTGTCCAAGTGAAAATTTGAGAACTGGACCATGTGAGCCATGCCATGTAGGATTGGAATGACCAAGGTGGCTGAGGCAAAGGTCCTCTTCCCAAGTCCAATCTCCAGGATAGTTTGGCTGGAGGGAAGGAACTCATGTGTTTAGGCTATCTGGTATGGTCATGGGCCATGTAATGACTACCAAATCTGCCTGAGCCTGTTATGAAAAGATGGGCCTCCTCACTGGGGCATGATAAAGTTTGTTTGCTGTCTTGGGCATGGCAGGGACCAGATTAGGGCAGTACCAGGTGGCCATGGTGGCATATTCAAAGGGTTCAATCAAGGGAAGAACCACCAAAGGAGGGGTGTCTGGCAGGCATAGGTAGCCAACTGGTGTCTGCAAGGGTCTTGCTCCTCCATGTCAAAGCCTATCACCACCTGCATCTGGCAGAGAACCACCATGAATGATGGATTGCCTGGGGGTGACTGTGGGATGTATTTTGGGCTCTCCTCCCTATCTGAACCGACCGTGGAGTTAGAGTGCGAAGGGATGGCATCCCCTTCATCACCTGTATCCCTCTCCTCATCAGAGAGCTGGAGATCTGGGTGGTATTTGACTCCTTCTCTTGAATAATCAGGGAGAGGGAAGGGAAATGACCTGGTGAACCTGGCATGGATCTGCAGAAGTTGTAAGCACAGGAACAAGCTTCTGCATCCCTACACCCAGAGTTGCTCTCTCAGATCAGTAAGGGAGGCATTCCTAGGGCTCCCTAGATAGAGACTAAAATCCTCAGAGGACCGGGCATTTAAGGAAGCAGCCACAGCCTTCTGGAACTTGTTGCCAGGGTGCATCCAGGAGGCGCCTTTCCAAGAGGTATTTAAAAAACACCTGAAAACATTCTTCTTCCAACAGGCCTTTGGGACTTACAAAATATATTTAACCTGCTAGATAGCATAGGAATTGGCTTGTATTAAATTTTAAAGGTTAATTGAGTTTATATATATTGTATTATTAGTTTATGGCTGTATGGTCCAAATTTTTTTTGGTATTCTGTAAGGGCGCCCTGGCCTATGGGGAAGGGCGCCCAAAATAAATAAACTCTAATATTATTGTTGGCAAGAAGCAGCTAAGAGAAGACAAAAGGATATAGAAAGAAAAAAGACCCAGAGAGAGAAAAAGCTCAGCACCAGAGAGAGAAACAGAAGTTTCTGAGGCCACATGGCCTCACCCTATAGCGAGAGGGGAACTACAGTGGAGAAGTTGGGGTATCCTCTCATGCGATTTGCCTGGTTGTTCTAAAGAATCCACAACAGGTTTCTTGATGGAGAAGGAAGGCTCCCTAGGCCATACGATGGAGCCATGGGGAGTCAAACAGAAATCCACCAGCTGCAGTCGCTGAGTCACTCTGATTGTGGGAGCCACACAGGAATGCAGAGCATGGCCCATCATCTATGTGTCTGTTCACAAGCAGACTAAAGAAAGTTCACCTTTTTAGGAGCTGTAGCTGAGGATAAGGTATAAAGAAGCCTGGCGAGAAGTACTCAATAAGTAAACAATAAGACACAACTGGGTGTGCATTACAGTGATCTAATCACATGCCCAGGGGTGCAGTGAGCTACAGCACTGCAAGCGGCAAGCCTTCAGCACCTGGAAGTGCAGTTATACCAGCAGTGCCTTACTGTGTTTCTAAAATGCGTAAACTAAAAAAAAAATTGCCAATTTTTGTTTTTTTATTAAAACCTTTTTTTTTGTTGTTGAAACTAATAAAAAGTACTCTCTCTCTCCCCTGCTATCAAGCATCCTTTATTTATTTAGTTTTTGTTGACTGGGTAAGTGCACTAAACAAATCCTGCCTATTTTCAGGCACGACCTGAGGAAGGGGAATACAGATAAATGCCAACTGACCTTGAACCAGATTAAGCTGTTGGTGGTATTTTTAGTAAATGAGGGAATTGGCCAGACACCACGGAAATTCCCCTACTCTTTTCGATAAGTGCCATGGGATCTTTAACATCCACCTGAACTACCACCAATCCAGGCAGATGTGACCTCGGTTTAACGTCTCATCCAAAAGACGGCACCTCAGGAGTGCAGCATCCCTCTCATGCTGCACTACAGTGTCAGTACTGGGATATTACCCCAAGTGCCAGATGTAGGAACTGAATCCACAGCCCTCTGATCTCCCGGCCTCAGAGGCGAGTGTGCTACCTACTGAGCCACTGACACTTAAAGGAGGGCATGCTACATTCTTTCCTTTGAGGAGCGCCTCAAGGCACTAAATATAGTATGTTCTCACTGGAGACCAGAAGGGACAGGGGAGATATGATTGAGACATTCAAGTTCCAGGAATTAAAGCGAACTGCAGGAAACTAGTTTGCCTGAATACCAATTCACCATCACGTGGACATGAATAGAAATTAACCAGAGGTAGGTTCAGGAGAGATGTGAGGAAGAACTACTTTATGGAAAGGATTGTGGAACCTTGGAACAGTCTGTCAGCTGCAATGGCAGTTTGAAAACAGTCAGAGGATTCAAGCAGGGTTGGGACACAATGAATGGAACAGTGGTTGCTGGGGGCAACAGGACCAAGGAGAAGAATAGAGAGGACAGGGAGGGTGGGAAAGGTTAGTACCCTTGAGAAACGGTAAGTTCCAGGGATTATAGGGAACTTGGGTAGACTGGATGGACCACTGGTGATTTTCTGTCATCATTATCTATGTTTCTACAAAAAAATTACAAATAGTTATGAAATCTAAATGCCCACACTGCAACCAGAACAAAAACCCAGGACAGTTCATCACCTCGAGGAGTGAGACCCATAGTACTTAGCACCCAGGGAAGACCAGCTGAACTCCTTCAAAAAGTTACAATCAGATATGAATTTAATGGGAACGAAAAAAAAAAACACAATTGGTTCCTCTCCTCGACAGGTGGGGCCTGTTGTATCCAGTGTCAGTGGCCAAATGGTTACACTTCCCAAAAAGATTACAATTAGTTATGAATTCAGAAGGCTCGTATTGTAACTAGAATAAAAACCCAAGCAGGTTCCCCACACTGAGTGGTTGGGCTAGCAGTACCCAGCTACGGGGGGGGGGGGGCAGCAGTTACACTACTTAAAAAAAAAAATTACAATTATTTTACGAAATCAAAAGGTCTGCATTGTAACCAGAACAAAAATCCTGACCAGTTCCTCGTGTCAGTATGGCTCAGTTGGTAGCACATCCACCTCTGGACCAGAGGGGCATGGGTTCTCGTCCCACATCGGGATTGGACTTACACCTAAAATGTTGGCATCCAAGTGCAGTATTGGGGGGGCTGTACTGCTGGGTGTGATGTCCCTCAGATGAGATGCTGAACTGAGATCCCCTCTACCCATCCTGGTGTTGTCCAGGTGGAAGTAAAAGAACACAGGGCACTCTTCGCAAAGAGTAGGAGACATTCCCAGTGTCCTGGCCAACATTCGCCTTTCCATAAACTGGTTCATGCAATTGTCCAGGCTGTGTGTGGGTGCTGATGTGCGATATGGCCACCACTAAACATTCAGTCACTTCACTACCAGTCTAGCATTGCTTGTAAAGCACTTTGGGATACACTGTGAATGATAAGTGCTATATCAATGCTGTCTGCTAAGAGACAGAGAGAGAAAGAAAGCAGCCAAAAGCTTCCTTAAATCAAGGAGGTAATTTAATAGACTACACTGAACTGAATTATTAATATTTGGGCCTATGTAAGTAAGCACTTTTAATTCTCTGTTTTTGGGGTTGACTTTTCTTAGTTTAACTTTTCTTTGCCAGGGAGGAACTCTAGCTGGGAGATATTTGCAGTCATTTGTGACTAGACCTGTTACTTAACCTCTGTGAAATAGGTGTCTGAAAGAAAGGAAGGCACTCCCGGGGTGAATAGTCAGAGTTGTAGTTGATTGTTTCTGGAGGGCACAGGTTTACTCCCACCAACCCTGCCCCTCACCCCATCCGCCCCAAATGCATAACTTCCTTTATATCAGGGGTTCTGACATCACTTCCCCTAAATTGTTAACAACATACACCTGTTCACATCCTTAAAGGCACAGCACACTGAATAGGGGTTAGAGACACTCGCTTGCACACACTAAAACAAGAACAAAAAAAAAAAATCTGAAACAGGAGACAGACATGTGGGGAGTGGAGCAATGCACTGGCTGTGGAGCAGCAGTCTTCCGGGAGACATTCTTTAGACTGCATTGCTGCCCTATTTGCAGGCACCTCTCTGGTCTGAGGGAGGAGGTTGCTCTTCTCCATGCTGACCTGGCAAGGATTCGGGAAACCTGCTCCCCCACCCAGGGACCACCTAGACCACTGCCACTATCTCAGAGGTTGCCAAGAAAAAGGAGTGGTTGGACCACAGTGGGTTCAGGAAGGGTGAGGGTGTTGGAACAGAGGTGCATCCCTCCAGTTGTGCCTCTCCACAATTCATTCATCACTCTGGCAGAGCATGGTTCCTCTATAGAGAATCCGGCAGTGGAGACCAAGGAGGATGCTGGGAACCTCCACAATGGAGACCCACAGGAGGGTGGCACAGGACCCCACAGGGGAAGGAAACAACTACTGGTGGGGAACTCAATTGTTAGGGGGTAGAACTGGGGGAGGGAGGGGAAATGGAGGTAAGGTGTCTGCCTGGTGCCACAGCTTGGAGGGACAGGAAACGAATCCTCAGGATCATGGGAGCAGCTGCAAGGAAGAGTGAGCTGGATGTCATTATCCACCTAGGGACAAATGACCTAGCTGAGAATGGGATCAGAGCAGTGCAACAGGAGACTGAGGAGTTGGGGAGGGGCATTAAACAAGTAGTACACATGATAACTTTCTCTGAAGTGCTACTGGCATGGGTGAGGCTAGGGTACTCCGCACCATGGGATTCAATGACTGGTTGAAAAACTGGTGCAGAGCTCAGGGATTTGGCTTAATTGGGGACTGGAGCTCCACCTGGAGGGATGCAGGCCTATACTGGTGCGATGGTCTGCATCTGTCCAGGAGGGGAACCAGGATCCTAGGTGATAGGTTTAAATGCTTCATTGGCAAGCATTTAAACTAGCCAAGGGGGAGGCACTGAAAAGGAGAAGGGAAATCCTAGCCTCCCTAAAAATAAGGGTAGTTAGTGAGGTAAACACCAAGATAGAGCAGTCGGTAGGGAGAAGAGCAGGAGTAAATGGATAAAAAGGCAAAGGCAGTAAGGACAGTGATGTGGCAAAAAGAAATAAGGCCATAGAAAATGGAGGGTAATGAGTACCCATACCCGTAGTCTAGGAAAAAAGCTCCCCGAAATGGTGGCCTTGCTGGAAGAGGGATGCCTGGATATCGTGGCAGTCACAGAAACACGGTACACAGAGAACCATGACTGGGATGTCAACATACCAGGGTACACAATCTACAGGAGGGACAGGGAGGGTAGAAGAGGAGGAGGAGGAGTAGCTCTCTATGTAAGGGAAGGGATCAAAGCAACAGAACTAAACGGTAGACAGGGAGGAGAGAACGCACTGTGGGTCACCGTGGAGACTGAAAATGGCACCACAATCCACACAGGGGTTGTATACAGATCCCTGTCTCAGGGGGAGGCAAAGGACACAGAAATGATAGAAGGCATCCTTAGGATGGCAGAGAAAGGGGAGATATTGCTGATAGGGACCTGAATATGTCAGATGTTAATTGAAACACCTTTGCTGCAGCCACATTCAAGAGCAGGGCCATTCTCGATGCCCTAAAGGGGGCATGCCTCAGACAGCTAGTTTTTGAACCCACTCGGAAGGGAGCAATCTTAGACCTGGTACACTCTCAAATGGGGACAGAAAGAGGATCTCAGATCTAGAAGTGGGTAGCCATCTGGGAATAAGTGACCACCAAACAGTGTGGTTCATGATAAACATAGCTGTAGAGTCAAGTCATACAAAAGTGAAGGTACTGGACTTCAGGAGGGCTGATTTTGTCAAAATGGGGGAGTGCCTCAGAAAAGCACCAGCAAAGAGGCCAGAAGTTGGGATGCAGCAACAATCAACAACATCAAAACCACCATCACAGGGGTAACCAGCCTTTGTGTGAAGCAAATAAACAAATCAAAATGAAAGAAAAAAATCACTATGGTTCTCAAAAGAAGTGGCGGAGAAGGTTAGGGAGAAAAAGACAGCATTCAGGAAGTATAAGGAAACACAGAAGAGCAGGACAGAGAACTGTACTAGTTAAAGCAGAAGAAAGCGGAGAAGGCAGTCAGAACAGTGAAGGCCCAAACTGAGGAAAAGATAGCCAACTCGGTTAAGAAGGAGGATAAAACCTTTTATAGGAACATTAGGGATCAAAGAAAGACTAAGGCAGGGATACTGAGGCTGAATCAAGAGGAGGGTGGTTGGGCAGAAAGCGACAGAGAAATAGCAGGGATACTGAACAAATACTTCTGCACAGTATCCACAATGGAAGAGCAGGGGGAGATACCAAATCCAGTCAATAGAAGCACTCCAGATAGGGGGGTTGATATTAGTCCTTTCACAGAAGAAAGGGTCCTGAAAGAACTCCTAAAACTGAAGGTGTATAAAGCAATGAGTCCTGATGGGATTCACCCCAGAATTCTTAAAAAACTAAGGGAAGAACTAGTAACACCACTGACTATCCTTTTTAATAAATCATGGGAGGCTGGTGTGGTACCGGAGGAGTGGAGGAGGGAAGATGCGATTCCCCTTCACAAATGTGGGAGCAAGACAGAGAAAGAAAACTACAGACCTTTCAGTTTGACCTCAGTGGTAGGGAAAATGATAGAATCACTTTTGAAGGAAAGAATTGTTGAGTACCTAGAGGCCAGTGGGGCACAGGACCCAAGGCAGCATGGATTCACAGCAGAAAGGTCATGTCAGACAAATATAATTGATTTCTTTGACTGGGTGACCAAAGTAGTAGACCAGGGAAGGACTGTGGACATGGCCTCCCTAGACTTTAGCAAGGCATTTATCACAGTCCTGCACAAAAGATTAATAAAGGGGTTAGCTGGGAGAGAAGAATCGAGTATCCCAGTGGACACGCTCCTCCTGTGGGGAGGAAGGGCAGCCTACACTGCTGCTGCAACATCACCAGCTAGGTGATCAAGGTCTGGGAATGAACCTGGGCCACTTGGGGGTCAACTGGGGGGGAGGAGAAAGTATGGTTGCTTAAGAACTTATAACAGTGGATTTTCTAGAGAGTGTCTCTTGCAGCAGGTCATTAACATGAGATTGCAGCCACAAGTGTAAATTCCTCTAGATGACTTCTCAGCAGTTGACCCTGGGATCTCCCCCCAGCACTAACACATGGTGTTTTATGGTTTACCTATGCCAATGCGACAACAATGTTGTCGAGGTTCGGCATAGTGATGTCCCCGATGCTGACAGGCGAAATCTCACCTGTCAGACCCTGGTGTGTTTTTCTATTGGGGCTGTGTCCTGCACCCTCCTTCTATAGACTGTTAACTCTGAGTCAGAATTAACTGAAGGGGGTAGGCAACTGAAAGGACAGGATTTAGCCGGGCGGGTCATACAGTGACAATTTCAAAACTCATTGAAATTGTCACTGTGGAGGATTTCGCCTTTGGGCTTTTGCTCTTCCTTCGGGATACCGTGCTTTACCTGGTAGGCATAAATGGGGAGGTCCCAGCTACTCCTCAGTTCTTTTCCATCCTGGTGAATAAATGTGAAAACATATCATAGGCCTCCGATGGGAACTGAGTACGGAAATTCAGGTAGCAGCTTGTGGAGTCATAAAAGACAGGAGCAGGCTGGCCCATCGGTGCAGCGGTAGTGCTACCGCTTGCATTGATGGTAAGCCAGGTTCGGGAATGGGCTCAGGTTGTCAGAGGGCCAGTTGGGGGGGAGGAGACTTGAGCATTCCAAGGACTGCTCGTCTCCTCCAGGGGGTTGGGGGGTGCTCTGACTCGGTGCAAGCCTGGACACTAGTGGCAGCTAGCAGGACAGCTTGCCTGTGTCCACAAGAAGGGGGAAGGCATGACTGATGCTGGTGCATGCTTTGGCATCAAGCGCAGCCCATGTCTGGGGGGGCGTACACATGAAAATTGCCTTGGCCTCGGCACGACACCAATGAGAGAATGGATACGAGCCCTCACCCTCTGGCATCTAGCCTGCAGGATGGACCCCAACGAGAACTGAAGGTATGTGCAGGGGGTCAGGGGGATCCCCACCCCACTCCATCCCTTCCTTGGGGCCTAACCACAGCAGGATGGGGGGTCCTCCGGGGTGGGGTGCTGGAGAGGTAATCAGGTACAGTGCCATGGCTGGACAGGGAATACAAACAGAAACTGAAAAAAAGACAGGAGCAAGGAACCCTTCTGAAGCAACAGTAAGGGAAGAGGGTGGGGCTGCATGACCTGTTGCAAGAGATACTCTTGAAGATCTACTGTTACAGTAAATATTTACAACATACTATCTTCTCTGAGGCAATCTCTTGCAGTAGGTCATTAACACAATGGAAGATTCCCACGCAGTTATTATACCCAGGAGGAGGAGGAGAAAGCAAATCAGTAGGATTTAGGACAGGAGGCCTTGTAAGAAGGCCCATTCAAAAACAGTCAGCTTCTTAGAAGCGATGTCTAGACTGTAATGCTTGGTGAAGGTATGTATAGTAGACCACATGGCAGCTTTGCAAATATCCAAGGCAGAAACGCCTCAGAAGCACACCATAGAGGCAACTATGCCTGAAGTAGAATGGGGCTTACAATTCCTGTGAGAGGTTTTTCCTATTTTGCATAGATAAAGGTAACACAGTTGGCTAACCATGTGGACAAGCACTGCTTTAAACATGAATGCCCTGGTTTCCAGGGAGGAAAGAAACAAAACGTTGCTCAGTTTTTTGCAACTGTGCGGTGCGGAGAAGGTAAATGCTCAATGTTCTATGCACATTGAGAGGATGAAGCAGGGCTTCCTTTGGATTTGTAGGCTCCGCAAAGTACACTGGTAACTGAATGATCTGATTTAAAGTAAATTCAGAAAAAACCTTTGGCAAAAACGATGGGTTTGTGTGTAAAGACACCCGGTCATTATGAAATTGCAGGTATGGAGGTCTGCACATTAGTGCGTTCAACTCCGAGACATGTCTGCCAGACATAATGGCAACTAAAAACATAGTTTTCCAAAAAAGATAATGGAGGTCTCTGGATTCAGTAGGCTCAAATAGACTTGTAGTCAATTTTTCAAGCACAAAATTCATCCCACACAGGGACTGGATCCCGGATAAGGGGATGGAGATGCAGAATACCTTTTAAAAAGGTTTAAATAAAAGGCAACTGGAACAAAGGGGTGTTGTCTACAGGTAAATAAAATGTGGCAATGGCCAAAGGGTGGACTTTCACAGAGGAATATTTCAGTCCACCCCCCAACAAGGAGAGCAAATAATCTAAGATTCACTGAGGGGAACACTCATAAGGATCTAAGTCCAGTGTGGACGCCCAATTAAAGAAGTGTTTCCACTTCATGGAATAGGAAGACTGAGTAGATGGTTTACGAGCAGCCCGGAGAACCTACAGCACCTCTGGGGACACCTGGAATTACGAGAGGACTACATCCTCAGGAGCCAGGCATGCAGGTGGTGGAAGCGAAGGTACAGGTGTAGCAGGGAGCCATGTGCCTGTGACAGTAAAGCCCCGCAAATTGGTAATAGTATGGGATCTGTTTCAGAGAGCTGTAGAAGCAGAGGGAACCAAATCTGTCATGGCTCTAATGGTGCTATGAGAATCATAGATGCCCCATCCTGGACCAGTTTGAGTAGTACTCTCTGAACGAGCAGAAAGGACAGGAAGGCATACAGAAATCTTCCTGTCCAGAAAAGAGATAATGCGTCCTGCTATACAATTCCAGGGCCTCACACAAGCGAGTAATAAAGTGGCAGTTTTGTGGAGTGGCAAATACGTCCAACTCTGGTTGACCTGACAGGTGAAAGACATTGTTTAGAACAGGTAAGATTTCCCACTCATGGGCGTGGGCAGTGGATCTGCTCAGGGCATCCGCTAGGGTGTTGGATACCCTGGGGATGTGTACTACCAGAAGATGAATATTTCCCTGGATCACTCAATACCACACCCTCATTGACTTTCTGCAGAAAGGATAGGAATGGGTGCTGCCTTGTTTGTTTAGGTAGTGAACTACTGTAGAACTGTCCAATTGCACTTGAAGGCAACCTGGGGGAGGTGAGTTTTGAATACCTGTAAGGTACAGAGAACTGCCCTCAGCTCCAAGACACTGATGTGGAGGTGGGCCTCCACTGGCGCCCAAGATCCTTGGGGCCTGACCTGTAGAAGATAAGCACTCCACCCTATCAAGGATGTACCTATTGTCAGAATGAGACTCAGGACAGGAGAACAGAATGGCATGCCTTGCATAAAGTTGTCCCTAGACTTCCTCCAATGTAGAGCCTGAAGAGCTGGGGAAGACATCAGGACCGGGGCATCAAAATGATTCTCCTTCTGGTCCCATAGAACTTTGATGGGCCACTGTAGGACTCTCATATGTAACATGGCAATTGGGACCTTAGGGATCATGGCCGCCAAATGTCCCAGGAGGCAGCGGTAGTCTCGTGCTGAGACTAACTTGCTTGACTACAATCTGTGTGTCAAAGCAATTAGGGCATTCCTCCAAGCTACGAGCAGATAAGCCATCCCCACGGAGGTGTCTCATATTGCCAAGATATATTAGAGCTGTTGAGTAGGATCCATTTTGGATTTTGGATAGTTTACCGTGATCCCTACTCAGGTGAGCAACTGCAGGGTTTGAGAAAGCATGTGTAGCAGCTGTTGGTTGGAGTACACTTTCAGGAACTAGTCATCCAGGTAGGGAAAGACAAAGAGGCTGTCCCTGTGGAGGGTCACCATTACCATCACCAGGCATTTTGTAAATACCCTCGTGGCTGAGGAAAGGCCAAAAGGGAGGGCTCTGAACTGGTAGTGATGACCCTGAAACATGAAACAGAGAAACCATCTGTGGGCTGGGTGCATCATGATATGGAGGTATGCAGCCTTCATATCCAGAGAGCAGAGCCAATCTCCCATATTCAGCAAAGGAAGCAGTGTTGGAAGAGATACCATATGGAACTTTTGGTAAATGATGTAGAGGTTGAGGCACCTCAGATACAAAATGGGGCATAGATTCCCCCATCCATTTGGGAACCAAGAAAAAATGGGAGTAAAATCCCATACTCTTCTGAAGAAGGGGAACTGGTTTGATGGTCATTTTTGAGAGTAAAGCATCTATCTCCGTCTGTAAGACCAATGCCTGGTCAGGGGGCTAGAGAGAGACCCTGGGTGGCAAAGGAAGAGGTATCTCCATGAACTCCAGTGTGTGTCCTGTCATGATCAATTACAGTAGCCACTGGTCAGAGGAGACAGCTTGCCTCCCTTGCAGGTTCAGGAAAAACCTGCTACCGATGACTCTGGGTAGGGTTCCAGTCCCTTGACCAGAGGAAGACCTTTAGGCAGAAGGTTGGCCCTGATGGGGGGCAGCAGGGATGTAATGGGATTTCTGAGTATTTCTAGGACCTGGCAATTGTAATTAAGGTTTTCTCTTATTGGCAGATAGTCCCTGATTCGTTTGATGTCCCCTGTAGGGGCAGCCCCTCAGGGAGCTTCTGAAGGTCACTTTGGCTTTCGGACAGTACAGGGTTCATACCAAATGAAGGGCACGAACTGAGTCCTGGAAGTCTTTTAAAATGTCTTGGGTCTGTGGACTGAACAATTGAACCCCTTTAAAAGGAGTACTCAGGATAGACTGCTGTACATCCTGTGAAAATCCTGACACCTGGAGCCAGGCATGTCATCTGAGACACACTCCTGCAGGGGATGTACAAGCCGTAGTGTCAAAGGCATCATATATGGCTCTTAGCAGGTGGCGGCATACAACTGCCGCAATAGACATTTTGTCTGTCATCTCTTCCTAGACAGAGCCCACCAGGAGGGACTGGATTGTTGCCTGGGAGACTTTTAGGATTTCCTCCTGATATTTCAGGAGGTGTCCCATGTATTTAAGTATATGTAGAGACAAGGTCGCTAAGGAAAAAAACATTTTCCTATGGAGTCCAATTTCTTGGATTCTGTATCCTGGGGCTGAACACTTGTGTTGAGGCCTAGAGAACCTATCATGTGTGGCACTGATCACCACCAAGTCCACCTGAGGAGGATATATGAAATAGGGGTGGTGAACTGGAGCCTGATAAGGGATCTGAAGACTAGTATATGAACTTTTAAGTACATTTTGGTTGGTAGAACTCTTCAGCGATGAGAGGAAAGCCGGAGCTCTGAAGGAGGACTTGTTGCATGCAGGTCACGGTTCAAAAGAACAGAAGAGTAGCTAGGAGATCCCCCTTTTATACCTGCCAGGTAAAACACCATGTGGTAGTGCTGGGAGGGAGGTCCTAGGGTTGACTGCTGAGAAGTTATCCAGAGGAAATGACACCTGCGACTGCAATACCATGCGCTAATGACTGCTGCAAGAGATTGCCTCAAGAAGATCTGAGCATCCCAGCAGGTGTTGTCATCCTGGGGGGAGGGAGGGCAGCTTGCACCATTGTAACATCACCACTTAGGTGATCAGGGTTCAGAAATGAACTGGAGTCATGCGGAGGTCAGCTGGGGAAGCAGGATCGAGCATTCCATTGGGCACTTTCCTTCTGGGGGGAGGAAGGGCATCCTACACTGCCGCAACATCACCACCTAGGTGATCAGGGTTCGGGAATGAACCTGAGTCATGTGAGGGTCTGCTAGGAGGAGGAGGAGGTGGATCGAGCATCCCAGTGGGTACTTTCATCCTAGGGGGAGGGAGGAAGGCAGCCTGCACCATTGTAACATTACTACCTTAGTAATCAGGTTCAGAAATGAACCTGGGTCATGTAGGGGTTAGCTGGGAAGGGGGATCAAGCATCCCAGTGGGCACTCTCATCCTGGGGGGGAGGGATGGTAGCCTGCACCGCAGCAACATCACCACCTAGGTGATCAGGGTCCGGGAATGAACCCGAGTCGTGTGGGTCCAACAGGAGAAGTAGGATCGAGCATCGCAGCAGGTGCTCTCATCCTATGGGGAGAGAGGGAGGGAGGGCAGCCTGCTCCATTGTAACATTACCACCTTAGTGATCAGATGCAGAAACTAACCTGTGTCACATGGGGGTTAGCTGGGGAATCAAGCATCCCAGTGGGCACTCTCATCCTGGGAGGGGAGGGATGGCAGCCTGCAATGCAGCAAGATCTCCACCTAGGTGATCAGCGTTCAGGAATGAACCTGAGATATGGGAGGGTCAGTTGGGGAGGAAGGAGGAGGATCGAGCATCGCAGCAGATGCTCACCTCCTAGGGAAGGGGAGGGCAACCTGCACTGCAGCAACATCACCACCTAGGTGATCAGAGTTCTGGAATGAATCGGAGTCACTCAGAGGGTTAGCTGGGGGGGGAGTGGGATCAAGCATCAGAGTGCATGTTCTCCTTCTGGAGGGAAGGAGGGCAGTCTGCACCACTGCAACATCGCCACCTAGGCGATCAGGGTTCAGGAATGGACCTGGGTCATGTGCGGGGTCATCTGTCGGATGTGATGTGGACAGCCAGTTCTGAGTGCTGTAGTATCATTCTTTGTAATATCAAAATGGGTTAAGGACTGTCTGTCATGAGAGATGCTGAAAAATCTGTTGCTCTTGGAGTGACCTTGCCAGCCCCCCAGGTTTAAGCTGAAAGATGAAAGCCACGAGAAAATGCTGAAACAGCATGTGAGATCACACACACAGGTTTTAGATGCCAGGTGTTACATGGCAGGCCAGAAGCTAATTACAGACTTTTCTAAGTTAATAATAAGCTGTAGTTGTTAAGAGGGAAATCATAAAAAAGTTTATGACATTAGAGGGGGAAACCAGGTTTAGCAAACTGGTGCGAAGTTGTAAATGTTCCTCTGATGCCCGTGTGAGAGAGGATACTGATCAAGATCAAAGAAATGTCACTTGAAGAACATGAGCATGCTGAGGATTGCAGAATTTAATACTCGGAAAAGATCCTGTTCTTATACATATACATTTGTTTATATATATTCTGACAGGGAGGAGAAAGGTGACCTCATGCAAAGTAGGTGGGGAAAACCATTTTTTAAAGATTATTCCGTTTTCCTTCAGAGACACTTTTATCTAGACTCTGACAAAGAAACATCTGAGAGCACTTTAAACAGGTATTTAGAAAGAGATGCATCTAAATATTATTGTAGGAATGTGCACTGTTTAAACCTTGTTCTTTTAAAAGATGTGTATATATTGTGATATAATAGTTCTGTATTTTGTGTTTTACATATTTTTATCTATTTTAGTAAAACTCTTTTTAGAGCATACTTGGTCTGTCTTTGAATTTCTTTCATTTGTAAGAAAAGAATATATGGTTATAGCAGACACTAGGCATAAGCTTGAATGGTGATACCAAACTGGAAAAAGAAGTATTTTAAATCTGAGGTATTTATTAAGGTTTTTAAGGGTTCATCTCTGTACACTTGGTTAGGTGCCTGTAGGCAAAGATATCTGGCCCCCTGAAGACAGAAATATCTGAGTCTGTGCATTGGGTACGCTAGTAAGAGGTTCACAGTTTGAATGCGTCCAAGACTTGAGACCAAAGGTTGATCCAAACTCACTAAACAGACAAGAGGGTTACCTTGTTCTGTTAAACTGTTCACAAGACTGCGCTCAGAGGTTGACACTTTGCGAGTAGAGGGCTGACCTGCTGAATGGGTTTCTGACATCAGGTAGCAAGATCGGGCATCCCAGCAGAGAGCTTCTGGAAGAGAACAGGCAGAGAACAGCAAGTAGAAGGAGCTGCTGTTATAACTATACTTCTCTACTGGGACTATATTGCCCTCCTTCCCTTTCCCCCAACCCTTAGCCAGTTCTACTTTTATAGGCACAGGATTTGACTGAGAACAGGAACTTCCTGTCTGGGAGCAGGAAGAGAGTGATCACAAAGCCACAAAAGACTCACCATCCTAGAAGGAAAAGAGTAGCTCTCCATCCCCCCAGCTGCTGGAGGTCTGACTCTGAGCAAGTAAGGGGACTGCTGAGAAATATAGGAACTTCTTGCCTCAGAACAGGAAGATCCGGAGTTTAAAGGGCACAGAGGCAGTAAGTAAGTGGGAGGAAAAAATAAACAAACAAACAGGAAAGAGTAAGTATTCAAAACAACAGTTAATGGGACAGAACTAAGACATGATGGGAGTGGTGCAGTGTAGTGGCTGTGGAACAGCAGTCTTCTGGAAGACATTCTGGAGGATGCGGTGTTGTTCCCATCTGCAGGCACCTCTCTGGGCTGAGGGAGGCGGTTGCTCATCTTCAGGCCGAGTTGGCCAGGATTTGGAAGACCTCCTCTCCCACCCAGGGATCGCCAGGCCCACCGCCGTTGCCTCAGAGGTTGCCAAGAAAGTGGAGCGGTTGGACCACAGTGGGCTCAGAGAGGCTGAAGGTGGTGGAATACAGGCACATCCCTCCAGCTGTACCTCTCCACAATTCATATGACATTCTGGCAAAGTGTGGTTCCTCTATGGAGGCACCCGCAGTGGAGACCAAGGAGGATGCTGGGAACCTCCACAAAGGAGACCCACAGGAGGGTGGCATGGGACTCCACAGGGGAAGGAAACAACTCCTGGTGGGGGACTCCATTGTTAGGAGGGTAGAACTGGGGGAGGAAGGGGAGAGGGAGGTAAGGTGCCTGCCTGCCACCATACCTTGGAAGGACAGGGAGCGAATCCTCAGGATCGTGGGAGCAGCTGCATTGGGGGAAGAAGCTGGATGTCATTGTCAACCCAGGGACAAATGACCTGGCTGGGAAAGGGATCAGAGTAATGCAGGAAGAGTTTGTGGAGCTCGGGAAGGGCCTTAGACAAGTAGCATGTACGGTAACCTTCTCAGAGGTGCTGCCTGCCTATGGCATGGGTGAGGCTAGGGTGCTCCACACCATGGGATTCAATCAGTGGTTGAAAAACTGGTGCAGAGCTCAAGGGTTTAGCTTCACTGGGGACTGGGGGTCCACCCGGAGTGATGCAGGCCTATACTGGCATGATGGTCTGCATCTGTCCAGAAGGGGAACCAGGATACTAGGTGATAGGTTTAAATGCTTCATTGGCAAGCATTTAAACTAGCCAAGGGGGGGAGGCACTGGAAAGGAGCAGGGAAATTCTACCCTCCCCCCAAAAAAATCAAGATAGTTAGTAAGGTAAACACCAAGATAGAGCAGTCAATAGGGAGAAGGGCATGGGTAAATGAAGAAAACGACAACGGCAACAAGGACAGAGATGGAGCAAAAAGGGGTAAGGCCATCATGAAATGGAGGGTAATGAGTACCAATTCCCGTAGTCTGGGCAACAAGCTCCCTGAACTGGTGGCCTTGATGGAAGAGGGATGCCTGGATGTCATGGCAGTCACAGAAACATGGTACACCGAGAACCATGACTGAGATGTCAACATACCAGGTTACACAACCTACAGAAGGGACAGGGAGGGTAGAAGAGGGGGAGGAGTAGCTCTCTATGTAAGGGAAGGGATAAAAGCAACAGAACAAAAAAAGAGTAAACAGGGAGGACAGGAGGCACTGTGGGTCACCTTAGAGACTGCAAATGGCACCACAGTCTGCAGAAGGGTTGTATATAGACCCCCATCTCAGGGGGACAGAATGGACAAGGATATGACAGAAAGCATCCTTAGAATGGCAGAGAAAGGGGAGATGCTGTTGATGGGGGACCTGAATATGCCAGATGTTAACTGGAGCACCTTTGCTGCAGCCACATCAAAGAACAGGGCCATTCTCGATGCCCTACAGGCAGCATGCCTCAGACAGCTAGTGCTGGAACCCACGCGGGAGGGAGCAATCTTAGACCTCATACTCTCAAATGGGGACAAAGAGAGGATCTCAGATCTAGAAGTGGGTAGCCATCTGGGAACAAGTGACCACCAAACAGTGTGGTTTCCGATAAACTCAGCTGCAGAGTCAAGCCATACAAAAATGAGGGTACTGGACTTTAGGAGGGCTGACTTTGGAAAAATGTGAGCATGCCTTAGAAAAGTACTAGCAAACAGGCAAGAAGGAGGAGGAGTGGAGTATCAATGGGGAAACATCAAAACTGCCATCACACAGGCAGCAAGCCTTTGTGTGAAGCAAATAAACATATCAAAACAAAAAAAAAAGCCATTATGGTTCTCAAAAGAGGTGGCGGGGAAGGTTAGGGAGAAAAAGATAGCATTTAGGAAGTATAAGGATACACAGAAGGAGCAGGAGAGAGAACTGTACCAGTTTAGGCAAAAGGAAGCATGAAAGTCAGTCAGAATAGCAAAGGCCCAAACTGAGGAAAAGATAGCCAATTCAGTTAAGAAGGGGGATAAAACATTTTATAGGTACATTAGGGAGCATAGAAAGACAAAGGGAGGGATAGTGAGGGTGAATAGAATGGACGGTGGGTGGGCAGAGAGGGACAGTGAAAAAGCAGGGATACTGAATGAATACTTCTGCTCAGTATTCACAAAAGAGGAGGAGGGGGAGGTACCTAATCTAATTAACAGAAGCACTCTGGATAGGGGGGTCGATCCCAGTCCTTTCACAGAAGAAAGGGTTCTGAAAGAACTCCTAAAACTGAAGGTGGACAAAGCAATGGGGCCTGATGGGATTAACCCCAGAATTCTAAAAGAATTAAGAGGAGAACTAGAGACACCACTGACTACCTTTTTAACAAATCATGGGAGGATGGTGTGGTACCTGAGGACTGGAGGAGGGTGGATTTAATTCCCCTTCACAAAAGTGGGAGCAAGATAGAGGCAGGAAACTACATACCTGTCAGTTTGACCTCTGTGGTAGGGAAAATGTACAGCATGCAGTTCTGGCTCCTGTACCTGATGAAGGATATCAGATTGTTGGAGGAAGTACAGCGTAGAGCAACAAAGATGATCCAGAGGCTGAAGGGCAAGCCCTACAAGGAAAGGCTGAGTGAGCTGGATATGTACTCCTTGAGGAGAGCAGGGATAGAGGGAACATGATTAAAACCTTTAAATACTTGAAAGGGATAAATAAGACTCGAACAGAGGGGATCTTCCAATTAAGAGGAGGAAAGGCACAAAATTGCAGTCTCAGACTGGGGGGAGATTCAGGAGGGAGATACAGAGACAGTTCTTCGCAGAAAGAGTGGTGGGCAGATGGAGCGCTCTCCCACAGGAGGTGGTGGCCTGTAAGATGGAGGGCAGTTTAAAGAGAGAATGGGACAGGGTGAGGGTGAGGGTAAATTTAAGGAAGAAAGGAGTGGGAGGGGCAGCTGCGAGATGGGCTAGCTGCACAATCCAGCAGATTCGACAGACCGTGAAGCCTACTTCTGCTGAAATTTTTGTATGTTCGTATGTAAAAGTAGCATAGTCAAATTTCACATTTTAAAATTAAATTTTGCAATAATATAAACTGCAAATTAATAAAACCCTGAAACTTTAAAACTAGTGAATGCAATTCCATTAAATCTGACCAATTCTTAGACCTTACAAGGAAGGAGAGAGAGAGAGAGAGAGAGAGAGAGTGTGTGTGTGTGTGTGTGTGTGTGTGTGTGTGTGTGTGTGTGTGTGAATTATATTAATTGCTTGTTGCCAGAAATTGCAAACTAACATCTGTACTTACAGTCAAATCCCATGAGTCTTGAAAATTATGGAATTTCCTGAAACTTGCATACAATTGGAATTTGTTCATTTCACACAGCCTTATCTGGGGGATTCAAATGAAAAGATAGGGGTATGAGAGGCAGGTAGTGAAGGGGATCATCAGTTTCAGGAAGTAGGTTCATAGTTTCACCAAGAAATGGACAGCTGAGCTGGGTGGCGTACCAGTGGTAGACCCCCCCGTTGGAGAGCAAGGAAGCACAGAGTGTCAACAATTCCAACCTGAAAGCAGGATATATAAAGATTACAGCCAATAAATTGATGATTCCAGGAGTCTGATGTATGTGCAAGTCTGAGACATCAAGGTGCTCAAAAAAATACAGTGGGAGAAGACAATGGCTGGGGCACCATGAAGGAAGAATTCTGGCTATTCCAACAGGATATGTTGATAGGAAAAGGAGTAGGTGACTCATTTTAAAGAATTTTGTCACCGTAAAGAACAAAAAGGATAGCAGTGGGATCAGTAGTTCTACCAAGTCAATCTAGCTATGTTGAGAGAGAAGGGGTTTGGCAAAATGCTCACTGAGAGAGGAACAGCAGCACTGCAAAAAACTCAGTACAGTTAATCAAATGAAGTAGTGATACATGCATTCTGAATGATAAATTCCTCAGAACTAATTATGAATTCTTCATCTATATGCTACCACAGATATTTGAGAGAATGTTATAATAAATATCTTTTGTTTCATTTTCCACTGTAAATTTAAAACTGCTGAACCAATTTATCCACTTGTGTTAGACACCGGAATACAGTGACAATGGATACGCATGTCAAATGTTAAGTCTACAAGCATTCACATTTTTGAAAGTTTTCACTACATTTTTCAAGTATTTACATAGTAAAATTATGAATCCCTGTAACTTAAAAATCTCTATTCTGTAACCATTACATAAAGGTTATTTGTGCTAATTTACAGGTGTCAAGCTCCAAAGGTGCTGGAGTTATTGGTCATTGGTGAGATCTCATTTGGAGTACTGTGTCCAGTTATGCAGGCTGCATCTCTGAAAGGGCATAGATAGGGTAGAAGCAGTTCAAAGAAGGGCAACAAAAATGGTACAGTGCCTGCACCAAAGGACATACAAGAAGAGACCGAGGAGCTCAATGTTTATACCCTGGAGGAGAGGAGAGGAGAGGAGAGGAGAGAGAGAGGGCAGACACAACAGAGACCTTCAAGTACCTAAAGGGAATAAATAACATACAGAAGGGCAGCATCTTTCAGAAAAGAATACTCTAGAACAAGTGGGCATGACATGAGACTTGAACGGGGGTAGACTTAGGGGCAACATGAGAAAGAACTTCTTCACGGAAAGGGTGGTGGAGGCATGCAACAGCCTGCGAGCGAAGGTGGTGGGGGCAAACTCGGTGGCAGAATTCAAACCTGCATGGGATAGACATAGGGGAACTCTGGTAATTCAAAAGAGGTAAAGCTAGAGATAAAAGTAGGATCTGTGGCATTTTTAGTAGGTAAGTAAAAAGGGCAGACTGGATGGACCTATCAGTCCTCATCTGCTGTCCAATTCTGTATTTCTAAATAAATAAAGTACCAAACTTTCCTTTCCTGATGAAGGAGCTGGCTCACCCTCAGGGTATTCAAGTATACTCAGCCCTCTGTGTGGCAAAGAACACTTGGGGGTAAGAGCTCCTTACAAATCTTGCGAGGTCTGGAACTGGTCAGGGCCTGGCTGAGGCTATTCTGGAACAGAAGCAAGAGGGTTTTTACCTGACTCTAGGGAAGAAAAGTAAGCTGGTCCAAAGGTGCCACTTGAGATAGGCAAACCAATGCACAGATTGCTGTTCCCACTGGTCTGGAGGTCACCTCTCTGACCTCATACGATGTCTTTGCCAGATGCCATGCTACCTCCAAACTTTGTGTGGAAAGGTTCATGGCTTGCCTGACTGCTTTGCTTTTTCAAATTGAATATACTTTATTAAGTGCACATTGAAACACAAGCAATGCAGAAACAATTCTATAATCGTATGCAATAAGGAAAATATCAAATACGTGCAGATACTATTTATCTTACCTATAACCTCCCCTCCCACCCCATCGCACATATCCCCCAATATACACCCCGGAGATACAGTTTATATGCACAAAATGGAAGGTTGATCAGGAAGAGTATTCCTCTTTGATTTGTCTTATGTGGTCAACAATGTGTATAATGGTTCCCACATATTTTGGTACCTCTTAATACTTTCTGATATACTGGCAATCATTCGCTCAGCCTGCAGGGTGAACAGAATTTCTTTGTAACACTCAAAAAACTGTGGGGAATGTTGGTCCAACCAGTGGTGAAGAATGACTTTTTTGGTGCAGGTGGAAATTAGGGCCATTTGGGGCCTCTGATTGCCTATGATGGAGTTGTGGTATTCACCCAATACACAAATTTCAGGGGAAAAGGTATCAGAAGTCCCAAATTAGGGGTTTAGATGGTCTTGAATGGAAGACCAGAATGGCACAACCCTCTCACAAGACCACAGGACATGAAGTAAGGTGCCCGGTTCTTTGCCACATCTGGAGTATAAGTCTCTAGGCAGTTTACACATCCTATGTAACTTAGTTGGAGTATAGTAAAGATTGTGTATGATCTTAAATTGCATAAGGTGATACTTGTCCATTTTATAAACTTGTACAGGTGCTTCCAGATGGTGGTCCAGTTCCTTGTAGAGTGGTGGGTTGGAAGGGCTTGATCCCAACAGGAAAATCTGGGTCCCTCGGAGACTGCTAGGGGATCTCGCATGGCCTGATAGAAGTAAGAAATGTGATGGGCAGTAGGGATATTATTAAACATGGGGAAAACAAAAGTGTTGAGAGGTGTTGAACATGGTCCATTGCCAAAGTGTTGAAGGAGCATGTGAGATACTTGGAGATACTGAAAACTGAGGCCTGGGTCAGTGGTAAAGAGCACAGGCTTCTCGAAAAGGCAATAGTTTTTTTGGTTGCTAGTGACTTCTTCAACCATGCTGTTGCCTATGTTAGGTCAGAACTTCGTGGTGAGTGTCTGACCTGCTATTTTAAAATTAGGGTTTCCGAAGAGAGATTGGGAAGTATCTCTGTATGGGCAGGTTTTCAGAAGAGAGCAGAACTGTAGATATATGGTGATTGATGATCCCAAGGGGGTTGTCCCTAAGTGACAGAGGGATTTTTTTTTATTATTGGAAAGAGAGAAGTGACCAGATATCCAGTCCCAAACCAGAACTTATTGAGTGTTCTATGTCTAACCAGTGTGGGGTGTAGAATTTCAGACAAGTTACTCCCATCCATTGAGAAATTCTAGTGAGGTGCACTGCAAGGTAGTACAAAAAAGGTAGGGGACTTGCAGTCCCCTATCTTGTTTGGTACGCATTAGCTTGGATAATACCCAACGAGTGGCCTTGCCTTGCCAGAGGAAGGAAGTAAACATTCTTTAGACCTGGTTAAACCATTTTTGGGGAAAAATAAAGTTGGACATCTGTAAGGGGTATAGTAAGCGAGGGAGAAAGTTCATTTTTTATGATATTAAGGTGGCCCCATAGGGATATGGGAAGCAAGGCCCAATGTTTTAGGTCAGCTTTGACCTCAGTTAGTACAGAGTCAAGGTTGTTTTTTTTTTTGTCTGGGAGGGAGAGGAGCTCAAAAGGATCCCGAGGTACTTCAGCTTGTCTCATTTCCATGTAAGACCCAGGTGCTCCACTTCGGTCTTGAGGGTATTATTATTAAGGGCATTATTTTTGTTTTGGCAAGGTTCAGTTTATAATTAGAAATCTCTCCAAAGTGCAAGATGATTTGCTGGACAGCTGGCAGGGATGACACTGGAGAAGAAATATGCAATAGGAAATCATCCACATACACTGATGGCTTCTATTCAGGGGAGCTGATTGAGATGCCTTGAATTTGACAAGAAGAGTTCAGTTTACGGATCAATGGCGCCAAAGACAGGTTAAATAAGTATGGAGATAAGGGGCATCCCTGCCAGGTGCCCTGATGTACAGAAAAAGCAGAGGACATGACACCATTACATAATATTTCGAGCTGATGGGGAGGAGTAAAGCACCTTAACCCATTGTATAAAGCTTTGAGGGATATGGTATGGGGCAAAAGTGCAAATAAATAATCCCATGAGACTCTGTCAAAAGCTTTTTCTGCATCCAGGGACACCACAGCTGCTGGTGTAGAAGAGTCCCTGGATGCAGACATAAAGTAGGAGAGTTTTCTGAGGTGATCAGCTGAAAGTCTGGCCCTGATGAAGCCTGCCTGTTCTCTACTAATGAGACGTTCCCAGACTTTATCCAATCTGCAGCCCAACTTCCTTGTTTTGTGACAGCACAGCCAACTGATTATGTAGCTACAACCATAGGCGAAAATCACAGATCACCATATGGGCTTGGCGGGCAGACACACACTTAAGGGCATGTGCCAAGGTAAAAACCTTCCTTTCCAGTGTGTCCAAATAAGCAGAGTCTACATCTGGAGGTCACTAATGACAGAGGTTCTGTGGCTCTGAAGGGGTCAAATACAGACCTTGAGGTTGCACAATACTACATGAAGGGGTCCCAGAGAATGGCAAAAGTGGCAGAGGCATGCTTCCTCAAGGCCCTTGATAGAAACGTGACAGTAGAAAAGGACCGCATGGCCCACCCAGTCTACCGAAGGTGCCTAGCTGATGGTTAGGGCTTTATCTGGCTCCCTTCCACCCTCCCTCCCCCGATACCAGACCCATGTGGCCGTCCCATGCTCTCTTAAAGCCCTTTATGGTGGCTTCCCCTACCACCACCTCTGGGAGCCTATTCCATTTCTCCACTACCCTTTCTGTGAAAAGGTTCTTTCTGATGTTCCCTCAGCACCTGCCTCCCTCTATCTGTAATGCATGCCCCCCGGTCCTCTTCCGTGCCCATAAGTTAAAAACTTTCTCTACTGACTCTCTGTTGATGCCCTTAACATACTTAAAGGTCTCGATCAATTTCTCCTCATCCCTCCTCTGCTCAAGGAAGTACATGCCCAGGTCACTCTATCTTTGCATGGCAAGTGACCAAGCCCTGCCACCATCTAGGTTGTTCTCCTCTGTACCTGCTCCAGACTGTCCATGTCCCCTCTTAGGAACAGCCTCCAGAACCGCACCCTACTCAAAATGTGGTTTAACCAGCTGCTTGTACAGCGGGATGATGACCTTTCTTCTCCTGATGCAGCCCAACATCCTGCTAGCCTTGGCCGCTGCCCTCTCACACTGTTTAGCTACCGTGAGGTCCCCCGAAGCAATAATTCCCAGGTTCCTCTCTTCCTCAGTTACTTATAGGGCCTGACCACCTAGACAGTAAGTCTCACTCTGGTTTTTCCTCCCTAAGTGCATGATTTTACACTTTTTTATGTTAAAGGCCAATTTCTATAAACTAGACTAAACTTCTAACCACCTCAAGTTCCTGTGCATATTCTTCATCCCCTCTTGTCTATCCACCCTATTACAGACCTTCACATCATCCACGAAAAGGCACACCCTTTCCCTCAGTTCCTCCGTTATATCTGTCACGAATATGTTAAAGAGCAGTGGTCCTAGCACCAACCCCTGGGGAAACCCGCTGGTGACCTTTCCCTCCCTTGAGGTGACTCTACTTACTATTACCCTCTGGCAGTGTTGGGTAAGTTACTTTTTCTATTACTTTCTATTACTTTTTTAAACTTATTCTAGAAAGCTCTGTGCAGTCACTAGCAAGGATGGAGAATTACTGGAAGATGTAATACACTTTACAGTAACATTTACTTATGTCTTTTTATACAAAAGAAATACACAACTGTAATTGATTACTTTTATCTGAAAGTAACTAGTAACTAACCTACTACTTTCAAAAAATGTATTCTGTTATAGTTATTTATTATTTTTGTATTGTTTTTATATTAAAAGAAATAAGTAACTACAATTGTAAGGTGTATTACTTTTTCTAGTACTTCTCCATCCTTGCTAGTGACTGCACAAAGCTTCCTGGAACAAGTTTCCAAACATAATAGAAAGTGACAGGAAAAAGTAACTTACCCAACACTGCCCTCTGGCTTCTACCCTTTAGCTAGTTTCGCACCCACCCTACCACTCCCAGGCCTAGACCATCCAATTTATAAAGTAGTCCCCCATGCAGTATGGAATGATAACTGTGTCAATACTGGGAACTCAAGGGCTGTCGAGTTGGAGCTGGTAAAGGCCTGAAGGTCCAGTGCTTGAATCATCTCCACCAAGAATCACTAGTATAGGGTGTACTCAGCAAGAGACAAGGTGAACCAATAACCAGTAACTCATCCTCTGAAAAGGATGTTTCTGGAGATGAGGTGCCACCTCTGGCTCGGGTCAGTTTTTTTTTTTTTTTTTATTTAGTTGTTTAACCAGGTATAGCAGTTTCAGAGAGAATAGCCTGAAATGGGCCCTGTCTGGCTCCTATGCTAATTTTCTTTGGCACCAACTAATGCAAGGTGTTGATCCCATGTTAGCAGTCCTGAAGGGCCTAGTAACAAACAAATTATCTTAGAGAAACATTGAGGTTCTTCAAGAAGGGCATGAGACTCCTGTTCTCAAGGGCCTTGGACTGGGCTGTGGAATTCCAGAGGGGGTTTCACCTGAGGGTGTCCTTCTACATTGGAAACGTGACCTAATTAGTGCCTCTGGGAAAAAGCCTCAAAGCAGGAAACTAGAGCCACATGGGTGCCACTAAGCGACCCTGGTCCTCACTGGTAATAATGTCAACAAGTGGCTTGAGGGAGAAACCAGGCCCTGGTTCCTCACCCAGCTTCAAACTGACACCACCACTGGCACTGAACATGTATCAGATGAGGTACTCAGAGACGGGAACCTTCCTGTGATTGTGGTCAGCACAGTCTTTGTTATGTGTAGTGCAGCTTTAAGAAATGTACCTCCTGTAAGTCTTCCTGTGTGTGTTGAAATAGTGTTCCCCTTGTGTCTGAACTGAATGGAAGAAAACAGAAAAGGCCCAGATTTCTGTGGTGCATGTTTTTCTTTCTACCAAGACCCTGATGTGTTTAAGTTATTTATTTTCGGCCACCAAATACAACAAACTGGCGACAACTGATGATGGAAATTTTAATACCTCTGGCTTTCTGAATTACACCATTTTATGACTTTCTGCATTGGAGGCAAGTACGCAATTTGGAACTGTGCAATATCTTGGCAACTTCAGCCATCTTTTAGATTTTTACAGGAACGGACTAGGATACATGGTCCAGATGGTTTGATCAGTAGTTATTACTTATTCCTGCCATTCATTCAATCAGGACACGCTCAGCTATAGGGTGAGCTAATTTGAGCTGCTTTTTTTACTTTCTTGGGGAGTGAAACCTTCAAAATTTTATGCATTCTGTGTGCACTGGACCGGCCAGAGCATCTGTCATATCAAGAGCTAAATTGAATGCACAATACAGTTTAACAACTTTCCCAAGGGCTGAACATTAAAAATTCTACAGTTACCATCAGAAACCAGGTCAGTCATTACAATCTTATTTGGCCGAGATCAGAAGCTTAGCTCTCATGTGTGAGTGGAGCAGGGAGCATCCTGAATCTAATTTAGCTGATAAGTTTGTTATGGGGTTGAATAATGAACATCATATTCAGCAATTACTTTCTGTAAGTGTCAAGAAGTCTGCTGATGAACCTTTACAGTTGGCACAAATGTATGAGGCTGCAGAAAATGAAGTACATACTAAGATGAACACTAAATATGAGGTGCAAGTAGCTGCAGTAAATCCCAAATTGAAACAGCTCAAACATTAGTCTAAACCACTGTTTTCAAAGAAAAATTCAACCACTCCACCCAAACTGCATGGCCAGTATAAATGTGCATCATGTGGGTCATCTCAGCATAGCAGGGACCAGTGCAAATTCAGAGAAGTTCAGTGTCAGCATGTAAACATCAGGGGCATATTGTTAAGGTTTGCAGAAGGAAGAGAACTGCAGTGGTCAGTTCAGAGAGCACAGACAGTGCAGTGGTTCCTATTGCACCACAAATGCAGACTAAAGATGTTCCTCCTTTCTATGTGTTACTTCAATTGCCACCACTGAGAAGTCAGTTGCGTTTAATGGTAGACTCTGCTTCCCCAGTTACTTTTATTCACCATCAAACATGGTCTGATCTGGATAAGCCACCACTGTCTCCTTGTAGTAAGTTGCTACATGCATTTGAAGGGCAACCAGTTCAGCCACTGGGCTTGTTTACCACTTTGGTATGCAGGACTGATTCTCCTAGTACACCTTTAACTTTTCTGGTTTCAAAAAAGGGTGTCAACATTTTGGGCAGAGATGCTCAGGTTCTTATAAAAACATTTATATCAGTCCAGAAGATTTTGGCCTACTTGATGTTGTCCAGGTACCACAAAGCAGCAATCTGCCCAAGCTTAGGGAGACTGTAGACATGTATCCAGAGTTGTGGAAAGGCCTGGGATGTTGCACAACAGCTAACACCAAGCTAGTTACAAAGTCTAATGCAGTCCCTACATTTTGTAAACCACAGAAACTTCCTTTTGCCTTAAAAACGGTGGTTGGGGCAGAACTGGACAGACTGGAGAAAGCAGGTGTGCTGGAAAAGGTTTCAGATTCAGATTGGGCTGCTCCAATTGTGGTGGTATCTAAACCAGGTGGTAAGGTTCGGATATGAGTAGATTTTAAGGTGACACTTAATCCAGTACTTAGCACAGATGTAATTTCCTTTACACTTACCTGAGGAACTTTTTCATAGACTGAATGGTAATGTGGGATTCTCTAAACTGGACCTCGCTGATGTATACCTTCAAGTGGAGTTGGATATAGACTCTCAGAAATTGGTAGTGATTAATACACACCAAAGATTGTACAAGTACAAACGGTTATGTTTTGGCCTTAGTTCCACACCTGCTATTTTTCAAAAAGTGATTGAGCAAATGGTAGGTGATATACCAGGTGTTGCTTGTTATTTGGATGACATCATTGTCACGGGCAAGACAGAAGCAGAACATTTACTTAACTTACAAAAGACTTTAGAGAGATCGCAACAGAGTAGATTCAGACTCAGGAGAGAAAAATGCCAATTTTGCCAACCAAGTGTCACGTGCTTAGGTCACACTATTGACAAAGACGAAATTCGTCCAAATGATGAAAAGGTGGAAACCATTGTGCACATGCCTGAACTGCAGAATGTTTCAGAGTTGCGCTCATTCTTGAGTATGGTGTGCTACTATGATTGTTTCATACCTGGCTTAGCCACTAAATGTGCTATCCTAAATGAATTGTTACACAAAGATACTCCGTGGAAGTGGACCAAGGGCCACAATAAGGCAGTTCAAATCATCAAGCTCTCTCTAACCAATGTGAATAATTTAACTCATTATGACCCTAACTTACCTATCACATTGGCCTGTGATGCTAGTCCTGTGAGTATAGCAGTTATCCTTTTCCATACAGATCTAGAAGGAGTGGAAAAGCCGATAGCCCATGCTTCATGCCAACTCACTGCACCTGAAAGGAATTATGCCCATATTCAGAGAGAGAGGCATCAGCGATTGTGTTTGGAGTCCAGAAATTTTGCCAATACTTGTTAGGTCGCAAGTTTCACCTGAAGACGGAGCACAAGCCACTAGTGACAATTTTCAGTCAAGAAAAAGGAATTCCAGAGACAGACGCTAGCCGACTTCAATGATGGGCATTAATTTTGTCTGCCTATAATTTCAAGGTTATATACCAACCAACAGACCAGCATGGAAATGCAGATGCCTCGTCAAGGTTACCAACATCCAGAGAAATGGAGTTCCATGTGGGACTTAAAGAGCCATTAGTATGCCAGGTGGGGCCAGACAGTTTTCCAGTGCAATTCAAAGATATGGAGGACAGTACTCTTGTGTGTGCAATGGAGCTACAACAGTTAGATCAGCTTCCAATACTAGCCAAGGACATTGCAAAAGTGACTAGTCAAGATGTAATTTTGAAACAAGTGTATCAGTATACACTTGAGGGTTGGCCGCAAGGCACTACTTGTTCAACTGAACTACAACCCTACTATACAAAGAGACACCAGTTGTCCATTGCTGAGGGGTGTCTTCTCTAGGAATTGTGTGTCATAGTACCCAAATGTTATCACTCAAATGTGTTGACTCTTTTGCATGTGTGCCATCCAGGCATTGCTCAAATGAAATCCCTAGCCAGACTTCACGTATGGTGGCCTTCCACTGACAGAGACATATACCAGCTTGTGCAAAGATGTGAAGGTTATGCTGTATCGATGAGAAATCTGGCAAGAGCTCCAGTTCACCACTGGGAATGACTTGAAAAACGCTGGCAAAGGTTGCATATTGATTTTGCAGGCCCTTAATTAAATTCCATGTGGTTACTCTTAACTGATGCTTATAGTAAGTGGCCAGAAATTCATCAAATGTCTTCAACAACTACTGAGAGTACCATTAAAGTGTTGAAATCTATCTTTGCTACCCATGGTTTTCCACAAGTGATTGTCTCATATAGCGGACCACAGTTTACATCTGTTGAATTCCAAGCATTTTGCCAGCAACGTGGTATCCACCATATATTCTCACCTCCCTACCATCCAAGTTCAAATGGCGAAGTGGAACGCCAGGTGCAGACTTTTAAAAATAGTATGGACAAAGCTAATCCTACTACACCGATGGCAATACAAATAGCCCTTTTGGACTTTCTTGTGAAGTATCGAACACCACCACATTGTGACACGGGAATATCCCCTGCAAAATTGTTGTTTGGATGTCAGATTCAAACTCAATTACATCTTCTTCACCCTCTATGCTATAAGTCAGTAACTGAAATGCTTCCTAACACCAGATCCTTTAAACCCAATGAACTTGTGTGGGTCAGGATGTATGCAGGCCTGAAGAGATGGATAGAAGGCGAGGCGGAAAAAAAGTTCAGAAATGTCTATAATGTTTGAATGACTAACCAGAGGAGAGTGAAAAACATGTGGACCAATTATGTACTAGAACTGAGACAGAACAAAAAGGGATACTCAGAGTCGAGGTAGTTATACAGCATTATTTCTTCCAGAACAAGAACAGGAAGATATAGTGGAACCACAACAATTGAGACAAGATGTGACTGATGCTAATCAGATTCCAGAGCAACAGCCTCCAGTCCTACCACATCAGTCAGGACGTATAAGACGTCCACCAAAGAGAATGGACTGGTAGAGATATAGTCTAATGACATAGATTAACTAAAAGGGACATTGCAGTAATAACTTTAATAGCTTCATATTACTTCTGAATTATTGACTTACATACTTTGTAGCTAAATCAGAAGGGATTATGTGTAGGGCAGCTTTAAGAAATGTTAGACAGTACAGCTTTAAGAAATGTACTTCCTGTAAGTCTTCCTGTGTGTGTTGAGATAGTGTTCCCCTTGTGTCTGAGCTGAATGGAAGAAAACAGAGAAGGTCTAGATTACTGTGGTGCATGTTTTTTTCTTTCTACCAAGACCATGATGTGTTTAAGGTACTTATTTTCGGCCACCAAATACAACAGTCTTTGACATTGCTCTCAATGTCAACATTGACATGTGTCCCACTGTTGTCACCCTCAACACCGAAGTTGGGGACAAATACCAAGCCAACATAACTGCAGGAACCATGCTCAGAACTGGACCTAGGTCCAACACCTTTTCTGCTGCTGATGCTGTCTCCAGCCTTGGAATCATCTCCTCCCTCAATGTTGCTAGCAACACCACATCAGGAATAGACTCCAAGCTGGCTCCAACACCAGCATCAGCCTCACTGGCAGACCCTCTCCTAGCACCAGGGACAGTGGCAAGGGGCCTGGCGCCATCCCCAGTAATATCCACCATGTCATCACTGTTAACCTTGACAACATAGTAGGCACCACTAAGGGACTACTTTGACTAGTCCACCTGTGTGTGTAGCTGTGGCCCCATCACCGAGAACATCTGGTTGATGCTAATCAGATTCCAGAGCAACAGCCTTCAGTCCTACCACATCAGACAGTTGGTGAGACACCATCTGGAGTACTGTGTGCAGTTTTGGAGACCTCATCTACGCAAGGACATAGACAGGATGGAAGCAGTCCAGAGGAGGGCAACTAAAATGGTGCAGGATCTGCATCAGAAACCATATGAAGAGAGACTGAGAGAGATTAATATGTATACCCTTGATGAAAGGAGGGACAGAGGGGACATGATAGAAATGTTCAAGTACCTGAAGGGAATCAACAAAGTCCAGGAGGGTAGCATCTTTCAGAAAAAGAGACGTGTAAGAATAAGGGGACGCAATTTAAAGATAGAGGGGGGACGGCTCAGGGGTAATGTGAGGATTTTTTTTTTCCACAGAGAGAGTGGTGGATGCATGAAACCACCTTCCTGGGGAGGTTGTTGGATCTAAAACAGTGGGGGAATTCAAACATGCATGGGACAGACATAAGACAATTGTAGTGGGGGATGGCAGGAAGTAGGCTGTTGGTTAACTAGAATCTGCAGCTTATCCAGTAGGTAAGGAAATGGGCAGACTGGGTGGGCCAAGTGGTCCTTATCTGCCATCAAAGTCTATGTTTCTATGTATCTGCTGCTCAAGGCAATCAGACTGTGGTGTGTTCTCAGGCACCCATCCAGAAGAAGCTGGCTGTCCACCAGATCTAGCTACCAGGGTCTACAACACCTCAATGTGGTGAGGTCAAGGAGACCCATGTACTTCCTTGTAACCAGAGGTTCCAGGAAGAGGCCCGGGGAAGGGCCTAGCATCCTTACCTTTGAAGCTTGTATGCACTGCCTGCCACCAAAGGTGAGAATGGGTGACTCCACTTCAGAATGTGGTCTTCAACAGTATGGCAGCCCAGAGAGAAGCAGGCATGGCATAAAGAACAGAAATCGGAGTTGGCGAGTGAGCCAGCAATGGCAACTGGCTAATGTGTGGCATCACATGGGAGTGCATATTTGCTGTGCCCAGTAGCTGTTGCCAGCTGCCTGGTTAAAGATTTACTCCCTTGAGGTCCTTATGCCTCCTGCTCTGATCCATATGAGGGAAACAGTGGAGGAGATTGATTCAAGGAAGATCATTTTTATTCAGAATTGCAGCTGATGATTTGGTGTATGATGTTTATGTATTATCAAGAACTGTACTTTAATATTATGCTGTGCTATATGAATATGCATGTATTGTGATGCATTCATCAGAATTTGATTGCAGTTTAATATACTATACAGTGCCTTGAGCATTGCAATGAGCAAGCATCATAAAATGAAGCTTTGATTTACTAACAACTTTGCAATTCTGCTTCCATTGGCACTTCAAAGGCCCTTCTTCTGCTGAAACCTTTTTTGTTCTGGCCTTCATCTCCTCTGTTTTGAACTTCAGTGGTTCACTCGTACATTAGCAGTAACATGCTAGGCCTTTGGAGATCTTAGGGCTCAGCTCCGGGCAGCATGGACACAGATTGCACGCCTCAAATTTCATATTCAAGAGGAAATACATTATAAGAACCACCCACCATTTCCCCAGCATCCAACAGAAAAACCTCGACCGCAGAGGGTAGTTTGTCCAGGAGGTTGGCAGGTGGTTAGGAGGGGCAAATCGGGTGCCCCATCACTCTCTGCTCTCCAACATATTACCTCCAAAAACCATATAAACACTACAAACAGGTATCTGCCTCTATCTCTTAAATCAAACAAAGAGGCAGAAGACACTGCAGAGTAGAACACTGTAGCACAGGAGCTAGCACAACAAAACTCGCCCAAATCAGGAACCAAAACAAAAAAAGCAAAAAGGAAATCCAAAAAACTTCTGATCATAGGAGACTCCATGATTCGGGGAGTTGATACCCATCTCCAGCCAGGGGTAATGGTCAGATGTCTCCCAGGTACAGTACATCAGCATGGAGAGACACTGACCGCACTGCTAAAATTGTTCACAAAGCAGGAGAAAACATTGATGTCCTAGTACACATAGGGACTAATGATCTCACCAGCTGGTCAGTTTTGGAGACCAAGGAACACCTGACCAGGCTGGGTGACACACTATCATCCATTTCGTCCAGCACCTCCTTCTCTGAGATCCTGCCAGTCTGGGAGAGGGGAGCAGATGGACGGAAGGTCAGAGAAGGGGAGATATGGGAGCTAAACATGTGGCTCAAAAAAGGAAAAAGGACACAGATTTGTAGGGAACTGGCAACAGTTCTGGGAGCGAAAGTTCTTTAAATTTGATGGACTGCATCTGACTAAGGAAGGAGTCAGTACATTGGGGCAGAAGTTTGACGTCTTTGCAGACTATTTAAACTAGCAAATGGGGAGAGGGGTGCAGCACCACATACGTCGAATGGGAAGAACACCTCTCCCCCCATCAGCTAGTGGTCAAACAGGGATTCAGCATGTTTGCAGTTCATTTGCATCACCAGGTAAGAAAAAGGGTTTGTCTCCCCATACGACGCACAGGGGTAATGCCAAACCTCACCCAACAAACAACATACCAAAATCTGGCCAATGGAAAATCATGTACACAAATGCTCACAGCCTGGGAAATAAGATCCCAGACCTGCAGGCAATAATGTCAGAGGCTAAACTGGACATAGTAGCAATTAGTGAGACGTGGTTTACCAGTAACCACACTTGGGAGACTTCAGTACCTGGCTATGTATTGTTCAGAAGAGACGAGGTGCAAAAGGGGAGGAGTGGCCCTGTATGTCAATGAAAATATCAAAGCTACAGAAATTCAGAATACATAAGGAGCCAGAAGAACTGTGGGTCACCCTGGAAACAGGAAATGGGACAGCCATAAGAACTGGGTTGTCTACAGGCCCCAGACCAGGGGAGGACATAGTCACATCACTGTTAGAAGATATACAAAACATGACAGCTAAAGGGAGGTTCTGATAATGGGAGACTTCAACATGCGGATACAGATTGGTCAATACCAGCAGGAACATCTGCCAGAACTAGACACATAGTGGATTCCCTGCAGGGAGGGCCTCAAACAACTGGTACAGCAACCCACAAGAGACAGGGCTATCCTAGATCTAGTACTGACTAACAAGGAAGGATCACAGATCTCCAGGTAGAAGGTCACCTGGGGGCCAGTGACCATCATGGTATGGTTCAATTTGGCTACTACATCTAAATCATCCCATTCCAAGGCAAAAATATGAGACTTCAGAGCAGCTGACTTTGATAAGATGGCCAACAGAGTTAAGCTAGCCCTGGCAAAAAGAAACACAGGTGAGGGGGTACAGGCAAAGTGGGCAGGCATTAAGGATGCAATATTTGAAGCAACATCCCATTGTGTTAGACAGAAAAGGAAGTGCAAAAGAAGAAGGAAACCACTTTGGTTCTCAAATACAGTAGCAGAAAAGGTCAGAGCCAAAAGGCTGGCCTTCAGGAAATATAAGGGAACACAGCAGGATGAAGATAGGAAGGCATACCAAACTGCCCTAAGGGAAGCAGGGGAGGCAGTAAGGCAGGCAAAGTCCCAAACTGAGGAAACACTAGCACGAACAGTAAAAGAAGGTGATGAGACTTTCTATCGATACATTAGTGAAAGGAGAAAGTCCAGAGGGGGTATTGCTAAGCTTAATGGAGAAAAGGGAGCATGTGAGGAGGAGGACCCTGTAAAGGCATCTATCCTAAATAGATACTTTTGCTCAGCATTTACTGAAGAGAAGGTAGGGCAGGGCCCACAGCTCAGCATCATCGACACAGGGGGGAGGAAGGTGAGCACTACTCCTTTCACAAAAGAAAGGGTCCTACAAGAACTTGCTAAGCTCAGGGTGGATAAGGCAATGGGACCTGTTGGCATACATCCCAGGGTACTTAAGGAGCTAAAGGTGGAACTAGCAGAGCCATTAGCAGAACTGTTTAGTGAGTCTCTGAGCACAGGAGAGGTCCCAGACTGGAGAAGGGCTCATGTGATCCCGCTCCACAAGAGTGGTAGCAGGGAGGAGGCAGGGAACTACAGACCAGTCAGTCTTACCTCAGTAGTGGGCAAGATTATGGAGGCACTCCTTAAGGAAAGGATAGTGCAACACCTGGAATCCATAGGGCACAGGATCCAAGACAGCATGGGTTTACAAAAGGAAGGTCCTGTCAAACTAATCTCATAGATTTCTTTGACTGGGTAACCAGAGTGGTGGACCAAGGGAGCAGTTGATGTCGCCTACCTTGACTTCAGCAAAGCTTTTGACACTGTTCCACGTAGAAGATTGATAAACAAGCTGGGTAGGCTCGGGGTGGGTCAGAAGTTGGTCAACTGGGTGGCAAACTGGTTGATGGGCAGAAAACAGAGAGTGGTGGTAAATGGTATACAGTCAGAAGAGATGCAAGTCACAAGTGAGGTACCCCAGGGATCAGTCCTGGGGCCAGTCCTCTTCAACATCTTCATTAGTGACCTTGCAGATGGACTAGAGGGTAAGGCTTGTCTGTTTGCAGATGACACCAAGATCTGCAACAGAGTAGATGATCCAGATGGGGTGGGCAGAATGAGAAGAGATCTGGATAAACTAGCAAAATGGTCAGAAGAGCGACAACTGGATTTAATGCAGCAGTGCAAAATCATGCACATAGGAAGAAACCCTGAAGCCACCTATAGGCTGGAGGGAGTTGCTAGCAGTCACAAAGGAAGAAAGAGACTTGGGCATCATCATCACTTATGACCTGAAATCATCCAAGAAGACCTCTAAAGCAGTAGGTAAGACTAGGGGGTGTTAGGGTGTATTAGTAGGGGTATCACAAGTTGGAAGAGGGAGGTAATAATCCCTCTTTACAAGACACTGGTTAGGCCCCATCTGGAGTACTGCATGCAGTATTGGAGGCCACACCTTCACAAGGACATTAACCAAATTGAGGCAGTCCAAACTGAGGCAGTCCAGAGAAGGGCAACCAACATGGTGCAGGGACTGCATCAGAAGACATATGAGGACAGATTAACAGAACTCAATATGTACCCCTTGAGCAAAGGAGGGAGAGAGGAGATATGATCGAGGCATTCAAACACCTTAAGGGCATTAACAAGGCGAAAGAGTCTAACATGTTTAAATATAAGAAAAATAGCAGGACAAGAGGACACAGCATGAGATTAGAGGGAGGCCGATTAAGGGGGGATGTGAGGAAATTCTTTTTCACAGAAAGGGTGGTGGATGCATGGAATGGCTTACCACAAGAAGTGGTGGCTATGAATACAGTGCAGAGCTTCAAACAGCCATGGGATAGGCATAAGGGAGCAATACAGATGAGTATGAATAGATAGCCCACTGACAGAGCAAAGGCCGATGGCACATTTATAAGGTAGAAAAAGAAATGGGCAGACTGGATGGGCCTTGCGGTCCTTATCTGCCGTCAACTTCTATGTTTCTATGTCTGAACTTTTCAAGTTCTTCCTTTTTCAAGAACAAAATGTTTATAGTGCTGATACCTGCCTGCTCTCCTACTCCTAGAAAAAAGATGACGTCGATCCCTTGTCATGTCCACCAACTCTTGGTTCAGTTCCATAGCCACAATTAAACATAAACTGCTTCTTTTAAAAAATAATCTTCTTGGCTTTACTCATTTGAGTCTTTTTCACATCATCACTTCCTCCTCATAACTCCATATTCCCTGATTCTCCAGCTCTACACTCTTCCCTATTCCTCCTAACCCCCCCCCAACCAACAATTGGAAAGATCCCACATAAACTCAACTAGCCATCCACTTACTGCTGTGGGTGTCTTCAAGGTGATCCTTCTGCTCTGCAGTAGTTTTCCTCTCCACATCACCCTGTGGGAATTCCTTATCCCCTTTAAATAGCAGTAACAGTTTCTTTTTTGGGATTTTGTACCCTGCACATAAAAAAAGAGAAGAAACCTAATACAGATGCTATTTATAGTTAGAGCTAGATGAAGGTGAAATAAAAACTGAGAGATGATGATTCATAACCACACCAGTATACCAGCACACTTTTTTTCCTTTTTTTCTGTTTCAGGGCAGGGATGTGCCCCATATCCTTGTTGAACCATCTCCCAGCGTCCTTCCGCTCCCTTGACACCCACAGTATCTTCAAGCAACAATTCGAATCCTGGCTACAAAATGAAGTCAAGTTCCTCTGCTCCCCAGGATAATCTCTTCTTTGCCTGTCCTCCTACCTCTCCTACAAGGGACAACTTATGCCCTCCCCCCGTGCCTGCCCTGTCCACTAGCACTTGTCTTCCTCGTCATGTCACCCTTTCTCCAAAGGACCTGTCTCTCCTTACCTGAATACCATGATTTCTCAAGTCTAGTTTGTTCTACCACTCCTGTATATTCTATAAAAGCATTACTTATTCTCTGTTTTGAACTGACTACGGGTAATTACTTAATAGGCTGCTACTATCTACTATATGATTTTTGATGTAAATTGAATTGTACCTTTGTCCATTTTGTCAATGATTGTAAGATGCTGAATGTACTTTTTACTGTTATTTCCTCTGTACATTTTACTTTGTGCAGCATGTTGCGGCCCGGATCGTGCCTGAAAACGGTCACCTGGATCAGTGTACTTATTCGGTTACCAAAGACATAAATAAATATGTAACCCCCCTACAAATGGGGGTTCCCGAAAAGTCTTCCTTGAAATTGCCTAAATGCCCACTGCCAGGCTGGTGTCCTGTGTTTTAGCAGTTTAAATGTGAGTGCGAGAAAGTGCCTGTATATCCTCTGTGTACTGTCTCTTTAAGAGCTGCCTGGATTGCAGTCATAATTAATCTGAGAGGGAGTTCTGTCAGAAGATGTACTTGTTTGCTGATCATTTGTTAGAGTAGTAATAATATTGCACTTTGTTCTAACCTGTCTTCTTTGCAGTATGGACAGTTCTGTTTGCTTCCATCATCTTGGTCCTGGACTACAGAATGGGCCAATCAGTACATTTGGGACTCTAAAATGGAGCCTGCCTACAGGGGCTTGGTGGGGCCAAAACTTGTAGGAATTATAGTTTTGGGCTTTTGACATCTAAAATAACCTGGAGGGGGGACCTTTGTTGTGACTGACAGACAGATCAGCCTACCGAACCTTTTGGATCTTGGGGAAAGTCCCACATTGCTTGCAGTTTCAGTTAGATCTGAGTTGGGAAGTGAAGAAGTAATAGCTCGAGATAGTCAGAGCAGCAATTCATAGTGGATTCACGTGGGAGAACTGTGGAAAGGCCTGAGTTTGGTCTGTATGCTTGTCTGCTGTCCCTGAGAGGGAACTTGTGCTTTTTTCGGACTGAATCCGAATTTGGAAAGTGAATTAAGCCACTGAATTGTGACCAGGCTTTAACCTGAAGAAGACTGAAGATTTGCTGAATGCGATCGACCTGTCAGGACTTCCAGCTACCACTGAACTCTCTGATTGTGCAGAGACTGTAATTGTGACCGGAGAGCCATTTGCCTGGTACAGTGGAATTTCCTTGCATGTCAATGTGCTGTGTGCTTATAGTGGGTCGTGATTTGGTTCCTCACTGTGTGTCTGAACTGTGTTTTGCCTGCTGGAGGCTGTATCCCAGCTCCACGGACTGAATCTGTATCCATTTCTGTTTGTCTCGGCCCTGCTACACTGGCCCAGCCAGAATACCTGCCACGCAGAGAAAGTCAGCAACGAGAGATCGGCCTGGGGATCAGCCCCCTCTGCTCAATGCCTTGAACAGGACCGACGCCTCGGTGATTTATGTAGGCTCTGCTTCTCCGGGCACTCCAGCTCAACAGCCTGCAGTCTCGATTTCGTCCTGCCTGTGTCCAGTATTGGGTATTGTGAGTAAACATCAGGGCAGCTCCCTGCAACAACAGCTAAATCCAAAAGTGTTGTCATCCGATTGTCTTGCCTTTTCTTTCATAAACTGAGCCCTCTGGCTCCGGATTACAAATAGTGTGTGTTGTGCCTGTTGCTTTCTTCCATCACAGGGCCCCAACCAGCTGCAGCGTTCCTAGCTAGCCCACCATTTTCATACCCGAGTACCCAGAGTGTGTGACTATGTAGGGAATCTGAACTGCATGCTTAACTGTCTGACTAATATAGCTTTTAAGCAAATCAACCTGGTTACGCCCCTCCCTTGTTCAAGTCCCCTTAATAAATCAGATTTAACTTTGTTTGCATTTAACCTGACTGTGGTTCCAGTTTGTGCCAAGAGTATTGTACTGTTGTTATTTGCTGTGCTTAACTTTATTTTACAGGGGGGGGGTCCCCAGGGTCAAGCTGGATTAACCAGTCCTGGTGGTAAGTGCAAACAGTGTGGGTATTTACCTGGTGAACAAAGGTCATTGTGAAAATATTATTGTTTACTGTTCAGGCCACTAGAAGGAAAAAAGTGGGGTTACAGTGTCCCAGAGGGCTGTGACCAGGTCAGCTTGACCACTACCAACCCTGACCTCCGGGTGGAGGCACCCGTATCATAACCTAGTCCCCTTAACCTGCAACTAGCCAAGTAGGCAGGTGTAGCAGCCCTTGGGATAGCGCCACCTAGGGTTTCCAAATAAAATCAATCAATCAATAAATAGATCTCGAGGGGCATTCGAGATGCAATAATTTGGTGGTGCTAGGTCTCCCTGAAGAGGAAGAGGGTCTTCAGGCTGTTGTGTTTGCCCAAAAGCTATGTGACAAACTAGTGAGTCCCTCACCTAATGGCCCCATTTATATAACTGAACGGGCACATAGATCTCTTTGCCCCATCCCTCCTTCTGGATCACCTCCACGCCCCTTCATCTTCAGAATGCTGAACTTTTTAGACAAACAATACGTTTTAAATCATTTAAAGGAAGTGACTGAAATTCATTGGGCTGGCAAGAAACTCCATGTGGTGCAGGACCTACCATTCTCTGTTAGACAGAAATGATTGGCTCTTCATCCCCTGGTCTCTAAATTAATGACTGCTAGTATCAAATTTAGAGTTCACTACCCTGCTACCCTACAGATAAACAGGTATGGGCAGTGGCAGTCATTTGATTCACTGCAATCTGCCAGAGAAGCTTGTAAGAAGTGGTATCCAGAGTTAATTAAATGAGTAAAATCTCTTCAGCTTCATTTTGCAGTAAAGAGTGACTTCTATTGGTCGTTTTTGATATCGCAGCTACAGTTACCAAAGCCTATCCACTAGAGATTTGGCCTTTCTAGGCATTAGTTCTCATACTTTATGACATTGAGCCTCCCCTAAGCAATGGAAAAGATTTCGAGCCTCCCTCAAATTTGGAAAAAAAAAATTTTTCCCCATTGGAAAAAAACACCATATTTTGCACAGTACACCAGGAATAAAGTGAGACTAATAAAAGTTTAGTGAGTGTATTCTCTTTTTAGTCAACTTATTTTCTCTCTATCGGGAACAAATTGCCTAGCCACCTTCACCTTCGAAGGGCTATATAGCCGAAGCGCTTGGGTTCCTGGCCGTGAACACTTTGGCAATAAAATTTAGCTATAAAGCTGAAGACTTGTGGTGTGCTTACTTTTTGGACTACTGGGGCCTCCCTTGGGAGGCTGGCCTCACCATTTAAGAACCACTGTTTTAGAGGATGAATCCAATGCAGCACTTATCGAATTGGATATAATACAGAACTATTGGCGATGTGTCAGAAGGCTTGTTTTGCTGTTGAACAGAGCTATGCATCCTTATCCTGCAGATCACCATGAGGCTATATTTGGTTTTTGAGATTTTTTCGATCTTTCTAATGGAAATACATAATTTATTTTATTTAGTCAATCATAGGAATTACAACCCTTTGAGTCATAGACTCATTTACAAAGGCTCTACGTCAGCATAGTCATACATTCAGAGATAGTACATTAGTGGAACATCACATTTCAAGTAATTACATATAATAGCCAAGATGGCTGGAAGTCTATACATGTAATAGCTAAGGTATTGCTATTACTACAGTGGAACAATTATAATACAAGTGCAGCCTCTGGGGCATTGTCGTATAGTAGTAACAGTGATCTACACAATAGTGAGACAACACAGTTTTAAGGAAATATTTACATATAGTAGCCTGGGTGGCTGTTGACCTATACATTTAGTAGCTAGGGTATTGGTATTAGTACAGGAGGTACAGTTACAGTGTAGGTGCAGCCTCTAGGGCATTGCCATATAGCAGAGACAGAGATCAGCAGCTGAAATGTCCTATACAGTTAGTCCTATACAATTGCTGGCAATGTCAATGTGAAGCGGCCATAGTGCAGTTCTGTGCAGGTCAGTTAGGAGGAATAGCAGCTGCACTGGCATTGGCGCAAGGACAGAATGTGTTTTTTTTAGGATGGTCTTGAAGTGTCCTAGATTGGGAATGGAGGTTATGCCTGGGGGGAGCTCATTGTACCAGGTGGGAGCTCTATAGGGGAATGATCTCTGAGCAAGGGAGGTTGTGACCCTGGGCATGGTCCACAGATGCTTGTTGGCAGAATGAGTGGTCGCAATGCGGGAACATGAGAGTAGTGAGGCCGAGACCCCCAGTGGAGTTAACCCTAGGTGGATTTATTTTGTGAGGAGACAGGATTGATACTATAGTCTTTCCTCAAGGATGAAGATGATTGTAACAGCGTAGAGGGTGCAAGTATGGGAGCATTTGTCTGTGCCTAGGAGGAGTCAGCACACTTTATTAATGGCTATATGAATTTTGTTTAGGGTGGTTTTGTCCACAGCAGAGTAGATAGGAAGCCCACAGTCAACGAGAGAGAGGACAGAAGAGGTAACAGCCAGGTTGAGAGCCTCTGGTGTCAGGCAGTCTTTGTGCTGGTATAGGAGGCCAATGCGGGTATTAATGGCTGAGGTCAGGATGTTAATGTGGACATGGAAGGATAGGGAGGTGTCAAAGGTAAGGCCAAGGTATTTATAGGTAAGTACTTGTTCCAGAGGGAGGTGAGCGTGGGAGAGGATTTTTAGTTCAGTGTCCTTGGCATTGCTCTGCCGGTGGGCAAATAGCATAGCTTTTGGGTTTTTTTTTTTGACCACAAGTCTGCGACTGGTGAACAACTTTCGATCTGGTTGAACGAGTGTTGGAGGGAGGACTGTAGGTTGTCAGGGCAGGGGTGTGCGGTGTACAGAACCGCATCATCAGCATATAGCAGTAGGTTACCGGAGCAGGATTTGGGTAGTGCATATAAGTAGATACTGAAGAGTAGGGGGCTCAATATGGATCCCTGGGGGACCCCCGAATGGACAGGCGGGGTGGAAGATAGGGTGTCATTTATCTCAATACACTGGGATCTGGAGGTAAGGTAGCTATTAAACCAAGAGAGTGGTCCATGTGATAGACCAGTCTGGTGGAGTGTGTCCAGGAGGAGGGGGTGGGAGACCATATCAAAGGCCATAGAGAGGTCCACGAAGATGGCTCTGGCCAAATGTTTACGGTCAAGGGCAGAGTGAATGAAATTGGAGAATTCGATGAGGGTGATAGTTGTGCTATGGCCTGATCTAAAGCCATGTTGTTCACTGCATAACAAATTGTGGGCTCGCATATACTCGGTGAGTTGGTCGGAAATGATTTTTTCAAGGGCTTTTGAGAGAGGGGGAAGGATGTATATGGGCTGATAGTTGTTGGGGTTGGTATTGTCTCCACTTTTTAATACTGGGGTAATTGTTGCAGTTTTCCAGGCTGTAGGAAACTGTCCCAAGCATAGGGAGCGGTTAAGGAGGTAGGTCAGGGGGGAAAGAACAGTGGCAAGAACCTGGTAGGGGATTTTCATGTCAAAGGAATCTTTGCAGTAGTTGAAGCCACCCAGAGCCTTGGAGAGGTAGGATTTTGCTTCCTGCTTTGTAATACCCCTAAGGTAGAAAGGGGGGCGCTGGAGGTTTGGTTCACAGGAAGCTGGGATAGGGTCGAAAAAGTCACTCGGGAGGACTGTACTAAGATCGGAAAAGGTTGAGTTGAGGCAGTTAACGATAGCCTGTGGGTCGGTTGAGGTGGCATTGTTGATGCAGAGCTGGGAGGGTGGGGAGAGGTGGGATTTGCCATTAAGCTCTTTAATGTTGTCCCAAAACTTTTGTGCACTCTCCCAGGAGGAAGCCAGGGTGTCTTTATAGTATTCAGCCTTGGCCTTGCATATGGCCCAGGTGCACTTATTGTGTGCTGCTCTGTATGCTAGTCTGTCTGCTTGGGAGACAAATTCAACAGCTCTGTGCCAGAGGTCATCCCTTTGTTTTAGTTGCTGCCGTAATGTGGGCGTGATCCAAGGGACATTATGTTTTACAGTTTTCAGTTTAGTTAAGGGGGCAAGAATGTCACATGCTTTGTTGAAAGAGCATGTGAGGTAATCAAGGGCTAGGTCAATGTTAGTGGCCTGGGTTATAGGGATCCAGTCCCACCGGGCCAGGTAGTGTTTGATTTTTTGAAGGCCACCGGGTCGCAAGCATCTGCGAGTGGAGACACTAGGTTGGGGTTTGGGCAGGTGACATGACCAGGAGCAGAGGATAGGGGAGTAGTCAATCAGAGAGTCAGGTAGACCCAGCAGGTCAGAGATTCTATGTGGTCGATTAGTTAGTAGTATGTCCAGTAGGGTCTGGGAGCCGTTTGCGGTGTTTACCCTGGTGGGTTGGTGGACCAGCTAGGTATGATCCAGTGCTGCAAAGGCGTCCTCGATGGCAGCTGCTGACTTGGCGAGCCAGTTAGCATTTAGATCACTGACCAGGATATGCTCCGTTTTTGGGGGGAGGCTGGAAATATAGTTTGTGAGAGATTGTAGGGCCATAGCTTGGTTGCGTTGGGGAACATATGCCTCTGTGATGGTTAAGGGAGCTCTAGCGGGGGTCCAAGGTAAGTTTTATGGATAAGGCTTGGGCGCGTGGTCTAGTGAGGGGATCAGAAGAGCTTGGTTCAGTAGGGAGTCTCGAACATACAAGGCACAACCACCGCCCCATTTTCCCACTCTGTCGGCTCTGTGTAGAGTGAAGCCTGGGAGGCTGATGAATGAATCTGTTTTTTTTTTTTTTGAATGCCATGTTTCAGTGAGTGCAAGGACATCCGGCTGATGTTGCGCTATCCAGCTTTGAAGAGATGCTGTTTTTTTGGTAAGGCTGCAGATATTCATGGCAGCTATGCACAGCCCCTGGTGTAGTTTCTGTTGACTGTTAGCAGCGGGGCCTGGGTTGGGGTGAATATTTCTGGATACGAGAAGTAGTAGGGCTAGGACCCTGAGGAGAGTGAGGGACCGCCGTTTGGTGGTTGAGCATAGGTGAGGCATATGTTTAGAGAGAATAGCACAGGCAATGGGATAGTTGAGGAGGGCAGGAAAGGTAAGGCAGATGAGTTTGTAGGGGGGTTGGGGGTGCATGTGTAGGTGGCAGGTTAAGCAGGGGGATGGATGCTTGTCAGGCATTGACAGGGTGGGTGGATGGTGGTAAAAGATAGGGAAGTTAAGAGGTAAGGTGCGTGTGTGGGTGGGGGGATGGCTATCTAACCCAGTAAGGAGTATGATAAGTGTAATAGATAGAAGACAGGATAGTCTGTTGGGGAATTGGAGGCTGGGCAGTGGGAACTGCTATACCAGTTCCAGTTCCAGGGGAGCAGACTGACACCCATCACAGTGGTGTGTGCCTTTAAGATGACACAGGCCAGAGTACAGAAAAAGAAAAAAATAATAAAACAGTCTGTGTTGCTCAGTATGCAGCCCAGGGTAGAGGAGGACTTGAGAAATGGTCAGTCTCAGTAGCCAGTTTTGTTCCAGAATTATTATGGACTGTTAAGTGGTTACCTGGCTATGGGATAACCATAGGACCCTGGCAACGTTGATAGTTTTAGTTTTAATTTTGGCTCTCTAGTTATGTAGCTCTAATGATATACAGTTATCTCTTTCTATTTGATCTGGTAGGAGATAGTAAACTCCTTCTTAAGCAGGGAAATTATCCCTATAGTGATGTTATTATATAGTAGGTAGTCAGAATCTTATGGTTAAATGTGTTTCTATGGTCCTAATTAGGATGCTTAGATTATAATAAATTTAACGCAGAGATAGGGAAGGGCGAGGAGTGGGGGGGAGAAAACTCAGAGGCAGCATGATACTCATTGTACTGAGTGAGATTAGTGTGGTTCAGTTGATAGGACTGGGGGTATTACCAATTTTGTTCTACTACTGGGGCATACTTAGGTTAACTTTTTATATGTCTGATTGGGGATTAGAGTTAAGGGGGGGTAATACACTTCAGATTTTGAATGTATTCTTAGAGTTTTACTTGGAACGTAGGGATGGGAGGGTATGGAGCCAGTCAATGGGTTACTATGCTCGTTTAAGCGTAAACGAGGCATATTTAGCCCCAGAGGACCCTGATTTTCTGAAGTACTATATCTATCAAGCTCACTATGAAAATTATCTCGTGGAATATTAAAGGGGCACGTGCTAGGGTGAAATGCCACCAAATACTAAAGCATCTCGCTCTAATGCATACAGGTGTTGCACTGTTGCAGGAGACACACCTGAAGGCTACTCAGAATACTCTTTTTCGTAGAGAGCAACTTGGGAGTGTCTATGCAGCTGGTAACTCCTCTGCGCAAAGAGGGGTTGCAATTTTGTTTACCAGGGGGACTCAATTTCAGCTGTTACAAGAAATTGGAGATCCTCAAGGTAGGTTCCTATTTTTAAGGGGCCTTCTTGATCACAGAGAAATAATCCTGGGCAATGTATATGGCCCTAATTACCCTTCCCCTGAATTTTTCTCCAAAATAACCCTTATGTTAGCTCCATTTAAACAATTACCTATAATTTTAGCTGGGGATTGGAATCTCACATATGATCGCTCTCTTGATAGATCCACTCAGAGAGGTCATAATTTAACCCCTGCACAAAGATCTCTACATGAGATGATGGACGGGTTGGAGCTCTGCGATCCCTGGTGTCTTCTCTACCCCAATGTGCAGGAATTTAATTTTTATTCTGCTTACCACAAATCCTTCCCGTATTGACTTCTTTCTGGTGAACCAGGCCATGTTGATAGGCCCAACAGGCTGTGGAAGCTCCCCTAGAGTGATATCAGATCATTCTCTGATTTGTTTTGAGGGTAGTACACCTGAAGGGATGCCGAACGTTACCTTATGGAAATTACAGGTGCATTTGCTATCTCATAAAGAAATGGTTGGTAGGATCAAAACATCAATTACCCAGTTCATGGAACAAAATAATAACTCTATCCCAGCATATGATCAAATCTGGAGTTCCCTGAAATGCTTTTTGAGGGGGGAATTTATTAGGACAACTGCTACCTGGAAGCGGAAGAGGGAGGCTACTGCGAAATCCCTATTAGAATCTATCCACCAGCCTGAATTGTTGGCTGCTACCCATCCCTCTGAAGGGGATCTACATCGTCTTGTGATCCTCAAGGATCAATATGCAGATACCCTTAGGGAACGGGCTGAATTTGCTCTTTTTAAGACATATGCTTTATATTTAGATCAAGGGGACAAGGATGGCCATCTCTTGGCTCTCAAGTTGCGTCAGCAAGAAGAGTTTGATTGGTCACCTCCCCCAGATGGTGGAAGGCCAATAACAACCACTAAGGCTATAGTCGAAGAATTTGAATTATTCTATAGATGGCTTTATACTCTTCCTGACAATAGCCCTACACCGTTGGAAATATAGGACTACCTCTCTAAACTCCCCCTTCCCACTCTCAGTACTGACCAGAAAGCCCAGCTAATTTCCCCAATATCAGCACTAGAAGTTACCACCGCTATTCGGTCTCTCCCATTAAACAAAGCTCCTGGGTCAGATGGTTACCCATCAAATTTCTATAGAACCTTTGAAAAAGAGCTTACCCCTATTCTCCAGCAATTATACAACTACATTTGCGCCCAAGGTATTACTGACTCCACTTTACTAGAGGCAATTATTATTGTCCTGCCAAAACTTGGTAAACCCAAAGATAAAGTATCAAATTACAGACCAATTTCCTTGAATTATATCATCAAGATTTTAGCTAAGATATTAGCTTCCCGAATTACTAAAGTCTGGGGGGAATTAATCAGCCCCGAGCAGATTGGGTTTATCAGTGGCAGGAAACCCCTCTGACAACTTTCGTAAACTGGCCCATATTTTCTCCGTATCCAAGGAGGTGGACCTACCCATGGCCCTTGCCTCCCTGGATGCGGAGAAAGTGTTTGGCAGAGTCAGCTGGCTTTTCCTCTTTGAAACTATGGCCCAATTTGGTTTCCCCCTTGAATTCATCTCCTGGATTGGGCACTTATACTCCAAACCTAGTGCAAAGATTTATTGTAATGGGATCTTTTTGTGGAATTTCCCACTACTCTCAGGCACACGACAGAGGTGCCTATTGTCACCCCTGCTGCTCAACTTATACTTGGAGCCACTGCTTCGTAGACTACAGATATCTCCATACTTAACTGGTATTACTGTTGGTCTGTTGGAACTTAAATTATCAGTGTATGTGGACAACATCCTGTTGCATGTTACTGATCCGGCTAAATCTATCCCAACAGCTGTGGAGATTACTGATGAGTTTAGCTGGTTTTCCAACTGCAAGTTGGATATAAGCAAGACAGAGGTTATGCCTCTAAATTCCCAAGTACATAAAGTGGACATAGTAACCCTCAACATGACCTGGACCATTAGATTCAAATACCTTGGAATTATTTTGGCGCCCTCAAGCTTTTTCTTGCGGAAGCTCAATATGGATAACCTCCTTTTAACCATTCAGCAAGATTTAATTACATGGTCCCCCCTTTACCTTCCCCCCCAAGGAAGAATTAATGTTATTAAAATGAATGTCTTGCCCAGATTATTTTACCCCCTCAATATGCTGACTATTCACCTCCCCTTAACTTGGTTCCGTAAAATTCAAAGAATGATTAACAAGTTCTTATGGCATGGTAATCCCCCACGGAGATCTTATATTCATCTGTGTGCCTCGAAATCCACAGGTGGACTAAAACTTCCAAACTTTTACCATTATTACTTAGTGAGTCATATGGCCAAATACCTGCGCTGGGCAGTATCCCCTCCAAACCAAAATCAACCCCCATATATTCCTCTATGGCTCCAAATTGAAAGGAATATTATCGAGGGCTCCAGGTTGACACCCTCTAGCCTTTGGTATGTATTCCCTCAAAAGCTACCTGTCCCTATGTGGCTCATGGCTATATACACTTCAATTAAGGTTCATAATCAGCTTTGTAGGTCTCTTGGGATCATACATACCAAAGATATCTCACAGCCATTGTTTGGCAACCCCAACTTTAAATTGGATAAAAATCTTCTCCTCCCGAATAAATTGAACATACCTTCACAAACTAAGGTTAATGACCTGGTGGTCCAGGGAAAGGTGTGCTCAGTCCCTGATATATTGGAGAGATTCCATATATTGCCGAAGTACTCCTCCTTTGTTTATCAAGTTAGACATATGCTAACCACATGGTTTGGGTTGAATCCGTGGGATATTAACCACAGTGAAACCTTCTTGGATTTCCTTGCTTGGCAGCCGCAAGGCTGTCTCCTGCCTAGTCGCAGCTTTATATAAAAAATTCTACCCTGAACGTGTGGAACAATTCCAATATTGGATAGGAACTTTCCCCAATAATCATTTTGATAGGGAATACTTATGGCAGGGAATCTACACCTATAGTGCTAATGATAAGCTTCGTTTAACTCACTATTACATACTACATGCCATGCACTTAACTCCTGCAAAGTTACATGGCATGGGGAAGCTCCCAGAAGAGACATGTTTCAGGTGTGGTCAGATGCAAGGGGGTCCTTGCTATATACAGTATCTTCTGGGACTGTCCTTTGGTTGCTCCCCTATGGTCTCCAATTAAATCCAAGGCAGATCCCATATTAGGGTTACAAAAAACTTATTTACCCCGCAGATATGTTTACTTGGAGACTACTCAACGGTGGATGTGAAAGAAAGGAGGTACCATATTAATGTAATATAACTTACGGTGAAGTGCCTAGTATTAAGGCACTGGAAAGACCAACAGGTTCTTACCTACCAGGAATGGATCAATGACCTGTTATACAACTTACGGATTGAAAAAACTATTGCCAGTCTTAGGAATGCTATTCCCCAGTGCAAACACAAAGTGGGAGAAATTCCATACTTTATGGTCAATTGCTCCCGTACATTAAACTAAGTGGTGAGGTCCCCATACCTTATTTAAGGCTATTGCACGACTACTTTACTTAAGTGTTATCAACTGAATAACATTTCCTTCCTTATTGTAATTCTCTTAACTAATAGTACAAAACTATGGAACTGGCTCTAGGGTGGGGGGGGTTTTGAGCGGTGGGGGGTTATGGAGGGACTAGTCTGGGGATGGAAAGGGAGGGGGGAAGATTTAGTTAATAGTATTCTTGATTTGTACATGCATATTATACAATGTTTCATCTTCTGTAAAGTGTAATGTACTGGGTGAATATGTGACAATTTTATAAAGTATATTTAATAAAAAAAAAAAATGATTACAAGCAGAAAAAGACTAAAGGTACATCCACTCTGACCTGGTCCAACCTACTTTCACTCCCCAGCCTATCAATGGGTGGGCTTATTCCAAGTCTTCTATTAGCAGATCAAACTGTTTTGTAGCTTTACCCACTCTCACAACTCCTTATACCTGTCTCACCTTGCCCTGAATCCCTGCACTGTCTCTGCTTTACCCAGTCTCACAGCTCCTTATACCCGTCTCACCTAGCCCTGAATCCCTGCACTATCCCTGCTTTATTCATTCTCACAACTCCTTATACCTGTCTCACCTTGCCCTGGATCCCTGCACTGTCTCTGCTTTACCCACTCTCACAGCTCCTTATACCAGTCTCACCTCACCCTGAATCCCTGCACTATCCCTGCTTTACCCACTCTCACAGCTCCTTATACCTGTCTCACCTTGCCTGGAATCCCTGCACTATCTCCGATTTACCCACTCTCACAGCTCCTTATGCCTGTCTCACCTTGCCCTGAATCCCTGCGCTATCTCTGCTTTACCCACTCTCACAGCTCCTTATACCTGTCTCACCTTGCCCCGATTCCCTGCACTATCTCCTTGTACCTGTCTCACCTTGCCCTGAATCCCTGCATTATCTCCTTGTACCTGTCTCACCTTGCCCTGAATCCCTGCACTATCTCTGCTTTACCCACTCTCACAGCTCCTTATACCTGTCTCACCGTGCCCTGAATCCCTGCACTATCCCTGCTTTACCCACTCTCACAGCTCCTTATACCTGTCTCACCTTGCCCCGATTCCCTGCACTATCTCCTTGTACCTCTCACCTTGCCCTGAATCCCTGCATTATCTCAGCACACTCACAACTCCTTTATACCTGTCTAGCCTTGCCTGAATCCCTGCACTATCTCTGCTTTACCCACTCTCACAACTCCTTATACCTGTCTCACCTTGCCCTGAATCCCTGCACTTTCTCTGCTTTACCAACTCTCACAACTCCTTATACCTGTCTCGCCTTGCCCTGAATCCCTGCACTCTCCTTGTACCTGTCTCACCTTGCCCTGAATCCCTGCACTATCTCCTTGTACCTGTCTCACCTTGCCCTGAATCCCTGCATTATCTCTGCTTTACCCACTCTCACAGCTCCTAATACCTGTCTCACCTTGCCCTGAATCCCTGCACTATCTCTGCTTTACCCACTCTCACAACTCCTTATACCTGTCTCACCTTGCCCTGAATCCTTGCACTTTCTCTGCTTTACCCACTCTCACAACTCCTTATACCTGTCTCGCCTTGCCCTGAATCCCTGCACTCTCCTTGTACCTGTCTCACCTTGCCCTGAATCCCTGCACTATCTCCTTGTACCTGTCTCACCTTGCCCTGAATCCCTGCATTATCTCTGCTTTACCCACTCTCACAGCTCCTTATACCTGTCTCACCTTGCCCTGAATCCCTGCACTATCTCCTTGTACCTGTCTCACCTTGCCCTGAATCCCTGCATTATCTCTGCTTTACCCACTCTCACAGCTCCTTATACCTGTCTCACCTTGCCCTGAATCCCTGCACTATCTCCTTGTACCTGTCTCACCTTGCCCTGAATCCCTGCATTATCTCTGCTTTACCCACTCTCTAACTCCTTATACCTGTCTCACCTTGCCCTGAATCCCTGCACTATCTCTGCTTTACCCACTCTCACAACTCCTTATACCTGTCTCACCTTGCCCTGAATCCCTGCACTTTCTCTGCTTTACCCACTCTCACAACTCCTTATACCTGTCTCGCCTTGCCCTGAATCCCTGCACTCTCCTTGTACCTGTCTCACCTTGCCCTGAATCCCTGCACTATCTCCTTGTACCTGTCTCACCTTGCCCTGAATCCCTGCATTATCTCTGCTTTACCCACTCTCACAGCCCTATACCTGTCACCTTGCCCTGAATCCCTGCACCATCTCTGCTTTTACCCACCTCACAACTCCTTATACCTGTCTCACCTTGCCCTGAATCCCTGCACTTTCTCGCTTTACCCACTCTCACAACTCCTTATACCTGTCTCGCCTTGCCCTGAATCCCTGCACCTCCTTGTACCTGTCTCCTGCCCTGAACCTGCACTATCTCCTTGTACCTGTCTCACCTTGCCCTGAATCCCTGCATTATCTCTGCTTTACCCACTCTCACAGCTCCTTATACCTGTCTCACCTTGCCCTGAATCCCTGCACTATCTCCTTGTACCTGTCTCACCTTGCCCTGAATCCCTGCATTATCTCTGCTTTACCCACTCTCACAGCTCCTTATACCTGTCTCACCTTGCCCTGAATCCCTGCACTATCTCCTTGTACCTGTCTCACCTTGCCCTGAATCCCTGCATTATCTCCGCTTTACCCACTCTCACAACTCCTTATACCTGTCTCACCTTGCCCTGAATCCCTGCACTATCTCTGCTTTACCCACTCTCACAACTCCTTATACCTGTCTCACCTTGCCCTGAATCCCTGCACTTTCTCTGCTTTACCCACTCTCACAACTCCTTATACCTGTCTCGCCTTGCCCTGAATCCCTGCACTCTCCTTGTACCTGTCTCACCTTGCCCTGAATCCCTGCACTATCTCCTTGTACCTGTCTCACCTTGCCCTGAATCCCTGCATTATCTCTGCTTTACCCACTCTCACAGCTCCTAATACCTGTCTCACCTTGCCCTGAATCCCTGCACTATCTCCTTGTACCTGTCTCACCTTGCCCTGAATCCCTGCATTATCTCTGCTTTACCCACTCTCACAGCTCCTTATACCTGTCTCACCTTGCCCTGAATCCCTGCACTATCTCCTTGTACCTGTCTCACCTTGCCCTGAATCCCTGCATTATCTCCGCCTTACCCACTCTCACAACTCCTTATACCTGTCTCACCTTGCCCTGAATCCCTGCACTATCCCTGCTTTACCCACTCTCACAACTCTTCATATCTCATCTTGCCCAGAATCTCTGCACATTCTCAACCTCAACCAATTCCCCTCACAAGCCATTCCGGCTGTCGACTATCCTCTCCATGAAGAAGTATATCCTCACATCTCTGCTGAGCTTAACCGCAGCCAGTTTGCATCTATCCCCCTTGCACAGGCCCCTTCACTGAGTTTGATCAATTGTTGACACGCCACCATACTGATGCCTTTAAAGCAGTTAAATGTTTATAATTCTCCTTTTCCCTTCTAGCCTCAAGTGAGTACTTCAGCCTCTTCAGTCTTTCCTCATAAGGACTTCCCTGCATACTGGATCATTTTGGTGGCCTTCTTCTGCATTGTTTCCAGGCAGACTCTATCACAGAAACAGAAACATAGGCTTTAATGGCAGATAAGGACCGCTTGGCCCACCTAGTCTGGCCATTTCCCTACCTATTGGATAAGATGCAGATTCTAGTTAGCCAACAGCTCACTTCTTCCCACCTCCCACTATAATTGCCTTATGTCTGTCCCACGAATTCTTGAATTCCCCCACTGTTTTTGACTCCACACCTTCTCATGAAGGCAGTTCTATGCATCCACCACTCTCTCTCTGTGAGAAAATATTTCCTTACATTGCCCAGAGTCGTCCCTCAATCTTCAAATTGTACCCCCTTGTTCTTGCACATCTCATTTCAACTCGCTCCCTTCAGCCTGAAGTGCATAGTTCAGCTGCCTCAGCCTTTCCTCATGAGGCCTTCTCTGCATACATGTATCATTTTGGTGGCCTTCCTCTGCACTGTTTCCAAGCAGTCTGTCTTATTTCAACCCTTTTCTTTCTAGCCTCAAGTGAATACTTCAGACACATTAGCCTTTCCTCATGCCTTCTCTGCATACATGTGACATTTTGGTTGCCTTCCTTTGCACTGTTTCCAGGCAATCTCTGTATCATTTTAGCCCGTTCCCCTTTGGCCTCAAGTGAGCACTTCAACCAGCTCAGCCTTTCCTCATGAGCTCTGCCCTGCATAGCATGTATGAGTTTAATGGTTATCCTATGCATGGTTTCCAAATGATGTGTGTATTTCTAAAGATGAGGTCCCCAAACCTATACAAAGTACTCTAGGTGCATATCCAGGGATCTGTATATAGGCATGATCATGCTCCACCCTCTTACTGCTAAATCCCCTGAGAATGCATTCTGCTCCCCTTGGCATATCCCTTGTTGCAACTGACTGATGTCTTGAGGATATTTGCTTACAATTACCAAAAGGGTCATTTCCTCCCGTCTGGCACACTGCGACACCTCCTGTGCAATTCTCCGTTTTGGGGTCTTTTTGCCAATATGAATAACCTTGCATTTTTTGTACTGAATGTGGGCATATTTTCTAGCCTTTGCAGTTCCCTTCATATTGCATTAACCTCGTCCTCCAAGTCCACCCTGCCTCATAATTTCATTTTATTTATGAATATGTTGATATTTATGTGTATGCCCCTCACAGTGTGACAGGTGAACATACTGGTCTCTTTCCTAAACTCTGAATGAGTTCCATTTACTACTACCCTCTCTCATCCCACTTAGTATCCAGTCAGATAGCCTCTTTTCTCAATCCAAGGTCCCTCAGCTCCTTCACAAATCCACTGTGAAGCACCAAGCTGAAGACATTGCTGGAGTTCAGATAGAGAACATCCACAGCCTGTCCCCTTATCCACTGTCTGCAACACTGAGTTAACATAGTCAACGAGGTTTGTGTGCACAATCTCTCCTTAACAAGGCCATGGTGCCTTTATTATGTAGGTCATTACGAACATACAAACATATGAATTTGCCAGCAGATAAAGGCCTTATGGTCTATCGAGTCTGCTCCAGTGAGCAGCTAGCGACCCTTCCCTCGCCTCCCCAGACCCTCCCTCTTACCCTATCCCATCCCCTTTTGAAGCAGTCCACTGTTCTACAGGATAGCACTTCTGCACGCAATGCGTTTCACCCAGACATCACTCTCTCCATAAAAAAGTGTCTTCTCATTTCCCTCCTGAACCTTTCTCCCTCCAATCTGAGATCGTGACCTCGAGTGTCCCTACACCCCTAACTTGAATAGTCCCTTCATGCCTGTCTTGTTTATTCCCTTCATGTACTTGAAGGTTTCAATCATATCACCCCTGTTTCTCCTCTCCTCCAGTGAGTATATGTTCAACTCTCTCAGCCTGCTCAAGTAGGGTATGTCCCCTATTCCCTAGATCATCTTTGTTGCCCTGCGCTGCACCCCCTCCTTTAACTTAATGCCCCTCTTCAGGTATGGTCGCCAGTACTGCATGCAGTACTCCAGGTGTGACCTAACCAGTGACCTATACAATGGCAGGATCACCTCCCCTCTCCTCGAAGATATACCCCTGGCAATACAATCCAGCATTTTGTTGGCCTTTGCAGCCGCCTTCCTGCATTGTGCCGAGTTGTTCATTGAGCCCATAATAATCACCCCCAGATCCTCCTCCTCCCCCTCCTCCTCTGTCATGACTAGCTGAACTACCTTCCCCTCAGCTGGTAGCTTCTTCTTGGTTTTCTTGCCTCGAAATGTAGCACCTTGCACTTTTTGGCACTAAACCCCAACTGCCAGGTGTCTAACTAGGTCTCCAATTTTGATAGATCATCTTGCAACCCATGCCACCCTCCTAGGTCATCCACTACCGCTCCAATCTTGGTGTCATCTGCAAACAAACTGATCTAGCTCTTAATGCCCATTGAAATGTCCGATATGAACAACCCAAACAACACTAGTCCCAGCACTGAGCCCTGTGGTACTCCGCTTGTCACTGTACTCAGAGATGAGAGCTCCCTCCCACCACCACCCTCTGCTACTTTCCCTGTAACCAGTTTACTACCCATCCCACCATTTTCTCCCCTGCACCTGTACCTCTCAGCTTACTACCCAGCCTCCCATGTGGCACTGAGTTGAATGCCTTACTGAAGTCCAGAAACAGGACATCCATTGCATGGCCCTTGTCCGGTTGTCTAGTTACCCAATCATAGTTATCCACCAAGTTGGTCAGACAGGATCTACCCATGACAAACCCATGCTGCCAAACGTCCTGCAGCCCACTGGTCTCCAGAAGAGACACCAGCCTTTCAGGATTGTCTCCATCAATTTTCCCACGATGATGTGAGGCTTACCAGCCTGTAGTTTTCTGGTTAATCTTTGGGACCGCTATTATGGAGGGGTACCATGTGAGCCATCCTCCAGTCCTGAGGTACACTTCCTGAGACCAGGGAGGCATCGAACAGGTCTGCCAAGGGCCCAACTAGGATTTCTGCCAGCTCTCTCAGTACCCTGGGGTGAATGCCATCCAGCCCTGGAACCCTGTCCACCCTCAGTGCCCTCAGGCCCTCCATGATTCCCCCATTTGTCACACCCCCCGCCCCGAGCCTGACTTCCTAGTGCCCCTTGGTAGTGCCCCTCCTTTTTCCTTAGTAAACACTGAGCAGAAGTATTCATTAAGTGCTTCTGCCTGCTCTGCCCCTATTTCCACCCACCCCATCCCTCTTAATCCTTACTATTTTGTCCCTACAACTCCTTTTCTCCCTGATGTACCTGAAGAATTCCTTCTCCTCCTTCTTGATGCCTTGCACCAGACTGAGCTCCTTAGCTTGGCTGCCCTTACTGCCTTCATCACTTCCTTTGATTCCTTCAGGTAATCCTCTCTGTCCTCCCCTCTCCCTGTTTTTTTTTTTTTTAACCTCCTAAAGGCGGCTCTTATTTCTTTCTTTATCCAAGACCCCCTTGCTCAACTAGCTAGGTTTCTTGGCCCTAGCTCTTTTACTCTGGAACCTGGTGCAGGTTTTGGTTGCCTCCTCAATCCCCATTTTTGTGACCTCCCAGCTGTGGTTAGTGTCCACTTTAGTTTGGATTCTGGCTAGAAACCCTTTAACTGCCTCCTCCATCCTCCTGAAGTTGGCCCTCCTGAAGTCCAACACTCTTGTACCTGTTTCTACTCCCTCCTTACCCATTTTCAACGTGAACCACACTGAGTGGTGGTTGCTCCCTACCAGTGGCTCTTCCACCCCCAGCTCCCTCACAAACTCCCCATTTGCCAGTACGAGGTCTAGGGTGTTCCCTAACCTGGTTGGCTCGCTGACCATTTGCATTAGGAAGCTTTCCTGGAATGCATCCAGAAGCATCTGCTCCCTTCTATTCGTGGTGGCTGGGGTACTCCAATTCACTCCCGACAGGTTGAAATCCCCCACAATCACCATGCCACTCTTTCCACAGGCCCTTCTGACCTGTCCCTCTAGTTCCTTGTCCAACTCCTCTGTCTGAGATGGTGGCCTGTACACTACTCCCATCCTGAGAGACCTATTCTTGGAATCCTGGATTTGCATCAATAATGACTCTGTACCACCCTCCTCCCCTTCTCACGAACACACTTCAGTCCTCTTACATACAGTGCCACCCCCCCACCCTTCCCATTTACCCTATCTCTGTGGAATATCTTCTTTATTATTCTTTCATTAGCCTCAATAAATTCCACTCTCTGTTCCTTGATGAAAGGCACAAGCAACGTCACCATGATAGAGGTCAGACCAACTGGCCTGTAATTCCATGAGTCCCCCTTGTCCCTTCCCTGTCAAGAGTGACTACACCTGCTACTCTCCAGTCTTTCATGAACACTTGTCACCAAAGACCAGTCAAAACAAATTTGCTGATGCTCCTAGTAGTGCCCTTCCCTTTTCTCTCAGTGCCATGGGGTGAAGCCCTTCTGGCCCCTGGTACCTTGTTTGCTGTCAGCCTTCTCAGCCTTTTGAGTAGCTGATCCTCATCATCCCATACCTGAGCTGGTGGCCAGCCATATTGGAGTGAGGACAGCTGTGCTGATAACCAACCGGCTCAGGTGCGGGATGGGGGGGGCAGGATGGTGGGACACTACCTGCCAGGGTGGGGGGTCCACTAGACCACCAGGGAAATGGTCACGTTCCCATACAACGGATCGAGATGGGGGGGTTACAATGGGCACCAGGGACGTGTTTGGCTATGTTGGGTGGGGGAAGGAATGGCTAGCTACCACAGAAACAATTTTTTTACATCTTGCGTGAGTGAGCAGGTTAGATGAGGGACGGAATACTAACCACCATGGGGGAACTGCTTCACTTTATTTCTGTGTTGAGGATGGCGATCAGCGGGGGAAGGGACCACTGGCCACCAGGGTGACTTCTTTCATTTGACTCTGTCCAGTGATCGACCATCAACGATCATGGGCAGAACCACTACCACCAGGGAATCTTCACTTGTATTTCCTGGGCTGGTGATCAGGGAAGAGGAGAGGTCACTAGACCACCAGGAGCATTTTTGGTTATTATGAAAGGCAAGGCAAATTTTATTTAAGAAAATGCCCATCCCGGAGGCTCTGGGTTCCGAACATATTAACACTTCATACTACAAATCATAATAAATACATAAACAACATGCTATTGAACATAAATATACAATATTCCAACAATTAAAACAAGATTTTGTATAAATACTACGCTCAACAGCAGCAACTAAACTCAAAATAGACAAAGGATAATTTAAGCATAAAACTCTGAAAACAGGTAAGGACTATAAAACACAGTCCAGGAAGGCCTGATTATACAGGAAGGCCTTGAGGTGGGCTTTAAATACCTCAACAGAAGGGGCCTCCCTAACAGCTGAAGAAAGCGAATTCCACAGGACAGGGGCGGCAACATTAAATGCTCTGTCACCAGTTGTTTTTAACCTCGTCCTGGGAATCGCGAGGAGACCCCTAGAGGAGGAGCGGAGGGAGTGGACCGAGACAGCAGGTGTAAGAAAGTCCTTCAAGTAACCAGGGCCCAGGCCGTGTAGGGCCTTAAAGGCGAGCAAACCCACCCTGAAGAGGACCCTCCACCTAACCGGCAGCCAGTGCAGTTGACGCAGCACAGGAGTGATGTGACAATACTTAGGCTGTCCTGTCAATAGCCTCGCTGCCACGTTCTGCACCAGCTGCAGTCAGCGTAGGGTACCCCCAGAGACCCAGAGATAGAGCGCATTACAGTAGTCAAGCCAGGACATCACGAAGGCATGCACCAAGGTGGGAACGTCCAGCGGTGGAACTAGGGGTTTCATCCTGGCGATATTCCTCAGATGATAAAACTGGTACGGACAATGGATGCCACCTGAAACTCAAGTGTCAATTCGCTGTCAAGAATAACGCCCAGATCACGCACCCTAGAGGAGGCCTTCAATGATACAGAGCCAAGGAAAAGCCCAGTCTCTGCACTAGAGGTCAACCTATCATGCCCTCTGTTCGATTCCACCATCAGTACCTCCATCTTATTGGGGTTCTGTCACAGCCAACTGGAGGCCATCCAGTCATTGATCTCAGCAAGGGAGCTGTTAAGCACTTTCACTGTGCAAGATGTTCCAGGGGCAAAGGAGAGATACAGCTGGGTATCATCAGCATAGCAATGAAAACCCAGACTGTATTTCCTAATGCGCTCTTGCAGGGGCAATATATACATGACAAACAACATCGGCGACAAGACCGAGCCCTGGGGAACTCCACACGACAGGCGGCCAGGGGAGGAAGAGAAATTCCCTATCACTACCCTCTGCCTCCTGTTAGATAGAAAAGACTCAAACCAGCAGATGACAGTGCCAGCAAGTCCGCAGAATTCCCTTAGGCGGTCAAGTAACACTCGATGGTCCACTGTGTATCAAACGCTGAAGAGAGAGCAAGGAGAAAAAGAATTGTCCCTTCCCCTCGATCTCTAGCACTAAGGAGGTCATTATGCACCTGAACTAGCACAGTTTCTGTGCTATGCCTCTCACGAAACCCAGACTGGAGTGGCTCGTATAGATCATGGGCCACGAGATGCTCCTCAAGCTGAAGTGCCACCACCTTCTCCACACTCTTACCCAAAAATGGAAGATTGGAGATGGAATGGTAATTTGCCTTGATGTCAGGGTCCAATGATGTTTTTTTCAGAACGGCTCTCACCAATACCTCCTTCAAGACATTGTGAAAGACCCCCTCCAACAAGGAACACTGGACAATCAAGGCAAACACCGGGCCAAAGGAGTCAACACATCTCATTAGTAAACGAGTTGGCACCAGGGTCTAGTTCACAAAAGGTGTGCCAAAGCTTGGAAGCAATCTCAGTGACCTCAGCCACCTCCACCAGTCTAAACTCACCCCAACCAAGTGGAGTGCTCTCTGGTCATCCATGGCGACCACTGTTGGCCAAACTCTGGCCCACTGGCAGAACCCCCTGCCTGATGGCAGACACCCATTCCGAGAAGAACTGAGCAAACTCCTCGCACAATGCATTCGAAAAGGCTACCTTCGACTGTAGACAGGAGGGATGGAGAAACCTGTCCACAGTCCGAAAGAGCACAATTGGTCAGTTCCTCCCAGTAGCAATCTACCTGGACAGGAATTCTTCCTTCTTATGGTTGACTGCCCCCTGATATGCACCACAGTGCACATGTAGGGCCAGTCTGTCTACCTCCAGGCCAGACTTCCGCTAGCAGTGCTCTAATCTCCGACCAAAGTCTTCATTGTCTTGATCTCCCCATCATACCAAGGGGACCTCAAGTGAGAAGACCTGGGTCATACACGGACTGGTGCGAGGGAGTCGAGCACACCAGACAGCGCCTTATTATAGGCATCAACTGCTGTGCACACCCCTTCCCCCAACGCATGCACTGTCCACATTAGATAGGTCAGCCACCACTAAGAAACCCTCAGGGGGTCAACCCCCTCAAAGGGAGATAGCTGACCATCTCTGCAGGGGGAGGGCTCTCAAGGGGGGGGCCCAAACAAGAACTTCACTGTGCAATGATCAGACCAAATGACCCGATCAATCCTGAGACTACTGATTTCAAGCACCAGTGAGAACACCAGGTCCAACATGTGGCCACCCTGATGGGTCACGGAGAAAACTCCCTGCGCAAGGCCTAGAGATGACATCATAAGGAGGAAGCTGTAACCAAGCTGAGAAGATTCGTCATCATCCCAAACATTGAAGTCCCCCAGCAGTAAACACCTGGGGGCCTTCAATGTTTCCCCGATGACGAAATCAGCCACCTACTTCAGGAAATCTCCCGACGCCCCAGAAGGGTGGTAAATCAGGAGAATCAGGCAACCAGCGCCCGGACCCCCATGGATGGCCACATATTCAAATGAATGCAGTGCTCTCACTGGGTGCAGGGTGAAGCCTAGCTCAGATCTAAAACAGACGTCTATCCCCCCGCCCCTGCGTTCCACTCTGGGGCAGTGCACTATGGTGAACCCGGGCAGGACGGCGGCCTCTAAAACCAGGTCAGCATCATCACCAATCGAGGTCTCCATGATGCAAGCCAGATCAGCCGAAGAAACAAAGTCTGCTATAATTGCAGTCTTGTTTCTGACCGATCTGACATTGCAAAGCACCGCACTCAGGGGATTGGTGGACAGTGCAGCCCCTCTGATTACCTGCCCACTCAGTCTAGTGGGAACCATGGTGACAGGAACTAAACAAGTCTGGCCTCTCCCTAGGGCCCGTGTAATCCCAGGGCACCTTCTGCATCCCACTACCTCGATCCTACCATCAGCCGCAGTGTATGGGGCACCCCAACTCGATCTAATCATGCGGTTCCTCCCTATTCCAACCTCCCTATAGCACCTTGCTGTAGTAACAGACACTAGGAGGCTGAAAAAAGGCCATAGATCGAGCAGCTGGGATGCCGCATACACTATCTTAGCTTGCACCAGGACCTCATACCTTCCCAGGCACATCCCTCCTGACTACGTAATCCCGAACCCAAAATACATAATCCACAAACAAACTCTACAAAAAACTCTGCACCACACACTCCACACGCTTACAAAATAACTAAAACCCAAAATTACCCCTCCCCCAAAATAACCCAACCAAATGCACCAGATTGTTAAAGTGCCAAAACACACTCCACTCACACCTTAGAATAACTAAAACAAAAAGTAAAAAAAAAAAGGAAGAATCTCAATAAAAGTGCAATGTGCTGTGAAAAAGTGCTCTCTCCAAAAGGAGAAATAGTCAAAACATGTAAAATACAAAACAGTATATGTACCACATAACCTGAGTTAAACTAGCAGATAATTCAAGTCCAGGTAAGCGAGCCAGAGATAACCAGCCCAGAGTCTCAGAATGGAAAAAGAGAAGGCAGTCAGACTGCTAGCTTCCAGCAGAGAGCTTAATGATCACAAAATCCAAATCATAGTTTATTCACAAAACGCAAGTTTAGCCAAAAGGTATCCCACTCCTCTCATGAGTGGAAAACAGGTCGAAATTTGGTAAACAACGCCGATTAGTGAGTGGGGACAGGGAGGGACCACTAGATCACAAGGGACATTTGTTTTAGTATGAAGGGACCCCTAGACCACCAGGGAGACTTTTTTTTTTTTTAATTATGAAAGGGACAGCAATTAACAAGCAGGGACAGGGGGCTACTAGCCACCATGGCTTGTGTATTTATTTCTCGAGATGATAATGGGGACATGCTAATGGCCACATAGCGCCTTGCATGCTCATTTACATGGCTGCTTTAGTGAACAGGAACTAGCACACTTGCGCTATTCATTATGAGGCTATTCCACCGACTGGATGTTGGGACAGTGCTAGTGGGGTTAGCGGTGGATTTACAGGGTTAGTGCTGCCCCATCCTGGCCCTATTCAAAGTCAGATAATGCAGTGTGCTATCTGACTGTGAATAGCAAGATTTTATGGCATTGGTGAACACCAGACCAAATTCATAACTGGTACATGAATATCATTTTTGCGTAAATTGTTACATGACACTCACCTTATCACTTACAGAAATGAATACCAGTCAAAGTAACAGGCAGAGATATTTGAGATGGAGAGCTATGCCCCCCACACTCTATGTTTACTTTAAAATGGAGGGAGTGCAAGTGAAACAAACCACAAAATGTTTCCGTGGATAGTAATGTTTTCAAATTTGACATATACACTATTATGGTTGGGAGGCACCTCCTGTGCTAGTGGGGTTAACAGTGGATTTTCAGGGTTAGTGTTTTTCCTCTTCCCCCATTCCCCCCCTTTTAAAATTTTACCTTTTTGTACTCCTCCTGGCTGCAAGAGTATTATAGTAATCTTGTGGACTATTTTATTAAAAACATCATGCTATAATTAAAGTATTAAGCAGCTCAGATATACCAAATGCTATTTGATTAAAATAAATTAATGTGCTAGATATGATACCATAAAAAAGTATAATTCTTTGTATGAACAGTCATATGTGAATATAAAGGTCTGCTACTTTATTTTTTCCTTGTTTTCTTTATATATAATACGGTTGTGTTTTATATAATGAGAGTACACTTTATTGTGATTATTACCTTCACCTGTTACCAACTGATTAATTAATAACTATGTATAAACTAGTCATGGTTGCTTCCAACTGCCATGCTCCCTGATGAAGGGTCACTTTGGACCTGAAGTGCTGGGGCTTTAGTGGTCTGTGGGTCTTTGTCTTATACTGGAGCAATTGTTGCTATAACTTACAAACTTCTCTCAGTGCAGTTTAACCCCTGCAAAGTATATTTTCAAATCAAGGATGGAAATGAGAAACGAAAAGTATGGCCCACTGGAAACTGAACCTCAGACCTCTGGTATGCCATTCCAGTGCTCTAACCATTAAGTTACAGGCTCACATGGCTAGAGTTACTGAGGACTTTCTTAAATCCACAATTCTTTTTCAATGTATTAGTATCTTGCAACTAGGAATATGCCAGAATTACAAACTTCTCTCAGTGCAGTTTAACCCTTGCAAGGTATATTTTTAAAATCAAAGATGGAAATGAGAAAGGAAAAGTGTAACCCACTAGGAACTGAACCTCAGACCTCTGGGAAGGAATGAATTTAAGGAAGTCCTCAGGCACTCTAGCGATGTGAGCCTGTAGCTTAATGGTTAGAGCGCTGGAACGGCATACCAGAGGTTTGAGGTTCAGTTCCCCGTGGGCCACACTTTTCCTTTCCATGCTTCATTTAAAAATATACATTGCAGGGGTTAAACTGCACTGAGAGAAGTTTGTATTTCTGACATGTTCCTGGTTGCAGGATTATGCAACACATTTGAGAAAAGGAATGTGTGGATTTAAGGCTAACTAAAAGAAGCTACATTTTCTTCTTAATTTAAAACTTATATCTCAGTAGGAGTCAGTGTCAGTTAAGATTAAGTAGACAGATAACTTTATTAGAAGTAGAAGGGGTCTTATTTAGGGTTAAAAAAAGAAAGAAAAGAAAGGCAGTGTGTGTTCTGTGCAGGAAAAGGTACTGTTTCAGGTGACTTTGCTAAACCAGTAGGAGGAAAGAGAGCTTACCTGGGGGTGTGGTTTAGACACCAGAAAAGCAGGTGAGTCAAATTACAACTTCCTGTTGCTAGCCTTGCTTGTAGAGCAGAAAGCAGCTAACTAAAAGAAGCTACATTTTCTTCTTAATTTAAAACTTATATCTCAGTAGCAGTCAGTGTCAGTTAAGATTAAGTAGACAGATAACTTTATTAGAAGTAGAAGGGTCTTATTCAGGGTTAAAAAAAAGAAAAGAAAGAAAGGCAGTGTGTGTTCTGTGCAGGGAAATGTACTGTATCAGGTGACTTTGCTAAACCAGTAGGAGGAAAGAGAGCTTACCTGGGGGTGTGGTTTAGACACTAGAAAAGCAGGTGAGTCAAATTACAACTTCCTGTTACTAGCCTTTTTCCTTACCAATTGCCCTCCATCCCACCCCTCCACCCACCCACCCAAGGCCGGTTCTGCTTTTGTGGCCACTGGATTTGGCTGTCAACGGGAGCTTCCAGTTTGGCAGTGGGAAGGAAAGGATCATAGAGAAACATTGGTTTTGTCAACCCTGAAGTAGAAAAAGTAACTCACTCTCCCCCCCAGCTGCTGGTAGTTTGATATTGAGCAAGAAAGAAGGAGACCACTGAAGAAGATAGGAAGTTGCTGTCCCAGAACAGGAAGGGTGAGAGTTGTAAGGAGAGGAGAGAGTAAGCATCCAGAGAAACAGTAGAGGGGACACAAAAATAAGACATGATAGGAGTGGTGCAGCAATGGCTGTGGGCGGCAGTGTTCCGGGAGACATTCTGGAGGCTGCGATGCTGCCCTATTTGCTTGCACCTCTCTGATCTGAGAGGAGGTTGCCCGTCTCCAGGCTGACCTGGCTAGGATTCGTGAAACCTCCTCCCCCACCCAGGGACCACCAGGGCCAATGCCACTACCTCAGAGGTTGCCAAGAAAAAGGAGTGGCTGGACCAGGGTGGGCTCAAGGAGGGAGAGGGTGGTGGAACAGAGTTGTATCCCTCGAGCTGTACCTCTTCACAATTCATTCGCTCTTCTGGTGGATAGTGGTTCCTCTATGGAGGCACCTGCAGTGGAGACCATGGAGGATGCTGGGAACCTTCACAAAGGAGACCCAAAGGAGGGTGGCATGGGACCCCACAGGGGAAGGAAACAACTCCTGGTGGGGGACTCAATCATTAGGGGGGTAGAAATGGGGGAGGATGGGAAGAGGGAGGTAAGGTGCCTTCCTGGCGCCACGGCTTGGAGGGACAGGAAGCGAATCCTCAGGATCGTGGGAGGAGCTGCACGAGGGAGGGAGCTGGATGTCATTGTCCACCTGGGGACAAATGACCTGGCTAGGAATGGGATCAGAGCAGTGCAAGAGGAGTTTGTAGAGTTGGGAAGGGGCCTTAGACAAGTAGCGCATACAGTAACCTTCTCGGAGGTGCTGCCTGTCTATGGCAAGGGAGATGCTAGGGCACTTCTCACCAGGGAATTCAATGAGTGGTTGAAAAACTGGTGTGGAGCTCAGGGTTTTGGCTTCATTGGGGACTGGGGAGCCACCTGGAGGAATGCAGACCTATACTGGTGCGATGGTCTGCATCTGTCCAGGGGGGAACCAGGATCTTAGGTGAGAGGTTTAAATGCTTCATTGGCAAGCATTTAAACTAGCCAAGGGGGGAGGCACTGAAAAGGAGCTGGGAAATCCGAGCCTCCCCCCACAAAACATGGTGATTAGTGAAGTAAACACCAGGGTACAGAAGTTATTAGGGAGCAGAACAGATTTAAATGTAAAAAGGCAAAGGCAGTAAGGACAGAAATGGGGCTAAAAGGGGTATGGCTATCAAAAAGTGGAGGGTGATGAGTACCAATACCGTAGTCTGTGTAACAAGCTCCTGAACTAGTGGCCTTGATGGAAGAGGGTTGCCTGGATATTGTGGCAGTCACAGAAACATAGTACACAGAGAACCATGACTGGGATGTCAACATACCAGGATACACAATCTACAGGAGGGACAGGGAGGGTAACAGAGGAGGGTAGCTCTCTATGTAAAGGAAGGGATCAAAGCAACAGAACTAAAGAGTAAAACAGGGAGCAGATGAGGCACTTTGGGTCACCCTGGAGACAGGAAATGGCACTACAATCGCATGGGGTTGTATACAGACCCCATCTCAGGGGAGGAATGGACAAGGAAATGATAGAAGGCTTCTTAGAATGGCAGAAAAAGGAGATATTGTTGATGGTGGACCTGAATATGCCAGATGTTAACTGGAGCACCTTGCTGCAGGCACATCCAAGAGCAGGGTCATTCTTGATGCCCTACAGGGGCATGTCTCAGACAGCTAGTATTGGAACCGACTCGGAGGGAGCAATCTTAGACCTGGTACTTTCAAATGGGGATGGAGAAAGAATCTCAGATTTAGAAGTGGGTAGCCATCTTGGGAACAAGTGACCACCAAACAGTGTGGTTCACTATAAACACAGCCATACAATCAAGCCATACAAAAGCAAGAGTACTAGACTTTAGGAGAGCTGACTTTGGGAAAATGAGAGAGTGCCTCAGAAAACACTAGCAAACAGGCAAGAAGGAGGGGTGGAGAACAATGGGAGTGATCAAAACAGCCATCACAGAGGCAACAAGCCTTTATGTAAAAAAATCAATAAAACACAACGAAGGAAAAAACGCTATGGTTCACAAAAGAGGTGGCAGGGAAGGTTAAGGAGAAAAGGGAAGCATTCAGGAAATATATGAAACACAGAAGGAGCAGGACAGAGAACTTTATCAGTTAAAGCAGAAAGAGGCTGGGAAGGTAGTCAGAATAGCAAAGGCCCAAACCGAAGAAAGGATAGCCAATTCTGTTAAGAAGGGGGATAAGACCTTTTATAGGTACATTAGGGAGCGAAGAAAGACCAAAGGAGGGATACTGAAGCTTAATAAAGGGAGGGAATGTGGGTAGAGGGTGACAGTGAAAAAGCAGGGTTACTGAATGAATATTTCTGCTCAGTATTCACAAAGGAAGAGGAGGGGGAGTTACCTAAACCAAACAAGAGAAACACTCTGAAGACGGGGGTCGATACCAGTCCATTTACAGAAGAAAGGGTTCTGAAAGAACTAATAAAATTGAAGGTGGACAAAGCAATGGGGCCTGATGGGATTCACCCAAGAATTCTAAAAGAACTAAGGGTAGAACTAGTGACATCGCTGACTACTCTCTTTAACAAATCATGGGAGGATGGGGTGGTACCCAAGGACTGGAGGAGGGCAGATGTAATTCCTCTTCACAAAAGTGGGAGCAGGACAGAGGCAGGAAACTACAGACCAGTTAGTTTGACCTCAGTGGTAGGGAAAATGATATATCACTTCTGAAGGAAAGAATTGTTGAGTACCTTGAGGCCAGTGGGGCACAGGACCCGAGGCAGCATGGATTCACGATGGGAAGGTCGTGTCAGACAAATCTAATAGATTTCTTTGACTGGGTGACCAAAGTAGTAGATCAGGGAGGGGCTGTGGACATGGCCTACCTAGATTTTAGCAAGGCATTTGATACAGTCCCCACAAAAGATTAATACACAAGATAGCCAGCCTTGGAATGGGTCCCAAGGTGGTAGCCTGGATAAAAAATTGGCTAGACAACAGGACGCAAAGGGTAGTAGTAAATGGAGTACACAGTGAAGAAAGGAGGGTTACTAGTGGGATACCACAGGGTTCAGTACTGGGACTGGTCCTTTTTAATGTCTTTATAAGTGACATTGCAGAGGAACTGGAAGGAAAAGTATGTCTCTTTGCAGATGACACAAAGATCTGCAACAGGGTTGATACACAGGATGGAGTGGAAAGGATGAGAAGGGACTTGGCAAGGTTGGAGGAATGGTCAAATGTATGGCAGCTCAGTTTCAATGCAAAGAAGTGCAAGATAATGCACCTGGGAAACAAAAACCCAGGGGAAGCATACACAATGGGGGGTGAGATACTGACAACAGTAAAAATGGAAAAGGACCTGGGGGTAATTATATCAGATGACCTAAAGGTGGGCAAGCAATGTGAGAAGGCAGTAAGGAAGGCTGGAGGGATACTGGGATGCATAGGAAGAGGCATCAATAGTAGAAAACAGGAAGGTTGTTATCCCTCTGTACAGACAGTTGGTGAGACCCCATCTGGAGTACTGTGTGCAGTTCTGGAGACCCCATCTCCGCAAAGACATAGACAGAGTGGAGGCTGTCCAGAGGAGGGCAACCAAAATGGTGCAGGGTCTGCACCAGAAGACATACGAAGAAAGACTAAAGGAGCTTAATATGTATACTCTTGAGGAAAGAAGGGAGAGAGGGGACATGATAGAAACTTTCAAGTACCTCAAGGGAATTAACAAAGTCCAAGAGGGTAGCATCTTCCAGAAAAAGAGATGTGCAAGAACAAGGGGGCACAATTTGAAGATAGAGGGGGGACGGCTCAGGGGTAATGTGAGGAAGTATTTTTTCACTGAGAGGGTTGTGGATGCATGGAACAGCCTCCCTGAGGAGGTCGTGGAGTCAAGAACAGTGGTGGACTTCAAGAATGCATGGGACAGGCATAAGGCAGTCCTAGGGGCGGGTAAGAGGAAGTAAGCTGTTGGTTAACTAGGATCTAAAGCTTATCTGTTAGGTAGGAAAATGGGCAGACTAGGTGGGCCAAGCGGTCCTTATCTGCCGTCAAATTCTATGTTTCTATGTTTAAGGAAGTCCTCAGGCACTCTAGCCATGTGAGCCTGTAGCTTAATGGTTAGAGCGCTGAAACACCATACCAGAGGTCTGAGGTTCAGTTCTCAGTGGGCCACACTTTTCCTTTCTTATTTCTATCCTTGCTATAAATTAAAAAAATGTAGAATTATTACTTCTACCAGTTTGGACATTCAATCCTTCATGGGTGCCACATTCTTTTGGGACTATTTCAGGTTTGGCAACCTATATTGTGTTTACTGCTGTTGTTCCTGGCTCGCAGCGTTCACTTGGTGCTTGTTTAGTGTTGCCCAACCCTGGCCCTATTCAAAGTCTGATAGCACAGTGAGCTATCTGGCTGTGAATAGCAAGATTTCACACCTGTGTAAAGCAAAATGCAGCACAAACGTTTGCGCCATGCATTGCAATTTTTTGTGAATCTGGTTCCAGATGCTGTGCCCTGGGAATTGCTAGGTGGCTTTCCTCGGAGGATAGGAGAGGGTGATGAGAACAGTAAGGAGTCAGGAGATTGCTCAGATAGGTAGCACCCAAACCGTATAGGGCTTTATAGGTGAGAAGGCCAACCTTGAAGGAGATTCTTCATGTCACTGGCAGCCAGTGCAGATAACGCAACACCAGGGTCACATGACATGACCCAATTAAGTAGTGTATTTTAATACCATGACAATTTCAAGGACTCCTGAATCAGAAGCTGATGTCATGGACAGGATGGACAAGCTGCATGTTACACAAGCTTGAGCCTCAGTGACACCCATTTCTCTCAACATTCCATGAAATGGTTGCAGCCTTGATTTAATTTATGGATTGCACTGATATCTGTGGACTTCTAACACCAAAAGATACGCTCATTACCTCTTAAGCAAGATCTCTTCATTGGCTTCTGAATGTGAGGGACCCGGCACATTTACCTTCTCTTTGAATTAAATTAACCACTATATTTATACAGTTTTACAAATATAAATGCGCTTTAACATCTCCCATCTCCTGTCAAGTCTTACTGTTCTTCAACAACAGCACAGTGTCATAAGATGGAAGTGGAGGGGTAATCTCAGTGTACTTCACATACTGTTGCAGTTTACAAAAATCATATAAGAAACATAGAATTTGGTGGCAGATAACAACTGCTTGGCCCATCTAGTCTACCCATTTCTCCCTACCTACACTATTACTGCAGACTGTGTCTAATCTATAGCTCTTTTTCCCCTCCCCTTTCTTTCCACAAAGATTCCCTTGTGGTATTCCTAGACATTCTTGAACTAGATCACTGTTTTTGCCCCGCCTCCATTTGAAAGCTGTTCCAGGAATCTACTGTTCTACCTGTGAAGAAATAGTTTCTCACATCTCTCCTGAATTTAATCCCTCCAGCTTCACAGCAAGTCCCCTTTTTCTTGAGCATATTCTCTTTGGAAAAATACTCCTTTCCTGCACCTTATTTACCCGTATAATATATTTAAAGGTCTGTATCATATCCCCCCCCGCTCTATTCCAAGGTTTACATATTGAGGTCCTTTAGTCTTTCCTCATAGGGCTTTTGATGCAGACCTTACACAATTTTAGTTGCCCACCTCTGGACCACCTCCACTCTGTCTATGTCCTTCCAGAAATGTGGTCTCCAGAACTGGACACAATATTCTAAGTGTGGTCTTACCAGCAACACCACCTCCATCTTTCTGCTGGTGATACCACTCCCTATGCACCCCACCATCCCACTCACTCTCCCTACTGCCTTGTTGCAATGCATGGCCAACTTTACGTCATCCAGTATAATTATCCTAGGTCTCTTTCTGCTGCTAGGAGGTTATCAGTACCAGAAATATTGAATTTGATGGCAGATAAAGACTGCTTGGCCAATCCAGTCTGCCCATTTCTCCCTACCTACACTATTACCACAGACCATGTACAGTCTACATCTCCTTCTCCCTCCCCTCATACTTTTCACTGTGATTCCCTAATGCTTATCCTATGCATTCTTGAACCACACCACTGTTTTTTGCCCTGCCACTTCTGCTGGAAGACTGTTTCAGGAATCCACCACTCAACAACAGCTATCCAGCGGAGGTGAATGGGGGCAGAAACAGTGGAGATATTCCAGAATTCATGGGATGAGCACAAGGATATTATAATGGGAAGGAAGGAAGGAAGGAGGGAGGGAGAAGGAGCTGTAGACTGGGTATAGTTTGTAGTAATAGTGTAGGTGGGGAGAAATGGGTAGACTGGATGAGCCAAACGGTCCTCATCTACTGTCAAATGCTATGTTTCTGCATTTCATCCATTCTGTACTCTGTCCCTGGGTTTCTGTGCATTAAGTGCATTATTTTGCACTTCTTTGCATTGAAACCCAGCTGCAATACCCTTAACCACTCCTCTAGTTTCTCGGGTCTCTGCTCATTCTTTCCACCTCAGTGGAGTGTCCACCCAATTGTAGATTTTGGTGTCATCCACAAAGAGGCTGACCTTCCCATCTACCTCCTCTGAAATGTTACTTACAAAGATATTAAAGAGGACCAGTCCTAGCACTGATCCCTGAGGTACCCTGCTGGTCACGCTGCCTTTCTTGGAGTGAACTCCATTTACTACCACTCTCTGTTGCCTATACCCTAACCAATTTTGTATCCATTTTACCACCTCTGGACCCACTGAAGCTACCCAGCTTGCTTACTAGACTCCTATGTGGAACAGTGAATGCTCTGCTGAAATCTAGGTAGACCATGTCCACTACTCCACCCAGCTCTAGTTCCTTGATCACCCAGTCAAAGAAATCTATTAGATTCATTTGACGAGACCTCCTCCTGTGAAACCAAGCTACCTTGGGTCTTGTAACCAACTGGATTCAAGATATTCTACAACCCTTTCCTTCAGCAATGATTGTTATGTGTAGTGCAGCTTTAAAAAAATGTTTGAGTATTTCCTGTAACTCTTCCTGTGTGTGTTGAGATAAGTGTTCCCCCTTATATCTGAGCTGAATGGAAGTAAACAGAGAAGGCCTAGAGTTCTGTGGTGCACATTCTTCCTTTCTACCAAGACCCTGATGTGTTTAACATACTTATTTTCGGCCACCAAATACAACAAACTGGCGACAAGGACAGTGAAAATTTTCATAGCTCCAGCTTACCGAATTACACCGTTTTGTGACTTTCTGCATTGGCGGCAAGTAAGCAATTTGGAATTGTACAGTATTATGGAAACTTCTGCCGGCTTTGAGATTTTACAGTAACACATTGGGATACATGGTCCAGACAGTTTGACCAGTGGTTATTACTTAATCCTACCATAAAAAATCTGCAAATGTTGAGCGACAGGATATACTTATTTGAGCTGCTTTTTGTACTTTTTAGGGAGTGAAACCTTCAAACTTTTATGCAGTCTGTGTGCACCGGATCAACCAGAGGATTTGTCATATCAAGAACTAAAGGCTAAATTGAATGCACAATACAGTTTAACAAATTTTCCAAGTGCTGAACATTATAAATTCTACAGTTACCAGCAGAAACCAGGTCAGTCATTACAATCTTATTTGACTGAGATCAAACGCTTAGCTCTCACATGTGAGTGCAGCAGGGAGCATCTTGAATCTAATTTAGCCGATAAGTTTGTTACGGGATTGAATAATGAACATCGTATTCAGTAATTACTTTCTGTGAGTGTCAAGAAGTCTGCTGAGGAACTTTTACAATAGGCACAAACGTATGAGGCTACAGAAAATGAAGCACATGCTAAGATGGACACTAAAAATGAAGTACAAGTAGCTGCAGTAAACCCCAAATTGAAACAGCTCAAACCTAAGTCTAAACCACTGTTTTCAAAAAAAAAATACAACCACTTCACCCAAACAACATGGCCCGTACAAATGTGCATCATGTGGGTCATCTCAGCATAGCAGGGACCAGTGCAAACTCAGAGAAGTTCAGTGTCATGCATGTAAATGTCAGGGGCATATTGCTAAGGTTTGTAGAAGCAGAAAAACTGCAGTGGTCAGTTCAGAGAGCACATACAGTGCAGTGGTTCCTATTGCACTGCAAATGTAGACTAAAGATGTTCCTCCTTTCTATGTGTTACTTGAATTGCCACAACTGAGGTATCAGTTACGTTTAATGGTAGACTCTGCTTCCCCAGTTACTTTTATTAACCATTGAACATGGTCTGATCTGGATAAGCCACCATTGCCTCCTTGTAATAAGTTGCTGCATGCATTTGAAGGGCAACCAATTCAGCCACTGGGTTTGTTTTTGTTTTTTGGTGTGCAGAACTGATCCTCCCAAGACTGGTACACCTTTAACTTTTCTGGTTTCAAAAAAGGGTGTCAACATTTTCAGCAGAGATGCTCAGGTTCTTCTAAACATTCACATTGATCCAGCAGATTTTGGTCTACTTGATGCTGTCCAGGTACCACAAAGCAGTAATCCACCCAAGCTTGGGGAGATTTTAGACATGTATCCAGAGTTGTAGAAAGGCCTGGTATATTGCACAATAGCTAAAGCCAAGCTAGTTAAAAAATCTAATGCAGTCCCTATGTTTTGTAAATCATGGAAACTTCCTTTTGCCTTAAAAATGGTGGTTGAGTCTGAATTGGACAGACTGGAAAAAGCGGGTGTGCTGGAAAAAGTTTCAAGTTCAGATTGGGCCACTCCAATATTGGTGGTATCTAAACCAGGTGGTAAGGTTCGAATATGTGGCGATTTTAAGGTGACACAATCCAGTACTTAGAACAGATGTATTTCCCTTACCCTTACCTGAGGAACTTTTTCGTACACTGAATGGGGGTGCGGGATTCTCTAAACTGGACCTCGCTGATGCATACCTTCAAGTGGAACTGGATACAGACTCTCAGAAATTGGTGGTGATTAATACACACCATGGACTGTACAAGTACAAACAGTTGTGTTTTGGCCTTAGTTCTGCACCGGCTACTTTTCAAGAAGTGATTGAGCAAACGGTGGGTGATATACCAGGTGTTGCTTGTTATTTGGATTACATCATTGTCACGGGCAAGACAGAAGCAGAACATTTACTTAACTTACAAAAGACTTTAGAGAGACTACAACAGAGTGGATTCAGACTCGGGAGAGAAAAATGCCAATTTTGTCAACCAAGTGTCACGTACTTAGGTCACACTATTGACAAAGATGGGATTCATCCAAATGATGACAAGGTGGACGCCATTGTGCACATGCCTGAACTTCAGAATGTTTCAGAGTTGCGCTCATTCTGGGGTATGGTGTGCTACTATGACCGTTTCATACCTGGCTTAGCCACTAAATGTGCTATCCTGAATGAATTGTTACATAAAGGTACTCCGTGGAAGTGGACCAAGGGCCACAGAAAGGCAGTTCAAGTCATCAAGCTCTCTCTAACCGATGTGAATAATTTAACTCATTATGACCCTAACTTACCCATCACATTGGCCTGTGATGCAAGTCCTGTGGGTATAGGAGCTGTCCTTTTCCATACAGATCAAAGAGGAGGGGAGAAGCCAATAGCTCATGCTTCACGCAAACTCACTGCAGCTGAAAGAAATTATGCCCAGATTAAGAGAGAGGCATTAGCAACTGTGTTTGGAATCTAGAAATTTCGCCAATACTTGCTAGGTCGCAAGTTTCACCTGAAGATGGATCACAAGCCACTAGTGACAATTTTCAGTCCAGAAAAAGGAATTCTAGAGACCACTACTAGCTGACTTCAATGATGGGCATTAATTTTGTCTGCCTATAATTTCGAGGTTACATACCAACCAATGGACCAGCATGGAAATGCAGATGCCTTGTCGAGGTTATCAATGTCCAGAGAAATGGAGTTCGATATGGGACTTAAAGAGGAGCCATTAGTATGCCAGGTGGGGCCACACAGTTTTCTAGTGAAATTCAAAGATATGGAAGACTGTACTGTTGTGTGTGCAATGGAGCTACAACAGTTAGATCAGCTTCCAGTACTAGCCAAGGATATTGCAAAAGAGACTAGTCAAGATGTAATTTTGAAACAAGTGTATCAGTATACACTTGAGGGTTGGCCGCAAGACACTACTTGTTCAGCTGAACTACAACCCAACTATACAAAAAGACAGCAGCTGTCCATTGCTGAGGGGTGTCTTCTATGGGGATTGCATACCACAGTACCCCAATGTTATCACTCAAATGTGTCGACTCTTTTGCATGCAGGCCATCCAGGCATAGCTAAAATGAAATCCCTAGCCAGACTTCATGTATGGTGGCATTCCATTGACAGAGACATATACCAGCATGTGCAAAGATGTGAAGGTTGTGCTATATCGATGAGAAATCCAGCAAGAGCTCCAGTTCACCATTGGGAAGGACCGGACAAACCCTGGCAAAGGTTGCATATTGATTTCGCAGGACCTTATTTAAATTCCATGTGGTTACTCTTAACTGGTGCTTATAGCAAATGGCCAGAAATTCATTAAATGTCTTCAACAACTACTGAGAGTACCATCAAAGTGTTGAAATCTATCTTTGCTACCGATGGTTTTCCACAAGTGAATGTCTCATATAACGGACCACAGTTCACGTCTGTTGAATTCCAAGCATTTTGCCAGCAACATGGTATCCACCATATTTTCTCACCTCCATACCATCCAAGTTCAAATGGTGAAGCTGAACGCCTGGTTCAGACTTTTAAAAAGAGCATGGACAAAGCTAATCCTACTACACTGACAACAATATGACTAACCCCTTTGGACTTTCTTGCAATGTATCAAACACCACCACACTGTCACGGGAATATCCCCTTCAGAATTGTTGTCTGGCCGTCAGACTCAAACTCAACTGAACCTTCATCGCCCTCTAGGCTATAAGTAAGTAACTGAAATGCTTCCTAAGAACAGATCCTTAAACCCAATGATCTTGTGTGGTCAGGATGTATGCAGGCCCAAAGAGATGGCTAGAGGGTGTGGTAGAAAAAAAGTTCGGAAATGTCATCTATAGTGTTCGACTGACTAACCAGAGGAAAGTGAAAAAAACATGTGGACCAATTAGGTACTAGAACTGAGACAGAACAAAAAAGGGATACCCAGAGTCGGGGTAGTTATCCAGCATTATTTGTTCCAGAACAAGAACAGGAACAGATAATGGAACCACAGCAATTGAGACAAGATGTGGCTGATGATAATCAGATTCCAGAGCAAAAGCCCCCAGTTCTACTAAGTCGGTCAGGATGTATAAAATGTCCACCACAGAGAATGGACTTGTAGAACTATAGCCTAATAACATGACTAAATAAAAGGGGCATTGCAGTAATAACTTTAATAGTTTCATACAATTTTCTGAATTACTGACTTACGTACTTTCTAGCTAAGTCAGAAGGAATTCTTATGTATAGTGCAGCTTTAAGAAATGTTAGAGTATTTCTTGTAACTCTTCCTGTGTGAGTTGAAATAAGTGTTACCCTTATATCTGAGCTGAATGGAAGTAAACAGAGGAGGCCTAGATTTCTGTGGTGTATGTTCTTCCTTTCTACCAAGACCCTGATGTGTTTAAGGTACTTATATTCGGCCACCAAACACAACAATTATTCCTTTAACTTTCCCACCACCGATATCAGGCTGACTTACCTGTAAATGCCAGCATGCTCCCTGCTACCACTTTTGTGTAGTGGGACTACATCCACCCTCCTCCAGTCCTCAGGAACCACTCCATCTTCCAGTGAGCTGTTAGACAGAACTATCAGAGGTACAACCAGTATTTCTCTGAGCTCCCTCAATACTCTTGGATGCACCCCATGTGGCCCCATTGATTTGTCTACTTTCAGATTAGCAAGTCTCTTCAGGACTCTTGCCTCCAAAAAAGGACTAGTGTCCACTTCCCTCCCTCCCTCCAAGTTTTGTTAACTTTTTTTGGCCTCTCCCCTTCTCCTTCATCTGTGAACACTGAATAAAAGTATTTGTTCAGGATGTCTGCCTTTTCCTGGTTCCCCTCTGTGCATTCTCCCCATCCCCTATGATCCCATCCTTGACCTTCCTCTTTTTTCTTACATACCTAAAATATGTCTTTTCCCCTTTCGTTACCTTCTGAGCTATCCTCTCTTCAGTTTGTGCCTTTGTGCTCCTTACTGCTTTCCCTGCATCCCTCTCTTTCTCCAATACACCTATCTATCTTCCTCAATCTACATCTCCTAATACTTTCTGAATACTACCCTTTTAGCTTTTACCTTTTCAGCCACCTCTTTCAAGAACCATAGCAGTCTCTTTTTCCTCTTGCTTTTGCTCACTTGTTTGATGCTGGGATTTGTTGCCTTTATTATGCTCCCTTTTATCTTCACCTATTGTTCCACCACCCCACCTAGGTCATCCCACTGCCAGGTCATCCCTGAGACATTCATCTACTTTATTAAAATCTGCTCTCCTGAAGTCCAGGATGAACACCCTTGTGTGGTTCAAGTTCGCAGACATCCTTATACTTAATCAAACTGTACAGTGATCACTGGTCCACGACCGGACTCTCACCTTGATGTCTACAATACTGTCCCTGTTAGGGAGTGCCAGGTCCAGTATTGCCCCATCATGAGTGGGTTCACTATTTGCCTGAGGAACACCCCCTGCAGAGGGTCCATGATGTCCCTGCTGCTAGCTGAAGCTGTTGTTGTGAGGCTCCAATCCACATCTGGCAGGCTGAAGTCCCCCACCACTAGCACCTCCCCCTTTTCTGCCATCTTGCCGATGGCTTCCACCAGTAACATATCTAATTCCACTCTCTGTGCTGCTGGTCTGTACATCACTCCAGTGCAAACAGTAGCTCCATTCCCCATCTCCAGGGTGTCCCACAGTACTTTGGCCTCCCCCTGTATTCCTTGTGTCATCATAGCTTTTATGCTTTCCTTCACACAAAGCACCCCCCTTCCTTCCCACCTGGTCCTTCCTGAACAGAGTCTAGCCCAGTATGGCCATGTTCCAGTCATGTTTTTCAGTGCACTGTGACTCGGTAACAATAATAATAATAATAATAACAATAACAACAGCTTTATTTGTTTGAAACGCGATTCACAACAGTACTAAAGTGCTTTTACAGTATAGAATTTTAAAACAGTAAAAGTTAAAACCAGCTAAGATCAACATCTAAAATTAATACTCAGGATAAGCAAGAGAAAATAAATGAGACCAAAGAGCAGATTTAAAGCTTTCCACATTCAGGCACTCTCTAACCCGATGAGGCAGACAATTCCACAGGGTTGGAGCTACAAAGGCAAAAGCTTGAGCTCCAGAAGACTTTAAATGGACCATGGGAATCTCCAGCAATCCCTTGTCAGTGGAGTGGAGTGGATGGCGGGGGCAGGAGCTCTTGCAGGTAGCTCAGTTCCTGTCCATGTAGGGCTTTGTAGGTCAACAGACCCATCTTGAAGGTGCAGTCTGCGCAGTACAGGTGTAATATGGCTGGCGTGGGAAAACCCCATCAACAACCTGGCCGCAGCGTTCAGTACCAGCTGCAAGCAGCGCATATCAACCCTTGGAAGCCCTAGGTACAAGGCGCTACAATAATCAAGGTGGAAGGGGTATCTGTGTAGTTATCTAGGTGCTTGTCACAGGTGGCTGAAGGGAATTATCTGTGAAATTAACTAAGTGTAGAAAGATTTGCAAAGTAGGGGGAGTGGCTTAGCTAGAAGGAGCCGGGTTAAAACCAGATTTAAACACTGCCCTAGATAGCTTCTGCCAGAGAACCAGCAGAGCACCAGGAGGAAGAAGCTGCGGGTATAACTAAACTTATCTACTGGGACTATATTTCCTCCTTCCCCCACCCAAAGGCAGTTCTACTTTTATAGGCACAGGATTTAACTGACAACAGGAACTTCCTGTTAGGGAGCAGGAAGTGAGTGATCACAGAGCCACCAAAGACTCACCATCCTAAAAAGGCAAGAGTAGCTCTCCGTCCCCCCTAGCTGCTGGAGGTCTGACTCTGAGCAATACAGGAACTTCTTGTCTCAGAACAGGAAGCTCAGGAGCTAACAGGGCACAGAGACAGTACATAAGTAGGGACAGAAAAAAAAAGAAAGAAATAAACAGAGGAAAGAGTAAATATTCCAAACAACAATTGGGGGCCAGAAATAAGACATGATGGGAGTGGTGCAGTGTAGTGGCTGTGGTGCAGCAGTCTTCCAGGAGACATTCTGGAGGATGCGGTGTTGTCCCATCTGCAGGCATCCCTCTGGGCTGAGGGAGGAGGTTGCTCATCTCCAGACTGAGTTGGCCAGGATTTGTGGGACCTCCTCTCCCACCCAGGGATCACCAGGGTCACTGGCACTGCCTCAGAGGTTGCCAAGAAAGAGGAGTGGTTGGACCACAGTGGGCTCAGGGAGGGTGAGGGTGTTGGAACAGAGGCGGATCCCTCCAACTGTACCTCTCCACAATTTCTATGCTGTTTTGGAAAAGAGTGGTTCCTCTAAGGAGGCACCCACAGTGGAGACCAAGCAGAATGCTGGGAACCTCCACAAAGAAGACCCTCAGAAGGGTAGCATGAGACCTCACAGGGGAAGGAAACAATTCCTGGAGGGGGACTCCATTGTTAGGAAGGTAGAACTGGGAGAGGAAGGGGAGAGGGAGGTAAGATGCCTGCCTGGCACTGCAGCTTGGAGGGATTTGGAGCGAATCCTCAGGATCGCAGGAGCAGCTGCACAGGGAAGGGAGCTGGATGTCATTGTCCACCTAGGGACAAATGACCTGGCTAAGAAAGGGATCAGAGCAGTGCAAGAAGCATTTGTGGAGATGGGGAGGGGCCTTAGACAAATAGCACACACAGTAACCTTCTCGGAGGTGCTGCCCGTCTATGGCACAGATGAGGCTAGGGTGGTCCACACGATGGGATTCAATCAGTGGTTGAAAAACTGGTGCAGAGCTCAGGGATTTGGCTTCATTGGGGACTGGGGGTCCACCTGGAGGGATGCAGGCCTATACTGGCATGATGGTCTGCATCTGTCCAGGAGGGGAACCAGGATCCTAGGTGATAGGTTTAAATGCTTCATAGGCAAGTATTTAAACTAGCCAAGTGGGGCGGCACTGGAAAGGAGCAGGGAAATCCAAGCCCCCCCCCCAAAAAATCAGGGTACTAAGTGAGGTAGACACCAACATAGAGATGTCGATAGGGAGAAGTGCAGGGGTAAATGGAGAAAGTGACAAACGCAATAAGGACAGGGATGGGGCAAAAATGGGTAAGGCCATCAAGAAATGGAGGGTAAAGAGTACCAATGCCTGTAGTCTGGGCAACAAGCTCCTGAACTGGTGGCCTTGATGGAAGAGGGATGCCTGATTTGTAGCAGTCACAGAAAAAGGTACACAGAGAACCATGACTGAGATGTTAACATACCAAGGTCACACAACCTACAAGAGAGACAGGAGGGAGAAGAGGGGGCGGAGTAGCTCTCTATGTAAGGGAAGGGATAAAAGCAACTGAACAAAAAAGTAAACAGGGAGAAGAGGAGGCACTGTGGGTCACCTTAGAGACTGGAAATGGCACCACAATCTGCACAGGGGTTGTATACAGACCCCCATGTCAGGGGAAGGGAATGGACAAGGATGTGATGGAAAACCCAACATGCACAGTACACAATATCTGTAATCTGGAGCCAGAAGACTCAGTTCATAAAGGAAACGAAACAACAAGACAATCAGATGACACACTCAGATTAAGCTGTTGGTGCAGGGAGCTACCCTAGTATTTACTCACGATTCCCAAGACTGGACACAGACTGGACGAAAATCGAGACTGCAGGTGGTTGATCTGGAATGCCAGGAGAAGCTGGGCCCACACAAATTGCAGAGGTGTCATTCCTGTTCAAGCATGGAGCAGGGGGGCTGATCCCCAGGCAGGTCTCTCATCGATGGCTTCTCTGTGCAGTGGGTAGTCTGGCTGGGCCAGTCTAGCAAAGCCCAGACCGCATGGAGACAAGTTTGGATGCAGTCTGTTTTGGGCTGGATACAGCTTCCAGCAAGCAGAACACAGTTCACACAGTGGGGAACTAACTCACAACCCACTAGCAGCTCATAGCACATTTACATATCCGGGAATTCTGCTGTACCAGGCAAAGTGCTCCCCGGTCACAATCGCAAAGTCTTTGCACACACCGGGAGCTTAGGGGTAGCTGGAACTCCTGACAGGCCAATAGCATTCAGCAAAAATATTCGGTCTTCTTCAGGTTGAGCCTGGCCCACTTCAGTAGCTTACTTTAGTCACACAAACTTGGATTTAGTCCAAAATAATTCTCTTCTCTCCCTCTCATGGAGCAGCAGCAGACATGCAGCCAAAAACTCAGCCCTTTCACAGATTTCCCATGCGAATCCACTCAAGATTTCTGCCTAAAATTACTTCAGCATCTTCTTCTTGAGCTTCCAGCTCAGAACTAAACTGAAAACTGCAAGCAGCCTGGGACTTCCCCAAGATCCAAAAGATTTGGTTGGCTGATTTGGCTGTCAGTCAAAGCAACAGCTACCCCTTCAGTTGCAAAAAAGAAGCAAAAACTCAAACCACAGTTCCTATAGATTTTGAATTCAGACAGCTCCTGTAGTCCGGCTACATTTTAGGTCTCACCAGAACTGATTGGTCCAATTTGCAGTCCAGGACCAAGATAGTGGAGACAAACAAAACAGTCTTTGCTACAAAGAAAGCAGGTTAGACAAACTACATTATCATTATCATTCTAAATGGTTTTCAGCAAATAGTTACACCTTTCAGCAGAGCTCCATCTCAAATTACTTATGCTACAATCAAGCAGCTCTTAAAGAGACAGTACACAGAGGCAATACAAGTTCTGGTAATCACATTTAAACTGCTAAAACACAGGACACCAGCCTGGCAGTTAGCATTTACGCAAGCTCAAGGAAGACTTTTTGGGAACCCCCATTTGTAAGGGGGTTACATAAGGAAACACAGAAGGAGCAGGACAGAGAATTGTACCAGTTAAGGCAGAAGGAAGCAGGAAGGGTAGTCAGACTAGCAAAGGCCCAAACTGAGGAAAAGATGGCCAACTCGGTTAAGAAGGGGGATAACACCTTTTATAGGTATATCAGAGAGCATAGAAAGACAAAGGGAGGGATAGTGAGGTTGAACAGAATGGACGGTGGGTGGACAGGGTTGGACAGTGAAAAAGCAGGGATACTGAATGAATACTTCTGTTCAGTATTCACAAAAGAGGAGGTGGGGGATGCGCCTAATCCAATTAACAGAAGCACTCTGGATAGTGGGATTGATCCCAGTCCTTTCACAGAAGAAAGGGTTCTGAAAGAACTCCTAAAACTGAAGGGTGGACAAAGCAATGGGGCCAGATGGAATTCACCCCAGAATTCTAAAAGAATTAAGCAGAGAACTAGAGACACCACCGACTACCCTTTTTAACAAATCATGAGAGGATGGTGTAGTACCTGAGGAGCAGAGGAAGGCAGATGTGATTCCCCTTCACAAAAGTGGGACCAAGACAGAGGCAGGAAACTACAGACCTGTCAATTTGACCTCTGTGGTGGGGAAAGTGATGGAATCACTTCTGAAGGAAAGAACTATACAGTACCTAGAGGCCAGTGGGGCACAGGACCCAAGGCAGCATAGGTTCACAGCAGGAAGGTCATGTCAGACAAATCTAATTGATTTCTTTGACTGGGTGACCAAAGCAGTAGACCAGGGAGGGGCTGTGGACATGGCCTACCTAGACTTTAGCAAGGCATTTGACAGTCCCACACAAAAGATTAATATAAAATTAACCAGCCTGGGAGTGGGTCCCAGGGTGGTAGCCTGGGTAAAACATTGGCTGGATAACAGGACACAGAAAGTAATTGTAAATGGAGTCCACTCTGAAGAAAGAGGGATTACTAGTGGGGTACCACAGGGTTCAGAACTAGGTCCAGTCATTTTTAAAGTCTTTATAAGTGACACTGCAGAGGTACTGGAAGGAAAAGTATGCCTCTTTGCAGACGACACAAAGATCTGCAACAGGGTTGATACACAAGGAGGCGTGGAAAGATGAGAAGGGACTTGGCAAGGTTGGAGGAATGGTCATAAGTATGGCAGCTTGGATTCAATGCAAAGAAGTACAAAACAATGCACCTGGGAAACAAAAACCCAGGGGAAGATTACACAATGGGGGGAAGGTAGTAACAACAACAAAAATGGAAAGGGACCTGGGGGTAATCATATCAGATGATCTTAAGGTTGGCAAGCAATGTGAGAAGGCGGTAGGGAGGGCTGGGGGGATACTGGGATGTATAGGGAGAGGCATCACCAGCAGAAAACAGGAAGTTGTTATCCCCTGTACAGACAGTTGGTAAGACCCATCTGGAGTATCATGCCTAGTTCTGAAGACCCCATCTCCGCAAGGACATAGACAGGATGGAGGCAGTTCAGATGAGGGCAACTAAAATGGTGCAGGGTCTGCAAGAGAAGCCATACGAGAAGAGACTAAAGGAGCTTAATATGTATACCCTTGAAGAAAGGAGGGAGAGGTGGGATATGATAGAAACGTTTAAGTACCTCAGTGGAATCAACAAAGTTCAAGAGGGCAGCATCTTTCGGAAAAAGAGATGTGTAAGAACAAGGGGACACAACTGGAAGATAGACTGGGGACGGCTCAGGGGCAATGTGAGGAAGCCTTTTTTCACAGAGAGGGTGGTGGATGCATGGAACAGCCTTCCTGAGGAGGTTGTGGGGTCTAAACCGGTGGGAGAATTCAAGAATGCATGGGACAGACATAAGGCAATTTTTGTGAAGGGTAGGAAGAAATAGGCTGTTGGTTAAATAGGATCTGCAGCTTATCCTCTAGGTAGGGAAATCGGCAGACTAGGTGGGCCAAGCGGTCCTTATCTGCCATCAAAGTCTATGTTTCTATGAAAGTGTGGACCAGTGTTGGAAGATCACCAGGCGGAACCAGATATTTAATCCAGGCAGTATTCCTCAGATGGTAAAAGAAGGTCTTGAGGACAGCTGACACCTGAGATTTCAGGGTCAGACCCTTGACAAAAATAATGCTCAGATTCCACACCCATTCAGAGACCATCAGCTGGTGACCACCTAGAACAAGCCCACAGACCTGTCCGGGCCAAGGACCCCTAGACTCGGTGACTTGGGTCCACTACCAGAACCTCAGTTTTGTCAGGATTCAGCCCAGCCAGTTGGCATTCATTCAGTCCTGAATCTCAGCAAGGCAGTTGTTAAACATCAAAACAGCTCCGTCCTGGTCAGGAACAAAGGACATGTATAGCCGAGTATCATCTGTGTACAATATCTCCCAATGGTAACACATACACTGCGAATAACATAGGCGAGAGCACAGAGCCCTGAGGCACCCCACATGGTAGAGAGAATGTATCTAAGGAATAAATTCCCAACACAACTCTCTGAGACCTACCAGAGAGGAATGAATGGAACCATCCGAGATCTATTCCTGACAGTCCACAGATAGCTCACAGGTGCTCCAGTAACATGCCATGATCCATGGTATCAAATACCACAGAGAGATTCAGGAGGACTAACATGGAACAGCTCCACTGATCTCTCACTGTCAGGAGATCACTGAGCACTCCAACTAGAGCAGTCTTGGAGCTTTGCCTCTTCTTAAATCCCAACTGGAGAGGATCATGGATGTCATAGATGGTAAGATGGTCCTCCAAATTCAACGTGACCACCTTCTCGATGACCTTACCCACAAAGGGCAGGTTAGAGATGGGTCTGTAGTTGGCAAGACAGTCCAGGTCGAGAGAAGATTTCTTAAACAGGGGCATCACCACCGCCTCCTTCAGGGAGTCAGGAAAATCACCTGTCTCAAGAGAATTCCAAACTATCTCCGCCAAGACCTGGCCAATGACCTCAACACACCCCACCAGGAGGGCTGTTGGGCTCGGGTCCATACTACAGCAGGTCCGCCACATACTCTTGATGATCCTTATGACATCAATAACTGCCAGCTGGCTGAATGTTAACCAACCAAACTGGGGCATCGCGGCCTCCCACCAATCATTGCCCTGCCCATTGGCACAAGCAAGGCAGATTTCTGATCTAATGTCAGCAACCTTATCCGCAAAGAATCGAGCAAACTCATTCCACTTGTCTTGTGACAATGCTCTCCAAGCTTGCCGACAGGCTGGATTGCACAGTCTGTCTACCGATCGGAAGAGCTGAGCTGGTTGGTTCAGTGCAGCGGAGATCTCCCCGGACAGGAACTCTGCCTTCTTACAGGAGATCTCCAACTGATAATCCCTATAATGGGACACCAATCTAAGCCTGTCAGCATCAAGACAGGACTTCTACCAACTACACTCCATCCTTCACCTCTCCCTCCACATTTCCCTCAATGTCCCATCAAACCAAGGGGAGCGAGGTTGAAGGGTGAAAGGATGAACACAAACAGGAGCAACAGAGTCCAGAGCAGCCCCCAAAGTCTGAATATAGGCCTTTAGCAGACTGTCAGGATCCTTGTTTGCAGTTGGACATCCCAGTAGGTCCAGCACTGCAATCAGGCTCTCTGGGGTGACATTCCTTAATGGGCGGTATCTCCTGAGGGGCAGGTCTATAAGGGGGTCCTCGAAACTGAACCCGATAGTGTAATGATCAGACCAACCGACTGGCTCCACCACTAACGCTGAGGCCTCCATACCCAGTAGGAAGACCAAGTCCAAAGAATGACCCAAATTATGGGTCGCAGAGGCAACTGCCTGTGTGAAGCCTGACAAGATCATCAGTTGGAGGAAGTCCTGTCCAAAAAGTTCATTGCTGACCCAGGCATTTAAGTCACCCAGTACCAGCACTCTGGGAGACTCCAATACCATGTCGACAATGAAGTCTGCAACTTCCTGCAAGAATTGCTTCCCATCTCCTGGTGGATGGTAGATTAGAAGATGTTGCACCCAAACCTGCACCCAGGATACATTCAAAGGATCTAGTCTCCCCCACTGGCCCATCTATCAGGCCTAATTCCATTCTAAAACAAATGGCCACATCCCTGCCCCTACGATCCAACCTTGGGTGGTGTATCACCAAGAACCCAGGTCTCAGTGATGCAAGCCAGGTCCGCTGTCCTGACAAGATCTGTAATTATGCCATCTTGTTATTGATGGACATGGCACTGCATAACACCACCCGGGTTGGATAAGAGTCCAAGGCTGACAGAGTCAGCTCACCACACACAGTTGAGCCCTTAGGTACGGGGACTAGACAGGGAGGACCCCTCTCCAGTCCCTATTTCACCCCAGGGCATCTCTGCATCCCCACTACCCGAATCCGGCTGCACCACTCCCTCCCCTCCACAGGTCCACAACACCTCCCCGTGTGTCTCCCCATTGCAATACCTAATGCCCGACAATGATTGTAAATGTTAGCATGCAGAGGGGGAAAGCTAAAGGGGCGGAGTCTCTGGAGCTCGAAGGGGGGTAGTGCCTAAATGGGAGAGCCCCTAGCCAACACATCATCTCCAGCCACTAATAAGGTCACCCCTTAAATAAATAAACCCAACTATCAAATAAATAACCAAAAAAGACAAAAAAAAAAACAATCAGGTCCCCTCCCAAAATCTGATGTTGAAACTTAGTCTATTAGGTCCATATGCGAGTTCAGATTATAGTCCATTGTGAGATCAGATCCAAAAAAGGTACATCACCACCTCGAATAATAGCTCAGAACAGCGAGGCTCTCGCCCTCACCACTCTATAAAATAATGCCCAATAAACTCCTTAACTCCAGAATCCACACTGGTATTAACAATTGTTTAAACAAAAATGGAGGTCCTCTCACAACCTCCCCCAATTCCAGCGACAACCTACTACCCTCTTTATAAATCGCCACATAGATCTTAGGGAAACAGGATAGAAGATTACAGTTCTGCTGATATATTTGCAGTCTCACTCTTTTCTCCCTAACCCCAAAAATGCAGCCTCCAGGCTTAATTAATGCCTATCTGAGGCCGTCCCCATATTGCCTGAAGCCATGCAAATCGGGATCCCCCAAGTAGGAGCCCAATGACACCCACCTAGCGGGATTCCCCAGGATTCTCAGGGACAATTTTGCCACTGGCCCACACCTCCCCTTTCTCTCTCCTGGCCATAGGCACCACAGGTCCCGGCCCCAAGTCTAGCACCATGGCCTGGAAATCAAGGGGGAAAACTGATGGCCACCATCCATACCAGCCAACCAGCAAAGTGTCCTTATCCCCTCAGGCTGCATGGGGAAGGGAGGCAATGAGAGATCCGACCATCCACTGATGTGGCCACAATATCCAGGTCGGCCTCTCCCGTGATGGTCTCTAGGTCCGGAACCTTATCTGATAGACTTCTAGCATTCACACACATGACCTTCAAGATTTTGTTTCCACTCTGCTTATTGCCCCCCTTCTTTCATTTTGCCATCTCTTCTTCCTGCCTCTCTTTTTAATGCTCCTGTTCCTTTCCCCCTTTATCTCTACCACCCTGCTTTCTTTATTGATTTACACCCTGAGTGATTCCTTTCCCTTTGGGTTCTCCGTACTCTCTACTTCGGCCTGTGAAGGGGCAGTTTCTGACTCCCCAATTCCTTCTGCCACCACTAGTTTAAATAATGTTCGTCAAAGTAATATTTCAATTTTTTATTTTTTATTTTATTTTACCAGGAATGACACCATTGAGAAAACTCATTTGCAGGTCCACTGACAGCAATATTCCAGAAATCCCTGGATCAGGGAGAGGTGCTAGAGGTTTGGAGACGGGCAGATGTGGTGCCATACACAAGAAGGGCTCAAAACAAGAGGTGGGGAACTACAGGCCTGTCTGTTTGACAGTCATATTGGGAATAGCCCTGGAAGATTTTTTAAGGAACATATTACACTCTATATGCAGCAACAGGGAGCTATAGATCTCACACAACACGACTTTACAAAGGGACGATCCTGCCAGACTAACCTCTTGGGAGTTTTATGGCAGGGTCAGTAAAGGTCTGGACAAGAGGGACTTACTGGATGTTATATTTTTGGACTTTTTGAAAGCATTCGACAGGGTCCTACATGGAGAGCTCATTGATGCTGTAATTGATCAAATGGTACAGGGTAACATTTCTAAATGGACAGCTTCCTGGCTGTCAAATAGGAAGCAGAAGGTCTGCATCAGCGGGTAATACTGCAAGTGGTCAGAGGTTACAAGCAGCGTACCACAGGGATCCATCCTGGGCCCTTGTTTATTCAATATTTACATATCCTCCATGAGGACTAATGTGAACGTTTGGGAATCCAGATTTGCAGACAATACCCGGATAGCTCCATCGGTCAACATCTGACGATGCAAACATATTACAAACAAACTTACATAAATTGGAGGAGTGGGCAGTTAAATATGCAATATGTAAGAAGGCAGTAAGGCACAGTGGTTTAAAGCTCTGAACTGCAAACCTAGAGACCAGGGTTTGAATTCCACAGCCCTCACTTGCGTACTGTATGACCCTGAGCAAGTCACTTAACTTCCTTGTGCTCCCAGGTCACACCTGGAAACAAACTTCGGCTTAGTGTGCCTTTCTTGGTTAAGCAATTTCCCCTTCCTGGCATAATATAATAATAATAACATTTTATTTATTAAGTGCCTTATCAGCAACCAAGGCGCCTTACAATTCATAAGCAAACACACCTTAAAATACTAACACACAGTAATAGAATAATAACAAAAAGAAAAGCACCAATTAATAAAATCAACTATTTCCATTTCCAAAGGCCTGTAGCCACAAATACGTTTTTAAGGATTGTATAGATCCCTCCATATTTGTGCATTCCCGAAGCCGGTGGGGTAGAAAATTCCAAAGGGTAGGGGCAACATCAAAAAAAAGCTCTGGCCCCCGATATTTTCAAACATACCCTTGGAATCTCTAGCAACCCCTCACTGGCTGAGCGGAGAGATACTCCGGGGTGGTAAGAAACCAGGAGCTCTTTCAGGTAGTCGGGGCCCAGCCCGTATAAGGCTTTTAAAGTCAGTAAACCGACTTTAAAGGTGATCCGCCACTGAACAGGCAGCCAGTGCAGTTCGTGCAGGATCGAGAAGACCCCATCAATAGCTGGGCTGCTGCATTCTGCACTAGCTGCAAGAGGCGGATTTAAACCCCAGGCAACCCTAGGTAAAGGGAGTTGCAATAATCCAAGCGTGAGGACACAAAGGCATGGATCAGAGTAGGAAGGTCTCCAGACAGAACCAGATGCCTAATTCTGGCGATATTCCTAAGATGGTAAAACGAAGATTTGACAACAGCCGACGCCTGCGAGTGCAGGGTCAGCCCTTTATCAAAAATTACCCCCAGATTACGGACCTGTTCAGAAGCCGGGAGTGAGACACCATCGAGAAAAATTCCGGATGGTGAACCAACCCCCAACCCACCTATCTGGTGACCCGGATCCACAACCAACACCTCTGTCTTTCCTGAGTTCAACTTCAGCCAGCTGGCATCCATCCACTCCTGGATTTCCTTAAGACAGTTAAAGACTGAGACAGCTCCAACCTGGTCAGGTGTAAAAGACAGGTAGAGTTGGGTATCATCAGCATAACAGTGAAACCTCAGCTCATACCTTCTGACAATGTCTCTGATGGGGAGCACGTACACCACAAACAACATGGGGGAAAGCACTGAGCCCTGAGGAACTCCGCACGACAGAGAGATGTGGCCTGAAGAATAGACTCCAGACACCACTCTCTGTGTTCTGCCCATGAGGAACGATGTAAACCACCTGAGGACCGTCCCTGACAGTCCACAGATTTACTCCAGGCACCCCAGCAATACCCCATGGTCCACGGTGTCAAATGCTGATGAGAGATCCAGAAGGACTAAGATAGAACGACTCTTCCGATCTCTTGCCATCAGGAGATCATAGCACACCTGAACCAGCACTGTCTCGGTACTATGTCTCTTGCGGAAATCAGATTATAAGCTGGCATTCAACACTGATAAGTGTACTACGGTGCATCTGGGAAGTAAAAACTTGAAACATAACAATAGACTAAATGGAATTTCCTTGGGGGAAGTTATAGACGAGAGGTACCTTGGAATTAGAATAAAAAATTACCTTACTTTCAAGTTACATTGTAATCAAATGGTAAAAAAACCAAACAAAAAAAAAAAACAGCTGTATATTACATTGTATCAAAAGACACAGTAAGAGTTGAGGTAGTGCAGTGATAATTCCACTGTACAGCTCCCTGGTGAGATCCCACATGGAGTATTGTGCTGAGTTCTGGTACCCGGGAAGAAAAACTGAAATTAAAGTACTCAAGAGGGTACAGAGAAGGCAACAAAACTAGTTATAAAGTAAAAAATAGGTACTATGAAGAGAGGTTGACTGAACTGGGAATGTGCTTACTTGAGTTATGTAGGTTAAGGGGAACATGTGCTTAATCTATAAAGTCTTTCAGATGTGGACCTATGGGATCAGCTAGGACTTGAATTCAGGGAACAGAAGTACTGCACAAGATCATATCCAGGGTTTTAAATAATTGATTAGCAGTTTTTTTTTCTTGGGACAATGCCAACTGTACAGAAAGTATTTATATAGGTTTTCTAGAAGTGTTATGTTTGTTAAACACAGTGAATCAAGTGCTATGCATTTTCACAATGTTTTAGCACTTTTATGAGCAAAACGCTAATCCATTTTTGGAGTTAAATAAATCCCTGATATCCCTTACAAATAACCAACGGGAGATTCCGGACCAACAAAAGAAAACACTGGTTTGCTATACGAGTGAAGAAGATTTGGAATGCCCTACTGGTAGAAGTGGTGGCAAGCAACAGTATGGGGGAATTTAAACATAAATTAGATGAGTATTTAATACTGAACAAGATCAAGAGGTATGATTAAATCAGCTTGAGAGCTGTATGGACTTAGGTCTTCTTCGCTCTGAAAAAAACTATAACATATGTAAGGTGGTAATGGGCAGACTTGAACAAAGGGGTAGAGGATAGCAAATAACAATGCAAGTACAGAACATCCAGCAATGCACTACATAATGCTAACGCAAGTTCTTAAACCATCCACTGAAGAATGCAATTTCCTTTCTGGATGAATGCAGACCATCACCCCATGTAGAGGCCCTTATCCTCACAGGTAGGTCCCTAGTCCCCAATATAGCCAAACCCCTTCCTTTCTGCATCATTCCTTCAGCCATGAGTTGAAGCTCCTGGTGTGGAGATCCCTCTCCTGTCTCCTGTCACAGACAGGAATCACCTCAGTGAAAGCCACTGAGCGAACGATCAGTCAAAGTCCCCATCCCAGTTCCCTAAACTCCCCCTGCACTATCCCAGCCCTGTCCCTAGTGAGGTCATTAGTCCCCAGGTGGACAATGACATCTGACCCTCCCTCCTGTCCTGCTGACCTTATTTGCCATCAAATTCTATGTTTCTATGTCCTGGCGATCTGCAGGATCTGCTTACCATCCCTCTGTACCTTGGAGCTAACATATCTAATGTCTTTGATCAGACAGCACAGTGCAACAAAGCAGTGGGAAGGGCCAATGAGATGCTAAGATGCATAGGGAGAGGTATCTCCAGCTGGAAGAGGGAGGGACTGTTGCCACTGTATCGCTATATTATAAAACCCCATCTGGAGTATTGTGTGCAGTTCTGGAGGTTGAACCTCAGAAAGCACATAAACACAGTGGCGGCAGTCCAGAGGAGAGCAACTAAAATGCTGCAAGGGTTGCATCATATGCCCTATGAAACGAGGCTGAAAGATCAAAACGCGTACACCCTAGATGACAGGAGAGCAAGAGGTGCATGACAGAATTCTGCAAGTACCTCACAGCAGTTAAAAGGGTGCATGAGGGGAGTCCCTTTCACATGAAAAAGAGAACTAAGACCAGAGGAAATACGATGAAGTTGGAGGGGGAGACGTTTCAGAGGGACGTGAGGAAGTACTACTTTGCTAAAACAGTGATGGATGCCTGGAATAGATGCCAGCAGATGTGGTAGAGGTGAAAACAGTAGGTGGCTTTAGGCATGCATGTGACACACATGAGGGAATGTTACAGTAGTAAAGAGGAAGGTCACTGGAGACTATTTAGGGTCTATAGAGACAAACTAGGCAGGGACCATGTGGGCAAACTGCATTCACCAGCGGTCTTTTTCCACCAACAAATTCTCTGTTTCTGTTTTTCTAGGCTTTCCATTTTAAAAATAAGCCCCCCAGCTCAGACTTCCCAGATAAGACTTATCCTTACCTACTGAAACCATGGTTTCATAATTCTGCACCATCACTTCCCTATGAAGCTCCTTCTCTTGTTTGCTTAACATCTTCCACTCCTCATCTGAAAAACTGACAGCAACATCTTCAAAGGTTTCTGGTGCCTGAAAGAACATGAGACATGTTCAACTGGTCTTGATTTCTCTGCACATATTGAGAAATCTGTAATTTTTCAATAAGAAGGGACTAGGCAAGGTTACAATTTGCAATACATAGGAGAAGCATGAATTGGTCACCTATTCACCAAGGATAAAATAATTCTCCCTTTCACCAAAGTGGGTGATGGACTGAAGAATAGTTCAGTGATCAGAGGGGTGAGTTAACAGGCAAAATGAAAGCCTCTAATTATTAATAGTACTAATACAAAAGGAAGAATGGCTTGGCAGTGTCATGAACCCACTCCTGGGGTCAGACCAACTGATCTCGCAGTGCCCACCCTGAAGTGGGATCTGTGATGGAAGGACAGGGATACCCTTATTGTCCCTTAGAATGCTCACTGAGGTCACAAGTGCATCACTGTCACAAGGATCCAAGGCATCCCTCTAGCTCTGGATAAGGGCATAATACCAGTCTCAAATCTTGTGGCCAAATATGCATCCCCTTTCCTTGGCTATTACACATGGGAGAAAGAACCAGATTTCACACTCTCTTTGGGGTACTTGCATAAAAACCTAATTTGGCCTTCTCCTTACAGGACATGCAACAGCCTGGTTCAAAATCTTTACGGACTCTGGTATTCTTCCTATCTTTTCTTATCCCTTACAGATCCTTTTCTCAATCTGGTCACTTACGGTGGGCCTCTAAGTAAGTAACAGTTGTCACAGATTATTAATAAACATTCTACAGTCACACAAACAATATAAGAAGTCACACTCAGGCAGAATTTCTTTAGCAACACAAAAGTTTCTCAATAAATAAATACAAGTACAACTAAAAAGAGAATATTAATTTGGGTTACAGTATACAGGAAAAGAAAACGGAAAAGTGTACAATGAAACACACTCAGACCATAACCAATCTACCTGAGCTATGAAGATTTCAAAGTAGAGAGAATCGCTGGTTTGCAAAATATTGCAGTCTTTCTGTAGCAGTCTTTGGCTTTTGAACTGGCTTAAAGTGATTTTCCAACCCAGCTGAAAGCAGATACCACTCCCATATTGTGGTGGCTGCCTTCAGCAACAGTTATTATAACCAGGATTTAACTATTAATTTTAGCCCATACTTTTACAATAACATTTGTAACTTTTATTTTGAGCTGGGCTGTCTGATCAGTTCTGAGTGCCACAGTCCCACGGTCACAACCCTGCACTCAAGCCCTAATGATGCATGAACAAGGACAGCATGGAGGCATGCCCCATTCAAGTGAATGGGGCATCTCTTTTCTGTTATTTGTACACCACAGGATGGCCAGCTGAACAGTAAAGGAGGACACAGCTTAACTAACAAGGTCCTTCTTATTCAAGCGGTGTCCTCCTTTACTGTCCAACTGACCATCCTGCAGCATAAAAATGAGAGGAAAGAGAAGCCCCGTTATTATGTGCTTGAGCACGGGGGCATGGTGGTGGGTCTACAGCACTCAGAAATGATCACACAGCCCAGCTCAAAATAAAAAAGTTACAAGCATTATTACAAAGGTATGGGCTAAAATCAATAGTTAAAACATGGCTACAGTAACAGTCGCTGGGGGCAGCTACCACAATATGTGAGTAGCTCCCTCATATCAAACATTTCCTTTAATATAATTAGTTATAAGGAAGAGCCTGTAAGTTGTATGATTATACAAACTGATTTCTAGTGTTTCCCTTGGCCAGTTAACATTAGAGGAATACTCTGATCAATTATCCCCAAAGCTTTTGACAATTTGTCAGATTCCTGCAAGGAAGACTGACCTTGTAGGGCAGAAGAAGGTCAAAACCCTTTTAACAATCCAGTCTTTTCTCTAGGTGCCTTGTGCAATACACTGGCATGTACGCAGAATTACAAAAACACACACACACATATATATATATATATATATATATATATATATATATATATATACATATACATACATATACACATACACACACACACACACACACACACACACACACACATACACACACCCACACAGAATAAAACCTACAAATAAAAGGCTAGCAGTCAGGCAGCTCACCACAGGCAGTGCAAGGCATTTTAACTTTATTTATGTAACAAATCACCCTAATACTGGGGGTTGTTACCATATGTGACCACAAGGGAAATGAGTTCTCAACATCATCCTCTACGGGTGAGGCTGATGTGGGAGGAGCTCCAGGAGTAAATAAATAGGGTGCGCTCAGGGGAAGGGGAATGGTGCCCTGACATCATTCTCTGTGGGTGAAGCCAATGTGGGAAGAGCCTCAGGGAGTATATAGTGAGGGTGCATACAAGGGAAGGAGAATAGTGCCCTGGCATCACCCTATGTAGGCAAAGTTGATGTGGAAGGAACTACAGTGAGTATATAGATAGAATGCCATCAAGGGAAGGGGAATGGTGCCCTGACGTCATCCTCTGTAGGTGAAGCTGAAGTAGGAGGAGGTATAGTGAGTATATTTAAAGGGTGCACTCAAGGAAAGGTGAATTGTGCCCTGACAGCATCCTCTGTGGGTGTAGATGATGTGGGAGGAGCCACAGTGAGTATATTGTTAGGGTGCACTCAAGGGAAGGGGAATAGTGCCCTGATATCATCCTATGTGGGAGGAGCTACACTGAATATCTAGGGTGCACACAAGTGAAGGGGAACAGTGCCCTGACATCATCCTCCGTGGGTGAAGCTACACTGAATATATAGATAGGGTACACACAAGAAAAGGGGAATGGTACCCTGACATCCTTCCCTGTGGGAGGAGCTACAGTGAGTATATAGAGACGGTGCATTCAAGAGAAGGGGAATGGTGCCCTGGCATCATCCTCTGTAGGTGCAGTTGATGTATGTAGGAGGAAGTATAGTGAGTATACAGAAAGAGTGCACTCAAGGGAAGGGGAATGGTGTCCTGACATCATTCTCTATGGGTGTAGCTGATGTGGGAGGAGCTACAGTGAGTATATAGATAGGATGCACTCAAGGGAACGGGAATGGTGCCTTGGTATCATCCTCTGTGGGGGAAGCTGATGTGGTAGGAGTTACAGTGAGCATATAGATAGGGTACAATCAAGGAAAGGGGAATGGTGCCCTGGCATCATCTTCCATGGGTGAAGCTGATGTGGGAGGAGCTACAGGGAGTATATAGTTAGGGTGCACTCAAGGCAGGGATTTATTTAACTCTAAATATTGATTAGTGTTTTGCTCATAAAAGTGCTAAATCTTTGTGAAAATGCATAGCACTTGCCTCTCTGTGTTTAACAAACACAGCACTTCTAGAAAATCTACATAAATACTTTCTGTACAGTTAGTATCATCCCAAGAAAAAAACTGCTAATCAATTATTTAAAACCCTGCAAGGGAAGGGGAATGGTGCCCTGGCATCATCCTCCATGAGTGAAGCTGATGTGGGAAGAGCTACACTGAGTATATAGATAGGGTGCACTCAAGGGAATGGGACTGGTGCCCTGGTATCATCCTCTGTGGGAAAAGCTGATGTGGGAGGAGCTACAGTGAGTATATAGATAGGGTGCACTCAAGGGAAGGGGAATGATGCCCTGGCATCATCCTCTGTAAACGAAGCAGATGAGGGCGGAGCTACAGTGAGTATATAAATTTATTTATTTTTATTTAGTTTTTGTTCACCGGGTAGGTGTGCTAGCCAAGATTGACTATTTTCAGGCATGACCCAGGAGAGTACATACATAAATTGGGAAACACATACATTGCATTTCTACAGATAAATCAGATACAGATCAGGTCAAACAGTACTGGAGATGATACATCTAGCTATGCAGTGAAACAAAAAGGTGACATTAGTACATGAAAATAGTAAACAGAGCTGGGCACGGGACAACTATAGTGATATTTATAAAAGCATAGCTAAGTTGCATGTGCTGTGGTGTGGTAAGTCGAGGGAAAGAGTTAGGAGAGAAAGAGTTTGGGAGAGAAATAGGGGTTCTAGAGGTGGGTAGGGTGAGATTTAAGCAGCAGCTGTCTAGCCAGGATCTGTGGCCGGGGAGGCAGGGAGATTGCCAGTAGGGATGGGAGACAAGTGCCATCTGGGGACAAGTGACCATCAAACAGTCTGGTTCACGTTAAACTCAGCTACAGAGTCAAGCCATACAAAAGTGAGGGTGCTGGACTTTAGCAGGGCTGACTTTAGCAAGATGGGAGAGTGCCTCAGAAAAGCACTAGCAAACAGGCTAGAAGGAGGTGTGGAGCAACAATGGGGAATTATCAAAACTGCCATCACAGAGGCACAAGCCTTTGTGTGAAGCAAATAAACAAATCAAAACGAAAAAAAGCCACTATGGTTCTCAAAAGAGGTGATGAGAAAGGTCAGAGAGAAAAAGATAGCATTCGAAGTATAAGGAAACACAGAAGAAGCAGGACAGAGAGCTGTACCAGTTAAGGCAGAAGGAAGCAGGAGGGAAGTCAGAATAGCAAAGGCCCAAACTGAGGAAAAGATAGCCAACCCAGTTAAGAAGGGGATAAAACCTTTATAGGTACATCAGCGAGCGAAAGACAAAGGGAGGGATAGTGAGGCTGAATAGAATGAACGGTGGGTGGGCAGAGGGGACAGTGAAAAGCAAGAATACTGAATGAACATTTCTGCTCAGTATTCACAAAAGAGGAGGGGGAAGTGCCTAATCCAATTAACAGAAGCACTTTGATGGTGGTGGGGGGGTCGATCCCAGTCCTTTCACAGAAGAAAGGGTTCTGCAAGAACTCCTAAAACTGAAGGTGGACCAAGCAATGGGTCCTGATGGAATTCACCCCAGAATTCTAACAGAATTAAGGGAGGAACTAGTGAAAACACTGGCTACTCTTTTTAATAAATCATGGGAGGATGGTGTGGTACCGAGACTGGAGGAAGGAAGAATGTGATCCTCTTCACAAAAGTGGGACCAAGACAGAGGCAGGAAACTGCAAACCTATCAGTCTGACCTCTGTGGTAGGGAAAGTGATGGAGTCACTTGAAGGAAAGAATAGTTGAGTACCTAGAGGCCAGTGGAGCACAGGACCCAGGCAGCATGGGTTCACAGCGGAAGGTCATGTCAGGCGAATCTAATAGATTTCTTTGACTGGGTGACCAAAGTAGTAGACCAGGGAGGGGCTGTGGACATGGCCTACCTAGACTTTAGCAAGGCATTTGACACAGTCCCACACAAAAGATTAATAGTCAAATTAACCAGCCTGGGAGTGGGACCCAGGGTGGTAGCCTGGTAAAACATTGGGTGGACAACAGGACACAGAAGGTAATTGTAAATGAAGTCCACTCTGAAGAAAGGGGGTTACTAGTGGGCACCGTGAGTTCAGTATTGGGTCCAGTCCTTTTAATGTCTTCATCAGTGACATTGCAGAGGGACAGGAAGGAAAAGTATGCTTTGCAGATGACACAAAGATCTGCAACAGGGTTGATACACAAGGAGGCGTGGAAAGGATGAAAAGGACTTGGCAAGGTTGGAGGAATGGTCAAAGTATGGCAGCTAGGATTCAATGCAAAGAAGCAAAATAATGCACCTGGGAAACAAGAACCGAGGGAAGAATACACAATGGGTGGGAGGTAGTAACAACAACAAAAAAGGAAAGGGACCTGGGGGTAATCAAATCAGATGACCTTAAGGTTAGCAAGCAATGTGAGAAGGCAGTAGGGAGGGCTGGGGGTATACTGGGATGGATAGGGAGAGGCATCATCAGCAGAAAACAGGAAGTTGTTATCCTCTGTACAGACAGTTGGTGAGACCCCCATCTGGAGTACTGTGTCCAGTTCTGGAGACCCCATCTCCGCAAGGACATAGACAGGATAGAGGCAGTCCAGAGGAGGGCAACTAAAATGGTGCAGGGTCTGAAAGAAGCCGTATAAGAGAGACTAAAGGAGCTTAATATGTATACCCTTGAGGAAAGAAGGGAGAGGGGGGACATGATAGAAACTTTTAAGTACCTCAATGGAATCAACAAAGTCTAAGAGGGTAGCATCTTTCAGAAAAAGAGACTTGCAAGAACAAGGGGACACAATTCAAAGATAGAAGGAGGGCAGTTCAGGGGCAATGTGAGGAAGTATTATTTCACAGAGAGGGTAGTAGATGCATGGACCAGCCTTCCTGAGGAGGTTCTGGGGTCTAAAACTGTGGGAGAATTCAAGAATGCATGGGACAGACATAAGGCAATTCTTGTGGGGGGGTAGGAAGAAATAGGCTGTTGGTTAACTAGGATCTGCGGCCTATCCTGTAGGTAGGGAAATGGGCTGACTAGATGGGCCTAGCGGTCCTTATCTGCCGTCAAAGTCTATGTTTCTATGAGAAAGGCAGTGTAACCCCCTACAAATGGGGGTTCCCGAAAAGTCATCCTTGAGCTTGCCTAACTGCTCAATGCCAGGCTGGTGTACTGCGTTTTAGCAGTTTAAATGTGATTGCCAGAGCATGCCTGTATAGCCTCTGTGTACTGTCTCTTTAAGAGCTGCCTGGATTGCAGTCATAATTAATCTGAGCGGGAGCTCTGTTAGAAGATGTACTTGTTTGCTGATCATTTGTTAGAGTAATAATAATATTGCAGTTTGTTCTAACCTGCCTTCTTTGCAGCATGGTCAGTTCTGTTTGTTTCCATCATCTTGGTCCTAGACTGCAGAATGAGCCAATCAGTACATTTGGGATTCTAAAATGGAGCCTGCCTACAGGGGCTTGGTGGGGCCAAAACTTAAAAGAATTGTTGTTTTGGGCTTTTGGCGCCTAAAATAACCTGGAGGGGGAGCCCTTGTTGTGACTGTCAGACAGATCAGCCAACCGAACCTTTTCGATCTTGGGGAAAGTCTCACACTGCTTGCAGTGTCAGTTAGTTCTGAGTTGGGAAGTGAAGAGATAACAGCTTGAATGATTCAAGCAGCAACCTCAGCATAGATTCACATGGGAGAACTGTGGAAAGGCCTGAGTTTTGGCCCACATGCCTGCCTGCTGTTCCAGAGAGGGAACTTATGCCTTTTTCGGACTGAATTCAAACTTGGAGAGCGAAGTGAGCCACTGAATTGTGACCAGGCTCCTACCTGAAGAAGACCGAAGATTTGCTGAATGCGATCAGCCTGTCAGGACTTCCAGCCACCTCTGAACTCCTGGATTGTGCACAGACTCTGTAATTGCAACCAGAGAGCCTTTTGCCTGGTACAGTGGAATTTCCTTACATGTGAATGTGTTGCGTGCTTATAGTGGGTCGTGATTTGGTTCCCCACTGTGGTTTGAATTGTGTTCTGCTTGTTGGAAGCTGCATTAGAATTTCATTACATGTAAATTTGATGTGTGCTGCTAGTTGGACGTGATTTGGTTCCCCACTGTGGTTTGAACTGTATTCTGCTTGCTGGAAGCTGCATCCAGCCATAACGGACTGAATCCAAAATCATCTCCATTGGGCCTGGGTCTTGCGAACACTGGCCCAGCCTGACTACCCGCTGCACAGAGAAAGTCATCGATGAGATCTGCTTGGGGATCAGCTCCCTGCTCAACACCTGAACAGGAATGACGCCTCGGTGATTCGTGTGGGCCCCGCTTCTCTGGGCACTCCAGCTCAACAACCTGCAGTCTCGATGTCGTCCTGCCTGTGGCCAGTATTGGGTATCATAAGTAAACATCAGGGTAGCTCCCTGCAACAACAGCTAAATCTAAAGTGTTGTCATCTGATTGCCTTGTTGCTTTTTCTTTCATGAACTGAGCCCTCTGGCTCCGGATTACAAGTAGTGTGTGTTGTGCATGGTGCTTTCTTCCATCACAGGGCCCCAACCAGCTGCAACATTCCTGGCTAGCCCACCATTTTCCTACCTCGGTACCCAGAGTGTGTGACTGTGTGGGGACTTAAAGCACATGCATAACTGTTTGATTAATATAGCTTTTAAAGCCAATCAACCTGATTACGCCCCTTCCTTGTTCAAGTCCCCTGAATAAATCAGATCTGACTTTGTTGCTGCATTTAACCTGACTGTGGTTCCAGTTTGTGCCAAGAGTACTGTACTGTTACTATTTACTATACATAACCTTGTTTTACAGGGGGTCCCAGGGTCGAGCCAGAGGAACCAACCCTGGTGGTAAGTGCAAACAGTGTGGGCACTGGTATGGTGTACAAGGGGTACTGTGAAAGTGATTATCGTATATTGCTCAGGCAACTAGAATGGAAAGAGGGGGGTTACAGTGCCCCAGAGGGCTGTGCCCAGGTTAGTTTGACCACTACCAACCCTGACCCCCGGGTGGAGGCACCCGTTTCAGAACTCAGGCCCTTTAACCTGCTATTAGCTGTGCAGTCAGGGGTAGTAGCCCTTGGGATAGCGCAACCTAGGAGTTACAGCAGCATGGGAGATTGGTGAAGTGTGTTATCTGAGGAGGTAGAAAGTAGCATTAAATGGAATCAAAGCATGTGCAGGGGTCCCAGGACAGACGGTGATGTAGTTCTTTTCGGAAGATTGGATGGGAGTTTGCCTGCCTCAGGGCAAGAGGGAGGAAGGGAGTTCCAGGTGGTGCAATGAAATGCTATAGAGCCTTTTGAGGTAAGACACCAAGGTATAGTAAGTAGAAACTTGTTTGCCGAGCGTAGTCCATGAGCAGGTGTCTATGGTACAAGTAGTAACGCAAGGGAGGAGGGAGTTTGATTTTGGATTATAGAGTCTGTGAGGGCACCTAAGGAGCATGGTCGGGTATGCAAATGGGGAGAGCCAGCCTAGGTCACTATACAGTCTGCAGTGGTGCTTGTGGCGATGGGAAGAGAAGGCATATCGACATATATTATTATACGTGACATCCCATTTATGTAGAACAGTTTTATGGGCATTTGCAAAGGTGGAGACACCATATGTCAGTGCACAAAGCAGGATACCTTTGGCAATGGCCAATTTAGCAGATGGTGTTAACATGTGACTAGTCTTGTAGGCAATTCCAAGTTTGGCATTTGCTGCTTTGCAGGTGGACTGGATGTGCATACTGAAATAAAGGGATTGATCAAGGAGGACTCCCAGGTATTTGAAGGATGTGACACAGTCAATGTGAGACCCCCCCCCCCCCAAGAGTCACGCACCAGGAGGGGCTCCTTACAGGCCCCGAGTTTGGGGGCAGTGCCAAATAGCATGGCTTGGGTCTTCTTTGTGTTGAGGATGAGCTTATTATCATTCAGCCATGTCTGCACAGTCTTGAAATCTGAGGAGAGGGTTTTGTTTATGATGTTGACTTTGTCAGCGCTGGAGTAGGACAAGATCAACAGCGTAGAGTATGGTTGAGCAGGAGAGTATGGCATTATCAATATTATTGATGTATAGTGAGAAGAGAAGGGATCCCAGGATGGAGCCCTGGGGTACGCCGATGTTAGTGCTGGTCACATGCGAGAGAGCAGAGTTAAATTTAAACAACTTGTGATCTGTCTGATAGGTAGTTGTTAATTTTTCACTCACCATAGTTGACTGGTTTAAGTCCATGCAGAGTTCACAGAAGCAGGGGATGATCAACAAGATCGAAAGCCTTGGTAAGATCTATGAATACAGCTCCTGTAAGCAAACCTTTGTCCATATTGCAGAGTATATCAGTAGTGAATTTAAGAAGAGCAGTTGAGGTGCTGTGTCCTTTCCTGAAACCGTGCCGAGTGTCCGAGAGAAGGTTGTATTTTGTGAGATAGTCAATGGTTTGGGTTGTAACAAACTTCTCCAGCAGTTTGCTTAACACAGAGAGGATGGCTATAGGCCTGTTATTGTTGATATCCTTCGGGTCTCCTTTTTTAAAGATAGGCGTAACTCTAGCAACCTTCCATAGGTCTGGGACAACACCAAGAGAGAGAGACAGGGCAAAAATCTTGGCCAATGGTGAGGCAATCAAAGGTGCCGCTAGCTTCAGGAGTCGTGGCTCTAGTGAATCTGAGCCAGGGCTAGTGTTGCTGGATAAGGTTTGCAATAGCCTTTGGACCTCGGAGTTAGATACGCTTTAAAGTAGAAAGGAGGGGTAGTAGTTTGTTGGCAGTAGGCAGCACCAGATGTAGGTGTCTCGGGTGTGCTGTAAGGCTGAGAGATTGTGGGAGGTGAAACGAAGGATGAACTGTATTAGATAGGTCCGTGAATATTCTGTTAAAGGTATTTGCAATAGTGTTTGAGTCATTGCAATGCACACCATTTAGGATCATATCCCCTGGGGTCGATGACTGGCCAGCCCCAGAAAAGTCTTGATGTGAGTCCAGAATTGTCTAGGGTCACCAGCAGCGTTAGTGAGCAGTTCCTTTCAGTAGATGCTCTTTGCTGTTCTGATGTTTTTTTGGTTTTTTTACAGGAGCTCCGAGAGGTCCTGTAGGTACTGCAGTCATCCAGGAGCCTGGACACTTTGTACCTCTTCCAGAATTTGTCCCATGTGCGTGCCCTTAAAGGGAAGGGGAATGGTGCCCTGACATCATCCTCTAAAAGGTGAAGTTGATGTGGGAGGAGCTGTAGTGAGTACATAGAGAGAGTGCACTCAAGGGAATAGGAATGATACCCTGACATCATTCTCTGAGGGTGAAGCTGATGTGGGAGGAGTTACAGTGAGTATACAGATAGGGTGCCCTCAAGGGAAGAGGAACGGTGCCCTGACATCATCATCTGTGGGTGAAGCTAATGTCAGAGGACCTACAGTTAGTACATAGACAGGGTGCACTTAAGAGAAGGGGAATGGTGCCTTGATATCTTCAGTGGCTGAAGCTGATGTGGCAAGAGGTAAAATGATTATATAGATAGGGTGTCCTCAGAGGAAGAATGGTGTCTTGACATCATCATCCGTGGGCGAAGCTAATGTTGGAGTATCTACAGTTAGTATATAGATACGGTGCACTCAAGGGAAGTGGAATGGTGTCCTGGCATCATACTCTGTGAGTGAAGCTGATGTGGGGGTGCTACAGTGAGTATGTGCATAGGGTGCTTTCAAGAGAAATGGAATGATTCCTTGATATCATCCTCTGTGGGTGACGCTGAAGTGGGGGTGCTACAGTGAGTATATACTGTACATAGGGCGCTTTCAAGAGAAAGGGAATGGTGCTTTGGTGTCATCCTCTGTGGGTAAAGCCAATGTGGGAGGAACTACAGAGAGTATATAGATAGGGTGCACTCAAGGGAAGAGGATAGGTAGGTGCCCTAATATCATCCACTGCAGGTGAAGCTGACGTGGGAGGAGCTATAATAAGTGTATACAGTATATAAGGAGCAATCAAGGAAGGGGGAATGCTGCCCTGACATCATCCTCTGTGATTGAATCTTAAGTGGGAGGTGCTATAGTGAGTATTTACAGTATATACAGTATATATGGCACACTCCAGGGAAGTGGAATAGTGCTCTGGCATCCTCATCTGTGGGGGAAGCTAATGTTGAAGGAGCTACAGTGAGTATTTAGATAGTGTGCACTTAAGGGAAGGGGAATCGTGCCCTGACATCATACTCTGTGGGTGAAGCTGATGCTGGAAAAGCTTCAGTGAGTATATAGATAGGATGCACTCAAGGGAAGGGGAATGGTGCCCTGACATTCTCTGTAGATGAAGCTGAGGTGGGAGGAGCTGCAGTGATTAAACAGTATAGATAGGGAGCACTCAAAGGAAGAGGAATGGTGCCTTGCATCATCCTTAGTGGGAGAAGCTGATGTGGGAGGAGATACAGTGATAGACACTGTATACTCAAAGGAAGGGGAATGGTGCCCGGTCATCATCCACTGTGGGTAAAGCTGATGTGGAAGGAGCTACAGTGACCATGCATATGATGTGGAACCTTTCTAAACAAGCTTCCAGCTCAAAAGTGTATTTTCAAGATTTTACTAAATAAATAGATGTCCAAGAGTCCTGTGTTGTTTTGTCCCACCATAGAACACAGAAACATAGACTTTGGCGGCAGATAAGGACTGCTTGGCCCACCCAGTCTGCAATTTCCCTATCTATTGGATAAGCTGCAGATTCTAGTTAACCAACAGCCTACTTCCTCCCACCCCTCCACACCATAACTGCCTTATGTCTGTCCCATGCATGTTTGAATTCCCCCACTGTTTCAGAACCCACAACCTCCCCAGGAAGGCGGTTCCATGCATCCACCACTCTCTCCACGAAAAAAAAAATTCCTCACATTGCCCCTGAACCGTTCCCCCTCTATCTTTAAATTGTGCCCCTTTGTTCTTGCACATCTCTTTTTCTGAAAGATGCTACCCTCCTGAACTTTGTTGATTCCCTTGAGGTACTTGAAAGTTTCTATCATGTCCCCCCGTCCCTCCTTTCGTCAAGGGTATACATATTAAGCTCTCTCAGTCTCTCTTCATGTGGTTTCTGATGCAGACCCTGCACCATTTTAGTTGCCCTACTGTGGACTGCCTACATCCTGTCTATGTCCTTGCAGAGATGGGATCTCCAAAATGTACGCAGTACTCCAGATGGGGTCTCACTAACTGTCTGTACAGAGGGATAACCACTTTCCTTCTTCTACTTGTGATGCCTCTCCCTATGCATCCCAGTATCCCCCCGGCTCTCCTTACTGACCTCTCACATTGCTTGCCCACCTTTAGGTAATCTGATAAGACTAACCCCAGGTCCCTTTCCATTATTATTGTTGTTAGTACCTCCCCTGCCATTGTGTACTCTTTGCCTGGGTTTTTGTTTCCCAGATGCATCACTTTGCACTTCTTTGCACTGAACCTAAATTGCCATACGTTTGACCATTCCTCCAACCTTGCCAAGTCCCTTTTCATCCTTTCCACCCCTCCTTGTTTATCAACTCTGTTACAGATCTTTGTGTCATCTGCAAATAGGCATACCTTTCTTTCCAGACCCTCTGCAATGTCACCTATAAAGACATTAAAGAGGACTGGACCCAGTACTGAACCCCGAGGTACTCCACTAGTAACCCCACTTTCTTCGGAGTGAGTTCCATTCACTGTTACCTTCTGTGTCCTATTGTGCAGCCGGTTTGCTACCCAGGCTACCACCCTGGGACCCACTCCCAGGCTGGCTAACTTGATTATTAATCTTTTGTGCGGGACTGTGTCAAATGCCTTGCTAAAGTCTAGGTAGGCCATATCCACAGCCCTTCCCTGGTCTATTACTTTGGTCACCCAGTCAAACAAATTGATTAGATTCATCTGACACGAACATCCTGCTGTGAATCCATGCTGCCTTGGGTCCTGTGCCCTGCTGGCCACTACGTACTCAACAATTCTTTCTTTCAGAAATGATTCCATCATTTTCCCTATAACTGAAGTCAAAATAACAGGTCTGTAGTTTCCTGCTTCTACCTTGTTCCCACTTTTATGAAGGTGAATCACATCTGCCCTCCTCCAGTCTTCAGGTACCACTCCATCCTCCCATGATTTGTTAAAAAGGGTGGTCAGTGGAGTCACTAGGTCCCCCCCTTAGTTCTTTTAGGATTCTGGGGTGAATCCCGTCAGGCCCCATTACTTTGTCCACCTTGAGTTTTAGGAGTTCTTTCAGGACTCTTTCTTCTGTAAATGGACTGGTGTCAACCTCGCTACCCAGAGTGCTTCTATTGTTTGGTTTAGGTAACTCCTCTTCTTCTTCTTTTGTGAATACTGAGCAGAAGTATTCATTCAGTATCTCTGCCTTTTCACTGACTCCCTCTGCCCACCTCCCCTCTCCTTTATGAATCTTCATTACCCCTCCCTTAACCTTTCTATGCTCCCTAATGTACCTATAAAAGGTTTTATCCCCCTTCTTAACTGAGTTGGCTATCTTTTCCTTGGTTTGGGCTTTTGCTATTCTGACTGCCGTCCCCTCTTCTTTCTGCTTTAACTGATACAGTTCCCTGTCGTGCTCCTTCTGCGATTCCTTATACTTTTTGAATGCAACCTTTTTCTCCCTAACCTTCCCTGCCACAACTTTTGAGAACCATAGTGTTTTTTTTACTCTGTTTTGTTTTCTTTATTTGTTTCACACAAAGGCGTGTTGCCTCCATGGTGGCAGTTTTGATTTTTCTCCATTGTTCTTCCACACCTCCTTTCTGGCCATTTGCTAGTACATTCCTTAGGAATTCACCCATTTTGCCAAAGTCAGCCCTTCTAAAGTCCAATATCCTTGTTTTTGCATGACTTGTCTCCGTGGTTGTACTTATTGTGAACCACATTATGCAGTGGTCGCTTGTTCCCAGATGGCTACTCACTTCTAAATCTGTGATCCTCTCTCCAATTGAGAGTACCAGGTCTAATATTGCTCCCTCACAAGTGGGTTCCAACACTAGCTGTCTAAGGGATGCCCCCTGTAGGGCATCAAGAATGACCTTGCTCTTGGATGTGGCTGCAGTACAGGTCATCCAGTTAACATCTGGCATATTCAGGTCCCCCATCAACAATATCTCCCCTTTTTCAGCCATTTTGAGAATGACTTCTATCATTTTCTTGTCCATTTCCTCCCCTTGAGATGGGGGGTCTGTATACACCCCTGTGCGGATTGTGATGCCACTCCCTGTCTCTAAGGTGACTCACAGTGCCTCTTGTCCTCCCCCTTTACCTTTCAGTTCTGTAGCTTTGATCCCTTCCCTTATGTAGAGAGCTACTCCATCTCTTCTTTTATCCTCCCTGTCCCTTCTGTAGATTGTGTACCCTGGTATGTTGACATCCCAGTCATGGTTCTCCATGTACCAGGTTTCCGTGACTGCCACAATATTCAAGTGTTCTTCTTCCATCAGGGCTACTAGCTCAGGAAGCTTGTTTCTCAGACTACAGGCATTGGTACTCATTGCCTCCATTTAATGTTGGCATTCTTCCTCCCCCCATCCCTGCCCTTATTGCTTTTGTCTATTTTTCCATTTACCCCTTTCCTGCTCTCTGTCAAGCTCCGTACTTCGGTGTTTACCTTACTACCTGCCATGTTTTGTTGGGGGGAGGCTTGAAATTTCCTGCTTCCTATCAGCACCTCACCCCTTGGCTAGTTTAAAAGCTTGCCAAGGAAGCATTTAAACCTATCACCTAAGAGCTTGGTTCCCTCCATGACAGATGCAGATCATCATGCCAGTATAGACATACATCTCTCCTGGTGGACCCCCAGTGCCCAATGAAGCCTAAGCCCTGTGCTCTGCACCAGTTTTTCAACCATTCATTGAACTGCATGGTGTGCAGTACCCCAGCCTCACCCATGCTATAGACCAGCAGCACCTCTGAGAAGGTTACTGTGCTTGCTACCTGTCCGAGGCCCCTTCACAACTCCACAAACTCATCCTGCACAGCACTGATCTCATGCCCAGCTAGGTCATTTGTCCCAAGGTGGACAATGATATCTAGTTCCCTCTCCTGGCTGTGATGTTGCTTCTGCAATCTTGAGGATTCACTTCCTGTCCCTCCAAGCCATGGCACCAGGTAGGCACCTTACCTCCCTCTCCCCTCCCTTCCCCAGTTCTACCCCCCCAACAACTGAGTCCCCTACCAGTAGCTATTTCCTTCCCCTGTGGTGTCCCTTGCCACCATTTTGTGGGTCTCCCTTGTGGATGTCCCCAGCATTCTTCTTGGTCTCCACTGAGGGTGTCATCGTAGAGGAACCCTGCTTTGCCAGAATGGCATATGAATTGCATAGAGGTACAACTAGAGGGATCGGCCTCTGTTCCACCATCCTCACCCTCCCAGAGCCCACTGTGGTTCAACTGCTCCTCATACTTGGCAACCTCTGATATATGGCTGTGCAGTTATTAAGTGTGATCTGCGCGTGCGTTTACGCCTTTTCTGGAATTCTACTGTCTCGCCTACTGGTCGTACGGTTTTCGCGATCTGCTTGAAATCTTCAGGGAACGTGCGGCCGGGGTCCCCGATGTGCCTTTCGAAGATTGTGAAAAAACATTAAACAGTTCAAAAGTTATTCAAAAAACAATTTCCCATTATAAGTCAATGGGAAAAGTTAACAAAAAGTTCGACAGTGTCACAAATGGCCCTGTTACTGTCGCAAATCCACCATCTTGTTTTCTGTCAGTGATCAGAAAAATGCTTGGCATTTAAAGTTAAGACCCTCTAGCAACCTAATTATTTTTGTATTCACCTAGTTGGGCCCTGAGGATGCTAGCCATGTCTTTATTTTGGGGTAAAAAAAAAAAAAGAAATATGTTTTTCAGATTTCTGGAAAAAATACTTTCGCAAAGTAGTGTCACACTCATGAAAGTGTCGCAAATTTTTGCAAAAGCTTTCGCAAATTGCGACACTACTTTGCGAAACTATGCCCAAAATAACAGTAATTCTTTGGCACTCCGCTGCAAAAGAACGGTTGGGTGTTTTGGGCTGAAATTTGGAGGGAACGCAGATGACATCTCACAGATGTGCCTTCCAGTGTTGTATTGAAAAAATATTACATGACGGCATAGTTACAGTACTCCAAAGGTGACGGGTTTTCCCATAGGATAACATTACAGCGCCCGACGCATTACAGGAATCCTTTGGCAAACTGCTACAAAATAACGGTTTGGTCTTTTCTCCTGAAATTTGAAGGGAAGACAGCCAACAGTCCACAGATGTGCCTTTCAGTGGTTTGGTGAAAAAATATTACAGGGAGGCAAAGTTATGGCACTCCGAACTTCTCTTTTTTTCCCCATAGGATAACATTACGGCATTCGCCGCGCCTTTCAGGGCCCATATCTCGGAAACGGTGAGAGATACGGACTTTTCATCAGAAAAATACTTAGCCCCCTAATGGATGCTAATGGGGGCCAAGTACAAAGCTAGCCAGGACAGTCGTAAATCATATGACTTTAAAATTTTTTTCTACATTGTACGGTTCCTGAGATATAACCTATTTAGTATTCCAAGTCCTCATTTTCTGCTCAGATACCCATTATTATGCATACATTCTTTGTACTCACTGTCTTTCTCTATGCAGCTTTAGGAAAACCAGCCTGTGCCCTTACATTACTGTTACCGTGTCTTTATGCTTTATGTGTCGTACCCGTTCACTTACCGTTGACGTCTAAGCCACCATGTGCGTTATCCTTTGCGTTTTCATTTGCACTTGTGTTTCTGTTATTTTTTCCCCATTTGTGTCTACAGTACTGTTTCTCTTTCTGTTTCACTTTGTGTCACCATGCCCATTGACATTTCCGTTTGCTTGCACCATGTTACTATGTGACAACAAATCACATGACAGACCGTTCCCGTCTACGCCACCGTGTGCGTTACCCTTTCTGTTCTCATTCGCGCTTGCATTACCATGTGCGCCACTGTTAGCGCTTCTGTTTGCATTGCTGTTCCTGTTACTATGCCACAAGACATCACCTGGTGGGATCATGCCACATTACATTCACTATTTCTCGTTATCATTCTCAAAAAGAAGGGGAAATTAGAGGCAAAAAACTCAGTTTAATGTATTAGTTAAGGGTCGTTCTGGCGACAAAGTGAGGAAATTCAGTGTTAGGGTTGAAACCCCTTGAGTCTCTACCTACCCCCAACCGCATTAAAAGACAGTTAGCCGCCATGCCCACCCCCAACCAGAGATGCATGTTGATCCCAGTGTCATCTGTAATGGGGAGAGGGTAGGCTGCATTTATATTCTTCACAAAGTTTTAAAATGCTTTCAAATGGGACAAAATAATGTTAAACCTAAAACCTAGGGTAAAAATGCTGACCTTTCAGTTTAGATAGCTAGATAATTTATTTATGAAAGCACCCATTTCCAGAGACACTGGATGCTGTAAAATAAAAACACACACACACACACACACACACACACACACACACACACACACACACACACACTAGTTCATCATTGCAGCGGATTTAAAATTCCTTTATCCGTCCCTTTAAAACAACAATTAATCAGTCTGTAAAAGCTTGTTGGAACAAGTATGTTTTTAACCCCTTTTTAAAGGCTTCTACTGAGGAAGCCTCCTTTAAATAACCAGGAAGGGAGTTCCACAGAGTAGGTGCCACCACTGAGAATGCCCTGTCCCCAAAATGCTGCAACCTAATCCTGGGAACTCCAAGGAGGCTTCTCGCAACAGAACAGAGTGCCCAGGGTGGATGGTAGGGGACAAGGAGATCTTGCAGATAGACAAGTCCCCTTTTGTGCAGGGTCTTATAGGTCACGAGCCCTACCTTGAAGACAGCCTTTCACCTGACTGGCAGCCAGTGGAGTCTGTGGAGGACTGGGGTGATATGCTCACACCATCTCACCCCAGTCAACAGCCTTGCCACCATGTTCTGCACCAGCTGCAGCCTGCAGAGTTTGCCTCCAGATAGCCTTAGGCACAAGGCATTACAGTAGTCCAGCCTGGAAGTGACAAAAGCATGCACCAGTGTGGTCAGGTCCTCAGTTGGGATCAGAGCTCGGATTCGGGCGATATTCCGGAGATGGTAAATTCCACTCCTGATGACGGCTGACACCTGTGTATCAAGCATCAAACCGTCATCCAGGATCTAGCCCAAATCCTTCACCTGTTTAGGTGGGGCAAGGGGAACACCCCCTAACACTAGGTCAGGGGGTAACCCCTCATCCCCCCTTTGCCTCAAGAACTTGGATCCACAACCAGTACCTCTGTCTTGTCTGGGTTAAGTTTAAGCCAGTTTTGAGTCATCCACAACTGGATCTCATTGAGGCAGCTGTTAAATACAGAGGCAGACACCTGGATATTGGGTGCACAGGACAAGTACAGCTGGGTATCATCTGCATAGCAGTGAAAACCCAGCCCCTACCTCCTGATAATGTCACCGAATGGCAGCATGTACACCATGAACAACAAGGGCACCAAGACTGAACCTTGTGGAACCCCACAGCACAGAAGCTTTGGGTTAGATGAGACTAACCCCATCATCACCCTTTGCAGTGAACCAGTTGATGACATTACTGGAGAGACCACACCAGAACCACAGCAGTCAAGTAGCACCTCATGGTCCATGCTGTCAAATGGGCTCTCCCAGGGGGTTGCATTAGGAGTGGGAGCATAGGGAAAGGAGTGCAAGAGTACTTTGGGGGTCACACGGGGACCCTGGCAGAGTGGGCCCAAAAGGAGGACATGCTCAAGGAAGCAAGCAGGTATCTGGGGATCCTTACAGAGGAGGGCCAAAAGGAGGAGGACACTCAGAAGGAAGCAGGCAGGTATCTGGGGACCCTGACAGAGGGGGCCCAAAAGGAGGGCACTCCCAAGGTAGCAGGCAGGTGGCTGAGGCTGGACAGAAGGAAGCAAGGTTGGGAGGTGTGTCTGGCCTTAAGCTCAGCAACTACTTTAATCCTCTACGTCTGCTTGAGGTGAAGGAGAGTGCTGGGGGGGGTGATGCAGCCATGACAGGGGTGGTTAGAGAGGGAGTGGGGGGCAGGAGGTAGGGTCCAGAGATCAGAAAAAACAGAGGGGGGAACATGGAGTGTGGGAAAGGGGGAGGCAGGGGGATCAGAGCAGGCTGAGAAGGAGGAGGAGGAGGTGGTAGAGGTAGGAAAATGCAAGGAGAAGGACCAGTCGGGAGGAAAGGGCAAGTAGAAGGACCAGAAGTACAAGGAGGATGCACTAAATGGAGCCGAAGGTTTAGGTCAGGGGGGCACGACAGGCAAGGAGGGGCTGAACGTACATGGGATGGAAGGGAGGACAAGCCAGGCTAGGCTAGCAGATGGGGTGGAAGGACCAGTCGCAAGCAGTGACAGGGGGTTAGCAGTGCACAGAAGGATACTCAGAGGCGGGTAGGCACAGGATTGGAGAGAGGGGGTGGCCACGGTCAATAAGGAGGGGGCAGAAGGTGGCACCCAGATAATGGAAGTAGCAAAGAGCCAGCTGCTGGGAGGGACGAGGAGGGACATGGAAGGTGGGGAAACCCAGGAGGATGGAGAAAAGGGGGTGGTTAGAGTACTCCTGTCGAGTGATTCCATGATCAGGGGTATCAAATGGGGTAGGGAGGGGGAAGCCAGCCCGGTTAGAACAAAATGTTTCCCTGGACTAACGGTGCACAGGGCCAAGTATGAGGTATATCAACTGGCAAAGGACTGTGGAGGTTCCCCGGACATACTTGTCAACCTGGGTACCAATGACATTGAGGGAAATGACGAACTGGAGATACAGGCAAGATTCTGGGAGCTAACCAGAGTTTGTCATGCCATAGGATGCTCAGTTTCCTTCTCGGAAATCCTGCCAGCGCCAAGGGCTAATAGGGAAAACAAGAGGAAGATTAGGGAGATTAATCAGTGGCTCAGGGAGTGGTGTGAGGCCAGCGGGTATGGGTTGATGGGGGAATGGGGGAAGACCTGGGAGGATAAGGAGCTGTATGCTAGAGATAGATTCCATCTCAATTTGGAGGGGAGGGGAATCCTTAAGCTAAAAATAGAAGGGTTCATTGGTGAAAGGTGGGGTTTAAACTTATGAAGGGGGAGGGGAGGGATGGCAGAAGAGGCTGTTGGAGGCGATAAAGAGGACTCTGTCTCCACCACCCTAAGGAGCTGGAGGAATCTTGGGAAAAGACGGACTGGTAGGGTGCAGGCCAGGGGGAAATGGAGGTCCCATGGGAACACGAGCAGGGGAAATGGGAGGGGAGGGGTGGAGGGTGGTCCTGCTAAATGCCAGAACCTTGGGTAATAAGATGCCTGAGCTCCAGACAATGCTAGCTGAGAGAGAGGTGGATGTGGCAACCGTCACTGAGACCGGGGCCACCACAGGGCACGACCGGGATCTGAACCTGGAGGGCTACACTATGTTCAGGAAGGACAAGGAGGAGGGAAGGGAAGGGGGTAGCATTGATAGTCACTAACTGCATTGGCATAGGAGGGGCGGAAGAGGGGGAGGGGACCGTGGAGGCGATTTGGATCACCTTAATAACAACAGGGGGCATGAGAGTAAATATAGGAGTGGTGTACAGAACCCCTGCGCTGGCAGAGGAACTGGAAAAGAGTCTGGTGCCAGATATTGGGAGACACTGTAGATTGGGCAAGGGAAGGGTGGTAGTGTTGGGTGACCTAAACATGCCAGGGACAGACTGGAGTACTAGGACATCCTCGGTGGTCAGGGAGCAGAGGTTGTTGGATGTCTTTCAAGATGTGTTCCTAACCCAGAAGGTAGGGGAGCCGACTAGGGAGATGCAGATACTGTCCGTGGCCCTGGTGGACAGTGACCAGACTGGGGGCCTAGAAGTAAGGGACCCGTTGGCAGGGAGTGACCATGCCACAGTCTGGTTCTGCTTGGACCTAGGAGGGGAGGAAGGCAGCACAAGGACTGAGGTAACTGACTTCAGTGGGGTGGATTTCAAGGAAATGGGAACGATCCTTAAGGAGCATCTGGATGGGATGAGGCCGGACATGGATGCTGACAGTAGGTGGGAAATCATCAGGACAGGGGTGCAGGAAGCTACCAGAACCTGTGCAAAAGTGAGACACAAATGTGGTTGGGCCAGAAAACCCTGTTGGTGGACCCGGGAGGTTCAGGAGTTGGTGAGGGAAAAGAAGGCTGTCTATAGGCACTCCAAGTGCTCAAGGAGCGAAAGGGAATGAGGGGAGTATGAGCAGACAGCCAGAAGGTCCACTAGGGTGGAGAGGGTGGCTAAGGCAAGGAAGGAGCAGAACCTGGCCTGGGAAATCAGGAGAGGGAACAAGGGGTTCTTTAGATACAATGGGGAAAAAAGAAGGGTGAAGGGGCAGATTAGCAGGATTAAAACAGGGGCAGGATGGGCACAAGACCTGGGGGAGCAGGCCGAGGTACTAAATGAGTACTTTGCCTCAGTTTTTACCAAGGATAATGGAGAGGGGCTACATCATACATGGGAGGAGATGGTGAAACTAAGGAGGGAGAGGGACCCTTACCAATCGGCAGGTCTGGGAAGGGGGGGACCATCATTGGCAGGAGGGAAGAAGGCAAAACAGGGGGCTGAGGAAACAGAGCTAGAAATCACAGTAGAGAGAGCGAGGAAAGCCCTCAGGTTCCTTGGGATGGAGAAAGCACCAGGGCCGGATAAATTACATCCCAGAGTACTGAGGGAACTGGCAGATGTCTTAGCAAAACCCCTGGCAGAGCTTTTCAGCATCTTTCTGAGGATGGTGTGGGTGCCCCAGAACTGGAAGGTGGGGCATACAGTGCCTATCCACAAGGGTGGATCAAGTGAGGTGGCAAGGAACTACAAGCCCATCAGCCTGACGTCGGTGGTGGGCAAGGTGATGGAGGGTATTGTCAAGGGGGGGCTGAAGGGGAACCGGAAAAGTTGGAGTGCCTGAACAATAGAAAGCATGGCTTAATCCCAGGGAAATCGTTTCAGACGAAGCTTGTGGAGTTCTATGACTGGGTGATGAGTGCCTTGGACCTGGGTAGGCCAGTGGATGTCCTCTTTCTTGACTTCAGCAAGGCGTTTGACTCGGTTCCTCACGGGAGCCTGTTGGATAAGCTAGGGGAAATGGGGATGGGGAAACAGATGATCAGATGAATAGGGAACTGGCTCTCACATCGGACCCAGAGGGTCATGGTTGGGGGGATAGTCTCATCTCCAAAGAGGGTCATTCGTGGGGTCCCTCAGGGATCGGTCCTCGAGCCCCTCCTGTTCAACACCTGTCTCTGACATAAGGAAGGGTATCAGGAGTGAGATGAGTCTATTTGCAGATGACTCAAAGCTGGGGGTGGTGGTGGATGGGGAGATGGGGTGGGTGGCCCTACAGGGGGACCTGGAGGCTCTGGAAAGGTGGTCGAGAAAGTGGAAACTGAAGTTCAATGCAGGGTACTGCATCTGGGTGTCAGAAACCCGACCCAAGTGTACACCCTGGGGGGGAATGCTACAAGTCTCAGTGGCTAAGAGGGACCAGGGGGTGGTAGTGGATGTCAAGAGGAACAACTCGGAGACTTGTAGTAGGGCAGCAACCAAGACCAACGGGATGCTGGGATGCACCGCTGGGGGATCACCTCCAGAAGGAGGGAAGTGATACTCCCTCTGTATAACTGCTTGATGAGCCTGCAACTCAAGTACTGCGTGCAGTTTTGGAGGCCACACTTAAAAAGGGACATTGCATTCCTGGAAAGGGTCCAAAGGAGGGCAACCAAAATGATCTGGGGTTTGGGGAAAGGACCTATGGGGAGAGGCTTGAAGAGCTAAATATGTACATATTGGAAGAGAGAAGGGAAAGGGGGGACATGATAGAGGTCTTCAAGTACATGAAGGGGATAAATAGGGGAGGCGCAGTCAGGGTGCTCCGAAGGAAGGAGGGGGAGCAACCAGAGGGCATGGGTGGAAGATGAAGTGGGGGGAGACTCAGGTGAGAAAAGAGGAGGTGCTACTTCGCTGAGAGGGTGGTAGAACCATGGAATGTGCTGCCTAGGGCAGGCTGGTGGAGGCAGAGACTGTAGAGAGGTTCAAGAGGAGGTGGGACAGGTACAGGGGAAGGGTTGTAAAAGCGAAGTCCAATGCAGGGGGAATATGCTGAACTGGAAAGGGAGAAGCCCAAGAGGGCGGGGGGCAGCAAGATCAGCTCCCAGGGTGGGGGCTGACCAAACAAGCAGCACAAAAGACCACTAGGCCTATTCTACTGGCATTTTAGTATGTTAGTATGAAGTTATCTATGGTGGGAGTAGGGACAAAGATGGCATGTTGGATCTCAAACTGGCTAAGGGGTAGGCTGCAGAGGGTGGGTGGGGACGGTGTGTTGGAACCTAAATCTGTGATGAGCGGGGTGCCACAGGGCCTGGTGCTGTTCGGGTTATTCATCTCAGACACTGCACATGGAGTGGCGAGCAGGATTAGCCTGTTTGCCAATGACACCAAAATGGATGCAGTAGTAGACGATGAAGAGGGATGGATGCAACTACAGAGAGACTTGACAAAATTGGAGAAACGGTCAGGGAAGTGGCAGTTGGGGTTCAATGCAAAAAAATGCAAGGTGTTGCATTTTGGGGCAAGGAACCCAAGGAGAGTATACAGGTGGTGGTGTGTGGGGGGGGGGAATCAAGCTGGGGAGCACAGAGGAGGAAAAGGACCTGGGGGTATTGATAACAGCAAACATGAACAACACTGCCCAATGCAGGAGGGTAGCAGCGAAAGCAAACAGGATACTAGGGTGTGTAGCATGCGGATTCACATCCAGATACAGGGAGATGATTTTGGCCCCTCTACAGGGTGCTGGTTAGGCCTCACTTGGAGTACTGTGTGCAGTTCTATAGTCCGTACCTGAGCCGGGATGTCAAGCTGCTGGAAGGAGTGCAGTGAAGGGTGATGAGGATGATTCGTGGGATGGAGGGAATGGATCATGAAATGAGGCTAAAGGAACTGAATATTTATGCACTGGAAGAGAGCCGGGAGAGCGGGGACATGATCAAGACATTCAAGTACCTGAAGGTTGTCAACAAAAGGGGGGGGTGCTGAAACTAAGGAACAGGAGGGAGACTAAGGAGCATGGGCAAAGAATAGAGGGGGGAGAGATTCAAGAGAGAGAAGAAGAGGCATTACTTCACAGAGAGAGTAGTTGTGAGGTGGAACGTACTACCAGAAGGGGTGATATCATGCAAATATGTGGCTGGCTTTAAGAACGCTTGGGACAGGGTACAGGGGTGAGTAAGGGTGGGCAAAAAGGACAACAATGAGAGGTTAAGGGGGTTGGGGGAGGGGCAGCTACCTGCTAGGGAGCTAGCTACACAAATCGAGCAGACTTTGATAGACCTGCAGGTCTGTTCTGCTGGCACCTTTGTATGTTCGTATGTTCATATGTCTAACCAAGGCCAATGGGAAAACCCCACTCCTCAAATAACTCCAGACAACCTAAGCAATCACAGGTCCAATCAGGTCCAAACATCCAACTAGAGGTCAGGACAGACCTGGGTCCAGCTCACACTGGGTTGGCCGCAGCTTCAAGATTATTTCCACCACCTCCTCCACCCCAACTAGCTCAAACTCATCCTAGACTGGAAGAGTGCATCCCTTCGAGAGGTACTTGAGGAGACCTCATCCCTGATAGAGGACACCTTCTTGGCGAAGAATACAGACAGCTACTCGCACCTAGTGTTAGAACCTGCTCCCCCGACACAGAGACAGGCAGGATGTAAAAGCCTGTCTACCATGCGGAAGAGCTGAGCTGGTCTGTTTCTCGCTGCAGCAATCTCCCAAGACAAATATTCTGCCTTCTTACGGGAGGTTGCCCCCTGATCATCGACATAATGCAACTTCAGGGCCAATTTGTCCTCCAGCAGGCCAGATCTCCTCCAGCACCTCTCTAACCTCCACCCCTTCATCTTTAAATCCAGGAGATCTTCATCGTACCAAGGAAGTCTCCGGTGAGTGGATAGGGGATGGACACAGATGGGTGCGACGAAATCGAAGGCTGCAGTAACAGCCTCATTATAGGCTGTCACTGCTTCCTCCACTCTAATCACACAAGCCGCCCCAATACTCAATAGGTCCAGCACCGTCGGTAGTCCCATGGAGGAAATTCCTCTTAATGGGTGGTATCAGACTATCTCCACAGGGGCAGGCCCATCTAGAACCTCGCGGTGCTATGATCTGATCAAAATATAGGATCAACACTGAGACCACTTATATCTAACCCTAAAGAAAAGACCAAATCCAGTGTGTGGCCACCCAAGTGTGCAGCTGTTGCCACATTCTGTGACAGGCCCAGGGCCCCCATGCTCCCCAGGAGATCATTTCCAAAACTCGAGAGCCCGACATCGACCCAGGCATTAAAGTCCAACAGAATCAACCACCTGGGACGGAGATTTGTGTGCTAGGTGACTACTCCCAAATTTCGGGCGCGGCACCCAGATATCACCTCTCCTTGATGACGGCACTAGTCAAGGTTTTCTTATTAAAGCATTGGAAAGACGATCAAACTTATCACTATGGTCATTGGGTAAAGGACTTATTGGGGATGCTGAACAAATTAAGGAAGCATTTACATCTAGAGGGAAGAGGAGTCCTTTATTTAAAACGCTGGGCAATGCTGGATGCAGCTTACTCCGTGCAGATAACGCATGGGTGAACACAGGCCGTCTGTCGGATAGGGAAGCACAGATTTTATAGGTCTTAATCCATGGAGAGATTCTGTTATCCCTTTTTTTTCCATTGTCGGATTCTAAGTGGTGAAGAGTAGAGATAACCTGACTTTAGAGAAAGGGAGAATTAGCTGCTTAGTTGACGTCTGCGCACTACAGAAGGGGGTATGGGGGACTCTCGCTCTCTTCGGGGGACACAGGAGGGTGCCGCCCACAGAAAGAAAGGGGTAAGGGACCAGAGGTGGATAAGCTTGCTTACAGCCTATTTGCCCATCGGGCTTTTAGAATATGACAATTAAGATTTAAGAATATATATATTCTGTGTTGGTAGCAAAATAACCATGAAAATAGTATCCATCTGTGGGTGGGCAACCACTGTGCTGTATATAGTTGGCAAAGTCAGTTTTGGGCTGTGCAACCTGGCTTGCCAGGTACTGTTTTGTCTGTTTTAATGTGTGTTTTTTTTTTTCTGATTGTTGTATCTTGGAAAAGAATAAAGATGGTTAATAAAAAAAAAAAAAAAAAAGAAAACAGAATCAACCACCTGGGAGACTCCAACACCAGGCTGGCGACTAGCTCCTCCATCTCCTGTAAAAACTCCCCATCCACACCAGGGGGGCAATATAGCATAGAAACATAGAATTTGACGGCAGATAAGTACCGCTTGGCCCACCCAGTCTGCCCATTTCCCTGCCTACTGGATAAGCTGCAGATCCTAGTTAACCAGCAGCCTACTTCTTTCTACCCCCACGCCCTAGAATTGCCTTATGACTGTCCCATGCATGCTTGAATTCCACCACTGTTTTTTTGACTCCGACCTCCTCGGAAGAGCGTTCCGTAAATCCACAACCCTCTCCGTGAAAATACTTCCTTAAATTACCTCTGAGCCGCCCCTCTATCTTCAAATTGTGCCCTTGTTCTTGCACACCACTTTTTGAAAGATGCTACCTCTTGGACTTTGTTGATTCCCTTGAGGTACTTGAAAGTTTCTATCATGTCCCCCTCTCCCTCCTTTCCTCGAGACTATACATATTAAGCTCCTTAAGTCTCTCTTCATATGTCTTCTGGTGCAGACCCTGCACCATTTTAGTGCCCTCCTCTGGACAGCTTCCATCCTGTCTGTGTCTTCTGAAGACTGGGTCTCCAGAACTGCACACAGTACTCCAGATGGGGTCTGACCAGCTGTCTGTACAGAGGGATAATAACTTCTTGTTTTCTACTGGTGATGCCTCCCTAGGCATCCCAGTATCCCCAACCCTCCTTGCTGCCCTCTCCATTGCTTGCCCACCTTTAGGTCATCTGATATGACTACCCCAGGTCCCTTTCCATTTTGTTGTTGTTAGTATCTCACCCACCATTGTGTACTCTTCCCTGGGTTTTGTTTCCCAGGTGCATTACCTTGCACTTCTTAGCACTGAATCTAAGCTGCCATACATTTGACCATTCCTCTAACCTTGCAAGTCCCTTTTCATCCTTTCCACCCCACCTTGTGCATCAACTCTGTTGCAGATCTTTGTGTCATCTGCAAAGAGACATACTTTTCCTTCAGTCCCTCTGCAATGTAAGCTTATAAAGACATTGAAGAGGACCGTCCTAATACTGAACCCTTGGTACCCACTAGTAACCCCTTTCTTCAGAGTGGACTCCATTTACTATTACTCTGTGTCCTATTCTCCAGCCAATTTTTACCCAGGCTGTCATCCTGGGACCCACTCCCAGGCTAGCTAACTTGTATATTAATCTTTTGTGGGACTGTGTCAAATGCCTTGCTAAAGTCTAGGTAGGCCATGTCCACAGCCCTTCCCTGATCTACTGCTTTGGTCACCCAGTCAAAGAAATCTATCAGATTTGTCTGGCATGACCTTCCTGCTGTGAATCCATGCTGCCTTGGGTCCTGTTCCCCTCTGGCCTCTAGATATTCGACAATTATTTCCTTCAGAAGTGATTCCATCATTTTCCCCACCACTGAGGTTAAACTAACAGGTCTGTAGTTTCCTGCTTCTGCCTTGCTTCCCACTCTTGTGAAGGGGAATCACATCTGCCCTCCTCCAGTCCTCGGGTACCACCCCATTCTCCCATGATTTGTTAAACAGGGTAGTCAGTGGTGTCAGTAATTCCACCCTTAGTTCTTTTAGAATTCTGGGATGAATCCCATCAGGCCCCATTGCTTTGTCCACCTTCAGTTTTAAGAGTTCTTTCAGAACCCTTGCTTCTGTAAATGGGCTGGTATCAACTTCTGTATCCAGAGTGTTTCTACTGTTTGTTTTAGGTACCTCCCCCTCTTCCTTTGTAAATACTGAGCAAAAATATTTGTTTAGTATCTCTGCCTTTTCACAGTCACCCTCTGCCCCCCTCCCTTATTAAGCCTCACTCTCCCTCCCTTGGTCTTCCTTCGCTCCCTGATGTACCTATAAAAAGTTTTATCCCCCTTCTTAACTGAGTTGGCTATCTTTTCCTCAGTTTGGGCCTTTGCTGTTCTGACTGCCTTCCCAGCTTCCTTTTGCTTTAACTGAAACAGTTCTCTGTCCTGCTCCTTCTGTGATTCCTTGTACTTCCTGAAAGCTTTCTTTTTCTCTTGAACCTTCACTGCCACTTCCTTTGAGAACCATAGTGGTTTCTTACATCGTTTAGTTTTGTTTATTTGCTTCACACAAAGGCTTGTTACCTATGTGATGGCAGTTTTTATTATTCCCCATTGTTCTTCCGCCCCTCCTTCTTGCTCATTTGCTAGTGCATTCCTTAGGCACTCACCCATTTTAGCAAAGTCAGCCCTCCTAAAGTCCAGTACCTTTACCTTTGTATGGCTTGACTCTATTGCTGTGTTTATCGGAGGCAGTATAGTGCAGTGGTTTAAAGCTCTGAGCTGCAAATCTGGAGACCTGGGTTTGAATCCCACAGCCCCGATTTGCATACTGTGTGACCCTGAGAAAGTCATTTAACTTCCCTGTGCTCCCAGGTCGAACCTGTAAACAAGTTTTCAGCTTAGTGTGCAACTCCTGGTTAAACAATTGGAAAAAATAGCACAAGGACCCTGAAACCCACCCCCACACCACCTCGGGGGACCACCAACTGGAATGATTGCATATGACCTACAGGTAGCACTGTGAGGTTCAGGCTACTTTTAAAACAAACAAATGGCTACCCCCCTGGTGATCCTCCCTCAGGTTGTGCATCATGGAGTATCCAGCCGGCACCGCCGGGAGCAGGCATTTTCATCCTGCCAGGTCTCCATGATACAAGCCAGGTTGACAGAGGATATCAAGTCCACCATTATGGCAGTCTTGTTCCTCATCATCCCGACACTGCATGACACAACCCAAGTAGGATAAGGTAGGGCAGCCAGACCGGCTAGATGCCCACAGACAATCGTGGAACCCTTGGGTAAGGGAACTAAGAGGGAGTGCTTCTGCTTGCAAATGACAGAGATCTGGGTTAGGGAACATGCCTGGACAGTCAGGAACCAGCATCAGGGAGCAGGATCAAGCATCCCAGAGGACACGCTCACGGTAGCTACCTCCACTGCTGTATTACCACCTTCAGGTGGTCACAGGTGGCAGAGAATCTGGAGCGGCTTAGGAGGAGGGGAAACAAAAGCCAGGCTATACACTCTTACATCTCAAGAGAAAGAGATGAAGAAAAGTGGAAAGCCTTGGCCAGTAGCAGAGATGACAATCTGGCCATCTGCAGGTCTTACTCCAGCAAAGTGACTCTCCCCCAAGATAGATCCCAAATTGCACTTGATGTTGGGGAGCTCTTCCACCCCAGTCACACAGACAAGCATGGAGAGATGAACTACTGGTAAGCCTGTGAGAAGCTGCATGACACTGCAATGGAGGGTGGACTAGAGTGGGACATGGTGACTGCAAGGGGTCATTAACACTGCAACCAAAAATCTAAGATAACTACTCATCTATTACAGCTGTCTGTAGGCTACATTTATGTGGGAGGGTTTGTAAAACACCGGGGACCCACAGATTCCATGTTTAGGTGTCCTTTAAGGGCCTAGACCAGAATCATGCACATTAACTTCTTAGCGCTTGGATGGATAACTTAAACCAGTCTATTAGTAAGCCCCCAACTTCTTGCAAGGGGGGAGTTAAACTTGTATTTATTATCTCAAAGCGTACCTGTTTAACAAGTATTTATTAACTAATGTTGACAGCCTAATGTACTTTTAATAATGAAATTAAGTTTATTGATCCTTTTGTATTGCCACTGGATATGCTTTGGCACGGAATACTCAGAAACATGAAAAGATATAGACAGAAAAGGATACAAGGTCAATCAAGTCAGGACACAGAAATAAAAACACAATTAAATATTTGAAAAAGAACCAACATCTATAAATTGCCACAATTTCTATGTAAATTAATTCAGTTTGATATGAAATAATGTTAAACTAACCCCATATGCCCAGTTTGTGCTATTTTTAAGCACAATCATATACAGCAACTTCTTACCTCCAATTTCATGATTCTCTGTTTCAATTTCCAGCACTACCTCCTCACAATGTGAATCCACACTGTTTAGAAATGAGAGCAGATGTAATTCTTCAGTGTTTGGAAGCCTTTAAATTTGGAAAATAATTGCTATTCACAGAAAAAAAAAAGTTCCCCCTGCAGCTCCCTTTGTGCTCAACTCTGTGCTCCTGTTTCTAGCTGCTCTTAGAAGCTAAACTACATTTCCTGTCCGCCTCTAGAATGTGTTCCTACCATTCAAACCATCTCATTAATATTTATAGTGTGCTGCAGCAGGGGAGGGGCCAGAAAAGGGGTTCCAAAACATATCAGTCTGTAGTGTTTAGAGAAATGTGGTTGCGTCTCTTTGGTCATGAAGGCTTCCAGTACCACCCCCCCCCCCCCAGTCTTCCTCTTTGTGGAAAAAAGAAAGACACCCACTGACTTTTGGGTTCCAGGGACTGCAGAACAATTTTATTCAGAAATCAATCCACACAGCAGGTTATTTTCCTAGCTGCCTTTTTTACCACAATTCATTGGAAATCCAGTCCGATGGCAGAGGAACCTCAGAGACAGATGAACCCTTGTGCCAATCCACAAAAAAAATCTGCCTGTATTCCATCTTTTGTGTTCCGTATCTTTGCACACCACTGTTTAGCCTGTTTAACTCCAACCTCCCTGGGATGGTAACTTTATTTATGTATTGCGCACCGTTGCAAGCTTTTTCTTCTTTTGTTGCCTATAACTATTTTAAACCCTGTGGTTTTGCTCTGCATACTGATACTAATCTGACCGCAGGGAGGTCCAGTGGCATGTTGAGGTGTATAGGCAGAGGTATCACTAGCAGGAGGCGGGAGGTAGCGATGCCTTTGTATAAAACACTGGTGAGAATACACATGGAGTACTGTGTGTAGTTCTGGAGGCCACACTTTCATAAGGACATTGGCAGGTCAGAGGCAGTCCAGAGGAGAGCAACTAGGATGGTGCAGGGATTGCAACATAAAACATATGAGGACAGACTCGGGGACATCAATATGTATTCACTGGAGGAGAGGGGGGCATGGTAGAAACATTCAAGTACCTAAAAGGTACAAACAAGGTGCAGGCAAGAGACAGCTTCCATTATAAATGTGATAAACATGCAAGCGGACATGACATGAAATTGGAAGGAGGCAGGTTAAGGGGAAATGTGAGGAAGTATTTCTTCACAGAAGGGGTGGTGGACCCATGGAACAGACTGCCACAAGAGGTTGTGGGAGCAAGCATGGTAAAGGATTTAAACATGCCTGGGACAGGCACAGGGGAACCTTAGAAGTGGTGAGAAGGGGGGGTAAACCTTTGACCACTGAAAGTCAGAGGGCACAAACCAGTGCAGGGTTAGAGCAGACTAGGTTAGGGCAGACTAGATGGGCCTGACAGTCCTTATCAGCCAACAATTTTTGTGTGTTTATGTTTCTATGACCCAGTTGCATTGCTTGTCTATTACTCCTATTTGTTTCATGTATTGACTTGTTTTTGCCTACTGTACTCTCCTGGCTCATACCTGTAAACAGGTATTTATTTGCCTATTGTACATTGCAAAGCATCATGGGCTGCATATGAAAATCACCACAGAATATTATGCTGGTTCAACTTTGGGGTAACCCTGGCCTCAGTGTTTGCGCACAGAGGTTCTTTGTCTTTTAAATATTTTTTTTATTTTTTTATTTTAATGGGTTCACTACAACATAACCCAGACAGACTGTCTTAAGGTAGCTGGTTCATTCCACTGGGGTGTCAAACAGATGAGGCATACTGATGAGTCCTGGTAGGATGAAACACATGTCTATGTCATCTGTTAGCATGCTTTGCAAACTGTGTGAAAGGCCTGTCGGCACCATGCAATTTTGCTTAAAGTTGAACCAACATAATATTCTGTGGTGATTTGCATATGCAGCCCATGATGCTTTGCATTGAGTAGGCATGTGTGATTTTGTATTTTTTTGAAACTTGGCTTCCCAGTCAAATGCCCTTTGGGGTAACCCTTTACTCAGTGTTTGCACACAGAGGTTCTTTGTCTTTTAAATAGTTTTTTATTTTAATGGGTTCACCACAACATAACCCAGACAGACTGTCTTAGGGTAGCTGGTTCATTCCACTGGGGTGTCAAACAGATGAGGCATACTGATGAATACTGGTAGGACGAAACAGTGTCTATGTCATCTGTTAGCACACTTTGCAAACTGTGCGAGAGGCCTTTCGGCACCATGCAATTCTGCTTAAAGTTGAACCAGCATAATATTCTGTGGTGATTTGCATATGCAGCCCATGATGCTTTGCATTGTGTGGGCATGTGTGATTTTGTATTTTCTTGAAACTTGGCTTCCCAGCCAAATGCCCTTTGGGGTAACCCCTGCCTCAGTGTTTGCACACAGAGGTTCTTTGTCTTTATTGTACATTGCTGGGTAAGCAAAAAGGCAAATAAATAAATAAACCAGGGGGCCACCAACTCTGGAGGAGCCTTCCCACCTCCACCACCTGTGAAGATTATGCATGGTCCCACCAGCTACACACACCCCCACCCCACCTCTGACACGGTTAAAATCCATTCTCTCCCTTCCTTTCTTTCCAACCCTCAGCTACACAGTTTTGGCAGAGCAGGAGGATAAGGGACATATTTTAGCTGATCTCCCAGAAGCACGCCTACCCATCACAGGGGAAGCACAAAAAACTCTTGCCTATGATCTGTCCCACCAAGGAAATCTCCTCATCACTCTCAAAACTGGCTGCAGACATTCCAATCCATAATGAATTCTAGCATGTTCTATATTAACAGAGTAAATATGTTGCATCCGATGTCCGACAGGTGGACTCTGCCCCTCTGGTAAGGCATCAGACACATTGTCAGATTTCCCTTGTATGCCACAACCGTGTCGCCTGTCCAGCGTATAACTGTGCCACCTGTCCAGTGTATAAATATATACGTGTCCTTATTCAAATTAACCCATGCCCAGTCAATGGCCTTGATTCCAGAACATGGCACCAAACCAAGAGTGACAGCTTGTCTGATCCCACCAGAGGCAACATGGCCCACTGGGCAGCCTAATCCAACTTTATGCACAGCATGAGCTCCAGTATGGCCTGCATCTCCATGTTGTCCATTCAAGATGTCCATTATCCAAAACTTTTTTTCCTAAATAAATGCTGGGTGTGACCACCAGGGAGCAACAGGAATGGGGGATAAGAAGATTAAAGTCCATTTTCCAAGCAAAGAGTCCAAAGGAGGCTTCCAGCTCTGAAGGAGAAAGGACTATGGGACCAGACAGGACACATCCAAGGACTCTTAATATGACAGAAACCTAGAAATATCTAAAGGGCGTAAATAGGGTACAGAAACATAGCAACTTTCAGAAAAGGAGATGTTCAGTAACAAGGAGGCATGACATGAGGTTGGAAGCAGTAGACTAAGGAGTACTGTGAGGAAGTGTTTCTTCACGGAAATGGTGGTGGATGCATGGCATAGACTCCCAGTAGAGGTGGTTGGGGCAAACATAGTGGGGGAATTCGAAAATGCATGGGACAGGCATAGGGAAAACCTAGCGGTATGAATGAGAAGGTAAAGCTGGAGATCAAGTAGGGTTTGTGGCTTTTGCAGTAGATAGGGAAAATGGACAGACTGGATGGGCCTAGCAGTCCTTATCTGCCATCAATTTGTTTGTTTTTACGTAAAAAAACTGAGGAGGGTGCTGGCTGCCCTCTGACGGCCTTATACAACAGCTCACTGGAATCAGGCATGGTTCCAAAGGACTGGAGAAGAGTGAATGTGGCCCCTCTATATAAGCATGGAAGCATGGAACAGGCTAGCAACTATAGGCTGATGAGCCTAACTTCAGTGGTGGGGAAATTATGGAAACACTGTTACAGGAAAGGCTTACTGAGTACTGAAATGGATTCACTCAGGCAAGCCTGTCCCAACACTCAGAAACCTAGCAGGTGAAAGGACTCTAGAAGGCTTCTAGGGAAAGGAGAGGCATCAGGTTCTGGCACCTTTACTGTGTCCTGCAGGCTGTCATGTTTCTGGAGTGACAGCCCCACGCATAAACCAAGAAAGTGTAAAAACTTAATGACTTGCCAGTTTTTTTTGGGGGGAGTGTGCAATAGGTCTTTTGTTTTAACTTATGTATGCCATAACTGGTAGCACCCCAATGAGACCAGCAGTTTGAAGTTTGTGAAAACGTTTAGGTTGAGCTGCTGCTAATCTTGGATTTGTTCATTGTTCAGAGATACTGTATGTGGGTGTCACCATTAGCTGGCTTCCCAGCAATCACTAGCACATTGACTGGGGACTGCACACTGAACCAAGGCTCATTTCCAGGTGTGGCCTGTGGAAATGGGAGTGGAGAGTGCAGCTGTAAAGAAATACAAACCAGGCTATCAAGTTACAAGGCCAAGTGCATCATGACAAGTACAGTACAGACAGTAATTTGAAGCAGCTGGGTGCCAAATAAACAGTGTACAAAAATCAAAAGCAAGGGTGCCAAATAAGATAGAAATCAAAAAGTGCAGAGAACCCGGATAATGGGCTGCTGAAACCAGTGCTGAGAGGTGGGGTCAAGTGAGATAAGGGAGTGCTCAGGAAGAGTTTGGGCAGGAACGGGGGGGTGGTGTCTGAGGTGGGGAAGGTAGGGGGGGAGAAAGAGATGGTGGAGGAAAACTGATTCTGGAGAGAAGGGAAGACAGTATGAGAAAGCAGATTTCCTAGCTGTGGAGAGAGGTTGGTGGAAGGAAAAAGTGATTTGATAATCAATTTGATGAAATTTGATTTGTATGCAGGAGCAATTATTTAGGAATACAAGATCCCTGTTTTCAAAAGATGCCCTATGCAAGATGTACTATACATTTACTTAAAACAAGTAAAAAGACCGTAAAAAACACACATACTATACACTAAGATCAGGTGCAGCAGTGGCAAGACATTTCTACTGATGTACGTTGTGCAACATGAAATTCATTTATAGAATTTTTCATCTTATGTCCATTGATACCTCATTCCAAGACTTTACTAGGCTAGCCTGTAGCATTGCCACTCAAACCTTATTACATACCTGTGGACAGGGCAAATTTAGTGCTTTTGAACTCAGATTATACTTTTTGTCACACAATGTTACAAATGTCACCAAATGGTGCAATAGTTGAGTGACCTTAGAATTTAACAATCTGAAGCACCAAAAGTGCACTGGTCTCTGGAGTACAAGAAGAAGGAGTAGGAGGGGATGGGGAGAGGAGATGGGATAGGTAGGAAAGGTGTGATCTAAACAAGTATTTAGGGATAAGGGAAGCACAGTGGAACTGGTTATATGTGTGGAGAGGGACACTGGATAGGGAGGAGTAAAGGGGGTATTGGTGGGCATGAGAAGGTGAGTTTGAAGCAAAATGGTAGAAGACATTGCAGAAGGTGTCCAGTCTCCAGACTGATCATGGAAGTTTATGGGGCAGTTCCATAGACCACATCCACAGAGTCAAAGACTGGGAGAACCAATTCGATGACTAACTTCTGGTGGACCAATGGAGAGAGAGACATTCCTTGCTGTAGTACAGACACAGAGTCTGGGGCAGAGCTTTGCAAGGATGGGATTGATGTGAGCTGAGATGTTGAGTCTGCTGTCCAACCACACGTGGACATACCTGAAGGATGGAACAACCTCAAGCGGGGAACCATCATGTATGGAGAAAAATGGGAGGGTAGTGATACATTGTGTGTCTTCATAGCTCAAGGCTACATGTGGCCCACAGGGGATAGTGCACCCAAAATGGGATCACACCAGGGTTTCTGTGGGCCGCATTTAGCCCAGGCAGTGTGGTGTGTGTGGGTGGGGGGCAGAGAACCAGCATCCGGAAGGCACGCATTGCATGGTGCAGCAGTTTTGTTGTTACTGAATATGGAAGGCCACAGTACAGCAATAAGTTTGGCATGGTCTTTTACTATTACAGCTGTCAATGAAAGTAGACTGTAGGGAAGCAGGAAGGGACATGCACACACTGACACTCAGGAGCATGCACCCATCCAGCACAGCACATTCAGGAACACAATTAAGATCTGGTGCACAAAGGGCAAGCAGGGAGCATAGTGTGCAGCACCAGGAGTGAAGGCAGGCTCGTGGCAATAAGAATCGACTTTAAAAAGAGAGATGCATAGTAAGTAAAAAGCAATTATCAATATGAAATGGCAGTAGCATGGGGCACTATCAAAAAGGCTCAGATATGGCGATCGATGGTATTTCCTTTAAAGACGTAGTGAAAAAGATTAGGGTAAGTAAGTGTTAATGGTGTTAATTGCCATACTTACACCTTCCAGGTTGACTACTTTTACAAACAATCAATCAATCAAATCTTTATTTAAACAGGTGATCATCATTGAACAAACTCATTTTCAAGATGGACCTGGATAGCTTCGAGACCAGTATACAATACAATTAAGGCATCAAGTTCACAATGGTTACAGTATTCAGAAAGAGTGTCATCTAGAAAGCAGTAGTATTAGCGAGTACAATGCATTTGGTAAATGATGACAGTATCTACACAAGAGCCAGCACAAGAAACATAAGCATAATTACAGACATATAGCAGCAGATGTCCACAACATATCTCCAGCAGTCAAAAAATGATTAGTAGGACTAGGAGAGCACAGCAGGTGAAGAGGGGGGAAAAGTACCTTGAGGGCAAAAAGCAAAGTGGGAGAGGAAGGGCGAAAAAAGGTATAAGGGCAGTAAGGGTGGGGAGCATCAATGGGGGAGGGGCCAAGGTGTTGAAACAGGGGGTATAGGTTTCAGCAACCATAGATTGCTGTTCCTGCCTAATTAGTGGTAGGTAGGGCAATGAAGCATGGCTATGGGAATCAAACATATTTAGGTATCAGCACAATGACCAAAAATAAGGTGTTTAGGACTTAAGAGTGAGGAGATGGATGGGAACAAATGGACAGGGGTGGAAGCAAAGAAGTCAGAAAGGATATAGAAGTGCACTACCTATAGCAAAATGGAAAGATTAGGGGCGAGGAAGCATTCACAGGATTCCTTAAATGAACAAGCATATAGAGTCTTGAAGATAGACAGGTTGGTAGGAATGATGAGTTTCAATGTTTTTTGCAACTTGCTCCACAGAATGGGCAGCACATAACTTATGGTAGCCCTACCGAAGCATATTTTTACCTTTGGTACTTTCAGCAAGATATAGGCGGTACTTCTTAGTGCATAGGTACCTATAAACTTAGCGGAAGGCAGTCAAAAATGTACTGGGGCAGTTTTTGGGTAATAGCTCTAGAAGTCCAAAGTGCAGCATTTCTTTGACGTCTATAGGGTAGGGTAGACCACCCCACAGCCGTATATAGGGAACAGTGGTGTGTTAAGAAGGGGAGGCCAGTGATGAACCTTAGTGCTCTATGGTAGAGTGTATCAAGCTTGGTTAGCATTGCGGCAGGACACTGGCTATAGAGGAAGTCTACGTAATCTAACAGTGAAAGGAAGGTAGTTTGGACCAACCTCATCTTGGCTTCTTTAGTGAGAGGGTGTTTGATCCTAACAAATAGTCCATGTCTCTGTCTTAGTTTTTTTGTCAGTTCCTCAATATGGTAGGTGAAGGATAGTTGACTGTCAATCCAGACTCCCAGGTATTTGAAGTTTGCTGCATATTCTAATGGTTCGCCAAGTCATGTAGTAATCAGTGGAAAAAAATCCAGAGTTGGTTGGGTTTGGAGCCTGAATAAAGAGCAAGAATAGCACTGCTTTCGTTTTTAGCATTTAAAAGCAGCTTTTGTTTTATGAGCTGGATCTGCAGCTGGTTGAAGTCAGATTGGAGGTCACAGTATGCAGCTTCAGGTGTTGGTCTGCTTATGTACATCACTGTATCGTCAGCAACTAGGTGTATATTGGCGTCTTTTATGCTCGTATCAATATCTTTGGTGTAGATCGCAAACAACAAAGGTCCCAAGATGGACCCCTGTGGCACTCTTCACAGAAGAGGTTTGAGAGATGAGAAATCACCTTCGGCCTTTACTTGCTGAAGCCGGCCTGTAAGGTAATCGCAAACCAGCATAAGGAAAGTTGGTCCAAGCCAATGTTCAGAAGGGAAGAAAGAAGTAAGCTATGGTCCACAGTATCAAAGGCCTTGCTTCGGTCCAGAAATACTGCACAGACAAAGTTCCTATCATCTAGGTACCATTGCCAGTCATTAGTCACCTTGGCCAGGTGATTGCACTGTGTTGAGCTCTGAAGCCTGACTGCAGTGGGTTTAGCAGGCTATTGGATTCTAAGTGGTTCTTAAGCTGGGTACTCACAATTTTCTCTAGTAACTTCGACAGTATTGGAAGAAGAGAAATTGGCCTGTAGTTGTTTGGGTCACATGGGTCACCAGATCTGAAGATAGGGATGACATGAGCTGTCTTCCAAATGGGAGGTAGAGTGCCCAAGGATAGAGATAAGTTAAAGAGATGTGTGATTGGCACGGCTAAAACTTGGTAACCAATCTTTTGCCAGCCGTAAGTTTTGCAGGTAGAGTTTTCGGCGGTATGACCTGATAAGTCCTTGATTGTCTTCCAAAACCTAGAAGGGTTGTTAGAAGCAATTTCAAGTTCAGCATGGTAATAGCTAGGCTTAGCCTCTTTGATCATCTTGGTGCAGGTGTTCCATGCCCTCCTAAACATACACCAGTCCTTTTCAAGCTTAGTTTTGCGTGCGGTTTTCCAGAGCAAGTCCCTTTTCAACATAGCATCCTTCAGCTCCGGTGAGAACCATTGGTAGGATTTATTCCTCACCCTAGTTTTTTTCAGTAGTGCATGTCTATTTGGTTCCTCGGTCACTGTTTCATGAAAAATGCCATAAGCCCCACTCACTGTCTTAGATAAGTAAAAGTCCTGCCAATGCAAAGAATCTCTTAGCTCAGTGATGAAGGCCAAAGGATCAAAGTTACGTCTGCATCTCTTAAAGGTAAACTTAGATGAAGGCATAGTCATGGAATTTGATCTTACACAAGCAATAAAGCAGTGATCGCTGATATCAGAGAAAAAAGTGGTAGCATGTGAGAATAAATGGGGCCCATTTACTAAAATGACATCTAGCAACATACTGTTGTTCACATTCTTGTTATTAGGGCTGTAGCTTCATTGATAAGTTGTGACAATCCAAGGGAGTCACAAAGTGCTTTTAGTGGTGTAGCCACATTGGAAAACCAGTCTAAGTTAAGGTCCCCTGGTATGGTAACTTCTAGGGGATCAGGTCCTAGGATATTATTTAAGTGCTTCCGAAGCTGAAGTCCAGCAGATGGGGGGCCTATAACAACCAACCACACACACTGAGATGGAAGAAGAAATCCCAACTTTTAGGGACAGGCATTCGAATTTGTTTGGGACAGAGGTCGAGTCCAGGATAGTGGCTGAGAATTTATCCTTGACATAGATGGCCACACCACCACCTCTGACCTTTCTGTCAGTTCTAAATATAGAGTAGTTGGGAATCTTCACTTCATTATCTGGGGTGCCTGCTCTGAGCCATGACTCTGTGACTACCAGAACATCAGGTGTTGTATGACATATCCATGCCTGGATAGAAGATATCTTCTTTAGCAGGCTGCAAACATTGATGTGCATAAAGCTCACTCCTTTAAGGCTAGACAGGTCAGACAGAGATGCGATGGCTGCAGGGGGGCCAGGGTTAAGTTCAACATTGCCTGAGCACAACAACAAGAGGAGCAACAGTTTCCTGATGGCACGAAAGGATAGTTTACAATTCCTGCTCCTTGCATATTTGCAAGGATTAATGGAGATGGATTGTGGAATACCATGACATGGGTGTTGTTGTCCTAAAGCTGCTTCGATTAACACCCTAATTGCAAAGATTAAAGTGGGGAGGTTATCATATGCAGAGGGAGACATATCCTGTATAGGCAGCTCGGTATGCGTTCCTGCATAGTGGGGTTTTTGAGTTGAGAGCTGGAGGGAGGGAAAATAATGGATGCATAAGTGCTGTATGCTGGAACTAGAGCTCACGGGGCAGGCAGGTGAGGTATTGTCCTCCCTGATATAAGAAGACTGCGTGAGCAGATATGTGTCAGAATAAGCAAATAGGATAAGGGTTGCAATAGAGCACCAGCAACAACCCTCATATATAAGCCGTGGGACCTCATTCCCAGTATCAAGTGATGGCAATGGTACCTGTTCATAAAAATATTGTGAAAATATAGTCCTGTATTTTCACTTCTTAAACACTGCATGATCTATGACAAGCCTGGTAGAAACTAAGCCTCCGACAAAGCCAGATCCCTATATCAGGACAAGGGTAAGAGAGTATATTAAATTTAATGAGCTTGCTATGTAGAAACACACAGCAACTTGTGATTGAGAAATGGCCCTGATAGTACAGGAGCCAAGAATGTATCAAGAGAGCTTAGGGGAGTGTACTAGAAGGGACTGTAACAGGAACCAGCCTAATATAGTTAGTTTAAGGAATATGCCAATGAGTGGGTGGCTCCAGGATCCAGCCAGTCCTGTTGCTTCACCGGGAAAGGGGTGTGGTGGATGAGCATTTAAGGTGGCCTAGGGAGTGGGTGGAGGGGTGGAAGAAAAAGTCCAGGAACCCCATGAATCCTGTGCAGCTGAGGTGCAGATTTAAATTTGGTGCCGGGCGGGAGATTGCTCACACATGGCTGCCGAAGTTAAGGGACCTGTACTGCCAGTGTAAACCGAGTTACAAGGTAGTTGGTGCAGATGATCCTTACACAGGGAACAAGATTAAAAATCAAAGGGCTTCAGAGCCAGCATGGATAAGGCCAGCAGGAGCCGAGGCTGTGTTTTTCATCCATACCTGCTGCTAGTCTTGTGGGCGTGGGCACTGGCAGGCTCTCAGCTCCGTGGAGGAGCTGAACTCCAGAACAGCCCACTGCTTGAGGTGCGAGCCCAAGCGGGCTATGAGGGTGCCTGTAGGAAAAAGGTGCAGATAGAGAGAAATTAGAAGGACTGCAGGATCGGTAGGAAGGTTTGTCCTAACAAAAGAGAACACAAAAGAACTAGAATTACAAAGAAGAAATAAATCATAGGGGTGGGTGCAGACACAATCAAGGCACCAGCTAGGTCTGTTGAATCCCAGGATTAGAGATTTGGAGGGCTGGGACAGCAAAACTATAGCAGTAACCCTATCACAAGAATTTAGTCTTAACACACTTGCATCAATAATCAACTGTAAGATCAGACAACTTAGCACAGCATTATAAAACACATTTTCTTTTTTTTTGGCAACAATTACACTCTATGAAAAGTCCAGGAACCCCACAAATCCTGCGCAGTTGAGGTGCAGATTTAAATTTGGCGCCGGGCAGGAAATTGCTCACACACGGCTGCCGAAGTTAAGAGACCTCTACTGCCAGTGTAAACCAAGCTACAAGGTCGTTGGTGCAGATGATCTTTACACAGGAAACAGGATTAAAAATCAAAGGGCTTCAGAGCCAGCATGGGCAAGGCCAGCAGGAGCCAAGGCTGTGTTTTTCATCCGTGCCTGCTGCTAATCTTGTGGCCGTGGGCACTGGCAGGCTTTCAGCTCCGTGGAGGAGCTGAACTCCAGAACAGCCTGCTGCTTCAGGTGCAAGCCCAGGCGGGCTATGAGGGTGCCTGCTGCTAGTCCTGTGCGCGTGGGAACTGGCAGGCTCTCAGCTCTGTGGAGGAGCTGAACTCCAGGACAGCCCGCTGCTTGAAGTGCGAGCCCAAGTGGGCTATGAGGGTGCCTGCAGCTAGTCTTGTGGGCGTGGGCACTGGCAGGCTGTCAGCTCTGTGGAGGAGCTCAACTCCAGAACAGCCCGCTGCTTGAGGTGCGAGCCCAAAGGGCTATATTTACAAGTGAAGTTGTTTGTAACTTGGACATGTAGCTGGAACAATGAATAATGCAACAAAATATGTTTCAAAAGTATGTGAGCACTCAAAATGGCTCAAAAACCTGACCAGTACAAAGCCAAACCGAATTTCCTGATAGAGACCCTGAAAACCTAATCAGCAGGTAAAAGAACTGACAGCTGCTAACCTTACCTGGTGCCCCATGATAATCCTCTCAATTCTGTCTCACACCTCCAGAAAAGTTACAATGTTTAACTTGTTTATAAATCAGATTATCAGAGGTGTGAGTGTCCAGTAATGATATCCCTGTCCTTACAGAAATGAATACGGCATTAGTACCATACTTACTTAAGTTCTTGCTCCTGACTCAGTCAGTTTTGTTTCCAGTGGTGACATTAAATACTTCAATGCAATCAATGGCACTAATTAAAAGATGCTGGTTAAACTAATAGATCTGGTACTGCTTTATCAATACAGGACAGGAGGGTTAGTTGGGTATAAATGTTGGATGTGGGGGCCCACATGGAATGGAGTGGTGGGGCCTGACTGGGGCTGCACAAGGACCCAGAATGGTTAAGGCTAGCCCTGAGACAACATCACCAACCCTATAAAGGTGTGGGTGGCCCCAACCATTCCTCAGTTATTTCTCCCAGAGATGAAAGGAGCAGAGTGCTGTCCGAGAGAAACAGGTACCCAGGTTGAGGTAGCTAAAATAATGAGCTGGACTCAACAGATAGCCAGTTCTTAGGCAGGGACCCCAAGAAGGGGGAAGGTGGGAGGGAAGGTACCAGGTGACTGAGATCCCCTTAAGATCTACTGTTATAGTAAGTTCTTATGTAACTGTTTATCTTCTTTGGGGGGTATCTCAGTCACCAGATAACACTGTAGGAAGAGTACTAAGCAATAAACACAGGCACAGAAAGTCTGGGAGGCTGGAACTTCATAAAACATAAGACAGAAGACCATTCAGCACAGCCCTGCCAAATCCTGCATGGACTCTAGAAGCAATGACCAAACTGTAATGCTTGGTGAAAGTGTGCAGTGTACTCCAGATGGCAGCTGCACAAATGTCAGTGACTGAGACCCCTCTGAAACATGCTACCAAGGTAGCCATGCCTCTGGTTGAATGAGCTTTGATAGCACCAGGCAACTATTTGCCATATTTGTATCAAAACCCAGTGCAGTTTGGCTACCATTTGAATAAAAATTGCTTAGAAACTGAACCACTCTGTCTACCTGGGGTGAAAGAAACAAACAACTGCTTAGACTTTCTGGACTCCTTGGACCTAAGCAGGTAGTACTTCAAAGTTCTGCGCACATTGGGAGGGCCATGTCCATGGTTCAATGTGGGAAAAGCTCCTCCTACAACCTCTTTATAAGCCCTATGCTAACCGTACCTTCCTTGCTTAGGGAGTATTTCCCAGGCTCCCTGTGTGGCTCATGTGCAGTGCTGTCTTGTGGTGCTGCTTTCATTTGTGCTTTCCCTTGGTCTTCTGCCCTCTGATGTTTTTTTTTTCCCTTCTTCCCTGTGTGTTCCGTTCCTGCCCATGTCCTGCCTTTGCCCATGGCCACCTCCTTTTCTCGTTCCTTCCCTCCTGGGTATCCTGAGTTTCTTTGGTGGTGTTTTTTTTTTTTCCTTTTGGGCATTTGTTCTGACACCTCTCTGCTCACCCTGCATCCCAACACCAGCGTTTATGGGCCTCCCCACTTCTCCCTCATATCCTCCTCCTCTAGTGCTCTCCCACTTCCCTGTCCTTCTCACTCCCATTCCGTCCTTTCTGCACTTCCTTTTATGGCTCCCTGTGGCCTCCAGCTTTTCCCAGCTCTCTAGTTCCATTCTCCTTGGCTTTTCCCCATGACAATGCCAGGACTCTACTGGTAGCTTTCATCCTACACAGTAAGTACATTCTCTTCCCTCAAGTACCACAGTGGTCATTTTTTCTCTGTTCACATGCTACGTTGTCCAGGGCAAAGGGCGACTCAGCTCAGCTGTCATGCATAGCCAGCACATGCTGTCTTGGGAAGCTAGCTGCCCAGCTCCCTGACCTGCATGTTTACAGTACTGTGTTATTGCAAGTCATGTAGGCTACATCTGGAGGCTTCCTACAAGCTATGATGCTTATACCATAGGGGCCCCATAAACCATTAAACACTGACGATTCTATTTTTGTCTTCTTGGATTACATCTTTGAGGACAAGCACTTTAAACAAGTTCCACATCAGGGATACACACAATAGCATGGCCGATACCTTCAGCCATGCAGCTTTCAACCAATATCTCATCCGTAGCCACTGTATCTCTCTATCCACTCATACTTGGACTAATTTCTTCCAGTGCATTGTCCATTGCCTGCCTGCTCCATAGCCATGGGGGGGGCCCTCACCATCTTCCTTCAGACAATACTTATCGAGGGGGGTTAGATGCGAATGTAAGGGGTGTTACAAGCTAATTTGTCCATCACTTCCAATGTGCTTCAACTTTCCCATTCTTCACTCGATCCCTCTTCAAGTGGCTCACGTCTCATCAGTGGTTCACTGGTGATTAACCTTCTAAACAAATCCAATGTCATCCAGTCCTTCGGCTATATCACTCATTACCCCTACTTCCTTTGTTAGTACTGTATGTCTCCATCCTATGATTAACTCCCCTTTCTGCTGCCTTCATTCGCTATTGTTTCTTTCTCCTACTTCCGCTGCAAGGCACTTCCTTCAACATCATCCCTACCTGGTATTGCTGTTTACCCTTCAGATATCTCACTGTCAACTACTCTTTCTCATTTCATTCCAATTCCATTCCCTAATTCTACTGTCTTTCTACAGCAGTGTTTGCACTTCAGCCAGCTCATACCAGCAGTATTCCGGACTCCATCCCTAATTCGCACCTTCTGAGGTGCTTAGTGAAGGTAGGCTTCCCCTATCTACCAGGGAAGGGAGTCCATTACATTCATTACCTCCTATTCCCTACCAACTTGACATCCTCTGTCCCTAACTCTGCTTGGCAGCATTGAGTGAAGGTCAGCTTGCCCCGACTACCAGGGATGGGAGCCATGTCTACAATCTACAGAATGTACCATACCTTCTCTACCACATTCCAGTTGCCGCTTCCCCTTGGTAGTGGAACTACATCCTACTTAACCAACTTGACATCCTCCATCCCTAACTTTGCTGCACAGCATAGAGTGCAGGTTAGCTCACCTGACTACCAGGGATGGGAGCTTTGTCTTCAATCTACAAACTTTACCATACCTTCTCTACCTCCTGCCAGTTGCCACTGGAGTGGAACTCTTGCACTCTATGTACCCTCATCACTCTACTTATGCTGCTTCAGGTCACCACCATCCATCTCTACCATCCCTATCAGGAACCCTGGTCTCTAATCTACTGCTCCAACTCCTGCACCCTCGGCCTATTGCCTGGATCCTACTTACTTCCAGGAACATGTCTTTGCAGGTCACTGCTTTCTTTCAGGACTGGGGCCTTTCCACTCCCACTGTCTTCCACCTCTCAGCTTTGCCTGCAACTTCAACCAGTGGAACCAGGACCTCTTCGACTCATTTATCTCCATCCTGCCAGTCTGCCACTTCCCTTAAATCACAGAAGCCTTCTGCTTTGAATGACTCCACTTGCCATCCTGCTTTTCCATGGATCTTCATTCTATAGCTCCTTTGGCCTCCTTTCCCTCATCATACGGATCCTGCTGTCTGTTATGTCCCTCTCTCACTCCTAGTAGACTGCCTCATGGACTTCTTTGCTATACAGACTTATTTTCTTTGCAGATTTAGGACCTCATCCTCTGTCGCTCCAGAGCCTTCCATCATTTTCTCTAGTAGTTTCCAGCCTTCGTCAGATGTGGGACTACTGTTGTTCATGGCACTTAGCTTGGCCCCTTGGCCTTCCATGGATCATTGTCTGATGCCTTGCTTCCACCTGCATTTCACTGCCGTTCATGGTAGAGTTGGCCGTTCCATACCTTCCTGCTCTGGCTGTCATCCAGCTTAGCTTGGCCTGTGGCTTTCCCCGGATTATTTCTTCAGTCTCTCGGGATCCACTCTGGACTTCCTTCCCATTTGGAATGGCTGCCCTTCATCTTCAGCTTGCTGGCTCAGGGCTTTGTACAGTTTGCTGTGGCTCTTTTGGGGCTTGTTCCCAATCTCCAATCAATACTCCTACCCAGTTATCTGCTCTCCATATGACCCATCTCATGCTCTTACTCTGGCCATTCTAACAATACCCTTCTACTTCTCATTGGATCACTCATTCAATACTCTGGAGATATATTCCTGTTAGCGAACATCCCTTAACTAACATGCTACATAGACTCTTACGCCATCATAGCTTTACATTGCCCAATCAGCTCCTCATGATCAAAATACCATTAACCTGGAGATTAGGAAGATCTTCTCTATTAGATGTACAACCTGAATCCCATCCATTCAACCACTGTGACGTCCCAGATTGCTTCGACTCACTGACTATCCTCATACATGGAAATGACTTAAAACATTGTGCTATGCTCTGACATAATAGCCAGCATTGCTTCCATGGTACTTGCAAGATAACCCATTCAACTAAGGACATTATCCATTTTCCTTCTCAGTCTAGTCTTCCTACACCATTTCGTTCACCAGGTTACTTGACTCCTACTTCTCAATGGACATTGCTCATTTTAGAATTCCATGGATATCTTCCAGAACATTCGACGTTGGACCTCCCTGCCTAGTTGATTACTAACTTCACACCGTCCAAATCATCGTTTTGCTCCTGGTCTTTGCTATTCTGCACTTCATTCATCTGCACTTTTTCACCTCATACCTGAACCTCGGTTAACAGCTCTTTCAGTGGAACCTTCAGTTTCTTCTTCTTGATTTACCTTAGTTAACTTCTGCCATAAAGGCCATCACTGAGAACTGGCCCTCTTAAATTCCAACTGGTGATTAGTATACAATCCGGACAAATTTCACCACATTAGCCTTACCTCCAACTTGGTATTACTCAGCAGTAGCACTATGATTCCTTAATAACCTGCACTAATCAATCTCACTGTCAATCCAACTTATAGACTTACTACATCTGCCTCCAAACTTCTCTCAGTACTTTGGCATCCGAATTACCAGTACACTTAACAACCTATGCCACCACAGTGCATCTCCTAGATGATCGCATCACACAAATAACCATGCTTACTTTGGGCAGCATACCAGCAGAGCATTTACTCATAAAGTCATGGATCTCATGACCAAAGAAGCCATCCATCCTTCATACCAAACTTCCAATCAATTAATATACATAGGGGTACCATCCAAACTGCTCTGCAATTGTTCTAATTATTTACTAATCCCTTATGGCATTACTGTCATCAGTCAACCAATTTCTCCTCTACTGATGTAACTCTGGGATGCTTAATTAGTGACTTATTGCTGTAATTGATTCCTTACCACCAGACTACTTTGCACATCAAACCTTACATGAATTGAAGCTGTCACCAGAACTTTACAAATGATTACAAATACCCAAGTGTACCATCTGGTTTATATCTATCAAATAATGCTCTCTCAGCTGTTTATGCCCCTACAATCTCTTTGGACATGCATCTTTCATTACCTTGGAAATATGGACTACATTACCGCTTCTTTAATTAGACCTGCTCCACACATAGGATTTTGTCATCATTACGGAATTGTGTCCTCCACCCTCAGGATTATCATTCAGTCTCTAGTGTCCTTGAAAACAAATCAAAACATTTCTAGGGCTCTCACTGACTCTCTTCTACTCTTTCTACTTCATGGATGCTTCCTTAGTGACTCCTTGTTCATTACTCAATTCCCTCCCTCCAGACTATAATTTGATATGCATACCTTTCACAAGTTGGATCATTCACCAACATCTTCTGTACCGTTGCATTTCCACCATTTCCAATTTAGTACCTCATCAATCCAGTCATGCTCCCTCTGCTCATTACACTTTTGCAATTCTGTGGGACAAGCATCATTCATCACCTTAGAAAAATTGGACATCCTTTGCCCTCCTTCACCTAGATTGATTTCATACTTTGGATTCTATCACCCATATGGAAGACCTACTCTTCAACCTCAGGATCATCGTATAATCAGCAGCATCCATGGATCGAGGATGGACCACCGTCTCTCCAAGCAGCTCTCCAACCTTAAATTAGCTATGGTTACTAAAACCTAGGTCCTTCTCCATTTGGTATGTCCAGAGAAAGGGCATACTTCCTGCCATGGATTCTCAGAGGTTTCCTCCACCTGGGTTTTTTTCTCCTCTCCTGAGTACCAGGGGGTCATACTCTCCATAAGCTGGAGGAGGTATCTTTTTGGGCCTTCTATTCCCTACAGATTGCTACCTATATACCGGCTACTCAAGGGTGGGAATAGAGTTAAGCCACAAAAAGTACTACAAGTTACAAAATCCCTTGCTTAGGGATCACTACTTGGGCCAGTCCTCTTTAATGTCTTCATAAGTGACATTGTAGAGGGGCCAGAAGGGAAGGTGTGTCTTTGCAGACAACACAAATGTCTGCAACAGGGTTGACATGCCAGAAGGGGTAAAGAAAATGAGAAGGGGCCTAAGCAAGCTTGAGGAGTGGTCAAGGATGTGGCAGCTAAGATTCAATGCAAATAAGTATAAGATCATGCAGTTGGGGCACAGAAATGTGAGGGAGGAGTACATGATGGGGGTGAGGCACTGTCAGCCACCAAATAGGAAGGGGGTCTGGGAGTAATCATATCTGATGATCTAAAGGTGACCAAACAATGTAAGAAGACTGTGAGGAGAGCTAGTGGAATGCTGGGGTGCATTAGGAGAGGTATCTCCAGCAGAAGGAAGGAGGTGGTGATTTCATGGTATAGAACATTGGTGGGACCTCATCTAGACAGCAATGGGTCATAATGTCACAAGATATTATGTTACAACAAAATACTATGCTGCCAAAACAGTGCAATATATTGCCAGCAGCATAATTTGCCCCTGAACCCCCTCCAACTAAATTAACCAACTCTGGGGGGGGGGTGGTTATCACTTACATTCACACAAAGTGCAAAAAGTAAAATAATTCCATGCATCTGAGACTGGAATTCGAAACCCGGTCCACAGATGCACTGCCTCCGATGCTGCCTGTGGCTCATCCCATAGAGTCACAGCAGCTGTTCGCCAGTCTCTTGTCCCAGCAGAATTCTTACCCTGAACCTGGGAAGAGTGAGAGGGTGCACTACCATGCCTACATCCTTCTGCAGTTTTGCACCCTCTCACTCTCCCCTACTGTGTTATTCCCATTGCATGGTCTTGATGTGCATATGACCCAATGACCCAGTAGGCATCTACAGTACTATGTCCAGTTCTGTAGGCCACATCTCTGCAAAGACATACAGTAGAAGCAGTTCAGAGAAGGGGCTACAAAAGTAGTACAGGGGCTGCACCAAAAGTCATATGAGAGGAGACTGGAGGATCTCAATATGTATTTCCTGGAGGAGAGAGTGGGGGGATATGACAGAGACTTTTAAATGCCTCAAGGGTGTAAATAAGGTACAAGATGGTAGCATCTTTGAAAAAAAAAGATATTCAAGAACAAGAGCCCATGATATGAAAATAGAGGGGGAAGACTTAGGGGTAACATCAGAAAGTAAGTTTTTCATAGAAAGGGTGGATAATCTAAGAAACAGCCTCCTGGCAGAGGTTGTAGGGATAGAAATAGTAAGGGGAACTCAAAAACACAGGAGACAGACATAAAGGAACTCTAGCAATAGGGAAGAGTCAGATCATTTAGGATCTGTGGTATATGAAACAGGCAGGGAACATGGGTGAACTAGGTGGCCCTTATCTACCATCAAATTCTATGTTTCTGTTTTTCTATGTAAATAGAAGTCCTTGATCAGCTAAGGAAAGAAGAACTAGGGACTCATCCTCAGCCATTACCATCTGTCATGAGACTAGAGCAGACATGTCCCACAGATGCAGCCATAAGAAACAAAACAAGGTATACTCACTAAAGACATTCAATAAAGTGAAGACCAGGTGGTGTGTTGTAGTAAAACAAGTGAAGTCCCAATTCAACCCATACAGAGAGTGTAAGAGTGGAGAATGTCAACTACTGGAACAACCCTCAACCAAGAGGCAGAAAATATGAGAGAAGACCTGCTTGATTTAATTGAACTGGGCAGATATATCAAAACCTATCAAAGGGAAAGGTTGCAAAAACTACACATGACACATATGGTTTGGAAACAAAACAGATAAACAAAGTTATTGGAACCATTCAGAGGGATCCGTATGATATCACTGAGATAAAACAGAATACATAATTGTGTGGCCAGACTAATAACAGATAGAGTAATGCCACAAAAGGAAGGAATTATGAATGGAATGAAAGGGAAATGCAGCACACCACCATGGGACAGTGGTTAGAGAGAGCAGTGGAGGAGTAAAAGAGTTGAGATCTAAAGTATCACTGCTAGAGGAGTTGAGAAAGGGAAATAGATCAATGAATGTCCATAGAAAAGATGATGAAATCAAACAAAAATGCTGCATTGAAACAGACCAGGACCTAAATTTTAACATCACTTATAACAAGCTCAAGAGTTCTGCTCATGCCAAGAAACTCAGAAGATATATGGAAAAGAACAAAGAAAAAACACAAAACAGATGGTTCAGAGAAGACCGAAATAAATTTCATAGGGAACAGGGAAAGAAAATATTCAACATAACAATACGACTGGGTAAGAAAGAAATGTAGGAATTCTGGAGGAGCACCAACGAACACCTAGTTAAACACAACTGAGATGCAAAAATGGATACAGGAAGTAAAAGACAGTTAAGAAATGTCACTACCATGGAAGGGGAAAGGCCTGAAGCTACAGCTAAGGAGAATGAAGCGAATTAAAGAAGGCTGCTAACTGAAAAACTCCAGGTCCAGATGCTGTGCCCAACTTCTGGCTAAAAGCATTGAGATCCCAACACCATGTAGGAGCAGCCTGTAAAACTATGTTATATGCATAAGAAGTGCAAGCATTATATACAGAGTACAGTCACTTAAATTGCATTTTAATTAATTTCAAAAATGCTAGACGATGCTGTAGAAATGCTTAAAAGACCCATATTAATTTACAAATGTGGTGGCAATTCTACCTTATTCATTTATTCATTACAAATTGGGTTTACAACCTTTGAGTCAGAGACTTATTTACAAAGGCACCTCGTTGTGGGGGGGCAGACATCAAGACAGTTATTACAGTGCAGATTAAAACAGAGGATAACATTACAAGTGCAGTGAAAGGAACATTTAACATAGATATACTTAGGTTACATAATGTAGTAGTTTGTATGTTACTTAGGTTACATAATGTTACAAAATTGTGAGTTACACTCCTGGATATAGTAGGTCCTCAGAGAAGACAGTGGGTTATATCCCTGTTTGGACCTAGTAGGGAAGGGGTAGGTCTGGGGGAAGGAGAGGCTGTCCAGTGGACATTGTCAAGCCAGGGGGCAAGGTGGGCAGGAACCACAGCTTACAACAGGGGGTTAGTTGCACCTACAACAGCGGGTATTAAAGATATGGTTCCAAAGGGCTGTTTTGAAGGAGCCAATTTTTGGCAAGTTGGAGATGCAGCTAGGGAGGGAGTTGAACCAGATGAGGGCTCGGTAGAGGAAGGATCTCTGGGCAAGAGAGGTCTTGGTTCTGGGCACCCTGAAAGTGGCATTAACAGAGCTATGGGTGGTGATGGATGAAGATGTCTGCTGTAGGGAGGTGGAGACCCCCGGGGGGGAGAGTACTAGCAGAGATTTCTTAGTGATAAGGCAGGTCTGGTAGAGCAGTCGCTCCTCAAATTTGAGAAGATTGGTGGTAGTATTGACTTCCTCCACTTTGTGAGGGAGAGATGTGAGATAGTCAATGAGGGACTGGACTGCTTGGTTTTGATTCCTCGAGGGTACATAGGAGACCATGAGGAAGAGAGGGCCTTGGGCGGGGTCAGGTGTGATTTTTAAGGTGAGGGCTTGGGCTCCATAATCAAGTTTAGGAGCTGGGAGTGCCTGACCTATAAGTGAGTCCCATATGAGTAGTGCGCAACCACCACCATGTTTGCCTACTTGGTCTTCCCTGTAGATGGTATATCCAGGGAGAGTGATAGCAGAGTCGGGGTGGATTTGGAGAGCCAAGTCTCTACCAGTGCAATTATGTCAGGTTGATGTTGAATGACCTAGCACTGGAGGGCAGCAGATTTCTTTAGGAAACTGCAAATGTTTAAGGATGCAAAGCAGAGGCCAGTTGCAGTACAGGGTTTAGAAGGGCTGGAAGCAATAGGTCCTGGGTTTGGGCGTACATTACCAGATAATAATAATAGCAGTGTAATTATTCTGGTTAGTGGCTGGTGGCGATGGAGACCCTTGGGTCGACACCCAACTGAGGACTTTAGAATCAGGGTGCATGGGATAAATAAAGTGTGAAGGGTGGGAATGGCAGGGGAGATCTGGGTCCAGGTCAGGCCTTGGAGGGCGGAGGGAGTGGTGGTGGTGGCAGGGTGGGGGTGTTGGGGGTCATGGGTGTGTTGAGGGTGGGGGAGGGCCGAGTCACTGTGGGGTAGTCTGGGGATGAGGTGCCTAGTGTGGAGGAAAGGTGCTCTAGTCTGTGTGAGGTCTGTACCAAGAGGGTGAAGGAGAGCAGACTTAGTAATGGAGTATAGGTACCCATGGCAGCTGAGCAGTAAAGGAAGAGTGCCAGGAGTAGTAGAGAGTAAGGAGATGTAGAGCAGCTTTGGAATGGTTGGGAGAAAACCCCTTTAGTGGGCAAAAAGACTATAAGCTGCAAATGGGAAAAATCAGTATCAATCAGTAGAAGAGGGAGGGCCAAAAACAGATGAATAGTGATAGACTGACCACACAATAAGTGAAATGAGACAGGAACTATACTGTGTTGGATTGGGTAAGTGTGCTTATAACTGGGCCCTCTAGTGGCTAAAGGATATAATCTGCTAATGTAAAAATAAAAAAAGAACAGGCAGGGAGGTTCTGAAGCAATTTTTTTTTGGGGGGGGCACTGCAGCAGCCTCAATTGGACACCGAGGTCAAAGGTGCAGCCCACAGACTTACAGTTCTAAGAGAAGGGGCACAGCGCTCAGGGCAGATAGCAAAATCACAGTACCTTAAGGCCTCTCTCAAAACTTAAATCAACTCTTAAGAAATCTCTACATCAGACTAAACATTACTTAAAGTGAGAAATCAAGAACATGTCAAGCAGAGATCAGTGTTAGCATTAATTTCTTATCATTTAAGCCAGGGTAACTGGTAGCCCATAATATGTATATCCAAACGTTCTCCCTGCATGCCAATTTATTATTGAGGTCCCCTCTCTTGGACAGCATTAGAAGGCCTCTATTAAAATGCAGATTAGGTGACTGTACTTTGTATATAATGCATGCACTTGCACTTGTGTATTATGATTATTGCACAGGCTAAGTAATTTGTTGTGTCCATTAACACCCATTAGTGGGTGCACCTGCTTTTAATTATATATATACACTATTTAAGTATATGGTGTTTCATTGCTATGCATCTCTTGAGAAAGCGCAGTGCATCTGCATAAAACGTTGAGTGTTATCCTGTTGGTGTGGTGGAGGTGTTGGTGCTACTGAATTTTGTAATAAAGGAATCAGGCATTTTAAATCTGGATGTCTCTTCCTTATATGTGCGAGTGTGTGCCTAAGTTAAATTGTGCTTCTTGTTCTGATGATTACCTGTGAGCACCACCTACTGAGAGCGGCTCTGGTTCTTTCTTCTGTTATTGACTTTCATTTGAGCTATGCACCAGTTAAACGCTTTGGATTACTGCGATCAGGATCCAGATTACAGTATGTCTGCACCAAAGCCTTCTACCCATTCAGTGGAAATGCCGAATGTGGTGAACCTCCCAGTTCTGCCCACCCATACAGGTATGAACTTCATGGACACTTTATTGCTTAAGCCTGCGATGCATTTTATGATTGGTGCTAGTGGCAGCAATAACCATGACAATACTATTAACACAGAAGAAATGGTGCCCATCCCTAGTATTTCGACATCTTATACAGAACACCATAAAGTAGCTTTAAAGATTCAGAGACTTGTATGGACACAAACAGCTATGGAACAATACCTGGATGTCAAAAGAGTCCTTAGAGGTCTGTATATTAAAGTTTCCTTCATTTAGTAAAGAGATTTTTTTTTTTTTTTTTATGAACCTTGGCTTTAAGAGATCCATCCATCATCATTAAGGTTAATTCAACTGATTATTAAAGAACTGACTGAGGAACAGAATGAGTTAATTGAAGTGTTCAAAATTAAAGTGGCATTTGCTAAATTCTCAGAATTACCTGACTATGTGACATTAAAACAAGATCTTCACAAAGCAATTGAAAAGTTGGATAAGAAATTAAGAGCACAAAGAGAAAAAAAGTTTAAACAAGACAAGAGGGACTATATTAATATTTGTGTATTTAACTGGAAAAATCAGCCAAAATCATTCTTTCCGAAAAAGAATGGTATCAATTTGGAGCAATCACCTACAGGGAGTGAGCCAGATGCAACGTTGTCATTTTTTTCTCAAGGACAGCATTGACAAGGGTATAGATCCACAACAGATGGTGACACAAGTACCTCCACCATTGAGGCACAGCCCCAGAGCAGCATTTCAGGACAAACAAAATGAAAACAGAGCAGAAGAGGTAGGAAAAGAAAACAAATCAAGATACCCACAGCAGTTTCAGAATCAGGGCATGGATGGGGCAGAAGAAGGCATGGATGGGGCAGCAGTATCCATGGAGATGAGGGAAGAGAGGTTATTACTATTAGATGGGACTCATGAACAGATAAGTGAGTGTAATGTAATCAGTTTGTCAGATCATCAACTTAAGTCAGCAAAATCATCTGTGACTAATAAGGGGTTAAAGTTTGTGCCTATGCACACTCTTAATGCATTTGAAACCTACATTGATTTGAATAACTTTACACATAGGGCCAGATATTCAAAAGGGTTGCACCATGCACAATAGGGTTGCACCTGCGCAAGTCCGAAATTGCTCCATTCTGCGATATTCAGCAGGAGGCAGTTGCACCACTGAAAACATGCTGAGCAACAGTGCAATGCAAATGAATGCATGCTGAACTGGAGGGGGAGGAACCATGCATAAACTGCACAGCCCGATATTCAGCCAGGCTGTGCAGAGTTGTGCAGGCGCAACCCCCAACCTGCGCCTGCACAACTTTGAGCCAAAAAAAAAGGATCAAGTCGAGGGCCACCCACAGGTGAGCTGCTGCATTGCAGGGTGCAACACAGCAGCTGCCACCTGTGGCTGGCCCTCAACCCACTCCCTGTGCCCCCCCTCTGCAGCCCGATCGTGGGCAAAAGAGTGTAAAATCCCCACCACCACCTCACTGGCCCGATCGCGGGCATAGCTATAATTCCCCCCCACACCAGCCCGATCGCGAGCAGCAAGGTGTCTCCTCACCCCCAACATATCCCTAGTGGTACAGTGGACCGATCAGCCCAATCACAGGCTGGAATAGTTAAACACACACACCCCTCCCCCTGAACATATCCCTGGTGGTCTAGTGGACCGATCAGCCAGATCGTGGGCTGGAGTAGTTAAACACACACCCCTCCCCCCAAAACATATCCCTGGTGGTCTGTTGGTTCCAATTCTGATGTGCACTTATCCGAAGGTAGAAAATTCAAGGCTAGGTTCAAATTCATGCCACCACAAAAATCCCATTGCTCAGGTTTTTTTACAGAGCATGATTGCAGAAATTGATTGAGGAAAGTAACCACACTCTGTCAACATGACTAAAACAGAGAGGAGGCTCTAGGAGCCCTCGGAAAAAAATATGGCCATTGCAATCAAGCAAGCTGATTGGGGGGGGGGTGTTCTTTATACTGTTGACTACATATCAGAAGTGTAACATACATTTTTGAATGATAGATTTTGTCAGTGTTTGCATAAAGACCCCACTATGGAATTTAATAGCATAATTGATGCATATTTACAACAGACTTTTTTGAATGGGGTGATAGTTAAAGACACATTGGAATTTCTAACAGTTAAATGTCCACTTTGTTCATCGTTGTACATGTTATCCAAAGTACATAAAAGTTCAACCAAGCCACCAAGTCGTCCAGTTGTGGCCGGGATTGGTTCAGTCACTGAACCCTTGAGCCAGTACATGGATTATTACACATATTAGAACTTTTGTTCCTATTAAGATCTTATGTTAAAGACACTAAACATGCTTTAAATATTACTAATGACCTCCACGTCAAAGATGGGGACCTTCTGGTAACACTCGACATGGAGGCATTATACACGAATATTCTGTATATGGGTGGGTTGCAGGCTTTGCAACACTATTTGAATAAAAAAGAGATTAAGGACCCTCCACCAGCATTTTTGGTTGACTTAGCTCAGTTTGTATTGAAATTCAACACATTTATGTTCCAAGGTAAATACTATCTTCAGATTAATGGTACTCCCGTGGGGACATCTTTTGCCCCAGTTTTGCTTGTCTGTACATGGTAATGTGGGAGAAAAAATACCTGTATGACTTTCTGATTTTATTTCTATTTACAAATGTTATACTGTTGATTGTTTTTGATTTAGCAGGGTACTGAAGCTGAGTTACATTTGTTCACTCAGTATCTCGAGAGTACCAATCCATGTTTAAAGTTCACTGCCAGTGTAGAACTGAGAAGGATTTCCTTCCTGAACATTTCCATTTTCAAGGACAACTGTAATGGTTTGACAACTTTACTTTACCATAAACCAACAGACAAAAACACTGAGCTCCTGGCCAATTTGTGTCACCCTAGACACATTGTTAAGTCTATACCTAAAAGTTAATTTATTAGGGCACGTCTTAACTGTAGTGATGATAACAGTTATGAATATTGGGCAGGGGATTTGGAAAGGGGATTTTTGGAACCTGGTTACAATAAAAATGATGTTTTTCTAACTGAGAACTCAGTATCTGAAATATCAAGGGTGATCTTGTTACAAGAAAAAAAAATGTTCAGTTACAGAAAACATCAAAACTTAATTTTGTAACTACATATAGTGTTGAGCCAGGAAAAACAGAACAGATTACTTAGAAAAATTGGTTAATCCTGCAAACAGAGGATACATTGAACCATCATATAAAAGAATTTCCATGCATGGTTTTTAAAAGTGCTGGTTATTTGGGCAACAGACTAATGCACAGTTAATCAGACAAAATATGAGATGCAGACTGTACCATTGTTAGGAGAGATTGCTCCCCTGGCCCCGGTTGCCTCTCTGTCCCTTTGGTCCCTTTTGTCTCGGCTCCTCCCTCTGGTTCTACTCCCACTATTTATGCTAGCATATTGAACAAAAATGCAGCACCAGATGGTTTTGGTGCTGGGAAAGTGAGTGTATAAAATTATCCTCAGTGACTCTAAGTCCACAAATAGGAGCTACTATGTTGATAGCCACTTTTTACCAAACATGGATGATGGTGTGAATGAGTCCTGTTCCCCAGTTAATTTGACAACTTCATTGTCCTCCCACTCATGATTATTGGATGTGGCATTTGAGATGCGTTTAAATGAATTAAATGTTAGAGAATGAACAAATGGGTTACAGGATATATTGACCCTACAAACACTATCTGTACCCCCACCCTCATTTTCACCTATGTTAGACTCACCTACTTTAGATGCACCTTTACTTTCTAATCCAAAAAAACGTAAGAGGAATTGTTTGGTTACCTGCTTTACTGCATGGCTGTTTTAAATGCCAGTGATGTAAGTATTGTGCTATCATCAGTACCACAAAACACTTTTTAAATCCTGTTGATGGCAAAATGTTGGAGATTAATGCCTTCATCAATTGTAATACTTCTTGTATTGTTTATTTAGCAGTTTGCACGTGTGGTGTATATTATGTTGGGCAAACAAAGAGGAAGTTCAAAGAGGGTGGGTGAGCACATACTGTATGTGTAGTGAAAAACAGCAATTTGTAAAATGCTACAGCACACCATGTTCTCAATGCGCTAGATAAAACCCTACATAAGTGGAAAGTCACTGGTATTGAAAAAGTTAAAATAGGTCCGTGGGGAAGAGGGGATGGACTCAATAACAAATTGGCATGCAGGGAGAACTTTTGGATATACAAATTATGGACTACCAGTTACCCTGGCTTAAATGATAAGGTGGAATTGCTACTACATTTGTAAATTCATGTGCGGATTTTTAGTATTTCTACAGCATTGTCTAGCATTTTTGAAATTAATTAAAATGCAAATTAAGTGGCTATACTCTGTATATAATGCTTGCACTTCTGTATTATGATTATTGCACAGGCTAAGCAATTTGTTGTGTCCATTAACACCCATTAGTGGGTGCACCTGCTTTTATGTACAGTATACACTATTTGAGTGTATGGTGTTTCATTGTTATGCATCTCTTGACAGAGCACAGTGTATCTGCATGAAACGTTGAGTGTTATCCTGTTGGTGTGGTGGAGGTGTTGGTGCTGCTGAATTTTGCAATAAAGGAATCAGACATTTTAAATCTGGATGTCTCTCTTTATATGCGTGAGTGTGTGCCTAGGCTGAATTGTGATTCTTGTTCTGAGATTACCTGTGAGCACCACCTACTGAGAGCAGCTCTGGTTCTTTCTTCTTTTATTTATATGCATACCTCAAGTTGATACCCACCTGGCTAACAACAGGGAATACCATACTATTGATAAAATCTGAACCATCCAGTATCCTCAAGAACTATCACCCAATAACCAGTTTGACAACAACATATACACGATACACTGGAATTGATGAAGATAGAGTTTACAGCCATTTAGACTGTTACAGTTCATGGCAGTAGAACACAATGGTAAAAAAAACTCATATGGTACACTACCTTCTGCTGACTAAGGCTATAATAGAGAGCTGCAAGAAATGACTACAAAAAAGTGTTAGACAGCATCCCACACTCCTGGATCATTGAGCGTTTACAAATCTACATGATTGGAGTGAGTGGAGGGGAGTTGGAGTGAAACTCAGCAGGAAACAGGCAGTTGGAGCTAGAAGATAAGTATTTTCCTCTGTGCTGTTTGTTTTCATTTGGGATTGGGGTAGCATTTCATGAGATGGCAATGTGTGCTGTGTGATTTAACCAATGTAACTTCCAAACAAAGGATTTTGTCTTGGCTGGGAGGAGGGGAGGCATTTAATTGAGGGAGGGAGAGTTTGGGAAATACACAGGAGGGAGAATGGTCGTCACATGACTTGGACCAGTCAATAGTGGGGCTGGGATCCAATTATATTTCTAAGAGGACCAAGATACCCTGAAGCTTGAGTGACCCAAAGTGCAAGTGCCACGATGCAGGAGTGTAGCATCCTCAGTAGTGTCTGCAGGGCATCAGCAGGGAGGACAGTAGGCAGAGGGCCACAGTGGTAGACAGGGAAGTGCCTAATTGGAAGGGCCACATATTTCCTGTACAGACATGGGGAGCTCAAGGTGGGGAAGGGTTCCATGGAGTAGGGACGGACCAGGTTAAGGGAGGAGAAGATGTGCAGGGGCAGTCAAATAGGGTGGGAGATGGGAAGGGTTGTATGTTGCCACGGATGTGGAGCAGCCATATTCCTGGGAGTGGCTTGGACAGCAGGGGGCTGTAGGGTGTGTTGGCAAGTGGGCCAGCTCAGGCAGGAAATAGGGTGGTTGAGGAGGGAATTGGAGGCATGGAGGAGATAGAATAGGGGGAACACAGCCAGGAGGGGAAACTAATGAGGCATCCAAAAGAGTTCAAATGGAACACAAAACAGGGAAAAATAAGGGGGGACTAGGTGGGACAGCCGGAGGGCCACAAAAGTGGGTGCAACCAAGGGAAGGAAGTGATGACTGGAGGAGGGTCAGGTACAGAGGCATAACTAAGACTGGGTAGGAGCAAAGATATCAGCCTGTGGGAAGGGGGACTGGACTCATTCCAAGAAAGGAGATTTGCACTACAAAGAGATTCTCAGAGTTGGCTACTCTGGATGACCAGGTAGCAGAGATAGGAAGTTACAGTGAAGGAGCAGGGAGAGGATGCTACATTGGAAAAGTTACACAGTGGGGAAGCAGTAGGCAGTACACCAAGAAGACACAGTGGCAGGGGGCTCAGGGAAGTGATGCAGTCTCCCTGGACGGAAGTAAGGAGCAAAGAGATAGAAGGATGAGGGAAGTGGCAGGCAGCCTGGAGAAGGCTAAGGATTGGGAAAGGAGGGGGTCAGAGTGGGGGAGGGCCACATTTTAGGGAAGACATGGGGAAGTAATAGCAGAGAAGGTGGTGGCATGGTGGATGCAGCAATAAGTGAGTGCAAAGGGAAAGTTCCTCAGATGGAAAATAGTTTGGAGGTGGAAGTCAGCACCCCGGTCATATTTGTGAGGCGGGAGAGGACAGGGCAAAGGTTAGAGAAGGCGAAGGGGAGGTGAGATGGAGCCATGATAGTGCCTTGCAAGTTGGGGTGAAGGGGAAAGAAGGGCAAAAAGAGGGAGGGCAGGATAAGCTTCACAGAGTCCTAATGCTAGGGGACTCTATACTTAAGGGTATAACATGGGGGGGGAGTGCCAGAAAAAGTAACATCTGGGTAGAGTGCATGTCAAGCATGACAGCGAGTAGTGTAGGGAAGAATATGGGCAGATATGTGGGGAAGGTGGAGCAGAAGCTGCACATTGTGGTGCACCTGGGAACAAATTATCTGGAAGGGAGAAGGACATAGGAGGTACAAGACAGCTTCAGGGAAGTGGGGAAACTATGCAGCAAAGAGAGAACAATGGTAGCCTTCTCAAAAGTTATGCCAGTGCCAAGGGCTAGTACAGATAGGAAGTGAAGAATTGGTGACTTCAACAAGTGGCTGAGGGGATGGTGTGGGACCAAAGGGTATGAATTGGTGGGGGACTAGGGTAGTACATTTGATAACACAGATCTTTATGCAAGGGATAGGTTATACCTCAGCAGGGCAGGGTCACAGGTGCTGAAGTAGAAGCTGGGGGATTTCATCAATGAGAGGTATTATCTAAACTAGGTGGGGGGAGGCATTGGAGCTGGGAATCACTGGGAGAGGGGGTCCCATGGACTTTCTCCCACCACCAGGACAGATATGACCTTAGGTGAAATAGGGGTTGAAGTGAAGGGTAAGGAAGCAGGAAGGATAGGAGCAGTGTGGAGAATGATTTCACTAAATGCTAGGAGCTTGGGGAATAAGTTGGCAGAGTTGCAGGCATTGATGGCAGAGGGAAGGTGGGCATAGCTGTCATTACTGAGATGTGGGCAACCAGGCACAATGACTCGGACCTAACCATCCCAGGGTACAAACCATTCCAGAGGGACAGAGATAAAGGGAAGGCTGGGGGGTGGTTGCCATTTAGGTAAGGGAAGGGATCAGATGTAATAGGGAGGAAGGGGAGGAGGGCAGACTGGAAGTAATCTGGCTGCAACTACACAGCTAGAAAGGGACCAAGATCTGTTTGAGGGTTGTTTATAGAACTCTGGCTCAGAAGGAAGACCTTGACAGGAAAGTGAGGGAGCAGATAAGGAGGCATAGTGGCAAAGGGAGCACAGTGATGGTGGGGGATTTTAATCTATCGGGGGTGGATTGGAGCATTCCAGCAACCACTTGTGCCAGGGAGCAGATCTTCCAGGAAGCATTCCAGCTTGGCTTCCTTACCCAGAGGGTAATTAAGCCAATGAGGAGGGGAATATACTAGACCTGGTACTAGAAGATGGTGAACAGGTCAGGGATGTAAGGGTGGAGGAACCTCTAGCAAGCAGTGACCACCGCACAGTGTGGTTCTTAACCAATCCGGGTAGGGAAGTAGCCACTACAAAAATTATGGTCCTGGACTTCAAAAGGGTGGACTTTGGCAGGATGGAACGCATACTGGAAAGTCATATGGCAAGCATCCACCCAGAAATGGACATGCAACAAAATTGGGCAGTCATCAAGGCAGGACTGGCTGAAGCCACTAAATATTGTGTCAAGAGCCAGAGTCAGAAAACCAGAACAAAGAAACTAAGTTGGATGAGTACAGAGGTTGTGGAGAAGGTGAGGGAGAAGAGGAATGCATTTAGGATCTACAAGAGATCCAACAGGGCAGACAACACAGAAGAATATGTGAAGAAATCCACAGAAGTAGTAAGGGCAACAAAGGTGGCTAGGGAATGAAGGTTAGCACAGGGGATCAAAGAAGAAGAAAAAGATTTATTCAGATATATCAGAGACAAGAGGAAGAACAAGGAGCAGATTGTTAGGATCAGGAGGGGAAGTGGTTGGGCAGAAAAGGGGGCTGAGTAGGCAGAAATACTTAATGAATACTTCTGTTCAGTCTTCACCAAGGAGAGGGATGGGCCCATACCTGAGAAGAAGAGCAAGGTGGGTGAGGTGGGAGAGGGTGGGGGAGAAGCAACCACAGATGGGGAAATCAAGGTGAAAAAGGTGAGGTAGGCCTAAAATCCCTGAAAGTGGAGAAGGCACCTGGCCCAGACGGAGTCCACCCCAGGGTGCTGAGGGAGTTGGCAAAGGTCCTGGTAGGGCCATTGGTGCACCTGTTCAATACCTCTCTGAACTCAGGGTGCATGCCCAGGGACTGGAGGGAAGTGGTACCTCTCCATAAGAGTGGACCCAAGGATGAACCGGGGAATTACTGACCGGTAAGCCTTCTGTAATTGTGGGAAAACTGATGGAGACAATCCAAAAGGAAAGACTGGTGCAATTTCTTGAGGATAACAATCTCCAGAACAGTAAGCAGCATGGGTTTGTCTCAGGCAGATCCTGCCAGATGAATTTGGTTGATTTTTATGACTGGGTTACAAGGGCACTGGACAGGGGCCATGCGGTGGATGTCCTCTACCTGGATTTCAGCAAGACCTTTGACTTAATGCCACACGGTAGGCTGACCTGCAAGTTGAAGAGTCTGGGAGCAAAAGAAATTGGTCAGATGGGTCGAGAACTGGCTGCAGGGTAGACCACAGAAGGTAGTAGTTGGGGGGGGGCATCTGCACCCAAGGCAGTCACAAGTGGTGTACCACAGGGCTGCTGGGACAGGTTCTGTTTAACATTTTCAGAGCCGACACTGCAGTGGAGATTAAGAGCAAGATCAGTCTCTTCGCAGATGACACAAAGATTTGTGCTGAGGTAGATGGGGTGGAGGGAGAAAAAGCACTTCAGGAGGATTTGGTAAAGCTGGAGGAATGGTCTCACATTTGGCAGCTTGGTTTCGATGCCAAGAAGTGCGAAGTGATGCATTTAGGAGACAAGAACCCAGGACACAATTACTGTCTGGAGCGTGTCCTGTTAACAAAATCCAAGGAGGAGAAGGATCTGGGAGTGCTGGTAACTGGGGAGATGGACCACTCTGCTCAGTGCAGGAAGGCAGCAGCAAAGGCAAACAGTATGCTAGGATGCATAGCAAGGGGGATTACTTCTAGGAGTGGGGAGGTCATCTTGCCCCTGTACAGGGCCCTGGTGAGACTGCACCTAGAGTACTGCACGCAGTTCTGATGCCCCTACTTGAAAAGGGACATCAAACTATTGGAAGGGGCACAGCACAGGGCAGCACAAATGATCCTGGGGTTGGGGGACATACCATATGAGGTGAGACTGAGAGAGATCTATATGTATACTCTGGAGGAAAGAAGGGCTAGAGGGGATATGATTGAGACTTTCAAGTACCTGAAGGGTTTGAACAAAGTAGACACCAGGTGTATGTTCAATCTGAAAGGTGGAAGGGAAACCAGGAACACTCTATTAAGCTGGAATGGGACAAGTTCAAGATGGAGCTTAGGAGGCATTATTTCCTAGAAAGGGTGGTGGCAGGGTGGAATGCTCTGCCAGAGGAAGCTGTATTGTTACAGAGTGTTGGGGGCTTCAAGAGGATGTGGGACAGATTCAAGGGGAGGGTGCAAATCAGGAGGGGTGAGAGATGGGGGAAGGGTATATGAGGGAGGGAGAGGGGCAGCTGCAGACTAATGGACTGAAGTGCTGCACACTCAAACAGGCTAGATAGACAGAATGGCCTGTATCTGCTGACAATTTCATATGTTCGTATGTAAGATACATCCCATACTGATAAACATCATCACAACTACTATGAGAAAATGAAACCCACCCTGCAATTAAACCATGAAAATGGTCAAATCACCATCCCAAGCATAAAGATCCAGTTATGTATATTTCAAGGTGGCTCCTTGTCAACACCTGGCACTTGGATTAAATTCTCAATACTGACACTGTAGTACAGCATGATGAGGGGGATGCTGCACTCCTGAGGTGCTGTCTTTCAGATGAGACATTAAACCAAGGTCCTATCTGCCTGTTCTGGTGGTTGTTCAGGTGGGCATTAAAGATCCCATGGCACTTCTTGAAAAGAGAAGGGGAAATTTGTTTTATTGAAATTCATACAAATAAACTTGCACAAAATAAACAGCCATCAAGCGGAATCACATATCCCAGTACTGAGTACAAGTATCCAAACAAAAAATAGTAGAAACAGAAAAAGAAATTACAACATAAATCATTCAGGTAATCAAGACATCACTATCTGTGATCCACGATAAGTTCCTCCAAATCTGAACTAAGTACAGTCTATTCAAGGCCTTTGCCTCAGTAAAGTAAATCAGCTGGATTTCTTTTGTCATTTTCCTTAGCAATTCTAAATTAAACTTTCTGTTGTAAAGTAAATAAACACCTGACATTCCATACATACCACTTGATTACAGCAAAAATATTTAAAGTACCCCATCCAATTTATTCCAAAGTACCCCATATTTCCCATAAATTGGAGTACTATAATTCATTTTGGAGAATAATCCCTCATGCCACTCTGTGGTTAGTAGAGTCCAAAAATCCATAATATATGGACAAGAGAAAAACAAATGTTCCATGGTTTCCAAAATCTGAACACAATGTAGCCTCGAACATACCCTTTCTTCCAGTTTTTTATGTTTCTGATTAACCTTAATGTATAAATGCTCATGATAGCATAACCATAATATATCATGGTACTTGACTGGAATCCTAGTATCCTGATCCAAAAAGCAGTAAAGCTGATACACACTGTGGGGGAAATTTTGGAAATATCTCAGTCTCTGTGAAATGGGTAGTAGTAATAACCTGTTGATAGATCTGCTTTTTTGAATAAATCATTAAGTTGGTGCTGGTGATATGCCAATTTTTTTAATTTCACAAAAACATCCCTTAAATATTCAGGAGCAAATGTATGTTGTTCGATAATTTTGAGAGACCCAGCTTTCAAGTCTGTTAACCAGGCCGCTATGATACTCAGAAAAATGCATGTCCATATCTTACGTATGTTTAGTAACAATGGTCAAAAATTCCCATATAAAAACTGACTATAAAAAAACAAAATTGGATTCACCATATTCTGGCCACCCCTATTCCATGGGAGATACAATATATTTCTTCCAATAGGGCTGAGGTGGCTCCCCCGAAATGCTTGAAACAAAACACTCAACAACTTGGCCTCCCTGGTTCTAGGCAGAGGGAACACACTGCTAATATACAAAAATAATAGTAAAAGAAATGTCTTAATTAAACTCTCTTACTCTTACTGAAGTTCTACCCATGTCACCATTACACTAACTGAAACCTCTTGTCCAGCTTTTTATCTCAATTTATTAGATCTAGAGGGCCTGTCCCAAATTCTATACCTAAAATCCTAGTATTGTCTCTAGCAAAGGAAACTCCAGTCAACTGTGATAGAAAAACTTATTTCTTTCCCAGCTCCCACCCCACACACTTTCTCATATTTAAAGCAGCCCCCGACACTGTTCCATAGCGGTGACAGACATATATTGCTCCTATCACAGATGCATCATAACTAACAGACACACATCATCCGCATATACCAGTGCTGTGAATGGCAAAATATGTTGGTGGATTTGAATAGGAAGAATCACAATATGTCTATTTAGAGCCCGTAACAGGGGATCAATGGCGAAGACATACAAAAGGGGACTAATGGGACACCCTTGTCTCACCACTCTCTTTATAGCTACCATAGGGCCACTGAAACCATTCACCTGTGGTATAACAATAGCATTGCAAAAAACGGTTTTTAACCACGTGATAAATACTAGTGGAATTCCATATCTCTGTAAAGTGTACCATAAAATGTCATGACTTACTGTATTGAAAGCCTGTTGTTAATCTAATGACACCACTAAACCTCCTGAGATAGCATCAATCTGAAAATGTCTCTTAATAAAATCAGCTGGTCTGTTATGGCTCTGCCTGGGATGGCACAGGACTGTGTTATGGAAAGCAACTCTGGAGCTACCTTCAAAAGCCTACAATTCAGTATTTTAGCCAATATCTAGAAATCACAATTTAGAAGGCTAATAGGCTTCCAGTTAGAGATGTATTTTTTATCCCCCTTTTTATGGAGCAGGGTTAAGATCCCCATTGACATATCAAAGGGTATTCCTGGGTTGGTTAATGAATGATTATAGGTTTCTGCTAGCTCTGGTATACAGTACTTCTGGCCCGATAAATTTGTAGAGTTCAGCCATAAGGTTGTCTCTCCCTGGCGCTTTACTTGTATTTAAAGTCTTAATGGCTATCTCCACCTCTCAAGCTGTGATAGGTTTAATCATCCACTAGCCTTGTCTTCAGTCGTTGTGTTTACATCTAAGTTCGTAGCCTGAAACAGGGAGCTCGCATGTTTATGAACCACTGTTAAGATCTCATCAGTTGTAGTGTGTAAAATGTTTCCAACGTCAAATAATGCTTCAATTGTTCTTTTTTTGACCCATGCCCTGCAGCTAAGAAATGGACAGACATCATCCATGTTCCATACATCTGCTGCATAGTTAAAGTGATAGTTTGTTTTACATGAAAGGCCTGTAGTTTATCTTTCACCTGCTGTATTTGTGTAGTGTAATCATGCTTAGTTGTGGTAAACTTATAAGCAATTGTAACTGTTTCCTATTCGTCTGATATGCCAAATTTTCAGCATCCCTATGACCATTACTTAGGGTAATAAGCAATGATCTCAGTATGCTTTTAATAATTTCCCACCATGCTGAAGGGTTCTCAAAAATATCAAACAGAGATTTTTTTTACTAATAATGAAATAAAGAATTTTCTGTTTAACCCAGTCCTATAATATAAGGGAAGTATTAAATCTCCATATCCCAGGTCCATGCCGCTGTACAAGAGATCCCACAGTAATTGACAATTCCTTATGATCAGAGTATTCCATCGATTCCATGGAGGCTTTCTGTATAAACAAGGATGTGTTAATGAATATAAAATCTGTTCATGTTACAGTACAGCCCCTTTGAAAGGTTGGATCATGTCTATTATTTTTCAAAAAATATGCATTTTTACAGTAGTTTGTAAATAGGTCATATCACAGAAAAGTGTCTGTGTGGTGGTTGCCCTTCCCCTATAATTTTCTGTCAGCCCACAGTTAAAATCCCCACCCCAAATTATATTTTGTGAAGTGTACAAATATGGTCTAATTTGTGCAAAGATTGCAATTCTATCAGCCTTCATTTGAGGTGTGTAGATATTAATATGTAATATGTATTATCTATTCTGACGTCCAACAGTAGAGTTCTACCTGGGATCAAATCAATAAGTTTTATCACTGAGACCTCACTATTCTGGAACAAAATACCCACACCCAGAACAAGATTCAAGGCTAAGCGACCAAAAGGATATTCCCGTGTACCATTCCTGTATGGCCTTAGATAATTATGACACTGTATGCAGCCTGGTATCTTGTAAAAAATAAATATTCACATCATTCGACTTCAAATCATTGTCTGACCTATTCTGGTGATCAGTGAAAACTTGGAATCTGTTTGAAATAGGCGTTTCAGCAATTTTAGGCATTTTTGATGCTGGCTGTATCCTACTCGATGTCCTCCATGTCAGCAGTTTTCCAGGGGCCTTCCGATTGTGAACAGGGTGGGGGGACATATTAGCAATGGCCATGTCCTGCTCCGTCCTTTCTACCAGAGGTTCTCCTTTATCTGAAGAAGCCATCTCCCATTCTTATAACTCCACTGCCCCAGGCATAGCATCTGTACCAACTATCAAAGATGCTGCCTCAGGCTCTCCATGAATGTCAGGATCTTCAGCGAGTGTGTACAGTGCAGCTTCCATAACCAGAGCTGAGGTGTTACTCTGTGAGGGTTTTGGATCAGTCAAACCCCTTCTGCCTGTAGTATGTACCCGCTGTGCAACTGTTACCATTAAACACTGTTCTTCACAGTTTGCTGTACCTCTGCTGTAGCAAAGACCCAAACTGAGGAAAAGATAGCCAATTCAGTTAAGAAGGGGGATAAAACCTTTTATAGGTATATCAGGGAGCGTAGAAAGACAAAGGGAGGGATAGTGAGGCTGAATAGAATGGACGGTGGGTGGGCAGAGAGGGACAGTGAAAAAGCAGGGATACTGAATGGATACTTCTGTTCAGTATTCACAAAAGAGGAGGTGGGGGAGGTGCCCAATCCAATTAACAGAAGCACTCTGGATAGGGGGGTCGATCCCAGTCATTTCACAGAAGAAAGGGTTCTGAAAGAACTCCTAAAACTGAAGGTGGACAAAGCAATGGGGTCAGATGGAATTCACCCCAGAATTCTAAAAGAATTAAGCAGAGAGCTAGTGACACCACTAACTACCCTTTTTAACAAATCATGGGAAGATGGTGTGATGCCTGAGGACTGGAGGAAGGCAGATGTGTTCCCCTTCACAAAAGTGGGACCAAAACAGAGGCAGGAAACTACAGACCTGTGTGGTAGGGAAAGTGATGTAATCACTTCTGAAGGAAAGAATTGTTGAGTACCCAGAGGCCAGTGGAGCACAGGACCCAAGGCAGCATGGGTTCACAGTGGGAAGGTCATGTCAGAGAAATCTAATTTATTTCTTTGACTGGGTGACCAAAGTAGTGGACCAGGGAGGGGCTGTGCACATGACCTACCTAGACTTAAGCAAGGCATTTGACACAGTCCCACACAAAAAAAGAATAGTCAAATTAACCAGCCTGGGAGTGGGTCCCAGAGTGGTAGCCTGGGTAAAACATTGGCTGGACAACAGGACACAGAAAGTAATTGTAAATGGAGTCCACTCTGAATAAAGAGGGCTTACTAGTGGGGTACTGCAGGGTTAAGTACTGGGTCCAGTCCTTTTTAATGTCTTTTTAAGTGACATTGCAGAGGGACTGGAATGAAAAGTATGCCTCTTTGCAGATGGCACAAAGATCTACAACAGGGTTGATACACAAGGAGGCGTGGAAAGGATGAGAAGGGACTTGGCAAGGTTGGAGGAATGGTCAGAAGTATGGCAGCTTGGATTCAATGCAAGGAAGTGCAAAATAATGCACCTGGGAAACAAAAACCCAGGGGAAGATTACACAATGGGGGTTAGTAACAACAACAAAAATGGAAATGGACCTGCGGGTAATCATATCAGATGACCTTAAGGTTGGCAAGTAATGTGAGAAAGCGGTAGGGGGGCCCCCCATACTGGGATATATAGGGAGAGGCATCACCAGCAGAAAACAGGAAGATGTTATCCCTGTACAGACAGTTGGTGAGACCCCATCTAGAGTACTGCATCCAGTTCTGGAGACCCCATCTCTGCAAGACATAGACAGGATGGAGGCAGTTCAGAGGAGGGCAACTAAAATGGTGCAGGGTCTGCAAGAGAAGCCATAAGAGGAGAGACTAAAGGAGCTTAATATGTATGCCCTTGAGGAAAGGAGGGAGAGGGGGACGTGATAGAAACGTTTAAGTACCTCAGTGGAATCAACAAAGTCCAAGAGAGCAGCATCTTTCAGAAAAGAGATGTGCAAGAAGAAGGGGGCACAATTTGAAGATAGAGGGGGGATGGCTCAGGCGCAATGTGAGGAAGTATTTTTTCACATAGAGGGTGGTGGACGCATGGAACAGCCTTCCTGAGGAGGTTGTGGGGTCTAAAACTGTGGGAGAATTCAAGAATGCATGGGACAGATATAAGGCAATTTTTGTGGGGGGGTAGGAAGAAATAGGCTGTTGGTTAAATAGGATCTGCAACTTATCCTCTAGGTAGGGAAATTAGCAGACTATGTGGGCCATGCGGTCCTTATCTGCCATCAAAGTCTATGTTTCTATGTTTCTAGGTACCTGTGCGCTATGTGCTGCTTTGGGACATTTGGTGTAGGCATGTCCCTATGTCCCAGATAGGTTACATACCGTTACCTCCTTGCATTGTGTGCTAGTGTGCCCTAATGTATTACATAAAGTACAATGTAAGTGATCACAATTACTGCTTGTGTGTCCTGGGGCCCCACATTTATAGCAGGTCAGCGGTTGACCCTAATAAAACAATATACCCGTCTCTACCTAAAAAAAATGAGTTAGGTAAATGCTGCAACCCCTGATACCGTGCCCGTAAAATAACCCTGACCTGCCATCCACCCAGTCCAGATACTTTCAGAATCGAATATCGTCTCCGGGTTCCCCCCTACGGTACAGCTCTGGCTCAACCAGTATACAAGTTCTGTCATACTTACACCTTCATTTCTAAATAATACCATGACTACCCTGTGTGCAGTCTGTGTCAAGAGTATCACCTCAAAAGCTGTCCACAATGGCGTATTTTTGACCTTCTGATTTCTCTCCCAGACCTTTTCTAGTCCACTACTCAGCTTAAAACTAACATCAGATGTGGACTCTCTGGATACATGTATTAATGCATACAATTCAGTAATGTTAAACAGTAAGTTGTCTTTCAATAAAGTTTTACCCTTATAAACCCTGACTGGGAAGCACTCTAAGCCTCCTTTGTACACAAGACGTACAGCATTATGGAGTCTTGCTGAGTATACAGGTTGTTTAAAAAAAGAATCATACTGTCTGGGTTGCCTGGTATCATTTTTCCTGTGCAAGCTCGTGGGCTCTGCAGCCTTAGAATCTGAAGGTCCATTTTTCACCATATCTAAATTAGCTACAGGTTCAGCAGTAAATAACCTTGTAGGTTGCCCTAAACCATTGTGGACAGTTAAAACCTCCTGTACTTTACCCTGAGTTCTGTCCAGCAAATGTAAAGTAGGATGATGTGTCAATTCCAGCTCCTGTGGCAATTCCAAGTCTTTCTTCCTTCTATCTGCATCCTGTGCTAGTGCCATGTCCTGAACTCCATCATTACCTGCCAGCTTATCCAGCGTCACTGCATCTTTACCAGTGTCAGCTGAACTCTCAGGATCTGAATAGGAGTAAACCCTGAAATCCAGCTAGCCTTCTCAGTGTCCTTAACCCATCTGGTGGCTCTCAGTGAATGATCCACTGACCATGGGCCCTGCGCAGGTTCTGAGAGATCAGCCTATGATTTTCATGAAGGATAGGCTTTTTTCACTATTCTGCCATCCTTTGCCAAAAAGAAGAATACTGTAGCATTCTTCTGGTCATCCGCTGCTTTTGAAAATATACCAGTCACTGAATTTTGAGGTATAGCAAAATAAAAGTCATGTATTCCATCCTGCTTCCCCTTGCTATGACCCAGTATGTTATTGACAGTTTGTAGCATATTGTAAAGAGTTCCCTCTTTTTAGCAAATGCTTGTCATCTTCTGTGGCTAACAATTTCTGTAATGAAGACTCAGAGTTCTGAGCTACTACATCAGGTTTGCCCTCATTCCATTCCTTGCACTTGTCTTGTTGATCATCCAGCAATATCTGTGTATGCAGGTCCCGAGACATTAAATACATCGTCTGTTCCAAGATTTTCTCTGGGTTTCCTGCCACATTGAAAAACTCCTCAATCTCTGCAGAAATTTCAGTTGGGGTGGGGAGAGACCAGATCCACGACCATCCACATGTCCTTCTCCTGCTCAACCTGAACAGCAAGTGGGTCAGCCATCCTCAGACGACTGGAGCATCCCCTATAGCTCAGTACGGGAATTTCCCCGGTGTCCTGGCCAGATGACCCCCATTCACTAAAAATACTACCAACAGTTGCTTAATCTGGTTCAATTTCAGTTGGTTACCATATGTATCCCCCTCCCCCTGGTCACCCCTGAAAAAGGGACTTCTAGTCTCAGTGGGCCTACCAGGTCAACAAGACAAACAAAACAAAACACTTCTGGTCTGCCTTGCCCTAAAAACATTACGTAGACTAATCAATGACCTAGGCTATGGATTTAAACTGAGTTCCAGAAACCAGAATGATCAGCAGCTAACATCTCACTTCCTTTTTGTAGATGACCTGAAGCTTTACAACTCATCTGATAAACACCTGAAAACACAGCTACAAATTGTAAAGGCCTTCTGTGGTGATATATATGGATTGCATTTGGCCTAGATAAATGTACCAAGGCAACATTTAAAGCAGGAAAGTTATATCATTAGAAAAACACTAACCTGACAGAGGTCCATGACATAAAATAACTTGTGAAAGAGGGAGTGTACAAATATCTGTGACTAGATGAAGGAGCAACAATACAACATGAACAAATGAGAGCAAAAATTAGCAAGGAATATTTCAGAAAGGTAAAGCTCATTCTGAAAACTCATTTGATAACGCAAAACAAAGTGCACACTATAAATCAGCTTGCCCTTCCTGTGATACCGTATAGATTTGGGGTGGTAGACTGGTCTCAGAAAGTGTTGAACCAGCTAGGTATAGAAACAAGAAAACTGCTTCATGCCTACTGGTTAATATAGAAAAATCAGTGCATGCCAAGACTATACATCCCAAGGTCTGAGGGAGGCATGGGCCTCCTTGAGATTGATTACACATGCAGTTCCACAACAGTGGTGCTGCTTACATAAAGACATCCTTGAGCCTAAACATAGTCACGGTCCTATATCATGAAGAAAACAAGACTAAGATGATTCCATCATCAGATTAGGAGAAGTCTTTAGGAGGGTAGCAGATGTGGATGTTAACCCACCAGTAGATAAGGAACAACCAACAATGGAAAGTGCAAAGAAGCAGAAAAAAATATAAAGACAAAAGATCAAAAGAGAAGAAAAGACAACTGGAAGACCCATAATTACTGTGGAAAATATAGGCATCTGCTGGAACAACCACAGGTCAATCAAGAACTGACCATTGGGTGGTTAAAAAAAGGGGAATTTAAGCCACAAGACGAGAAATTGATAATGGCAGTTTAAAACTGAACTACACACAAGATGGTTTATGAAATCCATAAAAAATAAAACAGGAAAAACTGACAGGTGCAGGTTCTGTAGTTTCGAATTAGGAACAGTTGCACATCTTGTAGCTGGATGTGAAGTGCTCATGGCTGAAGGTCTGTATAATGAAAGACACAACAATGTAGCAAGACTGATCCACTGGAAACTGAACAAGTTCTATAGCGCACAGGTAGCAGAGAAGTACTGGAAACATGAACCACTAAGAATCACAGAGAATGAAGAGGTGATAATCACATGGCATCACCCAATTCCAACTGCCAAGAAAGTGGAAGCAAGAAAAACAGATATTGTAATAGAAGAACAAAGAACAAAAGTAGCATTGCTGATCGAAATGGTCACCCATAGCGAATACAGTGTCCTGCGTACAGAGAGACACAAAATCCTGAAATACCAGGATATGCAATCTGAAACCAAACAGATCCTGAATAAGGACACACAGATCATTCCAGGAGTGCTCAGAGCAATAGGACTAATCAAAAAGAACTTTCAGGCACATCTAAATGTACTACCAATGGCCCCATGCAAGAAGGGGTGGGTAATATGCACCAGAGGTGCGTATCCTGCCTGCACAGCTCTGCTCCCGGGGGAGATCCACAGATAGCCACATTCACAAATAGTGACCACCGTGCGTCTCCCATATGTAGCCCCACACCCTGGCATGCAGGTCTTCAGGGTGGTCAGGTGAGAAGCCACAGAGCTGGTCAGGCAGTCAGTCAGCTGCCTGACCCAGACCCCATAGCGAATCATCTGTGCCTGTGTGTGCCGGATGAGGAGCCGACGTGTAGAGCACCACCTGTAGTGTGGGGGATGGGTGCCCGGACGCCACCTGCAGGTCACCCAGTGTGCCCCACATACAGGGGCTTCCTCAGTCGGGGTGCAATGGACCCTGCCTTGCAGCTGCAGCCTGCAACTGTCACAACTGGGGTGGCTGCATAACAGGTCCATTGCCTTTCACGACTGCCCGACCTGGCGGTGCCAACGCCTGCACCCAGCACTCCACATCTCCACGTTCATGCATCCTGTGGAGTGCTGGAATGCCACCCCTACACCTCCCCTAGTTTGCCCTGCTCTGGGGATCTGGTGTGGCGGGTGGGGCGGATGTCCAGTCATCCATGACACACAGGGGGTGAAGTGGGCATGGGCAGGTGTGGAGTGGGCTATGCAGCAGGGATACATGGCCCATACCCACTCTGCACCTTTTGGCATAGGGCTCAACATGCATGACACCTTATGAACTACAAAATGAAGCCATCCCAGGGGACGATGAACATACATGTGAGCATAAGAATGTGCCAGCAGAAATAGACAACCCAGTCTATTTAAGTCTGCTCAAGTGTGCAGCTAGCACTCCTAGTTTGCAGCTGCCCCACACCCTCACATTTGTCATCCCACTGCCGCCCCACCTCCCCCCAGCCCAGACCTGTCCATTGCACGTGCTGAGAAGTACACTCTACATAACATAGAAACATAGAAGTTGACAGCAAATAAGGACCGCAAGACCCATCCAGTCTGCCCATTTATTTTTCTACCTTATGAATGTGCCATCAGCCTTTGCTCTGTCGATGGCCTATTTATTCATACTCATCTGTATTGCTCCCTTATGCCTATACCATGCCTGTTTGAAGCCCTGCACTGTATTCATATCCACCATTTCCTGAGGTAGGCCATTCCATGCATCCAACACCCTTTCTGTGAAAAAGAACTTCCTCACATTACCCCTTAACTGGCCTCCCTCTAATCTCATGCTGTGTCCTCTTGTCCTGCTATTTTCCTTATATTGAAACATGTTAGATGCTTTCACTTTGTTAATGCCCTTAAGGTGTTTGAATGTTTCAGACATATCACCTCTCTCTCCCTCTCTCTTTTGCTCCAGGGTATGCATATTGAGCTCCATTAATCTGTCCTTATACATTTTCTGATGCAGTCCCTGCACCATTTTTGGTTGCCCTTCTCTGGACTGCCTCAATTTGGTTAATGTCCTTGTGAAGGTGTGGCCTCCAGTACTGCACTCTGTACTCCAGATGGGGCCTAACCAGTGTCTTGTAAAGAGGAATTATTATCTCCCTCTTGCAACTTGTGATATCCCTACTAATACACTCCAACATACCCTTAACCTTACCTACTGCTTTAGTGGTCTGCTTGGATGATTTCAGGTCATCTGTGATGATAATGCCCAAGTCTCTTTCTTCCTTTGTGACTGCCAGTAACTCCCCTCCTAGTCTATAGGTGGCTTCAGGGTTTCTCTTCCCTATGTGCATGATCTTGCACTTCTTTGCATTAAACCCCAGTTGACACTCTTCTGACCATTTTTCCAGTTTATCCAGATCTCTTCTCAATCTGCCCACCCCATCTGGATCATCTACTCTGTCGCAGATCTTGATCACCTGCAAACAGACAAACCTTACCCTCCAGTTCATTTGCAATGTCACTGATGAAGATATTGAAGAGGACTGGCCCCAGGACTGATCCCTGAGGTACCCCACTTATGATTTGCATCTATTCTGACTGTATACCATTTACTGCCACTCTCTGTTTTCTGTCCGTCAACCTGTTTGTCACCCAGTTGACCAACTTTTGACCCAGCCTGAGCCTACCCAGCTTATTAATCAATCTTCTATGTGGAACAGTATCGAAAGCTTTGGTGAAGTCAAGGTAGGTGACATCAACTGCTCCCCCTTGGTCCACCACTCTGGTTACCCAGTCAAAGAAATCTATGAGATTAGTTTGATAGGACCTTCCTTTTGTAAACCCATGCTGTCTTGGATACTGTGCGACTATGGATTCCTGGTGTTGCACTATCCTTTCCATAAGGAGTGCCTCCATAATCTTGCCCACTACTGAGGTAAGACTGACGAGTCGGTAGTTCCTTGCCTCCTCCCTGCTACCACTCTTGTGGAGCGGGATAACATGAGCCGTTCTGCAGTCTTCTGGGACCTCTCCAAAGCTCAGAGACTCACTAAACAGTTCTGATAATGGTTCTACTACTTCCACCCTTAGCTCCTTTAGTACCCTGGGATGTATGCCATCAGGTCCCATTGCCTTGTCCACCCTGAGCTTATCGAGCTTTTGTAGGACCCTTTCTTTTGTGAAGAGACTAGTGCATACTTCCCTCCCCCCTGTGTCCATGGTGCTCAACTGTGAGCCCTGCCCTACCTTCTCCTCAGTAAATACTGAGCAGAAGTATCTATTTAGGATAGATGCTTTTACATGGTCCTCCTCCTCACATGCCCCATTATCCCCTTTGATCTCAGCAATACCTCCTCTGGACTTTCTCCTTTCACTAATGTATCTATAGAAAGTCTTGTCACCTTCCTTTACTGTTCGTGCTAGTGTTTCTTTGGTTTGGGCCTTTGCCTGCCTTACTGCCTTCCCTGCTTCCCTTAGGGAAGTTTGGTATGCCTCCCTATCTTCATCTCACTGCATTCTCTTATATTTCCTGAAGGCCAATCTTTTGGCTCTGACATTTTCTGCTAATGATTTGGGGAACCAAAGTGGTTTCCTTCTTCTTTTGCACTTCCTTTTCTCTCAAACACAATGGGATGTTGCTTCAAGTATTGCATCCTTAATGCTTGCCCTCTTTGCCTGTACCCCCTCACCTGTATTTCTTCTTGACAGGGCTAGCTTAACTCTGTTGGGCATCTTATCACAGTCAGCTCCTCTAAAGTCCCATATGTTTGCCTTGGAATGGGATGATTAAGTTCTAGTGGCCAAATTGAACCATACCATGTGATGGTCACTGGCCCCCTGGTGACCTTCTACCTGGAGATCTGTGATCCTTTCCCTGTTAGTCTGTACTAGTTCTAGGATATCCCTGTCTCTTGTGGGTTGTTGTACCAGTTGTTTGAGGCCCTCTCCCTGCAGGGAATCCACTACTGTATGTGTCTAGTTCTGGCAGATATTCCTGCTGGTATTGACCAGTCTGTATCTGGCATGTTGAAGTCTCCCATTATCAGAACCTCCCCTTTAACTGTCATGTTTTGTATATCTTCTAACAGTAATGCATCTATGTCCTCCTCCTGGTCTGGAGGCCTGTAGACAACCCTGTTTGTATAGCTATCCCATTTCCTGTTTCCAGTGTGACCCACAGTTCTTCTGGCTCCTTATGTGTATTCTGAATTTATGTAGCTTTGATATTTTTATTGACATAAAGGGCCACTTCACCCCCTCTTTTTGCACCTTGGTCTCTTCTGCACAGTACATAGCCAAGTACTGAAGTCTCCCAAGTGTGGTTACTGGTGAACCATGTCTCGCTAATGGCCACTATGTCTAGCTTAGCCTCTGTCATTATTGCCTGCAAGTCTGGGATCTTGTTTCCCAGACTGCGAGCATTTGTGTACATGATTTTCCATTGGCCAGATTTCAGTGTGTTAGTTGCTGGGTGAGGTTTGGTGTTTCTCCTGTGCGTCATATGGGGAGCTGGACCTTTTTCCTTACCTGATGGTGCAAATGAACTACAAACATGCTGAACTCCTGTATGATCACTAACTGAGGGGGGAGGGGTATTCTTCCCATTCAACGTATCGGGTACTGCATCCCTCTCCCCATTTCCTAGTTTAACTATTTTGCAAAGATGTCAAACTTCTGCCCCAATGCCTCCTTAGTCAGATGTAGTCCATCGAATTTAAAGAAATTTCGCTCCCAAAACTGTTGCCAGTTCCCTACAAATTTGTGTCCTTTTTCCTGGCACCAGCCCTTGTGCCACATGTTTTGCTCCCCTATCTCCCCTTCTCTGACCTTCTGTCCATCTACCTCCCTCTCCCAGACTGGCAGGATCTCAGAGAAGGAGATGCTGGACAAAATGGATAATAGTTTAGCACCCAGCTTGGTCAGGTATTCATTGGTCTCCACAACTGACCGGCTGGCAAGATCATTAGTCCCTATATGTAAAAGGACATCGATGTTTTCTCCGGCTTCCTGTCAATGTTAGCAATGCGGTCAGTGTTTCTCCATGCTGATGTATCTGGGAGACATCTGACCATTACCCTGGCTGAAGATAGGTATCAACTCCCCAAATCATGGAGTCTGCTACGATCAGAATTGTTTTGGATATTTATTTATTTATTAGCTTTTGGTAACCGGGCAAGTGCCCTAGGCAACAGACCTGCCTATTTTCAGGCACGACCTGGGAGAGGACAGGACATTGGTTACAATATGCAGAAATGCACAGACATAATATAGGTGTACAGGAGCAAAACAAGATATACATGGGGTAGCACAGTAACAGTTACATAACAGTACATTTTAGGCATAGATCATAATAAGGATGTAAAATAAAGCAATTAGGGTAACCATAAGACAGCTGAGGACAGTAAAGACATCAAGGTTCATAGCCACCTAGACAAACGTATTGCATGGGAGAACATTAGTGTAGTAATTAGGGTCAGACCTGACAGCCTGCAGTGGACAAAGCAAATTAAGAGCATTTGCATTGGCCAGAGGCTAGGAGGTGGGTGAACAGCAGTTTTGAATTCTCAATGGGAGGATGACGTTTTCACCATAAGGGGAGTGAGTTCCAGAATTTGGGAGCAAAATGGTCAAATGCCTGTTCACCCATTTTTGTCATGCAAGGTCTAGTGGAGAGCATGGGGACAGAGGAAGACCTGAGGTGCAGGTGTGTGAGGCAGGAGTCAGGAGGTTGGCAAGATAGACAGGGCAGGAGGTCTAGACAGGGAGTCGATAAAGCAGCCCAGGAGTAGGCTAGAATATCCTTAGGTGACAGCCAATTTAAGCCAGCGTAAAGGAGACAATGATGGGTAAGACATGGGGCAGTTAAAGGGAATCTACAGATGTTGTTGTAGACAGTGTCCCATTTGTGGAGTGTAGCAGAGTTTGCAGCAAAGAGGAGGGCAGAGCATATTGGAGCTGGGGTAAGAGAATACCTCTGCAACAGAAAGTCTAGCAGAAGGAGTGAGAGAGTGGCTGCGCGTTAAGCTCCGCCAATTTTAGCATTGATGGCACGGCACCATATTGACATGTTGAGACAGGTCAAGTGTGGGATCCAAAGTGACCCCAAGGTACTTGAAGGACTCAGTGTTTGAGATGAGGGAGCCATCAAGGCATTGAACCCGGAGCCTGTTCAAGGGGCAGACAGTTTCTTAGAGGATCCGAGTAGCATAGCACAGGTTTTTTCTAGGTTCAGGACTTGGTGGTTGCTAGAGAGCCAGGTCTGCAGGAATGGAAGTCATTAGTGAGTGGAGTTGATGGCAGCAACCGATTTTGACCCAGAGTAGAGAACAAGGTCATCTGCCTACATAAGAGTGCAGCTATGCGGGACATGGTGGGAATATTATTTAGGAAGAGGGAGAAGAGTAGAGGTCCAAGAGTGGATCCTGGGGAACTCCACGGAGATGTTTAGGGGAGGAAAGGGCCTTATGAAATGCTACTGCCTGAGTCCGATTGTCAAGATAGCTATGGAACCAGGGAGAGGCTTGGTCAGATGCTCCAATGGATTGGAGCTTCTTTAACATGAGAGGATGGTGTACCATGTGAAGGCTTTAGACAGGTCGATAAAGATGGCTGTGGTGAGGCCATGGTCCATATTATTTCTGATGTCATTTGAAGTTGTGTAAGTGCAGAGGTGGTACTGTGACCGGGCGGAAACCATGTTGGCACGGGGTTTGAAGATTAAACATGTCAAGGTGAGCAGCAAGCTGGCGGTGGACTATTTTCAAGCAGCTTACTGAGAGTGGGAAGAAGAGATATAGGGTGGTAGTTGGACATGAGTTTGACATCGCCCTTTTTGTGTATAAGGGATGGTTCTGGCAGTTTTCCAGGTGGATGGGACAGTAGGCGTCACAGAATCGAGAGGTTAAAAAGCCAGGTGATAGGTCTGGTCAGCCAAGGTGCATACTGCTTAAGTATGCAAGGATGGATGCCCTCAGGCCCTTGACCCCCGCGTGCCGGAAGGGAGTTAAGTAGCTTGCGAACTTCAAGGTATGTGGTTGGAGCCAGAATGAAAGGAAGGAGTGGGAGGGCGAGGGAGGAGAAGAGGGACAGTCAGGTTGAGGGCTAGTTAGAGTAGCAACTGGTGGAGAAGAAAAAAGGGCATTGAAGGCGTTGGCAATGGTGTCATGGTTGGTGCAGTGAACACCTTGAATGTTCATGTCAGCTGGATTCTGTGGCTTGTCGTTGCCGAGAATGTCCTTAATTTTGGACCAGTACCTGCGCGGATTTGTAGAGGATGTTATTAGTAGGTTCCTATAGTAGGTGCTTTTGGCAATACGAATTTGTCTTTTGCAGTTGTTACGTAATGCACGATAGTCTTCAAAGTCTGCACGGAGGTGGGAGATCTTCCACCTGGACCAAAGTTTGTCCCTAGATTTGAGAAGTTGAAGCAGGGGCGTGTTAGCCACTTGGTTACTTTCCCTGCCATCCTACGTGTGGTGACGGGATGTGAAGGTTTGAAGAGAGGAGAGACAGTTGAAATATTCTGTGGCTATGTTAATGTCCTCTGTTTGGTAGAGGGGACCAGTTAACCTGGTTAAGGTCAGTTAAGAAGTCCTCATGACTTAGGTGGGAGAGATTAGGAAAGGTTACAGTTTTAGCAGGGAGGGAAGGAATGACAGTGTTCCAGACACAGTAGATAGGATAGTGGTCACTAATTGTGTCAGGTAGCACACCAGTTGAGGCAACATATTCCGTCCTGTTAGTAAGTATCCAGTCAAGGAGGGTGGCAGAGTTGCCCCCACGTGAGACCCTTGTGGGTTCATGTATGAGCTGGGATAGATTTGCCTTGCTAGCTAAGTAGGATAGGTTAGCCGAGTTTTTCTCGGACCAGTCAAGGTTAAAATCACCAAGGCAGATAATGTCATTCTTGCCTGTAACTGAAGGCAGAAACCCTAGGAGTTCAGTGATGCCTTGTGTCACATTTTTGGGGGGGATATAAGTACAAAAAATATGGAGTTTCTTTACACCCCCAAGAAGCAGTAGGGAGTGTAGGATTTCACAGTTTGGTAGGAGGGTCCTGCAGAAGGGTAATGTTTAGGTGAGTTTTGAAGTGAGGGCAAGGCCACCTCCTTTTAGTGCCAGGACGGTCGTCTGAAGCATGTTGTATCCAGGAAAGTGGCACTGAGAGTCAAGCACTGTGGGCTTAAGCCAGGTTTCTGTGATGGCGAGGACGTCCGGGACGTTAGTATAGATCCAAGCCTGGAGGTCAGGGAGGTTGGCCATAAGGCTCCTAGCATTCAGGTGGGTGAAAGTCAGACCATCGGTTTTAGGGAGAGTGGTGGCCGGGGGGGGCAAGGTTATGACGGGACGTAGAGATGGACCATGGTTGATCTCAATGTTGCCGGATAGTATAAGAAATAGGGTTAGTAACCATAGCGGGGTGATGAGGTACACCCTGATAGAGATGCAGAGTGGCGGCTTTAGATGAAGGTGAAGGTATCTGACTATTGGGCTAATACGCTTGCTGATGAGAGCAGAGGGAGTAGAGGCAGTGGAGTGGCAGTAGCAAGCATGTTGGAGTAGTAGAAGTCAAACTGAGTATAAGTATTGGCAGAAGCTGTTGATGTGTTCAAGCAGTAAAGCTCAAAGAGGATAGGAAGGCAAAGTATTCCCATGAGAAGCGCTAGGAGGGGAGATGGGGACATTTTTGACTAGAGAAAGGAGTGAGGTAGAGAGGAAAGAGACAGCAGAGGGCTCCTTTAATAGTAGCGAAAACAGCTACTAGAAAGCAGTAAAATGTGACAAGTGAGGTATTGGGAGCAAATTGCTCAAACTTAATCAGGCTCCTCTGTGGCAAAACAATATAAGGAGCTAATGGAGAAGTTGGGTGTTGGAGGGATGATCAAGGTAGAAATTACCTGGTGTGTCTCGGGTGCAGTGACTCTAAGCTTTTAAATACAGTTACAGGCAAATGCAAATAGTTTTAGCTGGTTCGTTTTAAAAGTTTCAAAATCAGGCACGAAAGTAACAGTTCTGCTCCATTTGAGCCTGGGCAGCAACTCGAGGTGCTACTCTAGCCAGGATTCATGCGCTGAGCAGGGGAGCTTGTGGCCATTTCAGAAAAGGTGCCAGATGGCCAACGGTGGTGGCAGCAGCCTGGATCAAGGTAGAAATTACCTGGTGTGTCTCGGGTTCGGGGCTTCTGTGGGCAGGGAGAGCTTCAGGCAGGCCCTCGCGACCTCCGGTCTCCTCTGGGGAGGGGGGTGGTCTCTGCGGGAGAATGGAGAGAGAGGGGGGATTAAATATGCAGCACAGGCAAAAAGATTAACTTGCTGGGGGCGGGCTGGTAGTGGGTGTGGGGAGAAGAGCAAATGGGCTGTGGGCTATCAGGTACTATTGTGATTCAAAAAAGAAGGTGATTACTAGCAGGGCAAACTGAAATTCTGCACACTGGAAATGCACTTTAGAAGTTAAACATTCCCCAAATGAGTTTTTCACAGGGGGGTATTTCAGTTACAACTGGAAATGCACTTTACAAATTAACAAACAGTCCCCAGTGAGATTTGCACGGGGGGGGGGGATTTCAGATAGAACACAGGTCCTGGGCTTGCAGTTACTCTAAGCTTTTAAATACAGTTACAGGCAAATGCAAATAGTTTTAGCTGGTTCGTTTTAAAAGTTTCAAAATCAGGCACAAAAGTAACAGTTCTGCTCCGTTTGAGCCTGGGCAGCAACTCGAGGTGCTACTCTAGCCGGGATTCATGCGCTGAGCAAGGGAGCTTGTGGCCATTTCTCCTTTTTGCTTTTTTTGTTTTAGTTCCTGTTTTGGGTGAGTTTTGCTGTGCTAGCTCTTGTGCTGCAGTGTCCTGCTCTGCAGTGTCCTCTGCCCCTTTGTTTGATTTTGGAGATAGAGGCAGATACCTGTTTGTAGTTTTTATATGGTTTATGGAGGTGATCTGTTGGAGAGCACAGGGTGATGGGGCACCTGATTTGCCCCTCCTAACCACCTGCCAACCTCCTGGACCAACTACCCTCTGCAGTCGAGGTGCTCCTGTTGAATGTTGGGGAAATGGTAGGCGGTTCTTATAATATACTTCCTCCTGAATATGCAGTTTCAGGTGTGCAATCTCTGCCTATGCTGCCTGGAGCTGAGCCCTTAGATCTCCAATGGCCCAGCATGTAGGACAGTATCCTAAATCCTGTAATCCTTTTGAAAAGTGTCCTGCAGTACCTGCAGTTAATAATATCCATTCCAGATAAGTTGCTGGGTTTATAACCTGGTCAGAGTAATCAGAAGGAGGAAAATGAAAGCAAAAGTTTGATTCTGTGTTTTGTTTGTTTTTGTATAACTTGTTAAAGAAGTTAAATTACTTGTGCACCTGCAAATGAGGTCCCTGCATGGATACCCCTCTAATCTGCCCCTTATTGCTTGGCTACAGGAAATGTCACGACTGTGATGCCCTATAAAAGGAGTGTAGTGTGGAGTGGTTGAGGATGGGGGTGGGTGACTCTTAGCAAACATCAAAGATTAATACAGCACTGATCTCTTGATTCCTTTTTTTTGTTTTTTTGAATATGCTCTGAATTAAGAATGGAGTCCATTCTCATCATGGTATTAAAAATCCCTGAACATTTGGAGACAGTAACCCAGGGGGAAACTGTATAAATGTGCTAAATGCAACACAAGGTTTACTGATCAGATAAGACATCAATGGTGTCAACACTGGGGAGAAGCCATAGAAATTTGCTGAATGTAAAAATAGTTTTACATCACAGAATAGCTCATGAGGCATCTGTGAATTCTCAGAGGGTAGAAAAAAATATATGTGCTGAATGTAACAACACTTTTGCCCACAAGCAAAACCTAGTACTGTATCAGCATGTTCAATCGGTGGAGAAACCATACAAATATATTGACTGTAACTAGAATTTTACGTGATTGAATAGCCTCATGAGTCATAAGTGGGTAAATTTATATTTGGTAAATGTTAAGAAAACAAAGTCAATGATGTTTGGCTCAAAGCCCTTTCTTGCCAAGTTTAAATCTCCTTCATCTCTCTGCATGGTCTCTAGTATCTTGGTGTCATTCTAGACTCCTTCCTCCCCTTCTTGGAGCACATTAACTCATCAGTCTGCTGGATTCACCAAAACCTGGGTGCAACCTATAGATCCAGACACTACTTCACCTCTGAAGCTCAGCTTGCCATTGTCCAATGGAACCTTCTCCCCATGTCTGACTACTGTTTCTCCATCTATGTCAGGGCATCATCTTCTCCCTCTGCCAAACTCTCCTCTGTCTATAACAGCGCCTGCCACTTTGTCTTACTGGCCTCATTTTCCACCCACAACTGTGTCCTTTATCAGTCTCTGGGGTGTCTCCTTGTCCAAGGCCGCTTTGACTGTGCCCTTTGTTGCCTGGTTGACAATGCTGTCTGCACCAGCCAAGAATTCCCTCTTGCAGCCCTTTTCAAAGTCAGAACTTTGAGGCACAGCCTCTGCTAGAATGCTATCTCCCCCATGTTCCCAGGGTATCTACCAACACGGACTGAAGAGCCCTGTCTGTTGTAGCCCCCTCACAATGGAATAAACTGCCAGCTGGGCTTTGCTCCCTGGACTCCCACCATCTGTTCAAATCCTGCCTCAAAGACAGGCTCTTTGCTGAGTCTAGCTGCTGCTACTTCTCTGGGTAGCCCCACTTCCCCATCTCTTCCCTGCCGCTTGTCACGGTTACTAGATACTTGTATCTTTAGCTGCTACTCTGTTACTGGATACCTGCATTGTACTTAAGATTTCTGTACTGGATATTGTCATGATCCATTACTTGTATTCTTCTGGCACAGCTTTAGCACCTCAGTGTTAGCATTCTTCTATAGTCTATTGTACTTTGCTTTAGTTGCCTTCTGTGCCATATGTTATGGCCCGGGTCATACCTGAAAATGGTCCCTGGGAATAGTGTACTTACCTGGTTATCAAAGTCATAAATATATTTTATATATATAGAGAGAAATACATATATATATATATGGAGATCTATAGATACATATCTACACACGCATATACATATATTTATGCAGTAGGTGTAGTGATAAACAGAGTGTGACAAATTCGTTTATCTGAGTAACTGTGTGTATAAACTTAATAATAAATGGGTCTCCTTTTTTCCCATAGGGAAACCATGGCATAATTTGCCGTTATAAAGGAGTGTTTATAATGGCAAACATGCACACGATTTCCCTTTCTGTGCACATGCTCATGCAGCAGCGCGACCAGGCGAGACCACTCGCCGCTTCCGTGTTACCCGAAACAGAACCACCACAAAAACTCAGCAGTAAGTCCTTTTCTTTTCTTTTCTCCCCATATACCCTGGAAACACACAAAGACCTGCAAAAAAGGAAATAAACAGTTTTAAAATATGAAAATCTCGGCACCTGACTAAGAGGACCATCTGTAGGATACACTGGGAGGATACACTGGGAGCTGTTTATTTTATGTAATTGCTGAGGCAAAAAAGGGAAACATAGCAATTATATAAAATAAAAAATGGGTCGGTGTCAAACTCAATTTTACACACACACCCTCGTTGTGGGATGCTTTTCACAAACCCCTCAGGCTTCACCCTGAGAGGTTTATGTAGCATCCCACAACTCGGGTGTGTGTAAAATCTCATTACACACCCTGACCCATGCTTTATTCTATATTTTATACATACAGTTACTCATTTATCATGCACACAGTTACTATGTCACATATCTCTCCGGAATTCATTTAGAATGTTCGACCTCAGAAGCAGTACTAACCATATTCAAATGGGGACAACTTTAAAACAAAAAAAGACAGCATGGTATCATGACCAAGAAAGTTATTCAGCACAAAATTATTTACAAAATGAGTGGAGTTTCATTTATAGATATCTTATAGATTTTTTTATAATTAGCAAACAACAGCAGCAAATTCAAGCTTTTTGATACATTTTTTTGACAAACAAATGTAAATAACTTTAAAATAAAAAATTATAGCTTGGTAATATGAGCATAAAAGTTGTTCATGACAACAAAATCTATAAAAGGAGTGGTGATTCATTAATGTACAGCTTTTAGTTTTTTTTTATAATTAGCAAACAAACAGCAGAAAATTCAGTTTGCTTTTTACTTGTTTTGGCAAACAAATTCAAATTACTTTAAAACATAGTTAAAAGGTAGCATGGTACTGTGAGCATCAAACTTGTTCAGTACAAAATGTTCTACACAGTGATTGGTGTTTCATTTAATAGCAACACCTACGCTAGGCAGACCTACACTAGAAAATTTAACAAAAATTCCTAGAAATTATCATTAAGAAAAAATAAATAGTCAAAAGCAAATGTCCCTGCACTAACAGAAAACATCCCTATTGCATAAATGAAATATACAATGGTGAGCTGTGAGATAAATGATTTATCTACACTTGCGCTATTTGACCTTTGACGCATCACTGTTGGCTTACGCCACTCATGAGGTTACCATGGTCAAACAGCACTAGTGTAGATAAATCATCTATCTGACAGCTCACCATTGTATATCCCTCATATACACACTCTCGTATATACACACATATATATCTATATAATATATGTGGGCAGACTGGGTGGGCCATAGGCCCTTATCTGCCGACATTGTCTATGTATTTATGTATGTATGTATAATTATGGTAGAGGAGCCATTTACGTGTTAAACCCAAAATTTTGCACCTTAATAACTTTGCAACCGTTTGACGGATTTGCCTGAAATTTGGAATACACAATCAAGACTGATACGCCTTGGGATCTGCCAAGTTTTGTACTGGTCAGTTACACGGCTGTGGAGTTATTAAGCATGATCTGTGCGTGCGTTTATGCTTTTTCTGGAATTCTACAGTCACGCCTACAGCTCGCACGGTTTACATGACTGGCCCAAAATCTTCAGGGAACGTGCAGCCAGGGTCCCTGGTGTGCCTTTCAGAGATTTCGTGAAAAATATTAGACGGTTCAAAAGTTATTCAAAAAACAATTTCTTATTATAAGTCAATGGGAAAAGTTAACAAAAAGTTTGACAGTGTCGCAAATGCATTTTTACTTTCGCAAATGGCCCTGTTACTTGTGCAAATCCACCATCTTGTTTTCAGTTAGTGATCAGAAAAATGCTTGCCATTTAAATTTGGGACCCTCTAGCAACCCAATTCTTTTTGCATTCACCTAGTTGGAGCCTGAGGATGCTAGCAATGTCTTTATTTTGGGGTAAAACACCCCATAAATATGTTTTTCAAATTTCTGGAAAAAGTACTTTTGCAAAGTACTTTCGTGCTCATGAAAGTGTCACAAATTTTTGCGAAAGCTTTCACAAATTACGACACTACTTTTATAGGCTGTGGGGAAATTACAGCAATTCTTTGGCACCCCGCAGCAAAAGAACGGCTGGGAGTTTTGGGCTGAAATTTTGAGGGAACGCAGCTGACATCTCACAGATGTGCCTTTCAGTGCCGTGTTGAAAAAATATTACATGGCGGCAAAGTACAGCACTCCAAAGTTGACATTTTTTCCCCATAGGATAACATTACAGTGCCCAACGCATTATAGGAATCCTTTGGCACCCTGCTGCAAAATAAGGGTTTGGTCTTTTTTCCTGAAATTTGGAGGGAAGACAGACAACAGCCCACAGATGTGCCTTTCATTGGTTTGGTGAAAAAATATTACAGGGCAGCAAAGTTATGGCACTCCAAACTTCTCTTTTTTTCCCATAGGATAACATTACAGCATTCGCCACACCTTTCACGGCCTGTATCTCAAAAACGGTGCGAGATACGGACTTTTCGTTGGAAAAATACTTAGCCTCCAGCATGGGGGCTAAGTACAAAACTAGCCAGGACAGTCGTAAATCATATCACTTTTAAATTTTTTTTCTATGTCATACGGTTCCTGAGATATAACATATTTAGTATTCCAAGTCCTCATTTCTGCTGTCAGTCGGCGGTAGTAGGCGTGGCCCGGGTGGGATGCTACCGCCACGGCTGCCAGGAGGAGTGGGGTGGTGGGGCTTAGTGGGTGGGTAGGGTGGGGGTCAATAGCCACCAGGGCTATGTTCGAGGGGGTGTTTAAAGATACACGCCATGATCGGGCAATTGGTCCACTGGACCACCAGGGAATATGAACAGGGAGTGGGGGTGTTTTAAACATACCCCGATAAGACATTCGGTCCACTGGACCACCAGAGAATATGAACGGGGTGTTTTTAAACATACCGCCCGTGATCGGGCATCGGTCCACTGGACCACCAGGAATATGAGCGGGGTGCCACATTGATGCCTGCGATTAGGCTGGTGGGGGACACTATGCCCGCGATCGGGCTGGGGGCACAGGGACTGGGTTGGGGGCCAGCCACAGGTGGCAGCTGCTGTGTTAGCCCTGCAATACAGCAGCTCACCTGTAGGTGGCCGTCGGCAAGCCTTTTTTTGGCTCAACGTCCTGCAGGCGCGGGTTGGGGTTACACCTGCACAACTCTGCACAGCCCGGCTGAATATCAGGCTGTGCAGTTTATGCATGGTTCCTCCCCCTCCAGTTGAGCATGCATTCATTTGCATTGCGCTGTTGCTCAGCATGTTTTCTGTGGTGCAACTGCCTCCTGCTGAATATCGCAGAATGGAGCAAGTTTGGACTTGCGCAGGCGCAACCCTATTGTGCATGGCGCAACCCTTTTGAATATCTGGCCCATTGTGTACAAAGAATGCATGCATTGTAATGGCAATGGAAGCTTAAAACGGGCATTGGAAGTACTTCATAGCAAATATCTCAGCAACCATACGACATAGAAAAAAATTTAGATTTCACAGAAATCATTATTTTCCTGACTACTGTTTTGTATTACATAGCCCATAGGGCTATACAGCTCATGACAAAAAATCTGTATCTCACACCGTTTTTGAGAAACGAGTCCTGAAATGCGCGGTGTACACCACCATATTAGTCTATGGGAAAAAGCATCAACTTCAGAGTACCATAACTTTGGAGCCATATGATATTTTTCACCAAACTACCAAAAGGCACATCTGTGGCATGTTGGCTGCCTTCCCTCCAAATTTCAGGCCAAAAGACTTAATCGTTCTTTTGCAGCAAGGTGGCAAAAAACTCCTGTCATTTTGGCCATAGCTGAAAAAAGTACTGTCGCATTTGACTTTGCAAGGTACAGCACAGATCTCGGAGCAGAAAGTACTTCACGAAAGTACTTTTTCCAGAAATTTGAAAAACATATTTCTGGGGTGCTGAACCCCAAAATAAAGACATGGCTAGCATCCTCAGGCTCCGACTAGGTGAACACAAAAAGAATTGTGTCCCTAGATGGTCCCAAATTTAAATGGCAAGCATTTTTCTGATCACCAATTGAAAATAAAATGGTGGATTTGCGAAAGTACTAGGGCCATTTGCGAAAGTAAAAAGTGCATTTTCGAAAGTGTCAAACTTTTTGTTAACGTTTCCCATTGACTTATAATGGGAACTTGTTTTTTGAATAACTTTTGAACAATTTAATATTTTTTCACAAAATCTTTGAAACACACATCGGGCATGTTCTCTGAAGTTTTCGGACCGGTTGTGCAAACTGTGTGACCTGTAGGTGAGAGCAAATAAATCACAAAAAAGTGTAATTGCGCAATTCATTGTCACTTAATAACTCTGCAGCCATATATCCAACCGGTACAAAACTTGGCAGATCCCAAGATCTACCATGCCCAGTTCTGCAAATCTGTTGAATGGTGGCAAAGTTATTAAGGTGCAAAATTTGACCCTTTAACCTCAAAAGTGCTACTTAGTCCTAACCATGGTAGCACTACCGTGCTACCATAATACACATATACTGTGTATTTATATATATATATATATATATATATATATATATATATATATATGTAAGCAATAAGACACAACAGGGTGTTGGTTGTTATGTGATGACCGCACACCTAGGTGCATGGTAAGGCAGAAGACCGAAGGCCGAGTGTCCTTTTGCACCTAGGTGTGCAGTTATGGCATAACAACCAACACCCCGGAGTGTCTTATTGCGCTTATACAATGGATTAGAACTATGGAAAAATTACACAGACAAGTAGGTTGAATTTAAAAAAAACTTTTAAGATTTATTTAAATACAGAACAGAGAATTCATTGAAAAAAAAACAAGAAAAAATAGTCCCTAACTAAACTTCTGGAATGATCTAAATATCAACTTGCCACAATTCCACAGATTCATGGAGTGATTCACTTGCATTTTTCATTTCTGCAGTGAAAATAACTTTGATTTATTGTGAGGTGGCACTACTTTAAAAAAAACATAAGTTTTCTGCATGGGCATTGTTTGGCGCGGAGCTGGTTCTGATAACATGCAGCGTTGCTATTGCCACCAGTCTGCTCTTTAATATGGATACAATTGCTTTTTTTTATATTTTATATATTATATGTTATTTATTATTACTACAAATGGCAATATTGGAGAGTTGCTTCCATTCCGGTTTGAAAGCATTCACCTTTCCAGTTAGGCTGCTACTATTATCTGTGTAGCACTGAAGGCAGGCAGATGGTCATGCACTGACGCAGACACGGAGCTGGAGCTGCATTATATTACTGTGCTGTGCTCTACTAATTTTTTGGGCACTGCTATTTCTAATATTTAACATACTTAAACTATTGGAGAAAGTACTCTGTGACTGTGGGAGGATCGCGGCAGCAATGATTTGTCAGTTCTCGGGGAGGAAGGGTAAGTGAGTGCACGGTCAGCTTGTAGGACAGTTACCATGTGAGGAGATCACGTTCTCTGGTTTTATACCTACTGCAACCGGATGGATGCGGGGCCTACAAAGAAGAAAACTGCAGGTGTTCTTTAAGAAGGTCAGTGATTAAGCAAACACCGGCCACTAATGTACAATTGATTTATCTTACCATATTTGATTCATTTACATCATGGGCTCACATGTTTGTTGTTTTCTTATGGTATTGGAGCTCGCCAGTTTGCCTAACTCTGATGCTTTACTAACATGAATGGCAAACATTCCACATTAGAATGTGAAAAAAGCATTTATATCAAGGTAGACTCTCCACTGTTGGCAAAAAGGGTTCGCAACCCAGTGGTTGTTACTCCTTATACCACTGGATTCCAAACCCTTTCAGCCAATCAGGATACATGATATTCCCTATCCATTTTATAAATATTATTATTATAGGGCTGTGGTTGCACCCCTATAGTTAGGGTTGAGTAGGCACTTTAATGTTAAACCTCAATTTTTGCACGTTAATAATTTTGCAACCATTCAACAGATTTGCACAAAATGTCGAATGCATGGTCTGGTATGGTAGATCTCTTGATTTTCCAAGTTGTGTTTAGGTCAGACTTACGGTTTTTGTGTAACGAAGTGCTGAAACAATACCTTTTCTGCCACTTTTGGAGTTTTTTGCCCATGGCGCTGTGATGACACTGTGTGGTCTTTTGGTCTTAAATTTGAAAAGTAGAAAGTGTTTGGGTCAAGAACAATCCAGCATTGGTTTGGTTAAAAAATATTAATCTGTTCCAAAGTTATTTAATTTTTAATTTGGGCATTCTGAGCCTGCTCAGTTCACTCCAAGATTTATATGTTTGTTTTGTGAATGAGAATTGGGCTCATAGTCAAGAATTTTGTTAGCTTGTGAAGGAGGATTTTAAAAAATCTTTGTCCATCAGAAAAATTCCTTGTCTGTGAGCCGCTATCTTCTTTTCATGTTTTCCCCCAAAGAACATGTCATAGCTTCTTCCACGGGTGACTTTCTTGTTGTAAGAAGGCATGGGTTTTATTCACGGTGATACCCTCTACAAACCCATACCTTTGGTCTGCTTCATTCTGTCCAAATAATATTTTTTTCTAATTCAAAAATTATTTGTCCGCAACTGACTTCCAATCCTCTTTCACAAGGTACAAAATTCTTGACCGTCACTTTGTGATGAGATGGCCATTCTCGTGGACAAGGACTGAGCTGACAATCAAGGATTTTGCTACCTCACTAAAAAGGATCAGCTCATAGAGTCGGATTTTGTCAGCTCGCGAAAGGGGATTGAGTTTTGAATCCTCTTTCATGAGGTGACAAAATTGCAGTCTGTGAGATGTTAAAATCCTAGTCTGCCACCCAATCCTGTTTTGTTAGGTAGCAAAATCCTTGGTCATCACTTAGGGACCAGATGGCTCTTCTCTCGGACAAGGATTGACTGATGGTCAAGAATTTTGTTAGCTTACGAAAGAGGATCAGCCGAATGACTGGGATTTTGTCAGCTCGCAAAAGGAGATTCATTTTTTAAATTCTCTTTCATGAAGCATCAAAATCACAGTCTACGAGCTGTCAAAATCATAGTCTTCCACCTGATCCTCTTTTATGAGGTAGCAAAATCCTTTACCATCACTTAAGGACCAGAATGTCAAAATATGATGATCAAGGATTTCTCGCAGACAGCAATTTTGACAGCTTGCAAACAGGGATTGATCTACTAGTCATGGATTTTGCTACCTAACATACTAAAATGCCAGCAGAATAGGCCTAATGGTCTTTCGAGTCTGCTCGATTGGTCGGCCCCCACCCTGGGTGCTGACCTTGATGCCCCCCTCACCTTCTCCCTTCCCAGTTCCGGATATTCTTGCTGCTTTGGATTTTGCTTCCAGAACCCTTCCCCTGTACCTGTCCCAGCCCCTCTTGAACCTCTCCACTGTTTCTGTCTCCACCAGCCCCCTAGGCAGTGCAGTCCATGGCTCCACCACCCTCTCAGTGAAGTAGTGCCTCCTCCTTTCTCCCCTGAATCTTCCCCCCTCCAGCTTCCACCCATGCCCTCTAGTGGCCCCCTCCTCCTTCCTTCGAAGCACCCTGACTGTTCCTCCCCTAGTTACCCTCTTCATGTACTTGAAGACCTCTATCATGTCCCCCCGGCCCCTTCTCTCTTCCAATGTGTACATATTTAGCTCTTCGATCCTCTCCTCATAGGTCCTGTCCCCCAAGCCCCAAATCATTTTGGTTGCCCTCCTCTGGACCCTCTCCAGGAGTTTAATGTCCCTCTTTAAGTGTGGCGTCCAAAACTGCACGCAGTACTCAAGGTGTGGCCTCACCAAGCAGTTATACAGAGGGAGTATCACTTCACTCCTTCTGGAGGTGATCCCCCTAGCGATGCATCCCAGCATCCTGTTGGCCTTGGCTGCTGCCCTCCTACAAGTCTCCGAGTTGTTCATCTTGACATCCACCACCACCCCCAGGTCCCTCTCAGCCATCGAGACTTGTAGCATTTCCCCCCAGGGTGTACACTTGGCCCGGGTTTCTGGCCCCCAGGTGGAGCACCTTGCATTTCCCTGCATTGAACCTCAGCTCCCACTTTCTAGACCATCTTTCCAGAGCCTCCAGGTCCCCCTGTAGGGCCACCCACCCCTCCTCCCCATCCACCACCGCCCTCAGTTTTGAGTCACCCACAAAGAGACTCATCTCACTCCTGATTCCTGTCCTTACCTCACGAACTAGGAATTTTTTAAGTTTAAAAATCTTCCCACTGCATTGTTAATTAATAATTTGGGCCCAGATAGTCAGACTGTGCCAGGCAGTGGTGCAAGCCTGGGTGCAGGGCAACTAAGTTGCGCCAGGGGTAGGACCAGGCGATATTCAACAGTGATGCGCTATCGCACAACACTATTGAATATGGCAAAATTGGTGCACATACTGCACATGACGCAGTGGCACTGCGCCAGTGCAAACCACAGATAGGGAGCACGGGAATGCGCCAGCACAAGCGCAGTTGCGCTGGGTGCATCACCCACAATATTCAGCAGAGGGCATGCAAATGAGGATATAATATATGCAAGGTGCAACTGGGGATATTTGTATGTCATTACAGCCCGATTTGCATGCCTTGCACTGGGCAGCCTGGTGAAGTGCGCCTAGTGCCCTGCACAGAATGACCTGTGCACAGCAGGGGTCCCAGGGCATCCCCCGGCACCATAGCCGTGATAGTGGTAAAACCACAGAACAACAATACCATGGTAGTCTAGTGGACACCCCGCCCTCCTGTGCCCCCGATTGGTGATAAATGTAGATATGGTTAAGCCCTGGCAGTCTAGTGGTACCCCCTCCATCCCGTGTCCCCAATCAGCGGTGATGGTAGATTTAATGCATCACTGGCAGTCTAGTGGTATCCCCCTCCTGTGTCCCTGATCAGTGGTAATAGTAGATTTAATGCAGTCCTGGCAGTCTAGTGATACCGCCTCCCTCCCGTGTCCCCAATCAGTGGTAATAGTAGATTTAATGTAGCCCTGGTAATCTAGTGGTACCCCTCTCCCTCCTGCATCCCTGATCAGTGGTAATAGTAGATTTGATGCAGCCCTGGTAGTCTAGTGGTACCCCCTCCCTCCAGTGTCCATGATCGGCGATGCATGTAGCTTTAATGATGCCTTGGTAGACTAGTGGTACCTTCCCATTGCTGCCATCCTCCATAAAACACTTCCCTGGTGATCAGTGGCACCCCACCCCTCCACCCCCAGAGAACCCCATGCCTACCCTATCCCCTGTCATCGGTGGGCTGCAACCTGCCTGCATACCGCCCGACTGCCCAGCCAAATGACAGGTACAGTCCATACATACCTGTCTTTTGGCAGGCCTGCTGAGCAGTATGTGGTGAGCTGCAGCTGCCTGTCCATGGGGATGGCGGGGTGGGCATGGGGTTCTGTGGTGAGAGAAGTGAGGTGCACGGATCACCAGAAAATATTTTAGTGATCAGACAGGGGGTACCATTAGACTACCAGAGGCTGCATAGAAACATAGAAACATAGAATTTGACAGCAGATAAGGACCGCTTACCTGCACCCAGTCTGCCCATTTCCTTACCTACTGGATAAGCTGCAGATCTTAGTTAACCAGCAGCCTACTTCTTCCTACCCCACCCCCCAGAACTGCCTTATGACTATCCATGCATGGCTGATTCCACCACTGATTTTGACTCCACAACCTCCTCCAGAAGGCCGTTCCATGCATCCACAACCCTCTCTGTGAAAAAATACTTCCTTAAATTACCTCTGAGCCACCCCCCCTCTATCTTCAAATTGTGCCCTCTTGTTCTTGCACACCTCTTTTTTTGAAAGATGCTACCCTCTTGGACTTTGTTGATTCCCTTGAGATACTTGAAAGTTTCTATCATGTCCCCCCTCTCCCTCCTTTCCTCGAGGCTATACTATTACCACTGATCGGAGACACGGGAGGAAGGGGATATCACTAGACTACCAGGGTTATGTGGTGCTTCATGACGGTGTTCTGGGTGGGCGTGTGGCCACCCACGGCTGGTGGCTACTGTGTTGCACTCTGCAATACAACAGCCAGCCTGTAGGTAGCCTGGAGTTGTTTCACTGTTTCAGGGACTCAACTTTGAGCCCCCTTAAGTGGCACAATGCAGGGGTGCATTGGCATATGTGCCACACATCCCAGGCTGAATATTGGGATGTGCCGCATATACATGGGCACACCCTCTGCATCTGTGCCACATACAGTTACATTGCACCCAGGTGCATCAGAATTTGTGCTGTGCCAGGCAGCCTTCTCAATATCCCACTGGGGCGCAATTCAGGGTTGCGCCGGCATAACTCTGTTACGCCTGGTGCAACCCCTTTGAATATCCAGAGCTTGGTGTTTTCACTTGAAATTTGCATGGTATTAAGGGGATGTCCTACAGATGTGAACTACGCTATTTAGATGTTGGAACCTTAAGCGGTTCCATAGATATGCCATCATGAACTTGAGATTTTTCCCATAGGATAACATTGTGGTGCCCATAGCAACTTTCAGCACCCATATCTCGAAACAAAGCAATATATGGCATTTTTGCTATTTGTGGCTTAGATCACCTGAAGGTGATCTAAGCCACAGAAACACATTTTGAAATCTTAGATTACACCTGCAGTAGAATTTTAGTCCTAGGTGTACGGTTCCTGAGGTATTGCTAAATTACTGTCACAAGGGTTCCAAGAGTCCCTTTTTAGTGCTTTTCTATGTCCATATCTTGTAAACAATGTGAGACATGGATTTGGTTGACTTATCTTGTGTTGCTGACTTGCTGTCGCTACTACAATGACACTTGAATTTTTTTCTAGCTGCTACAGTTCCTGAGATATTGGCAGATTACTGTTACAAGGGCCACTTACCCTATGAGGCAGCTGTATGGCTCCATAGTTATGTGTAAGTGGGACCACAGGACCTGCACTCAAACAGATGCATATGGTTATGCTCACATGGGCAGCTTGGTGGGGGTCCTGTGCACCCACCATCACATGCTATTTACTAGTTATATTACACTTTTTCAAAAAGTAAGGAAATTCATTGCAAACAGTTTTGTTTAATGCATCAGTTAGGCTTGAAGCAACAAAAGTGGGGAAATGAGATGTTAGGATTGAGTGCCTAATCCCCCTACTCCAGCTTCCATCCTCCACAGACCTACAGATGCCAAGGTGTGCCATGGGGTCACGAGGACTAACTCTCACCTCATTCTCCTTTACTATAGCATATCAACCTGTTTACACATGGAATGGGTTGAGACTTGGGCCTCATGAGCCCATTGCACAACCCAGCGTCTATCGGCCTGTGGAGGATGGTGGTTGGGATGGGCCGGTTACATGCTCAACCTCAACATTTCATTTCCCCACTTTTGTCACTTCAACCCTAACTGCTGCATTAAACAAAGTTTTTTTTGCAATGTATTTATATATATATATATATATATATATATATATATATACAGTATATATATATTAAAGGGCACAAAGCATTCCCTATATTTAAACTTGAGTAGGCACTTAAATGTTAAACTTCACATTTTGCAAGTTAATAACATTGCAACCGTTCAGTGGATTTGCAAGAAATTTGGTATGTGTAGTCTAGCATGGCAGAGCTCTTGATTTACCAAGTTGTGTTTTGGTTGATCATACAAGTGTTGCATAGTGAAGCACCAAAAAAATGCACTTTTCGCCAGTTTTGTGCATTTTATTTGTTCATGGCACTGTGGGGCCACCATGTGGTCTGCTGGTCAGAAACTTAGAATGTAGAAAGTGTTTGGACCAAGGAACATGCCACTTTTTATTTGGTGAAAAAATGTTAATCCATTCAAACGTTATTATAGTTTGAAGGTCCCATTATAAGTCAATGGGAAAATTTATATATATGATTTGCGAAAGAAGAGTGGGGTTTTGGCCATCTGGTCTTCACTCATGGTCAAAGAATTTGCAGACTCATGGCCGATAAATCTTCAGCTGCCAGGAATTTATCAGCCATGATGGCTGCCATTTTGTTTACAATTTGCGGTTGGAAAAATAAATATTTCACCCCACAGGTGACTTCAGAAATAAATGAGGCATGGATTTAGGTTACAAGGCTTCCCTCTATCAACCCGTGCCTTTGGTTTGATTTAGTTGTGTCAAAAAACAGAGTTTTAAAGATTTAAAATCTTCGTTCATGACTTGCTAATGATCTTTGGCCGCGAGCCTGCAAAATCTTCGGCCACGAAATTGTTTTCTGCCATGAGCTTTGTCCGCCACTTTACAATCAGCTGGCCAGATTTGGAAGACCAGATGACCCTGTGGAAGACCAGATGGACAGAATTTGGAAGATCAAATGTCCACTCGTGGCTGAAAAATAACCTTAGGCCGCTTTCTCAGCCAATTGTTTTGCAGCCTTGCGGCCAAATAATTTTTAAAGTTGTAAAAACTTTAAAATTAAATATCTCTTAAACAGTTTGGTCTTTTTACTTGAAATGTTCAGGGTTTTGAGGGGATGTCCTAGAGATGTGAATTAACTTATTTTGGTGTTGGAAAATTAATTGGTTGCAGAGATATTCTATGATAAAGTTGACATTTTCCCCATAGGATAGCATTGCTTTGCACTGGTCTTTTTAAATGAAATTTTCAGGGTTTTCAGGGCATGACCGACAGATCTCAATTATGCTGTTTAGATGTTGAAAAACTCATTGGTTGTAGAGCTATTCCATGACAAAGTTCACATTCTATGGTTGCAACACTACATTTAGGGTTCAGTATGCAGTTTAATGTTGAACCTCAATTTTTGCGTGTTACTAACTTTGTAACTGTTCATTGGATTGGCATGAAATTTGGAATGCATGGTGTGGTATGGTAGATCTCTTGATTTATAAAGTAACATTTTTGGTTGGACATATGTTTTTTGTGTGGTGAATCACAAAAAATGTACTTTGCACCAGTTTTACATGTTTCTTGTACGTGGTGCTGTGCGGCCACTGGGTGGTCTACCAGTGCAAAACTTGGGACATACAAAGCGCTTGGGTCAAGAAACATGCCTCTTTTTGATTGGTGAAAATATATTAATGCATTCAAAAGTTATTAAAGCTTGAAATTCCCATTATAACCCTATGGAAAAATGTATATGTATAGTTTGTGAAATAAGCATTCACTCCATGGGTCAGTGATGCTCCGACATACTGTTATTTTTCTGTTGTAAGGGTTCTTTGCCATATAGGGATGTTGTATAGCTATGCATATGGGCATCTTGGTGGGAGCATGGGGCCCAAAGGTCCCTGTGCTCCCACCAAAACATGTTTTTTACTACTTATATTACACTCTTTCAGAAAGTAAGGAAATTCTATGCAAAAAGCTGCATTAATGCATCAGTAAGGGTTGAAGTGACAAAAGTCTGGAAATTCAATGTTGGGGTGAGCACCCCACCACACTCCCATCCTCCAGAGACTGACAGATGTCAGGGTATGGCATGGGGTTGTGAGGCCTAACTGTCACCCCATTCCCCTTTACTGTACTATGTAAACCTGGTTATACATGGAATGGGGTGACAGTTGGGCCTCATGATCCCATGCCACACTCTGACATCTGTCAGTCTCTGGAGGAGGCCTACAAACTACACAGGCAAACAGAATAAGTGACTGAAGGGATTTTCCCTCTAAAACACAGCTGTGGACTGGTGGCCATACATGGCCAGTGCACCATCCCCAATGGACCAAGTCCCATGGGGCACTGCTCCATGTGCCAGGCTATGCACCTGCAGGCCCCCAACCAGCACACCAGCTGCTGGGTTCCAGGTGGCAGAAAACACACAGAGCCAGGCGGTCGCAGGAACATGTGTACCCTACAGGCATGACTAGCAGCTAGATGCTTCCCCTCCACAGAAGCCAAGATGTTGGAAGGCACAAATATCGCCACCAGGCAGCATCCCAATTTCACAAAGGACGAGGACAGGGTGCGGATCGAGCCGTGCAACCTGTGCCTAGATGTCCTTACTGGCAGGGGTGGTAGCCCGACTGTGTGGGCAGATGAGTGGGAGGAGGTGGCCTAGCAGGTCAATACTGTTTCCCCCTACAACTGCACAGTGCAGGAGTGCAGGAAGCACTGGAATGACAGGCACAGGAGGGCTGAGGAGAAGGTGGCCATCATACAAGCATCCCTGTGGCAGACTGGGGATGGCCTGAGCACAGAGGTCCAGCTCAGCCCGAATGAGGCTCTACTGGCCACCAGCATCACCAGGACAGCTGTGCAGGGTGTCCCAGGTGGTGGGTTCCAGACTGATGGTAGCCCGTTGCAGCACTGTGAGTAACTGTGGGCCCACATGTGCCATGGCTGCCATGCCTGTCCCTGTGTGCAGTGCACTGTCACTGCATACCCAGGCACTGCACCATGTGGACAGTTGCCCCCTGTCCAGACGCAACATGCCTAGCAGTGCCACAGCAACCATGCCACCACATCAGAGGGGCACCCGTCTGCTGTGCAGCCATGTGGCACATGCCACCTACGTCATGCAGTGTGCATTATGGGACAGTGACAGGTGGGCCAATACCATGGCCTGTGTAGTGTCGTATGTCATGTCCCAGCTACGGACAGACTTGCGCAGCCCTGGTGCTGTGTAGATGGTCATGTACTGGTGTGCAAAGCTGATGTGAATTATGTGTACTAAGCATTAACTATGTTCTCCCTTCTTCTTTCCACAGCACCATCATGCCTCTTGGGTGCAGCCTTGGCCATGGCTGCATGTGATGCCCTTGCAGGTGATGATGCGGTTCCGTCACACAGGGCCGATGACAACACTGTGGATGACTCCATTCCTGGACCATCCACTGCATGTGGCACAGCAATCATGGCCCCAGTACAGGCAGGCCTGGTGGGCACCTCGGCCACTGCAGACAAGACTGCCAGTGGGAACTTCTCATGGCTGGGGTGCCTGTCTGGGTTATCTGATGACAACCCTGATGATGCGGTGGACATTGCAGACGCCCTCCTCATGCTCACCAGTAGTGTATGGGGGGGCTGGGCACCACCATGGTCTTCACTGCCACCACCTCCAGCGTGGACATGGCTGACGGGGTACTCACAGCACATGGGTGCCTGTACACATGTCCTCGGTTGACACTGACATTACCACAGTGCATGGTGTGGGTCCAGACACAACACTGCAGCCCACTGCTGTGGGTGTGGTGCCCCCTGCACCAGTGCCATGTGCAGTGTTGGCAGCATTGGTGGCATCTGGACAGGGTGCCGCGGTGCATGCACCTGCTCCATTGGCCCAGAAGCAAACCAGCCATGGGCAGTCAGTAGCAGTGCACGGCCATGACCTGTCCATGTCACAGCCTGCCAGAGTGCAACCACCACACACGGATGCACTGGGACAGGCGTTCCATCCCCTGCTCACTGGCAACACCACCATGAAGCATCACCCGCTGATGACATGGAGGCCTACCTCGCCCTCCTGTGGGAGATTGTGGAAGGGCAGGAGGAACTCTGTGAGGAGTTCCGTAGCCACAGGACTGTGGTGGTCCAGGAGCATGAGCCCACGGCTGTATGGCATCCACAAATGCTGGCAGAGGCATGCCTCATGTGGGTGGGCATGACCGCAGCAGTAGAGCAAATCACAGCCATGGACATCTGGTGTTCAGTCAGATGCCCAGGAGCATGTTCCGCACACCCCGGTGGTGGCTCCAGGTGGACCACCTGCTGCTGACGCTGTCATCGCTGGCCTCCATGCCCCACGTCCATGGCTTGGATGTTGGCCATGGGGCAGCAACACCACTGAGCACCCATTCATGGTCTCAGTACAGCATCGCTGCTAGGTCGATGGCTACTTCCCCTGTTGCCGGTGGTGGCACACCTGCTACCACCTGTCATGGCAAAGTCTGCCCCCGTGTCTGTGGAGGCCGGGGTGCTGCTCTGTGATGCCTATGTTCCCAGTCCTGTGGTGGAAGCATGTCACACCTGTGTGTACCGGATGCCCTGCTGGTGGTGCCTGGGGCCGTGTTTGTGACAGGCACCCACCCCACTGCAGCCTTGGCACCACCCTGTGCTGCCTGTGCAGCTCCACCTGCATGTCCATGTGTGCCACTGTTGTGCCATGTGTCATGGGCATGATGAGTGTGTTCTAGTGTCTGCTGTGCCCTTATGCAGGCTGCAGTGCACATTGACCCATGACATCTGTGCCATAGACTGGGCGGTACAGGGCTATTGTGTGTGTGTGTGTGTGTGTGTGTGTGTGTGTCTGTGTGTGTCCGTGTCTGTGTGTCTCTCACTGTGTAATGTCCAGTGTCCTCTGTGCCCAAACATTCCATGTCCACACCTTGGTGCACACCCAGCATACATACCTGAATACTCACCTGCGATTCCCAAAGTTTTCCTCCACCACACACCTGTGGTGTTCCCTTGCCCAAACCACCAGTTTTGGGTCCCTCTGGCCCTGCATGGCATCACTGCCCCGGCCCTGTGGTGGTGCTCCATCCCCTTCCCCAGAACTTTCGCCCTCACTAGCCTCGACTGGTATTCCACGGTCTAGGGCCATGTTGTGTAGCATACATCAGGCCAGGAATATGCTACAGGCCTTCACATGGCTATACTGTAGGGCAACACCTGACCGACACAGACACCAGAAGGGTATCTTTAGCATGCTGAAGAGATGCTCTATGATGGCGCATGTCATGATGTATGCCTCATTGTACCACTCCTCTGACTCTGTTCTAGGTCATCGGAAGGGTGTGAGGAGCGAGGGCCTGAGCAGATATGCCGCATGTCCTGTGGGGGAAGATGTATGTCCGTTAATACATTGGTTACCACTGTGGCATGCACCCTGTCCTCACCCCTGGCCTCAGTGGTGTTTGCATCTGTCCTGCTCTACCGCCTGTAAATCCCGTTTTCAGGCAGTCCTGCATCCCTACACCTGTTGTACCTGCATGCCCCCATGTGTCATGTGGTGCACAGTGACCATGTGCCACCCTGTGTCTGCCTGTGTACCTTTGCACACCTCTGCAGTCCCAGGGCCCATGTGCCTGCATCGCACTGCACAGGTTGCCCACAGCTCACCCCATGCGTCCTGCCCTTCGTGCCCTCTTGTGCTGTTGGGTCCATGTCACACGCACCTACTAGATGGCCACTTGGTATGTCCCCTGTCTCGAACCTCCTGCAGAGTGCAGACTGATGCCATATGAAAGTGTCATGTGCGCTCCAAAGGTGTGTGATGCTGACATTGCTGATGCTCCCTGTGGCACTGCACACTACCTGGTAGTTCACCAAATGGTAGCCCTTCCAGTTTATGTAGGTGATGGCATCATTGCCAGGTGGTGCATAGATTGCCACGTGGGTGCAGTCGATGGCCCCTATGACACCTGGCAAGCATGCCACCCTAAAGAACCCCTTGTGGCGTCTATCCTCTCCGCCTACATGCTGGGGAAATGGATGCATTCTGAAGTATGTCGTAGCAGTGTGGTGAGGAACTGCATGAGGAGACAGGACACTGAATCCTGTGATATGACAGTGGTGTCCCCTGTGGGCCTCTGGAAGGTTCCCATGGCGAGCAGGCACATGACCGTTGTCACCTTGGTCTCCACCGAGATGGTATGACCTCATGCAGTGGGTGCCTGCATCACATCATGGCATAGCTCATAGAGCTGCCTCAGCATGGTCCTGTTCAGGCGATATTGGCCTACTGTCTCCATATCTGTGAGTTGCTCAAATGACAGCCTGGCATGATACCGCCATGGGGCTGGCTGCCTATGGTGCCTACCACTGCCCTGTCTCCTCCTCCTCCTCCTCCTCCTCCTCATTAGTACACCAACGATGGCTACTGCTGCTGGGTCCATCCTGTTGGTGTGGTATTGCTTGGCTCTCAGTCTCTGTGGCTCTCTGGCTCAGTGACTCACTGTCTCTCCGTATCTCTGTCACTCCCTCTGTCTCTCTCTCTCTCTCTCTTTCACACTCTCCCCCTGTCTCTGGCAGTGTGCTGCTGTTGCTGTTCAGTGAACGACCTACTGGTGGATTGGACTTAAGTCTACTTCTTTTATACTTATCTTTCTATGTCGCATCTTGCCTTCGCACTGGAGATGCCCCATAGTTGCACCGTGGTTTTGCACTGTAAATCACATTCCACTGTGTATGCATGGCTACACCCCCTGTATTTGAGCTGCATATCATTATGTTGCACCTATGATGCATCTCGTTTAGTGCAGGGCATCCTAGTTACACTGGCGCATTCACCCTGTTTGTGACTTAAACTACAGTGCATTTTTGCATTGCGCTGGTGCATCAGAAATGTACTTAGCACATCTTTTTTGTGAATCCTGCTCATTCAGTTTAAGAGTCTGTATTTTTATTACTACCCTCTCAAACTGTTCAATGTGAGTCTCTTCAAAGACTCTGTTTTATGGGATTCTCCTTTAGTTCAAACAATTTGAAAGGAGGTCAACATGGTGTGCTCTAAAGTTAGAAAAGTACATATTGCCTTTACCCCAGCTATATTTTTACTGGATATTTTTCCTGACTGTTGTGGTCTAGCCTGTTACAAGCACACCTGGAGCTGTCTTGCATCACCTAGTTTCAAGCAGTATCTCTTAAGTAACTGGCAATCTAAACAAATACCTTCTCTAAGAATATGGGCCCAGATATTCAAAAGGGTTGTGCCATGCGCAACAGGGATGTGCCAGCGCAAGTCCAAAAATGCACCATTCTGCGATATTCAGTGGAGGCAGATGCACCCCCCCAAATCACAATGCGCAAGAGCGCAATGATAATGAATGCATGCACAACTGAAGGGGAAGGAACCTTGAATAAATGATGCAGTGCGATATTCAACAACATGCGCCATGCACAATATGGGAGCAAGTAGAAGTTACGCGATAGCGGAAGGGAGACAAAATAAAAGGGAACAAGAGAGAGGTACAAGAACACTACAGAGAAGGCACATGTTGCTGAACTGTAGGCAGCCACACAGGCACCAAACACTGGGAGCAGGACAGAGACAGAGCACCTGGAACTCCCAGGAACAGGGAAGGTGTGGGGAGCCTCTGCCACAGTGCAGTCCAAAAGAGGGAAGTGCTACACAGCACTAAGGCCACTACAGGGAGGTGTTCCTGGTGCAGGGGAAGTAGCAGTAGACAGTGGGAGGAACACAGAAACAGCTGCCGGGGGGGTAACACAAGCCAGGGACATGGCCAGTGCCACCATCCAGATGGAGGCAGTTATGAGGGGGATGAAAAGGCAGGCAGCAGGGGGCACAGCCGTGGAAGGGCCCATTGGTGGTATGCCCCCAACAGGCAGTACCAAGCCTGCACCAGCTTCGAGCTGTACACTGATACTGAGATCGTGGGCCAGTACTGCCTGAACCAGGCAATTCTGAGGTGGCTCTCTGAGCTGTGCAGTGATTTGATGCAGGCACCCACACGATAGAGCCACACTCTGTCAGTGGAGACCAAAGTGACAGCTTGCATGTGCCTGCTCACCATGGGTACCTTCCAGAGACTAACAGGGGGCACGACAGGCATAACCCAGTCGGCCGCATCACACCACCTCATCCAATTGCTCAGCGTACTGCTGCTACATGCTGTGGAGTACATCCATTTCCCCAGCACACCTGCAGAGTGCACAGCAAACATACAGGAGTTCCACAGAGTAGCACGTATGCCTGGCATGCTCAGGGCAATAGACTACACCCATATGCCCATCCGCACACCACCTAGCCCCGAAGGGGCCACATACATGAATTGGAAAGGGTATGCAAGCATCAACTGCCAGGTGGTGTGCGATGCCAGGGGACGCATAATCAATGTCTGTGCCACGCACCCTGGGGGGGCACATGATGCCTTCATCTGGCACCAGTCAGCACTGTGCCACAGGTTCGAGAGTGAGTATGCAAAGCACGCAGAAAGACATGGAGCTTGAGAGGGGCATAGTCAGAGGTGACATGGGTATTGGCCTAGATGGCCCAAGGCAGGGCGATGCTGATCACCAAACTAATGTGCACCCTCTACACACAGGTGACAGTGGATACCCACTCCGTCTCTGGCTGCTCACACCGTACCGGCAGCCCACGACCCCATCGCAGCAACGCTACAATGAGGCACATGCCACCACACGCAATGTTATTCAGCGGGTGTTCAGGATGCTGAAGGCACGTTTCCATTGCCTGGACACGTCTGGCAGTGCCCTACAGTACAGCACCTCAAAGGTCTGGGGGTTATTCCTCACCTGTTGCATCCTGCACAACATGGCCAATGACTATGGGATAGCCGTACAGGTCAAAGAGGGGGACAGCGATGGGGATGATGAGGACACTGGTAAAGATGGTGAAGGGCAGCCCCCCCTTGGTCGAAGGGACCCCCAATTGATCTGGATGGCACAGCTGCATCAGGACACCATCACAGAGGAGCACTTCAACCAACCCAAGTAAGTCATGGAGCCATGTGCAACCATCAGTGGCAAAGGCACAACGCACAAACACGCATGGACAAACACCAGGGGTGCATGTCGTTAAGGGAATTGGCCGAGCATGGAAACGCACACGCTGTCTGGGATGGGCAAGGTCTAACATGGCAGGCAGTCACACACACACACACACACCTCACAAAACATGCACAAAGGGTAGGAGGCATGCCGACCCTGACCACCACCCCTAGCCACACACGTCCACAGACCACCATGCCCAGTGCCTGTCATTGTGCACGTGTTAGATGCTGGGCACCATTGCACAGTGGTGTACAGTGCAGTGCAGGCATCATCATGCACACGCCACAGTGGACAGCAGCCAGGAGGGTGTGTAGATGGAACGTGTGTGTGCTTGCAGGGCCGGGTACCCACCCGTGCATTGCCCGCTGAACGACACAATGTACACAGGGCAGCATCAGACAGTAGCCATGCTGGGAGACAGGTCAGTCACATGCCACAGTGCCACGGCCACCACGGATACATGGACAGCCCCGACAACACCCACCAGCAGTGATAGGCTGACCAATGGCCTCATGGGGTGGCACCGACGGTCCCTCAGGGGTTTAACTGTGTGAACATGACTGTGCTCGCGCAGGGGTCTGCAGCACACCGAACATGCCTGCACCAGGCATGCTCAGGATGCCCACAGCGGAACCCAGTGTCGACAAGGAGGGTGTTGCATGACACCGGAAATGGGGGGTGGACATTGCACTGCGCGGTGTCTGCGACGCATGGGAAAATAACTGTGTGTCCATTATGGCCATGACAGCTGTGATTGCCTGTGTCTGCCTGTCAATGGCAACGGTCACATCCTCCTGCATCCGGTCCATCCCTGCCAGAAGCAGAGCAGTGTCTCTGCTGCGCCGCTCCTCTGCCTGGTGCAGAGCCGCACTGAGTGCATCACTGCTATCACAAGCCGCACCTGCTAATCGACTGATGCTTGGAGAATGTGGGTGTGCTCATCTAAGAGGCCATCTGCCTGATCAGCATGCTGTCCTTCATGGTGTTTGCAGCCCTGATGGTCAGCACCCCTTGAGGGTGGGCGCTGCACACCAGGGCTAGGCCTAGGCATGTCCACAGGCGGTGCACTGATGCTGCCCCCGATACTGTACCCCCATGGCCATTGCCTGACTGTTGACACTGCCCCTCCAGCTGCCGCTCTCCAGGGTTCAACGGTGCCACCGCAGTGGCTGCAACAGCCCCACTGGTGCAGACAGGCACAGGCTGGGACAGTGATGTCACGCAGACCTCCATGGCAACACCACCCACGGCCATGCCCGTGATGTCACCTGCTGTGTGGCCACCCTGCATCCCACACGTATCACTGTCCATGAAGTTAGCTCCATCACCATTAGTGATGGATTCAGCACCAGCCCAAATCTCAGCATGCCGGCATCCATGGATGCCGGCATGCTGGGACATGGGCAGGGCCTCCTCCGCACCTCCTCCATCAACATCAGTCCAGACATCCAGGCAGGCCCACTGTCGCCCTAACCCTCGTATGCCTGTGGAGGTGGACGGGCCCTCCTCTATCTCCATGCTACTGCCCTCAGTGGACAAGCCCACCACCGCTGACCCATGTAGATGCCCAGGAGCTGTAAGAGAAAACAGTAGCATTAATGTATCTACCATACCCTGTCCCCCATTGACAGACCAGGACCTACCATGCAGTGACAGGCTACCACCCATCTGGAATCCACCACCCAAAACACCCTCAATGGCACAACACTGCATGCTGCCAGCAACCCACTCTTCATGTGGGGTCAGGCGTTGCACGTCCGGCTGTCCCCCACCAGTTGCAGACCATGCTGCCCTGATGGCAGCCACCTTCTCCTTAATCCTCCACCTGTCTGTGGCCATCTTCTTTTTGCACTCCTGCATGGACCTCTGGTGGCTGCCATGCAGGTTGACGGAACATGCCACCTCTTCCCATGCAGCAGCATGGGCCTGTGGTGTTCCCCGGCGTCTGCTGAGCAGCGGGTCCTGGTCGAGGTAGGCCTCAAACAGGGCATCTGTTTCTGCCTTGGTGAAGTTAGGCCTCCTCTTCTGCCCACATCTCTGTTCCTCTTCCTCCCCCTCACAATCAATCATTATTCATCCTGTGAGAATGACAGGTGTTACCTGTGACTGTGCAGTCCCATGCATGTCCCAAACACCACAGTCCACACTCCCAAACAGCATGCAACTCACCACAATAGACTGCAGTAACCAACTATGGCCAGTACAGCCCAATGTCACATTTATATAGCACAACGCATGCAAATGAGGCAAGGCGCATTTTTAAGTGGATGCAAATGCAGTGTCTGCACCACTGAACGGCTGATTAGCTGATTTGCATATGCCGGCTGAATGTCACACTGTTGCGCTTTGCGCAATTATGTTGAATGTGCTCAGGCAAGGGTGCATTTCTGTGACATGCACAGTACACACCGAACTGCGCATGCCTGGGGTGATGACGCAGATGCCTGCTGCGCTGCTGATGTGCTGTGCGTGGGAGGCAATGCAGGGAATGGCCACCATTGTGCCAGTGGCATTACTGCGCTGTTCACATATATGGCGCTGTGGCACTGGGGCGCCGTAGGCGCATTAGGGCCACAGTGTGGTAGGCCACTACAGGAAGTGGCACACAGGCACACAATCACGCTACATGCATTGAGTTCCAATAGTGCTGTGGCTGTCCATGCATGAGAGACCCTTGACCCTGTGTCCAACCTTGGCCCCCTAGGCACCATTTGTCCACATGGGTGCACCACTATCATGCTGTTCGGTGGCAGTGCGATAGGGAATGGCAGCGCTGTACCACACAGCATCTGCACATGGCAGGACAGCATTGCCGAGCGCCATTTTGACTCCAACAAGCTGTTGAGATGGTACGGAGAAGGGCTGCTATGTGGAGCCAGGTTGAGTTGGCCAATTTGGTGGCCACTCTAGAGCCCTATGCTGGGGCACTTTATGGTGATGCATCCCTGGAGAGGGCCAGGAGTGCAGTATGGGAGGAGGTGGTGGTGGTGATGGAGAAGGCCACAGGAATTGGGTGCATGGCCTCGCAGTGTCACCACTGGTATTGGTACCTCCAGCGCAGGGACCCAGAAATGCTTGCCCACCTGCGGGTACGTGCCAGGAGGGGCACGGTGCCACGGCCAGGTAGGTGCCTCATCCATACACTGTTAACGTCCATACAGGTATCACGGTTGCATGTGTCCAGCACATGAGGGGGCTGTCCAGTGTTGGCCGTGGTGATGGTATTGGGGTGGGGGTGGATGGGTATGGTTGTGTAGGATTGCACACACATGGGGTTGGGGGGACTTTGCTACCAGATTGTATTGATGTTCCTCTCTCCATGTTTGCACCTTAGGTCCAGAGGAGTGCCAGCGGGTGAGAGAGAGGAGGCATCACCAGGAGGACCAGCAGACCGGGAGGGATGAAGGTCCACAGAGGCGCAGGGACCAGCCTGATGATGGTGAGTGCCTTACATCCATGACTACTATTGCATGCTGTGTTACAGGGAGGGCAGCGGGGCATGGCCACCATACACTGACACCACTGCAATGCATGCAACTTGTTACAGTCAGCACTGTCCAGTGGCACTGCATGTCTGGAAGTGTGTGTCAATGGTGGTCCATGCGTGCACCGGGTATGTGGCTGTGCCACTGCCTTCACACCACATAACCATGTCACTGTATGGCCACGGTGATGCTGTGCGGGACATGGGTGGTGGGTGTGTGCAGTGGTCCACATGGCTGTGGGTGCCTGGGTAGGCAGGTCTTGTGGAAACAGTCACTGTGGGTAGTCACACACCATGACAGGGGCATGGCACGTGGCTGTATGCCATGCACAATGGGTGGGCTGCAGCGGACTGGACAGTCACACATATTCTCTCTGCTCCCTTGTCCTAGGTGGATGGCAACTACTGGCCATAGAGAGGGGACTGCAGGAATTGTTGCAGCTGGCGAGGGCGTCCCTGGAGATCCTCCACAGAATGGACCGGCACAGGGTCAGGAGGTGGAGGACACGTCGGCACCACATGAATGATGAGCGGAGTGGACCATAGGCCATCCATGCCCTTGGAAACATCTCACCCCCCCAGAACCCACCTTCACACCCCTTCTTCCCTCTCCTATATGTTCACCCCTGCCCTTACCCACCCCACCTGGTATGTGGCTCTTCCTCCCATTGTAAATATTTGTAAATAGTTTTGTTGCTTACCTCTTTTTAATACATTTGTTTTGTTATGACAACAGTGGTGGTCTCTGATTTGCAGTGGGCTACAGGTGCTCAGCTGCAGTGGTGTGCATGACAGCAGGGGTGGTGCATGCATGGGCGTGTGTGTTTGTGTGTCCAGAAGGGAACCGCCTATGGTGTGGGTGGGGGGATCAGTCACTGTCTGTGGTTTGTGTGTTGTTCTCTGTGCACTGGATGCCTATGTGCAGTGGTCCATGGTGCATGCACTATGTGCATGGCACCCCTGTCAGACCATCCATGGCCTGTGCAGCTGACACTCTTGCATGTCTGTGATATGCACCATCTGCTGGCATGTCAGTGGTGGCTGTCCATGTTGGACAACCACTGTACCCGGCACAATGCCAGGTTGCCTCCTGTCACCAGTATGGTGCAAGTCTGCCTCTGGTGGCACTGTGGCCTCCGCTGTTGTTGTCCCCCCTCCATGCTGTCACTTATATCTGTTGCAGGGGAAGTGCTGCAGTGTCTGTCACTTGTGCTCCGGCTGCATGCTGGTGGTACACAACTTCACGGTGCCTGCGCAGGGTGGCTGGCACACCTGTGCCATGTAGGGGTGCTGGCCATGTGTATACGGCTGCTGTGGCCACATGCCAGTGGCTTGGTTGACCCGCTACTGTGTCCCTGTGTTGGTGTGCCCTTGGGTATGGGTGGGTGTTTGTCTATGCACTGTGTTGCATCCTGTGTGGCGCATGCTTCCATGCAACACCGTATGTGTCTGTGCTGGCTGTTGTGGCCAGTGTTGGGATGGGATGTGTCCTTGGGAGGGTGTGCAGGGTGCTGTACCACTGGTGGTGGGGTCCTGGGCATGCCCTGTCACATGTGGGGTACCGCGTGTGCCGATGCATGGTTGGTCTCTCAGCTGTACCTCGGGGGGACATGCAGGGTGGCACTGTGTATGCAGTTGATGCATCGCTGTCTGCTGCCGCCCACTGCAGAGTGCACATGGTGGGGCTGCCTTGCATGGCTCCATAGTGCACATGGTTGCATTGTCACAGTGGGGGTGGTGGTATGCATGGGGTGTCCTGCACTATTGGGTGCTACTCCTGGGCAGGGTGTATGGGTATCATGGTGCAGGGTGTGCTCTGCATTGGTGGGATGGTGTGGCATGGGGTGGTCAGCCTTCCTTGTGTGCTGGTCACAGCTTGCCAGGGGGAGTGCTGGGGCACCATGCCCCGGCTGTGGATTGGTTGCTGGTATCCATGGGCCAGTGGTTATTCCAGCTCTCCACCAGTTGTGCAGTGCATGGGGTGTGGGGGGGCAATGTCTGTTCTGCTGTGTGCTCCTCTGCCCATCTGTGGCATAGGTGGTGGGCCCCTGCATCCTGTCCCTGTACATCCCTGGCTGTGCTGTTGCATTGCTACCCTGCTCCACGGGGCGTCCCTGGTTGCACTATAGTGCATCTAGACTGCTCCATTGAGCATCCCTTGTTGCACTATGGCACATCTGAAATGCACAACTGCACATCCCTGGTTATGCTATGGTGCAGGTGGCATGATATTCAGTCGTATGCCGCAGGCGCATCTTGGCATGCACAGTTTTTGAATAACGCGCTTCTTGCACATGGGTGAAGTGGACTTGCACTTGATGCTGCTGTTGCACACTTTTTGGGCGCAGTTTGAATATCTGGGCCATGGTTTATTCTTATTTCTACACAAGCACATAACAAAAGGATCAGCGATCTTATCATTGAAAAAGTAGACATTTTCCAGAAGATTTGGTTCTCTGTACTGGAACCCAGCAGAGTATATGCACCTGAGTTGGTTAAATTAGAGTGTAATTATTTGATGCTAAACCATTAATTTTAATTCAGTAGATCATTAGCAACAGTCCTAAACATGTAATTTTATTGCCCAAGCACTTCTTCCCCTATTTATTTTTTTTTTTTTTTGCACTACTGTTTGCAATTTGGTTTGTCTCTGGGGTTTATAAATAGTTGCCTCTATCTCTGTACTGTTTTACTGTTGCCTGGTACCTTACTCCTGGCCTCTCTCTGTTATTACCTGACTATTACGGTTTTTAGTTTATATCACTTGTTGTAACCTGTTTATCCCTTGTATCTCACTGTTGTTTTTCCCACCCATATATATTGTAACCTCCTAAAAATAGGCAGTTTTGCTGTCTAGTGCATCTACCTGGTCAACAAAAACCAACTAAATAAATACATTAGATTCTATGGCTGTATTGTAGTCCTGTATCTATTCTTGAAATTGTATAATGTGTACACTAGTTTTATTATTATCGATTATATTTTGTTTCAAAATTAATAAAATCTATTATGGAAAAACTGTGTATCTAAAAGAAAATAATTTTACTTACTAAAATAATTTGTTTCAACTCTTTAAACATGGAAATCTCAACAAGTCTTAGGTTTCTTCAGAAGAATTGAAGTTCCTGGGTACATTCAAAGGCATGTGGTCTTTGTTTCCATACTCACTTGTTCAACCTGGCAACAACACAACTAAAGGAAAAAAAGAATCCCTTTCCTTAAAATAATGTTTTTATAAGCACAATAACCCATCCCTTTCCAGAGGTTCCTTGAGAATCAGTGCACTTCCTGGGAGCACCAAAACTCACATGGCTATAGGGCTTGTGACTTTCAGCTCACCCAGGGCCTCCAGTAGTTGATGCATGTATGCTTTAACTAAAAGAACATTTATTAATTAAATCACATTGTAGATGCTTTGACTAGATATATCATGATTTCATACAATTATGTAATCTCTCACTAAGGTTTTGTACAGATTTGTGCATTTTTTCATTTTTTAGATTTTGTTATGTATATTTGTACAAGCTTTTTATGAAATGCTGTGTATTGTATACATTTGTGTAGTTTATCCATCAGGCCCTCAGCCTAGTGTGTCTACCCGATTATCAGAAATGTAAATAAATCAATAAATTCTCTAGAAACACATGGCCTGTCATGGGTTATTGCTTACTGATACAATAAAGAGGTATTTCTTCTTAATTATACAGTGCCTCAAAGCATAAGCACATTCACATGGGGAGAGACTATATAAATGTTGAGACGTAACAAGAAGTTTGTCCAGAAGAATTAGCTGATAACACATCAGTGGGTTCACACGGGAAAGACAATATAAATATGCTAAATGTTACAAGTGTTTTACATCACAGAGTAAAAAACATCTCATTCTCATGGGAGACACTACAGAAATGTGTTAAATGTAAGAAGAGTTTTGCCCAGAAGAATTAACATCAGTGAGTTCATACAGGGAAGAGACCATATACATGTGCTGACTGTGACAAGAGCTTTACAGCACAGAATGACACAGAAACATAGACAATGATGGCAGAAAAAGACTACAAGTCCATCTAGTGCAGCTGGAATTCCCTATCTGCCCCAAGACTTATTTTCCTTGCAGGATTTGGGTTTATGTGATAGCTGCAAAACCCTAAAGGCGACTGCCGTTATCACGAAGTCAGAGTGCTGAAAACTTATTTCAGCACTCTGACACTCCAGCACACAGCAAAACAGCACTGGGGACTTCATTTTTTTATGTTTTATGCACTCCCCACACTTAAGGATTCTCAACTCCAGGGGTGTATGTCAGGGGTGTGTGTGTGTTTGTGTGTGTGTGAAAAACATAAAAAAAAAAAGGTTTGGGCCAGACGCAACAAAAGCGCACCAGCACCCTGCCCACTAATGCTGCCAACTCACTCACCACACCACAAAGCTGGCTCAGCAACCCACCATGGCACCACCCCTCACATACCCTCCCATCCCTCACTGTGCATGCTAGCTCCCCCACGCATATATGCATAGCAACATCCCTTCACTATATTTGCCGGCCCCCATCCGGCTGCCCTACCCTACCATAGCCCTGTAGGCATGTGCTGGCAATTGGGAGTGATGATCACTAGTGACCTGAAGCACTCCACACAGTGCAAGAAAGCAGCAGCAAAGGTAAACACGATGCTGAGATGCATATCTAGGGGGGTCAGTAGTAGAACAGAGGAGCTTATACTGCCCTTGTACAGGTCACTGGTAAGGCTGCATCTAGAGTATGGAGTTCAGTACTGGTGCCCGCACCTCAAAAAGGACATTAACCTGCTGGAGAAGGTCCAAAGGAGGGCTACAAAGATGATAGCTTGTCAGCAGGGTAAGGCATACAAGGCGAAGTTAAGGGCACTAAAGATGTACTCCCTGGAAGACAGAAGAGAGAGGGGAGCTTGATTGGGATGTTCAAGTACTTGAAAGGGATAAATAAGGTTGATAAGGAGAGTCACTTTAAGCGGACTGGCAACCATAACATGAGGGGGCACAGTCTTAAACTGGAAAGTGGGAGGTTTAGGAGGGAGGTCAGAAAGCAGCTCTTCACAGAGCTAGGGTGGTGGACACTTGGAATGCACTGCCAGAAGAGGTAATCTCATTGAAGACAGTGGGCAGCATTAAGAGAGGCTGGGACAGGTACAGGGGGAGGATAAGGGTCATGGGTAGGGAGTATGGGAGGAGTGGGGAGGGGGGCAGGGACAGTAGCTCAAGCTGTGGACCCTGAAACATGAGTAGACTTGATAGACCAAATGGCCTTCCTCTGCTGGCCTCTTCATATGTTCGTATGTCAGACCATTGTGGTGGTGTGAAAAAAGGCACAGTACCCTTTATCATGTTAAGCCCAACCTCCATACAAAGGTTAAATGCTTAAATAGTGGTACCAATTGCTTATAGGGAGGAGGTGGTGATGGAGAATGCTTGTTCTGATAACTCCAAGCTTTTGAGCCACAAGGAGGTATTGGCAAAGTTAACCTAAACCTTTTATTTGCCTGTACATCCGTGGCCAGTAGCTGACAATATGAAAAAGAGGGCTGTGTGCCAGAAGATATCTGCCAAACACATAGGAGGTGTAACCCAGAGGTGGGAGGGCCAGATGAGATGGCACCCATCATTTCTGAAATTAGTTTTCAACTGAGACTGAGGGAGATGGGGTGAGTCAGTTGGAACTGACTGTTAGAGGTAAATGAGCTCTGGAGCTCACACTACTGTGCGGACCAGGCTAGGAGATAGCCTAGTGTCACCGCTGGGCATAGCAGCAGCCCTTTTTCTTTGACCTTATTTGGATTCTTTTTGTTTTCATTATTTTATTGCATTACAAAGTGAATTAACTAACAAACCTTATTATTTCTTCAAAATATTATTTTGCGAAAATAAAATGTTAAGTGTCTTGATGGCGCTTTTTACGCGTGGGGTCTGGTAGTCTGCCTGTTATTGTATGCTGACTATCCCAACCCCGTTACACACACATAGATATAGATATAAATGACTCATGGGCCTATTCAGTCGTGTAAAACTCTGGTTGCCGTCAGTACATTTATATCGTTTTTATCCACAACTGAATTTACTGATGTGGTACTAGGTTTTGCTTGTGGGAAAAACTCTTGCTACATTCAGCACATATGTTTTTCTACCCTGTGAGAATTCATAGATGTCTCATGAGACATTTTGTGATGTAAAAGTCTTTTCACATTAAGCAAATTTCTATGGCTTCTCCCCCATGTTGACACCATTGATGTCTTAGTAGGCTACTCTGATCAGTAAACCTTGTGTTGCATTTAGCACATTTTATTTATTCATTTATTTACGTGTTTTACCAGGAAAGCATACTGAGCAACATGCTTGATTCCAGATGAGACCTGGTTTTTATTTATTTATTTACGTGGTTTCTCCCTTGCTTAATGTCTCCAAATGTACAGGAATTTTTAATACTGTGACAAAGACAAACTTTCTTATTAAGCCAGGGCATATTCAAAACATCAGGAACCCTGTATGAGTTCGCTGATGTTTTATTAGGCTATACTTCTGGGTAAATCTCTTGTTGCATCTGGATATTTAGATGTTTTTTCTCGGGGTTACTGTCTCCAAATATTCAGGGATTTATAGTGCCATGACAAGAATAGACCTCATTCTTAATCTAGGGCATATTTTAAAATTCAGGAAATCCATACTTTATTAGTCTTTGATGTTTGTTGACAGCGGTCTTATCACCGTGTACATTTTCCCCAGGATGGCTTCTTTTTATAGTTTATAAAAGGTGTCACATATTGGTTGCATATTTAGATATGCCTGAAAGTTCTTTTTTATTAACCCTGTTACCCCTGAGCACTACTGGAATGATTTATGTGTCCTTATTCCACATCGGTTTAATTTCTGTTTGCATATCCTGATATTTTATGATTTTCTGTCTTTCTCTCTATGCAGGACACTGTGATCACTAGGAGTGATCACAGTGTCCTGCGTACAGAGAGACACAAAATCCCTCGCATGATGGGGGTACTGGTACGGCCATAGCCAGCCTGCAGGAGGGCTCCCTTACGCTGCCAAGCCAGGCCAGCCACGGACCCCCCAAGTGCGATTCCATGACAGTCCTCCCAGCATCATAGGGCATGGTCATCAAGCGGCTCGGTTGTGCCCAGTCATATTTTCCTCCTGTTTTTTACCCTTTTGGAGCGCGGATGTGCAATGACTTCAACACACTACGTGCAGACATCTGCCACACTCCCCCTCCAGTGACACCTGTGCTTGCAGTGCCTCCGGATGTCCCTAGGGTCTGCCGCAGCATGGAGTGGGGTTTTCCCAGCCCACCTCAGGACAAGGAGAGCTGTCTACCAATGCTTGATCCTAGTCCTCCCCTGCTGACCCCTGACTACCTGAGCTCATTCCCAAACCCAGGTCATCGGCGTGGCATGAGGTGTGGAGACCAGCACCTCAACCCTCAGCACCACCAGGCCGGTAAACACATGTTTTTAAATAAAGGCTATTACTGAAATATGCTATTATTATTATTCTTGCCCTTCTCTATCCATCAAGAGAAACTGGACCCAATGCTATATACCAGCTCCCACAGACATAGCTAAGAGAGTAGGCCCAAGCTTAGCCTCTTGGATGTAGCTTCCCCAACTTCAAGAGCAACTCCCTCTACTCGCTGTCTTCCAGCATCTTATATTCTTTCTTGAGAATAGATGATTCCTATTCCCTCTCTGAATTCACCAATCATCTACCATGTATGTATTTTATTGTCCCAATTGGATTGAACACCTATCAGTGTTCAATTATATTCATTCTTATTCTTAGGTTTATATTTGAATGATCCAATCCATTTAAACTATGAGTCTGTGTGTACATGTCCACACCCCTTCATGGTCCCTGTGTCTTGAGATTTATTACTCAACCCTTATCTAGATGCTGGTAGACAGTGGAATCCCAGCCTGTGTGTGTGTGTGTGTATTTTTAGACTGCTAAAAAATACCCACTGGAAAATCCAAGCCATTAACTCCTTCCTTCCTTCCCATTTCTGTCACAAGGCCCATCTAGTTTGCCCATTTTCCCTGCCTACTATAAAAGCTGCAGACCCTGCCTGATCTCCAGCTTTACCTCCTCATTCCTATTGCTAGGGTTCCTTCATGCTTGTTCCATGCATGCTTGAATCTCTCCACTGTGTTTGTCCCCACCACTTCTGCTGGGAGTCTATTCCATGCATCCACCACCCTTTCTGTGAATAAATATTCCATCATGCTACCCCTTAGTCTACCCCCTTCCAACCTCCTGTCATGCCCCCTTGTTCTGGACATCATCTTTTCTGAAAGAAGCTACCCTCTGGTTCCTTATTTATGCCTCTTAGATATTTGAAGGTTTCTGTCATATCTCTCATGTCTCTCCTCTCCTCTCCTCCAGGGTAGACATATTGAGGGCTCCCAGCTCTCTGCATGTGACTTTTGGTGCAGGCCCTGTACCATCTTTGTTGTCCTTCTTTGAACTGCCTTCACCCTGTTTATGTCCTTATGGAGATGTGGCTTCCAGAATCGGACACCATATTCCAAATGAGTCCTCATCAATGATCTGTGGAGTGGCATTACCACCTCCTTCCTCCAGCTGGTGATACCTCTCCCTATACACCCCAGCATCCTACTCGCTCTCCCCACACATTGTTTGGCCACCCCTAGGTAATCGGATATGATTACCCCCAAATCTCTTTTCAGTTTGGTGACCATCATTCCCCCTCCCCCACAAATTACGTAATTCTCCCCTGGGTTCTTGAACCCCAAATGCATGATTTTCCACTTTTTCACATTAAATCTCAGCTGCCACACTCTGGACCATTCTTCCAGTTTACCTAGGTTCCTCATCATTTTTCCACCACTCCCAGAGTGTCCACCCTGTTGCAGATTTTAGTGTCATCTTCAAAGAGATGCATCTTCCCCTCTAGCCCTCTGCATTGTCACTTATGAAAACATTAAATAGGACTGAGGCCAGGACTAATCCCTGTGGCACCCTGTTGGTCACCATCCTTTCCTCAGATTGAGTACCATTTACCACAATGCTCTGTCTTCTATCTCTCAGCCAGTTCCTAACCCAGTTTACCACCTTGTGACCCACACCCAGGCTACCCAACTTGTTCACAATTCTTCTGTGTGGAACGGTATCGAAGGCATTAGTGAAACCCAGGTAGGTCACATCCACCGCTCCCCCGATCCACAACCTTAGTCACGCAATCAAAGAAATCAATTGGATTTGTTTGACATGACCTTCTGGCTGTGAATCCATGCTGCCTCAGATCATGTGCTCCACTGGATTGAAGGTGTTCCATGATCGTCTTGTTTAAGTAGTGATTCCATAATTTTCCCCACTATTGAGGTGAGGCTAACGTGTCTATAGTTTTCAGCCTCCTCCCTACTGTCACTTTTGTGAAAAGGGACTACATCTGCCTTCCTCCAGTCCTCTGGAACCACTCCCATATTGAGTGACTCACTGAACAGGGCTGCCAGTGGTGCTGCCAGCACCTCCTGTAGCTCCCTTAATATTCTAGGATGTATCCCATCTGGTCTCATTGCCTTGTCCACTTTCAGTTTTGTGAGTTCTTTTAGGACGTGTCCTTTTGTAAATGGACTGGTGTCCATCTCCCTCCCATATTTGTTCATGTTGCCTAACTGTGGTCCTTCACCTTTTTCTTCAGTGAACACAGAACAAATATATTTGTTCAGTATTGAGGCATTTTCCAGGTCCCCTTCCACATACTTGCCTTCCCCTTTAAGCCTTACTATCCCACCAATTTGTTCTCTTTTCATTAATCTACCTATATAAAGTATTGTCTCCATTTTATGTTTGCTTGTGCACATGTGCAAGAAACATTATGCGGCAGCTTAGGAGAGAAGTGGGTTATGGAGGTGTGGCACTATGGCAGCCAACAGAGTCACTGCATTTGGGGGCTTGGCACTGGTGGACCAATGGAGGCACAGTGAGCTGATGACACTGGTTTCCAAAAGTGCCACCAAGTTGAAACATTTTCACTGCTGCAATAAAGGGCCGCCTCATCATTGCAGCATCAGCTATTTCGTTGCAATGAGGGAGTGACCCGTCATTGTAGGGCGGTACCTTGCCTAGTGTAAAAATGTATAGAAACATGGCGGTGGCTTGCCGCCACCTCTGAGTCCCATGAAAGTCAAATGGGGGTGGCCAATCCCCCTATCGGCAGCTCCTGACCCAGTTCATTTGCTGACGGGGGAGCCCATTCCCCATCGGCATGATGTAACTCCCTCCCCCATTTGTTGTGTGCCAAGGGGGTGCCCAATCCACCTCAGCATCATGCCCCCCATGCAAACAGTCATTCTTTGCCAACGGTGAGCCCAATCCCTGTTGGCTTAAGTACCCCCACCCTAAAAATGGCAGGTGGCACACTGGGAGCCCACCCCAGTGTGCTGAAAACAAGACTGGAAAAAAAAAACTTCCCACGATGTATTTTTCTTTTTGATTTCTCCCTGAAACAAAAGAAACAGTCCCACGCTGGTCAAAATTCCCTCCCCGACCGCACCCACCCACTGCACCTACCTCCCACACACACCTCACCCCCATGCCACCTCCAGAGCATGCACGATGATCTTTGGTGGACCGAGAACACGCTCTGCACAGCCGCACTACCCAATTGAAGAAAATGCCAGTGCTGTATAATGGCATAAATAGAGTTTTTTCAACTTTTTTGGCATATCTTAGGCATTTTTGAGAATTTTGGCACCAAATTTTCAACATGGGGTTATTGGGACCCCTCCTCATGAATTCAGCCACTATCATGCCGTTATTCAGTCCTGAAAGGTGATTTTGCTGTCACTGCATAGAATCACCTTCCGGGACAGATTAACGAAATGACAGTGCCAGTGTTCATGAGGTGGGCTCTTAAAAAGCCTATGTTGCAAATCTGGTGAAACAAAATAAAATGACTGTTTTATGGTGATGTTTCCTGTCCTTCCGAGCCATGGCATTGTGCAGGCTCCTTACGCTCTCTCCCCTCCCTCCTCCAGTTCTACTCTGCTAATGACCAAGTTCCCCACCAGGAGTTGTTTCCTTCCCCTTGTGGGGTCCCATGCCACCTGCCTGTGGGTCCCCTTTTTGGAGGTTTCCGACATCCTCCTTGTGGTTTCCACTGCAGGTGCCTCCATAGAGGAACCAAGCTCCACCAGAAAGGCATATGAATTGTGGAGAGGTACAACTGGAGGAATGTGCCTCTGTTCCACTACCCTCACCCTCCCTGAACCCACTGTGGTCCAACCGCTCCTTTTTCTTTGCAACCTCTGAGGCAGTGGCAGCAGCCCTGGCGGTCACTGGGTGGGGGAGGAGGTTTCCAGAATCCTTGCCAGGTTGACTTGCAGATGGGCAACCTCCTTCCTCAAACCAGAGAGGTGCCTGCAAATACAGCAGCATCACAGATTTCAGAATTTCTCCAGGAAGACTGCCACCCCATAGCCAGTGCATTGTACCAGTCTCCACATGTCTCTCTCCCTTCCTGTTTAAATTTTTTTTTTTTGTTAGTGTGTGCATGAGTGTACGTGTGCATTTACCTCCTATGCAGTATGATGAGCTGTTAAGGATATGACAGGTGTTTGTCCTTTGCCATTTCAGAGAAAAGATGTCAAAACCCCGGGTACAAAAGAAATTATGCACTCGGGGTGGGTGGGATGAGGAGAAGGATGTGTAGGACCAAGCCCATGCCCCCAGAAACAATCAACTACAGCTCTAACCCACCACCTTGGTGAATGCTTTACTTCATGTCAGCAAGTCAACCTGCACATCAATTTATCAGAAAATATACCCTTCAAAGAAACAGCCCTCACCAAAAGCACACCAAAATAGGTTTGAAATTAGACATAATATGTTTCCAGTTCTAAGCAACAACAGCCTCACCAAAAGCACACCAAAACAGGTTTTAAATTAGAAGAAATAGGTTTCAAAGAAATCAAAGAAATCACAGCCCCACAAAGCACAACAAAATAGGTTTCACATTTTCAACATCCCAAAAACAAGTCCCTGCTAGTCTCTTATAAGTAGTAAAAAATCAACCTGCTACCAAGTGAAATTGCAATAAGCAGTAAATGAAGCAAAAGAAGTAGCAATGAGCACTTACTACACTGAAGAACTTGTACACATGAAACAAATTACGTCCTGCTCCATTTCTCCGCTACTGTACCTTTCAATTTCTCTCACCCCTTCCTGGAGTCAAACCTATAACCCTCTCCACTGCAGTCTGCAACTTACTATGCCACTGTAGCGGCCATATTACACAAGAGATTTTTGTTCCCCTTATTCCCAGTCCTCTCTTCCCCCTTGAGGTTTCCACACCTACTCTGTCTCACCCCCCAGAAATCTCTGAACCTGTTTATCTTCACTATTTATCCAACCTTTGCAACTTTCCTCTCTACATAATATCTCCCCTTTACATACTCTACTGGCTCTCCTCTCGTTCCCTCACCCACTGCCCCCCAAGCAATGTGGCATCATACTCTGCTAGCTAATTGCACACTCTTTCTCCAACTTATTCAGTCCCCATGTTTAGTCATCTCTGTCAGCTCACCCCCCAAGCTCCAAATACCCCTATTAGTCACTCCTCTGGGAACTGCACTGCACATCCCCTCAACCACAGCTGCCCCCAACCTAGTGCCAATTGCAAGCCCACCCCCTCTACCCCTGCTAACTACTTGCCCTCACCTCCTCACCTTCCCCCCCGACTCTACAGTGACCAAATAAAATCCTCTTGGAAGACACATCATCTCACACCCAAATCCCTCAAATTGTATCTCACAAAGATAGCCTTAACCCTCCTCCTCCTCCTGTCCAGAAATGTCCACCACAACCCCAGCCCCCAAGTGATACCACAAGGTCTCAATAACAATACTGGTTATCTAAAATTAGCCACTATTAACATCCAAAGTCGCCTATCTAAGATTGACAAATTAAGCATATGGGTAAGCACAGCACAACCCAGACATACTCTCACTTAATGAAACCTGTATCTCTCCCAAATTCCCTGATACTTCCCTCTCCCTCACTGGCTATTCCCTCTTTCACCTCAACGGGGTTGGTAAAAGGGGCGGTGGCTGTGCACTGTAGCTTAGAGGCTCTATCAAGTGCTTAGCACGCCCTACTATTTCTTCAGCCAACAAATTGCAGGTGTTACCCATTGAAGTCTTCCTGGGCCCTAGTGGTAAAACGCTAACCTTACTCTCTGTCTATACCTGGGAGATGCTCTCTTGCTGTTTAACAACTGCCTGAGATCCAAGACTGGTTGAGCTCTAGATGGCTGAGGCTAAACCCTGATAAGACCGAGGTGCTGGTGGTGGATCCTCATCATTGGAAGTCAGGTGAACTAGTAGGACAACCCTCTGGCCTTTGACTCAGGGGTGTCCAGCTGACCACCTCAGACCGAGTGCGGAACCTGGATCTTATTTTTGATGATGGTCTGACCTTGAAATCTCAGGTGTCAGCCATTGTCAAGATCTCTTTTAACCAACTGAGGAATATTGCCCAGGTAAAACACTTGGTTCCTTCTGATGATCTTCCTATGTTGGTCCATGCCTTCATGACCACCCACCTTAACTACTGCAACACCCTGTACCTAGGGCTCCCGGGGGTTGATGTGCCTTCCCTGCAGCTAGTGCAGAATGCAGCTGCCAGGCTAGTGACTGGTACGTCTAGGACAAGTCACATAATGCCAATGCTCTGTGGACTGCATTGGCTGCCAGTGTAATGGAGTATCACCTTCAGGGTCAGTTTGCTGACCTATAAAGCCTTACATGACCAGGGACCTCGCTACCTGCAAGATCTCCTTTCTCCCTATAGCCCCTCCTGAGCATTTTGATCCACTGACAAGGGATTGCTAGAGATTCCCAGGGTCCGAATGCAAACATCTGGGCCCTTTCTTTTGTTTATGTGGGCTTGACCCTCTAGGATTCTCTACCTCATCGGATAAGGGACTGCCTGACTGTCCAAAGTCTTAAAAAAGAACTAAAAACATACCTTTTTAGCCTAGCATTCATGAGCGATGATTAGAGATAATGACGCCAGAACCTTTGAGTAGATTATGATGTCTATTGTTAATATTTATGTACAGGTATCCTGATTTAAGAAAGGCACCTTTTAAAGAAATAAAGTTTTGATTGATTGATTGACATTCCCCCGCATGAGCTGTCCGCTGGTACTACATTGCTCCTTGACTGTTTTGAAAGCATACCTAACCAAGGTGAGACTCTAATTCTAGGGTTCCTAAACATGTCAGCTGTCCACTGATGCCACCCCATTTAAAGATGCCTTTGCAGCCATTGGTATCTCCCAAATGGTGTCCACCCCAATCAGACAAAACCCTAGGATGGGTATCAGCACCCTCCTTGACCTCATCCTCACCACCCACCCTGCAAGAATTTTGGATATCTTAGTATTCCCAGACTTCCTCAGTGACCACTTCCTGGTGATCTGCTACTGGTCAAACAAGGCTCCAAGCACATCGGACAAACTCTCCTACCACCGTATCCTCAAAAAAAGACTTGTCAAGCCCTGCCTGGATGACCTTGCTCATACTGACTGGTCAACAATAGATAGGGTCACACAGATGATGCTGTTCTTTTTGACTGCCACATGCAACACTCCCCTCTCTCAAATGCCCTATAATCTGATTTCCTGTCTGTCAAAATCCAGTTCTCTCAACATAAACTCATTATGAAACACAAGAAAACAAAAGTGATACTCTTTTCCAACCCACATAGCAAGCATAAATCATCCAGTTTTAGTTATAACTCTCTCAACCAGTACTTGTATAAGTCCAAAAATTTAAATACCTTGGCATCACCCTCGACTGCCCACTTTCTTATGCCCTTCACATTAATAACATTTCTAAGGAAGTAAGCTCCAGAATTGGTGTCCTGTATCGTCACAGACACTGCATGACCCCGGATGCCCTCCAGCTAGCAGTTGTCAGCTCAATCATCTCCATCTTTGACTATGGGCTAATCATCTGTGGTGCCACTACAAATTTTGCCCTAAAAAGAATTGTTCTTGCTCTAAACAAGTCCTGTAGATTGATCACTTGTGCCGCTAAACGCATGCACACATGTGACTTGTATAAGCAAACTAACTGGCTCCACCTAAAGAGCAGGATTACCTTGCAAACCTGCCTCCTAGCCAAAAAAATCAATCTGGACCTTGCTCCCCCCACTGCCCTGTCTCTTATCAAGCCTTCCCTCAATATTAGCTCCACCTGCAGTGGGGCCAGCCAAGCATTCCATGTCCTATTCTGCAGAACTTTGCAAGCTCAACACACCTTCCATTACATGGCCCCCTCCTGGCTCAATACATTTCCTCCAGATGTTATAAATGAACCTCGACTGGGGCTTTTCAAGTGCAAGCTTCGCAAACACCTTACCACCCTTAGCAGCTGTAACTGTGCCCACTAAGCAATGTTCTCCCCCACTAACCCCCCTCTCCCCTCACCACTTCCCTACTCCCACCCCTTGCTTCCCTCTGCTTCCTCAGTCCTCTCCTTTCCTCCCTCTTCCCGCCTCCCCCTCCCTCCCCCTACCTTGTGCTGTGCCACACTTTCCTAAATATCATGTTATATATCTCTTTGTTCTCTTCCCCATCCAGACCATACCCCTATCTTCTTGTACCCAGCCCCATTACTATTCTCACCAACAAAGTTTTCTTTGACTGCTTCTCTCCCTCCTCTCCACCTTGTCCGCCCTGGTCACCAACCTGTGGTAGGTTCATAGTTAGTCCCTACGCTTGGATTAGTTTATACAGTTGTTAACTTGTGCTGTAAGAATTTACTTGAACATGTCAACTTCCTTTGTGTCTTTTTCCTGGCCTAATAAATCCATCAATGCCCCCTCATGCTTATTCTGTACTGTGCCATATTGATACTCTGTACTACTTGTTACCCTGGTTTATTCTTGTCCTTAGTATTTGTACTGCAATCTGTATTACTTGGTTATTATTTATCATGTCTTGTTGTATTTTATGCACTGTAACATTTCTTTCTTTTTGTTTAATTTGTTATCTTTGATTGAAACCTTTGTAAAAGAACAGTTTGTTTCAAAGGTCATTGTAATCCTAGCCATCAATAAATAAATTAAAAAAATAAAAAATATATATCTGATACCTGGGTTTTGTTTCCTCTGTCGATACCATAACTTTAGTTGTTTAACCAGGAGTTTATAGTTCTTCAAGCTGACTTCACTATATTGTGTTGGGGTGGGTAGTTTGGTTCCCCCTGCATCCTTCTGCCACCCCCTTGCTAGTTTAAATGCTAGCCAATTAAGCATTTAAACTGTTCACCAAGGACAGTGGTCCCCTCACTGAACAGGTGTAGGCCATCCGCCTTTTACAGGGCCACATTCCTTCAGATGAGTCCATAGTGCCCAATGAAACCAAAACCTTTTTCTCTGCACCAGTTCTTCAGGAAAGCACTGAAGTCTTTGGTGCGGAGGTTTCTAGCCTCCCCTTCACTGTGTATAGGCCGCACCCCTGAGAAGGTCACAGAGCTTCCTACCTGTGCAACACCCCTCCCCAACTTCCTGAACTCCTTCTGCACCCTTGCTATCTCTGCTTTGTCTCCAGCCAGGTCATTTTTTCCCCAGACGGACAATAGCATCAAGCTTCCCCTGCCTCGCTATTGCTTTAGCAATTCTTTTGGATCCTCTCCCTGTCCCTCTGAGCTGTACTTTCTGGTAGACACCTTACTTCCCTTTCCTCTACTCTTCCTGTCCCTAATTCCACTGCCCAAATTATGGAGTCCCCCACTAGGAGAAGCTTTCTCTTCCTTTGGGGTCCTCTTCTACCTGTTTGTGGGGTACTCTTCTGTAGTACTTGCTCTTCCATCATGGTTGCAACTTCAGGTGTCCCAGAGGGATCCTCCCACTCCTCCAAAATTGTGCATAGGTTTCCTAGTTGCACTGGGTGGGGGATGTGCTTTTGATGCACCCGCCTCACCCTCCATGAGCCTACAGTAGTCCACATACTGCTTTTTCTGGTCCCCCTTTGAAGTAGTGGTGTAGACTAAATGGTCCCTGGGTGGGGGAGGAGATCCCCTGCAACCTAGCCAGCTCTTCCTGGAGGGTGGCGAGCTCTGCCATCAGCCCAGAGAGCTGCCTGCAGATGAGGCAGCGCTGCAGTTCCCAGAACATCCTTCTGAAGACAGTATAGCACAGTGGTTTAAGGCCCTGAGCTGCAAACCAGGAAACCTAGGTTTCAATCCCACAGGCCCCCACTTGCATACTGTGTGACCCTGAGCAAGTCACTTAACTTCCTTGTGTTCCCAGGTCACACCTGTAAACAAGCTTTCAGCTTGGTGTCTCACTTGGTAAAAAAAAAAAAAAAAAAAGAAATTAATAATAAAATAAAAAAGACTGCTGCTCCTCACCACATCTATTGTTTCTCTTTTCATTGGGGGTGTCCCATGGATTTCCCCAAACAGAGAGGCCAGAGGGAGGGCCATACCCTTAGTGCCTCTCATCCATTAGTACACTTAACTGTAGCAGCAGGGCGGGCTGCATTACCTCGGGTTAGGGTTCACAAGACTGGACAGATCCACAGTCTGTGGTCTTCTGGTCCATCTATCCTACCCCCTTGCTTCCATGCCAGTCTGCTCACATTCAAGTTCACTCCCTCTCTCCAACTCAACACCTCCCCCCATCCTTACCCAGGAAGTAAACTACAATCACCACAAAACTCCTAATTACTGTGATGCTACTGCTGTCAGGTGATATTGAACTTAACCCTGGCCCACTCCCCTCTCTCTTATCCCAAGTTCCTCATGGGCTGAAAACAGCCCATCTAAACATCAGGAGTCTCCTCTCCAAAATTACTTTACTTCAACCCTTAGCCTTGGACCTTAACCCAAGGATAAAGGAAGTTTTGAGCATCCTTAAATCCCTGCGCTCGAGAGGATCTGGGGGCTCTGACGGGGTCCAGACCAGAATCCTCAAGGAGGGTGCCCCAGAACTAGTGAAGCCCCTAACTTGGTTGATAAACCGGTCCATTATTGAGGGATTGGTACCTGAGCCATGGAAGCAGGCCCTAGTGATCCCCATACACAAGGGGGGGGTCCACGGAGCCTATTGGGAACTACAGGCCTATCTCCCTGCTGTGTGCTGTTGCTAAAGTTCAGGAGAAGCTTGTCTACGTACAACTCTGAGAATACCTGGAAATACACCAGGTAATCTCTCCATCTCATCATGACTTCAGAGCCAAGCACAGGACAGACACTGCACTAACCAAGTTCTCGACTGAAGTCCTGAGCAACAATGACTCTGGGACCAGTACAGGAGTGGTCTTCATTGACCTCTCAAAAGCATTCGACTTGGTTAACCACAACCTCCTAATACAAAAAATGTGCTTACTCGGCCTTGACACCCATGCACTGGGATGGTTCGAGAGTTACCTCACGGGACGGACCCAGAGGGTCAAGTGGAATGATAATGTCTCCAACCTATCAACACTCAAAGAAGGGGTACCTCAAGGGTCAATACTTGGCCCCCTTCTCTTCACGCTGTTCATAAATGATCTACACTTACATTGTGGGAGCAGCAGCGTTATCCATTATGCAGACAATGCTGTCATCTACAGAGCCTCCCCTAACCTAACTGAACTGGAGACAGCCCTCCAAGAGGACATCTTTCAGATGGAGAACTGGCTAACTCTGAACAGAATGGTACTCAACACCAAAAAAACAAAGGTGATGCTGTTCAGGCCAAGATCACTTGGACCCGAGAGGGCAACGCTCCTACAGCTCCAAACCAGGGAGGGTGAGAAACTTAAGGTGGTTACATCCACGAAATACCTTGGACTTACCCTGGACCAAGGCTTCACTCTAAAAAATCATGTTGACCAAATCACCAAGGCCATCCATGGGAAACTTGGAATCCTTTATAGAATAAAGGACCAGATTATCCCGGAAGCTAGGGTAGCCATTGCCACTAGCATACTTCTCCCAAAGCTTACCTTCGCGGCCCCAGTCCTCCAGGGTGTGGCCACGACGGAGCTTGGTAGGCTGCAGGCTTTGTACAACAAGATATTCACCATTGCGAACCTCAATCAAGGCTCAGCTGGCTGTCTCTGGAAGCTCGTCTCTTCTACCCAACCTTCTGCCTCACATTTAAGTTATTGGGTCCCACACCTCCCCCCAGCCTCAACGGTCTCATTAGGCTTAAAACCAACCCGAGGAGCCTAAGAACTTCCGGCCAAACTCTCCTGGTGGTTCCCAAGACCAGGACTAAAGCAGGTTCCAGGTCCTTCGCGTGCACAGCTCCTTCCAACTGGAACAATCTCCCCTTGGAGGTACGGGAGCAGAGTCCATCACCTGCTTCCGGACCAAGCTAAAGGCTCACCTGCTAGACAGGAGCATCTGCTTATGCCACAGGACCTAGCCACGCATCAAAGGAAGGGGTGCACTTTCATACCACTGCCTCCGCCTCGGGCACTACTGCAGTTATCACTGCAGACTGTTCACCCAACTATAAGTGTTAGCCGCTAGCAATGTATGCACTATCGCTTTCCTTCCCTGTTAATGCTCCTGAACTTGGCTTACCAAGGAAACCTATTGTACTGTCTGTATAAGGTCTTTGCTAATGAATAATGTAATGTACAACATATAACCAATGTCATGTCTGCTATGCGTAAACAGCTGAATACTGCATACTGTGTTATTCTGTACTCCCACATGTTTATTCTAATGTACATGTCTCTTTATGTTTATTCCTGGGTCGCCCCTGAAAAAGGGACCTTCGGGTCTCAGTGGGCTTACCCTGTCATCAAAATTCAGTAAATAAATAAATAATATCTAAAATGTAGCTAAATTCTAACATTAATGATATGAGTATCTCAATTCCTGTTTACTCCTTCATCCACCAGGATTGCTCCTCCAGAGGTGGTGGCATTGCCATGCATAGTGTATCCTATCTAGTTCACCCCTGTACTCAGAACTTCCCTCCCACAGGCCTATAAGCTACTTCTGAAAAAGATCACCATCCCCTTCTCCCTGCCCATTTTTATTGCTGGAACATACTGCTTCCATAGCCTTTCACCTTCTTCTGTCAATGAGCTATTAACTACCCTATGGTCTCACTCCTCTTCAGGTGAACTTCATATAATGCAAGATTTTAATGTAGACTGACTCTTCCCCACCCACAATAAAACTCTTAACAGAACTGCCTCCCTAAACCTCACCCAGTTAATAAGTGAACCAGCCTGACTAAATAACAACTCTCAAAATCAATCCTTAATAGACTGGGCTCTCGTATCCCATGCACATCGGATCATTGCAGCTGGTATCTTACCAGACACTCTAAGCGACCACCACTTGATCTACACTGTTCGTAAAATCCACTGCCCAAAAGCCACACCTAAAATCTTACTAATTTGCTAGTACTAATCCTTTGATCTGACCACCATACTAAATGACCTGTCAAACTCTGACTGGTCCCCCGTTCCCCTTGTGTCCTTCATTGACTCAGCACTGCAGTACTTTAATTCAAAGCTCTTCTGTTTTTGGGACCATTATGCTCCCCATAAGATACACCTGGGTGTGCTGCTCACAGCTTCCCTGGGTCACTGCCGAACTGATGGCATTCCTACATGCCAGAGGTCATGCATGGAAGATGCACAAATCAACAATCTCCAAAATCGCCCTCCAAACATACCATACTCTCGGAAATACATGCACCAGGGCCATTACTCTGGCCAAGGCTAATACTTCACAGCCATATTTAACACAAATATTAACCACCCATCCAAGTTCTGGAAGGTGGTTCAATCCTAGTTCTCCCCTCCATCCCAGCCCCCTGCACATGTTCTCAAAGTGAGCAATGTCTCACTCATCCACTCTCTGTGGCCACAGAGTTTAACATTTTTTTACCACGCTCCTCCTCATCCTTTCTCTCTACAGTCCCTCCTATCTCAGCGCTACCATTCCCCCACTGAACCCTCTCAACTGGGCTGTCCTATGTTCCCCTCCTTCTCCTTCTGGCCTATATCCCTAACTGAAGCCCTCAGAGCTCTTCTTGCCCTTAACCCTTCTAACGGTAAGTGCCCCTCTGGACTTGACTCTGAACTTCTATACCTGTCTGCTCCTGCTATTGTTATCTCCCTTGCTTCATTCCTAAATCTCTCCTTCTCTCTTGCGACAGTAGTAGTAGTAGTACTACTAATGGTTTATTGTTCTTCCAAAACATTAAAATGTTGGACATTGCAAAGATATAATCAAATAAATAAAAACGTAAGGCATTCCTAATAACATTACATATAATAGCAATATTAGTACAAAATGGCAGTCACAGATAGATAATATAGTCTAACATTAGAACAGAGACATAGTAAAAATGGAATGCGTTGAATTTAAAGTGCAAGAGAGCATTTTCTTGTATAGTTTATCACAGAGACAAGAAATCTGAATATTAAATCAGCTTCACCCTTAGTCATAGAATGCATAAGGATGAATAGAGGGTCACAGTCCATATTAGTATGTTCTGTAAGGAAAATTTCTATGGTTTGATCATGTAAGTGGTTGTAAAGGGGACACTGTAGTACAATGTGATGAAGGGTTTCCTGGAAACCTCTGTTGCACCTACAGTAATCCTGGCCCTTCAGAGTGTGATTTTTTTTAAATAGGCATATTTGGAACATATTATGCCTAATCTTGTCCATGTGATAGTTTTGCTAGAACTAGGAGCAAGGGGTAGTTTTAGGTAATCTTCTAATGTAGAATCAATTTTATTTATACTAAACCAGATGGCTTTTTTTTTTGGGGGGGGGTCTTACCTGCTCAATTTTTTACCTGTGCATCTGTGAACAATTTTTATTTAAGCAAACTTTTATAGAGGGGAGAAATCATAATCCCCTTTTGGAAATCAGACCAAAGGTGGGTCAAAGAGATCCTTGATAGGACTGGCCCAAGGGCTTTTAACCATGGTGAAGCGAAGCCTTGTTTAAACCTGTTGGTTTTCTCCATTAGACAAACTTTGGGGATGGGGTTAAGTGTGTCGTTAAGGATGTTGAGCCAGTAAGATGCTGATTGAAAGTCCGCTAGGATGGCTAGGGGAAGTCTGCCTAGCTTGGACCTAACTACGGGATTAGCCATTGAAAGGGGTACTTGCAAAAGGGACTTATAAAAAAAGATAAATATAGTTCAAGACTAGAAGCTGGTTTTGTTGTCCAAACTTCGGCTCCGTATAATAGGATTGGGTTAATCTTGGCTTCACCGGCTACAAGTGCCTTGTGACTGTACCATTTGACTGGAAACAGGCTAACATCATCCCCTTCGCAAAAGGGGGTTATTCCTCTTCCTCTGGCAACTACTGGCATATTTCTTTGCTTCACATTTTCACCAAACTACAGGAGCACTTGGTACTATCCCAACTGTCCTCTGACATTGACTCATCTTCCTTCTTCACCCCTTACCAGTCTGGTGTCCAGAAATGCTACTCCACTACTTACTCCCCCTTAGGCTTGCTGACCCCATACTTACTAGCATGGATCAGGGACTCATAACCTCTGCTATCTTTGTCGAACTCATGAAGGCTTTTGAAACAGTATCCCACCCCCTCCTGCTTGCCAAACTTTCTGCAGCAGGGCTCTCAAATGCTACTACCAGCTGGTCCCATTCCTACCTAGAGGGAAGAACTCAATCAATTTGGATTAGTAATACAATATCCCCTCCACTTCTCATCTGCACTGGAGTTCCTCTGGGTTCTATGCTGGGTCCACTGCTACTCTCAATTTTCCTTAATGATCTTCCTAATGCCTGTCCTTTCACATCCATCCCTATGTATGTGGACAATACTGTCCTGTATTCATCTGGTCCTTCCCCTGCTGATGTAGTGGCCAGACTTCAGAGTGACTTACGGTTCAGCTCTGGTTTCATTCAAATCAGTTGTTCTTGAATGCCATGAAGATGGTCTCCATGACCTTCGGCATGAGGCAGAGACTCTCTCGGCTCTCATCCCTCCGCTTCCTCCACAAGCTAGACTGGAACTTGTTGGATGACCATTCTCAGTCAGTTATCTCAGTGACAGCTCAAGGTCTGGCTTGACCAGAATCTCAACTATTCTGGACACATAGATGCCATCCACAAAAAGCTGCACTCCAAACTGGGTGCCCTACACAGAAATTGTGGTTGTAGCCCACTGCGGTCTGATCCAGAAAATGATCCTCCCTAGTTTTGACTATGAGAATGTAATCTACAGTACCATTCCAAAATCTTCCCTAACCAGGCTGGAGTCTCTTTTCCATTCCTTCTGCTGTTTTGCACTTGATCATCCTCCCTGCACCTAGCATACAACCGTAATCAGTCTCTTTCCTTACTCTCCCTTGCTGACAGGCATCATGTCCACTGTGCAAATTTTCCAGCTAAGTTCTGGTTTCACTCTCTTCCTTTGTATCTCTCTGCCTCTACTGCCCTCAAACCACTTTCCTCTCACTCCTTTAGAAACCTTGACTCCTGAACCTTATCCATCCCACCAAGGTCCACCATAGCAGGCCATGCAGCAAACTCCTACCACTTCAAAATTATGGAACTCCTTCCCTCTGGCCATACATCACACTGCTTCCCCTCAGGTCCTCTCCTCCCTCCTGAAGGACCTTTCCCCCACCGCAAGCACATGTGTTTAATTTCCACCCTCTTCATGATTTTCCACTTGTTCACTATTCAGGTTTAGCACTTCCATTCAATGTTTCCTCATGTAATTGTTAGACTGTTTAATATGCTCCAAGGACTTTCTGCACTGTTAAAATGACTCATCAATTTTGTCCTTCTGTTTGCTGATTACTTCTCTTCCCAGTTTTATACTGTACTTGTCATTTTTATATTGTATTGTCTTTTTGCTGCTTTTAACCTTACTGTATTCCCCATCCCCTCTCCCCCAGGACTTATCTGAAAATGAGCATTCACTGCTCAGTATGCTTTTCCTCGTGGCACTTTTAACTAAATAAATAAAAATAAGCCCAGTGCCCTATTGTCCACCAATCTGTTCTCCCCTATAGCCCGGTGCCTGTGGCAGCATGGTGGACATATGTATGTGGAGGCACGTATGTATTCTAGAACCACAGCTCTCTCCACCCTCCCTGATATTCATCTGTCCCCCAAGCATCAGTACTACCACTGAGTCTGCACCTGATAGCAACCAAGAGCTGGGAAGGCACTCCTGTCTCAGACAGGACAGCTGACTGGCATCAGCACTACCACCATGCCTGCACCTGGTAGCAGTCAAGAGCTGGGACAGCACTCCTGTCTCAGAGAGGACAGCTAACTGGCATCACCACTACTCCCAAGCCTATGCCTGGTAGCAACCAAGAGCTAAGGAGACACTCCAGTCTCAGAAAGGAGAACTGCCTGGCAGCAGTACTACCACCAAGCCTGCACCTGGTAGCAGCCAAGAGCTGGGAAGGCACTCCAGTCTGGAAGAAGACAGCTGCCTGGCATCAGCACTATCACTAGGCTTGACCCTGGTAGCGGCCAAGAGCTGGGAAGGTAGTCCAGTGTCTGGGAAAGGACAGCTTAGATTGCATGTAGATTACATATAGGTAACAATTAATGTTGTTAGTTTGTACACTAACATAAGGAATGATCTTAGTTTATCAACTACAGAATCCAGTATATAGTTGTATAGCGAGGGGCATCTCCTCCAGAAACAGGGATGTCATTTTGCTACTCTACAGGTCACTGGTCAGACCGCATCTGAAGTACGTGCAATTCTGGTGCCCTTATATGAAGAGAGATGTGAGATTGTTGTAGGGGGTACAATAAAAGGTGACAGTTGATTCAGGGATTACAGGATATGCCCTAAAAGGAGAGATTATTATTATTATTTTTTTTTTACCAGGAGAGATGCACTAAGCTGGAACCTTGTTTACATGTGCAACCTGGGAGCACAAGGAAGTTAAATGACTTGCTCAGGGTCAACCAGTATGCAAGTGGTGGCTGTGGGATTCAAACCCAGGTCTTCAGGTTTGCAGCTCAGAGCCTTAAACCACTATGCTATACTGCCTCCACACTATACTGCCTCCATGGAATTGAACATGCATTCCCTGAAGGAGAATAGGGATCAGAGGATATGACTGAGACCTTTAAGTACTTAAATGGAATAAATAAGTCTGGTACTAAATTGATATTCCAGCTTTGGAAGGGGAGGGACATGAGAGGGCATATACCTGAAAAGAGATAGGCCTAAGAGGGAACAAGGAGGCACTTTTTCACAAAGTAGTGGCAGTTTGGAATGCTTTGCCAGAGGAGGTGGTATCCTGTAGGGTGGTGGGTAGTTTCAAAAGTGGTTGGGACAGATGGGGAGGGGGGTATTTGGGAAGGTGAGGAAGGGGCAGCTGCAAAATTGGGGTTAGCTGCACACTTGAACAGACTAGCTAGATCTAGAGGCATAATTTCTGCTGGCAAATTTCGTATGTTCGTATCACTTTAATACTGACCTTATGGCTGAGAATTTTCCAAAAAAACTTATTTTGGAAGCAACACACATTCTGTAATTATTTTGGGTTTGGGAGAACTATTATTTGCAGACTAGGGGTACTGCCATGGGTAACACCATGGCCCCCTCCTATACCAACCTGATTTTGGCATGGTGGGAGGGGACCATGGTGTTTAACCCTGGCAGGAACCCCTTTCCTTCCCATATATGTTCATGAGGACATTACCTGGATGACATTTTGCAGATCTGGAAGGGGGATGTAGCATTTGCTGCACCTTTGTCCATTTTATTAACCAAAATGACCTGAGTCTGCAATTTACATCTACAATGGAACCATCTTCCATTGCATTTTTTGGATTTATGCTTGAGTGGTGCTGATGGGCATACTATACAGTCTGAAACGTATAAAAAGTCAGCTCCGGGTACCACCCTCCTTCAAGCTACAAGTGCCCACCCTCACCATTTCAAGAAGACCATCCCTTATGGTCAGTTCTTAAGTCATAGTCACAACTGTTCCTCATTGTTAGATTTTAGCAGACAAAAACTGAAAAAGCACTTTCTTGACAGAGGGTATTTGGAAGATGTACTTAATAACAATTCATAGGGCTAGAAATTTAAATAGATGTGATCTTTTATCACCTACCCCCCACAAAATTCCAACCATCAATTTTTGTCACAGAGTATAATCAGATTGCCCCCAAGGTTTTTGCTATTAATCAGACAGTTTTGGCCTGTGCTACAAGGGGACCCAGCTCTTCACGAAGCAGTCAGTGCCAGTCCCAGGGTCAGGTACAGAAGTGGGAAAAACTTGGGGGACTTACTAAGACACAGCCTTTATGAAAGGCCCACTAACATGCAATGTCCAACCTGCGTGCCCCCCAAACCGGTAGGTAGTTTTCATTGAGGCAAATGTGATGTTTGCCAGTACTGTGTACAGGACAAGGTTTTTTTTTTCACCTATCCACCAACAAACAAATGAAGATTCATTAATTTATATCTCTACTATGTCTGTGGTTTATGTAGTAATGTGATCCTGCACCATGATATACATGGGGTGCATGAAAAGGGCATTAAAGGAACGAATGCAAGAGCACGTACGTACTATCTTGAAACCAGAGCCCAATACTCCAACTGAGGTACACTTTCATGAGTATCACAACCACAGCCCCTCTGATTTCCAATTGGTGGGTTTAGAACATGTTGAGACTAACAAAACAGGTAGAGATAGGGTCAGCAAACTCTTACAAAAAGAGTCAAGATAGATGCATACCCTCGGAGCCTTATCACCCCAGGGACATAACAACTGTTTAGAAATCACTCCTTTATTGTAAAGTCCCATTTGGGGCGTCTGTATATTATTCTGGGTCCCCTTTTATACCTATATTTTCTTTCCCCTTCCTGTCCCCTCCTCCCCCCATTTCTTTCCCTGACATTTTTATTTATGATTTGTGTTTGTAATTTTTTATTTTGTTCAAAAAATGTACTTATTATAATTTTAATTTTATATATATATTTTTTTTTAAAGATGGGTACTGGTTATAATATATAAAGTGTCTTGACAGAATTACAGAGTATTTGTCAAAAAGAAATCTGGGCTATATAGCCAGGGTGGGATACTTCCTTTACACACCTCCAATCATGTCATACTATTCTCCCCCATTCCCTCCCTCCCTCTCTATACCCTATATCTTTCCGGTCTCCTTTCCCCTTTCCCTCCCTCCTTTACTTTACCATCGCATCCCTCTCCCTCCCTCTTCCCATTTCCTTTATTGGCATTTTAATATTGTTCAGTTATATGATACTGTGATACAGGATGGAATTTGTATTCATCTTCTACATTAGTATATGGGTAGCTGCAATACTACCTGAAATGCTGTTTTAATTCTCTATCTTTATCATGTAATAATGGACTATTTCTATTCCCAAGAAGGTTTTATAGCACACCTTCCTTTCCGTTTAACTTCACTATCAGTTTTTAGTTATTTGACCTTTAGGAATTTATACTGACCTCCCAGTAAGTCCAGGTTGTATGGTATATATTTTTTTACTTTGAAGGGGTAACACAATTTACTTGGTGTTTGGTCTTGGTTCAGGTTAGGCACCACTTGCTTCATGGAGTGCATTTCTCCTGTGTTCTCTGGGAGGACAGCTGCCTGGCATCAGCACTACTACCAGGCCTGCCCCTGGTAGCAGCCAAGAGCTTCGAAGTCACCTCAGTCTGGGAGAGGACAGCTGCCTGGCATCAGCACTAACCCCAGGCCTGCCCTGGTAACAGCCAAAAGCTTGGAATGCACTCCAGTTTGGGAGAGAACAGCTCCCTGACATAAGCACTACCACCAGGCCTGTGCCCGGTAGCAGCAAAGATATGGAAAGGCATTCCAGTCTGGGATATGACAGCTGCCTGGCATCAGCACTACCACCTGACTTGCCCCTGGTAGCAGCCAAGAGCAGATAAGGCATTCCAGTCTGGATAGGAAAGATGCCTGGCATCAGCACTACCATCAGGTCTGCCCCTGGTAGTAGCCAAGAGCAGAGAAGGTACTCCAGTCTGGGAGGACAGCTGCCTGGCAGCTGCTTGATCCTCTCCCAGCCCTCCTCCAACTAGACACCAGTGGTCCAAACTTGTTCCAGAACTCGGGTCACTTGTGTGATTTGAGGTAAGGCACTTGCAACACCTCAGCCCTCTGTACCTCTGGGCCAGCTGAATGTTCACCTTATTAAACAGCAAGCAATAGTCTGGCAGAGTAAACTACAGCCACAGTTCAATCAACCCACGAGTAGTGCCTGCACTTGAGTGATGTGAGGTAAGGCACTTACAGCACCTCAGCCCTCTGAACCACTGGGCCAGCTGAGGGTTCATCCTACTAAACAGCAAGCAGTAACCTGGCAGAGTAAACTACAACCACAGTTAACCTGACCCCGAGTAGTGCCTGTACTAGGGTGGTGTGAGGTAAGGCACTTGTAGCAACTCAGCCCTCTGCACCACTGGACCAGCAGAGTGTTCACCTTATTAAACAGCAAGCAGTAACCTGGCAGAGTAAACTACAACCACAGTTAACCCAACCCCTGATTAATGCCTGTACTAGTGTGATGTGAGGTATGGCAATGCAGCACCTCAGCCCTGTGAACCACTGGACCAGCTGAGTGTTCACCTTATTGACCCACAAACAGTAGCTTCTTAGAATAAACTACAACTGCAGTTAAGCCATTCTCCGAATAATGCCTGCACTAGGGTGGTAAGACTTGCAAAGACTACCATCTTCCAAACAAATATAAATCACCCATCCAAGTTCTGGAAGGTGGTTCACACCCTTTTCTCTCCTCCAACCCAACCCCTGTTCAAGTAGTTAGAGTAGGTGACGCCTCCATGTCGACCCCCTCTCAATGGCCACAGAATTTAATTCTTTCTTCACATCCTGCACCTCCTGTCTACTTTTAGCGCTTTGCTCTCCTTGCTCACTCCCCCTGAATGTTTTCACTAACTGAATATCCCCCTCCTTCTCCTTTTGCCTTGTATCCTCCTCTGCTACCCTCAATGCTCTCTTTGCCCTAAACCCTTCCAAGGGTAATTGCCCCAAAGTACTGGGCTCTAAGCTGCTTTATCGGCCTTCCCTACTATCTCCTCTCCACTTGTCTTTCTCCTAAGCCTAACTTTCTTGCTTGCATCTGTTCCAGCTGACTGGAACACCACTGTCATCCCCCTCCCAAAAGGTGGCGGTTCCTCCATTCCAGGAAACTATATTCCCATCTCTCATCTCCCCATAGTTGCCAAGCTCCAGGAACACATGGTGCTGTCTCAATTCTCCTCCTAGCTTGACTACTCCTCATTTGTCAACCCTTTCCAGTCAGGTTTCTGGAAGCTTCTCTGCTCTACTGCCTCACTCCTCAGAATCACAGACTCCATCCACACTGGCATGGACCAGGGCCTCATCACCACAGCCATCTTTATCGACCTACAAAAGACATTCAACACTGTCTCCCACCCTCTCCTTCTCGCTGAACTCTGCCACTGGGCTGTCAGCCACTGCTACTAATTGGTTCCATGCCTACCTTGTGGGTAGGATGCAACCTGTCCAGACTGGCAATTTACTATCTCCCCCTCTCCCTGCCAACATAGGAGTTCTGCAGGGTTCTGTACTTGGGTCACTGCTATTCTCCATGTAAACCCCTACCACCACCACCAATTTGGGGTTTACCTTAAGTACCTTCCTGGGTTCCATCCATGCCCACAGCCAGGCAGACATCCTGCATAGATAGTAAATCCTTGGGTATTTGTTTGATCCTGTTGATCTGCATGAGAGTGCCACGATGAGTCTCTGTGCCTGTCCCTTTAAGTCATTAGCCAGTGCGTGTATTGTAAATAGTCTGGGCTGGGTCCGAGTGCTTCAAAGTTTACAACCGGCTAGACACCACTTTAATTTGCTCCAGTCTGCTATCGATAGTAAAGCAGAGGAAGCTTTAGCTAGTACTGTAAATATTTACTTCTAGCTTGCTGACATATTTGAATTAAAGTGTTTGCTTTAACCTGCCTTCTTGCAACTTTGTTCATCCAAATGGGTGCCACAATGGTTGGTCTGAGACTTCCAGAATTTGGACCTATAGGATACAGGGGACCTTTACAGGTCCTTAGTTCAAGTGCCTCGTGGGAAGTAAAACTGTAGTTCTTGTAGTTTTAAAGGTTTGTGCCTAAACTAACAAATGGGAACACCAGAACTGTGACTGACAGCTCCCCTAGCCAACTAGATTGCAGAAAAACGAATAAATCTCAGAACTGTTAGAGGTCAGTAGTTCAGTTGGAGTTAGAGTTTGGAGAGTGAGCAACTCAAGTTATCAAGAGGCTGCTCCAAGGAAGGAGCCTAGGAGAATCAGTGGGGAAAGACCTGACTTGCCTTTCTGCTGTAATTCTTCTGCTTGGGACTGCTTTAATGCAGTAATCAGACTAATCTGAAAAGTGACTTTCAACTGCGGCAGAAAGCTCTGAGGTGTTTGGAAGTACAGCTTGAGATTTTGGACCAAAAAAAGTTCTTGTAAAGTGTTCAGCCCAAGCTGTGAGAGACTCTTTTGATGATTCAGAGGTTTGCTCAGTGAGCTGACTGCAATAGCAACCGACCATATACTGAATAGTGAGGTAGAAAAGTTCATGCTGTTCCTATTAAATGTGCTGAATGTTTATCGCAGGTTGAGGCCTGTTTTTGCCAGTGACTGAATTGTTTTACCAGCTGGAGGCCTTCACCAGCAAACAAACTGAACTTCGCCAGAAGTGTTTATTCAGCCTTGGGCCTATGCCAGTCTTGGACCAAGCCAACCATTCCTGCACCAGAGACTGTTCTTCGGTGAGAGATCTGCTTAAGGATCCAGCCCCTGCACAGCAAGAATTTGCAAGTTGCAGCCACCTGGAGGGAAAGGCCGTGAAGCAGAGGTATGTCATGCCGGTCCAGCTTCCCCATGTTTCTCAATGATCGTCAACAGGTTTTCAAGCCCATTCCAACTAACTGGTGTCGTGAGTAAAATCAGGGTAACTCCCTGCAACCTTTCTTCTAATCATTTTATAGTACCATTTGATTGCTTCAGTGTTCCACAGGATTACAAATGACTGAGCCATCCAGCCAGGATTACAAATAACCAAAGTATTGTTTGCGCTTATTAACTGCCTTTTTCTTTCCATCAAGGGCCCCAACAACATCTGCAATGCAGACCACCCCCGGGTACCATTTCTGGCTAGCCAGCATAACATTCTGGGTACCCAGTGTTGTCAGACTGTTTATTTTGGGACTAAAGTGTATGCATAGTAACCTGAATCAAATTAGTATAACAATCGTTCATCTAGATCCATGCTCCTTCCTTGTTCACGACCCATTAATAAAACGGATTTGTAGTTTCTTATTTAACCTGACTTGTGACCATATTCTTAGTAGGTTTACAGTATTGAAGATGTATGCTTGCCTGCTAACTCAGCCTTTGCAGGGGGTCCAAGGGAATTTGCTGAAGGCCAGACCCTGGTGGTCAGTGCAAAGGGCGTGTGCGTATTATTAATGTTCATTGCTGACTGTGTGTCAACCACTGCAAAGGGTTATTTCTTGTTACAAGGTATTGGGTCACTAGGTGGGCTTGTGGGTGATTATAGCTTCCCTGAGGGCTATACCCAGTTAGGTAAATACCCCCATTATTGATACTCTGGGTGGAGGTACCATAAAGTACAGTTACGCAAGAACTTACTGTAGCAGTAGATCTTCAAGAGAGGTTCCTGCAGTAGGTCATAACATGAAGGGCTTCACCCCCTGGTGTCAGGACCACATAGCAAATTTTTCTAGCAATGTCTGCTGGGGGATCGCCCACCTGATGTCAGTATGACCCCATATAGTGGGCAGACCTGCACCAGCCTTCCAGTTCTCTTGCCGGAGATCCAAGGAGGAGACAGGAGAAAGGATGGAATCCTGGAGCACAGTGGAGAATGAAATGAAATAAATGCAGAAACTGGGGGAAGGAGGGAGGGAAAAGGTGACCTACTACAGGAACCTCTCTCAAAGATCTACTGTTATGGTAAGTTCTTACATAACTGTACCATCTTACTTTGAGAAGGTTCCTACAGTAGATCATAACACATAGGACTAAATCCCAAGGAGTCACTGTCAGAGAGATGAAGAGAATCAGGGGAGGAGGAGCAAATGAAAACTGACCAGGACCAGCCTAAGACAATAGGCCCTGCAGTACAGCGAGGCCAAACCCGGCCTTACCCCTAGAGGCAATGTCCAGACTATAATGCTTTGTGAAGGTATGAACCAAACTCCAGGTTGCTGCTGCACAAATCTCTGCTACAGAAACATTTCTGAGGAAAGCTGCAGAGGTAGCCATGCCCCTAGTAGAATGACCTCTGACCTCCCCTGGAAGAGGTCTGTTATACTTCTGGTAACAGAAGCGAATGCAGTTAGCGAGCCACTTGGATAGGCACTCCTATAGACTGCCGACCCCAAAGATTTGGGGGCAAATGAGACAAAAAGCTGGTCAGATTTTCTAGATTCTTTGGTCCTGGGAACATAACATCTCAGTATTCTATGTACATCCGAAATGTGAAGGAGAGCCTTGCCCCTATTCGAGTGAGTGGGGTAGTAGACAGAGAGTTCAACCGTCTCATTTAGAGTGAATTCAGAAACCACCTTGGGAAGAAACTTAGGATTTGTACGCAGGACTGCCCGGTCCTTGTGAAGAATCAAATAAGGCTTTGTATGCATCAGGGTCTGAGGCTCGGAAATTCTATGAGCAGAAGTAATAGCAACCAAAAATAGCGCCTTCCAACAGCTTACTGCTGGTTCAAAAGGAGGAAAAGTAAGTTTCTCCAACATAAAATTCAAGTCCCAAGATGAGGTGAGATTGCGATTGGGGGGTTTCAGATGGAGGATCCCTCTCAAAAAGGTTTAAGAGACCTCCAGCTGGGCCACGGATTTCCCATCCACTAACACATGATAGACCGAAATAACCAACAAGTGGACCTGAAGAGAGGAGAAAGACAGGCCAGAATCAGACAGGTGCAACAGATATTTCATAATCTGTGGAGCCAGACAAGTAAAAGGATCCCAGCCCTTAGATACTGCCCAGATGGAAAACGCTCCCATTTCATTGCATAGGTGGACCTGATGGAGGGTTTCCTAGCTTCCACAGGGACCTGAACAACCCTTTGGGAGACTCCAAAGCATGACTCGATTATGTCTGAAGGAGCCACGCATGAAGATACAGGGTTCTGAGCCCCAGATGCACGAACCTGCTTTGATCATGAGTCAACAGATCGTGTTGGAGAGAGAGAGAGAGAGAGACAGAGCTCGACAGAGAGGAACTGGTGGTTCCACTACAAGCTGCTACATTAGCAGAAACCAAATTTGTCTTGGCCAGAGGGGAGCTATAAGGATCATTCGGGCTCCCTCTGCCTGAAGTTTGAGAAGCACTTTCTGCAGAATAGGAAAGGAAGGGAAGGCGTACAGGAACTTCCCTGTCCAACAAAATGAAGCACACAAGTACATAAGAAAGGCCTGCTCCAAATCCAGAACAAGTAGTGACACGCTAGATCTAAAAATCCTGTCTCTCACCCTGGATGAAGTAATTCACCCCCTTGCAAAAATTCTTAATCTGTCATTTTGCCAAAGTCAATTTCCCAACAAATGAAATCTGCCATAGTTAAGCCAGTCTTGTCAAGGGGCACAAAACCTCAACGGAAACTATCGACCAATATCAATACTCCCTCCCTCTCCAGACACTTGAGCGAATAGTGGCAGACCAACTCTCTGATTACCTGGACAAATACAATCTACTCTGTAATCAACAGCACGGCTTTAGGAAAGGACGTGGTACAACAACAGCCTTACTTGATTTCTCTGGAGAAGTCCACTCAGCCCTGGACAAAGGGTGCCAAATAGGTGCAGTCTTTTATCGATCTTACAAAGCTTTCGACACAGTCCATCATGGCCTACTTACCTCCCTACTTTCTAGCTCTAGGCCTGGCCAAAGGTCCTTGTGCTTAGTAAAAGTTACCTGTCCAATCGGTCACAGGCTGTAAAAATCTCTAATGAACTCTCCGACTTCAAACCAGTTCTCTCGGTGTACCACAGGGATCAATTCTTGGACTGCTCCTCTTTAGCCTGTTCCTTAACTCCTCCCCAGATATCTGCCAGGAGAAAATAATCTTATACGCTGATGATGCTGTAATTCTCTTCCCACAAGGATCCAAACTCCTACGAAAAAAAGCCTGCAACTTGCTTTCTCTAGTGTTGAAAGGTGGTTCCTGGATAGTAAACTTGTGCTAAACCACAATAAAACAAAAGCCACGCTCTTTCCAATCACCAAAACAAAAATAGGCATACTCCACTCACCATACAAACCTCTGCGGGAATTACACTGGATCAAGTAAATACTTTCAAATACCTTGGCATCACTTTTGACCAAGGGCTCACCTTTGCAACCCACATTGACAACACTATGTAAAACAGTGAACCAACGCCTGGAATACTATTCCAGAATCAGTCAATTTCTAAATCAAGCGCGGCATTGAGAATAGCTATACAGAGTTCCATAATCTCAATCATTGACTATGGCCTTATTATTTATGGCTCCAGCTACCTCCACTGCTCTAAGGCGATCTCAAACACTCTAAATAAGGCCTCCGCGGCTCCTCACGGGGGCTCAAAGACTGACTCACACGTGTGATCTGTACTATGAATCAGGCTGGTTGAACCTATCAAATCGTCTTATTTATCTCACCTTCACAATGGCAAAAAAATCTATCTTGGGACTGACTCCATTATGTATTCAAAACCTACTCCGACTGAATCCTGGCTCACGACCCTCCACCAGATCTGAACGCCAACCTTTCCTGGTTCCGAGATACCGGACTGCACAGGGACAAAGATCTTTCGCATACAGGGCCCCGACATGGTTCAATGCGCTTAGTCCACCTACCTATCCTCAACCTCGCTTGAAGCTTTCAAATCCATGCTCTATGCCCACCTCACCACCACTAGCAACTGTGATTGCACTAGATAGACTACTACTCTCATGTCCATCCTCACATCTGAGGCCTCTTCCTCCTGACTAATGAACCCTCTGGTACCTCTACTACTTCCTGTCTCCCACCCAAACTCACTCCCCTTTTTCCTGTCCCTCTCACTTACTCTCCTGCTCACCACATTTCCTCCTCTCTAGCCTCCTTTTGGCGCCTAATGATCACCCTCTCCTGAAGTTTCCTTAACCTCAGTGTCTACTCAGCTTGAACCTGTTATAGCTTGTTTTCTATGAAACTTAAAAACGTTACTGCCTTTATGTAACCCCTCGCAAATGGGGTTCCCAAAAGACTTCAGGAGCTTGCTTGAATGCTCCAAGCCTGAATGGTGTTTGGCATTTAAGCCATTTATCAGTGAGTGTTTTAGAGCCTCTGGTACTGTCTTTAAGAACTGTCTGCTTGCAGACATAATTAGTTTGTATGGGGACTGTGTGTGCTTCTCCTGAGTACCACTGAGCTGCTGCCAATTCACTTCATTTTTTGCAGTCACTAGAGTGCAAAGGGAACCTATCTGAAAGATGTAACTGTTTGCCAGAAATTATTTAGAGTAATAATGAAATTACAGTTTGTCTAACCTGCTTTCTTTGCAGTCAGAACTGTGTCTGCTAGTTCCCCATTCTAGTTTTGAACTGCTGAACTGGACCAATCAGTGTGGGGTAAGCTAGCTCTAAAATGGTGCCTTGGACGAATCAGAACTTGGACTCATAATCTGAGCCAGCCACAAGAGGATTGTATGGGCAGTGACTCTGGGAGATGTAGTTTAGACTTCAGTGCCTTTTGGACCAACAGCAGCAGTCTATTGTGAGTGACAGCCAATCCAGTCAAGAACTGGGAGGAACTCAAGGAAGTGCCGGTTTTGTCGGTTGGAGTTTCAGTTGAGCTTTGGCAGTGAAGAAGGAAGGAGCCCTGTGCTTTTTCAGTGTGCAGTTTTAGTCAAAAACGTGTGTAAGGCCCAGAGTTCCGGTCTGCAGCTTGTGTAACTGCTTGTTAGGACTGAATCCGTCCTGTGAAAAGAATCAAAGGATTCTGAAGAGTAGAAACCAGGCTCACCCTGTAGAAGACTGGAGAAAGTATTGAATTGCACTCGGTCTGTCAGGAACTGAATCTGCTGTGTGTTCTCCGGTATTGTGCAGTAATTACATCGATAGAGAAGCAGCCTGCCTGGTACAGTACTCTCTTTTTTTTTTTTCCATATAAATGTGTGAAGAGTCTGTTGGAGCTCAAGAGTAGCCCTGCTGATATTGAAGGACCCTATCTTATTTGGAGGTCGTGAGTACTAATTCAGGGTCGCTCCCTGTTGAATTGCCACATTAAATCCAAATGGAATTACTGTACTGCTGACTGTTTAATTTTCCTTTTCTCTGTGTGAAAGGGCCCCTACCAGCTGCCACGGTTTGGACTAGCCACTAGGGCTTGGGCACCAGGACAGTAACTGATAGGGATAGGCCTGTGCACAGAGCCATAGGTAGATTATTAGAGTGATAAGCTAATTAACCTGATTTCCCCTGTCCTTGTTATATCCCCAAATAAATCAGAGCTGCTTGTTTCAGCAAAGTTATACTGCCTGAGGTATTTGTCTATGTTAAAATACTGTACTGTGATTGTTGCACTGTATCTCATTTCAGGAGGTCCAGTGGGAACCAGTCCTGGGGTAAGTGTATACTGTGAAGGTAATTCTAATATATTGTGTGGGCCACTAGTGGGAAGAAAGGGGGGTTGCAGTGTCCCAGAGGGCTGTGACCAAGTTAGTTTAACTATTGCAAACCCTGACCTCTGGGTGGAGGCACCCGCCATTGGATCCAGGCCCCTCAACCTGTTAGTGGCAAATCAGGCAGGGGTAGTAGTCCTTGGGATAGCGCCATCTAGGGGTTACATCTAAACTGTTAATAGCAAATTTATGATGTAACTTTCCTGTCTGGTTTTACCTGTAATGTGTATCGTGCTTTGTTAAATGTTCTTTGTGACGTGGAACCTTTGTAAAAGAGCCCTGGCTCAAAGGTATTAATTCCTAGACTAATAAACTAAACTAAACTAAACTAAAACATAGCGATTATGTGTTGTGCCAGAAAGCACCAGGCTCTGGAATGAGTGAGCAAAAACTAGGAAGTTTTGCGTTGGATGGGGAGGTGAACAGATCTAATTCTGGATGACCCCATTGTAGAAAGAGAGATTCTGCTACTTCCTGACTTAGTTCCCATTCGTGAGCAAGAGACAACATCCGACTGAGACTGTACACCAGGGCATTGTAAATGCCTGGGATGTGCACAGCTGTGAGAAACAGGTTGTGCAGGATGGCCCAGCTCTACATCCGCATCATCTCCCTGCACAGAAGGTACAACAGGGTGCCTCCCTGCTTGTTGATGTACCAGACCACCAACATATTGTCCATTTGGACTAGCAGTATTCCTCTCAATAGGATGGACTGAAAAGTCTAAAGGGCATAAAGAACTGCCCTTATCTCCAGGTTGTTTATATGGACAGACATCTCCTACTGTGACCATGAACCCAGAGTTCCATGCTCCCCCAGGTGAGTCCCCCAGCGCAGGCTGGAGGCATCTGTGGTGAGGGTCCAAAGTGATGGGGAATTTCAGAAAGGAAGTCCTCGAGACAGATTCACAGGGTCTTGCCACCAAAGAAGATCCTGCTTGAGAACACTGGAGACCAGAACAGGATGGTCCAAGTCATCCAAACACTGATCCCATTGAACGTGTAATGTCCACTGGATGATCCTCATGTGCAACCTGGCTAAAGGGGCCGTGGAGATGGAGGCTGCCATCAGGCCCAAGAACATTAACAACACCCTGGTCAGAAGAAATTTGGAAGAGACAACTAGGCTGACCTGCTCCCGTAGAGTCCCCACCCTGTCCAGGGGGTAGGAAGACTCTGCACTGGACCGTGTCCAAGACTGCTGCGATGAATTGAAGATTCTGGGAGGGGCTCAGAGATGACTTGGGGAGGTTGACAGTGATCTCTAGACATGAAAAAAGGTCCACAATAAATGAGAAGGATTTCAGAAAGCTGTCCTTGGATGGAGCTGTCAAGAGTCAATCGTCCAGGTAGGGGAACACTGCTGTACCCCGATGGCGTAAGGCCACCTCCACCACCACTACACACTTGGTGAAGACCCTGGGTTCCAAGGAGAGACCAAAGGGGAGGGCTGTAAACTGAAAGTGCTCCCCCGGAAGCAGAAACGCAGGAACTGGCAGTGGCCCGGGAACACTGGTATATGCAGTTAAGCATCATGCATATCCAGTGCACAAAGCCAGTGGTTCTTTTGCAGAAGAGGCAGAAGGCCCTGTATGGTCAGCATGTGGAGTATTTTGTATTTGAAAAAAAGGTTCAGTCTGCTGAGGTCCAGGATGGGTCTGAGGTCGCCAGTCTGTTTCTGGACCAGGAAAAATTGGGAATAAAACCCCTTTCCCTTCTGAGACAGAGGAACTGCCTCTATGCTGCCTTTTGTCTTAGTGCCCTGATTTCTTCCTTGACCAGAGAAGCCTGGTGTGGGGAGTAGTGTGAGCGACCCAGAGGAGAATCTGGAAGAAACTCTAGAAACTCCAAGGTGTGTCCTCTTGAAATGAGTTGCAGGACCCAAGCATCTGAAATAATGCTTCTCCACTCCTGCACATGAAGGGTGAACCTGCCTTTCACTGGCTCCACACCTAGAAATGGAGGAAAGGGAGGGTGGTGCGAGTCAGGAAGTTGAGGGATGAGAGGGTTGGGGCCTTCCTGCCATTCTTGAAGTCTCTGAAGCTGGGGGAGGAGGGAAAGAGGAACCTGTGGCTTACCTCTTGGTCTGACATCTGAAGGCGGGAGGAAGGAGAGGGTCCCATTGTTTGGGTAGAAAGCGAACCCGACATCAGGGGAGACAAGCCAGGATCCCCTGAAAATAAGGGATCTGGCAGAGGTAGTCATAGAAGGGCATCCCAGGGGTGACCGGGGGGGCTACCACTGGAGTGGGAGAGGAAAAATATGCGTCCAGGGGTCCCTCTTCCTCCTCTGTTCCAGGCACAGGGTCTGGGGTAGGAGGCTCCATTGGGAGATGTGGAGAGGAAGGCTCAAGTCCAGGGAGGTCCTGGAGAGGAGGCTGACCCAGAGAGGTCAGTGTGCTCAACCGGACGTTGGGAGAAATTGTATCAGCCTCCGATGGGTGAGCAACACCCAAGTGGTCATCCAAAGCTCAGGTGACCAGCTGACTGGACAAAATATGGACCGGGCAGAGGAAGGGTGAACCCTCAACTGGCTTATTGGTCAATGTTGGGTGGACTTCCGATTGCTTCTGGAGGGAGTCCGACTTATTGACAACAGAACAGGCCCCAGAGGAAAGAACTGGAAGTCGGGTGCAGTGACTGCTCACTGTATAGGGTCACGCTGACGTCCACCATGTGACATTGGGTGAGCGGTCTCTCCATCACACATTGCTAGAAAAGTTTATCGTGCGGTCCTGACACCAGGGGCAAAGTCCTACATGTTATTACCTACTGCAGGAACCCTCTCAAAGTAAGATTATCAAATCCAGGCCCCTCAACCTGTGGTCAGAAATACAGGCAGGGTAGTAACCCTAGAAATAGCACCACCTAGAGGTTACATCCATCATCCTAAATGACTTTCCTGCTGTCTGCCTCACCATTCATAGTTAACCCAACCCCCCGCCTGAGTAATGTCTGTACTAGGGTGGTGTGAGGTAAGGCACTTGTAGCACCTCAGCCCTCTGCACCAACGGGCCAATTGACTGTTCACCTTATTAAACAGCAAGCAGTAACCTGGCAGAGTAAACTACAACCACAGTTAACCCAACCACTGAGCAATGCCTGTACTAGGGTGTTGTGAGCTAAAGTACTTGTAACACCTCAGCCTGTGCACCACAGGGCATCTGAGTGTTTGCTCTATTAAACAGCAGGCAGTAGCCTGGCAGAGTAAACTACAACCACAATTAATACAACTCCTGAGTTAAAAGCAAGTTTACATGTTTTAAATGTGGGCAGTGGTCAGGTAGAGTAAAATAAAGCCCCCCAAAAGAAGTACCTCTTAGTCATTGCAAAGGCCTGTAGTCTGGCCAACACCTCCAGCTTGCAACTTGCTCTTACTCGCTATCTGTAGGTGATATTTTCTTCTTTCTTACTCTGAGTGTCTCTCCTTTATGATTTTGCCTTTAGTCATTAGGAAAAACGTCAGTGATTTTGTGAGCATGGCATAGAATGGCAGCTATTACCTCCCCCTTCCCCCCAACATCACAACTCAATTAAAGGTGACAGAGGGATTTGGTGGCAGTGACAGAAATGTGTGCCTTGAAGTACTGGGAAAGGTTTGCTATTTACCAGTAAAAGCAGATCTTCGTTAAGCTCTCTATAGAGCCATAATGCATCGGATTGTAAGCCACAGGCATCGGGACATTGCAGAAAGTTTTTGCATGATGGGACTGCCCATGCTGATGTGCCTGCATACACATCTTTGACTGGTGCATGTATAATGTAGGTGACACCAAACACCTCTGTAACCCCCCTGCAAATGGGGGTTCCCAAAAGACTTCCAGGAGCTTGCCTGAATGCTCCAAGCCTGAATGGTGTTTGGCGTTTAAGCCATTTATCAGTGAGTGTTTTTAGAACCTCTGGTACTGTCTCTTTAAGAGCTGTCTGCTTGCAGACATAATTGAGTTTGTATGGGGGACTGTGTGCTTCTCTGTTTGAGTACCACTCAAGCTGCTGCCAATTCACTCCATTTTGCAGTCACTAGAGTGCAAAGGAACCTATCTGAAAGATGTAACTGTTTGCCAGAAACCATTTAGAGTAATAATGAAATTACAGTTTGTCTAACCTGCTTTCTTTTGCAGTCAGAACTGTGTCTGCCTAGTTCCCATTCTGGTTTTGAACTGCTGAACTGGACCAATCAGTGTGGGTAAGCTAGCTCTAAAATGGTGCCTTGGATGAATCAGAACTTGGACTCATAATGTGAGCCAGCCACAAGAGGATTGTATGGGCAGTGACTCTGGGAGATGTAGTTTAGACTTCGGCGCCTTTTTGGACCAACAGGAGCAATCTATTGTGAGTGACAGCCAATCCAGTCAAGAACTGGGAGGAACTAAAGGGAAGTGCCCGGTTTTGTCTGTTGGAGTTTCAGTTTTAGCTCTGGCAGTGAAGAAGGAAGGAGCCTTGTGTTTTCAGTGTGCAGTTTAGTCGAGAACGTGTGAAGGCCCAGAGTCCGGTCTGCAGCTTGTGTAACTGCTTGTTAGGACTGAATCCATCCTGTAAGAGAATCAAAGGATATCTGAAGAGTAGAAACCAGGCTCACCTGTAGAAGACTGGAGAAATTGTTGAATTGCACTCGGTCTGTCAGGAACTGAATCTGCTGTGTGTTCTCCGGGTATTGTGCAGTAATTGCGATCGGGATGAAGCAGCCTGCCTGGTATAGTACTTTCTGTTTACCATATAAATGTGTGAAGAGGCTTATTACCTCAAGTGAATCCTGCTGCCATTAAAGGACTTTTGCCTGTTACTGTTCACCATATAAATGTGTGAGGAGGCTTGGTTAGCTCAAGTGAATCCTGCTGCCATTAAGGACTTTTGCCTGTTGCAGTTTGCCATATAAATGTGTGAGGAGTCTCGTGGAGCTCAAGAGTAGCCCCTGCTGACATTGAAGGACCCTATCTTGTTTGGAGGTCGTGAGTACTAATTCAGGGTGCTCCCTATTGAATGCCATTGAATCCAAATGGAATCACTGTACTACTGACTGTTTAAACTAATTTTCTTTTCTCTGTGGGAAAGGGCCCTACCAGCTGCCACGGTTTGGACTAGCCACTAGGGCTTGGGTACCCAGGGACAGTAACTGGTAGGGATAGGCCTATGCACAGAGCCATAGGTAGATGAGTAAGTGATAAGCTAAATGACCTGATTTCCCCTGTCCTTGTTATATTCTCCTAAATAAATCAGAGCTG